>CAKJTW010000024.1:30041034-31319568 GCA_917880005.1 Nanger dama
GAGTGGGCACCCTTGTCTTGTTCCTGACTTCAAGGAAAATGCTTTCAATTTTTCACCATTGCAGATAATGTTTGCTGCAGGCTTATCATACATGGCTTTTATTATGTTGAAGTATGTTCCTTCTATGCCTGCTTTCTGGAGCGTTTTTATCATAAATGGATGTTGAATTTTTTCAAAGGCTTTCTCTGCATCTATTGAGATAATCATATGATTTTTATCTTTCAATTTGTTAATGTGGTGTATCCCATTGATTGATTTGCAAATATTGAAGAATACTTGCATCCCTGGGATAAAGCCTACTTGGTCATGATGTATGATCTTCTAAATATGTTGCTGGATTTTGTTTGCTAGAATTTTGTTAAGGATTTTTGCATCTTTTTCATCAGTGATATTGGCCTGTAGTTTTCTTTTTCTGTGGCATTTTTGTCTGGTTTTGTCACTATGGTGACAGTAGCCTCATAGAATGAGTTTGGCAGTCTACCTTCCTCTGCAATATTCTAGAAGAGTTTGAGTAGGATAGCTCTTCTCTAAATTTTTGGTAGAATTCACCTGTGAAGCCATCTGGTCCTGTGCTTCCATTTGTTAGATTTTTTATTACATTTTTATTTCCATGTTTGTCATGGGTCTATTAAGATTTTCTATTCCTTCCTGGTCCAGCTTTGAAAGGTTATACTTTTCTAAGAATTTGTCTATTTCTTCCAAGTTGTCCATTTTATTGGCATATTGTAACTGATAGTAGTCTCTTATGATCCTTTGTATTTCTGTGTTGTCCATTGTGATTTCTCCATTTCCATTTCTAATTTTGTTGATTTGATTCTTCTCCTTTTTTTATTGATGAGCCTGGCTAATAATTTGTCTGTTTTATTTATCTTCTCAAAGAACCAGCTTTAAGTTTGTTGATTTTTGCTATGGTTTCCTTTATTTCTTTTTCATTTATTTCTGTCCTAATTTTTATGATTTCTTTCCTTCTACTAACCTCAGAGTTCTTCGTTTCTTCTTTTTCTAGTTGCTTTAGATAGCTCAGCCGGTAAAGAATCCGCCTGCAATGCAGGAGACCTGGGTTCAATCCCCGAGTAATGAAGATCCCCTGGAGAAGGGAAAAGCTACCCACTTCAGTAGTCTGGTCTGGAGAATCCACGGACTGTATAGTCTACGAGTTCGCAAAGAGTCGGACAAGACTGAGCGACTTTCACTCACTAGGTGTAAAGTTAGGTTTTTTTTTCTCTCTCTCTCTTTCTCTCTCTTGTTTCTTGAGGTAAGCTTGTATTTCTATGAACATTCCCCTTAGCACTGCTTTTACTGACTCCCATAGGTTTTGGGTTGTTGTGTTTTCATTTTCATTCGTTTCTATGCATATTTTGATTTTTTTTTATTTCTTCTGTGATTTTTAGTTATTTAGAAATGTATTGTTTAGCCTCCATATGTTTATATTTTTTAAAGTTTTTTTTTCCTGTAGTTGACATCTAATCTTACCGCACTATGATCAGAAAAGATGGTTGAAATCATTTCAATTTTCTTGAATTCACCAATGCTAGATTTATGGACCAGGGTGTGAACTAACTTGGATAATGTTCCATATACACTTGAGAAAAAGGTGAAATTCATTGTTTTGGGCTGAAATGTCCTATAGATATCAATTAGGCCTAACTGGTCCATTGCATCATTTAAAGTTCGTGTTTCCTTGCTAATTTTCTGTTTAGTTGATCTATCCATAGGTATCAATGGGATATTAAAGTCTCCCACTATTATTGTGTTACTGTTATTTTCCCATTTCATACTTGTTAGTATTTGCCTCACATATTGAGGTGCTCCTATGTTGGATGCATATACATTTATAATTGTTATATCTTCTCTTTGAATCGATCCTTTGATCATTATGTAGTGTCCTTCTTTGTCTCTCTTCACAGCCTTTATTTCAAAGTCTATTTTATCTGACATGAGTATTGCTACTCCTGCTTTCTTTTGGTCTCTATTTGCATGAAATATCTTTTTCCAGTCCTCCACTTTCAGTCTGTATGTGTCCCTTGTTTTGAAGTGGGTCTCTTATAGACAGCATATATAGGGGTCTTGTTTTTGTATCCATTCAGCCAGTCTTTGTTTTGGATGGGGCATTCAACCCATTTACATTTAAGATAATTATTGATAAGTATGATACAATTGCCATTTATTTTGTTGTTTTGGGTTCAAGTTTATAAATATTTTGTTTCCTGTCTAGAGAAGATGCTTTAGCATTTGTTGAAGAACTTGTTTGGTGGTGCTGAATTCTCTCAGCTTTTGCTTGTCTGTAAAGCTTATGATTTCTCCTTCATATCTGAGTGAGAGCCTTGCTGGTTATAGTAATCTGAGTTGTAGGTTTTTCTCTTTCATCACTTTAAGTATGTACTGCCATTCTCTTCTGGCCTGAAGAGTTTCTATTAAAAAATTGGCTGTTATCCTTCTGGGAATCCACTTGTGTGTTATTTATTGCTTTTCCCTTGCTGCTTTTAATATTTGCCCCTTGTGTTTGATCTT
The DNA here is from genome assembly GCA_917880005.1 of Nanger dama. NCBI lineage: Eukaryota > Metazoa > Chordata > Mammalia > Artiodactyla > Bovidae > Nanger > Nanger dama. The sequence continues at coordinate 30,043,546 of CAKJTW010000024.1, forward strand.
CATTAATTTGATTAATATGTGTCTTGGAGTGTTTTGCCTTGCGATTATCTTGTTTGGGACTCTCTGGGTTTCTTAGACTTGGGTGGCTATTTCCTTCCCTATTTTAGAGACGTTTTCAACTATTATCTTCTCAAGTATTTTTTCATGGCCTTTATTTTTGTCTTCTTCTTCTGGGACTCGTATGATTCGAATGTTGGGACATTTAACATTGTTCCAGAGGTCTCTGAGGCTGTCTTCATTTCTTTTAATTCTTTTTTTTCTTTTTTCCACTCTGCTTGATTTATTTCCACCGTTCTATCTTCCACCTCACTTATCCTATCTTCTGCCTCAGTTATTCTCCTGTTGGTTCTCTCCAGAGTGCTTTTGATCTCAGTTATTCCATTATTCATTATTGATCGACTCTTTTTTATTTCTTCTAGGTTCTTGTTAAACTTTTTTTTTTTTTTTTGGTATCTTCTCAATCCTTCTCTCTAATCTGTTTATCTGTAACTTCATTTTCTTTTCAAGATTTTGGATCATCTTTACTGTCATTATTCTGAATCCTTTTTCAGGTAGACTCTCTATCTCCTCTTTGGTTTAGTTTGGTGGGCATTTATCATGTTCCTTTATCTGCTGAATATTTCTCTGCCTTATCGTTTTGTTTAGGTTACTGTGTTTGGGGTGGCCTTTCTGTATGCTGGAAGTTTGTGGTTCCTTTTTATTTTGAAGGTTGCTCCCTGGGGTTGGGGGTGGGGGCGTGGACTTGTGTCTTGTCAAGGTTTCCTGGTAGGGAAGCTTGTGTCAGTGTTCTGGTGGGTGGAGCTGGATCTCTTCTCTCTGGAGTGCAATGAAGTTTCCAGTAGTGAGTTTTGAGGTGTCTATGAGTTTGATGTGACTTTAGGCAGCCTGTATTTTAATGCTCAGGGCTATATTCCTGTGTTGCTGGAGAATTAGTATGGTATGTCTTGCTCTGGAACTTGTTGGCTCTTGGGTGGAGTTTGGTTTCAGTGTAGGTATGGAGGCTTTTGGATGAGCTTCCCTGGTGGCTCAGATGGTAAAGTGTCTGTCTACAATGTGGGAGACCTGGGTTCGAGCCCTGGGTTGGGAAAATCCCCTGGAGAAGGAAATGGAAATCCACTCCAGTACTATTGCCTGGAAAATCCCATGGACAGAGGAGCCTGGTAGGCTACAGTCTATGGGGTTGCAAAGAGTTGGACACGACCGAGCAACTTCACTTTTGTCATTTAATGTTCCTTGGAGTCAAGTGTTTTCTAGTGTTCTCAAGTTTTGGATTAAGCCTCCTGCCTCTGGCTTTCAGTCTTATTCTTACAGTAGCCTAAGGACTTCTCCATCCATACAGCACAGATGATAAAACATCTAGGTTAATGGTGAAAAGTTTCTCCACAGTGAGAAACACCCAGAGAGGTTCACAGAGTTACACAGAGAAGAGAAGAAGGAGGAAGGAGATGGAGGTGACCAGGAGGAGTAGAGGGGGAGTCAAAAGGGGAGAGACCAATCTGGCCAGTAATCAGCTCCCTAAGTGTGGGAGAAGATAGAGGTGACCTGGGAGAGAAAAGGGAAAGTCAAAAGGGAGAGAGCAATCAAGCCAGTAATCACACCCCTAAGTAAAAATGGGCACTGAAGATTAGATTCTTAAAGGTACAAAATTGATAACAAGTACCAAAAAAGCAAAGATTACAAATCTACGGTGGAGGTATGACTCTCAAAAACACAATATCAAAAATATAAAACAAAATCAATCACAAAAATTATAAAAATACATACACAAAATTTGCTTTAAACATAGGGTTCTTTTTTGCAAGGTAATAGTAGATTATAAAGTGAAAATTAAAAGAGTAATAAAGAACTTAAATTTTTTAATTTAAAAAATTAAAAAATTGTAATAGTAAAAATATATCTAGAAATTTCTCTGGAGCTGTTGAGGGCAGTGTGGGATTAGTTCAGTTTCAGATAGTTCCTTGTTCCAGGTTATACTTCTTCTCAAGGTCTATAGGCTCCTTTCAATGCTTAGTTGATGCTAACTACAGGATTTTAATCTGTTGCACCTGTCACTTCCATAGCGTTTCCCTCTTCTTATTTATTTTGGCTTCCTCTGTTTGCAAGTCTCTTCAGGGTCTAATTTCCACCCTGACACAAGGAGGTGAATGTGGTCACTTATTTAGGCTCGCTTGTTCAGTTGTGCTGTGGGAAGGGAGGAACACTGCAAACAAATATCACTGGCATGTGTGGAAATGCTTGCAGTGTTTGGACCACACTGGGTTTGCCCCAGCTCACGGTACGTGTGCTTTCCCAGTCTATACTGCTCAGGCTCCAAGTTGCTCTGCAGGGGAATTGTCCAAAGCAGGCCCTGGGTTTCATGCACTTTCCAGGTCTAAGCTGCTCAGGTTCAGGTTCTCGGGTACTCCACAAAGGCACAGACTTGGTTGGGCATGCGTTCTTTGCCCTTTGAATGTCCGAGCAGCTCAGGCGACCAGTTGCTTGGTGAGTGCACTGTCCCAGGTAGGCTGTGCATCTTAATCAGCTCCCCAGTCCCAGCCACTCAGTTTCCTGGGTGCGCCACAAAAGCACCGTCTCTAGTGTGCTGTGTTTCTCCTCTGGGGAGCTGATCTCTGGCTGAGACCTTCCTGGCAGATGTCAACTGTCCAGGATCCCAGGAAGACTTGGTTAGCAACTGGGAGCCTGCTCACAATTTGGTGGAGAATGTCGTCTCTGGGCCAAGATTGTCCCTTGCCTTCTGGCTCTGGCTGTCACCCGCCTGCCTTTCTGCCTCCATCAGGGAAATGGGCCAGTCCACAGCCAGCTAGCTCTCCTTTGGTATTTGCTCAATCCTTTGTTCTGTGAGCAGGCCAGGCTGCGCTTTAGATTAGAGCTTTTGAGGGAAAGTTCTCTTTTCTCTCTCTCTTTTTTTCCTCTCTCTGGATATAGCCCCACAGTTTGAGTTGCTATCTCATGTTAGCTCCCTCAGATTGTCCTCAGGGCATTCATGCCTGGTCCTTACCCTAAGTATGCAGCCCGTGCCTCCGTGTTCAGCCCCCCACTCACTGGTGGTGGCAGAAAGCATCTGGACTTCTTCACTGGGAGTTGTGGTTAGGAGGTATTCTCTGGGTTTTGCTTTGTTTTTTTCTTTCTGATTATGTTGCCCTCTGAGATTCCAAAACTCCCCACAGACCCACTGGTAAGAGAGTTTCCTGGTGTTTGGAAACTTCTCCTTCATGACTCCTTCCCTGGGACAGGTCTCCATCCCTAACTCTTTTGTCTCTCTTTGTCTTTTATATTTTGTTCTACCTCCTTTCAAAGAGAATGGGCTGGCTTTCTGGGTGCCTGGTGACCTCTGCCAGTGTTCAAAAGTTGTTTCGTGGAAGTTGCCCAGCATTCAAATGATCCTTCGAGGAATTTGTGGGGGAGCAAGTGGTCTCCCCATCCTATTCCTCCACCATCTTAGGACCGCCTCCCACCTCTGGTCTTCTTGCCCAGAAAATCCCGTGACAGTGGAGCCTGGTGGGCTACAGTTCATGGAATCACAGAGTCAGACACAGCTGAGCAACTAATACACACTTTCTATTGAATTGTCAGAGTTTTTAATATATTTTGATACGACTTTTGTACATATATGTATTAATTTTATTTGACACCGATGTACTTAGCAGGCATTCATATTTTCTTAGTGATATCTTTTGAAGACAATTTTAGTTTTGTTAAAGTTAAATGTCTATTTTTTCCATTGTTGTTGTTGTTCAGTCTCTCAGTCATGTCTGATTCTTTGTGCCTCCATGTACTACAGCACACCAGACTTCCCTGACTCAGCCCACAACCTTTATGGTCCAGCTCTCACAAGCATGCATGAATACTGGAAAAGCGACAGCTTTGACTAGACAGAATTTGTCAGCAAGATAATGTCTCTGCTTTTTAATATGCTATCTAGGTTGGTCATTGCTTTTCTTCCAATGAGCAAGTGTCTTTTAATTTCATAGCTGCAGTCACCATCTGCAGTGATTTGGGGGACCAAGAAAATAAGGTCTTTCACTGTTTTTATTGTTTCCATAGACAGTTTAGTTTAATGTGTCCTAGCTAATAAATCTTTGCTTATCCTGTGTATGCTTTTTCCCCTAAATTTTTACCTTTCTTTTTTAAATATAAGGCTAATTATAAGTTTATTTTTTTAGTTGTGAAAAGAAAGAATAGGTTCATTGCTTATCATGGCTATCCAGTTGTTTCACCAGTATTTGATAAACAGATTGTCCTTTTCAAATTGATACTGTTTTAAAGAATCTATCGGCTGCATACGTGTGGGTGGACTTGTACATCCCCTGTTCTGGGAAAGTTCATTGAGCTATGTGTGTTTTTTATGCCACTAGCACATTGTCTTGAGTAGAATAGCCCTATAGTAAAATTTGAAATCAGAAAATGAAATCCTCCAACCATTTTTTCTCTTTCAAAATTGTTTTTCTATATTTATTTTTCTTTGCATCTCAAAATGTAAGTGATCAATGTATTTTTTAAAATGTTGGGAATTTGATTGAAATTATTTTGAATTTGTGAATCTATTTGGGGTGAATGATATATTAGCAATATTAAGTCATCCAATTCATGATTACGATAAATTTCCCCACTTAGGTCTCTTTAGTTGCTGTAAATGTGACTTATACTTTTCAGTGTACAAGTGTTGTACATAAGTTATTAAATATAGTCCCTTTTTTTTGAGGAGAAGCCAATGAGTGACAGAAAATATTTTAAAATCTAGTATCAAACAGAGAATTGAATCTTGAAAATATGAAGAACTCTAAAGACATATAAGCAAGTTTAGGAGGAAAATTGCTCTGTACCCTGTTTGTGGTCATGGTACATGAATCTATCCAAATTTCAAAATGTATAAAAATATACACCTAAAATAGTGTGTTATTAATCACGATTGGGCTTCCCTGATGGCTCAGACGGTAAAGAATCTAGCTGAAATGTGGGACACCTGCATTCAATCCCTAGGTTGGGAAGATCCACGGGAGGAGAGCATGGCAAGCCACTCCAGTATGCTAGCCTGGAGAATCCCCATAGACAGAGGAGCCTGGCAAGCTTCAGTCCTTGGGGTCGCAAAGAGTTGGACACAACTGAGCAACCAAGTGTACATTACCATTGTTCCTTAAATAATCTTTGATGTTGTTTATATAAATCTGCATAATTTCCACCAAGGGTTTCCTTTACTCCTTTCTTAAGTTTTCTGCTCCCACCTGGATCACTAATCTTCAGCTCAGAGCGCTTCTTTAGTGTGTATAGTACAAAGGTCCTGTTGGTGACAAATCCTCTATACATCTGCTGTTTAAAACATCTATAGGACATCTTGATTGTCCATGTATTTTTTTGCTGACTATAGAATTCTAGGGAGCAAAATTTTTTTTGATCACATAAAAGATATTGCTTTATTGATTTCTGGCTTCCATAATTCTATGTGAGGGTCTGTCCTTAGGTTTACTGTTGCCCTTTTAAAAATAATTTATTTTCATCCTCAATTATTTTTTGGATTTTATATCTTCTATTTAAGTCAATTTTATTCTGATGTGCTGAAATAATTAGTCATACACCCAGTTAATCCAAAATACTTCCTGGAATTTAATCAAATTCTATAATGTATTATAGATATAGTACATCAATTTGGAAAATTTTTCTCACAATTTTTCTTAAAACACAATTTCTTGCTATATTACTTCTCACCTGTCCTTTATTTCTGGAACTCCAAAGTTTATGCTAGGCATCGCTGGTGATTCTAGTGGTAAAGAATCCAACTTGCCAATGCAGGAAACACAAGTTCCATTGCTAGGCTGGGAAAATCCCCTGGAGTTGGAAATGGCTACACACTCCAGTATTCTTGCCTGGAAAATTCCATGGACAGAAGAGTCTGATAGGCTATAGCCTATGGGGTCCAAAGAGTTCAGCTCAACTGCTCAGTCATATCAAACTCTTTACGACCCCATGCACTGCAGCATGCCAGGCTTCCCTGCCCATCACCAACTCCTGGAGGTTGCTCATCTCATGTCCATTGAGTTAGTGACGCCATCCAACCATCTCATCCTCTGTCGTCCCCTTCTCCTCCTGCATTCAATCTTTCCCAGCATCAGAGTTTTCCAGTGAGCCAATTCTTCACATCAGGTGGCCAAAGTATTGGAGTTTCAACTTCAGCATCAGTCCTAACAATGAATATTCAGAACTGATTTCCTTTAGGATGGACTGGTTGGATCTCCTTGCAGTTCAAGGGACTCTCAAGAGTCTTTTCCAACACCACAGTTCAAAAGCATCAATTCTTTGCCACTCAGCTTTCTTTATAGCCCAGCCCTCACATTCATACATGCTGCTGCTGCTACTGCATTGCTTCAGTCGTGTCCAACTCTGCACGACCCCATAGATGGCAGCCCACCAGACTCCTCTGTCCCTGGGATTCTCCAGGCAAAATACTGGAGTAGGTTGCCACTTCCTTCTCCAGAACACTCCATACATGACTTTGGAAAAACCATAGCTTTGACTAGACAGACTTTGGTTGGCAAAAATGTGTCTCTGCTTTTTAATATGCTGTCTAGGTTGGTCATACCTTTTCTTTCAAGGAGTAAGTGTCTTTTAATTTCATGGTTGCAGCCACCATCTTCAGTGATTTTGGAGGCCCCCCAAAAAAAATAATAATAATAAAGTTTCTCACTGTTTCCATTGTTTCCCCATCTATTTGCCATGAAGTGATGGGACCGAATGTCATGATCTTAGTTTTATGAATGTTGAGTTTTAAGCCAACTTTTTCACTCTCCTCTTTCACTTTAGTCAAGAAGCTCTTTAGTTCTTTGCTTTCTGCCATAAGGTTGGTGTCATCTGCGTATCTGAGGTTATTGATATTTCTCCCAGTAATCTTGATTCCAGCTTGTTCTTCTTCCAGTCCAGCATTTCTCATGATGTACTCTGTATAATAAGTTAAATAAGCAGGGGGAAATATACAGCCTGGACATACTCCTTTCCCAATTTGGAAACAGTCTGTTTTTCCATGTCCAGTTCTAGCTGTTACTTCCTAACTTGCATACATATCTCTCAGGAGGCAGGTAAGGTGGTCTGGTATTCCCATCTTCTGAAGAATTTTCCACAGTTTGTTGTGATCCACACAGTCAAAGTAGTATTGCCTTGAGAACCCCATGAACAGTATGAAAAGCCTTAGTGACTGAACAATAAACTTTATGTTAGAATCTGACAATGTTCCTTCATATATCTCCTGCTTCTGCTGTGTTTTATTTGGCTACTTTTAAATTATTTTTCTCTAAGATTCATTTTTGGTATTAATAGTTTCCATTGATTTTCTTCTTTACAGATTTGATCTTTTCTTTTGCTATTTTCTTCTTATGATAAACCAGCCAGTGAATTCTTAATTTCAGTTACTATTTTTTCAGATTTAGTTTGCCTATTTGAATCTTTTTAAGTAACTATACAAAAAAAAGATCTTAATGGCCCAGATAGCTATGATGGTGTGATCACTCACCTACAGCCAGACATTCTGGAGGGTGATGTCAAGTGGGCCTTAGAAAACATCCATGAACAAGTCTAGGGGAGGTGATGGAATTCCCATTGAGCTATTTCAAATCCTAAAAATGATGCTGTGAAAGTCCTGCAATCAAAATGCCAGCAAATTTGGAAAACTCAGCAGTGGCCACAGGACTGGAAAATGTCAGTTTTCATTCCAATCCCAAAGAAAGGCAATGCCAAAGGATGTTCAAATTACCACACAATTGCACTCATCTCACACACTAGCAAAGTAATGCTTTAAATTCTCTAAGCTAGGTTTCAACAGTATGTGAACTGAGAACTTCCAGATTGTCAAGCTGGATTTAGAAAAGGTAGAGGAACCAGAGATCAAATTGCCAACATTCGTTGGATCATAAAAAAGCAAGAGCATTCCAAAAAAGAGCTACTTCTGCTTCATTGACTACACTAAAGTCTTTGACTGTTTGGATCACAATGAATTGTGGAAAATTGTTAAAGAGAAGGGAATACCAGACCATCTTACCTGCCTCCTGAGGGATCTGTATGCAGGTCTTGACCTGTATGCAGGTCAAGAGGCAACAATTAGAACTGGACATGGAAAAACAGACTGTTTCCCAATTGGGAAAGGAATATACCAAGGCTGTATATTGTCACTCTGCTTATTTAACATATACAAGCATTGATCATGTGAAATGCCGAACTGGATGAAGCACAAGCTGAAATCAAGATTGAGCAGCGAACTTCAGATCGGCAGATGACACCACTCTTATGCCAGAAAGCAAAATAGAACTAAAGAGCCTCTTGATGAAGATGGAATAAAACACAACATTCAAAAACTAAGAACATGGTTCCCAGCCCCATTGCTTCATGACAAATAGATGGGGAAACAGTGGAAACAGTGACAGATCTTATTTTATTGGGCTCCAAAATCACTGCAGATGGTGGCTGCAGCCATGAAATGAAAAACGCTTGCTCCTTGGAGGAAAAGCTATGACCCACCTAGACAACATTAAAAAGCACAGACATTACTTTGCTGACAAAGGTCCATCTAGTCAAAGCTATGGTTTTTCCAGTACTCATGTAAAACTGAGAATTGGACTGTAAAGAAAGCTGAATGCCAAAGAATTGATGCCTTTGAACTGTGGTATTGGAGGTGACGCTTGAGAGTCTCTTGGACTGCAAGGAGATCCAACCAGTCCATCCTAAAGGAAATCAGTCCTGAATATGCATTGGAAGGGCTGATGCTGAATCTGAAACTCCAATACTTTGGCCACCTGATGCGAAGAACTGACTCAGTGGAAAAGACCCTGATGCTGGGAAAGATAGAAGGCAGAATATAGGGGATGACAGAGGATGAGATGGTTGGATGGCATCACTGACTCGATGAACATGAGTCTGAGGATGCTCTGGGAGTTGGTGATGGACAGGGAAGCCTGCCCTGCTGCAGTCCATGAAGTCACAAAGATTTGGATACAACTGAACAACTGAACCTAACTGAAATGAAGTAAATATTTCTTTATTGAATTTGTGTGTGCTTAGTCACTCAGTCATGTCTGACTCTTTGCAACCCCATGGACTGTAGCCTGCAAGGCTCCTCTGTCCATGAGGATTCTTCAGGCAAGAATACTGGAGTGGGTGGCCATGCCATCCTTCAAGGGATCTTCCCCACCCAGGAGTCGAACCCAGGTCTCCTGCATTACAGGTGGTTTCTTTACAGTCTGAGCTATCAGGGTAAAAATTTACCAGTTTTTTATCCAACAAATTGAACTTTTTCTCCATTTTTCTTAACATGTTTATAGGAGTAATGCTAAGGTCTTTTCTGCTATTTTTAACATATGAACTGTGTAAATTCATGGTGGTACTGCCTCTTCTTTTCTTGGACCTTATTTTCTTGCTTTGGATCACATATCCTTGCTCCTAAACATATCTCTCAATTTTTAGTTAATGCCAGACATTGTTTCTAAAATGGCAAAGAGGTTAAACTTGAGATGCATTTCCCTGAGACGATGTAACTTTTTCTATTTTAGGCAGCCAATATTGGACTGGTTACCTTGATTCAGTCAAGAATTAAGCATGACCAGGAATCTGCTGAAGATTGTAGTATTATCATTTTCTCTCTGGTTTCAAAGATCTTAAGAGTATGACCTGTCTTGTGCTTGTTGAATACCTGTCCCTCTGCCAAGATTTCAATTTTTAAGCACTGTTTAACTATCTGAATTTCATATTTTCATCCCAACTCCGAGCTGCCTAGCACTCAGTCTACTGGGGGAAATTTGGCAGCTCTCCTGTTAGGCTCTCCAGATTTCAAACTGTCACATCAGCCAATGTGGCAGTCAAAAGCTCCACTAGCTTATCTTTACTGCAGCAGAGCCTTTCTGCTTAAGGCAAGCCTGATCCTCAGTCCCTGCCCAGATCTGCAAATGCCCTTGGAGAAAATGGGGAGTCAGGACAGGGAGTGAACATCCCCTTACCTGGAAAGGTCTCTTTTCTGTCTAATGCATTCTAAAAATACTGTTTTTGTAATAACCTTTTCCCTAGTGGAAATAGTGTAAATTACTTACTGTGTAGAAGCTTCCATAGCTTCTACATAATAATTGAAAGCAGAAATATGTCTGATTGATGTTTAAGTAGGTTTTGGTAAATATTTTAGGGATATGTTGCATGACTGAAGATGACATATCACATCACCTACCTTTAAAATGAAACTTGTTAATAGACAAAGATCAAAGAATATTACCCAGAAGGATCCAGAATTTTCTAAATCCAATTACTTATTTTTTAAAGGACATAAAGAATGTCAATTCAGAAATAATTTCACCTGTCTACTACAAAGTAAGTACTTACAAACTATTGAAATGACTGGTTACTGAGTGTAGTTATAAAAATGTGAATTGTATAAAAATTATATATTTTCCCTTGATCACTAATGTAAATAATTCTTTTATTTATTTTTCATGGTCCTTTAGTTGCCTGTATTCCTCAAACATTTATTAATGATCTACCCAAAAGAAAAATAATAGAATAAACAAGGCCAGTGAGGTCTCAAAATTAAAAATAATTCTTTTGAGTGCGTGTGTACATGCTGTCACTTCAGTTGTGTTTGACTCTTTGCAACCCCATGGACTGTAGCCCACCAGCCTTCTATATCCACAGGATTCTCCTGGTAAGAATACTGGAGTGGGTTGCCATGCCCTCCTCCAATTCTTTTGAGTTTATTCAGTAAAAAAGAATACAAAAAATTAACTGTTTAGCTCAGGTAACCCAGTTAATAGATTCAAAACTATCAACTACTAATAGTTTTTTTAATGTTTCCTTAGTAAACTCACAATAATAAGCTCTGTAAAGACTGCTTCTTCTCCTCCTCCTCCTCTTTAATCTTTTTATTTTCCTTTTAAAATTGACCTTGACTCCACTATTTAAAACACAAGAAAGGAAAAAAATGAGGCAAGTAGCATCTTCATCTTGCTTAGCTCAGAGGTTTATATTTTAGCATTCTCTCCTCCTTTGAACAAATCAAAGCTAGTCTAGTACATAATAGCTATTTAATAAATAGTTCTTCAATAATTAATGAATCTTATTTAGGGAATACAGAATTAAATTATTGAAAGAATTTAAAAATCACTTTAAGATTAGGAGCCATTGAGAAATTATTTTATTTCAGATAACACAATATTTTCAAGTCAGTTTAGTAGTTTTTAAAAATCATTTGAATAGAATGGAGTATTTAGCACCCAACTATAGTCAGTGTTATCTCTCTTTCATGCCTAAGGTTTATCCAAACTAGAAAGCATGCATCCATTGGTTTATCTGTCTTTTCCCAATCAACATAAAGTAGGCCAAATTTGCATTTCATTATGAAATCAATCCATAATAGTTTATAATTTTATTAAAATATTAGGAACATTGTATCATACTGACATCCAATAATTTCCAGTATGTTTGTCTCCAAAATACTAATTTCCCTTTGTTGTGGTCTGAATGTGTGTGTCCCCCAAAATTCATCCAATGTGATGATATTTGAAGATGAGACCTAAACAGGAAGAAAAGCAAGATACTGAAAGCTATGGAAACATGTTCCCTTAAAAAAGTTAAAGAAACAATTTATGTTTGACCCTAAGAGAAGGCAAGACTAAGGGCACTCTTTACATATATTTTAAAATGGTTTGTGGAACCCATGAAAATGAATAAGAAGATAGGAGATACGTTTCTCTAGAAGGCTGAATTTAATTGATTATATGATGACAGAAGCAGAATTTACAAAAAAGGGAAATTTTATCCATATAAAAGGCAAGAAATATCTGTCTAAATAAATTAGTGGTTTTAACCAGGCATGATTTTATGCCAGATTGGACATTTGGTAGAGTCTGGAGACATTTTGTCACAAGTCTGAATGGAGGAAGGGAGAGCATCATTGTCATCTGTCTGCTGATGCTAGAAATGCTGATAAACAGCCTACAGTGCACAGGCCAGCACCCGCAACAGAGAATCACCCAGTCTGAAATGACACCAGCACCAAGACTGAAAAATGCTGGTCCGAATTTTGGAGATCCCAAGGATTGAGGTCAACTGTCCAACAGAGCGTCTGGGCTGTCCCTTTACTAACATGACTCAAGAAGAAACGGCAGCCTTGCAGCATTAATGTATGATTCTCTGGTTCCTTACTCTCCAGAAAAATGCACTCTGCTTCATAGAGTAAGAGGTACTTGTATGAGAAGTTAAGTGTAAGTTAAATACCTACCTTTAGGTTTCAAAGGAAAGGAGAGAATTTAAACATGAGGATTAAGTGTACAGAGCCTGGAAGCGTTCTTGGAATTCTGACCCTAGTTTTAATATTTTCTAGTTCGTAGACTGGAAACAAAATATTTGACCTTCGAAAGTTCCCACATTCTCATATATAAAATAAAGACCTAACTTTTAGACTATGTGTAAAAAGCATGTAAATTAACACCAGGAAAGTGCTTGTAACAGTGTCTGGCATGAGACTTCCCTGGTGGCCTGGGGACTGGGACTTCGCCTTCCGGTGTAGGTGGGGCGGGTTCAGTCCCTGGTTGGTGAGCTGAGATCACTACAAGGCCAGAACACCAAAATATTTTTTTAAAGCAATATTGTAACAAATTAAAGACTTTAAAAATTGCCCACATCAGAAAAATCTTTAAAAATAAAGAAAAGAATGTCTGGCATATAATATTAGCTTTTAAGATGATGATGGAAGGGTAGTTTGGGGGAGAATGGATACATGTGTGTATGACTAAGTCCCTTTACTGTTCACCTGACACTATCACAACATTGTTAATCATCTATATTGGGATACAAATACAAAATAAAATCCCAATACAAAATACGAAGTTTAAAATGAATAAAAATATGAGGATAGTGTCGAGAGATTCAGAGATATTTTTATGGAGAAGTAGAGATTTGAGTTGAAATTATAGAATAAACAAACTTTAAGCAATTTTTAAAAGGAATAAAAGCTGGTATTTTGTAGGAGGAAAGCATCAGGCCATACTGAATAAAATACAGCAAACCTCCTCACCCCAACCCTTTTCATTACCCCCTCAGGGCTGCCTTTCTGTTCTCAAAACTTCATATGTGGTTGTTTCCAGCCTGAATTAGGAGCTACATAATGAGTCTTTTTTTTTTTTTAATTAAATTTATTTATTTTTTTAATTACAATACTGTATTTGTTTTGCCATACATTGACACGAATCAGCCATAGGTGAACACAATCTGCCAATGCCGAAGCCCCCTCCCACCTCCCACCCCACATCCTCTACTTGAATCATCCTGTGCATCAGTCCCATGCATCCTGCATCCTACATTGAACATAGATTAGCGTTTCGTTTCTTACCGGAAAATATACATGTTTCATTGCCATTCTCCCAAACCATCCCACCCTTTCCCTCTCCCTCAGAGTCCAAAAGTCCACTCTATACCTCTGTGTCTCTTGTTGTCTCACATATAGGGTCATCATTACTGTCTTCTAAATTCCATATATATGTGTCAGTATACTGTATTGGTGTTTTTCTTTCTGGCTTACTTCACTCTGTATAATCGGTTCCAATTTCATCCATCTCATGAGTCTTAAATAGGAGAGGACACAAAAATTAACCTTTTTATGCTGTAAAAAATGTTTTCTTCATTTCATATGTCAATGTACTTCAATTGTTAAACTATTTTTGATGTTTTGAAAGTATTGCTTAAATACAGGTATCAATTGTGCAATATCTCATGTGAATTAAAAGATTAAGTTAGTATTAATATAAAAAGCAAATTGGGAAAACTCAGCAGTGGCCACAGGACTGGAAAAGGTCAGTTTTCATTCCGATCCCAAAGAAAGGCAATGCCAAAGAATGCTCAAACTACCGCACAGTTGCACTCATCTCACACGCTAGTAAAGTAATGCTCAACCATCTCCAAGCCAGGTTTCAGCAATACATGAACTGTGAACTTCCAGATGTTCAAGCTGGTTTTAGAAAAGGCAGAGGAACCAGACATCAAATTGCCAATATCCTCTGGATCATCGAAAAATCAAGAGAATTCCAGAAAAACATCTACTTCTGCTTTATTAACTATGCCAAAGCCTTTGACTGTGTAGATCACAATAAACTGTGGAAAATTCTGAAAGAGATGGAATACCATACCACCTGACCTGCCTCTTGAGAAACCTATATGCAGGTCAGGAAGCAACAGTTAGAAGTGGACGTGGAACAACAGACTGGTTCCAAATAGGAAAAGGAGTACGTCAAGGCTGTATATTGTCACCCCACTTATTTAACTTATACGCAGAGTGCATCATGAGAAATGCTGGGCTGGAATAAGCACAAGCTGGAATCAAGAATGCCAGGAGAAATATCAATAACCTCAAATATGCAGATGATACCACCCTTATGGCAGAAAGTGAAGAGGAACTAAAGGGTCTCTTGATGAAAGTGAAAGAGGAGAATGAAAAAGTTGGCTTAAAGCTCAACATTCAGAAAATTAAGATCATGGCATCTGGTCCCATCACTTCATGGGAAATAGATGGGGAAACAGTGGAAACAGTAGCTGATTTTATTTTGGAGGCTCCAAAATCACTGCAGATGGTGATTACAGCCATGAAATTAAAAGACGTTTACTCCTTGGAAGGAAAGTTATGGCCAACTTAGATAGCATATTCAAAAGCAGAGACATTACTTTGCCAACTAAGGTCTGTCTAGTCAAGGCTATGGTTTTTCTTGTGGTCATGTATGAATGTGAGAGTTGGACTGTGTAGAGGCTAAACACCGAAGAATTGATGCTTTTGAACTGTGGTGTTGGAGAAGACTCTTGAGAGTCCCTTGGACTGCAAGGAGATCCAACCAGTCCATCCTAAAGGAGATCAGTTCTGGGTGTTCTTTGGAAGGACTAATGCTAAAGCTGAAACTCCAATACTTTGGCCACCTCATGCGAAGAGTTGACTCATTGGAAAAGACTCTGATGCTGGGAGGGATTGGGGGCAGGAGGAGAAGGGGACAACAGAGGATGAGATGACTGGATGGCATCACTGACTCGATGGACACGTTTGAATGAACTCAGGGAGTTGATGATGGACAGGGAGGCCTGGTGTGCTGTGATTCATGGGGTCACAAAGAGTCGAACACTACTAAGCGACTGAACTGAACTGAATATAAAAAGTATTTCATTTTCCAAGTGCATTATGCTTTAATGCCAGAAGCAAACAAACAAACTGCTGGTGAGTTTACTTGAGTGTCATGGTGAGTTGCTTGATGTCCCTGTCCCCAGTATGGGTTTGAATATATTTTTTAAACTAAAATCCAGAATAAACTTGCCTGTGTCTCTTTAAAACATCACAAAAACATCATAATACATCATCATCTGGAAAATAGAAAGAATATTACACATATCCTAAATTAAGGTAGTATAATAAATAACCAAATAAAACACCGAATGCATTCATCTACATATACAGGTGATTTTTTTAAGTAATTTAGTTTCAATGACATATACTGTTTTCCAAGAAAATAAATAAAACTGGGGAACATAAGCAATTCTTCCAAGGTCATTCAGCACAATATTTTTAAAGTTAGAACCAGAAATGTAACCTTAATTTGAAACAAGATTTTCAAACTTGTTAATTCTATAAATCTTACTGATTGTTTTCAGGGTCAGGGACCATGGCCTCTTGGTGTAAGGTGATAACATAGGTAAACCATTGCCTGTCACAGGTCACACTAATTCTTAGAATCTTCTCTTTTAGAAGTTTACAGTCCTAGAGCATATTGCTTTTCTTCTTCTGTACAGTTTTCATCACCTATGATTCCCATAAATGAAAAACTGAAAAATCTTTAAAATTCTTAATACCTGACAACCTTAAACATTTTTTTAAAAATCTGGCAAAGAAAAATCTGTAATCTAAATCACAGCATCTCTGGGGTGAACATAGAGCAAATAAATATGGTACAAATTGAAAGCATTATGAGCCAAATAACTTCAAATAGTGATTTAAGAGAGCACAGAAAGGAGAGCATTATACTACGTGTGTGTGTGTGTGTGTGTGTGTGTGTGTGTGTGTGTGTGTAAAACACATCTTTTATGTATTAACTTTATGCAAAATTGCCAATATTTCATCTTTTAGCTTTACAGAATAGCTGAATCACAAGTGTCTATCTCTTTTAAATAGTCTCATGATATTTTGAAAGAAATTTTAAAATTGATTTTAGTGCTCCGCCAACATAGCTATAGTTGAGAGATAGAGTGGAAAATGCATACAAATTAGATTATTTTGCAAATTGGTAGCATCTTCAATATTATCTTCCTCTTCTTAATGGATTTAAATTAGAAACACTAATGACTATACTAGCATATTTTGTGCTCAGTAGGAGACACTATGGAAGAGATCCTTGGGTACATGTGGAGAGTGATAAACAGTTGAATATCATTAGCACCAAGATCAAAATAATATTTCACTGAAGATGTATTTTTAAAGAAATGTCAATTGTATCTCAGAGAATTTTAAGTATATGTATGAAGTAGTTGTAAAGCATTCTGAAATGAAGAACTTATTGAAAAGCATAATTTTCTTTCTACTAACAAAGTTAAAAAAATCTGTTCATCTCTGAATCATTCTCAAATGAGCTCTATCCTGTGTTAGAAAGATATTATTCTAAACATATTTATTTTCCAGGTTTAGAAATATTTGCTTATATTTTTCCTTTGCTTTCCTTTAGATGATAATTTTTATATTTGAAAATTGGAATATGAAATGGCAGAGTCAAAGCATGTATGTTTACTCAAACAGAATTATTCTCCACTGGGAATTCGTGACATGAACAAACGGGAATTTCATAGACTATAAATGCAGCAAACACAGCCAAGCAGACTAGCTGCTAAGTCACTTCAGTCGTGTCCGACTCTGTGCAACCCTATAGACGGCAGCCCCCGTCCCTGGGCTTCTCCGGGCAAGAACACTGCAGTGGGTTGCCATTTTCTTCTCTAGAGCTGGGGATTTTAAAAAAATCAGAAACAAGCTTCTCTCTTTCTCAGGTACTACACAATCTACATTGCTGCTTCTCTTGGCACATTTGTTGCATTTTTCTTTCTTTTCCCCCTACAGATTAGTGTGCTCTGTCTAAATATTATAGGCTGTAGCCATCCAGACATGTAACCAATATGTCTTATAAGTTCAGCTTAGCACTAACCACCCAGCTGCCCAGAGTTCTGCTATATACCACAGGTTCCCACTACTTAGGATGGAAAACATTAATCCAGATCAGCTCTTGTCTTCTTCTGGTTTGTGTCCATAAGCCTGATCCATTCAAGTGAAGTGATCATAAATACTGTGTCATAATTAATGTCAAAAGTGTTATTATCCAAAAAATATTCACATTGACTAGATGATGAACTCTGTGCTAATGAAGATAAAAAGGCAGTATGTTGGATGGCTAACAAACACATGAAAAGATGCTCAACATCACTCATTATCAGAGAAATACAAATCAAGACCACAGTGAGGTACCATTTCACACCAGTCAGAATGGCTGCAATCCAAAAGTCTACAAGCAATAAATGCTGGAGAGGATGTGGAGAAAAGGGAACCCTCTTACACTGCTGGTGGGAATGCAAACTAGTACAGCCACTTTGGAAAACAGTGTGGAGATTCCTTAAAAATTGCAAATAGAACTGCCTTATGACCCAGCAATCCCCTTGCTGGGCATACACACCAAGGAAACCAGAATTGAAAGAGACACATGTACCCCAATGTTCATTGCAGCACTGTTTATAATAGCCAGGACATGGAAACAACCTAGATGTCCATCAGCAGATGAATGGATAAGAAAGCTGTGGTACATATACACGATGGAGTATTACTCAGCCCTTAAAAAGAATAAATTTGATTCAGTTTTAATGAGATGGATGAAACTGGAGCCGATTATACAGAGTGAAGTAAGCCAGAAAGAAAAACACCAGTACAGTATACTGACACATATATATGGAATTTAGAAAGATAGTAATGAAGACCCTCTATGTGAGACAACAAAAGAGACACAGAGGTATAGAACGGACTTTTGGACTCTGAGGGAGAGGGAGAGGGAGAGGGTGGGATGATTTGGGAGAATAGCATTGAAACATTTATACTATCATGTAAGAAATGAAGCGCCAGTCTATTTTTGATACAGGATACAGGATGCTTGGGGCTGGTGCACGGGATGATCCAGGGAGATGATATGGCGTGGGAGGTGGGAGGGGGCTTTGGCATTGGGAGATCGTGTACACCTGTGGCTGATTCATGTCAATGTATGGCAAAACAAATACAGTACTGTAATGTAGAATAAAGTATTAAAAAAAAAAAAGGCAGTATGTGATCCCATGAACTACACAGTTTAGTGGAACAGAGACTTTTTTTCAAATAATTACATTAATTAAAGTATAATTACCTGACAAAAACTCAAAAGAAAACTGAGTTTTCTGAGAAAAAGCTCTGCATTTCATGGAAGTGCATGAAAAAGGACACTCATTGATTTGAAAGGTAGGGAAGGTTTTTCCGAGGAAGTGAAGTTAGAAATGTGATTAGAATAATGAATAGGAGTTTACCAAGTTAAAGAAGAAAGAAAGGTTAGAACAGCATTTCTGAAAAAGAAAAACATGTGCAAAAGCCCTATGGTAGAAGACAGAATTGTGCACCAGACATTTTGTGAGGACACATCATAGGTTATTGAATAGACAAGAGATGACTGGATTCATTGCAGACTGAAGTGGTAGACAAGGGCCACTTCTACTTGACTCTACCAATCTTTGTCTTTATTCTTGATCCTTAGGATATGGGAGCCTTAGAAGAATTTTAAGTACATGGGTAACTTACTGAGATTTTTGTTTGAAAGATGTTCCTAATTGCAGTGAAGAGAGCAGATGGAGGAAAACTGTAGAAGCAAGACCAATTGTTAAGCAAGTTAATAGTGGAAATACGGATGATAGAAGTTTGGCCTAAAGACATGAATAAGAGTAGGAATAAAAGAGTGTTTAGAATCGGGGCTATTTAAGAACAAGGCTGACATGACAAGATAATGTTCCACCCTAGCAATCGGAGACTGCTAGAAAAGGGGATAGGAACAGAGCATTAAAACTTACTGATACATATGTACTACTGAAAGAGACAGGATTAAAGATGCCCGTATTATATGTTCATTTCCCCCATGTGGTGAAGTCTTACCTTCAATGCTTAGAATGTGTCTTGCCTTGGAAATAAGCATTTGTAGAGTAACCAAGTCACAATGACGTCATTAAGGTAGGCGCTAATCCTGTGTCACAGGTATCCATAAAAAAGGAGAAATTTGAATAAACAGAGGGAAGATAAGGTAGAGATACAGAGGGCAAAGATGACCATGACCCTCCTACATTTTAAGCATACATTTTTGGACAGTGTTTTCTTTCAAATAATTTACATTTTTAATATGCTATTAGCTATTTTTGTATTTTTATTTGCTAAAATGATAAATATTAGTGTTGCAGCAAGCTAGCTCATGTTGAAAAGGTAAAGTATAACCATGTCTGTGTCTGTTTCTTCTTATTTGTGTCATAATTCTCCAGGCTTTTCTGCAACAACTTGCTGGGTTTTAATTTCTTATAAGGTTTCATAAAATGAAACTTTCCATGCTGCTAAAACACACGTAACTTTATGCCTACAACTTAAAAGCTCCTGTGAGCAGAGATATGATCAATCTGAATGTCAAAATTGCTATTCACAAGTCACACATCATTCTAAATTAATGCCATAGCTAGCTGCAAGATAAAAATTTTAAAAAGACATTACAAGTTTGAGATGCATTTTAAGTGAGGAATGATAATGGGGTTGAGAAGAAATGCAATTTCATATTTGAGTCAAATAACATTTTTATAGCACACAGATGTAAGGACAAATTCCAGCATAAGCTCACAAATTAGTAAGAGAATTCCAAAAGTTTTAAAATCTACTTGATTTTCTAATTACGATTCCAACAGTTGGTTTTTTTGGGTTGTTTTTTTTTTTGGCCAGAAAATGCAAATATACCTTTTGTTTCAAAGAAATCATTGAAAATCTACTTTTTAAAGTTTTATGTTACTAAAAGTGTAATAACATTAATTAAAGATACCATAACATGTGTCCAATTGTAATGACAATGTGAAAGTCAAAGTGTTAGTCACTCAGTCATGTCCAACTCTTTGTGACCCCATGGACTGTAGCCCTCCAGTCTCCTCTGTCCATGACTTTCCCCAGGCAAGAATACTCAAGTCAGTTGCCATTCCCTTCTCCAGGGGATCTTCCTGACCCAGGAATCAAACCCAGGTCTCCCATACTGCAGGCAGATTCTTTACCATCTAGCCACCAGGGGAAAAGATAAATTTGCCATTAATTGAATTTATTGAATGGTTCCCTTCTCTATTATTTGCAGTGCCAAATTACCTTATGTATATTATTTCTCTCTTTTCAGGAAAACTATTGCAATGAAAAAGACAGAAAAGGTAAAATCTTGTTTATTTCTTTGGTAAATCTACCCTTGTAAAAGCCATCAGCATCAAGAAAGCGAATATTCATAGAAGTGAAAGGCTTGCACTCATTTCTCCACTCATTTATTACCTATACCTTGATAAAAGTAAGCACTTTCCTAATTTTTATCCCAACAGATTTGGTTTTGCCTACTGCAAAAAAGTATATGAATAGAGTACCTGCTCTGTTGTGACTGACTTCTTTACTCTTCTTTTACTCTTCCCTGGTGGCTCAGATGGTAAAGCGTCTGTCTACAATGCGGGAGACCTGGGTTCAATCCCTGGGCTGGGAAGATCCCCTGGAGAAGGAAATGGCAATCCACTCCAGTACTATTGCCTGGAAAATCCCATGGACAGAGGAGCCTGGAAGGCTACAGTCCATGGGGTTGCAAAAGTCGGACACGACTGAGCGACTTCACTTCACTTCACTTCTTTTACTCTAAATTATGTTTGTGATAGTCATTCATGTAGTTGAACATAGTAGTAGTTTGTACAGTACTAGTAGTCATCCATTTTCATTTCTATGTAGACTTACATTGTATAAAGATACCTTAGAAAGACAAATATGTTTTGATTCATATGTGGAACCTAAAAATGAAACAAAAGAACAATTATAACAAAACCAAAAAGACTCACAGGTACAGAAAACAGATGTTTGCTTTTGTGACTACAAAATATCATTAATTTTGATCTTGCCACTAAATGGATTGAAATTTTTCTTCCCTTCAAATTATTCACTTTTCATTGGAATCACCAAATTTTGTGTAAGATGACACTGTATATTACATGTTACTCAGGAAAATTTCAAAGCAAGGATTTTAGTAATATTCAGTATTAAGTGCCTGCTATTTTCATTAAAAATTCCAAGTTCAAATAATCTACCAATACCAAATTATAGAACAAAATATCCTTCCATTTTTTTCTGAGCTTCTTCAAAACTTTATGACCTGAAAAAGCAGTAAAAATAATGACAAGTGATGGGAAAACTTATCTATTACAAACGAAAAATAAACACCATGAACAATATTCTTTCACAGATGTGTTCCAAATACAGTCTAGAAAAAGGAGGTCTCTTTGCTTTCTTTCATTAATAAAATTATATTTTTAAATAAATCCTTTTTTAAAAGCAGTTTTAGATTCACAGCCAAATTGAGAGGAAAGTAAAGAGATTTCCCATATACTCCCTGTCTCACAAATGCATAGCTTCCCCCCACACCAACACCCTCCACCACAGCTGTACATTTGTTACAATTGATAAACCTGTACTAATAAATCAACCAAAGCCCTCCGTTTAACTAGAGTTTACATTGATGTTGCATAGTCCATGTCTTTGGAAAAATGTATGTATAATGATGTATATCCACCATTATAGTATCATGCAGAATAGCTTTATGGTTCTAAAAATCCTCCATGCTCCCCTTATTCACTCCCTCCATCCCATTGACTCCTGGCAAATTTTTACAGTCTCCATTGTTTTGTCTTTTCCAGAATGTTATATAGTGAGAATCATAAAGCATGAGGTCTTTTCAGTTTGGCTTCTTTCATTTTGGTCCCTCTATGTCTTTTCTATGTCTTTTCTAACAAAATGACCTTTGAAATAAACTTCTAACTCTAAAAGAATACATGGAAGAGAAAATGTACAAAGAAGAATAAGAAAGCATTTTTAAAAGACTAATGAAGATCTTAATTTACCAGTTCTCAGTGTCAATGAAAGGCAGAAGTCTTCAAAAGGAAATAGCTTGCAAAGTGCTAATGGAAATAAAAATAAAACACTCTAACTTATCAAATATTCAAATATGCTAACAGCAATGCTAAATAAAATCATATGATAAAATATAATGATGCTAAAATATAGTTACCAAAAAATGTAAAAGAATAAAGTAACCATAGCAGAACTAAGATACATGTTTATATATACACACATGGGCACATATACACACATATATGTGCATATATATACAGAAAGAGGTTTAATACAAGATCAGTGTAGAACTTCAAATAACATACAAATGTTCAAAAACTAGCCTTGGAAAATTATCGTATATATGGAGAATTGAATATTGAATTGAATTAAATATCTAATTCATACCACACACAAAAACAGATTTCAGTCGGTTAAAAGTCAAAATGTATAACATAAAATTGTAAAAGTACTAAAAGCCATTAAAGGAAGAAAATGCAGGATAAAACTGTAATAATCTGGAGTTATTAACAGATAAATATTCTAAAAATATATGAACCAAAGATTAAAAAGAAAGTTTATTTAATCATATTTTAAAAGCTATGCAGCAAAAGATACAATAAAAGGGTTAAAAGATAACACACAAAAAAATAAAAATTATTATAAAATCTCTAACAAAATTAAACATAAGACACTTGGCAAATAAATAGATAGTCAATAGAAGAAATGCCAAATTAACATGCATGAACATATTTGACCTCACCTGTAACAAGGAAATGCAAATTAAAGTCACAGTGGGGTAACACCTTACTCATATTACATTGGCAATAATTATAAAATACTGTAATAGTCCCTGATGGCAAGAATGTGGTAAAAATCATCATTCTGTACATATTAATGTTGAGAGAATAATTCAATACCATTATTTGGAAGGAAAGTAGCAGTTTCCCTCAACAACTAAAAAATACATATAGGCAGTTCTAGTTCAAGATAATGAATAGTTCTCATGCTTCCCTGTCTTTATGCTAAAAAAATCATTAGTATATTTTAATACTTATTCACTTTAAAACAAGGTAGTTTAGCTGGATTCATAAGGAATAAATTATAATCATGTAGTTAATCTCAAGCCAGAGGTCTTCTTTTAAGAATCAAAATGAATGGATGTTTTTCATCAACCATAATCACAAATGAGTATCCATTGCTCCATATCTTCACGTACATTTAATGTGGTTAAAATTTTTCACTTTTGTCATTGATATATAGGTGAAAGAATATATTTTTAAACTACCTCCATTTTTTATCATATTGAGCTTTTATATTTATCAGCCATAAAAGTTTTCCCTTCTTTGAATATTAAAATATAATTCATAATAGCAAAAATTTGCTAACAGCATAGAAGTTTACCAATAGAAAATTAAACAAATTATAACTATTATGAAATGCAGGGCATTTGTTCTGAAGGAGGAAATGGCAACCTACTCCAGTATTCTTGCCTGGGAACCCATGGACTGAGAAGCCTGGCCAGCCACAGTCCATCGGTCACAAAGAGTCTGACATGACAAGCAACTGAGAACACACATATGCTTACATACTAATTATTTTATCTTCAGTGATAGAAACATATTTCTGTATTAGAAAAACACAAACATCAGCATAGTTTCATCATTTGCTTCCATAATCAATACTATCATGCTGGCATCTGTCTTAATTGAAACTGTCTCCAAGACTAGCTTAAACAACCCAGTAGGAGGAATCCTCAGTTCAGTTCAGTTCAGTCACTCAGTCATGTTCAACTCTTTGAGACCCAATGAATTGCAGCACGCCAGGCCTCCCGGTCCATCACCAACTCCCTTAGTCCACTCAAACCCATGTCCATTGAGTCGGTGATGCCATCCAACCATCTCATCCTCTGCTGTCCCCTTCTCCTCCTGCCTTCAATCTTTCCCAGCATCAGAGTCTTCCAATGAGTCAGCTCTTCGCATCAGGTGGCCAAAGTATTGGAGTTTCTGCTTTAGCATCAGTCCTTCCAAAGAATAACCAGGACTGATCTCCTTTAGGATGGAATGGTTGGATCTCCTTGCAGTCCAAGGGACTCTCAAGAGTTTTCTCCAACACCACAGTTCAAAACCATCAATTCTTCAGTGCTCAGCCTTCTTTATAGTCCAACTCTCACATACATACATGACCACTGGAAAAACCATAGCCTTGACTAGATGGACCTTTGTCGACAAAGTGATGTCTCTGCTTTTTAATATGTTGTCTAGATTGGTCATAACTTTCCTTCCATGGGCTTCCCTGGTGGCTCCCAGGTTAAAGTGTCTGCCTGGAATGCAGGAGACCCAGGTTTGATCCCTGGAGAAAGAAATGGTAATCCACTCCAGTACTCTTGCGTGGAGAATCCCATGGAGGTAGGAGCCTGGCAGGCTACAGTCCATGGGGTCACAAAGAGTCAGACAAGACTGAGCAGCTTCACTTTCACTTTCACTTTCCTTCCAAGGAGTAAGCGTCTTTTAATTTCATGGCTGCAGTCATCATCTGCAGTGATTTTGGAGCCCAGAAAAATAAAGCCAGCCACTGTTTCCCCATCTATTTCCCATGAAGTGATGGGACTGGATGCCATGATCTTCATTTTCTGAATGTTGAGCTTTAAGCCAACTTTTTCACTTTCCTCTTTCACTTTCATCAAGAGGCTTTTTAGTTCCTCTTCACTTTCTGCCATAAGGGTGGTGTCATCTACATATCTAAGGTTATTCTCCTGGCAATCTTGATTCCAGCTTGTGCTTCCTCCAGCCCAGCATTTCTTATGAAGTACTCTGTATATAAGTTAAATAAGCAGGATGACAATATACAGCCTTGACATAGTCCTTGTTCCATGTTCAGTTCTAACTGTTGCTTCCTGACCTGCATACAGGTTTCTCAGGAGGCAGGTCAGGTGGTCTGAGTACTCCCATCTCTTTCAGAATTTTCCACAGTTTATTGTGATCCACGCAATCAAAGGCTTTGGCATAGTCAATAAAGCAGAAATAGATGTTTTTCTGGAACTCTCTTGCTTTTCCACAATCCAGGGGATGTTGGCAATTTGATCTCTGGTTCCTCTGCCTTGTCTAAATCCAATTTGAACATCTGGAAGTTCATGGTTCACATACTGTTGAAGCCTGGCTTGGAGAATTTTGAGCATTACTTAACTAGCATGTGAGACGAGATTTCCTGATCAACTTAATTAGAATAGGCAATATTTAATTTGTATTTCTGAATAGGAGTTTTTGGATGAGAAAATTTAGGAAAATAAAATGTTGGAGCTCTTCTTACCACTCAAAAGGAAACTTGCTCCTTTTTCCTCCCCCATTCCCTGCTCCCTGGAAAGTAAACATGATCTGAAAAGCTAACCTTTTTCTAACTTAAAACTTAGTGAAATACTCTAGTCAGCTCTGTGTCAACATTCCCCTCATAACACTTTCAGGAAGAATTCCAATTCAATCCTTACTAGTGTCTTATAATATTATCACATAGGAGTCAGCTGATGGCTTCAGCTCTATGCTTCAGCCAACAGCTATACCATACAAATATTATGATTTTAGAATTTATAGTCTACCTTCTCCACTCATCATTTACAGCAGAAAGATTTTTGTGGAAAGGAAAGAAATTGAGCACATATGGTGATCTTGGGGTTTTTAGCATTCATTAATATTAGCCAAAGTTATATTTACACTTTATCTGAAAATAATTGTATTTCATCACAGTGGGAAAGCTGAGAAAAAAATTTCCTTCATGACAAAGCCCATTATTATAAAGCAACAAAACTGTACTATCAGGAATTATTAGAAAGGAGATATGAATGCACACCCACATTTGTTTCTTTGTCTATAAGATTACCATTTTCTGCTTGAACTGAGATGTCAAATAGAAAATATTTTCATTAAAACAGAGTGAGTCTTCTAAGCATTTCTCTCATAATAAGATCTGCTACCTTAATTTATTTTATAATATTCTTAATGAAATCATATTTCTTAACCAGGAATCTTAGACAAATAAGTTGATTTAAACTCAAGCTACAAAGATGACTATTGATTTGCTCCATGGGGAATTATTGTGCATTCCATCACAGATACCTCATTAATTCAGAGAGATTCAGACAGTTGTCAATGCCATGTACACGTGATTTCTGTTACTGTGGCCAGGGATGCAGTATGATTATTTAAAGACTCGTTACCTTTTCAAGTTAATTGAAAGAATGGGAGAATAAAGAGAATAGTTTGTTGGATTGTTTAGCAATAATGTTTTTAGTATTTTATGAGAAGCACAGGGGTTCATGACCTCTTGAAACAATTTCAGTTCAGCTGACACAGAGTAGGTATTGCCAGTGTCCAGTATCCTAAATAAGTTGTTTTAACTATTTCAGTTACTGAAACATTATTTAGGCCAATGTGTCATTTATTTAGCTGGGAAAGAAATAATAACCCAGAACTCATCAATTCCTGCCATAGCAGCAACCCACATGTAATAACTCTGAAATTAGAATGATGGAACTAGGGTGAAGAGTAACAATGGCTTTTGGCAGAATTCAAGCAAAATGTACCAAGTTAACAGTCTGGGAAATCAGAAAGAAATAGAGAACAGTTCAGAAGTATCAATAGAATAAGCAGACCCAAGTAGCTTGATTTGAAGAATACAAGGAGAAGAATAACTTATTAATGTCACCCTGGTATAAGCTATTACTTTGTAATCAGCCCAAAGCAGTGTTGCTCTGTCTATGCAGCACCAGACTTGTAAATAACTCTTGGAATTGCTAAAGAAAGGCCCCAGGCCTTAAATCACAATAGAAACTGTCAAAGCTTCTGAATATGATGGATGTATTCTTCAAGTTATTCAAAATTCTTCACCAAAAGAGGCAGCACAATTTTTCTGTACTTGGAGCAGTAGAAAGGCATTTCATTTTGATATCCTTGTAAGTCATCTTCTGAGCTTTATCTTAATGGTGTTTGAGTTTATTTTATAGAATAGAGATCTCAATTTTTAAAGTTCATTTTGAAATGAAATCGTGAAAACTTGGCATCTTAGAAGTGACTTGCCAATATTAATTACAGAACCAGATCTATATTTAGGTTTTGGATGACAGCTCATAATTTGAGAATGTCTGGATAATTATTTTCCAATAAATTTTCAAGTCTACGTTTTCTTTCTTTAATCTTTTTATGATTCTTTTATTTCCACTTTCTTCTGAATTTTCTGTTACCTCTCTTAAAGTACCCAGTTCTCAACATAAAGGCCAAGGTCACTAAGAATTCATGTATGAATTAAAAGGTACTGGTGTAAAACAACTCTGCAGTCCCCAGTGGAAAAACAAATGATGAAATTGTG
The DNA here is from genome assembly GCA_917880005.1 of Nanger dama. Classification (NCBI taxonomy): domain Eukaryota; kingdom Metazoa; phylum Chordata; class Mammalia; order Artiodactyla; family Bovidae; genus Nanger; species Nanger dama. The sequence continues at coordinate 30,071,084 of CAKJTW010000024.1, forward strand.
AGGCTAGAGTTGGATTGTGAAGAAGGCTGAGCACTGAAGAATTGATGCTTTTGAGCTGTGGTGTTGGAGAAGACTCTTGAGAGTCCTTGGACTGCAAGGAGATCCAACCTGTCCATTCTGAAGGAGATCAGCCCTGGGATTTCTTTGGAAGGAATGATGCTAAAGCTGAAACTCCAGTACTTTGGCCACCTCATGCCGAAGAGTTGACTCATTGGAAAAGACTCTGATGCTGGGAGGGATTGGGGGCAGGAGGAGAAGGGGACGAGAGAGGATGAGATGGCTGGATGGCATCATGGACTCGACGAATGTGAGTCTGAGTGAACTCCAGGAGATGGTGATGGACAGGGAGGCCTGGTGCGCTGCGATTCATGGGGTCGCAAAGAGTCGGACACAACTGAGCCACTGAACTGAACTGAACTACTTAGTAGGGGCCAGGAAACTCAGAATTTTCTAATATTGTTCCTCAAAATGCAATCATACCTCCCTATTTGGTCTTATAGTGTGTATTATTTTTCAGCAATTGCAATTGTTATCAAATGAGAGGCAAAAATGATCCCAGGCTGAAGCCATACAAGCCAACGCATAGAATATTAGTGAGCCTCACTCTACCATTCAACTTTGTCCTAAAATGCTAAAGTTAACTCTTAGCCCTAAAGGCCTGATAGGTTCAAGCTCAAACAGGCCATGAAGATGGCTCGGGTTTTTAAGAGACGAATATCCACCTAGTATTGGGTGGTATGGATATGAGAGACAGAGTGAAGTGTGACAGGTCGGAAAGCGGTGCCAGTATCAGCATGACGACTTACCTCCAAGCAGGACGTTGTGAAGGACTGTGAGAGGTTTCAACCTGCTTCCACGGAGAAACAATACCTGGATGCTATTACTCCATCCTGTAGAAGAAAGACGAGGAAGAGATCTACACCCATGCATCCTACTCTTTTAGTACATAAATTCCAACCATTACAGATGTGAACCAAACAATGCCCTGTAACCAGTCAGTAGCTCAGTCGTGTCTGACTCTTTGTGACCCCATGGACGGCAGCCTACCAGGCTTCCTGTCCATCTCCAAGTCCTGGAGCTTGCTCAAACTCCTGTCCATCGAGTCCATGATACCATCCAGCCATCTCATCCTCTGTCGTCCCCTTCTCCTCCTGCCTTCAATCTTTTCCCATATCAGAGTCTTTTCCAGTGAGTTAGTTCTTTGCATCAGAGGGCCAACGTCTTGGAGCTTCAGCTTCAACATCAGTCTTTCCAATGAATATTCAGGACTGATTTCCTTTAGGATGGACTGGTTGGATCTCCTTGCAGTCCAAGGGACTCTCAAGAGTCTTCTCCAACACCACAGTTCAAAAGCATCAATTCTTCAGCACTCAGCTTTCTTTAGAGTCCAACTTTCACATCCATACATGACAACTGGAAAAATGATAGCATTGACTAGACAAATCTTTGTTGGCAAAGTAATGTCTCTTCTTTCTAACATGCATTTAAGTTGGTCATAGTTTTTCTTCCAAGGAGCAAGCATCTTTTAATTTCATGGCTGCCGTCACCATCTGCAATGATTTTGGAGCCCCCAAAATCACAGTCTCTCACTGTTTCCATTGTTTCCCCATCTATTTGCCATGAAGTGATGGGACCAGATGCCATGCCCTATAATATTAAAACTAAACAGAGCAGTGCACTTCCTACTCTGTGAGAAAAGAGGATGCCCACAGGAGGATGTGTTAAGACAATTCAAATCCAGATCTTCTGACTCCACATCTCTGCTGTCTTTGTTGTTTATCACCAAAACCAGCTCTAATGTCTCATTTAATTATCTGTTGAAAATATTACCATTCTTACTAAACTCATTTAAGTGAGTTGTGGGAATAAGAAGGAAATCTGCAGGAAGATATTATGGAATTGAATGTGTCAATTATGTTAATATTATAGTCCTGAGAGACAGAAGAGATTACTTTTTATTTTGTCCCTCCCTGAATTTTTATACTGTTTGAATCAAAGTTCCTTCTTTAGGGAGAAATAGTTTAAAACATATGACCCTATATTACCTAATTATTTTTCTTACTTCCAAAAGATTTGCTTCATTATACCTCTGTTATGACTAAATTTCTCTGTAGATCAATTTATCTTGCTCTTTAATGGAATCTGATTGTCCCCTCTGATATATAAGATGGAAAGGATTAAAAACCTTTGAAACATCTATCAGCAATTGAATTATTTCAGAAATAGGACTTAACTGATGATGGTAAACCACAATTGTTAAAAGAGAAAATATATTGTCTATGAAAAGAACTTGGCTTATTCTTTTTCTATTGATTATCAGCTATGAATTATTCTGGACCAGATGGGGTAAATCTGAGAGAAGTTAGATAAGATATTTTGCTGTTGGAGTCTGAAAGTTATTTCTGAGGGTTTCCTTATTTTACACATGTTTAGATAAGACAAATCTTACATCACTGTTTCCTTTTAGTTCCCAGATTTCGATAAAAGCTCCTGATACCCAATGGCACAATAATAATGACAAAATTGCCTTTAAAGAAACATCCCAAAGATAAGACGTCTCTTTCAAAATGTTTTTAACGGCAATGCTGCCACCAACAAAGCAAAGCAAAGCCTAATATTTTTTTTGTTTCTTGGTAAAAAGAGTATATGTTAATCCCACTGAAGTCTTTAATATTGTAGAATCATACATTTAACACTTCAATTTATACATCCAGAATAAACTCAAGTTTTTATAGATATCATTTTATTACTGGGGCATATTTTAGGCATACTGGGGCATTATACAGGCATATTTTGTTAGTAAAAGAGAATCAGTTCAGTTCAGTCACTCAGTTGTGTCTGATTCTTTGTGATCCCATGCAGCACACCCAGCTTCCCTGTCCATCACCAACTCCTGAAGCTTGCTCAAACTAATGTCCACCAAATCAGTGATGCCATCCAACCGTCTCATCCTCTGTCATCCCCTTCTCCTCCTGCCTTCAGCCTTCTCCTGCATAGGGTCTTTTTGAATGAGTCAGTAAAAGAGATTCAGTTCAGTTCAGTCGCTCAGTCGTGTCCGACTCTGCAATCCCATGAACTGCAGCACGCCAGGCCTCCCTGTCCATCACCAACTCCCAGAGTTCACTCAGACTCACATTCGCCGAGTCCGTGATGCCATCCAGCCATCTCATCCTCTCTCGTCCCCTTCTCCTCCTGCCCCCAATCCCTCCCAGCATCAGAGTCTTTTCCAATGAGTCAACTCTTCGCATGAGGTGGCCAAAGTACTGGAGTTTCAGCTTTAGCATCATTCCTTCCAAAGAAATCCCAGGGCTGATCTCCTTCAGAATGGACAGGTTGGATCTCCTTGCAGTCCAAGGGACTCTCAAGAGTCTTCTCCAGCACCACAGTTCAAAAGCATCAATTCTTCAGCGCTCAGCCTTCTTCACAGTCCAACTCTCACATCCATACATGACCACAGGAAAAGCCATAGCCTTGACTAGTCTGACTTTAGTCGGCAAAGCAATGTCTTTGCTTTTGAATATTCTATCTAGGTTGGTCATAACTTTTCTTCCAAGGACTAAGCATCCTTTAAACGTATAAGTCTCAGTGAAAATATACTACACATTTTTTTCTCCTTCCCAAGCCATTGCTCATGTATTTCTGTCTCCATTTATTCTATTTTCCATCTTTAGAAAACTAGAACCTTTGGGAAATATGTCTACAGATTTTATGAAGTCTGTAGAACAATAAATGTTTTATTGAAACACAGAAATGCTATTTATATCATAAAATATATCAAATAAAACTACTCACGCTTATTCTTTTTCAGCTCATCAGCACAATTATGTGATGCAAAAGTCCCCAATCTAAGAAAGTTGAAAACATACTATATTTGGTTTTATTGATTTGTGATCAATGTTCTCACTCAAGAGCTTCAAAATCTCAATTTTGTCATGAAAAACACAAGATAGAGATGTTTATTTGGTAAGTTAATATAACCCTGCCTTATAAAACCTAACAATTCTATTTCCACTTTATTTCAAATCCATACAAAGATGCTGAAGTTAATTACCTTTGCTGATCTCACATGAATTCAGCACTTTATTTTCTTTGAGGCACTGCTATAAAATCTCTGAAGAGAGACTATATTGTGTATTTTCTAGTTATAAACACAATAAAAATTATATTAATCTCTAAGCTGTACTCCCTTAATTCATTTCTCTATTTTTCAAATTGAAAAAATAAACTCCTCTATCCACAAAATAATAAGGTCTAATAAAGTTATAGATTTACCTGTTTTGACTGAAATTTTTTGACAAAAATGGGTTTCATTGCAAAGTGATAAATATAACAGACATCTGCCCTCATTCTGCTATTATCTACTCAGTGTTCAAGCTTTGAAATGTCTGGGTTGATTTTTATCCTGTGTTCATTCTACAGCCTTTTAAAATATGTTTTTAAAAAATTCCTGAGTCAGAAAATAGTAGTTTGAATTAGTAACTCCCAACTGAATTTTTCTGATAACATTTTTTATTTATTGACTTTCTAAATTGAAGTATGGCTGACTTTGCTCATTGAAATTTAAGCTAGGAAATATTCTTTGCAGAAAGAAGTTTCTGGCTCGGGACTTAGGACGTATTCTTGACATAAAAATACAAAGCACAAAGGCGTGATTCTTTTTCAAAAATTTTAATTTTGTATTGAAGCATAGTTGATTTACAATGGTGTGTTAGTTTCAGGTATACAGCAAAGTGATTCAGTTATACATATATGTGTTATTTTTCAGATTATTTTCTCATACAAATTATGATTCTTAGCATGATTCTTGATGAAAAACTGTCCACTAAGAGAAGACAGACTGTTGATCTTTTCCCACATTTCCACCAGACAAAACTCTTTTCTCATTTGATGGGACAGCTGGAGATTTCGAGAGCACCGCTCCATAGTGGGCATGATGGATTACCTTTTTAATATCTGTTCCTACACTGCTGTGAAAATGCTGGAAGCTAACCAGATGAGGTGTACTTGTGGGAAACTTAAATTGAGTGACTGGATAGGAAAAGAAGACATTGTCTACAAGACATTCATTTTATTAACGTAGAACTGGGACAATATGCATGGCAGACTTCCAATCCAGAGACCATGTTTGATACAATGCAGTGAACAGCAACTGGACAGCAGCTAATTTATTTCCCAGCTTTGTGAATGTGGTAGAGATGGCGGCTCCTTTGCTGAAGAATTCTAGAGTCCTTTATGGGAATCAGTACTGGAGGGCTAAAATTAGAGCCTCTACTCCAGTCATTCAAACGAGTCTGTACTAGCACTGAATGAAGTGAATTCGCTCAGTCATGTCTGACTCTTTGCGACCCTGTGGACTGTAGCCTACCAGGCTCCTCAGTCCATGGAATTTTTCAGGCAAGGGTAACTAGAGAAGGTACCATTTCCTTCTCCAGGGGATCTTCCTGACCCAGGGATTGAACTCAGGTTCCCTACATTGCAGGCAGACGCTTTACCGTCTTAACCACCAGGGAAGCCCACTTGTACTGAATATCACTGTAAGGTTTCCAGGTGACACAGTGGTAAAACACCCAGCTGCCAATGCAAGAGACATAAGAGACTCAGTCTGTATCCCTGGGTTGGGAAGATCTCCTGGAGAAGGAAATAGCTACTCACTCCAGTACTGTTGCTTGGGAAATCCCATGGACGGGGGAGCTTGGGGAACTAGTCTGTGGGGTCACAAAGTGTTGGACATGACTGAAGGGACTTAGCATGCATGCACATACAAATATCATTGTGCTTAGTATTGAATAAACATTTTCCATTTTGAATTGAAATTTGAGTTGAAATGGACTTAGAGTTGGCAAGAAACTGAAGTTGGTAGGATTTGATGCCTCTATTAGGAGAATAGTTAAGAATCTATCCTGCAGAATAGCTTGACAATCTCCTGAGCCAAGAACTCATTGTTCCCTGTGGCATATTATGATTCTCTCTTCCTTTGAAAGATTCACCTTCTGAAAATGTTTGATATATTATGAAAAAGTGAAAATGTTAGTTGCTCTGTCATGTCCAATTCTTTGCAATGTTATGGGCTGTAGCCTTCCAGGTATATATATATATATATATATATATAATTTGTTGTTGTTTTAGTCACTAAGTCATGTCTGACCCTTTTGCCACACCATGGACTGTAACCTGTCAGACTCTTGTGTCCATGGGATTTCCCAGGCAAGAATACTGAAGTAGGTTGCCATTTCCTTCTCCAGGATATCTTCCTGACCTAGGGATCGAACCTGGTCCCCTCCATTGGCAGGCAGATTCTTCACCACTGAGCTACCAGGGAAGTCCATACATGTGTGTGTATATATATATGGAGATATATATTTTTATATACATATAATATATATGAAAATATTGGAGATATATAATTTTATTTGCTTTATTTTATTATAAAAGAAGATTATAAAATTATAAAAGAGAAAAAATCAAGTTATCTCAAAAGAGTTGAAAATATTCAATACCCACTTGTAAATTTTCAACAAACTAGGAATAGAAGGGAAATTTTTAATAAAATTCATTTGAGAAAAATCCACAAATTCTTATATTTAAGTTTTCATCATACATAATAGGACATTGAACAGTTTCCATCTAAATTCAGGAAGAAGGCAAGGATGTCCCATTTCACCATGCTCTGTCAAAACTGACATTTGAAGTGCATCAAAATAATTGAGTAAAAACATTAATATCAAGGCCTCTGTACTTAGTCACTCAGTCGTGTCTGATTCACTGCAACCACATGGTCTATAGCCCACCAGGCTCCTCTGTCTTTGGAATTTTTCAGGCAAGAATACTGAAGTGGGTTGCCATTTCCTCCTCCAGGGATCTTCCCAAACCAGGAATCAAACCTGCATCTCCGGTGTCTCCTGCACTGCAGATGGCTTCTTTACCCATTGAGCTATATCAAAAGCAGAAGTAAAATTCTATTTGCAGATGACATAATTATTTACTTGAAAATGTGAAGTGAAGTCGCTCAGTTGTGTCCGACTCTTTGCGGCACCATGTACTGTAGGCTACCAGGTTTCTCCATACATGGGATTTTCCAGCAAGGGTACTAGAGTGGGCTGCCATTATTTAGAAGACTTTAAACAATACACAACAAAAGGCCAATCTGAAAATTAAGACATAGGATAAAAATATCTACACACAAAGCCAAATATATCTCTTTTTCTAGCCCCAAAGAATTTGAAACAAAATGTAAACAATTATTATAGAGTAATATCAGAAATAAAATACCTAATAAGAAGGTTAACAGAAGATATAGAAAATTCTAACGTAAAACTAAAAACATTGCTGAAAAAGGACCTAAATAAATAGAAAAATATGCCATTTTGATGGATAAGAAAGCTTAATATTATTAAGATGTCAAGCCAATCTATATGTTTAACACAGTTTCAATCAAAATTCTAATTCCTTTTTTTTCTTCATTCACTTATTGAAAAGAGTTATACACAACAGCCTCTAGAAATGCAATTTAAGCTGACTTTTCATAGACCTACAGTAATCAAAAGAGTGTAGCAACAAAATACAAAGACACAAATAAATCAATGGTACAGAATGGAGTCCATAAATAGACTCATGAATGAACAACCAATTGATTTTCAACAGAACTCCCAAGAAAACTTGATAAGGAAAAGAAAGCTATTTCAACATATAATGCTGAATAACTGCATAGATGCATGAAAAATATAAACCTCAAACCCAAGTCTTAATATAAAATTGCTATAAAGTTTTATGAAAAAGTGTAGGTGAAAGTCTTCAATAGCTTGGGGATAGGAAAGACTTCTCACAAAGGACACATGAAATATCAATCATAAAAGAAAACATTGATAAATTGACCTTCATTAAAATTTAAACATCTGCTTACCATTAAGAAAAATGTCATTCATAGTACATATAGACATGACAAAGCAATTTTTCCAGGATATCTTTAATAACTACAAGAAAATAATAATAAAAGGAAAATTAAAAATGTAAAACATTTGATCTGTGAAAAATAATGTCAGATAAATTAGAAGATTAGCCACAGACAAGGAGAAAATTTTTGCAAAGCACACATACAATAAAGGACTTTATCTAAAATATACAAAGAAACTTAACATTCAACAATAAGAAAGCAAGTATATTTTAAAGTAGATCAAAGACTTTTACAGACATTATGTGCTAAACAGGCAAAACCTACGGAGACAATTTAAAAAAAAAAAAAACATGTTTGCCAGGGGTTGGAGTTGGGTATGAATAGGTGGAGCACAGAGGAGTTTGAGAGCATTGAAAATACTCTTTATGATAGTATAATGATGGATGCATGTCATTATACATTTGTCAAACCCTATAGACTACACAGGTCTTCTCAAGAACCTGCCTGCCAGTACAGGAGACACAAGGATGAGGATTTGATCCCTGGGTGCTGAAGATTCCCTGGAGGAGGGCACGGCAACTTAGCCCAGTATTCTTGCTTGGAGAAATCCATGACTGAACCACAACATAAACTATGGACTTTGGGTGTGTGTGTGTGTGTGTGCTTAGTCATGTCTGACTCTGTGAGCCCATGGACTGTAGCCTGCCAGATTCCTCTGTCCATAGAATTTTTATGCATATTTATCAGCTGTAACAAGTGTACCATTCTAGCGAGTGATACAGACAGTGGGAGAGGCTACACAGGTGTGGGGGCCATGAGGATATGGGAACCCTCTGTACTTTTCTCTCAATTTTGCTATAAACTTAACATTGATCTTTAAAAAATGTGGATGTAAGTATGGATATTGACTGGAAAGAGACTTAATGAAACTTTCTGAAGGATGGAAATTTTCCACATCTTCATGCTATTAATACAATAAAACTCAGTGAATTGTACATTTAAGACCTATGCATTTATATCAATGAAATTTTATCTTCAAACAAATGGTGAAAATATTAAAATAAACTGGAAGCAGAAAAAAAATGATTCTTATTCTAAAATGATGAATTGTGGATGGAAGTTCGTGACACTGTACAGGAGACAGGAATCAAGACCATCCCCAGGAAAAAGAAATGCAAAAAGAAAAATGGCTGTCTGAGGAAGCCTTACAAATAGCTGTGAAAAGAAGAGAACCAAAAAGTAAAGGAGAAAAGGAAAGATATACCCATTTGAAAGCAGAGTTCCAAGGAATAGCAAGGACAAATAAGAAAGCCTTCCTCAGCAATCAATGCAAAGAAATAGAAGAAAACAATAGAATGGGAAAGACTAGAGATCTCTTCAAGAAAATTAGAGATACCAAGGGAGCATTTCATGCAAAGATGGGCTCAATAAAGAACAGAAATGGTAGGGACCTAACAGAAGCAAAAGATATAAAGAAGAGGTGGCAAAAATACACAGAAGAACTGTACAAAAAAGATATTCAAGACCCAGATAATCACGATGGTGTGATCACGCACCTAGAGCCAGACATCCTGGAGTGTGAAGTCAAGTGGGCCTTAGAAAGCATCACTATGAACAAAGGTAGTGGAGGAATTCCAGTTGAACTATTTCAAATCCTGAAAGATGATGTTGTGAAAGTATGACACTCAATATGCCAGCAAATTTGGAAAACTCAGCAGTGCCCACAGGACTGGAAAAGGTCAGGTTTAATTCCAATCCCAAAGAAAAGCAATGCCAAAGAATGTTCAAACTACCAAAAAATTGCACTCATCTCTTGCCTGGAGAATCCCAGGGACAGCAGAGCCTAGTGGGTTGCTGCCTATGGGATCACACAGAGTCGGACACGACTGAAGTGACTTAGCAGCAGCAGCACACGCTAGTAAAGTAATGCTCAAAATTCTCCAAGACAGGCTGCAGCAATATGTGAAACATGAAATTCCAGATGCTCAAGCTGGTTTTATAAAAGGCAGAGGAACCAGACATCAAATTGCCAACATCCCCTGGATCGTGGAAAAAGCAATAGAGTTCCAAAAAAAAAAAACACATCTATTTCTGCTTTATTGACTATGCCAAAGCCTTTGACTGTGTGGATCACAATAAATTGTGGAAAATTCTGAAAGAGATGGGAATACCAGACCACCTGAACTGCCTCTTGAAAAACCTGTATGCAGGTCAGGAAGCAACAGTAAGAACTGGACATGGAACAACAGACTGGTTCCAAATAGGAAAAGGAGTACATCAAGGCTGTATATTGTCACCCTGCTTATTTAACTTATATGAAGAGTACATCATGAGAAATGCTGGGCTGGAGGAAGCACAAGCTGGAATCAAGATTGCCGGGAGAAATATCAATAATCTCAGATACACAGATAACTGCACCCGTATGGCAGAAAGTGAAGAAGAACTAAAGAGCCTCTTGATGAAAGTGAAAGAGGAGAGTGAAAAAGTTGGCTTAAAGCTCAACATTCAGAAAATTAAGATCATGGATTCTGGTCCCATCACTTCATGGGAAATAGATGGGGAAACAGTGGAAACAGTAGCTGACTTTATTTGGGGGCTCCAAAATCACTGCAGATGGTGATTGCAGCCATGAAATTAGAAGACACTTACTCCTTGGAAAGAAAGTTATGACCAACCTAGGCAGCATATTAAAAAGCAGAGACATCGCTTTGTCAACAAAGGTCCATCTAGTCAAGGCTACGGTTTTTCCAGTGGTCATGAATGGATGTGAGAGTTGGACTATAAAGAAAGCTGAGGGCTGAAAAATGATGCTTTTTAACTGTGGTGCTGGAGACTCTTGAGATTCCCTTGGATTACATGGAGATCCAACCAGTCCATCCTAAAGATCAGCCCAGTGTTCATTGGAAGGACAGATGTTGAAGCTGAAACTACAATACTTTGGCCACCTGATGCAAAGAGCTGACTCATTGGAAAAGACTCTGATGCTGGGAAAGGTTGAGAGCAGGAGGAGAAAAGGACAACAGAGGATGAGATGGTTGGATGACATCACCAACTCAATGGACATGGGTTTAGGGTGGGCTCCAGGAGTTGGTGATGGACAGGGAGGCCTGGAGTGCTGTGGTTCATGGGGTTGCAAAAAGTTGGACACGGCTGAGTGACTGAATTGACTGAGTGACTGAATTGACTGATTGATCCTAAAAGTAACAATTAAAGTTACCAAAAAGAAATGCAAATATAATATTGTACACCATCTCCTTTACCACTTAGATTTTATTTGTCTGTTTAAAGTAAGTAGTGAAGTTCACCTTTTAGGTAAAGACTGTGGTATATAGATCGGTGAAATATTTGAACTTAATATTTCAGGAAGATAAGAAGGAATGAATCCAAGGATAATCTCCAAAGATCCCTCTCATATTTTGACTATTAACCTTTTGCACAAATGAGGAAACTTTTGGTTCCAACCTCAATTGATCATAGGCAAGTTGTGCCAATGGTGGTCTAGAATTATTTTCATCATCAAGAAAGCATTGAAGTCAGCTGCCTTTGTGAAAAATCAGTTTCGTGCTAGAAGGGAGGCTCAAAAGGAAGGGGAATATATGTATATGTATATGTATGTGATGTGTGTGTGTGTGTGTGTGTGTGTGTATGGTTGTTCCATGATGTTGTACAGCAGAAACTAACACAACATTGTGAAGCAAATATATTCCTTAAAATGCTGATTTTCACCCAGATAATGTAAACAGAATGTATGAGGACACTCACTTTAGAAGGATCTGTGGCAGTGCACATCAATACTGAATAAAGAAAAATGATAGCCATAGATCATTTTGAGCAAGTATATGTGCAGAGACAAAGATTAAGGGAGAAGGAGAAAATAAAACACCACCATGAAAGAAGAATACTTTAAGGCTTATGCCCAGAGTTCTGGCTATCAGTGATGGGAAAATAGCTCCTATTGTACAAATGTTATTGCAGATTCATCTGAAAAATCAACACTTCATCCATCTAGGTCCTCAAAAGAGAATACAGAAAAGGTCTTCCCACCAAGATTTTCATACTCTCAGTGCTATTATGTGGCCAAGAAATAAACTTGTAATATATCTGAGCCAGTATTCACTTTGGGGTTTCTTTTATAGTATTTATTCAATGAAAAGAGGAAGTCATGGGATACCAAAAGGGAGGGAGGAGGAAAATGAATATAAAGCAATCACTAAAACTAGAAAGAGGACTATGTCAATAAAGCAACTCAACCAGGATTCAAGTATGAACGTGGATGGTTCTGAGAGAGTGACTTCCCATAGCAAAATGTATTAGATATAATAAAAGATATGAGTAAGAAATGAAAAATATAAATGCATGATACATGTTTATTTAAAAACTAAAAACAAAACTAAAAACCCGTAACACCACGGTTTAATTCAAAGTAAACTAATAATGCAGATGGTTGGTCAAGAAAGTCCTCTCTAGGAGAATGACGCTTTACCTATGACCTGAATAACCATGGAGATTTCAGGAAGGAGTATTTCAAGGATGGGTTATGGAAAATCTATTAAACACTGCTGCTGCTGCTGCTGCTGCTGCTGCTGCTGCTGCTGCTGCTGCTAAGTCGCTTCAGTCATGTCCGACTCTGTGCGACCCCATAGACGGCAGCCCACCAGGCTCCACCATTCCTGGAATTCTCCAGGCAAGAATACTGGAGTGGGTTGCTATGTCCTTCTCCAATGCATGAAAGTGAAAAGTGAAAGTGAAGTCGCTCAGTCGTGTCTGACTCTTAGTGACCCCATGGACTGCAGCCTACCAGGCTCCTCCATCTATGGGATTTTCCAGGCAAGAGTACTGGAGTGGATGCCATTGCCTTCTCCGATTAAACACTATTATAGTAAAAGCTTGCATAAAATGTGCAAAGATGTAAATTTGTAAAATATGTAAAACTAGTGAGGATGGAAGATAATGAATATGGGTTGCAGTGGCATGCGTATTCTCAGCCTCTCAGTTCCTCAGTCATGTCCAACTCTGCAGCCCTGTGGATACCCATCAGGTTCCTCTCTCCATGGAATTTCCCAGGCAAGAATATGGAGTGGGTTGCCCTTCATACTCCAGGGTATCTTCTTCCTGACCCAGAGATCCAACTCGCATCTCTTGCATCTCCTGCAATGACAGGCAGGTTATTAACCATTAGCGCCACGTGGGAAGCCCCCAAATGGCATAAGATGATTTCAAAAAGGTCGAGAAGAATAGTAAGATTATGTAAAGCTTGCAGAACATGGTAGGGAATTTGTTTGTTATTCTATGTGCAATGAGCAACTATTTGAGAGCTCTAAGCAGGGAGTTATATATATATATATTTATTTATTTATATAATGGATTTTCAATAAGTATTGATAACATGAGATACTCTTGATATCACTGTAATTCTATCAATCAGGCTCCAACTATCAGTCATCTTTGTTGTGATTCTGCCCCACATCTAGTGAGGCATCACATCAAGTCATTTTTAAAATGTTCCAAACTCTTTCCCTTTGTCACCCTTATTATTATCTTATTGGATGAGGTCCTCATTCTCTTTGTCATAGGTCATTATGCAAACCTTTTCTTGATACTCAGAATCCGCTGTGTCCAATTTGTTCTCTTAATACAACATCCTCTCTTCAAAATCTCTCTCATTCTCTAATAATTATTTGTTGTCTATGAACATTCAAAGACTGTAAACCTGGGCCTCTGAGAGTTACATCCTGCCATTAGACCTTTACTTGCTAAATGAACTGGCCCAATCTAGCATAAGTATTGGCCTGGGATTGTGATGAAAGAGTGATGTGTTGCTTTTAGTAAAGAATGTGACCCAAAAGTCAAAATGTATATGTAAACAGATATTAGCACAGTATTAAAAGGTATTTTAGAGAGGTAGAACTATTAAGCACTGGAAGAGATTGTCTCCTGACATAAGGAAGTTAAGTAGTTGAGTGACACTGTTCATGGAATAAAGTAAAGGTCAATCTGCAGTATGAGAGAGGTTGGATTAAATTAATTGGATTTTTTAAATTAAATGTCTCTGTAACTTTTGATTAAACCTAGAAATTCAAATATTCATTTTTAGAGCTTAAGAAAATAATGAACCAAGCTCTTCATAATAGCTCCAATATGAAGTGTTTTCATTTTCAACACCCTATTCTGAGATTATTTAATTCAAACAAAAGAAAAGAAAGCATCAGAATTCACAAGAATACTATGATCTGTGTGATAACATGTTATCTACAGTCTTTGAGCTCTTTGAAGATAAGCTGTTGAATAATGTCACTACATTATTATTATAGTTAGAATATAAATACAGGTTCAGCATCTTGTCAGGATGACACAACTTTCAAAAGAATACAAAGAGAGAAATTCACATCTGCAATTTTAAAGAAAGAAAGCAAGATTCCAAAGCTCAAACTAAACCAAAGATATTGTATTTTACAACTATATACCCTTTTATGGAAATAAATTATAGAAACATACATAATTAGATAAATTTAAATTTGGTTGCCCTTTATGTTATGTGAAAATGTTTTGAGGATTTATGAAAAGTTATGACCAACCTAGATAGCATATTGAAAAGCAGAGACATTATTTTGCCAACAAAGGTCTATCATGGTTTCTCCTGTGATCAGGTATGGATGTGAGAGTTGAACTGTGAAGAAAGCTGAACACCAAAGAATTGATGCTTTTGAACTGTGGTGTTGGAGAAGACTCTTGAGAATCCCTTGGACTGCAAAGAGATCCAACCAGTCCATTCTGAAGGAGATCAGCCCTGGGATTTCTTTGGAAGGAATGATACTAAAGCTGAAGCTCCAGTACCTTGGCCACCTCATGAGAAGAGTTGACTCATTGGAAAAGACTCCGATGCTGGGAGGGATTGAGGGCAAGAGGAGAAGAGGACAACCAAGGATGAGATGGCTGGATGGCATCACTGACTCGATGAATGTGAGTCTGAGTGAACTCCAGGAGATGGTGATGAACAGGGAGGCCTGGCGTGCTGTGATTCATGGGGTCGCAAAGAGTTGGACATGACTGAGGGACTGAACTGAACTGAACTGATGACCTTAATTGAAGTAAGTTGTATAATTGACTTATTTACAGTTGATTAACATTGGTATTTAAACTGAACATGTCTACCACTTTTATTTTTAAAATGAAACTTTGCCATAATTAAGAAATCCCTTAAGTATTTAGCCAAGTAAATATCATGCTTAAGATAAAAAAAAGACAATAAAATTTTAGCATTCTTGCATTGCTGCCTTTAAAGCAAAACAATATTTCTCAGGGTATAGTCCTCTCATGTAAATCATTTGGGTTAATCCTTAAAAATAAACAATTGCTTAATTACCCCAAGGCTCAGAATCCACACTACAATTTAAAACATCAAAATGGGAAAAAAATAATTAGTCTCTTGTGTATAATTAATCCATCTCCTAAGAACTGGGCCAAACTGTAGTTTAGTTCTTTCTACAATTCAGAAGCCAATTTTAATTATACCAAAACATTTATGCATCTAGCTTAAGGATATAGATTCTAAAAGTAAATTAAATCATCATGTTTACTGTGGAGTTAAGAAATAGAAAGAAAACTATACTCAGAATTAGATATCCACTGTAAAACTTCAAATTTTGTATATTTCTCTTACAAACTGCACATGGCTTAGGAAACAGATTGCTTCATAGATATTTTAAAAGCAAATAGAGGTCATTTGTACAATTTATTATACAATTTATGCAATCTCAGTTAAAAATATCAATCACACAGTTACTACATACCAATACACAGCCAAAGACATAAATTAGGAATTTTTGCAATAAGCTTTAGAACAAAGAGTATGTTATTATGAGCACACATAGATCATTTCACCAAATATTTGGTCCCCAAATGATCATCAAATGATCATGTCACCAAAAGATTGATTCAACAAAAAAATTTCACTATCTTTGTACACATTAGTATAGCACTTTCCTTTTAGGAATTTATATTTCATATGAATTCATATTTTAAACAATTTTTAAAAGTTTTTGGAAAGTTTTTAATTTGTCTTCAAAGCAGCAATTTAGGAAATGTTCCATAAGCAAAAGCTAAGACTTGTAGATAAATTTAAACCATCTGTCAATATTTTTGATATTTATAAAAGTCTTTTATTTTTCACCTGTAGGCTGAATTTAAGATTAGAACTGTCTGGTGGAGTAGAAAAACATCTTTTCCTGTGAGAACTCCATAATTAACTTTCTGCTGAAAAACCGTCAACAGAAGAATGTTGGATCCCACCAAAAAATATATGCCATGTCCCAGGGCAAAGGAGAAGCCTCAGCAACACAGTAGGAGGGGTGAAATCACGTTTAGAATCAAACCACATACCTTCCAGAGACATTCAGAGGATTCAAACCAAACCTTGTGTACCAGGAAACTCCAGGGACTGAGCCAGACCTGCCTTTGAGTGTTTGAGTGTCTCCTGTGTAGGTTGGTCAGCAATGGCCTGCCACAGGGGTAGGGGCTCTGGATGCAGCAGACCTGGGAATGACATAAGCGCTCTTGGAAGAGTTTGCCATTAAATGTACCATAGAGCTGCAAGAACTTAAACAGGACTGGGGAAACAGACTCTGGGAGGGCAAAAACAAAACTTTGTGCACACCAGGACCCAGGAGAAAGGAGCAATGACCCCACAAGAGACTGACCCAGCTTTCCCCGTGAGTGTTCAGAGTCTCTGGCAGAGGCGTGGGTCAGCAGTGGCCTGATGCAGGGTTGGGGGCACTGAATGCAGCAATGTGTGCATGGGAACTTTTGAAGGAGGTTGCCACTATCTTCCTTACCTCCACCATAGTTTGGCCTCAGGTCAAACAACAGGGAGGGAACACAGCCCCACCTTTCAACAGAAAATTGGATTAAAGATTTACTGAGCAGTTCTCCCATCAACAAGACCCAGTTTCCCCCTCAGTCAGTCTCTCTCATCATGAAGCTTCCTTAAGCCTCTTGTCCTTATCCATCAGAGGGCAGACATTGAAAACCACAATCACAAAAAACTAATCAAATTGATCACAAGGACCACAGTTCAGTTTAAGTTCAGTCGCTCAGTTGTGTCCGACTCTTTGTGACCCCATGAATCACAGCACACCAGGCCTCCCAGTTCATCACCAGCTCCTGGAGTTCACTAAGACTCGCGTTCATTGAGTCAGTGATGCCATCCAGCTATCTCATCCTCAGTCATCCCCTCCTTCTGCCTCCAATACCTCCCAGCATCAGAGTCTTTTCCAATGAGTCAACTCATCACTAGAGGTGGCCAAGGTACTTGAGTTTCAGCTTTAGCATCATTCCTTCCAAAGAAATCCCAGGGCTGATCTCCTTCAGAATGGACTGGTTGGATCTCCTTGCAGTCCAAGGGACTCTCAAGAGTCTTCTCCAACACCACAGTTCAAAAGCATCAATTCTTTGGCGCTCAGCCTTCTTCATAGTCCAAATCTCACATCCATACATGACCACAGGAAAAACAATAGCCTTGACTAGATGGACCTTAGTCGGCAAAGTAATGCCTCTGCTTCTGAATATGCTATCTAGGTTGGTCATAACTTTTCTTCCAAGGAGTATGTGTCTTTTAATGTCATGGCTGCAGTCACCATCTACAGTGATTTTGGAGCCCCCAAAATAAATTCTGACACTGTTTCCACTGTTTCTCCATCTATTTCCCATGGAGTGATGGGACTGGATGCCATAATCTTCGTTTTCTGAATGTTGAGCTTTAAGCCAACTTTTTCACTTTCCTCTTTCACTTTCATCAAGAGGCTCTTTAGTTCCTCTTCATTTTCTGCCATTAGAGTGGTGTCATCGGCATATCTGAGGTTATTGAGATTTCTCCCAGCAATCTTGATTCCAGCTTGTGTTTCTTCCATTCCAGCATTTCTCATGAAGTACTCTGCATAGAAGTTAAACAAACAGCATGACAATATACAGCCTTGATGTACTCCTTTTCCTATTTGGAACCAGTCTGTTGTTCCATGTCCAGTTCTAACTGTTGCTTCCTGACCTGCATACAGATTTCTCAAGAGGCAGGTCAGGTGGTCTGGTATTCCCATATCTTTCAGAATTTTCCAAAGTTTATTGTGATCCACACAGTCAAAGGCTTTGGCATAGTCAGTGAAGCAGAAATAGATGTTTTTCTGGAACTTTCTTGCTTTTTCCATGATCCAGCAGATGTTGGCAATTTGATCTCTGGTTCCTCTGCCTTTTCTAAAACCAGCTTGAACATCACAGAGTTCATGGTTCATGTATTGCTGAAGCCAGGCTTGGAGAATTTTGAGCATTACTTTACTAGCGTGTGAGATGAGTGCAATTGTGCTGTAGTTTGAGCATTCTTTGGCATTGCCTTTCTTTGAGATGGGAATGAAAACTGATCTTTTCCAGTCCTGTGGCCACTGCTGAGTTTTCCAAATTTGCTGGCAAATTGAGAGCAACACGTTCACAGCATCATCTTTCAGGATTTGAAACAACTCACCTGAATTCCATCACCTCCACTAGCTTTATTCATAGTGATGCTTTCTAAGGCCCACTTGACTTCACATTCCAAGATATCTGGCTCTAGATGAGTGATCACACCATCGTGATTATTCGGTTCATGAAGATCCTTTTTTTTTGCAGTTCTTCGGTGTATTCTTGCCATCTCTTCTTAATATCTTCTGCTTCTTTTAGGTCCATATTATTTCTGTCCTTTATTGAGCCCATCTTTGCATGAAATGTTTCCTTGGTATCTCTAATTTTCTTGAAGAGATCTCTAGTCTTTCCCATTCTGTTGTTTTCCTCTATTTCTTTGCATTGATCGCTGAAGATGGCTTTCTTATCTCCTCTTGCTATTCTTTGGAACTCTGCATTCAGATGCTTATATCTTTCCTTTTCTACTTGGCTTTTCACATCTCTTCTTTTCACAGCTATTTGTAAGGCCTCCCCAGACAGCCAGTTTGCTTTTTTTGCATTTCTTTTCCATGGGGATGGTCTTGATTCCTGTCTCCTATACAATGTCACGAACCTCATTCCATAGTTCATAAGACACTCTATCTATCAGATCTAGGCCCTTAAATATATTTCTCACTTCCACTGTATAATCATAAGCGATTTGATTTAGGTCATAGCTGAATGGTCTAGCTGTTTTCCCTACTTACTTCAATTTCAGTCTGAATTTGGTAATAATGAGTTCATGATCTGAGCCACAGTCAGCTCCTGGTCTTGTTTTTGTTGACTGTATAGAGCTTCTCCATCTTTTACTGCAGAGAATATAATCAATCTGATTTCAGTGTTGACCATCTGGTGATGTCCATGTGTAGAGTCTTCTCTTGTGTTGTTGGAAGAGGGTGTTTGCTATGACCAGTGCATTTTCTTGGCAAAACTCTATTAGTCTTTGCCCTGCTTCATTCCTTATTCCAAGGCCAATTTTTTCTGTTACTCCAGGTGTTTCTTGACTTCCCTACTTTTGCATTCCAGTCCCCTATAATGAAAAGGACATCTTTTAAGGGTGTTAGTTCTAAAAGGTCTTGTAGGTCTTCATAGAACCATTTAACTTCAGCTTCTTCAGCATTACTGGTTGGGGCATAGACTTGAATTACTGTGATATTGAATGCCTTGTTCTAATTCAAAGAAACCATGAGCCATGCCATATAGGGCCACCAAAGACAGATGGGTCATAGTGGAGAGTTCTGACAATACGTGGTCCACTGGAGAAGGGAATGGCAAACCATTTGAATTTTTTTGCCATGAGAACCCCATGAACAGTATGAAAAGGCAAAAGATAGGACAATGAAAGATGAACTCCCCCAGAATGCTAGGTTCCCAATATGTTACTGAGAACAGTGGAGAAATAATTACAGAAAGAATGAAGAGATGAAGTCAAAGCAAAAACAACACCCAGTTGTGGATGTGACTGGTGATGGAGTAAAGTCTAACCTATTAAAAAGAACAATATTGCATAGGAACCTGGAATGGTAGGTCCATAAATCAAAGTAAATTGGAAGTGGTCAAACAGGAAATGGCAAGAATGAACATCACAAGTTAGGAATCAGTGAACCAAAATGGACTGGAATGAGTGAATTTAACTCAGATGACAATTATATCTACTACTGTGGGCAAGAATCCTTTAGAATAAATGGAGTAGCCATCACAGTCAACAAGAGTCCAAAATGCAGTTCTTGGGTGCAATCTCCAAAATGACAGAATGTTCTCTGTTCGTTTCTAAGGCAAATCATTCAATATCACAGTTATCCAAGTCTATGCCTTGACCAGTGATGCTGAAGAAGCTGAAGTTAGATGGTCCTATGAAGACCTACAAGAACTTCTAGAACTAACACCTAAATAAGATGTCCTTTTCATGATAGGGGACTGGAATGCAAAAGTAGGAAGTCAAGAGATACCTGGAGTAACAGGCAAGTTTTGCCTTGGAGTACAGAATAAAGCAGGGCAAAGGCTAACAAAGTTTTACAAATAGCTGAGTAAAGAAGATAAGCTAAAGGCAAAGGAGAAAAGGATAGATATACCCATTTGAATGCAGAGTTCCAAAGAATAGCAAGGAGAGATAAGAAAGCCTTCCTCAGTGATCAATGTAGAGAAATTGAAAAAACAATAGAATGGGAATGACTAGAGATCTCTCCAAGAAAATTAAAGATATGAAGGGAGTATTTCATGCAAAGATGGGCTCAATAAAGGACAGAAATGGTAGGGACCTAACAAAAGCAGAAAGAAGATAGTAAGACGAGGTGGCAAGTATACACAGAAGAGCTATACAAAAAGATCTTCATGACCCAGATAACCACGAAGGTGTCATCATTCACCTAGAGCCAAACATCCTGGAATGCAAAGTCACACAGGCCTGAGGAAGCATCACTATGAACAAAGCTAGTGGAAGTGGTGGAATTCCAGTGGAACTATTTCAAATCCTGAAAGATGATGCTGTAAAATGCTGCACTCAATATGCCAGCAAAATTTGGAAAACTCAGCAGTGGCCACAGGACTGGAAAAGGTCAGTTTTCATTCCAACCCCAAAGAAAAGCAATGCCAAAGAATGCTCACACTACCAAACAATTGCACTCATCTCACATGCAAGAAAAGCGATGCTCCAAGTCCTCCAAGCCAGGCTTAAACAATACATGAACCGAGATGTTCAGGATGGATTTAGAAAAGGCATGGAACCAGAGATCAAATTGCCAACACCAGCTGGATCATCAAAAAAGTAAAAGAGTTCCAGAAAAACACCTACTCCTGCTTTATTGACTATGCCAAAACCTTTGACTGTGTGGATGAATCACAACAAACTGGAAAATTCTTCAACAGATGGTAATACCAGACTACCTTACCACCTCCTGAGAAATCTGTATGCAGGTCAAGAAGCAACAGTTAGAACTGGACATGGAACAACAGACTGTTTCCAAATCAGGAAAGAAATACATCAAAGCTGTATATTGTCATTCTGCTTATTTAACTTCTATGCAGAGAAATGCCAGGCTGGGTGAAGCATAAGCTGAAATCAAGATTGCCAGGAGAAATATCAATTACCTCAGATATGCAGGTGACACCACCCTTATGGCAGAAAGCAAAGAATAACTAAAGAGCCTCTCGATGAAAGTGAAAGAAGAAAGTAAAAAGTTGGCTTAAAACCCAATGTTCAGAAAACTAAGATCATGGCATCTGATCCCATCACTTCATGACTAATAGATGGGAAAACAATGGAAACAGTGACAGACTTTATTTTGAGGGGCTCCAAAATCACTGCAGAAGGTGACTGCAGCCATGAAATTAAAAGACTCTTGCTCCTTGGAAAAAAGCTATGACCAACTTAGACAGTGTATTAAAAAGCAGACACATTACTTTCCTAACATAGGTCCATCTAACAAAAGTCATGGTTTTCTAGTAGTGATGTATGGATGTGAGAGTTGGACTATAAAAAAAGCTGAGTGCTGAAGAATTGATGCTTTTGAACTGTGGTGTTAGAGAAGACTCTTGAGAGTCCCTTGGACTGCAAGGAGATCCAACCAGTCCATCGTAAAGGAAATCAATCTTGAATATTCATTAGAAGGACTGATGCTGAAGCTGAAACTCCAATACTTTGCCTCCTGATGCAAAGAACCGACTCATTAGAAAAGATCCTGATGCTGGGAAAGATGGAAGGCAGGAGGAAAAGGAGATGACAGAGGATGAGATAGTTTGGATGGCATCATAACTCAATGGCCATGAGTTTGAGTAAGCTCCAGGAGTTGGTGATGGACAAGGAGGCCTGGCATGCTCCCCAGTCTATGGGGTCACAAAGAGTCGGACATGACTGAGTTACTGAACTGAAAGCTTAATTTAAGAATCACTTTGTAGAAATTTAAAATTTTGTTAATCTATTTTGAATCATTTTCAATAAAATATCTTGTTTTGTGAGCCATGAATCATTATCAGGATATTTTCTCCAATTTTTCAAATAATATATCAATCTTAGCTTTGTATGTACATAGTTCAGAAGTGAAAATTGACTACATTTACTTTGTTTTTGATGTATGAACTATATTTGGAATTTTTAAAGAATCCTTAACCAATGCTTTTCTTCATTAGGTTGAGAGTATGGCTAGTGTATATAAAATGTGAGGTTTAGGTTACGCTGACAATTTAGTCAAAATGGTAATTCTTTCCAGGAAAACCAGAATAAGTAAAATGGTAGGAGATACATAGAGAAACAAACAGATAAAAATTTACTGAAACATGTAGAAAAGATGCAAATAAATGTCATATTCTTTTCCTGACTAGAATGATGACATACAAAAATTATATTACTTCTTCCTGTATTAATCAGAACACTTAATATGAAAATCAAAATAAAATAGAATCAAACTAGCCTTATGAAAGAAGCTGTTTGTTGGTTCATGTAATTGGAAGTCCAGAAGAAAATTGAAATTCAAGATTGGCTTAATTTATTGACTTATATCCAAAGTCACAGTTCATTTTTTGATCGTATATTCTGCCCTGTGTTTTGTTAGCTTTATTCTAAGGTCTGGTTTTTTTGGGTTTCTTTTCTCCCTGATTATAAGTTAGTTGCCCAGGGCTCCCTGGATTGTAGGATTCCTTGTTCACATCAGAAGTGGGAATGGGGTGAGGGGGGCTTAAGAGAGATATGTCTTTCACAAACTTCAAATAAAAATGCTGAAATACATTCTGCTGGGTCAAACTTAAGTTATGTATTCAACTCTTAACTTTTCACTATGGTCAGGAAAATGTCAGGATCTGATTATCTTCAGCCAATAAAGAGTTACCTTTGGAATCTGAATCATATCTCATAGCTAAATTCAAGAATTATAGAAGAAGTGATATTTGGAATGAAAACAAAGATCCCACTTCCCAAATCACATAATTTAATACGTATCCATTAAACAATGCAATGGGATTTGAGGGACTTGACTAACTTACTGTAATGTTCATCTGGGAAAATATCCCTGAATGCAAACTCTTGTAATTTCCAAGCATTTATGAAAACAAATGAAAGGGTATTTACAATATACAAAGATAGAGTAAACCTATAATTTGTTTTCCTACCCAATGCACATAAGAGTGAAAAAGAGACACCATTAATTAATATTCCTGGGAGGAGTTATAATCCAGGGTATCCCAGACAAACCAGAACATACATGTTATCATCTTCCTGCCAACTGTTGAAATATGGGAAATGTTATTATTGGATCTTCTGATGTTTCTGGAGAAATCAGTAATCCAATTTTTATGTAAAATACACTTATTTGAAAATGTTGGTTTGGTTAAAAATATCTAGAAAAATGTTTTGTCTTATAACTTCTGCTTGAGGAAGTAAATGGTAAAAATAGATTTTTCATTTGAATAAAAGAAAAACAACAAAAAAGAAAATATATTGCCAGATAGTAAAACACATATAAAAATGCAGGAACTGAAGTAGTATGGTATTAATGAAAAAGTAAGATGATAAATCAGCAAATTATAGTATGCAACATCTGGGCTACCACATAACATTGAGCAGAGTTACTTGTGCTATACAGTAGACCCTTATTGGTTATCCAATTTAAATATAGCAGTGTGCACATGTCTATCCCAAACTCCCTAAATATCCCTTCTCTTCATCCATCCCCCCAGCAACCATAAGCTCATTCCTGAAGTCATCTCATTCAGACTATTGATAGTCTCTGAACTGCATTTCTTATCTATTAACATGCCTCATGAATCTACATATTATGGCTAGAATTTTATTTTTTAAACAGTTTAAGCCATTTTATTTTTTTAATACTTTATTCTACATCACAATACTGTATTTGTTTTGCCATACATTGACATGAATCAGCTACACGTGTCCACGATCTCCCAATGCCGAAGCCCCCTCCCAACTCCCACCCCCACCCCTGTGACTAGAATTTTAAAGTGGCAAATTTAAACATTTTTCCTTTCTTAAAACATATCAATATTTTGTCATTGTTTCTAGAGCAAAGACAAAATGTCATAATGTCTATAATTAAATTCAGTCTGACCCTTACCTGCTCTTACACTTCAACTTACCCATGCTCTAGCTCAGCAGTATTTGGACTTCATTTTCCAAGATAGTAAGTTTCAGATCCTTAATAAACATATAAGTTGGAGAAATTGAATAAATAGTCATCACGCACATCTCATGTTCAAGAAAGAACACTAACTTACATTTATAAACTTGAAAGTCACCAGTGTTCCTATGTGCTTAAAGCAGCGAGATTAAATGATTTACTTAGGGAATCTAGATACAAGGGAGAGGAACTCAAAGGTCTGATTGCTGAAGCATCCAATACTAAGAGACAGGAAGAATAAAGAAGCAGAGAATAAGATGCCAGAAAAGTAGGGGAAACCAGGAGAGCTTGCCATCTCTAGGAAACATGTACAGAAGATAAAGAGGTATAGCCAGTGTACATATCAAAAGAAAGATCTACTATTATAGAGATTATACATGAAGAAGCACTGTGCTGTCTGTATAGAAAACCTAATGGAATCTAAAGTCTTTATGATTAATGAGAGAACTTAGCAACTTTGGTAAATATACAATCAATATGCAAAAATCAGTGTTTCTCTACCTGTAACAACAAAGTTGGAAAACATAATTTTGAGAGGTTTCCATGTTTCATAGTAACTCTTTTCCAATTTCAATTCAATAAGTCTCTCAACTCAATCATTTTCTCTCTCTCCACATCTGTGTCTATGTATATGTGTGTGTGGCACGTGTGTGTATATATGTATCATAGGCATATCTCTAGTAAAAGATGAGCCTGATGCTTATGGAACAAATTAAAACATTTTATTAAATTACAATAAAAACATAGAAATATGCATAAAATAATATATTGATATTTCGGAAATTTTAATATCTTGGACACGCTAAGGTTTGTGATATGTTTTAGTGAAAGTATTAAACAAGTATAGTATTAGAATAGGTATAAAACACAGAAATGTGAACAATTAATTTTAGTATGTGATGAAATGGCATTGCAGACCATAAAAGGATGGAATATTCTAAAAAATTGTGCTCTGATCATTATCAGTGCTAGGGTCTGGAGTAAGTCCATATATGAAATGATATCAAAAATCAGTTCCATGTGCATTAAACACAAATATGCAAAAAGAAACTTCTTGGCAGAAGGAACTTTTGTTTTATACTTCCAAAATTGTGATCAAGTTTTTGTAAGGCTTCCTCTGATGCCACTTCAGAAAGTGGTAAAGGACAGAGTGTGCTTAGAAATTCTCCAGCCAAGAATACTAGAATGGGTTGCCATTTCCTTCTCCAAGGGATCTTCCTGACCCAGGGATTGAACTCAAGTCTCCTGCATCGCGGGCAGATTCTTTACTGTCTGAACCACCAGGAAAGCTTTAGAAAGTCTAGCTGGACATCTTCGCAAAATAACATTCAGTGTGCTTATTAAAACTTGCAAATGCATTTGCAAGATAGTTTCATGACCATACTTCTCCACATATCTTGACATGCTTCAGAGATGAACCTGTGCATGTGTGTGTATGTGTGTGTTTTAATATCATTTCACAACTCAGTGATTTCACTCCTGGATATTGATTTCTGCAAAAATGAAAATGTATATCCACACAAAAACCTGGACATCAGTGCTCACTGTCACTTTATTTGTAATACCCAAATTTAGAAATAATTCAAATGTCCTTCTAAAATAAACAAAAACTTTATGAATTAAAAAAGAATGTCCATAACTATGGAATACTAGTCAGCAATTAAATAAAATAACTAGTGATATACTCAACTATTTGGATCTATCTCTGGAGAATTTTGCTGAGTGGGAAAAGTCAACCATAAAAGGTTACATACTAGATGATTCTATTTATATAACATTCTCAAAATGACAGCTTTATACTGAGAGAATGAGGGGTAGAGGTTTTCTCTGTATTGACGGAAGAGTCTGCATCTTGATTTTGGTGGTGGTTATATGGAACTGTACATATGATAAAACTTTTAACATGTTGCACATCAGGGGACAAAACAAAGCAAGAGCAAGTGCTTGAAAAAACTGGTGAAATCGGAATAAGGTCTGTAGTTTATAGCATTGTATGAATGTCAATCTCCTGACTTTTAAAATGTACCTATTTTTACCTTAGATGTTATCATTGGGGAAGCTGAATGAAAGGAGAGCTGAATACAAAAGTAAGTTCTATACGTTGAAACATAATATTAGGAGTTAAGCTATTTCAAAATATAAAGTTTAAAGAATTCATACTCTTCTACTTGTTTCACCATACAAAGAAGGTCTATGTTTTTCAGAAACCACTTTTTCCTTCTAAAGAAACTTGAACATCTTTTCACAAAAACACATTTAAACACTATCTACATCCGTTGATAGTATAGGCATGCAGCAGTCTTTATCTTTTCTGAATGGCCTCTAACAAAGTTATTAGCAGAGTGACTTTGCTTTCTGAAGGAACTTGAACACACACACTCATAGCAGGAACAGGCATGCCTGCTGGGCTTCAAGCCCAGTAAGGGAGTGAAGAGAGAACAGTAGGACCAAAAGACAGGGAAGATATAGAGAGAGTAGCAAGGGGCACTCACATGCATCACGGGTTTAATCTGTTCTCCCATTGTGACATGTTTGGCCTGTTAGAAACTCTAGAGATTTTTAATAATTGTAAATCTGGCTCAGTGGTAAAGAATTTGCCTGGCAATGCAGGAAACTTAAGAGATGTGGGTTCAATCCCTGGGTCTGGAAGATCCACTAGAGTTGGAAATGGCAACCTGGTCCAATATTCTTGCCTAAATTTGGTAGATAGAGGAACCTGATGGGTTACAGTCTATGGGGTCACAAACAGTCGGACACAGCTGAGCATGACAATGAGAATAATGCAAACCAAGATACATCTGTTATCTGAAAAACCCTAATAAAGTAAATAAACTCCTCATATCTATTGATTTGTATCCATTAAAAACTCTGAACACCTTTCCATTCATTAGCTGTTTTACTGTCCTCAGAAAAAAATTTCCGAGAAAAAAATTCATGAAGAGAAAGCATTTAATTAGTATTTCACTTTAAATGAATAGATTGAATAAGAAACCAATTAGTATTTAGATAATAGAAAGTCTAATTACCCACAAGCATTGAACAGAAAATCTTCATTATTTTCCTTTCTAACTGAAGCAGAAGGTAGAGAAGCATCTCAGGAGTGTCTGTTCTAATTCCTCTCCTGCCACTAATTTATTGCTAAAGGCACAAACAAGCAACTTAATCAGGAGATTAAGACATTTGGCTAATATACTTGAGGCTGATTCTGCTTTGGATGAGTGAGATGTGTTTGGGAATACTCTAGAAAACAAGCTTACTTCTACATAAGCTAATAAACATTTACTTTGTAAAGAAAAAAAAAGAGAGAGAGAAGAAGCAAGCACTAAAAGCATTCCACTAAACCTGAAAAAGTGTGTGTGTGTGTGTGTTTTCCACCTTTCCCTTGAGGGCAGAAATAGGGAACAAGACCATTCACTAAACTTGCAGCATTTTAAAAGTGATAGTTTGAACTAGAAGAAAGAGAAATTAAGAAAGTAACCGCATTTACAATCTTAAACAAAAAGAATTAAGATAGCTAAGAAGAAATTTAACCAAGAAAGTGAGAGCTATGCACTGAAAACCATAAGACACTACTGAAAAACACTTGAAGAAGACACTCTATGGCAATATATTCCATGTCATGTATTAAAAGAGTTAAGGTTATAAAATGTCCCAAAGCAATCTACAGTTTCCATGCGGTCCCTATCAAAATCCCAATAGCATCTTTCACAGAAATAGAATAACAACAAAAAATACTAAAATGTATTAGAACCACTCTGTGTGACCCCATAGACGGCAGCCCACCAGGCTCCCCCCGTCCCTGGGATTCTCCAGGCAAGAACACTGGGTGGGTTGCCATTTCTGTCTACAATGCATGAAAGTGAAAAGTGAACGTGAAGTCCCTCAGTTGTGTCCAACTCTTTGCGACCCCATGGACTGCAGCCCACCAGGCTCCTCCGCCCACGGGATTTTCCAGGCAAGAGTACTGGAGTGGGGTGCCATTGCCTTCTCTGATATAGAACCACAAAAGACCCCAAATAGTCAAGGCAATCCTGAGAATTTATCACAGTCCTCTTAAGTGTTTTGTTTATATCATCTGCAAAAAATAATAATCTAGCAGGCAAAAGAAAATTTTTTTAAAAGTAAAAAGAAATCAATGTACTCCTCAATTCTTTTATATGTATATTGTGTATCGTATTTATTATATATATATATATAATATTTATTTTTTTCAGTTCAGTTCACTCAGTCGTGTCCAACTCTTTGAGACCCCGTGAATCGCAGCACACCACACCTCCCTGTCCATCACCAACTCCCGGAGTTCACTCACACTCCCGTTCATCGATCATCGAGTCCATGATGCCATCCAGCCATCTCATCCTCAGTCGTCCCCTTCTCCTCCTGCCCTCAATCTTTCCCAGCATCAGAGTCTTCTCCAGTGAGTCAATTCTTCACATGAGATGGCCAAAGTACTGGAGCTTCAGCTTCAGCATCATTCCTTCCAAAGAAATCCCAGGGCTGATCTCCTTCAGAATGGACTGGTTGGATCTCCTTGCAGTCCAAGGCACTCTCGAGAGTCTTCTCCAACACCACAGTTTAAAAGCATCAATTCTTTGGCACTCAGCCTTCTTCACAGTCCAACTCTCACATCCATACATGACCACAGGAAAAACCATAGCCTTTTCTAGACGGACCTTAGTCGGCAAAGTAATGTCTCTGCTTTTGAATATACTATCTAGGTTGGTCATAACTTTTCTTCCAAGGAGTAAGTGTCTTAATTTCATGGCTGCAATCACCATCTGCAGTGATTTTGGAGCCCCCAAAAATAAAGTCTGACACTGTTTCCACTGTTTCCCCATCTATTTCCCATGAAGTGATGGGACCAGATGCCATGATCTTCATTTTCAGAATGTTGAGCTTTAAGCCAACTTTTTCGCTTTCCTCTTTCACTTTCATCAAGAGACTTTTTAGTTCCTCTTCACTTTCTGCCATAAGGGTGGTGTCATTTGCATATCTGAGGTTATTGATATTTCTCCCTGCAATGTTGATTCCAGTTTGTGTTTCTTCCAGTCCAGCGTTTCTCATGATGTACTCTGCATGTAAGTTAAATAAGCAGGGTGACAATATACATCAAGGAGATCCAACCAGTCCATTCTGAAGGAGATCAACCCTGGGATTTCTTTGGAAGGAATGATACTAAAGCTGAAGCTCCAGTACTTTGGCCACCTAATGCGAAGAGTTGACTCATTGGAAAAGACTCTGATGCTGGGAAGGATTGGGGGCAGGAGGAGAAGGGGACAACCGAGGATGAGATGGCTGGATGGCATCACGGACTCGATGGACGTGAGTCTGAGTGAACTCCGGGAGATGGTGATGGACAGTGAGGCCTGGCGTGCTGCGATTCATGGGATCACAAAGAGTCAGACACGACTGAGCAACTGAACTGAACTGAACATATACTATATATGATGCATATTTTATACATATAAAATAATTATTTTAGTGGGAAAACATGAGTACAAAACACTGTGCAAGTGAAAGTGAAGTCGCTCAGTCGTGTCTGACTGTTTGTGACACATGGACTGTACCCTACCAAGCCTCTCAGTCCATGGGATTCTCTAGGCAAGAATACTGGAGTGGGTTTTCATTTCTTTCTCCAGGGGATCTTCTTGACTCAGGGATTGAACCCAGGTCTCCCACATTGCAGGCAGATGTTTAACCTCGCCTCCACCAGGGAAGCCCTTAAATACAAGGATACAGTCTCTCAAAAAACCTCCTATAGAGAGACACAGAACTTCATTCAGATCTAAGTACTAACATCAAAGATTTCAAGGGAGGAAAGGAAGCCAGGTTGAAAGAAAAAGGGGGAGGAGGTGGGAGAGGGGGGCAAAAGGGGTGGCCTTACCGACGTTTCCTGCCACCTACAGATACCCAGGCGTTATGGGACTTTTCCCTGGGGCTCCAGAGAAAGGAGGACTGGAACTCAACCCTACCAGAAATCAGACCAGACCAGAACCAGAATTCAAGTTCTCTGCCAAGAGGAGGTGATCAGTCTCCAGTCCTCAGCTCAGGCTGAGGGCCCTTTGACCAGATTCCTGAATCCAGGACCGGGGGACTAGAAAAAGAGGGAAGGATAGGAAGGGTTAAGGAGAGGTAAGATAGAGAGAAGGGGAGAGAGTTCAATAAGGTCTCTTGTTCCTACCAGTCAGGGCACTCTGGCCAGTTGTCCATGTCAGGAGACCAGGGACAAAGGGTCCCAGTTGCAGCCGCTGTGTCTGGTCCGTTGGCAGGCAAGCTGGCCCCTGAGTACCCCAAGTGGTCTCAATTCATCAATTTAAATCATTTGTCACACTGTGCCACATTTAGACAGTTCTTGATTTCCAGGGATAACACTTTAAATGTTTGGCCCGTTATTACCACCTTATCAATTCGTGACACTTACAGCACAACTAATATGAATTTATAAATTTATTTTATTCTGTTTCTGACAAGCAATGCATAAGGTTTCTATACTTTTTCTCATAAGTCTTAGTCTGTTTGGGTTGTTATAATAAAATAGTATAAACTGGGTAGCTGATAGACAACAGAAACTTATTTCTCACAGTTCTGGAGACTGGGAAGTCCAAGATAAAGGTGTTGACAGATCAGTCATCTGGTCAGAGAAAGTTCGTGGTTCATCATAGAGAGTCATCTTCTCACTATAAACTCATGTGGCGAAAGGGCAGAGGACCTCTCTCTGAGCTTCTTTACAGTCAGTTCAGTTGCTCAGTTGTGTCCGACTTCTTGTGACCCCATGGACTGCAGCATGCCAGGACTCCCTGTCCATCACTCCTGGAGCTTGCTTAAACTCATGTCCCTCAAGTCAGTGATGCCATCCAACCATCTCACCCTCTGTCCTCCCCTTCTCTTCCTGCCTTCAGCCTTTCCCAGCATCAGAGTTCTTTTCCAATGAATCAGTTCTTCGCATCAGGTGGCCAAAGTATTGGAGTTTCAGCTTCAGCATCAGTCTTTCCAATGAATATTCAGGGTTGATTTCCTTTAAGATTGACTGGTTTGACCTCATGCATTTCAAGGGACTTTCAAGGGTCTTCTCCACACCACAGTTCAAAAGCATCAATTCCTTAGCACTCAGCTTTCTTTATAGTCCAACTCTCACATCCATACATGACTACTAGAAAAACCATAGCTTTGACTAGAAGGACCTTTGTTGACAAACTAATGTTTTAATACGCTGTCTGGGTTGGGCATAGTTTTTCTTCTAAGGAGTAAGCATCTTGTATTTTCATGGCTCTTTTATAAGGACACTAATCCCACTCATGAAAGCTGCCCTCACCTCCCAAAGGCTCCACCTTAAAGTACCAACACATTGGATATTAGGATTCATCATACAAATTTTGAGCAGATACTAGCTTTCAGACTATTGTAGATGTATTTTCTTAAAAAGTACCCGTGTCTACACGTCCCACAGACCCACTCTATCTGAGTTACTGGAAATCTTTCAACAAAACAAAAGTACAGGGGGAAAATAAAAAGACTTTATGGTTTCATCCACACAAAGGAAAGCTAAGGTGCTTTGTAAGTAACGTTATAGAGAAAGGGACATCACAGTTACGTCTTCTAGGAATTTTCACACTAGTGGCAAGGAAGCTGGATGAGCAATTCAATCACTACAACATTACAAATAATACAAAAGCTGTAATTTAATATGGAATGCTGAAGAAGCCCCCAATATTATGCTAATTTCAGCCAAGGCAGAGGTGAAGAGTAAGATATATCAAAAATGGTCCTTGTCCAAAGGCATAAAGAATGAATAGATCTCCACAGTGCAATCTTACCCAGTTATGGGGGGAAAAATGTTTTTTCAAAGTAGGAGGCAAAAGCAAATATGGCATTCTCTAGATGTCCCAGAATTTTCCACATGACTTGTTTTTATTGAAAAATAGTGAAAAACTAGGCTGGAAAGAGACTTATTCAGATGTAGCAGTTGGACTGATTGAAACGTTGCAAAATAATGATCATATATGCATTTTAGATAAATCCTACTAGTTTGTGGATGACACATTTAACAAGAAGTCTGAAAGGAGGTTATGGAGGATACTTCAATGGAAGAAGAATAGATATCATGTGCTTCAAACTTCAGGAGAGAGAAGGAAGAAGAAATTAGGAAATGAAGAAGAAGGGGAAAGAAATTTTTTTCAGAACTAGAAACACACCCATGTTTGTAAGTTCATGAGTCCAATTTATTAATGTCTGGTGGATCATGGAAAAAGCAAGAGAGTTCCAGAAAAACATCTGTTTCTGCTTTATTGACTCTACCAAAGCCTTTGACCATGTGGATCACAATAAACTGTGGAAAATTCTGAAAGAAATGGGAATACCAGACCACCTAACCTGCCTCTTGAGAAATCTGTATGCAGGTCAGGAAGCAACTGTTAGAACTGGACATGGAACAACAGACTGGTTCCAAATAGGAAAAGGAGTACATCAAGGCTGTATATTGTCACTCTGCTTATTTAACTTATATGCAGAATACATCATGAGAAATGCTGGACTGGAAGAAACACAAGCTGGAATCAAGATTGCCGGGAGAAATATCAATCACCTCAGATACGCAGATGACACCACCCTTATGGCAGAAAGTGAAGAGGAACTAAAAAGCCTCTTGATGAAAGTGAAAGAGGAGAGTGAAAAAGTTGACTTAAAGCTCAACATTCAGAAAACAAAGATCATGGCATCCGGTCCCATCACTTCATGGGAAATAGATGGAGAAACGGTGGAAACAGTGTCAGACTTTATTTTGGGGGCTCCAAAATCACTGCAGATGGTGACTTCAGCCATGAAATTAAAAGACGCTTACTCCTTGGAAGAAAAGTTATGACCAACCTAGGTAGTATATTCAAAAGCAGAGACATTACTTTGCCGACTAAGGTCCTTCTAGAAAAGACTATGGTTTTTCCTGTGGTCATGTATGGATGTGAGAGTTGGACTGTGAAGAAGGCTGAGTGCCGAAGAATTGATGCTTTTGAACTGTAGTGTTGGAGAAGACTCTTGAGAGTCCCTTGGACTGCAAGGAGATCCAACCAGTCCATTCTGAAGGAGATCAGCACTGGGATTTCTTTGGAAGGAATGATGCTAAAGCTGAAACTCCAGTACTTTGGCCACCTCATGCAAAGAGTTGACTCACTGGAGAAGACTTTGATTCTGAGAGGGACTAGGGGCAGGAGGAGAAGGGGAAGACTGAGGCTGGATGGCATCACTGACTCGATGGACGTTAGTCTGAGTGAACTCCAGGAGCTGGTGATGGACAAGGAGGCCTGGCGTGCTGCGATTCATGGGGTCGCAGAGTCAGACATGACTGAGCAACTGAACTGAACTGAAACTGTCTCTAGAAAATAATTATGTTATAAAACTTTCTGGAAAGAAGATATACTGTCACCAGAAAATAACCTGAAGGCATGGTACATTTCTAGATATAAAAGACCCTATCATTTCTGTTCAGTTTAGTTCAGTCATTCAGTCATGTCCAACTCTTTGCAACCCAGTGGACCACAGCATACGAGGCCTCCCTGACCATCACCAACTCCTGGAGTTTACCCAAAGTCCCCTTCTCCTCCCACCTTCAAAGTTTCCCAGCATCAAGATCTTTTCCACTGAGTCAGTTCTTCGTATCAGGTGGCCAAAGTATTGGAGTTTCAGCTTCAACATCAGTCCTTCAAGTGAACGCTTAGGACTGATCTCCTTTAGGATGGATTGGTTGGATCTCCTTGCAGTCCAAGGGACTCTCAAGAGTCTTCTCCAACACCACAGTTCAAAAGCATCAATTCTTCAGCACTCAGCCTTCTTTATAGTCCTACTCTCACATCCATACATGACTACTGGAAAGACCATAGCCTTGACTAGACGGACCTTTGTTGGAAAAGTAACGTCTCTGCTTTTTAATATGCTGTCTAGGTTGATCATTACTTTCCTTCCAAGGAGTAAGCATCTTTTAATTTCATGGCTGTAGTCACCATCTGCAATGATTTTGCTGCTGCTGCTGCTGCTGCTGCTGCTGCTGCTGCTGCTGCTGCTGCTGCTAAGTCGCTTCAGTCGTGCCCGACTCTGTGCGACCCCATACACAGCAGCCCACCAGGCTCTGCCATCCCTGGGATTCTCCAGGCAAGAACACCGGAGTGGTTAGCAATTTCCTTCTCTTTGGAGCCCCGAAAAAGTCTGCCAATGTTTCCCCATCTATTTGCCATGAACTGATGGAACCAGATCCCATGATCTTAGTTTTCTGAATGCTGAGCTTTAAGCCAACTTTTTCACTCTCCTCTTTCTCTTTCATGAAGAGGCTCTTTAGTTCTTCTTCACTTCCTGCCATAAGGGTGATGTCATCTGCATATCTGTGGTTATTGATATTTCTCCCAGCAATCTTGATTCCAGCTTGTGCTTCATCCAGCCCAGTGTTTCTCATGATATACTCTGCATATAAGCAGGGTGACAATATACAGCCTTGATGTATTCCTTTTCCTATTTGGAACCCAAATAATTGCTTTAAAATTAATTTCATTCCTGGTTTTGTGTGGGGTTTTTTTTGAATGCATATTTTCTTCAGTCACTGAAGTTATTTTAAAAAACTGATATAAAAAGTAGTATTTCATAAAAATTGCAATCCATTTCTTTTCTTTCAAGAGCTTTTTGTTAAATATTTAGGCTTTGATGGCCAAGAAACAAATCAAAGATGTGATGAACAGCTCATATATAAACAAGAAAAATTTCACAAACATTTAATTTTCAGAATTCAAAATTTCATTTATAGATATGTTTTCAAATTTCATTTTATTTTCACATTTCACCAAGTATTATTTTTTCATTTCTTTTAACCATTTAAGAATGTAAAAATAAGTCTTAATTCACTACTATGCAATAGGAGAAAGTGGAATGGATTTGGCCTTCAGGCTGTAATTTGTTTACTCTTGCTCTAAAAGTAAAGTCAAGCACTACCTTTGTTTCTTTTCCTTTGGTTTCTGGTTTCTTTTTATTTTTTTATTTTAAATTGGGGTATAGTGGCTTTACAGTATTGTGTTAGTTTCTGCTGTACAATGAAGTGAATCAGACACATATATAATACACACACACACACATATATCCCCCCTTTCTTGGACCTCTGTCCCACTCCTCCCACCCAACTCCTCTAGGTCATCACAGAGCACTGGATGGGCTCTCTGTGGTATATAGCATCTTTCCATTAGCTATCTATTTTACACATGGTAGTGCATGTGTCAGTCTCAATCTCCCAATTCATCCTGCTCATCTTTACACTCCACCACATCCACAAGTCTGTTCTCTGCATCTGTATCTGCATCTCTATACCTGCCCTGCAAATACGTTCATCTGTATATATCTGTATACATCTGTATATGCATATATGATATTTTGTGGTATATTTATCATTTATATGATACTTGTTTTCCTTTTTATGACTTACTTCAGTATGTGCAACATAGTCTAGGTTCATTCACATCTCTACAAATGACCTAATATCATTCCTTTTTATGGCTGAGTAATATTCTGTTCTATATATGTACCACATCTTCTTTATCCATTCATCTGTCTATGAACATATAGAGGTTCCTTTAAAAACTAAGAATAGAGCTACCATATGACCCAGAAATTCCACTACTAGGCATATACCCTGCTGCTGCTGCTGCTGCTACTAAGTCACTTCAGTCGTGTCCAACTCTGTGCAGTCCCATAGACGGCAGCCCCAGTAGGCTCCCTTGTCCCTGGGATTCTCCAGGCAAGAACACTGGAGTGGGTTGCCATATCCTTCTCCAATGCAGGAAAGTGAAAAGTGAAAGTGAAGTCTCTCAGTCTCAGTTGTGTCCGACTCACGCAGCGACTCCATGGACTGCAGCTTAGGAGGCTTCTCTGTACATGGGATTTTCTAGGCAAGAGTACTGGAGTGGGTTGTCATTGCATATACCCTGGGAAAACCATAATTCAGAAAGATACATATACCCCAATGTTCACTGCAGCACTATTTATATTAGCCAAGACATTTAGCAACCTAAATGTCGAAGCACTGCTTTTGAGATAGCCTACATATTATTCAAGAGAAATGGAGATTTCAATAGTGAAATGTGGCAATAAAGAAAAGAGTAGCTCCTGCAAAGAATAGTTGCCATATACATGTTTAGGAGCAAGTATGCACTGTGCTGTCATTGAAAAGAATGAAACTATTAATGTGAGTGAGAAGGCAATTCAAGAAAGGAAAACAATCCATACTTAAAAACAGAAGAATGGCTTAATCTTTAATTCCATTATTTTTTGGAAATATGTATAGTGAGAGAAAGCAGAAAACTAGAATAAATTCTCTAAGTATAATGAGATGTCTTGTAAAAAAGAAAAACAATGCCTGTGAAAAATCACCAAAGAAGCTCTTTTATATTTCATACAACTCTCAAAATTTGTTGCATTAATTATGAATTTTGGACTGAAATTATAAAGAAGAAACATTCAAGTAATGTGCCTCATGGTAAGGCATTGTGTATTATGACATCGCATTTAATATCACTGATTTCAGGGTTAGTTTGCTTAAGCAACTTATATATGACCTTAGTACTTTATAATAGAGTGCTGTAAAAGCTATTATTTCTTTTAGATGAATGCTACTTTGTTTCATTTCAACCTTTGGTCTTGGGTTAATACATATTAGATCATTATTTAAATTTTAGATTTTATTTTTACTATTCCCATTTATAAGATATAAAAATTTTCAGAATAAAACAAAAATGTGAAGACTGCCCAGATTTAGAGTTTTCCATTTCACGACCCTCCCAGTATGAGAATTAAGAATAGTACATTATTCACATTTAATAATCTCAAAAAGTATAAAAGAGTTCAAATGAAGCAAATTAATTCAAATTAGTGCATTTGCAATCAATTCACTTTAAAAGTTTTTTCTGCTTTGCTTCTAAATAAATGCCCTATATGTGATGCTTATTAGCTTTCTAAATTAATCCTTACCATGCAGTGAAGCATTGTACAAATCAAGTCCATTAAATAATCAGAGAGAGGCATATTTGGCTTTACAATCTAAGCAGGAAGAAGATATCCAAAAACATGCTCTACAAGGGATCTTTCAAGTTTTCAGCCTTGCACCATTAAATATAATGTTATCTGTAAGTTTTTCACAGGTGTCCTTAATGAACTCAATTCTGTTCACAATTTGCCAAGAGTTTGTTATCAGAAATATGTTTTGAATTCAATCAAATGTTTTTTTTGTGTGTGTCTTCTAAGATGATCATATAGGTTTGCTTTTTTGTTTTATTTTTATGGTCAATTATATAAACTTCATATGGTTAGCATTGCATTCCAGGAAAACTGGTCATAATTATTACCATTTTTAATTGTTGTTTGGTCTGATTTGATACGTATAAAATATTGAAGGGGTAATTAAATATAAAATATTCACAAGGTAATTAAATTTTCAAGTCTAGAAACTCAGTTGTTTTCCAACTGGATTGTTATACATTTGCCAATATTAATTTTGATCATGGTTTTAAGGTCTATGTAAGTGCTATATTATATTTTCTAAATGATGTATTTTTAGTTCATGAATTGCATTAGGAATGAATTAATTTCTATTATATATTGCTATAGCAATCATACTTATTAATTCTAATTACTATAGAATTTTAAAGCATAAACTTTAAAGTTAATACGAAAGCATAAGTCTAAGATTTCAAGTATATTAATGTAAAAGAAATATGGATAAAGTAACTGTATGTTTCATTGAACCAGATTTTCATTAACAAGTACTATAATATTAAATTCTAGAGATAAGAAGCCATTAAATGGCAAACTAATAAATTAGCAAAGCATAAATCTACCTCTCCATTTTTTTATTGTAAGTAGATTATTATGGAGCATTTGAAGATCAGTAATAAATTATCTTTCAATTTCTTTTTGTTGTCATTTTTGCTTGTTTTTCTGTTTTTTGGCTGTGCTACATGTCTTGTGAGGTCTTATCTCTCCAACAAGAGACTGAACCCCAGCCTTCATCAGTGAAAGCCTGGAATCCTAATGACTGGACCACCAGGGAATTTCCATATCATTTTTCAATTTCTTGATCAATTTTTTCTACACACCTTTTATTGCAACAAAGTGAGAAAGAGTATCTTTTATATGTAAACAGATGAACAATTTTGGGATTAAAAGATGAATTTGTATTACTTTTCTCAAAAAGACTGAGGTCATTTGCTTGAGAAACCATCAGAGGATGAGAAAATGTGATGATTAGGGTATCACATTACTACAGAACATTAAGGATAAGATAGTCTAGCTAGAATGCAAAACTCTCAAATATGGGAGAATTTTTAGATGAGAGTTGAATGGTGAAGGAGGCTCTTAATGTGAATTCTAGGCCACAGATAGTAGAATGTA
Source organism: Nanger dama (assembly GCA_917880005.1). Lineage (NCBI taxonomy): Eukaryota > Metazoa > Chordata > Mammalia > Artiodactyla > Bovidae > Nanger > Nanger dama. The sequence continues at coordinate 30,109,970 of CAKJTW010000024.1, forward strand.
GAAAACCAGGTAATCTCATAGACATGGCTGCAGTGAAAGCCAAGTTCACTTGAAGATAAAAACATACAGAAAGCATTTCACCAATAAATTGATTATATAGGATATCTGTTTACCAGGGAGCAGGATTCTGTGGTAAAAAAAAAAAAAAAGGGCAGATTGTTTTACTTTCTTCAGTATTAATATTTTTTAAATTACTGAGTAAATAAACATACTAATATATAGATTATCTAATTTAATTTTTAAACATTAGTCTAAAGAAAATACTATTATATCATCCCAATTTAAAGATGAGAAAATTGGATCTTAAAGATGTTATTAACTAACCCATCTAAGTCGGCATAAATAGTCTATATGAGACAAGACCAATACCTAAGTAATGTGATTTCAAAGTATGTCCCCTAAAGTCTGTACTGTGTGGCTCCAGAACTGTGGTATGGGATAACCAATACCCCTTTGGCTTTTTCTGAACACAGTTTCTATGAGTACAGCCTAAGATCATATGAACATTATTGGCAACACCATTACTCTGTTAACACAAAAGTTTGTTCTTGCAAATGGAACATATAATAAATCAAGCATTCTTAAGCATTTTTCTTTTACACTTCATTTTAATAGATTTCAGACATCATTCCAGACTGTCCTAAAAAATATCTGTAAATAAATGCATTGATATCTTTCCTGGGAAAACTTTAAAATAAAGCTTATTAATAAGTAAACTTGCCGAATGTGAGACATAGTTTGTAAAAAGCTAAGTCACATCATCTAAATAGGTATTATAAAAGATGATTACATTACAATTAACGATATCAAAAGGAAAGAATTATCAACTCAATGAGGCTCTTTTTAATTAAACAGTTACATGTATATCTTCTGGTCACATGTTAAACAGCGATGGAAAGACTACATTCCAGAGGATAAATACACAAGAAAAGGGCCACAGGTTATATATGGGCTTGTATCTGTGGATTCTAAATGGGAAATAAGTGATGACGGGGAAATGTTTTTAAAGCCAAAAATGGTAAAGGTCTTTCTATGCTGCCATCTATGGGGTCACACAGAGTCGGACAGGACTGAAGTGACTTAGCAGCAGCAGCAGCATGTCATTTGTTCATGGTGATATTAAATAAAGGTATATGCATAAAGCCATATGCTATTGCTGTTGATTAGTCACTTAGCCCTGTCTGACTCTTTGTGACCCCATGGATGGTAGATCGCTAGGCTCCTCTGTCCATAGGATTTCCCAGGCAAGAATACTAGAGTGGGGGATTCATTCTCCAGGGGATCTTCCTGACCCAGGGATTGCACCTATGTCTTCTTCATTAGCAGGCAAATTCTGTACCGCTGAGCCACCAGGGAAACCCAGAGCCATGTGCTGTATAAATGTAAAAGTATTACTACATTAAGGAGTGCCGACTCTAGTGATTAAAAGGATTAAACTGAATATGAGGTAAAGGAGCTTCCATAATATTAGCTCTATTATTCTAATGAGTCTACTTTTCACAGAAAACAAATCATCTCTTCCCATGTGAAACTACATAGTTTTCAAGAATAGTGTAAATTAAACAGGGTTTTATTTTTATATTATAAAATTTACTAGTATCTTCATGCCCTGACTAGTCCACTTGTGGCTTTTTGGCTTTTGGACATCACCAATAGATAAAGGAATAAATGTAAATAAATACATAATCCTAATTTTAGGTATAGCTTAAATTCTTTTGACAAATATTTATTCCTCAGTATCTACAATAAGCCCACTCATCCATGTTTAAGGTACTGGGATAATTCAAAAAGTAATTGGATGCTTTGTAATGAATTATTTACAACTGTCCACAAGTCAGTTACTGAATATATTTCTGAAACCTCTCCAACCAATTAGAGCATTCCATTGCTTCCAAAGGGCACTAAGCCTGATATTCAAAAAAGAATTAAGGTATTCACTGTTGCTACTGTTACTCTATAATTCAAGCAGAAAGTCTTAAAATATACTTGCCCAACCAGAAAACATGGGAAAATTATTTTGACTCTCTTCATCCAGCAATATGCAAATTCAAAAAAGAAACGTAGTTATCTTTTATGTCATATTGATTGTTTTTGGTTTTCACTGACTCAAATAGGGTCGATCAATGTGGAATTTTATACTTTGCTAGAATCAGCTTCAGCAAAACATGTTATTATTAGCTTCATTTGAAATTATAATTTCAAAGCCACACTTTGTTGGAGCAGGAAGAGAGGCCACGGGTAATAGAAACCATAAATGAGAAACAGCTTGGTCATGGATTCAGGTGCCAGCAATATATTCAGTTCATTGGATTCAGGTTGCCTGACCCAATTTTTGTGAATAATTCTATTTCCCTCACACACTCTTTATGAAGAAACTAAGATATTACTTTAAATGAATTTTAAATTTGGGAAATTCTTTTTTTTAAACACCTAATACACAGATCCTAGAAATATTTATCACTGTTGGAAAAAAAATAGAATTTTCTGATTTGTATTCTAACAGATATTCTATGAATATATAGTCACTGTTATCCCTGATTATAATAGAGAAGTCCCCTAATTTCTTCGTGCCAAGTGACCCTTGGTCAGTTGGAAATAAATGAATTTTGTCAACCTATATGACACCACTATCAAATGCTCTGAACTCAAGGACCCAGGGCATTTATCTCATACCAAAGGCTTCCCAGGTGGCACAGTGGTAAACAATCTGCCTGCCAATGCACAATACAAGAGATATGTTTGATCCTTGTTTGGGAAAGTCCCCTGGAGTAAGAAATGGCAACCCTCTCGAGTATTCTTGTCTGGAAAATTCCATGGACAGAGGAGCCCACGGGGATGCAGTCCATGGGTTTTCAAAGAGTCTGACATAACTGGGCACACACACATGCTGTCAGTGTTCCTTCAGGTTAATTCGGGATCTGAGATTTGTAGGACAACGTCTAGAAGTTATTATTTATGAAACAGAGAAATAGGTAAGTTCTCACAATTTTGATTCTGATTTTTTTGTTTTTGTTTTTGTTTTGTCCCACAAGTACAAAACATACATCTAACATGGCTAAAGAATGTATATTTTATCTCAGAAGGGCTTCCCTGGTGGCTCAGAGGTTAAAGCGTCTGCCTCTAATACAGGAGACCTGGATTCGATCCCTGGGTCGGGAAGATTCCCTGGAGAAGGAAATGGCAACCCACTCCAGTATTCTGCCTGGAGAATCCCATGGACGGAGGAGCCTGGTGGGCTACAGTCCATGGGGTCGCAAAGAGTCGGACATGACTGAGCGACTTAACTAACTAACTAAGGTAATAAAGGATGTTCCTCAAAGAATCTGCTTTGGATTTTTTTCCTTCCAGTGAGCACTGGATAACTGAACACTCAACACCACATAGTTCTATTGTGAGAGAGATAATGATTGCAATGTGCATAGCATTAAAAGTGTGGATGCTAATAGCTTTAGTAACAGTAGTGATGGTGACAGCTTTTTGTTGCTGTAATTGTGTTGTGATTGCTACATTTTTTTCAATGTACATCAAAGATTATATTTAATTTGTTGATCAATGAAGAAATCAGTAAGAAATTACAATTTGTTTCTATTCCCTTTATTTGTAATTGATATCTTGTTGCAGAAACCAGGATTCCAGAAACCAAACACCACACTCGGAAAATTGGAGAACTCAGATTTATTACACCAGCAGGCCCAGAGGAGTTAATACTTCAAGCTCTGAGCCCTGAACAAAGGGGTTACAGAGTTTTTATAGACAGGCTATAGTAGGCAACACTAGCTGCTAATAGGTTGATTTAAACTAAGGGGTTTCGTGTGCAGGAAGAGCAGTCCAGACGGGGAAGAGGATGCCTGACCTTTACAGGGACAGGCATGATTAAGCAGGATTGCAGGGGCTGAGTAGCTGGCAAAGAGCAGGACAAGGGCGAATGAGATAAGCTCCAGTTCCTAGTATTGTAATTCCCCACTTTCCAAGACTACGTGACCTACGTGATCCAGACTTTGCAAGGAACAAGTTGAGCTACAGAGGCAGAACAAACAGGAGGTCATGTAGAATTTTAACTTTTCCTCCTTAATCTCAGCTTCTCACTACCTTTCAATTCCCTACACTGGATTTGGAGCCTTGACTGATTTGCAATCTATTGTCAGTCTTTCAAACTGACATCACCTTCTCTTTGGGAGAAAACTCTGTTCCCCATTATCTGTATGGTTTTCCTAAATCATAAAGTTCTTGCCTACTTAATTTTTAGTGTTACTTCCCTGAGAATTCTGGCTAATCTATCTTACCCACCAAATACAGACTTTTTATATCAGCCACTGTCAATAGACCAGTGATGTGAAAGTGAAAGTTGCTCAGCGTGTCTGACTCTTTGTGGCCCCATGAACTATAGAGTCCACGGAATTCTCTAGGTCAGAATACTGGAGTGGGTAGCCTTTTCCTTCTTCAGAGGATCTTCCCAACCCAGGGAACTGAACATAGGTCTCCCACATTGCAGGCAGATTCTTTACCAGCTGAGCCACAAGGGAAGCCTGTCAACAGACAAGGTGCTGCAAATTTCAGCTGCTATTAATAGACCAATATCCTATTCTTCAATGGCTACTTATTTTAGACTTCTACTAGTCACTCACCGGGGAAGAGTTATTTACCTATACATGTTTTCTAGGTCCAATCTTAGTAATTCCTACTTCCTTCTGCTTTCCAGTCAATATTTTGGAGAATCTGGTGTCCTCGTGGTAGACTAAACATTAAGTACAAGAAGACAGTGATAAAGCAGGTTCATCAGGCAGGCTTACTATTCTGAGTTATGTGTTCTTCTGGGGTTTCCTCAATAGTATATTCCTCTAGTGTGCTCAGTCATCAGTGGTGTACAACTCTTTTGTGACCCCCATGGACTGCAATCCTCCAGGCAAGAATACTGGAGTGGGTTGCCATTCCCTCTTCCAGGGATATACCTGTAATATGTTGCTGATAAAAAAGATATAGTTAAGCTTATACCTGACCATAAATAACAAAACTCATTGTCATATTTACCCAAGCAGGATTTGAATGTAAACTCTGATTTAGGTTAACTAAAAATTGGACTGTAAATTTTGTGCTCATATTAAAAAATTGGACTACCTAAGTTGGCATTAAAAAATAAAAGAACATTTAACATGTGGTCATTGTATTTTCACCAACAGAAAAAGAGAACAGTGGGAACCTTGGAGAGTGGGGGAACATTTACCTCCCTCACTCATATACATGCCTACAAGATACTCCTTATAGAGCGGTTATTAACGTGAGGCCAAGGACAATGTATAAAAGAAAGACATGGTCTTCCCAGATGGTACACCAGATAAGAATCTGCCTGCCAATGCAGGGGCCATGGGTTCAATCCCTGGGCTGGGAAGAGTCCACGGAATGCAGGCAGAGCAACTAAGCCTGTGTGCCACAACTACTATAGCCCTCTTGCCCAGAGCCCCCGGAGCCGCAGCAAGAAAAGCCACCTCCGTGAGAAACGTGAGCACCACAATGAGGAGGAGCTCCCACATACCACAGTTAGAGAAAGCCCTCCCCAAAGCAAAGAAAGCCCAGTGCAGTCAAGGAAAAAGAGGAAAGAAACACACAATTTAGCTGACAAAATCTTATGATATTTGATGATTAAATTCACAATTCCTTCAAGACTTTAAATGTTCTGTAGTATCTGACTGCTGCTGGAATCCCTAGTCTCATTTTATACAGTTTCCTAATTCCCTACTTGCTCATTACCCTTGATTGAATCACGCTAAGTTTCTTTGAGTTCCTCAGAAGTGCCAATAAATTTCCTACCGTGGGATCTTAGGAAGGAATATCCTTTTCCTGAATCTTTACCTAGAAAATGACACTTCGGGTCTCAGTTTAAACAAGATGCCTTCAAATAGGACTTCTCTGACCCGTAAACTAAATTCTCTATCATACTTTGTTTGTTTTTCATAATCTTTCTCAGTTTTATTTTTCTTTTTTCTGTATTCATGTATTCGTGTTCTTGTAGCCATGCATTCAGGGAAACAAACTTACTCAGAAGGACAATGCAGATAGTGGAGTGCAGTTCATTACACCAGCGGGCCCAAGGCAGAGTCTCCTCTTAGCCAAGGACCCTGACCAGCATTTGTGAAAATCTTTTATACCCCATGTGTACGTGTCTGAATCCACCACTCCAAATTCCTTGAGACTTACATAAGCCAAGGAAAATACGATCCCTATAACCCCATGATTCACGTGCTATGTGCTCATTGTGCTCAAACAGTCAAACAATTAGCCAATAATCAATAAACCTGAGGTTACACTCCGATAGATACAGAAAACTTTGTGGTCTGTCTGGAAAAAGGGGTGATATTGTATGTTTTCTGTTAGGTGATGGGTAACCCAGATATGATCTTCAAGGTTCCCCTGTGTTGAGGGGGTCTTATCCTTCTGTTGTTTTCATAGGCACTAAACACAGAGTTCAGAGTCCATTGGAAAGGTAGCTGACCATGATCAGCATGAACAGGCCTAAGATGGAGTCCAGGCCCTATGAATTCCTTCTTCGGTGTGACAATATGTTTACTGCCTTCAGTGTTTGTCCTACTGAACTGGACAGGCTTAACAGTTAGGAAATACATAAGCTCATACAAAAGCAAGTTCAGAGGCAAGTCAGATTTCAAGGTTGTTTGACCCAGTAAAAATCAGATTATAGAATGACTGCTAGTATGTAAAATTCCCTTGCTCATAATTTGCAGGAGGAAGAGAACTAGTTTGCAGAGACTTAAGATTAGAAAAATTTCCCTGAAAGATATCTGAAAACCTAACCTCATATTTTACAGGACAACACTGGGTCACAAATTTACTTTTGAGCTGATCATTGAGAAGCGAAATGGGATTTCTTTTTGTCTAGTCTGACCTCTCCTTGGAAGTGAGTTTAGGATCAAATTTCCCTGAGGTATAGACCTTGTAGGAGTGACATGCATACATAAACTAAGTTAGCATTCTGTCATGAAAAAGAAAGAGGAAACCAATACTGGATAAACAACAATCAACCCTATTACTGTACACAAAGAATTTGTTTATCTTCTTTAAATTGTATAATGTTGTCATCATGTTTTCTTTGTAATGTTATGAAATGCCACAATTTCCAATATTTACTATTCAAGTTCAACAAATGTTATTCCAACTTCCTTGCAGGATGAGAATTCAGATGCATTTAGATGTACTTTAATACATAGCCAGAAGCATATTTCCCATTAATTATTAAATTGCTTCCAAAATTTGTGTCCTGCACATGAAGGTTGAACATACCTAATGCCTGGAAAAGCTGTTTCGATTTCTCACTCTGAAAAATTCCAGTTTTTCAAGAAATTAAGAGTATTGGGGATTAACTCTAGAAGGAATTGGAAAATATATGTCAAATCATGTAATAGTATAATTGCAAAAATGAAACTGTTAGTCGCTCAGTCATGTCTGAGTGACTCAGTGGACTGTAGCCCACCAGGCTTCTCTGTCCATGGGATTCTCTAGGCAAGAATACTCAAGTGGGTAACTATTCCCTTCTCCAGGGGATCCTCCCAACCCAGAGATTGAAGCCAGGTCTGAACTACAGGTGGATTCTTTACCATCTGAGCCACCAGGGAAGCCCACAGTACAAGTAAAACTTTATTAATTCTGCATAGGAGTTATATAGCTACATTGTGTCTAAGACAGCTACCTATAAGGCAGTAACAACACAAGAATTTAGAGTATAGGCTCAGTAGAAAAGAAGTGCATATCTGGGCCCTGCCTGATGTATGCCAAGGTCACAGACACAGAAGAGTCAAAACTCCATCTGAACATCCATTATCTAGAATCAATGGGGTAGCACACAGAGGTCTGCAGGAGGCTGGAGCATAATGAAACATTAGAGGCTCCAAATTCTGCCCTCAGGTCAGTCCAGCTCCAGGAGCCTGAGCTATCTTTGCAGCTGAGATTGCAGTGAGATAGGAGAAGCTATCCTGGAATGATAACTTAAAGTAAAATAAAATACCCCCTGAGATCCTCTCTAAAACAATGTCGATGAAAATCACTAATGTAGAATGCCTTTGTATTTAAAAGAATTAGTAGAGATGAGTAAAGTTCCTGTGAACATCAACAACTTCAAAGAAATACAAGCAACCAACTTAGTACGCAGAGGACTAAATGCATGAATGAATATACACACATATTTAAATTGAGATACATCGTAGGGGAAATTGAAAAGTCTTCATCTTCAGTATATCAGCTCTAATTTCCAGAAACAAGTAATACCTGGCCTAATGGAATCCAGAATAAGGTGCATCACTACCATTCTGCTGTATACCTACTATGCTACCCAAGGGCTGCTATGCTAAATGGGTGCTGTTTGTGACCACAGAGGTGAGGGGATCTGCACACCCGGATGGGGATTGTACCCTCTAAAGCAGGATGCAGCCATACCAAACTGACATCTTTTTCTGCTTCATCCACCAAAGAGTGTGCTCCTTATTCTCTTTTGCACAAAGGTGCTGCATGTATTGACAGCTGCAGTGGAATTAGCTTCTTTGTTCCTGGCAACAGGTTCCGCAGTGGCAACTGGTTATGCTGCTGCTGCTAAGTCGCTTCAGTCGTGTGCAACTCTGAGCATCTTCTAATTGAAAGTATTCTGAGAAAGCTCATCTTCAGTCAAGGAGAATAATATAAGCCTATCCTATCCCTGCAAAGTGTAAGATCTGTCGCCTCCCCAATACGTATTTGGATTCTAATATTTTGTTAGTGTGATAGTCTCTTGATTAGAATTTTGTGCAGTACTTCTGGCTGCTTCTCCACCAATCCTGTGGCTACCATCTTCTCACAACATCACTTTACAGAAAACCCTGGCTTTTTTCACCTGAATTCCCTAAGGCAGCAAAACACACACAAGCTGTTAGTAACAGTATCTAGGTTCTCTGGGTATGAAAGAGAAATTACAAAAACCAACAGAAATGATTCAAAATTGAATATCAGGTATCAGTTACTACTTCTCTCAGGTAAGTTACTATTCATCACCATCACTGAAAATTTATCACTGGCTATCGGCTCCACGACTGCCCCCACCTGACACTACCATTTCAGGGCTATATTCCTTCCAGTCAAAATTTCTTATCGAATTTCCTTTATGATTCTCTCTCAAAATAACTCTGTTGGGGACTATTAGATTGCTCATCATGTCTCAATTCTTTATTATACAGGACAATTAAATTCCTTCTTTTCTCAATTTATTTCACTAAAACTAGATAGCACCTAACCTTTCATAAACAGTTTCCTCTAACCTTTCATAAACACTTTCCCATAACCTTTCATAAACAGTTTCCCTGAGTTACATTCCCTTGCTATACTGAAATGGAGAAGTGACTTCAATTTTTATTATTCTGCATGGCAATCTTTTCTTCTTGATGCACAGTCTCTACAAATGAGAAACGAGACTCCAAGACAGACATCACTTAAGCTTCAAAACCTACTGTCTTTGTTTATCACTGGTCTGAAACCACTTTAGGAGGCAAGAAGAGATGCTATACGTGAACAGACCCTCAAGCTAATATTCCAAGGAAAATTTTTACATGAACTCCATACATTCAACACAATAAATATTATTGTGCTTCAGTAGAGCTCAATTAAACAAATACTTACAGTTACAAGTTTATCATACTAGAAGACACATACATTAAGGAAATAAACTCAGACAAATAAACATGGTAATAAATGCTACATACTATGAATGGAAAGAACAAGATGCTGTAAGCCAATAACAGAGAACACCTATTTTAGAATGCAGTCAACTAATCTTTTCTATGTTCTTTGAAACACAATCTAAAATTTTTTCCTAGATATTTTTAATGCCTCCATACTTTCAAGAAAATCTCAAGACCTCCAGCCCAGTAGATATAGTTGTCCACTCCTCCAGTCTCCTAATTTGTTCCTCTCATTCCTCAGTTCAGTCAGTTCAGTCGCTCAGTGGTGTCCAACTCTTTGTGACCCCATAAATTGCAGCACTCCAGGCCTCCCTGTCCATCACCATCTCTCGGAGTTCACTCAGACTCTCATCCGTCGAGTCCGTGATGCCATCCAGCCATCTCATCCTCTGTCGTCCCCTTCTCCTCCTGCCTCCAATCCCTCCCAGCATCAGAGTCTTTTCCAATGAGTCAACTCTTCGCATCAGGTGGCCAAAGTACTGGAGTTTCAGCTTTAGCATCATTCCTTCCAAAGAAATCCCAGGGCTGATCTCCTTCAGAATGGACTGGTTGGATCTCCTTGCAGTCCAAGGGACTCTCAAGAGTCTTCTCCAACATCTCAGTTCAAACGCATCAATTCTTCAGTGCTCAGCCTTCTTCACAGTCCAACTCTCACATCCATACATGACCACAGGAAAAACCACAGCCTTGACTAGACGGAACTTCGTCGGCAAAGTAATGTCTCTGCTTTTGAATATGCTGTCTAGGTTGGTCATAACTTTTCTTCCAAGGAGTAAGCGTCTTTTAATGTCATGGCTGCAGTCACCATCTACAGTGATTTTGGAGCCCCAAAAAATGAAGTCCGACACTGTTTCCCCATCTATTTTCCATGAAGTGATGGGACCGGATGCCATGATCTTCATTTTCTGAATGTTGAGCTTTAAGCCAACTTTTTCACTCTTGATGAAGGAGAGGCCCTTCATCAAGAGGCCCTTTAGCTCCTCTTCACTTTCTGCCATAAGGGTGGTGTCATCTGCACATCTGAGGTGATTGATATTTCTCCCAGCAATCATGATTCCAGCTTGTGTTTCTTCCAGCCCAGCGTTTCTCATGATGTACTCTGCATAGAAGTTAAATAAGCAGGGTGACAATATACAGCCTTGACGTCCTCCTTTTCCTATTTGGAACCAGTCTGTTGTTCCATGTCCAGTTCTAACTGTTGCTTCCTGGCATGCATACAGTTTTCTCAAGAGACAGGATAGGTGGTCTGGTATTCCCATCTCTTTCAGAATTTTCCACAGTTTATTGTGATCCACACAGTCAAAGGCTTTGGCATAGTCAATAAAGCAGAAATAGATGTTTTTCTGGAACTCTCTTGCTTTGTCCATGATCCAGCAGATGTTGGCAATTTGATCTCTGGTTCCTCTGCCTTTTCTAAAACCAGCTTGAACATCAGGAAGTTCACGGTTCACGTATTGCTGAAGCCTGGCTTGGAGAATTTTGAGCATTACTTTACTAGCATGTGAGATGAGTGCAATTGTGCGGTAGTTTGAACATTCTTTGGCATTGCCTTTCTTTGGGATTGGAACGAAAACTGACCTTTTCCAGTCCTGTGGTCACTGCTGAGTTTTCCAAATTTGCTGGCATATTGAGTGCAGCACTTTCACAGCATCATCTTTCAGGATTTGAAACAGCTCCACTGGAATTCCATCACTTCCACTAGCTTTGTTCGTAGTAGTGCTTTCTAACCTATCATAAAGCAAAATATAGGCATATAAAAATAAGCAGGCCAAAGCAATGAACAACCATTCTGAATGAGCCCTCTATTTCTCTTGTCTCTATTTATTGTTTATATGATGAGAATAAATCACATAACAAGGCATCAGACAGGGACCACACACTCACCAGCCCCTGAATGAAGCTGTCATAGAGCCCAGTGCATCTCCCTGGTTAATCCCTTTCTCTCGCCACTGAACAAGTCACACTTGACACTTAGCATAGGCTTAGGCCTTCTCCTTTGTACAGAACACTGGAACCATCAGATGGGATTCTTCATTATTCCACCCCTAGACATTGCATCTGCATGGAGTTGCTCCTGCCTTTTAACCTTCACAAACTATAGATGTGATCTAAAAGCAAATACTTCATCTGTGCTCTGGATTTCATCCCCTTCAGCCTCTTCAGAAAACATATGCTAGTGATTGTCCCTGCTCTCTTCTCTTATTTTTATCTCTTGCTTTCTACCTCATCTTTCCTTTTGTATTTATCATATAAAATATACAAACATATATAGTATTTCACATAAAAGTATTTCACATTTTTAAAACCCACTTGCAATGTACATATCCTTACAGTTGCTTTATTTCACCCTACAACTAACTTCTCAGGCAAACTTTTAATTAGAAAAGTTGCTAATACCATTATCTTTTTTATATGATAAAGTTGACATGTTACATTTTGTAAATATAAAGAATAAATGCTGTCTTATTCCAAACAGAGTTCAAAAGTAGACAAAACAAATCTGTACTATTATAAATCAAGATAGTGGTTACTACTGTATGGGATAGCAGTGATTAGAAGTGGATAATGAAGAAATTCTTGGGTTGCAGCAATATTCTTTTATTTGTTTTGGGTACAGGTTTTATTGGTTTGTTCTTCAGGACATTCATTTGACTGAACATTCATGGTCTATGGCTCTTTTGTACGTTGCTCTTCTTAAAAATATATATTTAAAAATATACAGTATGTCAGGTGTTACTTACATGGAAAAGAAGCAAAAGATGAAAATTGAAATGCTATAGGAGGAACATAATTTGACAGTATTGGCAGCTATTTAAAGTAGGGTAGTCAGAAAACATCTCACTGAGAAGGTGACTTTTCATTATAAATATGAAAGTGATGGGAAAAGTCATGTGAACATCTAGGAAAGAGTGTTCTGGAAAGAGTGTAAAATTTCTTGAGATGATTGTCAAGGTAGCATTTTCAGTGAACATTGAGTAGGCTAAGAAAGCTGAATAAAATGAGCAAGTGACAAAAAATTATACATTGAAGTAATAAGGAAATGAGGCCAGATATTACAAGGACTCTAAAAGGTTATTTTAAGGGCTTTGAGCTTGTGAGAATTAGTCTCCAAAGGGAACCGGGATTCTCAGGAATTCCACTTTGTAAAGCCCCCTCCAACCTGAACCTGAATCCCGACCCAGGAATCAAACCCATGTCTCCTGCATTGGTAGGTGAGTTCTTTACCAGTGGCACCACCTGGGAAGCCCTCTGTACCCTGACACTGAGTTAAATTTTGAAGACAAGAGTTTTGGCTGAAGTAGAACTTCCCTGGTGGCTCAGATGGTAAAGAATCTGCCAAGCAATGCGGGAGAAATATCTTCAATCTCTGGGTCAGGAAGATCCCCTGGAGAAGGGAATGGCTACCCACTCCAATATTCTTTCCTGGAGAAGTCCATGGACAGAGGATCCTGGTGGGTTCATGAGCTCTCAAAGAGTCGGACATGACGAAGTGAGTAACACTTTCAGAAAGAATAACTTTATTGCTTTGCCAGGCAAAAGGGGTGACAATGGGCTAATGCCCTCAAAACTGTGTGTCTCCACCTGGAGGGGATAGTAAATTTTATAGACATGGCTCAAAGATGGCATGATCAGTTTCTGGACATTCTTCTGATTGGTTGGGAGTGAGCATCATCAACCTTTTCAACCAATCTGTGGTCTAGATGCCTGTCAGCAAAACACCGTATCTTCTCCCACCTGGTGGGGATTTCAGTATCTGAAAAACAGGTCAAAGATACTCTTACATATATTCCTTAAGAGGAAAGCAGGTCTTTGCCCCAAGGCTGCACTATTGTTTCTCCTTAGAGTTCCTCCTTTGTCTCAAGCTTCCCCTCCCTTCCCTATTAGCAATGATTTGAACCCGCTTATTGGAACTCATGGAAGGTCATAGAGGCTGAACGAAGCCTATTTCCTGTCATCCAGAAATGACAGACACGAAAAGGCTTTTGGGCCTCAGAGTCCCACAGGGTGCTGCTCAGTACCCTCTGTAACCAATAGCATGGCATTCAGTACATAATCATTGCTTCTATTTATGTCTCTTGGAATGCTCAGTGTTCTGAAAGTTAACAAGGAGAGCAAGTTGACCTTGAGACTTCCATATTCTAAGGAAGCCAAAGCTAACCAATGGGGAAGCTGTGTATTCAGAGAGACCCTGGTCAGCCTATAGCTGCTCCAGCCATTTATAGCTAATGCCTGTAACTAAAGAAGCTACCCTGGGTGTCCAGTTTCATGAAGACTTATATTAATCTGGCCCTTCTGCTTTTGACTGAAACCACATGAAAGACCTCGAGAATTACCCTTCAGACCCCAGTTAATCCCAAAAGTAAGAGATCAGTTCAGTTCAGTGGCTCAGTCATGTCCGACTCATTGCAACTCCATGAACCACAGCACTCTGGGCCTCCCTGTCCATCACCAACTCCCGGGGTCCACTCAAACCCATGTCCATTGAGTCAGTGATGCCATCCAAACATCTCATTCTCTGTCGTCCCCTTCTCCTCCTGCCCTCAATCTTTCCCAGCATCAGGGCTTTTCCAATGAGTCAGCTCTTTGCATCATCAGGTGGCCAAAGTATTGGAGTTTCAGTGTCAACATCAGTCCTTCCAATGAACACCCAGGACTGATCTCTTTTAGGATGGACTGCATGGACCTTCTTGTAGTCCAAGGGACTCTCAAGAGTCTTCTCCAACACCACAGTTCAAAAGCATCAATTCAGCTTTCTTTATAGTCCAACTCTCGCATCCATACATGACCACTAGAAAAACCATAGCCTTGACTAGACAGACCTTTGTTAGCAAAGTAATATCTCTGCTTTTGAATATGCTGTCTAGGTTGGTCATAACTTTCCTTCCAAGGAGCAAGCATCTTTTAATGTCATGGCTGCAGTCACCATCTACAGTGATTTTGGAGCCCAAAAAATGAAGTCCGACACTGTTTCCACTGTTTCCCCATCTGTTTCCCATGAAGTGATGGGACCAGATTCCATGATCTTCGTTTTCTGAATGTTGAGCTTTAAGCCAACTTTTTAACTCTCCTATTTCACCTTCATCAAGAGGCCCTTTAGCTCCTCTTCACTTTCTGCCATAAGGGTGGTGTCATCTGCATATCTGAGGTGATTGATACTTCTCCCGGCAATCTTGATACCAGCTTGTGTTTCTTCTAGTCCAGCATTTCTCATGATGTACTCTGCATATAAGTTAAATAAGCAGGGTGACAATATACAGCCTTGACGTCCTCCTTTTCCTATTTGGAACCAGTCTGTTGTTCCATGTCCAGTTCTAACTGTTGCTTCCTGACCTGCATATAGATTTCTCAGGTGACAGGTCACTGCTATTTTAAGCCAGTACATTTGGGGATGGTTTGTTAGTCTGCAAGAAATAGTCAAAAAGAATTTTTCTGTGAGATAGAAATCCATTGGAAGATTTTGAACAGAGGACTAACTTGTGTCTTCAAAGAAGCACTCATTTAGGATGTTGTGAGAAGACCAAGGAGCTATTGGAAGGTAAGAACAGATGTAAGAAGGCTGTTTAGAAGGCTCTTGCTTTCTTTGCACTTAGACAGTAGCTTTATGAAAGGTAGGAACATTTAGATATTGTTCATGTGCCAATCTGCAGTATCTGGTACACCTAATGAGAATTTTACTAAAGAAAAGTATAATTGTATAAATGAATGAATGAATACTAGTAATGCTTAACTAGATAAAGACTTAATTTCAGGATAATTTCTATGTTTTTGTTCCTCCGTTTATTTTCCTCTTCTAGTTTCCACTTATGTTTCTTTCAACTTAATGCATATTTTCAATCTGTAGGAGTAATGCATGAAAATGAGAATCTAGTTCAGTTCATTTCAGTTCAGTCGCTCAGTCGTGTCCGACTCTTCGTGACCCCATGAATTGCAGCACGCCAGGCCTCCCTGTCCATCATCAACTCCTGGAGTTCACTCAGACTCACTTTCATCGAGTCAGTGATGCCATCCAGCCATCTCATCCTCTGTCGTCCCCTTCTCCTCCTGCCCCCAATCCTTCCCAGCATCAGAGTCTTTTCCAATGAGTCAACTCTTCACATGAGTTGGCCAAAGTACTGAAGGTTCAGATTTAGCATCATTCCTTCCAAAGAAATCCCAGGGCTGATCTCCTTCAGAATGGACTGGTTGGATCTCCTTGCAGTCCAAGGGACTCTCAAGAGTCTTCTCCAACACCACAGTTCAAAAGGGTCAATTCTTCACTGCTCAGCCTTCTTCACAGTCCAACTCTCACATCCATACATAACCACAGGAAAAACCATAGCCTTGACTAGACGGACCTTAGTCGGCAAAGTAATGTCTCTGCTTTTGGATATACTATCTAGGCTGGTCATAACTTTTCTTCCAAGGAGTAAGCGTCTTTTAATTTCATGGCTGCAGTCACCATCTGCAGTGATTTTGGAGCCCAAAAATCTAGTTATCACTGACTAAATAATTTTAATTCAGAATAGTTTTAATGTTTTTGAATCCAAATGCAAATATGATAGGAAATGAGACAAAACTATGACAACAGTGAAATACCCATTGCTTTCTCATGAACAAATTTAAAGCCTACATTATATTGACACATTTTATTTTCTTCACTGCTTTGTGAAATGAAACTGATACTGAAGGAAATAGCCTGCAAAATCAAAGGGATCATCTCTTTTGAAAATTGCAGTGGAATAAGAAAATATTCTCATATTGCAGATAAAAATATCACTACTAAAAGAAAATAGAAAATAATTTTTTTTAAAAGGAGGAAATTAAATGTCCACATATCCAACCCCATGAGTTTCAAAATTTGTCCATTAATGATGATTTATTTGTTTATGTCTTATTTTAGCTTATTTGTAAGCAATTCATTTTACTATGTATGGTTTTATATTTCAACATCTCTACATCACTGTCATAGTCCATTGTTTTACTCAAGCTTCAAGAAATGATCCCAACAACTGTATTAGGTCCAGCTCCAGGTATCAATGACAGGATATTAAGTTATGAGGTATGAGAGAGCAGCTTTATAGTACAACACCCTCTTGTATCCACTTTTATACCCTGTCTTCCCTATTTCCATATCCCCCAAATCTGTGTCCAAGACATGTTCTCCTGCTTTCTTCCAGAATATTAGCGAAGTCCTACATGTTTTAGTTAATATTCTCCTTCCTTTTACAAAAGGTACTGTGTTTCCCTCGCCAGACCATGTGACTTTCTTTATAACACCACACTGGTCCATTATGCCGAAGTTGTTGTGGTTAGTCAGTCACTCAGTTATGTCCGACTGTCTGCAACCCCATGGACTGCAGCAAACCAAGCTTCCCTCTCCTTCACTGTGATCTGGAGTGTGCTCAAATTCATGTCCATTGAGTTGGTGATGCTATCTAACTGACGACATCATATTATTTAGAGATGTAAGCAGAAACTATTAGGTCTTCTATACATGATGATAAGTCACGTGTGAACAAGAGAATAGGGAATAAACCCTAAAAACATTCAGGTGCCTGCCATATTGATGAAGTATTTAGCAGTCCTGTGCTGTGGGGCATAAGAAGACATTCTCTCTGTTCCAATTACCCATTGCTGCAAAACAAACAAAAACAGAAACCAACACAACACTTTGTGACTTAGAAAAACAACTATTATTTATTTTGTTCATCTATTTTCAATTCAACCAGGAAATGGCAGGAACAACTCACCTCTGCTTCATACAGTAACAATAAGGACTGGAGATTTACTCACTTGGTAGCAAGTTGAGGTTGGCTGTGGACTGTGAACTCAGTTGAGATCTGTCATCTGGGAACCTGGGTTCCTTTTCACACGAACATCTCCTCACAATTTCTTCAGTTTCTAAGAACATGGTAACTAGATTCAGAGAGCTGAGTACCTCAAGAGTCCTGGACAGAAGCTACAAAGCTGCTTATTACTTTGCCTCAAAAGTTTTGGAGAGTTTGTTTTGCTGCATTGTATGGTAGATTTAAGTAACTGAGACCAGTCCAAATTCAAGGGAAAGAAAATTGGATTTGACGTCTCAATAGAAGGAGTAGCAAAATATTTGCAGCTATTTTTTAGCTACCCTGCCATCCACAGAAGATGAGACATTATTACATTTTGAAAATTCTACAACTAAAAAGCAATAGTCTCCCCTGGTGGCTCAGATGGTAAAGAGTCTGTCTGCAGTGCAGGAGACCCAGGTTTGATCCCTCAGTCAGGAAGATCCCCTGGAGAAGGAAATGGCAACCCACTCCAGTATTCTTGCTTGGAAAAGCCTATGGACAGAGGAGCCTGGCAGGCCACAGTCCATGGGGTTGCAAAGAGTCGGACAAGACTGAGCAACTTCACTTGAGCAAAAAAGCAATAGAGCATTTAGTAGGCATATTAGAACCCACCCTAATGACCTCATTTGAACTGAACCACCTCTATAGAGATCCCATCTCCAAAATCAATCACATTGATACCTGTGGTTCAGACTTTAGCAATATTTTCATTGAACACAATTCAGCCCATAACTTCTCAGAAGTCGCCAGAAACCCTTTTCTATACAATTGGTCGACTCCTCTCATTCCTGTAATACAATTTCAGCCATATTACATCTCCAAAAACTGCCAGAGAACAATTAGACTATCAGAAGTTAATTTTCTCAGTATCTCTAGCTGTAAATGTATCTAAACCTCAATCTCCTCTCTTATTTCTCCTTTTGCAAGGTTCATTCCTCCTCCTGAACTCATTACCTGATCTTCTGCTTTCTTGTATGAAAATATGCCTCACTGGTAGTTCTTTTCCTGTGTTTGCCACTTCCTCCCCTTTACAGGAGCCTCATCTCTCTTTTCTATGCACAGCACTCAGGCTTCTCCAGTGTGTGATCCTCTTCTTAGTTCAGTGTAAGGCCCCTGAAAAGAATAGTCTACAACTATGACTATACAATAGTCTACTTTATGACTACACCTGTCCATAGTCACTTTTCAATGCACTATGGAACTTCTACCAGAATTCTGCACTAATATCTCTCTAGTAAAGTTTACCAAGGGCACCTAGTCACCAAATTTGATGAGTAGGTCAATAGCCTCATCTTACTTTATCAGCCTTTGAAATCTGAAAATACTGGTGACTATTTTTCTCCACCCTGTTTTTGGTAACTCCTTTCCACCTAAAAAAAAAAAAAATATTCAATTTAGATATCCCCAAAGGTTCTTACTTCAGAGCTCTTTTTTCGCTAGTGTATAAAATATGCCTGACACCAAAATGCATAAATAAATAAACTCTAAATCATTTGGGGGAGATTTAATTCTCTCATATATCTGCTCAGTCTCTACATTTTTCATGGTTTTCAAAATCTAATCATATATCCAACTGCCTAGTTGATTTTGAAAATTGCATGTTTCATAGGCACTCTTTCCTGTTAAATCTGTTCATTCTTTAATCCTAAACTCAACTCAGTCCACCTAATTCAGCAGATATGAAGTGTGGGTCCCACCAGTTAGCATCTGAATAAGAAAACAGAAAGTAAAATGAGAAAGGGTCAGGGTACCTGTCCTCTGTCTCTCGCCTTCAGAAGAGGGGAGGAGATCACGGTGGGATGACATCATCGCTCAACTGAAGATCAGTTACTATCACGCAGTCCTCTATACACCAGCCTCTGTGCCTCTTCTTCCAGTTACTTGCCACTTCAGGCCTTGGGGGTTCCTGTCCTGTGTGTGGTACAAGCTTAAGGGTATTGTATTATTCATCATAATTTCCTTACAAATAGTCCCTATTTAAATTTCCTCAGATTATTCCAATTTGTGTATGTCATCTGTTTCCTACTGTGACAACGATTGATATAGGAATCCTCTGAAAATTTTATGAATGCTAAAACCTTCTTTTAAAAACTTTTTTAAAAGCCAAAATAATTACAATTTTTATTTCTTTATTCATGAACTCAACTAAAATTAAGTATTCGTAAATATAAAAGAGACTAAGGTGGCATTTTGCAGCATTAAGCAGAGAGATGTTTTGTCCAGTCAATTTCAGCAAACAAGGAAATTGATATCAACTCACAGATAGCATCAACTAAACTAAGACTCGTACAAAATATAGCTTCCTTCTGAGTACCTGATAGGTAAGTCACTGTTCATATGAAAAGCAAAAGATAAAATGTAATTCTCACAATTCTTTTGACCTTGGCTAACATTTCTGACCTTTCAGCCACCAGCTGACTTCTGTTATAGTTGGAAAGCTTCTTTGCCATGTTTTGCAAAGACCATTTACCATCTTTTGACAAGTGTAAATTTGATTCAATAGATTCTGCTATAATAAAATGTCAACCTTAGTTTTCTTTGCCTGTATTTTTAGAATACATATTCATCTCTTGATATTATCTCTTTATATCCATGAGGCAGTTATAATATACTAATAACAACACAATGTGTTAACAGAGGCTTCAGATTAACCTGACGCTAGAATGCCAGAAAACATTTCCAGAAGGCATGAACCTGGAAAGCATCCTTAACTTGCCACTCACAGCTATTGCTAAAGGAATGTGCTATTGTTAACACAGCTCCCAGGAGAGGAACAGCAGCTCTAGTGTCATTATAAGATAGAATTTCTTCTCAAATACTGAGAATAAAGGCTCAGAAAGGGAAGCCAGTGGTAAATGAAATGCTCAACCTTATCCAGAGCAGACCTACAGTAGAATCTCAAAAGAAGTGAACTTGGTCTTTCTAATTCTCCCTTTCAACAAACATTTGTTTGGCTGGTGCTTCACTTTCAAAGTCTGTTTATTTTAGCATGTAAACATGTCTTTAAGTATCAGCATGTGAATGATTAATGAGTATAATTACATTGTGCAAAGATTTTTAAGATAAACAATGTCCTTGATGCACCCAAAAATTCTTTATTGATAAGATATTAGGATTTCAAAGAAATTATGTTTATTAGAATATTATTTGCTATAGACCTTGTGCTTTTCATTATACAGCCATGCCTTTCTTCATGGAGAACTCTCTTCGTTTCTATAGTTCTCTGGGACAATAGGAAGCATTCTGAACCCTTATCCCACTTCACTTCTTCACACAGCTCAGGTTAATTTCTAATGTGGGTCCACAAAACATACCTGAAAAGCTATAAGGAAGATTTAAGACTCTGATAGAGTGGTTTCATGATAAAGAATCCGCCTGCAATGCAGTAGACCTGGGTTCGATCCCTGGGTGGGGAAGATTCCCTGGAGGAAGAAGTGGCAACTCACTCCAGTATTCTTGCCTGAGAAATCCCATGGACAGAGGAACCTGACACGTTACAGTCCATGGGGTCTTAAGAGTCAGACACAACTGAGCAACTAAGTATACACAAGCAAGGAAGATTTAAAGTAAAAATCTTTTATTTTGCTGTATATTTGAAAGTAGCACAATATTGTAAATCAACTATGCTCCCAGAAAATTTTTTATAAAATAAAAACTTGACTAACAATATCTAAACCTTAGAAAGCAAAAAAAAACACATTCCAGAAAAGCAAGGAAAACTAATTGGCAAGCTGCCTCCTCTCTGCAGACATATGTTAGACTTAACTGTAGATTCTATCCTGCAATCCTGTAATATTTATACTTATTGTGCTGGCCAATTTCTCCCTCTTTCCAGAGAATCCTAAGAAGGCAAAGTTCTAAAGGGAGGAATTTTGAGAAAGATTTTATTAAGCATGATTTTGAATAATGTGTTCAATATTCAAATGTTTTTAACCAGACACTGAGTAAGGTATTATAGGAAAAAAGGACTATCCAGCATGTGCCCAACCTGGAGAAAAGTTCTTATATTTAGGGAGAGTCTAGAAATACTTATAAATTATTGTAGAGAGTGTAATTTGTTACAAGTATCTCAAAATTGCACAAAGTACTATTAGATTTCAAAGGAGGAGACGAGGGATCATTCAAAGGAAAGAGATCAACATAAACTACATTTTTCTCTTCATTAAAGACCCTCTAATTATATATACTTCAAAACAAAACACATATGCTGTGTTCTAAGAAAATTAGCCATTTTCATTCTTACTGCAGTTTTCATAGGTCTGATCTTTTTCCTGATATTATCACTTTGTTAGATTTAAGTAGTAAAAATGATGAACTGCTGGCTGCTGTGCAGTTAGCAGCAAACTCACTTATTTCATAGAATTCATAAGAATCCCTAAAGTAAGAGTGCACTGCTCAGTGTATTGCTAAATGCACATGAAGACTGAGATGTTATTGGTTGGATAAATCTTAATTTGAGAGATAAAAAGAAAATATTATTTTATTCTGCCTCTTTCAGCTTAACATTATTTTCTCATTTCAATCTGGATGAAGTTTCTTTGGCATTTTCCATGAAGATAAAACATGACTCTGAGAACCATTATAATAAAGTAATAGAGTATTTTGAATATTAATTTTTTTAATGCTTTCACAGTACAACATACTTATTTTTGGATTAGGTTAAATTCACTTTCTTTGCAGAATATGAAGGCCAGTGAGCCTGCTCTCTACTGCTATAGCTCATGGCTGGGGGAGGAAACAGCATGAGGGGACTGGCCAGTGCTTCTGAGAATACAGTCATGTGCAGGAAATTCTGTCAGTCAAACTGACAGTGGAAACTGAAAGACTGGTAGGCATAACATCAAGAGATCTAAGTTATTGACTCAGTCTTCCTTCCCATACATATTCTGCTTCCTGGGACCAATGCTTATCCATCTCTGCATATCAGTTTCAGTATTTATATGCAGGAGGGAAAGCACCATCTCTATGTACTTCATCAGCTTGTTTTAAGAATAATGTGATAATTGGAAAATGCTGTATAAAAGTAGACCTGAAACCACATTGAGAAGGATGTGTGATTGATGTTATTATTGCTTTCCAGAAATATATATTTGCTTCATTTAGAAGCCCAAAATAAATGAAGTATATATATGATCAGTGGGCATGTTTGTCTTATGAAAATCTTCAATATTTTGCCCAGTGGGTACCAGAGACAAAGTATTGAAGAAAATAAGTTCAGTATAAATGTTCAGCCATATTCAGTATAAATATGAAAACAATTTAAGAAAAGCATGATATGACTTGAAATCTGCTCCTAAGGCAATCCTAGAAACTTGCAAAATTCACTATTTTGTAAGACTTTAGATAGGGCTTCCCAGGTGGCTCATTGGTAAAGAAGCTGCCTGCCAATGCAAGAGACAGATGTAATAGACATGGGTTCAATCCTGGGTCTGGAAGATCCCCTGGAGAAGGAAATGGCAACCCATTCCAGTATTCTTGCCTGGAAAATCCCACGGACAAAATCCCAAGGACAAAGGGAGCCTGGTGCTACAGTCCATGGGGTCCCAAAAGAGCTGGATACCACTTAGCAACTAAACAACTAAACAAAAAAGACTTTAGATATCTAAGAGGACAAAAATCAACATTTGATAAATCAAATTAATCACAATTTTGCCACTATAGATTGAAAAGTTATTATTGTAATTCTTTTCTTCATTGCAGATTTTAGTGAAAGAGCAATCCAAAATCAAACACAGCTGAAACTAAGTCAAATATCACAGATATGAATTCAGCAAATAGGAATTACCATTAAAGATCAGAAAATCACATCGTAAGGGAAGAGATACAAAATTAATTAATTGAATTTGTATAATTGATGTTGTTCCCAGAAAAATATGCTCTTCACTTTCTAAGACTTTGGATTTGGACAGCTTTGGTTCAAATCTTAGCATGGTTCCAGGTGTATATAACCTTAGACAACCGTTTTAGCATCAATGATGTTAAGAAACATCAATGCTCCTGAACAGTTGTCAGTTCATATAGTCTAAGAGCCCACACTCCTTTTGCACTTGAACCACTAGCTCTGTGATTCTAATGAAGGACTTACTCTGAGAAAAAATATATCCAGAGACATTTCTGTAATAATCAAGACCACTGAGATTTTGCCAAGGATCAAATGACATAATAGATGCAATGCCGTTTGCAAACTAATATATACAAAGTGCTTTAACAATTCTAGAATGAAGAGACAGAGCCAAAAAAAAAAAAACACCCAGTTGTGGATGTGACTGGTGATAGAAGCAAAGTCTGATGCTGTAAAGAGCAATATTGCATAGGAACGAACCTGGAATATTAGGTGGATGAATCAAGACAAATTGGAAGTGGTCAAACAGGAGATGGCAAGAATTGACATTTTAGGGAGCAGTGAACTAAAATGGACTTGAATGGGTGAATTTAACTCAGATGACCATCATATCTGCTACTGTGGGCAAGAATCCCTTAGAAGAAATGGAGTAGCCATCATAGTCAACAAAAGAGTCTGAAATGCAATACTTGGATGCAACCTCAAAACCGACAGAATGATCTCTGTTCCTTTCCAAGGCAAACACCATTCAATATCATGGTAATCCAAGTCTATGCCCCAACCAGAAATGCTGAGGAAGCTGAACTTGAATGGTTCTAGACCTACAAGACCTTCTAGAACTAACACCAAAAAAGAAGTTCTTCTCATTATAGGGGACTGGAATGCAAAAGTAGGAAGTCAAGAACACCTGGAGTAACAGGCAAATTTGGCCTTGGAGTACAGAATGAAAAAGGGCAAAGTCTAATAGAGTTGTGCCAAAAGAATGCACTGGTCAGAGAAAACACCCTCTTCTAACAACACAAGAGAAGACACATGGACATCACCAGATGGTCAATACTGAAATCAGATTGATTATATTCTTTGCGCCAAAGAGAGAAAAAGTCTATACAGTAAGAAAAACAAGACTGGGAGCTGATTGTGGCTCAGATCATGAACTCCCTATTGCCAAATTCAGACTTAAATTGAAGAAAGTAAGGAAAACCACTAGATCATTCAGGTATGACCTAAATAAAATCCCTTATGATTATACAGTGGAAGTGACAAATAGATTCCTTTCTCAGTGATCAGTGCAAAGAAATAGGAGGAAAATAATAGAATGGGAAAGACTAGAGATCTCCTCAAAAAAATCAGAGATACCAACAGAAACTTTCATGCAAAGATGGGCACAATAAATGATAGAAATGGTATGGACCTAATAGAAGCAAAAGATTAAGAAGAGGTGGCAAGAATACACAGAAGAATTATACAAAAAAGAAATGCATGACCCAGATAATCATGATGGTGTGATCACTCACCTAGAGCCAGATATCCTGGAATGTGAAGTCAAATGGGCCTTAGGAATCATCACTACAAACAAAGCTAGCGGAGGTGATGGAATTCCAGTGGAGCTATTTCAAATCCTGAAAGATGATGCTGTGAAAGTGCTACACTCAATATGCCAACAAATTTGGAAAACTCAGCAGTGACCACAGGACTGGAAAAGGTCAGGTTTCATTCCAATCCCAAAGAAAGGCAATACCAATGAATGTTCAAACTACCACACAATTGCACTCACCTCATGTGCTAGCAAAGTCATGCTCAAAATTCTCCAAGTCAGGCTTCAATAGTACATGAACTATGAACTTCAAGCTGGTTTTAGAAAAGGCAAAGGAACCAGAGATCAAATTGCCAACATCCACTGGATCATGGAAAAAGCAAGAGTGTTCCAGAAAAACATCTACTTCTTCTTTATTAACTATGCCAAAGCCTTTGACTGTGTGGATCACAACAAACTGGGCAAATTCTTCAAGAGATGGGAATACAAGATGACCTGACCTGCCTCTTGAGAAATCTGTATGCAGGTCAGGAAGCAACAGTTAGAACTGGACATGGAACAAGAGACTGGTTCCAAATTGGGAAAGGAGTACGTCAAGGCTCTGTATTGTCACCCTGCTTATTTAACTTATATGCAGAGTACATCATGAGAAATACTGAAATAAACATTGCTGTGAGAAATATCAATAACCTCAGATATGTAGATGATACCACCCTTATTGCAGAAAGTGAAGAACTAAACAGCCTCTTGATGAACGTGAAAGAGGAGAGTGAAAAAGTTGGCTTAAAACTCAACATTCAGAAAACTAAGAAAATGGCATCCAGTCCCATCACTTCATGGCAAATAGATGGGGAAACAGTGGAAACTGTGAGAGACTATTTTTTACACTCCAAAATCACTGCAGATGGTGACTAAAGCCATGAAATTAAAAGACATTTGCTCCTTGGAAGAAAAGTTATGACCAAACTAGACAGCATATTAAAAAGCAGAGATATTACTTTGTCAACAAATGTTCATCTAGTCAAGGCTATGGTTTTTCCAGTAGTCATGTATGGATGTGAGAGTTGGATTATAAAGAAAGCTGAGTGTCAAAAATTGATGCTTTTGAACTGTGGTGTTGGAGAAGACTCTTGAGAGTCCCTTGGACAGCAAGGAGATCCAACCAGTCCATCATAAAGGAACTCAGTCTTGAATATTCATTGGAAACACTGATACTGAAGCTGAAACTCCAATACTTTGGCTACCTAATGTGAAGATCTGACTCCTTTGAAAAGGCCCTGATGCTGGGAAAGATTGAAGGCAGGAGCAGAAGGGGAGAACAGAGGATGAGATGGTTGGATGGCATCATTGACTCAAGGGACATGAGTTTGAGTTAAATCCAGGTGTTTGTGATGGACAGGGAGGCCTGGTATGCTGCAGTCCATGGGGTCGCAAAGAGTCAGACATGACTGAGCGACTGAACAGAACAATTCTGGTGGAATAAATTACTAAGTCAGAAAACATTTTCTTATTTTCTTCAATAATTTGTATCTGGTACCCACTGGGCAAAGACACTGAAGACTTTCAGAATACAGACATGCCCAGACTTGAACAGTGTCTAAAATGAAGAAGAATTAGGCGGTAAGTATGTTCCAGGCTTCCCTGAGTTCTTCATTCTAACACTGCCTCCTCTAGACCCTGAGAACAAAGTCCACCCAGAGCCGTATTTTTCTGAGTTCCTGAGCAAGGACAAAAAAATAAATTAAAAAATGATAAATGGCTTACACTGCAGTGGGAAATAGACATATTAGTCAACCTAGTACTAGCAACAAAAATAGAATTTTTACTTCCATAAGGTTGAAGAGCTGTGAAAATTATACTTTTGCTGTAAGCACATAGAAAACTATATTTTTATATATTTATATTTATTAATATCATAAGTTGGACAACTGGCAGTGCAGGACTGTAATTCTTGAGAGCAAGGAAACAAAAGAGGTTTGTTTCATGGTGACTCTAGCTTATTGCCTGGAGTCAGTTTCTGAACTGCAGTACAAGGAAGAGAAACTCAAACTGCAGTTGACAGTCTCCATAGGCTGAGGAGAAAGAGATGGTTGGAGATACAAAGCTGAGGTCGTTGAGGTACTAGAATTTGTGTGTCAGCATACTGGAGAGGAAGAGGCAGCTAGGAGGGAGAATTCCAGAATTCTGCAGGGTAATCCTCTCAAGTCTATGGCTGAGTACTGATCTCTGTATGCATAGGTGCTTATTTCCCATCCCATGAGGGCCCAAACCAAATCCCTTCCCCCTAAAACACATCTATATCCTATGCTTTAACTAAGAGAAACTATTGGATATATTTTCATTCTGAGCAATATCTTTTTCCTCCTTTGAAAGTAGAGCTTATAGAAAACCATGATTTCTACTCATTTTTACCTGAGCAGTAAGTCCGAAATGATTATCTGAAACATTATTTTCTCAAATGGTCCCCCATTCCTTTGAGGATTAAAACCAAACTCCTTTAACAAAATAAAGTCTTTCATGATTGACACTACTCTAGCTTTGCCAGCATTGCCTCTCACCACTTCTTCTCCTGAGCTCTAAAATCTAGCTATAAGGGTCTCCTTGCATTTCACTGAGTGCACCTGTATTCATTTTATTCAGTTCAGTTCAGTTCAGTCTCTCAGTCGTGTCCGACTCTGCAATCCCATGAATCGCAGCACGGCAGGCCTCCCTGTCCATCACCAACTCCCGGACTTCCCTCAAACTCATGTCCATCGAGTCGGTGATGCCATCCAGCCATCTCATCCTCTGTCGTCCCCTTTTCCTCCTGCACCCAGTCCCTCCCAGCATCAGTCTTTTCCAATGAGTCAACTCTTCGCATGAGGTGGCCAAAGTACTGGAGTTGCAGCTTTAGCATCATTCCTTCCAAAGAACACCTGCTGCTGCTGCTGCTGCTGAGTCGCTTCAGTCGTGTCCGACTCTGTGCGACCCCGTAGACGGCAGCCCACTAGGCTCTGTCATCCCTGGGATTCTCCAGGCAAGAACACTGGAGTGAGCTGCCATTTCCTTCTCCAATGCATGAAAGTGAAAATTGAAAGTGAAGTCGCTCACCTAACAGTAGCCAAAAACTGCAGAGAAGGTAATGGCAACCCACTCCAGTACTCTTGCCTGGGAAATGCCATGGATGGAGGAGCCTGGTGGGCTGAAGCACATGGGGTTGCGAAGAGTCAGACACGACTGAGCGGCTTCACTTTCACTTTTCACTTTCATGCACTGGAGATGGAAATGGCAACCCACTCCAGTGTTATTGCCTGGAGAATCCCAGGCAAGAATACTGGATTTGGTTATCATTTCCTTCTCCAGGGGATCTTCCTGACCCAGGGATCGAACTCGTTCTCCTGCATTGTGGGTGGCTCCTGCACTGCAGGCAGACTCTTTATGGACTGAACTACCAGGGACTCAAAAATCCCTGAGTGAAAGATACCAGAAACAAGAATACAAACTATATAATTTCACTCTATGAATTTTGGGAATATGCACAATTTATCTGAACTAATAGAGTCTGAATAGAAGTTGACTCTACTCAGAACTGCTGAAAGGAATAAGAAAGACTTTCTCTAGGAAGATCAAAATATTCTCTTGTAATATGTTTGTGTTACATGGATGTAATTATTTATAAGACTCATTGAATTGTACATTCAGAATGTGTACTTGTGTGCTTCATTGCATATAAATTAAATCTCAATTTAAGAAGAAAGAAATCTCAGTTTAAAAGCAATGCCCTAAAATGAGTAATAAGAATAGCTGATTTGTACTGAGTGCTTGTTCTGTGCTAAAAACATCAATATTCTCTTATTGGGCAAAATCTTCCTCTGTTAATACAATTAACTTGGTGGTATCTCATATTAAGTGCACAGCTAATATTAGCTATTATTATGAAAAATATGAAAGTGAAAGTTTCTCAGTAGTGTCCAACTCTTTGTGATCTCATGGACTATACAGTTGATGGAATTCTCCAGGCCAGAATACTTTAGTGGATAGCCTTTCCCTTCTCCAGGGGATCTTCCCAACCCAGGGATCAAACCCAGGTCTCCTGCATTGCAGGTGGATTCTTTACCAGCTGAGCCACCAGGGCATCCTAAGAATTCTGGAGCAGGTAGCCTATCCCTTTGCCAGTGGATCTTCCTGACCCAGGAATCAAACTGAGGTCTCCTGCATTGCAGGCAGATATATTACCAACTGAGCTATGAGGGAAGCCCCAAACTAGAAGTGTCAGAAATGAGATATGAACCCATGCCTCCAGGGGAGACTGTGACCTGAATGCAGCCCCTTAGACCAATTGGTCATCCTGACTTCCTAGCTATTACTATAAATGCACCAAATATGTGGAAATATTTAATGAACAGGCATGTTACAGTGTGAACTTCAGGGTAGTAACAAAATAAAACCTTTTTTATTCTTTTATATCCAAATAGATAATATAATTGCAATTATACTATGATATCCTTCATAGGATTTGTTTTCATATCATATTGAGGTTTTCTTTAACTTCAGTTTTTATCTTTGGTACTTCAACTTCTGATAGCTACTAAAAACTTGAGATGCAGTTTTATTTGAGACAGTGAAATGGAATACTGACTAAAACTGAAAGGGTCAGGACAGTTAAACCAATTTTACTGGCTTTTATATAATGCTTAAAGAAATAACCTTCTGAGGCTGGGAATGCCTTTTTCTCTAAAAATGAAAAAGACATCATAAAAAGACATTCACTGGGTTCATAAAATTCAAATGAATCTATTATTACCAGGTTTCACAATATTAAAAGACAGATGATAAAGGGAGAAATGAAATACATGAAAGCAAATTGAAATTGATCATCAAAAATAAGAACCCTAAAAAATTCACTGGTAAACCAATTAGAATTTTATTACAGTTCAAATGATTACCATAAAATCTGATATAATTTAAGATTTGATTTTTCTATTTTCCCAAGTAAATGACAGACCTTAGCCAAGTACATTTAAAATTCTTGCTGTTTATTAAGTGTCTGGTAGCCTAAAATAAATCAGACTGTGAAATGATTATATGATAAAGTTATTCAATAAGATTCTGGTTAATTTGACTAAATTTATGTGCCCTTTATTCATCTTTTATCTAGTAACTAGCATGAACTATCTTCATGTATCTTTACAAAAAATACTGTCTTCTGTACCTTTAATGCTAATTATCACTTATTCTGTCCTTACATCTCTTCTGTAATCATTTCAGATGATTCATTTTCAATCATCATTAAGCAAAGGAAGCTTCCACTGCTTATCTGAATGATATCAACTATGAAATATTTTAAGAAACTACAGTTATATAACACCAGGCCTTCTAGTAGGCTACCCACCTACAGCAAAATAAGCCCTTCTCTTCCACATCAGCAGCTCTTTGTCACTTACGTACAATTAGAAAAGCAACCATTTTTTAAAGTATATAACTGTAGGGTTACTATATACATTACCATATTCTAGCTAGGATTTTTTTAAGGCAAACCAATAACAATTCTGTTCCTGCAATTAATTCGTATCATGAAACTAACGCTTATTCAATATAACAACAAAAATTAATGATGAGCTTTTTAAATTTAAATGAACTTTATTTTTGGAGTAGTTTTAAGTTTACAAAAGTGGAAAGTAGAGTTCTCATATCCTCC
This sequence comes from Nanger dama, assembly GCA_917880005.1. Classification (NCBI taxonomy): domain Eukaryota; kingdom Metazoa; phylum Chordata; class Mammalia; order Artiodactyla; family Bovidae; genus Nanger; species Nanger dama. Next base: position 30,140,541 of record CAKJTW010000024.1, read on the forward strand.
CCATTTATTTCCCTATTATAAACATCTTACATTGGTGTGATATATTTGTTATAATTAATGAATCAATATTTATATATTATTAACTAAGTTCATAGTTTCCACTAGGTTTCACTGTTGGAAAAGAAAACTCCATGAACTTTAGCAAAATTATGATGGCAAATATTCATCATTACAGGATTATACAGAGTGGTTTCACTGCTCTAAAAATCTCCTGTGCTCCACCTACTCATCCTTTTTCTTAACCCCTGTCAACCATTGATCTTTTTACTCTCTCTGTAGTTTTGTCTTTTCCATAGGTCATATAGTGTGAATTCTATTGTATGTAGCCTTATCTGACTGGCATCTTTCACTTAGTAATATGCATTTAAACTTCTTTTATGTTTGACAGCTAATTTTTTATTGCTGAAAAATATTCCATTGTATGAATATACCACCATTTATTCATTCCTCTACTGAAGGATATCTTAGTGCTAAGTAGCTTCAGTCACATCTGACAGCAAATAAGTCAAATGTAAAGAAAGAATTCCCTGTCATTTCAAGATACAAGAGAAAATGCCACATTGTATTTTTATAGTCAACAGAAATTTTCTGATCATTGCTTAGCCTTTGGTGTCATTTTTTCTAATTTTAAATATGGATAAAATATGTATAATATTTTAAAATTATCTAGGTAAAGAATTCCATAGAGATAAGCCTTTGACCTTCATTGTTATTTTAAGGCTGTGATCATTTCAAAATATTGTGAATCAATATTAAAGATAATTAGAATCATAATTATGTGATCATTTGGTGGCGTTAGTGGCTAAAGCATCTGCCTCCAATGCAGGAGACCTGGATTCGATTCCTGGGTCGGGAAGATCCCTTGGAGAAGGAAATGGCAACCCACTCCAGTATTCTTGCCTGGAGAATCCCATGGACGGAGGAGCCTGGTAGGCTACAGTCCACAGGGTTGCAAAGAGTCGGACACGACTGAGCGACTTCACTTAGTGGTAAAGAACCCACCTACCATTGTAGGACATGTAAAAGAAGAGGGTTCAATCCCTGGGTCAGGAAGATCCGCTGGAGAAGGAAATGGCAACCCACACTAATATTCTTGCCTGCAGAGTCCCATGGAGAGAGGAGCCTGGTCGGCTACAGCCCATGGTGCCACAGAGAGTCAGACACGACTGAAATGACTTACACGCAGGCAACTACAATAATCCAGTGGTTGTACTTAATACTGTGAAGTCATTCAGTTCAGTTCAGTCACTCAGGCATGTATGACTCTTTGCGACCCCATGGATGGCAACATGCCAGGCCTCCCTGTCCATCACCAACTCCCGGAGTTTACTCAAACTCATGTCCATTGAGTCGGTGATGCCATCCAACCATCTCATCCTCTGCCATCCCCTTTTCCTCCTGCCTTCAATCTTTCCCAGCATCAGGGTCTTTTCCAATGAGTCAATTCTTCACATCAGGTGGCCAAAATATTGGAGTTTCAGCTTCAGTATCAGCCCTTCCAATGAATATTCATGACTAGTTTCTTTTAGGATGAGCTGGTTGGATATCCTTGCAATCCAAGGGACTCTCAAGAGTCTTCTCCAACATCACAGTTCAAAAGCATCAATTCTTGTACTCAGCTTTCTTTAGAGTCCAACTCTCACATCCATACATGACTACTGGAAAAACCATAGCTTTGACTAGACAGACCTTTGTTGGTAAAGTAATGTCTCTGTTCTTTAATATGCTGCCTAGGTTGGGTATAACTTGTGATTGTCTAGGTAAAAATATAAATATGTGAAAAATAAATTACAATGCTGTTTATATGAACAAAGATTATTTTTATTATGCCAGCCTCAGAAAAAAAGAGTTACTTTAGTCATGTAAAAGAAATTACACAAAATCTTAATTATTGATGTGGTTTAGCAGGTTTTAATTCCTAGCATTCCTGACAAGAGAGCAAAGAAAGCCTCGAGAGTATTTGACATTCTTTATTGTTCTGTATTGTCAAGTAGTTTAGCATCAACCCAATTTTCAATGGAAAACATTTTTCCCAATTATATTTCTGGTGCTGTTCTGGCTTGTTGCTGTTGTTCAGTCACTAAGTTGTGTCCAAGTCTTGGCAACCTCATGGACTGCAGCGTGCCAGGCTCCTCTGTCCCCCACTGTCTCCCAGAGTTTGCTCAAATTCATGTCTACTGAGTCGGAGGATATCTAATCATCTTGTCCTCTGCAGTTCTCTTTACCTTTTGTCTTCTATCTTTTCCAGCATCAGGATCTTTTCCAATGAGTTGGCTCTTCACATCAGGTGGTTAGAGGATTTTATCTTCAGATTTAGCAACAGTCCTTTCAATGAATCTTATGGTTGATTTTCTTTATGATTGACTGGTTTGATCTCCTTGTAGTCCAAGAGACTCAGAGCAGGTTGAAACCAATCTGATCCAAAGCAAACAAAAGAACAACGACAAGCAAACAAAACCACAAACATTAATTCATATGTGAAGGAGAAAATAATTTTTTAGCATGAAGATATTCTCTAATATCCCCTCATTTTTATCTACTGCTCACCTCTGACCCCAAGCACTCACTTTCTAGGGTTCTTGATGGTAGGTTTCTGAATCTTTTGTGATGTAAGTGCTACAGCAGAAAGAAAAAGATCTAGGCTGTTTGAGAGGGTGGGCCTTCTCAAAATTTCAAGAAGATGGGCTGATCTAGGGAAAAGAGTGGGGTGGAAGAGTTTGGACCGGGAGGAGGCATCAGGGGAGACTGATTAGCAAATGGGATTCTAGAAGCAATTGCATCAGGAAAGTGAATCAAGGGCTAGACGAGGTATATTTTGAAAAATATTGCTGAAGTTATCACTTCCATTTTTACTGTTTTTAAAAGTTCTAAAAAGTGGAATTTCTTTTAATAGCATAATTGTTGGATCATTCCTTTAAATAAATAAATATTTTCTTACTTCTCCTATCATATTTTTTCTCTTGATATCGTTTCCCCCATTTGATATCACGCTATTGCTCTACTGCCCTTGGCAGCAAAACTTAGAAAAATAATTTTTAAAACTAGGCTTATTCATGTCCTCTCTTCCCACTCTTCCTTAAACCCATACCTCTCCGGCTTTCATTCTCACACTCTACCAAAACTGCTCATGTCAAAATGCCATGGCTTCCATATTGATAAGCCCAATCCTCATTTAACAACTGTCATTTTACTTGAACTGCCAACATCATTTGTACAAATAATCATGACTTCCTCTCTAATACAATCTTTTGTTCTCTCTAGCATTTTCCATGTACCAGTTTTCTTCCTTAATAGCTGATTGTACATTTTCAGCTGTAATTAGTCATTTCTCTTGTTTTAATTTTCTTTTTTCTTCCTGTGCTTTGTTACTTAAAAATATGATTTGTGAAAAAAATATTAGTATTTGTTCCCAAAAAATCTACAGCAACATATAATCAAATTGTCTTTTTTCCTAAAAATGCTGTATAAAACAAATATTGTATCTTTGGCAAACTAATAAAATGTATCCTAGTAAGTGACAATTACTTTCTCCACAACCTTTTGCTTTTGGTGACTAATGCTTTAGCATATAAAGAATGTGTGGCACAGCCTTAGAATTTAAGCAACATGTCAGTCACTTAAATTGTTGATTAATTTTGGCTTGACACCACTTATGATTTTAGATCAAGTGCTTGATGAACTAATCAGTCATCTGTGCCTGCTTTGATAAATTAGCACACGTATTTATTTGTCAAAGTGTCTAAGTGAGTCTTTAACTCATAAGTACTGTCCTGGGTAGTATATGTCAACATTTTTCAACATTAAGAGAATAATACTCTCAAAGCAAAGAGAATCATGATTCTTAGAGCAAGACTGGGCTTCCCAGGTGACTCAGTGGGTAAAGAAACTGCCTGCAATGCAGGAGATGTGAGTTCAATCCCTGGATGGGGAAGATCTCCTGGAGGAGGGCATGGCAACCCAGTCCAGTATTCTTGCCTGGAGAATCCCATGGACAGAGAAGCCTGGCAGGCTACAGTCCATAGGGTCCTAAAGAGTTGAATACAACTGAAGCAACTGAGCAAGCACATAGCAAAACCACCTTTGTAAACCATTTCTATATATTTTTTGTCAGAAATTAAGTAGAACTAGGGTGATGAATGCCTCAAACTTTTCATCAGAAACCACACTAAAGCTAAATAGGTGTTTTTTAAGCTATTGGCATTCTTTTATTAAATAGACATTAAATGTAAGACAAATTTATACTCTAGGTGATTTCCTAAAGGAAATCAATCATGAATATTCATTGGAAGGGCTGATGCTGAAGCTGAAGCTCCATTACTTTGGCCACCTGATGTGAAGAACTGACTCATTAGAAAAGACCCTGATGCTGGAAAGATGAAAGGCAGGAAGAGAAGGGGATGACAGAGGATGAGATGGTTGGATGGCATCACTGACTTGATGGACATGAGTTTAAGCAAGCTCCAGGAGTTGGTGATGGACAGGGAGGCCTGGCGTGCTACAGTCCATAGGGTCACAAAGAGTTGGACACCACTGAGCCACTGAACAATAACAACAAAGGTGTTGAGAGAATGAGCTAGAAATTATCCACCTCACCGTTGGTAAGGGGTAGGGAGTGCTGAGCATAGAAGAAGCACTTTGAAACCAAACCAAATCAGTAAATATGTATCAATACTGATCAAAATAATTGTATGCATGTAACTTTATCTCTGAAATTAAAAGAAAGCCAATGACAAAGGTATTCAGAATTGGCAAGCTCAATTATAATCAACCAAAGTCGAATATCAGTATATTATGACTTGGAAAGGGAGTGCTTTCAGTAACCCACAGATAGCAGGATGAGGACTTCAAATACTTTTCCAATAGAAGTAGATGGAATATGCTGATGCAATGTACTCTTCAAGAATAACTCTAGCGTTTAAACTTACATCTTTATCTTTCGTAAACTAGTAAACATTTTACCCTTCCATAAACTGTATTAAATATCTTTCTCATACAGTGTCTGTAGATAAGATGAAAATGAAGCTAAAGCAAAACTTTTGTTAATTATTTGAAAGCAGATTAATATACTTCTACAGAGAAAAGAAAATTAAATACAGTAGAAAAGAAACCATTACTCTCTTGATTGGGAAATATAAGATCAATCCCAGATTTGAGCGATAGTTGCATCATAGTATCTAACTTCCACATATTTTATAATGAGGTAAACAAGAAGAGGTGAGTAAGAGAGAATATAGAAAGTTTAAAAATGTTAGAAAGAAGTGACACATAGGATGCTGATTTCATGGGTAAATACTTATTAAGTTCTTGTTATATTATTATGTTCTGAACCCATGGATTTCCAGTAAACAATATCTACTTTCATGGAGTTTACTACCATAAGCATTCAAAATTACAAATACTCCTCTATCCAGGTCAAATACTTTATAACTTCCTGTGTAACTTATTCTTTTATATATGTGTTATTCTGAAGTTTGCTGTTCAATTTCTGAATATTTGGGACTTCTCCAAATATCTTACTCTAATTTGATTCATTGAACATCAATCAAATGTAATTGATTTCTAATTTAATTTCATAGTGGTCAGAAAAGATACTCTACATGATTTCAATCCTCTTAAATGTACTGAGATTTGCTTTACGGCCCATCATTGGGTCTATATATTTTTATTATTAATCGACCTGTGCTTTTGAACTGCAGTTGTTGAGTGACAAGACTTTATGGTCAATTGGTTGAGGAGTAATGAGGATGAAGTATAATGAAAAAATGATTTACCTCACTTCTTTCTCTGGGTGGCATTGCCTCTTGCTGAAAGGAGAAATAGAAGTTAGCCAAGAGGTATGGGATGTGAGTGTTAATGAAATGTGGTGCATGATGTATGCTGCAGAAGAAGGTGATGGGCAGAGATCATACATGTCTTGGACATGCTATAATTTAACCAGTGAGCTATCTAGTGACAGTTTGCTGTGCAGATATGTTACTCAGGTGAGAAGCTTAGGACAGAAACATTATGAAAAGTAAAGCAAATCAGGATGATGCCAGAAAAAAGTAAAGCAAAGGACAAAGTTATATTTGCTGGCTCAAATTTAGAATAACTTTAATAAATTGTTATTTAATAATTTATACATGTATAATACTGAACCATTCGGCCCATCTTTCTGATCTTTGTTAGTATTGCTGTTTAGTAGTAAACAACTTAAGGAAAATAATTAATAGGCTTATAATTATTGGGACAATATTTCATTTTTCAAATATATACACATATAATTAAATATCTCTGATAGAATTCTGTCATTATTTCAATTAGAATTTGTAACTTCTTATCTTCTAATAAGAAAATCACTAGTCAGCTACAACTGTCACACATTACTTTAAAATGATCTCCTGAAAGAAAAGGTACTAACATTTTCATAGCAAAAATGTAAAAAAAAAAAAAAAACTTGCAAACTATGCTTTGCCAGAGTACTACAATTCCAAAGGCTTCCCAGGTAGTGCAGTAGTAAAGAATCCACCTGCCAATGCAGAAGACACAAGAGTCATGGGTTTGATCCCTGTGTCAGGAAGATCCCCTGAAGTAAGAAATGGCAACTCACTTCAGTATACTTGCCTGGAAAATTCCATGGACAGAGTAGCCTGGTGGGCTACAGTCCATGGGGTTGCAAAGAGTCAGATGCTACTGAGCACACACACACACACACAGTTGCAGAGACTTTCCTTTCTAGAGGTACCAAAACCCTGGACTCCTCTACTGGGGAAGGTTTTTCTTTCCTGAAGAGAGGAGTATGCTTCTCAGTGAGGAAAGACAATGTCAATTAGTCATTCAGATCTGTCAGTCAACATGGTGATCAGTGGGGCAAAGAGGCCACAGACACATCTCTTCAGATCTTTTTCAAATAGATTATAGAAGCTTTATCTTTTAACTGAATCAGAGCTATGAATAAATTTTTCCAGGAAAATAAGAAGCATTAGTCATAGTCTCCTTAGGCAAACATGCTTAAAGTCCTTGAAATCACAAGGCAATTATTCTAGGTTTGGAAGTAGTGACATCTAATTAGAATGTTAAATTAAGTTCAGTAGTGATATTGTACTTATTTATACATTCAAACTAATTTCAGTAAAGTAAATTTAGCCAACAAGGATTATTTACTTTGTCACTACCCATTATAATAAAATTATAATATGAAGAAGATTTAGAGGTTAGATGATGACTACCTTTCTCATCCAACTTCCCTTTGAAGGAGTCACTGAGAAGAGGGAAGAGGAGGAACAGAAGGATAAAAGAAGAGGAAGAAGGAGGAGGAGAGGAAGGAGAAGAGAAAGTGGAAGACGAGAGAGAGCAACAGAAAAAAAGAAGATGCAGGAGGAGATGAAAAATATTCCAGGAGCTTCAGAGTCCTGACTTCCTTGGAAACCAGCAATATTAATCAATGCTTTGTCAAATCTCAAAGAATTTCCACTAATCAAATATTTTAGTTCTTGAAAATAAGCTAGCAAAGTCCCACACATATTCCTACCACAGCAACAGAGAACATTCACAGGTAAGTAAGTCCCCATAGGAAACCTTCGTCCACTTCACACCATTTTCCAAAGATTTTCTTTGCTTTTCATGTTTACAGTGAGAGGTCTATGCATGCACCACTTGAATGTACTAATTAGGAGTTACTTTATGCTTTTATGTAAATGAATCAAGGCTCACCTTGATATTTTATAAAGAAAATCTTCCCAGCAATCCTACTGCTATTCATACACACCAAGGAAACCAGAATTGAAAGAGACACATGTACCCCAATGTTCATTGCAGCATTGTTTATAATTGCCAGGACATGGAAACAACCTAGATGCCCATCAGCAGATGAATGGATAAGAAAACTGTGGTATCTATACACAATGGAGTATTACTCAGCCCTTAAAAAGAATAAATTTGACTCAGTTCTAACGAGATGGATGAAACTGGAGCCGATTATACAGAGTGAAGTAAGCCAGAAAGAAAAACACCAATACAGTATACTGACACAAATATAGAATTTAGAAAGATAGTAATGATGACCCTGTATGTGAGACAGCAAAAGAGACACAGAGGTATAGAACAGACTTTTGGCCTCTGAGGGAGAGGGAAAGGGTGGGATGATTGGGGAGAATGGCATTGAAATAGGTATACTATCATATAAGAAACGAAGTGCCAGTCTATGTTCAATACAGGATACAGGATGCTTGGGGCTGGTGCACGGGATGATACAGGGAGATATTATGGGGTGGGAGGTGGGAGGGGGCTTCGTCATTGGGAGATCGTGTACACATGTGGCTGATTCATGTCAATATATGGCAAAACAAATAGAGTATTGTAACGTAGAATAAAGTATTAAAAATATATATAAAAAAGAAAATCACCCAACTGTGAATCAAAGAAAGAAGAAATTAAATACAAAAGGAAATTCAGTAGATACTAAAGTGGAGATTAGGTGATTTAGTAGGAATATGAAATGAGATTATTGGAGAAGACTCTTGAGAGTCCCTTGGACTGGAAGGAGATCCAATTAGTCCATCCTAAAGGAATTCAGTCCTGGGTGTTCATTGGAAGGACTGATGTTGAAGCTGAAACTCCAGTACTTGGCCACCTGATGTGAAGAGCTGACTCATTGGAAAAGACCTTGATGCTGGAAAAGATTGAGGGCAGGAGGAGAAGGGGACAACAGAGGATGAGATGGTTGGATGGCATCACCGATTCAATGGACATGGGTTTGGGTGGACTCTGGGAGCTGGTGATGGACAGGGAGGCCTGGCTTGCTGCGGTTTATGGGGTCGCAAAGAGTTAGACACGACTGAGCGACTGAGCTGAACTAAACTGAACTTTGACATTAACATATTATGTAAAGAGAAGTTAGCAAAGTCAATGCACATAACTCTGCAACATAGAAACAACTAAATCCAGGGAAAGGCATTGTGGCAAAGTCTTCACAACCAATTCCACCAGTCCAGGCAAGTGGTACTACTGACCACCAAAGGAAGTCAGAGAATCCTAGCAAAGTAACAAAATCAGTTCTGTTAAGAGCTTTATTTGAGATGCGCTAAGTTTCTAACACCTCTCATTAAAAAGAGACACACAGCATATGGTGCATTGTCTGCAATAACTGGCATGTTGAGGTTAAGACTATACTTTCAAAGCTGTACAGTTCCCAATATTTCTCTATCCTTTGCTTTAAAGTCTATTTCTATGAAAACCACTTACCCAGGAGGCCCTCTAACACTATGCATCTTACTATATTTTGTTGTTCAGTTACTTAGTCATGTTGACTCTTAGTGACCACATGGACTGCAGCATGCCAGACTTCCCTGTCCTTTACTATCTCCTGGAGTTTGCTCAGACTCACGTCTATTGAGTCAGGGAGCCATCCAACCATCTCATCCTTTGTTATCCCCCTCTCTTCTTAACCTCAATCCGTCTAAGCATCAAGGTCTTTTCCAGTGAGTCAGCTCTTCACATCACATGGCCAAAGTATTGGAGCTTCAGCTTCAGCATCAGTCCTTCCAATGAATATTCAGAGTTGATTACCTTTAGGATTGACTGTTTTGATCTCACTACACTCTCATTTCAGTCTTTCAGTCATGTCTCACTCTTTGCAACCTCAAGGACTGCAGGACTCCAGGCTTCCTTCTATCACCAATGCCCAGACCTTGCTCAAACCTATGTCCACTGAATCGATGATGCCTTCCAACCATCTCATCCACTGTTGTCCCCTTCTCCTATGGCCTTCTATCTTTCCCAGCATCAGGGTCTTTTCAAATAAGCCGGTTCTTTGCATCAGGTGGCCAAAGTAATGGCATTTCAGCTTCAGCATCAGTCCTTCCAATGAATATTCAGGACTGATTTCCTTTCAGATGGGACGGTTGGATCTCCTTGCAGTCAAAGGGATTCTCAAGAGTCTTCTCCAACACCACAGTTCAAATGCATCAATTCTTCAGCACTCAGCTTTCTTTAAGATCCAACTCTCACATCTATACATGACTACTAGAAAAACCATAGCTTGGACTAGGTGGATCTTTGTTGGCAAAGTAATGTCTCTGCTTTTTAATATGCTGTCTAGGTTGGTCAAAACTTTCCTTCCAAGGAGTAAGTGTCTTTTAATTTCATGGCTGCAGTCACCACCTGCAGTGATTTTGGAGCCCAAGAAAATAAAGCCTCTCACTGTTTCCACTGTTTTCCTATATACTTGCCATGAAGTGATGGGACTGGAAGCCATGATCTTATTTTTCTGGATATTGAGTTTTAAGCCAACTTTTTCACTCTCCTCTTTCACTTTCATCAAGAGGCTCTTTAGTTCTTCTTCACTTTCTGCCTTAAGGGTGGTGTCTTCTGCATATCTGAGGTTCTTGATATTTCTCCCAACAATCTTGATTCCAGAGTGTGCTTCATCCAGCCTGGCATTTTTATAATGTACTCTGCATAAAAGTTAAATAAGCAGGGTGAAAATAGACAGTCTTGATGTACTCCTTTCCCAATTAAGAACCAATCTGGTTTTCCATGTCCAGTTCTAACTGTTGCTCCTTGACCTCCATACAGATTTCTCAGGAGGCAGATCAGGTGGTATGTTATTCCCATCTCTTGAAGAATTTTGCCCAGTTTGCTGTGATCCACACAGTCAAAGGCTTTAGCACAGTCAATAAAGCAGAAGTAGATGTTTTTCTGGAACACTCTTGCTTTTTCAATGATCCAACAAATGTTGGCAATTTGAACTCTGGTTCTTCTAACTTCTCTAATTCCAGCTTGAACATCTGGAAGTTTATAGTCCACATACTGTTGAAGCCTGGCTTGGAGAATGCTGAGTATTACCTTGCTAGCCTGTGAGACGAGTGCAATTGTGTGGTAGTTTGAACATTCATTGGCATTGCCTTTCTTTGGGATTGGAATGAAACCTGACCTTTTCCAGGACTGTGGCCACTGAGTTTTCAAATTTCGTGGCATATTGAGTGCAGCACTTTAACAGCATCATCTTTTAGGATTTTAAATAGCTCAATTGGAATTCCATCACCTCCACTAGGTTTCTTCATAGTGATTCTTCCTAAGGCCCACTTGAGTTCATATTCCAGGATGTCTGGCTCTAGGTGAGTGATCACACCATCGTGATTATCTCGGTCATGAAGATCTATTTTGTATAATTCTTCTGTGTATTCTTGCCACCTCTTCTTAATATCTTCTGCTGCTGTTAGGTCCGTATGATTACTGTCCTTTATTGTGCCCATCTTTGCATGAAATGTTCCCTTGGTATCTCTAATTTTTTTTTTAAGATCTCTAGTCATTCTCATTCTACTGTTTTCCTCTATTTCTTTGCACTGATTACTGAGGAAGGCTTTCTTATCTCTCCTTGCTATTCTTTGGAACTCCGCATTCAAATGGGTATAGCTTTCCTTTTCTCCTTTACCTTTAGCTTCTTTTTTTTTTTCTCAGCTATTTGTAAGGCCTTCTCAAACAACCATTTTCCCTTTTTGCATTTCTTTTCTTGGGGATTGTCTTGATCACTGCCTCCTGTAGAATGTCATGAATCTCCGCCCATAGTTCTTCAGGCACTCTGTCTATCAGATCTAATCCCTTGAATTTATTTCACTTCCACTGTATAATTTTAAGGGATTTGATTTAGGCCATACCTGAATGGTCTAGTGGTTTTCCCTACTTTCTTCAATTAAAGTCTGAATTTGGCAATAAAGAGTTCATTGTCTGAGCCACAGTCAGCTCCTGGTCTTGTTTTTGCTGGCTGTATAGAGCTTCTCCATCTTTGGCTGCAAAGAATATAATTAATTCAATTTAGTTATTGACTATCTGATGATGTCTGTGTGTCTTCTCTTGTGTCATTGAAAAAGGGTGTTTGCTCTGAGCAGTGCATTCTCTTGGCACAACTCTATTAGCCTTTACCTTGCTTCATTCTGTACCCAAGGCCAAATTTGCCTGTTACTCCAGGTGTTTCTACTTTAGCATTCCAGTCCCCTAAATGAAAAGGACGTTTTGGGGGGCTGTTAGTTTTAGAAGTTCTTGTAAGTCTTCATAGAACCTTCAACTTCAGCTTCTTCACCAATACTGGTCGGGGCATAGACTTGGATTACCATAATATTGAAAGGTTTGCCTTGGAAACGAACAGAGATCATTCTGTCATTTTTTGAGATTGCACCCAAGGACTGCATTTTGGACTCTTTTGTTGATTATGAGGGCTACTCCACTTCTTCTAAGGGATTATTGCCCACAGTAGTAGATATAATGGTCATCTGAGATAAATTCACCCATTCCAATCCATTTTAGTTCACTGATTCTTAAAATATAGATGTCCATTCTTGTCATCTCCTGTTTGACCACTTCCAATTTACCTTGATTTTTGGACCTAACATTCCAGGTTTGCCGGGGTCCAGCCCTGGTGGATCCAGGGTAATTCAAAGGGGAGATGGAATCAGCGTCCTAGGGAAAAAACTTATTTAATTACAGATATAAAGAGAAATTAGAAAAGGATAGTGTAGTAAGAAATATTAGTGGAGAAAAGGAGGCTGAATAACTTGGCTTACGTGGAATATCAATCGAGTATCCACGCTCCAGATGGGAATTCAACCAGAAAGGGAGAGAAAGAACGACACAGGGGATTCAGTCTTTCCAGAAACTGATCCGATTTCTTTATTTTTAGGTTTTCTTATATACCTTTTGTTACACACAGAGACAAATGGAAATTTTAAAGTCATGCGGGGGTCAGCAGTCCTGACCTTTATCAAAATCAGGTGCTTCAAATAAATGTATAAAAATGTTTTACATCATCTTCTGGCCATGAGGCCTGCTGACATTTTACGACCCTTTCTTTCTGATAACAGTCAACCAAAAACTTATTTTCCAGGGGTGATTTTTCTTTAACCAGGCACCACCCTCTGAAGGTACCAGATAAAGTTGCATTCCTATAGGGTGAGGGTGTAGCGGTTTACAATTAAGAAAGGAATTTACTTAGCCTAAGGTTAACATGATTAATCTTAAAGGTTAATACTTATTTATCCTATATGCTAGTTATATTCATTATAAGGGCAGGGAATATGGAGATTTAGCAACAAACATCAGCCCAACAAATGAAAACCCTTCACCAATGTTCCCCTTAAGATCTATTTAGTCTTAAGATAGTGATAAAGTTACATCTTTACATAGCAAGGACACAGTGATTTATAACAAAGTCTTGTGATCTATAACAAAAAGAAAATTCATTAACTCAAAAAGTCTAGTATTGCTAACATCAAAAACTACATTTCCTTTTCTATATTCCAAATACATTAATATATTCCCAGGTGGCTAATGATATGGAGGCCTGGTGGCAATCATTGACTCAACAATGAGAAAATCCCTATGCTAATTAAGATTTTCAAAATATTCCAAACTCTCTGTGCTGTTTATGGTTGAGAGGTAATAAACAATCATGTGCAGTGGCAGGAGTGTGAATAATCCTGTCACACAAGCTAGTCTGCCAGCAGAGAGGTTTGACCTGAGACACCCTTGTCACGCCCAGGAATTTTTATTGACTGGAGCTGCAAGTTTACTCCTTCTCCAAGAGAACTGGTGGGGTACAGCCTCCCATAAAGGCAGAGGTGTAGGTGAGAGCATGAAACAGTAAAGTAGGTAGACTCTGGTTTGGGGGTAGATGCTCGGGAACAATGGGTTTTGAGGCTCGATCCCACCTTTGCGTATGCCGAAGCCTCCTTCCTCATGACCTTTGCCATGGGTGGAGTTCCTCACGCTGGCTCCCGGCACAGGTTCCTATGCAACATTGTTCTTTACAGCATCAGACTTTACTTCTATCGCCAGTCACATCCACAACTGGGTGTTGTTTTTGCTTTGGCTCTGTCTCTTCATTCTTTCTGGAATTATTTCTCCACTCTTTTCCAGTGGCATATTGGGCACCTACAGACCTGGAGAGTTCATCTTTCATCTTACTACACTATGCCTTCCTAAAAGTATGGCTGCTTAGATGTGGAAGGTGAAGGCAAGGCATAAAAATTCCTGAAGGCAATTTTAGTCTTCCTTGATCCTCAAATTTGGGAGAATCTCATTTTCCCTCTGAACTAAAAAAGGACATTTTAAAAGTCTGATCAGACAGTTCACTCTCCAATTTTCCTGCTTTGTTTCATTATTATTCTCTAACTGGTTGGTGGAAGGAATATACCTTTTTAAAGCATATTACAAATAAATATGTACTTGGTGAAAGATGACTTCTTGGATATCTGAATACAACCACCTTTCTTAATCAACATTGCTCTGTACCAGAATTTGATAACTTGTTCACCTTCACCAAGTTTATAAGTGGCAGAACTGGTATACCAACTCTGACTCAGTCTAATTCTTTGAATACAACTCCAGTTATCTCCCCTACTGTAGGACTTGGAATTAGAAATAATTTAAATATATGTTTATTTTAAGCATTTCTAAAGATGTTATAATTTTCTTATAATTTTTTCCATGGGATCTTCCCAACCCAGGGATCAAACCCATGTCTCCTGCATCGGAGCCAGATTCTTTACCACTGTGCCACCAGGGAAGCACCATATGGAAGGTTAACATAAAGTAAATTTGTGAAGTTTGTTTTATGTTACCAAGTTCCTTCATTTGACACAACTGCCACAAGATTTCCTAGCCAAGTTTCAATAATCCCACTGTAATTTACCTGTTCAGACTATCCTAAATGTCCAGCTTAGAGAGGAGTCCGTTGTCAAGCCTGAAATGACTTCTTGGGAAGGTATTAAATGTGTGTATTTCTTGTAAATAGTCTTAGAAACTTATCCTAAGGGATAATTTCAGGTAGACACTAAGCTTATTGGCACCATGGGACATAGGGAATGTTTAAGACATAGAGTGAAATACTGATTGGGTAAATTTTGACAGAGATAGAAAATGAAGAAAAACCAAAAAGTGAATCCCTACTAGAAGTGTAAGCTTTGAGGAGCTTCAAAATTCAAAGAAAGAGCTTGGGGAAATTCCAAGAATAAGTTTAAAAAAAAAAAAAAAAAGCAATGCATCACTGAAAAAGAAACTTAGGAAAATAAATAGCTGTATTATAAATATGCTCAAATTGTGGTACAGTGGTAAATTGGTAGGCTGATGTTTTCCTATCATTTGACCAAGCAAATTTTTCTCTTCTTTTCCTGGGTCTTTCCCCTCACTCCTTAACTATCCTGTCCTGAATTGCACCCACTACATTTCATTGTGCTGATTTCTGACCACCTGTTTGACTGCACAAACAATATTATACTTCTTTTTTCTTTTATCATATTTTTATCAGGAAAAGTGATTAACTCTCAAGCAAAGGCAGAAGCCATTCTCCAAAGGTAAGATGAAAGTACTTTTTATGGATTTTTTTGTTGTTGTTGCTGTTTCTCTATTTCTATTACGTATTCAAAAACCCAGGATTAGTTTATATTATCAATCAATAAATTTTCATTTCTCACCCAAGGTGTCTGTACTTTAAAAAAAAATGTTCTGACTTATTTTTAATAAAACAAAACTTACTGTTGAAAATATTATTTCCTTTTACTACCAATGGAAATGATATTGGAAGAGGAAGCAATTAACACAATTTTACAATATGGCCAATACTTTTTATTTTCTTGTAATTTAGAAAATGATTGTCACACAGAATTAATCACTTTTCCTTGAGTTGGACAAACTCATTAAGTGAATGTGAATCATTCAAGTAAATTATGTCTCCATGCTAGAACATGAATAGCAAATGGCTGTTCATTGATTCTTTTCCAGTTTGGATCCTACCCAAACACTCTATGAAATTTGAAATTATTTCCAGTTTAGCTTTCATGACATTGGATCTTCTTTATTTTTACTTTTTTCACTAATAAAAGTGATTATATTTTTTTACGCATACATATAACTGTATATGCATTTCAAATGTATCTTTCATTGTAAGCACAACTGAATGTGTAGGCTCAGACACAGTTGCAGCCTAGAAGGAAGAAGAGACAGACAAAAGTTAAAACAAAAAAACTCATTATCCAGGCATGCCTTACAGCCAGTTCTTCAACTTAACATTTTTACACTTTATTGTCGGCAGCTCAGCCTTTATGTTCATTGATGTCACCATATTTTAGCATCTAATTTATTCACTTCCCAATACAAAAGAAATCCCTAACCAGGATTCCCTGGTGGAATTGTCTCAGTCCTCTCCCTTTGGATCTGTTTACCGTTGCCAAACCAAAATTCCTTAAAATTATCACTGCATTAGGCCATTCCTCCTGCTCGGAAACCCCTGGTTCCTTGATACTAAGATTTTATGCTTTCTATTGATACCTTTGGAATAGAATTGTCTTTCTCATACAGAAAATTCTACTTCAAATAGATTTGTTTTCTAACTACTGATCTGCAAAATAAGAAAATGGAATTCAGGACACCTTGCGCCTTAAGATCAAACTTCTAACTGGCAGAACTGCAGCACTAGAGTCTATACTTATTTCTGAGAGGAAATGTATTTGTCCAGTGGTGGGATTCCCAGTGGGTTTGAGCACAGTGCTGTCGTTTCCCTGTTAAAGTGGGAGAAACATATCTTGGCGCAAACATTGAGGCACGGTGGAGAAGAGGAAGACGTCTCTTTGGCAGTTTTCCCGCGGAGGCTAATAGGATGAACTGGAATGAGAAAATGAGTGAATACTGTCAGGGACTGTCCTAGTGCGGGAGCTCCACTGTGGGAGATGAGGGGGTGGGGAGAGGGTTAGATTCCTATTGAGCATGAGCAGTAGAAACAAGGCTATCAGGAAATGGCTAAGTATTTTAATAGCACCAAGTAAGAAGGACAGCAAATCTGTGAGCCAAAGAAAATTTCCTAAAGCCATGGCAAGGATTGACACACACGTAGAGATAGCCCACGCTGGCATGTTTTACTGGAGAACTACCTTGATTTCGCTGCTGTCTGGGGCACCCATTTCTACCCAGAAATGGTGATAGTCTAAGCTCCTGGAACATCAGCAGATTCTAGGGGCCTCCTGCTTCTGGATTTCTTTTTTCATTCTGCTGCTAAATGTTAAATGTACCATTGTCTTTAATTATGCAAAAATTACCTACCTTGTTTGTGTTGTTACATATTTTTAACATACGGTTTGTTAAAATAGGTTAAAATGTGCAAGCATATCAGTTGCTTGTGAGAGTCATACATTATTGTCTCTAGTTTGAGATAATGTAGTCAATAATTAATGTATTCTATTGTGCATATTCATATATAATTTAAAGCTAACATTTTTCTGGGAAAATAGAAGACTTGAACAGTTAATTTAATGAAATCTATATTGGGAAAGGAAGTACACACAAATTTTAGGATAAACTAATCTATAATTTAAAATATACTCACAAGGATTACTTTAATATAATTTGATAATCTTCAATATCTAGGATTTTTCCTTTAATATAACACATTAGATATTTTCCCTCTGGTCTTTGGGATTTTTGGGTACCATAATAAAATAACAAAGCATCATCTTATCTCTGCAAATTAGTATCTCTTAATTTTTCTATGCAGAGGTGAGGGGAAGATAATTAAAGCATGAGAGTGATTACCATTTAAAAGTGAAAAGACAATGTCCTGTAGTGTTTTCCCATCCTTTCCAGGTCTCTTAACAAGAATTCCTTGGCTCTAGTTTGGAGAAGCTTTCTATTCTTCTTTCCTAAGGGCCAGTCACAGAAGGCATCCCCCACTACCCTGCCCTTCTATATTCACTTGAATTGTGAGCCACATCTAATTTAAAGTAAAGTTCTGGAAATTAAAGGAGAACAGTTTTTTATTTTTTATTACCCACCACTAAGAATTTAATAGCTTTCTACTTGGAAGGCATCTCAGGTTACTTTGTAGATGTATAATTACAAAAATTATCACTTTGCTTCTGCCCAGAGCTGCCTGATACCTTAATACACAGTGAAGTGAAAATTTTGTAATTGTCACTATTTTAAAGGTGATAATTTAAGTAGTTACCCAGAAGGATCATGTGGTCCCTCCTATCAAGTGGCAAGATGTGATGCCAGTGAGTACCTGAGGATGAATACAGAGGTTGTCATGGCAACGCTGAAATTTGGCAAACTGCTCAAAAAAGCAGAAGTGTTCCTGCGAATCTCAGGAATGTATGATGAATGGTTTCTGTTTGCAGGCCTAACTGATAACTTGGTTGGCGTATTGGAACCAAAGTGCAGGCAGTTCTTGGATGTACCTTAGGTTCTCCAGGCTTATGGTTCTCGGGAAGCCTTGGTCTTTTTAACCAGCTGACGTTTGCTTTACTTCTTCATGAGTATCACTTCGAGCATTTGGAAAATATATACTATCAATATCCAGATGGGTTTTTTACTTATAATTTGGAAAAATATCTGTAACATTGTTAAACACAAACATAGCGACATCTGGACTTTTTAAGGAACATATGAAGCAATTGCAAAGGTTATTCTAATTGAAAAACAGTGCTTCTTTTTCAGTTTTATATCCTTCCTGAGGGTTGAGAAAATACAGATGAGACAAAGCATTTATGCACAATTTAGAGCTACAATCAAAAGATATCTATTTTTTATATTATATCTAAGTGAATCATGCTTAGTCGCTGTTGCATCTGACTCTTAGTGACTCCGTGGACTGTAGCCCTCAGATTCCTCTAGCCATGAGATTTCCCAGGCAAGAGTACTGGAGTGGCTTTCCATTCCCTTCTCCAGGGGATCTTCCTGACCCAGAATCAAACCTGCATCTCCTCATTGGCAGGCAGATTTTACCACTGAGCCACCAAGGAAGCCCATCCAAGTGAATACATACTTAAAATTAATGTCAAATCCCTTGAAAAGCAAAGATCGAACTTCCTTTCCTCCAGAACAGAAGGAAAAGGTAAAATGTTTTGTAGAATCCAGTTATCATGGCAACACAGTCTATACACCTTATTCAATACTGTACACCTCTTTCTCAAATGAAATTCTGATTTCCTTTCTAGAGCTTTTGAGATGTAAATCATGTTGTGTTTTCTCAGTAAATAGTTTTTCTAAATTTTTTCCACGTCACTGAGCCTTGAGTATTAGCAATGCACTTGGTACTTCTTGATCTGTCCTCAAAAAACATAAAATTGACTAGTATAGTCAGACAGATTAATCACAACAACTTTCACAGTGTACAATGTACTATAATAAGATATAAGTATTTTACTGCGTTAGAGTTGGTGATTCTTTTGGAGGAGGAAAGGGCAAGATGTAGGCTAAGAGGAAAAGGAGAACATAAACAGACAAAAACTGAGGGAATGCTGGAAGTGTAATGTTCACAAAACAACCCAGTAATAACTAATATTAGGAATCTGGGATTAACAGATACACACTACTGTATACAAAATAAACAACAAGGGCCTACTGTATAGCACAGTAATAACCAATGTCTTATAATAACCTATAATGGAAATTAATCTGAAAACAATATATACATACATACATATACATATATATATATATATATAAACTGAATCTCATGGGCTATACACCTGAAACATTGTAAATCACCTATACTTCCATTAAAAAAAAAAAAAAAGTGAAAGGCAACTGAAGTGTAAGACCTGGAAGGGAACTTTCAGAAAATAAGTTTAGGAAACAGGCTTGAGGAGAAAGAAATGGCAACCCACTCTGGTATTCTTACCTGGAGAATCCTCTGGACAGAGGAGCCTGGCAGGCTACAGTCCATGGAACTGCAAGAGTCAGACACAACTTAGTGACCAAACCACCAGCATGTTGTAAAAAGCACTGTTTCAAACAATAATGTGATATAATCATATCTAAACTCTAGTTATCAGCATGGGAGTGGACTGAAACAGAGAAAACCAGAGCTGGGAAACCAAGCTGAAGAAAACAGAACTAGGACAGAACTAAATGGAGAAGGAAAAAAACCCTTGACTGTTACAGTACCAGCAGGCTATAATATTTTCCAAGGATTTACCATGCATATTCAAGCCGACTGCTTCTCAAAACATAGTGTCATTTCACCTGCCCTAGACTCTGTTTAGTCACTATTACAATCCCCTATTGCTTACTCCTTGGAAGAAAAGTTATGACCTACTTAGATAGCATGCTGAAAAGCAGAGACATTACTTTGCCAACAAAGATCCGTCTAGTCAAGGCTATGGTTTTTCCAGTGGTCATGTATGGATGTGAGAGCTGGACTGTGAAGAAAGCTGAGCGCCAAAGAATTGATGCTTTTGAACTGTGGTGTTGGAGAAGACTCTTGAGAGTCCCTCGGACTGCAAGGAGATCCAACCAGTCCATTCTGAAGGAGATCAGCCCTGGGTGTTCTTTGGAAGGAATGATGCTGAAGCTGAAGCTCCAGTACTTTGGTCACCTCATGCGAAGAGTTGACTCACTGGAAAAGACTCTGATGCTGGGAGGGACTGGAGGCAGGAAGAGAAGGGGACGACAGAGGATGAGATGGCTGGATGGTATCACTGGCTCTATGGACGTGAGTCTGAGTGAACTCCGGGAGCTGGTAATGGACAGGGAGGCCTGGCGTGCTGCAATTCATGGGGTCCCAAAGAGTCGGACATTACTGAGCGACTGAACTGAACTGACTGATAGATAAGGAAACTGAGGCATGGCAAAATTAAAGAACTTCTCATGGTTACACGTAGATCAAGAGATTTTGAATCAAATCTGAATCCAGAGGCACATCTATTGAGAAAGAGAAGATAAAGAGTTAACCGGGGCGGGGCGGGGGGGGGGAGGGGATTAGCCGCAAATCATTTCTCTCCATCTCTGCTTTCCACAAACAGTAGCCCTTTCATTAAACATTTTCATTACAGTAGAAAAAAAAATAATAAATCCTTTGCAATGCTTCTAATTAATTTCACAGGCTAATAAAGAAATCGTGGTGCAGCTTAATGGAGATTCATTAACAATATTATGATATTGTACTATTTTAGAGGCTGAGAAAGAGTCGTAGAGTACAATAGGTTTTTCTTCCTTAATTTTATCTTCTTATCCTCAGTACTTTGCACAATGGAGCAGGGAGACTCACAGTAATTTGTTAAATAGAGGCTTGGATGTCAACTAGACCAATCTTGTTTTGCAAATGACAAATCTGAGACCCACTTAATCTTATGACTTGAGAAGGCAGGGCACAAAACTCACATCTTCTGACTTCAGTGAGCCAGGAAAATTTTTATAAAGAATGCATTCATTTTAATAGAATGGTTATAGGAATAGCACAGAGAACCAACATTGCAAATATGTATTTGTACTAAGAAAGTACAGTCAACAGATGAAATGTACTGTATCATAAAAAGTCGACAAAAAACATTGAGCTGCCACAGATAAGAAATTTATTGGTTTTAAAATGTTTAAAAACTGGCATTGTATAGAACAATTTAACAGATTTATTTGTACCTGTTCTAATGTGGAATTTCTGAAATTTATTTACTGAAACAGTTTGACTTGTCTTGATTCTTTATGCCTTATATTTATATTAAAATTCACACATGACTGAAAATGGAAAAATAAAATAATTTGTTGATATATGATTTTATCACCTGTGTTTTCATTAATCATCATACACTAAGTACCTGTGGGCCACATTGGGCCACACTGAAACCTATCAACAACAGGAAGAATAAATCTGTTGTTGTTTACCTAGAAATTAAATATTACTTATAGAGGATTTCAGCAAGTTCTCCACATATGACTCTTTAGAGTCTAGTAAGTTGCTTTCTATTGGCCTTCTATAATTTATTATTTCATCAATATTCATGTTAAAAAGACTTGGAAATTAGACGTGTTCCACAGTTCTTAGAAGTTGTGCATGCTAAGATGTTTGAAGGAGTTAATTATCACTGAGAGGATATTCATAACTTCCAAGCTTAAAATCAGCCCTTAAATTGTACAAGTAAGGGAAAGGAAATTTTGCTGTCAATTTTATGTGAATTTCATCCATGATGCAAAATAAATTTTTCTTTCTTAATCTGGGCAAAATTATGTTTTTAATTATTAAAAATGTTCTAAAATATTCTACATTGTCACCCTAATGTTAACCAGTTGTAGTACAACAGAGATGCAAAGATTTAATGATCCTTGAAAAATAAATTAGATATATTTGTGCACTTCTTGAGTCTCAAGCATATTTGTTTTGTTTTTACTTTCCTTCTCAAAAGCAATTTAAAAAGTGAAATCAATGTAGTATAAATATTTTGCTTTCCCATCAATTTCAAAGATAAAAGGGGTAGTTTAATGGAGTGTGAGAAACAGCATCAATTTTATAAAGACTTTTATTATCAGTGTGGAAGCTTTTAAGGACATTCCCTTTTGAAAAGAAAACATAAGAATACATTTTATACTCTATTTTTACATTGTTTTAAGACTATTATGCTGCTATGTTTTGCACACTCATCTAGATTAATTAATTATTTAATAAGACTATAAATCAGCTTATGTGACTCAATATCAACCAATCAAACCAATCAAAAATTGGACAGAGGACCTTAACAGACATTTTTTCAAAGAAGACATACAAAGGGCCGAGAAGTACATGAAAAGATGCTCGACATCACTAATTATTAAAGAAATGCAAATCAAAACCACAGTGAAGTATCACCTCACACTGGTCAGAATGGCCATTAAAAAATCTATAAACAATAGGCTGGAGAGGGTGTGGAAAAAGGAAACCCTCCTATGCTATTGGTGAGAATGTAACTTGGTGCAGCCCCTATGGAGAACAGTATGGAGTTTCCTTAGAAAGCTAAGGGCTTCCCCTGTAGCTCAGTTGGTAAAGAATCTGCCTTCAGTGTAGGAGACCTGGGTTCGATCCCTGGGTTGGGAAGAGAAGGAAATGGCAACCCACTTGCCTGGAAAATCTCATGGACAAAGGAATCTGGTAGATTGCAGTCCATGGGGTCACAAAGAGTTGGGCACGACTGAGTGACTAACACACAATAATAAAGTTACTATTTTTTTTTTTTTGAGCCAGCAATTCCACTCTTGGGCATATATCCAGGGAAAACATTGTTCAAAAGGCTACATCCACCTCAGTGTTCATCACAGCGTGGTTTACCATAGCCAAGACATGGAAGAAATCTGAATGTCCATCAGCAGATAGATGGATAATGAAGATGGGTACATATATACAATGGAACATTACTCAGTCGTTAAAAAGAATAAAATAATGTCATTTGCAACATAGATGGATCAGGAGATTATCATACTAAGTGAAGTAAGTCAGACAAAGAAAGACAAATATCCTATGGTATCGCTTATACACAGAATCTAAATAATACAAATGAACTTACTTACAAAACAGACTCATAGACTCAGAGAACAAATTTATGGTCACTGAGGAGGAAGGGATAGGAGGGAGGGATAGATTGGGAATTTGGGATTGATACGTGCACACTGCTATATTTAAACTAGATATCCAGTGAGGAACTACTGTATAGTACAGGGAACTTTGCTCAATATTCTATAATAACCTAAATGGGAAAACAATTTGAAAAAGAATAAACACTTCGTGTATATATATATATATATATATATAACCAAATCACTTGCTATGCAATTGAAACTAACACAACATTGTTAATCAACTGTACTCCAATATAAAATTTTAAAAAAAATTAGACCAGAATACCAGCACTAAATCAGGACTAAGCAAAAGCACCATGGAGTGCCAGTATATTACACTTTGTGGTTGTTTATATCTATCTCTGTGTGTGCTCAGTCGTGTCCAACTCTTCGCGATGGACTGTAGCCCGCCAGGCTGCTCTGTCCTTGGAATTTCCCAGCTAAGAACAGTGCTATGGGTTGCAGTTTCCTCTTCCAGGGGATCTTCCCATTCCAGGGATCGAACTCACATCTCCTGCAGCTGCTGCACTGCAGGTAAATTTTTACCACTGTTGCCATTGGGGATCCCCTAACAAGACACAGTATTACAAATTCATAAAAAATGTTTCTCATACATTTTCTCATCCTTTCAGTCAGATGTTAAATGACTTGAAAGCCTGAGTGAGATTAATTACAAAGCTACAGATTGTATGCCATCTTCTAAAAAATACAACCCTATTTGAAGTAGATTTCATATGGCTGGTTACAGGCTTTCCAGAGAGTTATACAGAATCTATCAGACTCTTAAGATCAACTAAATAATCAAATACACGTTTGAGCACTTTTCATACAAGGACTAAGCACACCACTGTAGAAACCATTACCTAAAGCATTTGTTAATGATGAAAATTAGCAGTCTTATCTGTCTACAGATAATAGAACTTATGAAAAATTTCTCCAATAAACAGCTGTAGCAAATTATTTTCTATTTTGCATTCTGTGCTATTTTGAAATTTTAAAAACAAAATTAAGATGAACTTTTAATTGAGAAAAATAAGTTTTTAATAACTTCAAACATAGGTAAATCTAGATAATACAAAATTACAAAAAGTAGAAACTATCAACATTCCAAAAGACTTTTTTTTGATGTTTTATTTCACTTTGATGAGGTTTTATTTATCCACTTTTTATTTTAGAAATTATTATTTTCTTGTCAAGTCTAAGATCACTGCTCAGCCCTGGATTCTGGATATTTAGATCAATGTGTTTTTCCTAAACATTTTATGGTTTTACATTTTATATTTAAGTCGTGGATGCATTTTGAGGTTTTTTTTTTGTTTTTTTAAATAAGGTGTGAGATGTAAGTCAAGATTTGCTTTTTGCCAGTGGATATCTGACTGCTCCATATGTCTTCAACCAGCTGTCCCTCTCCACTGAATTGCTTTTGCACATTTGTCAAAAATCAGGTAAATCAATGTTGGCCTTTTTAATGTGTTCTCCATTTTGAACCATTTATGTCTTTATCTCTTCAATAATATCACAATAATATCCTTGCCTGGAAAATCTGACGGACAGAGGAACCTGGTGGATTGCAGTCCATGGGATCACAAAGAATCAGGCACGAATGAGCGACTAACACACATAGATACTTGGTAAGACTTGCTGCTGCTGCTGCTGCTGCTGCTGCTAAGTCACTTCAGTCGTGTCCAACTCTGTGCAACCCCATAGACAGCAGCCCACCAGGCTCCTCCATCCATGGGATTTTCCAGGCAAGAACACTAGAGTGGGTTGCCATTGCCTTCTCCTAAGACTTAATATAGGGTAGAATGATTCCTTGAGCCTTCTTCTTTGTCAAGATTGTTTCAACTATTCCATGACCTGTGCATTTTGGTATAAATTTCAGAATATGATAGTCTATATGAATGAAAAGCTTTGTGGGAATTCTGATAAGAATTGTATTAAACCTTTAAAACATTTTTGAGGAAATAAATGTCTACTGTGTTAAGTGTTCTGATTCATGAACACAATACATCACTCCATTCTTTAGGGGAATGTTCAATGTTAGAACTTGGGGAAGTTCTTTCAGCAATACTGGTAATTTTCATTTTACAGATGCTCTTCAGTGTTTTAGAAAATGTATGCCTCAATTCAAGTTATCAGCTAGTAAGAACTAATTCTACAATTACATCATCATATAGATTGTTCTGGCTCAGAGGTTAAAGCACCTGCCTGTAATGTGGGAGACCTGGGTTCAATCCCTGGGTCAGGAATATTCCCCTGGAGAAGGAAATAGCAACTCACTCCAATATTCTTGCCTGGAGAATCCCATGGATGGAGGAGACTTGTGGGCTACAGTCCATGGAGTCGCAAAGAATCGGACACGACTGAGCGACTTCACTTTCACTTTCATAGATTGTTTTTACATTTGCACTTATATATTTCTTTTTTAATAGAAATATAGTTAATGACAGTATTATGTTTCCTTCAGACATACTACATAATGATTTGAAATTTGCATAAATTATGAAATTATCACCGTAATAAGTCTAGTAATCAGCTGCCTCCAAGTTATTACAGTATTATTGACCAGATTTCTTATGCTGTATATTTCATCCCAGTGATATTTATTATGTAAGTGAAGGTTTGTACCTCTTAAACCACTTCATCAATTTTTTCCAGTCCTCTATTCTCTTCCCTCTGGCATTCACCCATGTGCTCTCTGTATCTGTATGTGTTTTACTTTTGTTTTGCTTATTTGTATTTTTAAATTAATTATGTATTTTTAATAATAACACCATATAATCTAAATGGAAATCTAAAACTATATTCGTCTCTGAGATACTCTTTTTGTACTAACAAATTCATTCTATACAGTATATTGTTCTCAAAAGCTTCATACATGCTAGGTTTAACTGTAAGAGATGTTTTCTAAATTTATTTTGATACCCTGAGTTATTTTAAGTAGATGAGGTCACCAAGTACGGTTGTTTAGCAGTTAGTGTTTAAGAATTAGCCAAATGACATATTATTGTTTAAACAAAATAAATCATAGAGTATTAGCATAACAGTAATTTCTTATTGATCTGATATTTACTTACCTAATAAATAAATTAATGAAGAACAGTGTAGCCTGAAGTTTGTTTATACCTACTACCGATGTCAGCTAAGCCCCTCCAAAAGACATATATTATTATACACATGTTCAGTTTTTATACTAATTTTATGAGCAGTATTTTTGCTTCCTATTTTAAGGTGAGTCTAATCAGCAGGTGACATTTTTAGACTCTAGTTTCTTTCACTGAGGCTTACTTCCTTTCATTTTGGTAAGCATGCCTCTCTTCTAGACTGCTGCTGCTAAGTCACTTCAGTCGTGTCCGACTCTGTGTGACCCCATAGATGGCAGCCCACCAGGCTCCCCCCGTCCCTGGGATTCTCCAGGCAAGAACACTGGAGTGGGTCGCCATTTCCTTCTCCAATGCATCAAAGTGAAAAGTGAAAGTGAAGTCGCTCAGTCGTGTCCGACTCTTAGTGACCCCGTGGACTGCAGCCCACCAGGCTCCTCCGTCCATGGGATTTTCCAGGCAAGAGTACTGGAGTGGGGTGCCATTGCCTTCTCCGATCTTCTAGACTACAAGTAAGAATACTTCATTTATCTTTATTTTTGAAGTGCACTATTCATTGTAGGCTTGATTATTCCTCATTTTTCTCATAACATTTCTGAAGTCTTTTTAGAGACTTTAGAAAAAAAAAGTCTCTAAAAAGTCTTTTTACTTTCTATAAATATTTGTCAATACATGACCTATTTCACTTGCTTCCTGAGTTTAAGCCTCTTTCACTTCCAATTAATTCAAATTAAGTAAATTAGTTGAATATCAGTGCTCAAACATTTATTTGACTCCTCTACTAGAATATGATCTCATTGGGGAGAGTGATAAATTGGAAGACTGGGAGTAACATATACACACTACTATATATATATAAATAATACATAATTAATAAGGGCCTATTATACAGCTCAGGGAACTCTACTCAATACTGTGTAAAGGCCTATATGGGACAAGAATCAGAAATGTGTGGATATATGTATATACATAACAAATTCACTTTTCTGTACATCTGAAACTAACACAACATTGTAAATCAACTATACTAAAAAAAAAATTTTTTTAATAGGAAAAAAACAGTAAATTCTATAAACTATACTGATCTTTGTCATAGGCAACAAACATATGTTAAGATATAAGTAAAGATATATATAATCTCCCAGAATAATATCATTTCCTGTATGAGTTTTAATACAAATATTACTTATTCATTGAAAACCTACAATCTGTATGCAGGTCAGGAACCAACAGTTAGAACTGGACAAGAAACAGCAGACTGGTTCCAAATAGGAAAAGGAGTACATCAAGGCTGTATATTGTCACCCTGCTTATTTAACTTCTATGCAGAGTACATCATGAGAAACACTGATCTGGATGAAGCACAAGCTGAAATCAAGATAGCCGGGAGAAACAGTATTAACCTCAGATATGTAGATGACACCACCCTTATGGCAGAAAGTGAAGAAGAACTAAAGAGCCTCTTGATGAAAGTGAAAGAGGAGAGTGTAAAGTTGGCTTAAAGCTCAACATTCAGAAAACAAAGATCATGGCGTCTGGTCCCATCACTTCATGGCAAATTGGTGGGGGAAACAATGGAAATAGTGAGAGACTTTATTTTGGGGGGCTCTTAAATCACTGCATATGGTGACTGCAGCCATAAAACTAAAAGACGCTTACTCCTTGGAAGGAAAGTTATGACCAACCTAGATAGCATATTAAAAAGCAGAGACATTACTTTCTCAACAAAGGTCCGTCTAATCAAGGCTATGGTTTTTCCAGTAGTCATGAATGGATGTGAGAGTTGGACTACAGAAAGCTAAGTGCCAAAGAGTTCATGCTTTTGAAATGTGGTGTTGGAAAAGACTCTTGAGAGTCCCTTGGACTGCAAGGAGATCCAACCAGTCCATTCTGAAAGATCAGTCCTGGATATTCATTGGAAGGACTGATGTTGAAGCTGAAATGCCAATACTGTGGCCACCTGATGCAAAGAGCTGACTCATTGGAAAAGACCCTGATGCTGGGAAAGATTGAAGGCAGGAGGATAAGGGCATGACAGAGGATGAGCTGGCTGGATGGCATCACCAACTCAATGGACAAGAGTTTGGGTAAACTCCGGAGTTGGTGATGGACAAGGAAGCCTGGCATGCTGCAGTCCATGGGGTCACAAAGAGTCGGACACAGTTGAGCGATGGAACTGAACTGAACGGATGAATTCTATAAGCATTCAAAGAAAAACATAATCATACCCCTGAATTTTTTTATTTTTATTTGGTATACTCCCCAGAAATAATATTAATCTCATACTTCATATAAGATTATACCTATACATATACTCATACTTCTATCTTAGAATAATATCAATTGACAAAGGAAAGTCAAATAATGTTGAGACAGGATATGATCAGAGTAAAATGCATATTGCCAGTTGTACCCTATACAATGACAGTTGTCCAAACTGCTAGAATCTAAAAATTCAGCTCATGTACTTCACCAAAGCATTAGTTTCATTTACCCAAAGAAGCACTGTTTTCACAAAGATTTAATATAGACATATAATAGATGCCTTGTGTGGCATATCAGAAGTGATAGTGTTCTCTAAGTTTCCTCCAGCTTTAAAATTCTAAAGAGGTTCACAGGAGACAGACATGATGAGACATGAATATTGAAACAAGCTTCATGCACCAAGTAGAACCTAATCTGGGTCTTGAAGAATTAGTACAGAAAAGATTAGGCACAAAATTGCTAGTGAAAGAAAAATAAACTTTTAATACACAATGGTGAGAATGTATGTACTGTATTTAAGGAAAAGAATTACTGCTAGGAATCTGTAAATCCACATTCAGGTAACTATATTCTCAATAAACAATTTTTTGATGCAGGAGTGAAATAGACTTTGAAGAATAAATTGAATTCTCCTATGTGTAGATTAGGAGATAAGAAAGTAAACAGAAAAACCCTAGAAATTACTGAGAGTAAAATGTTGGACCATGCCCAGATAGCACCAACCAACACAGGTGAGATGACTAAAGGTAGCAGACAGCTAACATAAAGACTTTTGAAATTTTGCATCTTCAGAAGTACAATTTCCTTTGCAGGTGATCAGCAGATCAGTGCTTCTGTTGTGTAAAAAGAAATATACAGATCTTCCCATCTGCTAAGCCTCCACAGTTGCTGAAATGTTTTCTCCACTGATATTATGAAGAAATGGTTACTCACACACAAACAAATCAGCTATAATGGCATTGCTTGCTCAAACATAGCTGATCATTTACTAAAAAATTATGAGCGTGTTGCCTACCGTGTTTGGCAACAATCCACAAAACTAATACCATTTTATGCCTCAAGGTTTTTGCTAATATAAATACATTTTTCAGGGTAGGAATAATTTGAGAAACCACAGCGTTCTGTAGCTTATCATTGGAAATGATAATTAGCACATCAGTAAATTACCTGTAGAATTTTATTTCCATGAACAAGAAAATAATGTTATCTCACTCAGTGCAGCAGGCTGATATGAATTATGACTTTCATAAAAATGAACCCTTATGATTATCCACCAAAGGTGTGAATCCATGACAGTGATGTTACTATTCCAGAAGCTCATTATTCTGAAGTACAGAATAATGTTCATAGAGTATTTTCAAGTCCCTAAAATTGCTTGAACACAAGTATGTCCTGCTCCATTTCCTTTCCTCTGAGATCAGGGTGCTAAACATTTCATTTTTTCCCTTTGTTTAGTTGGTATCCTTAAATACTCCAAGAAAATCTCTTCAAATGTATTGACAGAAGATTACTATTGTATCATAACTTAATTTTACTGATTAAAACTTCAAGAAGAAAGCTGGTTAAAGGTTCATGATATGAAATGTTCCAGATTGATAGATATGTAATTGTTATCTGCACAGTATTTACACATTACTTTAAATTTCAAAACAGCTTTTAAAATTTAAAAAAAATGCCTCTTTCTTCATTTTTCAGTGATAATTTTATCTTTTATCATTAAGCAGTTTACAAAAAGAAATGTGGGGGTTTTTTCCTGTTTTTCTGCTAAAAATTATTAAGGAGAGAATATATCTCATCTGAGCGCTTTAAGTTACCCATTTAGAAATCTAAACATCACTGTGACTAATTGCTTTGCAAAAAAAAAAATTTTTTTTTCATGAAATAATAGGATTAACATACTGAGGTGGGATTTTAGAAATAATCTAATCTTCAAAAACTGCCATGCTTAAATCCATTCTACATGGACCAGAGCAAGTTCTTTACTCTGTGTTTCAATAACTGCATTCACAAAAATCTGATTACCTTTAATGCAGTGTGTTCTGTCTTTATAGACTTATGGCAGTGATTCTTTACATCCTCCATAGGTTTTATCTACTGTTCCATGCTCCATGGATGGAGTTTAGCCTCTAGCTCGCAGTTCTTTAACATTTACATCTAGATAAGGTTTAGGAAAGCAGAACTCTCTTTAGTAAGCCCTCTAGAGATTAAGTCCAGCTACTGAGTCCCAGTCCCCGTAATTGAAATGCAACCTCCTACTCTAGGAGACCTCTGCTACCTCCTGTGGCCTGCAACCAATCCTCTACTGGAAAGAGAGAATCTTATTCTTTCAGTTACTGAAGGATCTTGGACAAGGTACTTCACATAGCTAAGCCTCCATTTCCCCATCCATAAAATGGGGATTAGATTAACTATTTCATAAAGTTATTATGAGGATTAGATGGAACAATGCTTTTAAGTGTTTAGTGCGTTTCCTAGAATACGGTAAGTACTCATTTGTTGTTGTCCAACTCTCTGCAACTCTGTGGACTACAGCATGCCAGGCTCCTCTGCCCTTCACTGTCTTCTGGAGTTTGCTCAAACTCATGTCCATTGAGTCGTATCCAACCATCTCATCTCTGTCACCTCCTTCTCCCTTTGCCTTCAATATTTCCCAGCATCAGGGTCTTTTCCAATGAGTCCACTCTTCACATAAGGTGGCCAAAGTATTGAAGCTTCAGCTTTAGTATCAGTTCTTCCAATGAATATTCAAGGTTGATTCCCTTTAGGATGGACTGGTTTGATCTTGCAGTCCAAGGGATTCTCAAGAGTCTTCTCTAGCACCACAATTTGGAAAGATCAAAACACTCATAAACATTCAGATCAGTTCAGTTCAGTCGCTCAGTCGTGTCAGACTCTTTGCGACCCCATGAACCACAGCACGCCAGGCCTCCCTGTCCATCACCAACTCCCAGAGTTCACCCAAACTCACGTCCATCAAGTCAGTAATGCCATCCAACCATCTCATCCTCTGTCACCCCCTTCTCCTCCTGCCCCAATCCCTCCCACCATCAGGGTCTTTTCCAATGAGTCAGCTCTTCGCATCAGTTGGCCAAAGGATTGGAGTTTCAGCTTCAGCATCAGTCCTTCCAATGAACATCCAGGACTGACCTCCTTTAGGATGAACCGGTTGGATCTCCTTGCAGTCCAAGGGACTCTCAAGAGTCTTCTCCAACACCACAGTTCAAAAGCATCAATTCTCATAAGCATTAGTTAATATTAATTCACCATCTTAGACAAATTTCTTCTTTCTCTAATATTCTCTCCTGGCTTAGAAAACACAAATATGTGTATAACGACCAAGAATAAATATCCATATATTTAGTATATAATACACAAAATTTTGTAAACAATGTCTGTCTGTAAATGTTAGCACATAAATGCAAATAAACACTTATCTGGCTTTAACAGCAGGTGGATTTAGGTAAGCAGAACACAGCTAAATGACTGGGATTGTGTCCATTTTACCAATACATTTTATAATATGCTGTCTATATTTTAATTGCAACACCTGCTGCTAATTTCTGAAAGGAAAATTTTTGTTTTATACTTTAATTAGATTAGCTGAATAAATATTGCCATGTAGTTACCCATTACATTTTCTACAGCTATTTAGTGTTTCTGTAAAAATCTTTTCGTTTTAAGAAATACAGTGGTAAAATTTAACTTAAAAATTCTATCAAGCATCTTACTAAATGCATGGTTAGCTAGCCTGCATGATGATATTAAGATAAAAGTTATTGTCCTGCCCTAAAACCCAGGAGATCTTCAGGCAAGGAGGACAAATTAGAAAGCTTTTGTAATAATTATGAAAAGAATAGGGATGAATGAAGGAAGGATAAGCTGAAGGAAAAAGGGAGATACTAACGAGAAAATGTTGCTAAGATAAATCAAGAGTGTTTGCAAACCAACTGGGTGTGGAGAATGGGGAAGAATGAGGAATAAAAATATTTTCCTCTTTTTCTAACTCAAAACCACTGAGTTGGTAAACCTTGTAAAGTCTATCCAACAACTCTAAAATTAGAGGCAAAATAAGAATGTAATCCTCTTAAGTTAGATAAATCTGAGTTTAAGTCTCAGTTCCACCATTTGTGATCCACAGGACTGTGGGAAAACTTGTTAGTTTCCTTGAGATTGGATTTTGTAGACTGTGAAATAGTGATGATCCCTGAATTGGGTTATCTCTATCACTCAACTCAAATGAAAGTATGCAAAAAGAACCCTTAGGTTTTTTTAGTAAGATGGTAATACCATGCAGTTATCAGAGGTAGGAAAGCAGATCCCTGGAAAGCTTTGAGGCAGGTGGGTAGTTCAGATAATAATATATTATATTTAAGAAAGCAGCATGATAAGCAGGTGTCAATATCTCAAAGGCCATTTGGAAGTAGCCTTGGTCCTCAGAAAAACAGTTGAGCTAAACAAGAAACAAAAATACAAAAGCAAACAAAAGATTTAAGAATCATCTATGCAACTCTGATGTCTGAAGCTATGAGAATGTATCAGAAGGTCAAGAAGTTTAAAGTATTTGCCTTATTTTTTTAAAAGGAGAATAATGCAGTGACTATTTCATCACTTATAAACTCTTTCATTCACAAACTAATTTTAAAAAATTTGAACACATACTATATGCTAAATACAGAGCTAAGCCCTGCCTTCTCAAACGTTACTGGAACAAATTCTTTTCCCTCAAGAAGCTCATCTAAAAAAAAACAAAACAAAACAAAGAAAGAAAAGTTTGCTGCATGCAAGAAAATATAAATATGTAAAATGTGCCAATATTTTTGAAGGATAGTTTATTTACAATGTTGTGTTAATTTCTGCTGCACAGCAAACTGATTCAGCTGTACATATGTAGGCATTCTTTTTTATATATTCTTTTCCATTATGGTTTATCATAGGATACTAAATATAGTTCTCTCTACTATACAGTAAGACCTTGTTGTCTATCCAAGAAGTCCATCTTTTAAAGGTAGAATAATACTTGAGCACAAATATTTTCATTCCATAACAGGTAATAGGGCATTGAGGCTCTGCTCTTGAAATTTTCTTAAGCGAAAGGGAGATCATCAGGAAAGGCTCATAGAGCTAAGCTGATGCTTAAAGAATTGAGGAATAAATAAGCTGCTAAAGAGGTAAAAAGCATTCACAGAAGGTGAGTTAATTCCTGCACTAGATACACGCAGGGGCATAAAAGCCCATGAGGTGTCCATGAAACAGCAAACCATGGCCAATGGCTGGAGTCCTGGGATAGTGAGGGAGAAAATTAGAGACAAGAAAAGGAAAGATCACGAATTGCAGAATCTTAAGGAATTTGGTTGCTTTTTCTCTGTAGATGATGAAAAGCCATTAAAGGACAGAGCATCCAGAAAGCTGGATACAAATAAATTAAATTTTATATTTTAAATCAAATGATTACTGTCACCAAAATTCACCATGGCAACAAATATTTTCATGTTGTGAAAAAAATAGCTGAAATTATTTTGACAACTAATGAAATATTTTGTGTGTTAAAGAAAAAAGTCCTATGAGTCTGTGGCAGATGGCAAAAAATGGCCTTTCAGTGGCTCCCATCAGAAAGGAAAATCTATTCTTCCCTTCTGGAATCTGGAATGACTTTGTTATTTTGCATGAGCCATTAGAATGTGGAGGAAAAATTTCATGTGAAAGCTAAGCTGGTCCACTTTACCCACTCCACCTTCTCTTGGAATCCTGTTACCAGTGAAAGAGAAAGTCCATGTTGGCCTGCTGGAGGGCAAGAGATGTGTAGGGCAGACATGAGCTGAAGCTTAAACAATTATCCTCCCATTCACCTGGCTGCTGACCACAGTAATACGGATGAACCCAGCCAAGACCAAACAACCCAGATAGACCTAGCCAAAGCTGCTGTTCCAAGAATCAAGGACAAAATAAAGGACATTATTTTAAGCCACTAAATCTTAAAAGTAATTTGTTATACAACAAAGAAAACTGAGACACAGCAAATGGAATGTTTTCATTTATTATTCTTTCTATAACAAATTTGAGCCACACCATTTGGTAGTCAGTCACTCATGTTCAGTTAGCTATTTATATATACAATGTAATAAAAGTAATTAAGTTAGATTCCAGTCATTTGAAATTATATCATTCAAACAAGGTCTGGGGCTATTTTGGTTTGGCCTAAGAAAAAGGTTTTGCTAGAGCCAATGAATAATATATACAGGACTTGAGAGGGAGAATTTATCCTACTTACTAAAATAAATTGTTTTCAAGTACTTAGAATTTTTATTAACACAAAATAACAGAAAAACTAATGGACTAAGTCAAATCATTCTTAACTTCACATCAGTTCATTAGCTTAGAATGTTACAACTTATACAATAAAGCAGTAGAATTGCAGTTGAAAAGAATATTTTGCTTTTCTTACTTTGTTGATTCAAGTGGCTTTTCCTCTTATCTGGTATTAGATTAGTGAAATGTTTCTGATATTTGCCAATCGATAATTCTACTCGTGAGTAGGCATGTACATATTTCACACTTGTGATAACCTATCTACATACCCAAAAATTTTGTCTGTATCCTTATTTGTGTCTTAGTCCCTTGCATTTTCAAGACAAATACTCCAATGTTTGCCTCTCAACATCAAGCCCACGATTTGAGTTCATCATTCTAAGAGCATATAATTTCATCTAACTTATTAAGAAGGAAAGTATTCTG
Organism: Nanger dama; assembly: GCA_917880005.1. NCBI lineage: Eukaryota > Metazoa > Chordata > Mammalia > Artiodactyla > Bovidae > Nanger > Nanger dama. The sequence goes on from CAKJTW010000024.1 coordinate 30,175,964, forward strand.
GTCAAATTATGGACTGTGAAATCTAGATTAAGAGGAAAGTAAATATAGGAGGGAGATTTTTTGAATATGTGGCCTTTGAACATGACACTTCATAATATAGAGTGGTTTTTATTGTTTTAAATCTTTCATACCTTCTTATAGCACACAGCAATATCTGAAAATTCCTATTTTGCTACACCTTCTACTATACCAGAAAAAAATATTGTTAAAAGTATTGCCAATTCCTCAAGCAAAATCTGATACTATATTATTTAATTTGCACTTATTTTATTATAAATGAGGTTGAATATATTTTCATTTGTTGTTGTTTAGTTGCTAAGTTGTGTCCAACTCTTTGTGACTCCATGGACTGCAGCACGTCAGGCTTCCCTGTCCTTCACTATCCTCCAGAGTTTATTCAACTTACGTCCACTGAGTTAGTGATGCTATCTAACCACCTCATCGGCGGCCACCCTCTTCTCCTCTTGCCTTCAATCTTTCCCAATATCAGGGTCTTTTCCAATGAGTCAGCTCTTCATCTCAGGTGTCCAAAGTATAGCGGCTTCAACTTCAGCATCAGTCCTTCCAATGAAATTTTTCTTGTCAATTTCCTAGTCACATACTTTTTTATATAAAATAACACTTTTGCTAAAAATTGCTAACCACTATCTGAACCTTCAGTGAAGTCTTTTGCAAGGATCTTGCCTCAATTTTGATGGCTGCTGAGTGATCAGGTGGCAGGAGGCTGGGGTGGATGTAACAATTTCTTTTCTTTAATTGAAGTACACCTAACCTTCCTTTTGAGAAATCTGTATGCAGGTCAGGAAGCAACAGTTAGAACTGGACATGGAACAACAGACTGGTTCCAAATAGGAAAAGGAGTACATGAAAGCTGTATGTTGTCACCCTGCTTATTTAACTTATGTGCAGAGTACATCATGAGAAATGCTGGACTAGAAGAAACACAAGCTGGAATCGAGATTGCCGGGAGAAATATCAATAACCTCAGATATGTAGACGATACTACCCTTACGGCAGAAAGTGAAGAAGAACTAAAGAGCCTCTTGATGAAAGTGAAAGAGGAAAGCAAAAAGTTGGTTTAAAGCTCAACATTCAGAAAACAAAGATCATGGCATCCAGTCCCATCACTTCATGGGAAATAGATGGGGAAACAGTGGAAACAATGTCAGACTTTATTTTGGGGGCTCCAAAATCACTGCAGATGGTGACTTCAGCCATGAAATTAAAAGACGCTTACTCCTTGGAAGAAAAGTTATGACCAATCTAGATAGTATATTCAAAAGCAGAGACATTACTTTGCCAACTAAGGTCCATCTAGTTTTTCCTGTGGTCATGTATGGATGTGAGAGTTGGACTGTGAAGAAGGATGAGTGCAGAAGAATTGATGCTTTTGAACTGTGGTGTTGGAGAAGACTCTTGAGAGTCCCTTGGACTGCAAGGAGATCCAACCAGTCCATTCTGAAGGAGATCAGCCCTGGGATTTCTTTGGAAGGACTGATGCTAAAGCTGAAACTCCAGTACTTTGGCCACCTCATGCGAAGAGTTGACTCACTGGAAAAGACTCTGATGCTGGGAAGGATTGGGGGCAGGAGGAGAAGGGGACGACAGAGGATGAGATGGCTGGATGGCATCACGGACTCGATGGACGTGAGTCTGAGTGAACTCCGGGAGATGGTGATAGACAGGCACCAGCCCCATGCGTCCTGCATCCTGCATCGAACATAGACTGGCGCTTCATTCTTACAAGATAGTATACATGTTTCAATGCCGTTCTCCCAAATCATCCCACCCTCTCCCGCTCCCTCAGAGTCCAAAAGTCCGTTCTATACCTCTGAGTCTCTTTTGTTGTCTCACATAGAGGGTCATCATTGCTATCTTCTAAATTCCATATATATGTGTCAGTATACTGTATTGGTGTTTTTCTTTCTGGCTTACTTCACTCTGTATAATCGGTTCCAATTTCATCCATCTCATTAGAACTGAGTCAAATTTATTCTTTTTAAGGGCTGAGTAATACTCCATTGTGTATATGTACCACAGCTTTCTTATCCATTCATCTGCTGATGGACATCTAGGTTGTTTCCATGTCCTGGCTATTATAAACAATGCTGCAATGAACATTGGGGTACATGTGTCTCTTTCAATTCTGATTTCCTTGGTGTGTATGCCCAGCAGTGGGATTGCTGGATCATAAGGCAGTTCTATTTGCAATTTTTTAAGGAATCTCCACACTGTTTTCCATAGTGGCAGTACTAGTTTGCATTCCCACCAACAGTGTAAGAGGGTTCCCTTTTCTCCACATCCTCTCCAGCATTTATTGCTTGTAGACTTTTGGATCATAGCCATTCTGACTGGTGTGAAATGATACCTCATTGTGGTCTTGATTTGCATTTCTCTGATAATGAGTGATGTTGAGCATCTTTTCATGTGTTTGTTAGCCATCCGTATGTCTTCTTTGGAGAAATGCCTATTTAGTTCTTTGGCCCATTTTTTGATTGGATCATTTATTTTTCTGGAGTTGAGCTGCATAAGTTGCTTGTATATCTTTGAGATTAGTTGTCTGTCAATTGTTTCATTTGCTATTGTTTTCTCCCATTCAGAAGGCTGTCTTTTCTCCTTGCTTATAGTTTCCTTTGTTGTACAGAAGCTTTTAATTTTAATTAGATCCCATTTGTTTATTTTTGCTTTTATTTTCAGTATATTGGGAGGTGGATCATAGAGGATCCTGCTGTGATTTATGTCAGAGAGTGTTTTGCCTATGTTTTCTTCTAGGAGTTTTATAGTTTCTGGTCTTACATTTAGATCTTTAATCCATTTTGAGTTTATTTTTGTGTATGGTGTTAGAAAGAGATCTAGTTTCATTCTTTTACAAGTGGTTGACCAGTTTTCCCAGCACCACCTGTTAAAGAGACTGTCTTTACTCCATTGTGTATTCTTGCCTCCTTTGTCAAAGATAAGGTGTCCATAGGTGTGTGGGTTTATCTCAGAGCTTTCTATTTTGTTCCATTGATCTCTATTTCTGTCTTCAGAAATCAAAACTTTAAAAGAGGACTTTTTTTTCACTTCCAGATAATTACCTGCAGTCTCTTCCAGAAGATTATTCATTCATTCACTCATTTGTTCATTCACACTTGTACCATGTGCCAGGGCATTACCTGCCACTGGGATATGAAATTTAGCCAACAGATATGAACAATGCCCTCCCAGAAGTTAAGACTCTAGAAAGAATGATTGATACACATCAGAAAGTCACACATTCTAACCTATGCTAGATGTCATGATGGAAAAGCATAGGAAGCTATTTGAGAAAGGGGATGTAATTCCTGAATCCAGGGAAATTTTCCCCAAACAACTAACAGATGGAGGACAATACCAAGACTGTTCTCTAGATGTCTGTCCATCTCCTCAAAGAATAACCAGACACTCTTCTGGGGGAAGTCGGGGTCGGCAAGAAAAAAATTTGGCTATCTTTCTCTTCCTTTGGGATAAACATAAGAATGAAAAACATACCTTACCTTGGTACTTATTCCTCCTGTCTGATTATTTTCAGAATCATTATTATTATTAGGTAAGAGGTGTCAGCTCATCTATTTTGAATAAAAGGTGAATACATTATTATATCAACCTTCATTTATTTTAAAGATCAAGATGTAAACTGGATTTTCCATTGAGTGGAAATGTGGCAGATATGATTTACAACTTTGTTTCCATCAAATAAGAAGTGTAAGTATAGTAATAAGAAATATCCATCAAAACTAAGTTCAAATAGTTGAGCATACTCCAGAATAGAAGCCGTCAAGACAAAACTTTGTCACTATATCCAAGGGACTGAAAAAGAAAGAAAGATCCCTAGGTTAAGAGCCAGAAATAGTAGCAGGCAGTGAAGTTGGTCAGATAGATGAAGTCCAACAAGATAGGTCAAAGGAAAAAGAACTCCAAATTGTCCCATAACGAGTAAATAGAACAAAATCACATTTTTATATTCAGTTCCAGCAGTCAGCTGAAGATAGAAATATCAAAGTATCTACAGAGAAAGATCAGCATAAGGATAAGAAAATGTTTTCTACTAATCAAAATAATAGCATTATTTGTAGAGACAAAGGAGAGATTTCTGTGACCAGAGGAAAAAGAGTAGCATCACGCTCCCTGGAAAAAAATGCAGGTAGAAAGTAGGACTAATCTTATGAAAGGGGAAAATAGAGTGCAGCTTCCACAGCAAGATATATTTTTCTGTTTCTTCTATGGCGATAGCTTTATTATATATTTTTTTGATTCTTCTGTTTTAATCTTCAAATCGCTAGTGCATTTCACATGGTTCCAAAACAAAACAAACAAATGAAAATATAAAGAAATTAATGAAAGAAAAAAGTCTCCCTCCTAGAACTGTCCTCTGTCTGCTCATCACTTCTCCCCCACGCTGTCCACACCAGTACCAACATTATCACTGTGATGTGTGTAAAAATAGGCTTTTTTTTAATATTTTCTACCATTTTTATATCAGGTCAACATGCTGCACATCATGTTCAATGTCTTAAGCTTTTTACTTAAGGTATCTGAACAATCATTATGTGATATCACAGAGAGTTTCTTTTTATATTTTAAAGTTGCACATCATTGCATTGTATTTGGAAGACTATAATTTATAACTAGTATCCACTTTGTATATATCTAGATTGTTTCTAATCTTTTCCAAATACAAGTAATTCTCCATTGAATGGCCTTGTTTGTGAATCATATTTCATGTGTGCAAGTATATTAGAGCAATAAACCCCAGAAACCAAATGGATGTGTTGATTTCTGTTTGTCTTGCAATTTTGGTGAGTGAGTGAGTGATAGTCACTCAGTCGTGTCCTACTCTTTGTGACCTTGTGGACTGTCCATAGAATTCTCCAGGCAAGAGTACTAGAGTGGGTTGCCATTTCCTTCTCCAGAGGATCTTCCTAACCCAGGGATCAAACCCAGGTCTTCTGCATTGAAGACAGATTCTTTACCATCTGAGCCACCAGGGAAGCCAAGGCAATTTTGTTAGGTATTAGCAAATTGCCCTCCGTGAAGATAGTGCCAATTAAAGCTCCTACCAGAAATTTATGAGAGCCTGTGCCCTACAGCCTGACCCTTGAGTAAATCAAATCTTTGCTGGAAGCCAGCATGAGGAACTCCGCCCATGGCAAAGGTCATGAGGAAGGAGGCTTCGGCATATGCAAAGGTGGGATCGAGCCTCAGGAAACCCCCTGTTCCCAAGCATCTACCCCCAAAACCAGAGTCTGTTTTATTCTCTCACTTACACCTCTGACTTTATAGGGGCTCTCCCCCATCACCATTTCTCTCGGAGAAGGAGTTAACTTGCAGCTCCAGTTAATAAAAATTCCTGGGCGTGACAAGAGTGTTTCAACTTACAAACTCCTCTGAAGGTTCTCTAGCCTACCTGAACAGGTTCGTTTGGCCACATGTGATTGTTTACAGCCTCCCAACTGTGACAGGCATGAGATGCTTTAAAACTTTCTAAATACAGACTCTTTTGAGAAGTTACAAAATTATTAGTATAGTATAGTAGATTGATTAGAAATTATATTGGTGAAGGGTTTTCATTTGTTGAGCCAATATTTGCTGCTAAATCTCCATATTCCCTGCCCTTATAATGAATATAATTAGCATATAGGAGAAATAAGTATTAACCTTTAAGATTAATCATGTTAAACCTTAGGCTAAGTAAATTCCTTTCTTGGTTGTAACCCACTACACCCTTATCCTATAGGAATGCAAGTTTATTTGGAGGGTGGCGTTTGGTTTAAGAAAAAGTCATCCCTGGAAAAATAAGTTTTCTGGTTGACTGACCTTTATCAGAAAGGGCCATAAAATGTCAGCAGGACTCATGGCCAGAAGATGATGTAAAATCCCTAAGACCTTTGTATAATTTTATATGAAGCACCTGATTTTGACAAGGGTTGGGTCTGCTGACCCGCGTGTGACTCTGTATTCATCCCTATGTATAACAAAAAGTATATAAGCAAACCTGAAAAATAAAGAAAAGGATCAGTTTCTGGAAAGACTGATTCCCCAGGTTCGTTTCTTTCTTGTTCCCTGTTTTTCTGGCTGAATTCCCATCTGGAGAGTGGGTGCTCGCCACGTCTACCTACTTGCCCTGGCTTCTCATTTCCGTGAGTGAGGGAGCCCAAGGCGGGGTACCTTCTCATATTCAAACAGGCGCCAGTGGCCCAACATAGATGGTGCAAATTTCTTGTCTTGGAATTTTATTGGTATCCCACATAAACCAGCATCTTTTTCTCCACTAATATTTCCTACCACACTATCCGTTTCTAATATTTCTATATATCTGTAATTAAATAAGTTTTTTTCCTAGGATGCCGATTCTGTCTCCCCTTCGAATTACCCTGGATCCACTGGGGCATTTTTTTTTCCTTTGAATTAATGAAAAATAGACACTCAATAAGCTTTTATAGGACTTCCCTGGTGGCTCAGATGGTTAAGCGTCTGTCTACAATGCGGGAGACCTGGGTTTGATCCCTGGGTTGGGACTATCCCCTGGAGAAGGAAATGGCAATCCACTCCAGTACTGTTGCCTGGAAAATCCCATGGATAGAGGAGCCTGGTAGGTTACAGTCCATGGGGTCGCAAACAGTTGAATACGACTAACCAACTTCATTTCACTTCACTTCAAGCTTTTATAATGAGTGAGACCGAGACTCTTCCAACATGTTAAAGAGATATTCAGCATTATCTTTGTGAACTGTTTATATGTACCTTTCTCTGTCAAGTTACTGGAAAGTTTGGTGCTTAAAAATTTGAACAGTTTAGCATGATCAGCCACCAATGACAAAGGATGCCAGTCCAATTAGAATGGATGTCAGGTGTAAACAACTGGAATGCCTTTGGGATCATGTTCCAATGGAAAATTAACCCTGATTGATGGTATTTTTCTAAGCGCTTTCAGTAAACAAGAAAATAGGAAACTAACTTTGTTATTTATTGTCTAAATTTACTTATGCTATTTTTTGGAGAGCAATCCAAATGTTTTTAATTTTAGACCATTATATCATCTACATTTTTAATTAGAAAGAGTATTCCACTCCAAGAATTTGAACAAATTCTTTTATTTTTTTGAGTACATATGATTTCAAATTTCACGCTTAAACTTTTGAAATATTTGGATGGTTTCCTAGTACTCATTATGAGATATAAATATAAATCTATTCTTAATTTTTCCAGATACTTACTTAGTTGTGCAACTCTATTGATTAACCCTTTTTCCCCCACTGACTTGAAAACAACCTTTCCACCATATATTAATACTAAATTCTCATATTAATTTGGACTTATTTCTATACTTTCTATTTAATTTCACTAATCCATATAAATCTTAAGTACTATTACCACACTACTTTAATTAGCAAACCTTTTTTATTATACTTTAAACCATTTAAGTTTTCTTTACCTTCACTAAGAAAAAATAGTCAAGACTACATTATTTTTGTTTGCATTGCATGAGAATATGCTGCTGCTGCTGTTGCTAAGTCGCTTCAGTCGTGTCCGACCCTGTGCGACCCCAGAGATGGCAGCCCACCAGGCTCCGCCATCCCTGGGATTCTCCAGGCAAGAACACTGGAGTGGGTTGCCATTTCCTTCTCCAATGCATGAAAGTGAAAAGTGAAAGAAGTCGCTCAGTCGTGTCCGACTCTTAGCGACCCCGTGGACTGCGGCCCACCAGGCTCTTCCGTCCATGTGCCATTGCCTTCTCCAAGCATGAGAATATACTTGCCCATTTTTCCCAAGTTTTCTGAATTATTTTAATTATTTTACTCATTGACTTTGGTTTCATTCTGGAGCTAGGTTTTCTCTCATATGTTCCTATTTGAAAATCTATTTCTGTTAGTTGGTGGATTATTGCAGCAGTCCATATGCACATGTCCATAAACATTGCCGGGACAGAAATATCTGTCTGCTGCATCACTTGGATGAGGACCCTTAGAAAATCTTTCTTTTAGGTTTGGGATATTACCTTTCATCTCTCCTTCCTGAGCATCTCTGCCACATTCTCTATAGTTCTTCCTTAAAGATAACAATACATTAAGTGATGAGCTGGACAAGCATACTTCTAAAATCTATGTACTGTGTACCTTGGTTGAATTATGAAGTAGATTTTTGTGTAGCTCATGAAACCATATTTAGTTCCACATGTTCACTTTACTTTCTTTGGTGCTCAGATGGTAAAGAATCTGCCTGTAATACAGTAGATCCAGGATTAATCCCTGGGTTGGGAAGACAATTGAACATCTTGCTTTCCAATATAAACAAAATAAAATTCAAAAATATCTACCAACTCACAATTCTCCAATACAAACCCTTTATTATTCTCAAAAAATAATCCAGCAAATTGACAAATACTGTCCTATTACTTATTTCATTCCGTTTGCCCAGAATGCTATATTCATGTCAGAGAACTTACTCTTCCTTTAAGTTGTGTCTTCAATTTGAAACTTTTTCTTGCCCTCCCTTCAGTCAAGTATGTTCTCATTCGCCAGAACAAAATTCATCTAGGAAATACCACTGATTTTTATACTTAGAAAATTCCTCCCTGTGTTGTGAATCACTTCCATATGTGAACATATTTTTTTTCCACAAAGTGAAGTTATCTCAGGAAAATGGAATTTCCTTAAATTCCTATAGACACATAGTCGCCAACACTATTCAAAGAGAATAGACCTCATTAAAAGTTTGCTTATGGTTTTTAGCACCTTAGTGTAAATTGCCTTTTCAGTTAACCAGTTTTAGTGCAGGGAGGAAATGAAAAGCAAGAGTTGGAGGAGCAGTAATTTTGAAATAAACCAGAAAGTTAGTGGTAAGCAGAAACCCCATGAGACCCGGACACAGGGAGGAGGAAGAAAGGGAAACAAAATAACGAATAACGAATCGCAAAAGAGTGAAGACAACCCACTTTGTTTAATTCACATTTTTAATGAAGCAACCCCCTTCTCCGAGTTCAGAACTGTAAACTAGAGCACACTTGATAAGCGTGTGCACTAAGTATTTTTCCTAACGTCTCATTATAAAACCCTTCAAATATGCAGCAAATGAAAGAATTTTAATATAAAAACCATATACTCACTTCCTAGATTGTGCCATTGATATTTATGCTTTTTAACCACATATCTACTTATTTATCCATCCAACAATCTTTCTCAGTTTTTGAAAGTAAATCTCAGAATCTGTGTAGTACAGCTTAAGCACTTCCGAATGTGCATTATAAAGAGTTTACTTTTTAAATAATTTCTTTTCTTTAAATGTAAAATGTATATGTACCCTTGCTGCCACTTAGTCACTCAGTTGTGTTCAACCCTCTGTGGACCCATGGACTGTAGCCTGTCAGGCTCCTCTATCCATGGGATTCCCCAGACAAGAATACTAGAGCAAGTTGCCATTTCTTCCTCCAAAGGATCGTCCTGATTGAGGGATCGAACATCAGAGATGCAGATGTCTCCTGCATCTCCTGTGCTGGCAGGCAGATTCTTTAACACTAGTGCCACTGGGAAGCCTTAAGATTCCCCTATCTGACAGCTAAACTAGAACAACTCCCTGCTTCTCTCCAGAGATGCCTAGATGTCTGGTACCAAGATAAAAACAAATGAGTTAACCAAAGATTTATAATGTGTTCCTTAAATCTCAAACCTAAAAACTTATACCCAAGACTAGCTTGTTTACAGATTATGTACCCCTGGGGAAATGGACTAACCATTCTGGCATGGAGATATAACTAGAGCACAAGAGTCTACTGGAGATTTTTCCTCGTGGTAACTGAAACTAAGACTCAGAACATGCTGTGCCATTTCCTGTGCCACGGTTAAACCCCGAGTATGCTCTGTGAAGTACTGCAAACATTTTCCTTCAATCTTGTGAAATTGTAGCATTTACATACAATGCAATACATAAAATGCAAGTGACATTTACTAAGTTTTGAAAAACAGAAAGACATCTGTGTAACCCAAACACCTATCAAGACATAAAATATTCTTTTTAATCCCAGAATGTTCCTTCCTGCCTGCCCCTTCCTATTCAATCCCCTGACTCACCTGAGGGGCCCCTGTTGTTCTCTTCATTTGCTTTTTTTTTTTTTCCCCAGGATAAGTGCATGTTTAGTTTTATAAGAAATTGCCAATACTTTCCCAAAGTGGCTGCTGCATTTTACATTCTCATCAGTAACATATGGGTATTTTAGTTACTCTATATCCTTGCCAACATTTGATGTTCTGTCTTTTCAATTTTAGCCACTCAAGTAAATATATAGTGGTGTCTTATTTATATTCTAGTTTTTATTTCCTGATGACTAATGGTATTGAGCAGTTTTACATATGCTTAGTGAACATTTGTACATTTCCTTCTATGAAAGTAAAAGTGAAGTCACTCAGTCGTGTCCGACTCTGCGACCCTGTGGACTGTAGCCTACCAGGCTCCTCCCTCCATAGGATTCTCCAGGAAAGAGTACTGGAGTGGGTTGCTATTTTCCTTCTCCAGGAGATCTTCCTGACCCAGGGACTGAACCTGGGTCGCCTGCATTCCAGGCAGACACTTTAACCTCTGAGCCACAAGGGATTTTTATGAAGTATCTGTTAAAATACTTTGCCCATTTTTAATTGGATTATTTGCCTTTTCATTATTGAGTTGCAGGTATTCATCATATATTCTGGGTACTGATCTTTTAGCAGTTTCATGTTCACAAATATTACCACTGAGGCTGTAACTTGCTTATTTATTTGTTTTATTAAAGATGTCTTTTAATGAACAGAGATGTTCATTTTTTTAAGTCTAGTTTATCAGTGCAATCTGCAGAATCATGAAAAATAATGAAACATTGTTGTTTTAAACCATTATAGTCTTGGCAGAAGTTTAATGTCAATGGTAGATAAAAATAGTAGCCTGTGTCCACAGGTTAAAAGTGAAAAGAGAGTTTTAAGAAGAGCTCTGAACTCAGTCTCGAGCATGCCCTAAAAATGTCCTGGACAAGCTATGACACTGAATTTTTTTTTTTTAGAATAAATGTGGATCATGACTTTCTGAGACATTCCCCCACCCATGCATGAATATTGAAGAATCCAAATCCTCTGTGTATTATGCCAAGACTGACACAGAAACTCTTAGAACATCACAAGAACAGGGCTCCACGTTATAATTTTGATTCCTCCTTCTTTTCAGTGCTGGCTGTTGTTAATTTGCTTGACAAAGCCAACAACACCTCTTCACTATGAAACATTAGTTGACAAAAATTACATGAACCACAGAAAAATTGAGACTGGCATTATGTAATTATGGTTGTCCTGACTACAATGTAAAACAAGCAATTAAAAAGATTGTAAGAGTGTCTTTTCTCATTCACACCAGGGGATAATACTTAATGATATGATAGACTCTTACTGAAGGTATTAACTAACATCAGTGAGGGCTGTGATCTTTTTCTTGAGAAGACAATTACAAACAATAAAACTTCATTTGACTCATATTTTAATACAGAGATTAACATAATGAAAAACATTTTGTGTCTAAATTTTATCATTCTTTCAGAACTCCAAGACTTTTAGAAAGTAGAAATAAAAAAACCTTAGCAGAATGGCAATCTAAATTTGTGGAAGAGAAGGGAAAGTTTTAATATTTTTCTCTCAAATTCAAAATCATAAAAATGTACAAAGTATGAAATGATTATATTATGAGAGGATAAATTTTTTAAAAGGTTCCTATATTCAAGCTAGATTGGGTCCTTTAAAGCTTGGTTTTTATTCTGAAAAGTTATGCTAGGATCCAGATCCATTCATTCAATTAATGAATATTTAGTAGATATCAACTACTATACTGCCAGGTATTGCTGAAAGCTCTGAAAAATACCCTACTCTCATGAAGGGATCATACAACTAGATATTTATAGCCTCAATGGTACAGATGAATCTATTTGGAAAGCAGAAATGGAGACACAGACATAGAAAACAAATGTATGGATACCAAGTGGGGAAGAAGGGGTGGGATGAATTGGGAGATCGGGACTGACATACATACATGACTATGGATAAAATAGATAACTAATGAGAACCTACTGTGTAGCACAAGGAACTCTACTCAGTGTTCTGTGGTGACCTAAGTGGGAAGAAAATCCAAAAAAGGGGGGATATATTATATATGGCTGATTCACTTTGCTGTACAGCAGAAACTAACACACAACATTGTAAAGCAATTCTATTCCAATAAAAAAAAATTTTAAGCACATGAGGTCACACTCTAAATGGGTGTGGATACAGAAGAAAGAGTTGAGGAAAGCAGCAAACGAGCTATAAAAGAAACTAAGAATCAAAGCTGGAGAGGTTGCTGATAAACCAAAAAAATGATGTCCTACAAAGCAAGAAATGAGTGTGTGTCAGGAAAGAAAGAGAAAGTAGTTAACCATGCTAAATGCTGCTGATAATTTAAGTAAGATGAGGACTAAGAAATGGCCATGGGATTTGTCTGTATAAAAGTCACTGAGGACAGGAACAATTCTGAGGGCATGACAGGGGAAAACACACAGAAGACGGGATTAGAGTCAGCAAATGCAGACAATTCTTTTAGACTTTGGAGTAAAAGGAAACTGAGCAATGGAGACGGCATCTGTAGAGATTAAAATGGGTCAAGAGAAGAAATTTTTATATAAAAATTACAGCATGATTGTAAGCAGATGGAAATGACTTAATGGAGAGAAAAAATTGGTGGCATATCTAAGAAGAATCCAATAATAAAAGGCATCAGGAACCATATCTTTAAATACAACTGCATTTGCGTCCCCCGTGTTCTATCTTCTGTTCCCAGATGGCTTGGTAGAAAATTATCTGCCTGCCAATGCAGGAGATCTGGGCTCTACCCCTGGGTCAGGAAGATCTCCTGGTGGAAGAAATGGCCACTCCAGTATACTTGCCTAGGAAATTCCATAAAGAGAGGAGCCTCATGGACTATAGTCCATGTGGTCACAGAAGAGTCCAAGGCAACTAAACATGAATTCGCACATTCTATTTTCAGAGCAATTCTTTGCTTTTCATCCTGCTGCGCCTTTTGGGAAACCACTTCTGAAGCCTGGTTATTTACCTCTAGCCCCTGATCTCTGGCTCTATAGCTCTGTTTTCTTGCCTCAGTAAAACACGTCCCCATTCATCATGAAACAATTCTAGAATATTTTCTCATTACTCTCTATGTGTTCTACTCTTATCTGTGGATCCAAACAAACTTAAGTAGGATATTATATAGGAGATATATAATTGTGGGTACGAGAAGTGATCACCCTCACAAGAAACGATTTCTCCATATTATCACCACTCTAGCCTTTATTTTCTAACATATTTCTCCTCTTAAAAAAAAATAACAACTTTTCTTAATGCAAAAGGAGCAGGCCTTCACTGTGAAAAAAAGAGATACTGGAAAAATACAGAAGGTAATAAAGAAAGATTTCTCAAATTTTAAACACTCAACCTTTCACATTCATTTTTCTATTACTATGCTGATTGTTTAGCAAATAAGAAGTCACACATAACATTTGCACTTAAAATGATGCAACCACTATTGTTTTTCCCTTTTTCTCAGCTTCGATGTTTCTTCTTTAAAAAAAAAAAAAACTTTTTATTTTGCATTGAAGTAGGGCTTCCTGGTGGCTCAGCTGGTAAAGAAAATGCCTGCTAATGGAGGAGATGTAGGTTCAGTCCCTGAGATGGAAAGATCCCTGGAAGAGGAAATGGCACCCACTCCAGTATTCTTGTCTGAAAATTCCCATGGACAGAGGAGTCTGGTGGGCTATAGTCCCTAAGATTGCAAGGAGTCAGATAAGACTGAACAATTGAACACATAGAATTGATTGACAATATGGTGTTAGTTTCATGTGTACAGCAACATTATTTACATATATATATAGCTATATAGCATATATGTAGTATATATTGAGTAGAGTTCCCTGTGCTATACAGTAGGCCCTTGTTGACTATTTGTTTTGTATATGTAGTGATATCTGTTAACCCCAGGTTCCTAATTTACCTGCTCTTAGTGTATAGTGTTGTTGTTTAGTTGCTAACTCCTACCCTACTCTTCTGTGACACCTGAATTGTAGCCTGCCAGGCTGCTCTCTCCATAGGATTTCCCAGGCAAGAATACTGGAGTGGGTTGCCTTTTCCTTCTCCAGAGGATCTTTCTGACCCAGGGACTAAACCCACGTCTCCCCCATTTACAGGCCAGTTCTTTACCACCAGCCACTATAGCGTGTATACTCACAAACTTTTTAAAGAATTTCCAGGTAGAAGTCTGTGTGAACATAGATTCTGTTTATAAAATACTTGTTTTGGAGTTTTTACCTCTGCTTGCACTAATAGTTGTAGGAGAATTGTTAATGTTCCACATCTTTTGTAATTTGCTGAAAATAATGCATAATACTTACGATTTTCCTGGGCTTCCCCAGTGGCTCAGCAGTAATCTACCTGCAATACACGGGTTGCAGGGGACTTGGGTTCAATCCCTGGTTTGGGAAAATCCTCTGGAGGAGGGCTTGGCGACCCATCCCAGTGTTCTTGCCTGGAGAATCCTTGGACAGAGAAGCCTGGCAGAGTATAATTCGTAGGGTTGCAGAGTCGGACAAGACTGAAGCACCTTAGCACCCACATAAGATTTTCCTACTAGCTATTAGCAAAAGTAATCTCTGTCAAATGTTAATCATTTGTCTTTCTGTTTGGTGAATAGTTCCTCACTGAATTATCTACAGCTTACTTTAGCGAATTTTCTCCTCTTTCAAGTGGTTTAATGTCTTCATAAATTAATAAAACTAACACTCTATCACATTTTATTTCAAGTATACTTTAATATATTTTTTCATTTAACTCAGTTTTTTGCTTGTTTTCTTTTTATGTTATTGACTTGAAAGCTTTGACATACAGTAAGATGCATTGGTCATTTTTAGGTATTTAATTTTATTCAGATTCATACAATTTGTCTTCATTCACAAATCAGATAACTACTCACCTGTATTTCCTGTTCTTTTTTAGCTTCATTTTCTGCTTAACTCTTTGGTCCTTTATAATTTATTTTGATGAACTAGGATAACATAAAATCAAAATGGAGTTTTAAACTGGTTCATCAATACACTCAGGAGTGCACTTTGAATAATCTATCTCTTTCACCTGAATCATCAGGATTCATTTGTCTTTCACTGCATAACAGACACTGGTTCTGTGATAGCTATTCTATTCTATTGATCTGGCAGTCTATTTTTCACCCACTAATTACTATAGTTTAATCCTTTAAATTACACCTTTAATTATTCTAGTCTTATAGAAAGTTTTATTATCTTGTAGGGCTGAAAGTGAAAGTCGCTCAGTCCTGTCCAACTCTTTGCAACCGCATGGACTATACAGTTCAGGGAATTCTCCAGATCAGAATACTGGAGTGGGTAGCCTTTCCCTTCTCCACAGGATCTTCCCAACCCAGGGATTGAACCCAGGTCTCCCGCATTGCAGGCAGATTCGTCACCAGCCAAGGCACAAGGGAAGCCCATCTTGTAGGGCTGCTGCTGCTGCTAAGTCGCTTCAGTCGTGTCCGACTCTGTGCGACCCCATAGACAGCAGCCCACCAGGCTCCCCCATCCCTGGGGTTCTCCAGGCAAGAACACTGGAGTGGGTTGCCATTTCCTTCTCCAATGCATGAAAGTGAAAAGTGAAAGTGAAGTCACTCAGTCGTGTTCAACTCCTAGCGACCCCCATGGGCTGCAGTCCACCAGGCTCCTCCGTCCATGGGATTTGCCCGGCAAGAGTACTGGAGTGGGGTGCCATTGCCTTCTCCGCTTGTAGGGCTAGTCCTTCTTTATTATCCTTGTTTACAAAAGTTTCAAGACATTTCATGTCTGTTTGTTCTTTAAGGTAAGAATGAAGTCCTCATTTTAACTGTAGTTTGGTACAGTGACTAAGAACACTAACTCCAAATCTAGTCTGTACAGGTTAAAACCCCACCTTCATAACATCTAACTCCATAATCTTGGGCAAGTTATAGGAACTCAGTAGGTCTCAGTTTTACATCTGTAACATGGGTATAATAAAAGAACATGCCTCTTAGAGTTGTTGTGATGATAGAGTGAATGATTAAATTTACATAAGGTACTTAAAATAGCACCTGGCAACATAATATAGAATAGTATATAGAAGTATCTTTTATTATTATTTAGCAATAAGATTTTTGCAAACTTTACATGCCTTCTATCATTGAATACTTTCTTGAATCTCTCTCTCAGGATTCTCTCCATATGATTTAATGACCTTGTAAAAACTAATTAAGTGAAAATTATTTCATGTTTTGGGAAAAAACTAAGACATTTTTTCATTCCTATTTAAATTATTTCCAAAGGCACTGTTTCACATCAGGGTTACTAATCCTCTTGACTTTCCAATCAACAGGATGAGAAGAAAAAGGATAAATGCTAGTATGAATATGTACATTTAAAATCATTCCTAATTCATTTTTATTAAAACATTGTATTATCTTATGTCTTTTTTATTATTTTATCCAGTCTGTAAGATAGAAGTTTAGGAATTATTCTTTGCCTTATAGTTTGATGGAGGTGGGGTTTTCACTTTGTCATCTTACACTTTGTTCCAACTATACACCTATATGTAGATGATATGATTTTAGTTGGTCCTTTCTGATTCAGGCCTATATGTACTACATTGAGAGAGAAAGACAGCAGGTTTATCAAGAGAGCAAAATTGAAAATTCTAGAGACTCTGACTTTTATATTAGCACTTTTAATAAGCTCCATCCCAAACCCTCTTCTCATGACAGGATACAGTTGGTTCCAAGGAGCATGTTGAGGAAAATGGCCAAAGGAGGGACATAAATAGAAGCATCTGGCAGTTTAGCATTGCTCAGAATTTTACCTGGTTCCTTATGAAAAAGAGAGAAGACAAACTTCTCAGATTAGGAGAGGTGTTAACAGATTACAGTGTGAAATATAATGAATGAAGGATGGAAAGTAGTTATAGATACACTTAGATATGCTTCTTGTTGTTCAGTCACAAAGTTATATCCCCACAACAGCAGCACGCAAGACTTCCCTCACCATCTCCCGAAGTTTGCCCAAGTTCATGTCCATTCAATCAGTGATGCCATCCAACCATCTCATCCTCTGTCGCCCTCTTCTCCTCCTGCTCTCAGTCTTTCCCAGCATCAGGGTCTTTTCCAGTGAGTCAGTTCTTCACATCAGATGGCCAAAGTATTGGAGCTTCAGCTTTAGCATTAGTCCTTCCATTGAATATTCTGATGTGATTTCCTTTAGGATTGACTGGTTTGATCTCCTTGCTGTCCAAGGGACTCTCGAGTCTTTTTCAGCATCACAGTTCAAAAGCATCAATTCTTCTGTGCTCAGGCTTCTTTGTGGTCCAACTCTCACATCCATACATGACTAGCTGGAAAGCCATAGCTTTGACTATATGGACCTTTGTCAGCAAGGTGATGTTTCTGCTTTTTAATATGTTGTCTAGGTTTGTCATAGCTTTCCCTCCATGAGATATGCTGCTGGTGTTGTAACAACAGCTGCATAAAATCAAGAGCTGCATTGTCAAGCAGGGTCTAGAGGTTTCTTTTCTTTTCCTGAGAAGCAGAATCCTTGCTGCAGAGACCAGGTCTCCTTCCTCAAGTCCACTTCTCTGGTTTCTACTTCTTTACCAAAAAAAAAAAAAAAAAGCTGAGATAATAGCCTAATAGGGAAAGTTCACACAGAGTATCAAAACATTCCCTGTTTGAATCATGTCTTCCCATGACTGTCTTTTCTTGATGACCCTAAAATTCAGGATGTAGCTTGTGTGTATCCACTTTTTATGTCTGAATACTCATTTAAATATGGTCAGTTTAAGAGGAAGAAAAGGAAATCATTAAATTTTCCATACTTAAACATAAGTGTGTGATATAAAAATGTCTTTCAGAATGCCTCAAATACCTGTCTAGGATTAGCCATTCAATAATTGAGATTTTAGCTCTATAAATATCACCTATGTAATGTAATATGAATTAAAAGGCCCACTTTTCCAGTTGGTCAGCAGAGATATCTTCTCTTACATTTAGTAACTCCCTCTCTCCAATCACTTCTCTTACCATCAGCACTTTAGGAATATCACATGTCAGTGAGATCCACGGTATTTTGAGGACCATTCTAGGGATTAATGTTTCAGAAAGTACAGAAAAAGTGCAAAATTTGAGTAACAGCTATAAAATAAATGGATTCCCAGAGAAGCATTAATCATGCTTAACTTGCAACAAGTTAATATCCCCATGGTCTAATATACTTTTAAAGACAGAAAATTATGCAGAGGTTTGTTTTCAAAAAGTGGTTATTATTTACTGAGTTTTTCCTAATGGGTTAACATTTGGTTAGAATTTCGCAGATCATCCATTTGGCTCTGTTAGGAACATTCAAGTTAAAATGATGCTTGGGGATGATAGTTTTACCTGGGTAGTGATAAAACAGTCTTAGGTAATAACATCCATCATTCTCAACTCACTGGAGGCAGATAGCTTTAGTGAATGAGTTGTGCATTTCACTGATCAATTTGCTTCACTTAGAGAACCCTGGTAGTAGCATAAAGTCTGTGGAGCAAAACTTCAAGGAAATACAGAATGGGCAAAGAGAATTACATGAAAAGACAATAAACCAATATCTGAAAATAAAAAACAAGGGATTCAGTGAACATTAAAAATCTGAGATATGAAAATAATTGACTCCTAATAAAAATGAAACAGAAATAGACTCTTTTTCTTAAGTAATTTTAAAGATATTTTTGTGATATTAACTGTACCTGGGAAATAATTTCTACTATGTCAAGTAAACATTTAGTGACAATTGGTAACATTTTAAGATAACTGGAGTACCATTTAGGGAGCTTAACCTAACATTTTAATATACTGAAAGCTGTTCTTATAAAGAAGAGTCCTCCCTCTGAAGCTTGCCATAGCCTAGTCATTCATATATACACTAATCTTTTACTCTCAGTAACTATGGCTTTCCTCATTCCCATCCACATCTCACAGACTAGTTTAATGCCAATGGATACCATGAGACTATAAAACCACCATCTTAGAACTTCAGGACAGTTGTGGAGCAAAAATAGAGAGCAGTTAACCCAGGAGCACTGTTTTATGTCAAGGTCAAATACCAGCTGAGTAGGGATAACCTCTGATATGGGGTCAGAAGGTCCAAGTTCAAATTCAGGTTCTTTGTTCTCTAGACATGCAATCTTGAGCAAATAGCACCACCCTCTAAGCTTCAGACTCCTCATTATGAGAGTGATCAGTTCAGTTCAGTCACTCAGATGTGTCTAACTCTTTGGATCCCATGGACTGCAGCATGCCAGGCCTCCCTGTGCATCACCAACTCCCAGAGTCTACTCAAACTCATGTCCATTGCATCGGTGATGCCATCCAACCATCTCATCCTCTGTCGTTTCCTTCTTCTCCTGCCCTCAATCCCTCCCAGCATCAGGGTCTTTTCCAATGAGTCAGCTCTTCGCATCAGGTGGCCACAGAATTGGAGTTTCAGCTTTAGCATCATTCCTTCCAAAGAACACCCAGGACTGATCTCCTTTAGAATGGACTGGTTGGATCTCCTTGCAGTCCAAGGGACTCTCAAGAGTCTTCTCCAACACCACAGTTCAAAAGCATCAATTCTTCAGCGCTCAGCTTTCTTCACAGTCCAACTCTCACATTCATACATGACTACTGGAAAAACCATAACCTTGACTAGACGGACCTTTGTGGCAAAATAATGTCTCTGATTTTTAATATGCTGTCTAGGTTGGTCATAACTTTTCTTCCAAGGAGTAAGCGTCTTTTAATTTCATGGCTGCAATCACCAGCTGCAGTGATTTTGGAGCCCCAAAAAATAAAATCAGCCCCTGTTTCCAATGTTTCCCCATCTATTTCCCATGAAGTGATGGGACTGGATCCCATAATCTTAGTTTTCTGAATGTTGAGCTTTAAGCCAACTTTTTCACTCTCCTCTTTCACTTTCATCAAGAGGCTCTTTAGTTCTTCTTCACTTTCTGCCATAAGGGTGCAGTCATCTGCATATCTGAGGTTATTAATATTTCTCCCGGAAATCTTGATTTCAGCTTGTGCTTCTGCCAACCCAGTGTTTCTCATGATGTACTCTGCATATAAGTTAAATAAGCAGGGTGACAATATATAGCCTTGATGTACTCCTTTTTCCTGTTTGGAACTAGTCTGTTGTTCCAGGTCTAGTTCTAACTGTTGCTTCCTAACCTGCATACAGGTTTCTCAAGAGGCAGGTCAGGTGGTCTGGTATTCCCATCTCTTTCAGAATTTTCCACAGTTTATTGTGATCCACACAAAGGCTTTGGCATAGTCAGTAAAGCAGAAGTAGATGTTTTCTGGAACTCTCTTGCTTTTTTCTATGATCCAGTGGATGTTGGCAGTTTGATCTGTGGTTCCTCTTGCTTTTCTAAAACCAACTTGAACATCTGGAAGTTCACAGTTCACGTATTGCAGAAGCCTGGCTTGGACAATTTTAAGCATCACCTTACTAGCGTGTGAGATGAGTGCAATTGTGCGGTAGTTTGAGCATTCTTTGGCATTGCCTTTCTTTGGGATTGGAATGAAAACTGACCCTTTCCAGTCCTGTGGCCACTGCTGAGTTTTCCAAATTTGCTGGCATATTGAGTGCAGCACTTTCACAGCATCATCTTTCAGGATTTGAAATAGCTCAACTGGAATTCCATCACCTCCACTAGCTTTGTTCGTAGTGATGCTTCCTGAGGCCCACTTGACTTCACATTCCAAGATGTCTGGCTCTAGATGAGTGATCACACCATCGTAATTATCTAGGTTGTGAAGATCTTTTTGAGTAGTTCTGTATATTCTTGCCACCTCTTCTTAATATCTTCTGCTTTTGTTAGGTCCCTACCATTTCTGCATTTATTAAGCACATCTTTGCATAAAATGTTCCCTTGTTATCCCTAATTTTCTTGAA
Source organism: Nanger dama (assembly GCA_917880005.1). Classification (NCBI taxonomy): domain Eukaryota; kingdom Metazoa; phylum Chordata; class Mammalia; order Artiodactyla; family Bovidae; genus Nanger; species Nanger dama. The sequence goes on from CAKJTW010000024.1 coordinate 30,196,995, forward strand.
CAGATCTCTAGTCTTTCCCATTCTATTGTTTTCCTCTATTTCTTTGCAGTGATTGCTGCTCCTTGCTATTCTTTGGAACTCTCCATTCAAATGAGTATATCTTTCCTTATCTCCCTTGCTTTTCACTTCCCTTCTTTTCACAGCTGTTTGTCACAGGTGTTTATAAGGCCTCCTCAGACCATTTCTGTCCTTTATTGTACCCATCTTTGCATGAAATGTTTCCTTGGTATTCTTAATTTTCTTGAAGAGATCTAGATCTCTAGTCTTTCCCATTCTGTTGTTTTCCTTGGTGATCAGCAATAAATGATAGAGTTAGTTACATCTAATTCATAGATTAAGTGTAGCACTGCATGAGAAATGGTCTTGTCCAAATTTACATGTAGAAAGTACTTGGAATTGTAGCTGAACCCACATTCAAATGTTCAGATGATTCCAGAGCCCCTTTTTATCTTTTACTTTCAAACCTAACAGTTCACGTCCACGCATCTCCAGTACACATGTGGAGTGATTACATAGAAGGGACACAGTGTCAGTAATTGTCCTGTGCATTACATGTCAAGGGTCTTCAGAGCTCTGCACACCTATATTCAGTCCACTTAATGGCAGGAGAAGCAATTTAATAAATGTTACTGACTGGTATAAAAATTATAACAAACACAGTGTGCCAGGCACTATTCTAAGAGTGGGTGGTAGTTTAGGCACTAAGTCGTGTCCAACTATTGTGACCCCATGGACTGCAGCCTACCAGGCCCTTCTGTCCATGGCGTTCTCCAGGCAAGAATACTGGAATGGGTTGCCCTTTCCTTCTACATGCATTCTAAGAGTAATACTTGTATTAATGTATTTAAGTCACACAATAAGGGTTGGGGGGTAGTTTATTTCTGAGGGCCTGAAGAGCACTGGCAGTAAAGAGAATAATCCCTTGTGTCTTAGTTCCTAAATAATGACAAACCTGATTTTATGCAGCTGTTCTTTGCATCCCCTAAGCTCCAGTTTCTTTTACTGATACAGGAAATCACTCCAAATCCAGGATGCAGGATTCCATATGAATTGCCCAGGTGGCTGGCTGTTTAAGAGAGGTACATAACAGGTAGAACTTTAAGCTTTTGCAGCTAAAGAAGAGGAAAGGTCAGCCTAATTCATTCACAATACCATTAATCAAAACAACTGTTCCTTAAATCACTGGGGATTATAAAATATACAGAGAAATTTCCTTCTTTTGACTTTTTGCTTTTTCTTGATTTTTGTGTGCTCCAAATCAAGATTTTTTTTTTTACATTCATGGCTGATGTAGTCTTTTTTCTCTAATTCTATCAGATGGTTAGAAGTATTAAAAAGATAACATTTTAAGATGCCACAGAAAGAAACAGAATTAAGACAGGCTCATGTTGAGAGTATTTAAGGGTATCTGGTGACATTTCACCCTTCAAATAGCAGTGCTTCTTATTGTTCTTTTTCTTTCTTAGCAAACTGGCAGCTGCTATATAAACGCTTGTTGGGATCCTTTTTTTTTTTTTTTTTGCTTTAAAGCAAAACGATGAAATTTTAAGACATAACGAGACAAGGATCTCAAACAGACATGAGACATTCAAAAGCATTCATCAGAATGAACAATGATTTTAAACACTAAATTTTGAAAGGGTTGTAAATAATAAATTTTCCAATATGATAAGGAGATGGTTCTTTCTCTAATACTTCTTGTTTCTTCATATCAAATTCTTTTTTTTTTTTTTATAGTACACCACTGCTAACTTGGGTCTTCCTTGGTAGCTCAGCTGGTAAAGAATCCGCTTGCAATGCAAGAGACCCCAGTTCGATTCCTGGGTCAGGAAGATTCACTAGAGAAAGGATAGGCTACCACTCCAGTATTCTTGGGCTTCCCTGGTGGCTCAGCTGGTAAAGAATCCACCTGCAATGTGGGAGACCTGGATTCAATCCCCAAATTGGGAAGATCCCTTAGAGAAGGAAACTGCTACCCACTCCAGTATTCTGACCTGGAGAATGCCATGGACTAACTACAATAATCATCCTATAAGCTATATTCCCAACTTATGTAAGTGACTTTTTTAAATAAAGTATGAATCTCATTTTTAGTTAATGTTTTCCTTTTCTCATCATCTCTTATTACAAGTCCCAAAACTATGTTCCTACATTGCCAATGCTTCCATAAATTGGATTTTCATTCATTATATAATTATTTTTAAAAGGAAAATGGTGATCTTGCACCTCTAAATTGAGGGGTAGTGATGTTCTGATAATTGCTTTACACTTGTTTTCCTGAGGGATATGTTGGGAGGAAGCCCTAGTTTATATCACTTGCCAATTTATATGGGATAAATACTCCCACCATAGCTTATTTCAAACTGCCAAGATGAAATCACAGAATAAGGAAAAGATGTGTAGTAACATTCATTTTGTAGCATTTCCAAGAAAGAGATACAAAGCCAAATTCTGGAAGTAAGATGTGGGCACAACTTCCCAGTATATTAAGTTGCAAGGACAGCTGTAGGCTTCCACCAGACAAGTAAGGATCTATTTGTGACACCAGACCACAGTCTTAAATGAGCCCATGGGTAACCATGGCAGCAGTGGCATGAGTCTCAAGAGATGTGAAGGATAGGCATGGAAAGACAGGTGAAGTCACAATGGGTATAGCAAGGATCAGTTCAGTTCAGTTCAGTCACTCAGTCGGGTCCGACTCTTCGCGACCCCATGAATCACAGCACGCCAGGCCTCCCTGTCCATTACCAACTCCCAAAGTTCACCCAGACTCATGTCCATTGAGTCGGTGATGCCATCCAGCCATCTCATCCTCTGTCATTCCCTTCTCCTCCTGCCCCCGATCCCTCCCAGCATCAGGGTCTTTTCCAATGAGTCAACTCTTCGCATGAGGTAGCCAGAGTACTGGAGTTTCAGCTTTAGCATCATTCCTTCCAAAGAAATCCCAGGGCTGATCGCCTTCAGAATGGATTGGTTGGATCTCCTTGCAGTCCAAGGGACTCTCCAAAGTCTTCTCCAACACCACAGTTCAAAAGCATCAATTCTTCAGTTCTCAGCCTTCTTCACAGTCCAACTCTCACATCCATACATGACCACAGGAAAAACCATAGCCTTGACTAGACGGACCTTAGTTGGCAAAGTAATGTCTCTGCTTTTGAATATGCTATCTAGGTTGGTCATAACTTTTCTTCCAAGGAGTAAGCGTCTTTTAATTTCATGGCTGCAATTTTGGAGCCCCAAAAATAAAGTCTGACACTGTTTCCACTGTTTCCCCATCTATTTCCCATGAAGTGATGGGACCAGATGCCATGATCTTCATTTTCTGAATGTTGAGCTTTAAGCCAACTTTTTCACTGGCCACTTTCACTTTCATCAAGAGGCTCTTTAGTTCCTCTTCACTTTCTGCCATAAGGGTGGCGTCATCTGCATATCTGAGGTGACTGATATTTCTCCTGGCAATCTTGATTCCAGCTTGTGTTTCTTCCACTCCAGCGTTTCTCATGATGTACTCTGCATAGAAGTTAAATAAACAGGGTGACAATATAGTCTTGACGTACTCCTTTTCCTATTTGGAACCAGTCTGTTGTTCCATGTCCAGTTCTAACTATTCCTTCCTGACCTGCATACAGATTTCTCAAAAGGCAGGTCAGGTGGTCTGGTATTCCCATCTCTTTCAGAATTTTCCACAGTTTGTTGTGATCCACACAGTCAAAGGCTTTGATAGTCAATAAAGCAGAAATAGATGTTTTTCTGGAACTCTCTTGCTTTTTCCATGATCCAGCAGATGTTGGCAATTTGATCTCTGGTTCCTCTGCCTTTTCTAAAACCAGCTTGAACATCTGGAAGTTCACAGTTCATGTATTGCTGAAGCCTGGCTTGGAGAATTTTTAGCATTAAGCATCAGTTATCAGGCCCTTAAGAGCAATCTAGTCAAGGCTATGGTTTTTCCAGTAGTCATGTATGGATGTGAGAGTTGAACTGTGAAGAAAGCTGAGCACCGAAGAATTAATGCTTTTGAACTGTGGTGTTGGAGAAGACTCTTGAGAGTCCCTTGGACTGCAAGGAGAGCCGACTAGTCCATTCTAAAGGAGATCAGTCCTGGGTGTTCTTTGGAAGGAATAATGTTAAAGCTGAAACTCCAGTACTTTGGCCTCCTCATGGGAAGAGTTGACTTGTTGGAAAAAACTCTGATGCTGGGAGGGTCTGGGGGCAGGAGGAGAAGGGGACGAGGGAGGATGAGATGGCTGGATGGCATCACCAACTTGATGGACGTGAGTTTGAGTGAACTCCAGGAGCTGGTGATGGACAGGGAGGCCTGGTGTGCCGTAATTCATGGGGTCGCAAAGAGTCGGACTCGACTGAGCAACTGAACTGAACTGAACTGAACTGAAGAGCAATCCAGCTGTGGTTCAGGGCCAAAGTTCTTGTCTCCAAAAACAGTAGTAGCTGCAATAAACAGAGACAATTATTAAGGAATAGAGACATCAAATCACCTAAACAAGGGTGATAGTACGAGGAGGGGGTCTAAGTAATAGAAGAATGGAGTAGATTTCAGAGACAAACAAAATCTAACTATCCAGATTGGTGTCCAAGGTCAGAGGCACAGCACCAGTAAAGGACAAATATATTGAGCTATACAACCCTAGAATAAATCCAGTCCTTGTGCCATGGTGGCCCTACGATGTTTAAGAGGGTTATACATGCCAAGTGAAGCTAGCGGAGGGATTTAGAGTATGGGAATCACAGAGGGTATAACAATATTCCATTTATTTGCATTAGCTCCTCTCCATTACTATTTAGCTCATCACTTCCTATTGAATTGTCACTGTTCATAGGCATATAATTGTTTACTCCCAAGACAGAGATTTTAAAAAGGGTGTTTTAACATACAGTTTTTATATCTATTGCTTATGCTCACTACTTAGTAGTTTCCATGCAAAATTAAAATATAGTAAAATAGGCCCCATTAAATCCTAAATACAGGGAGAGAGGTGCTCTAGAGAGTGCTCTAATGTTAAATGTGCTAATTGGAGTAGTGAAAAATGATCATTTGTCTGGTAGCTCATATACTAAATCAGTTCAACAAAAGCAATTACAAAGTATCTACATTAAAAACACCTTAAAGAGGAGCAGGAGGAAGCGGGACAAATTTCTTTTCTAAATTTAGCCATTTTTAGACAATTCCTGGCTTGGAATCTTCTATATTCAGCCAAAAAGCATAAAAATATCCTGATATACTTTTTGTACTGAAAAAAATCATTTCAGTTTCCTTCTTGTATATTTATTATACTTGCAACAATACAAGTTAAGTTAGCTTATTTTAAAGCAATAGATGATTTTCAAAAGCTTGAATATATTTCTGTTTAAAACAAAGAAGCAAAAATACTTTTAAGCGCTCAAGTGTTTCTTACTGCTGCCATAAGAAGAAAAAAAATGAATGTTTGCTTTCTCTAGCACATTTTTTCCCTAGTACTCTGATATTTGAGACTGCTTCTTTTGGGAAAAAAAATCAGTCATTCCATTTGGTTTCTATAGTAACAAAACCTAATTTCTGGGGTTTCTTCATGAGCTATGATCATGCTGAAACCAAAGAGCACTCATGGGTCCTGCAAAATTCATAAAGACCTGAACAAATAGGACTGCCATCTTCTGGCATTTGTCTGAAATGACAGTTTTACCAATTCTGCATCTTAACCATCAGATTTGCCCCTTCATAGCTCCTCCTGCTATTGCCAACCCAGCACAATGACGTGATGCACACTCAGACGGTTTTTGGGTGACCTCATCAAATTGCAAATAGACCTCTGTCCCACAGGGAACATGAAGAAGAGAGGCTGTCTTAAGGCAAATATATGTTCCAGAAAGTTGGACGATAAATGCACTGTTACCGAAAGGATAAGATCTTCCCCCTTCTTTCAAGAGGTTATTTAATTGTCTCAGATTCAAAACAATTCAAAGAATAAACCATGCAGTTCAAAAGGAAATTCTGCCAGTGATTGCTATGACGAGCTTTTCTCTGCTAGGAGAGAAAGGAAGGAGGACTAATGGAAGAAGGCATATAGGATGTGGGGACTTCCTCCCACCCTTTTCAGCTGACAGTGGTGAGTTATGAGGTGTTACAGAGTAAAACAGAGTTACCGTAAGAGCTGTCCAAATAACTCATGGCATTGAATCACAACACCATCTTCAGGAGATAATTCATGTCACCAGTGAATGTTCAGTAATATGGATTTTCTCCAAAACACCATATTTAACAGGCAACACCAATGAGAGGTGAATTTAATGGCAAAGTGAATTATTTAATAGAATTGAACTATACTCCAACATGGAACAAGAGCTGATTAAAATGTATGCAGAATTGATAAAGTCATTTCAACTAAATGCTATTTGTAAGAAATAATAATCAGTCCAAAATGTTAAGATGCCAGCCAAATCAAAGATGAAAGGAGGAAAGAGTAATTTGATTGGGATTTGTGTATATTTCAGCACTGCCTTCTTATTATTACTGACATCATAGTAAATTAAGCTTTAAATGCAAAGGCAGATATTTATTCTACCAGAATAGTTCTTTTTAAGATTAGGCACAATAAATAATTACTTGAAAAAATTATTTATTTATTCTAATATTAGTAAGATACTACCATTCTTAAAAGAAAATATTCCTCCATGATTAAGTCCAGTGTTGTTTTGGAGTTTTAGACTCACAAAGTGAAAAATGGCTCCATGAAGCCTTTCATTTACAAACTGAAAGATTATGTGGAGGTTGTCCCAAATAGGAGCTAGAATCTGTTCATCAATAATTGATTAATTGAGATAACTATGAAATATTATAATATGCAAGGATAGTAGCAAAATACTTTTACTCCATTTGAACAATATTACTATCAATTGCCTCAAGTAAAACTGGCTCAAAAAGACCAAGATGGAACTTTAAAGCACTTACCCTTATATCATAACCCTGTGAAAAGAGTTGAAATATTATAATTAGACATTGATTTTTGGCTCTATAGTCAGTGCGATGTTATGTTCCAGCACCAAGCCCCAAATTTGATCCATTTCTAACTGCAACTGATCAGTTTACCCTGCACAACAACAGACATTTCTCTGAAATTGCTAATGTTAGTAAATTTGTCTGTGCTGTGTAGACTTTAGGTTTCTTTTTCTGAAATTTGCATCTTGGTCAGAGTGCCCTTGCTCTCTTTCCAGATCAAGTACTTTTCCACTTCACAGATTCCCTCAATAAAAAAGCTAGTAGTACCAGTAAAAATATCTTGCTAAGACAATTATTAGAGAGCAGAATAAATACCTAGTACAACTCTATGTACCCTGTTGAATACCCTGTGAGCTTGATTTACCTTTAAATTGTCTTTTACACTCTGTCTTCTTTCTAGTCCCATTTCCAACACTCTTGTTTAGGTCTTCACTTTTTCATCTGCGCTATTCCAGCAATAATCTCCACCTGGTTTCTAACAATTTCTCTCCTCCACAGACCATCCTCCATGTTGCTATCATGTTAGTTACCTGAAGAAACAACTCTGTTAGAATGTTCATTTGCTCAGAGTCAATGCTTGCTCTTAGCTTGCAACACAGAATCCAGTCTTGGCATGCCTTTCAAACCATGCATAGTCTGGTATCAATTTTCCTTCCTAATTCTTATGTCAACAATTTCATCTGGAAAGTTAATGCTTCAGCCAAAATAGACCAATTATCATTTTAAAGAATTGCCACCCCCGACACTGTGTCATCCCAAATCTCCCCTTATTAAATCTTAACTCTCTCTCAAGGCCCTGCTTAAGTGTGACTAGTTCTTCAAACCTTTTCTGATAACGATCATAAGAAACTTTCATTATTTGTATTTTTCCTATAATATCTAATATTCCTCAAGATATTGTAATAATCTGTGATACTTTTAGGTCTACCCTAAATATGAATTCTTTAAGTCAGCTACAAAATTAATTTGAACTCAGTCTTTTATTCATAACATCAATAAACATTTGTTGAGGACCTACTAAATCCTAGTCCCCATGACAGGCACTGGAGATAGATTTATGCACATATTAAAAGAATTTCTGCCACCTGGAACTCACATTCCAGCGGGAAAACAGACTGTACGTGAAGTAGTAGGTAAATAAATATGTAGCCTAGCTATTGGGACAAATTCTATAAAGGAAATAAAGATGGTGATATAAATATGAGAGATAATTTTACCTAATGTAGTAGAGAAGGCTACACTGAAAAAAAAACACTAAGCTGAGACTTGACGAATAAGAAGAGACTGACTAACAAAGCATTCAAAGTGATTATTCCAGCTGAAGAAACTACAAGAGCCAAGTCCTGGATATTAGTGGTGTGGTACATTATTTAAAGTCCAGGTAGAGGGTATAACCGGGTATAGGAGCAACTTGGACCATTCATTAGATCATGCCAAACTGTGAAGGTCATGGATAGAGTCTGGATCTTGTTTTAGGAGCAATGTTAAGAGAGTGAAGTTTACTTATAATTGTATCCTTTCATTTTTCAACAAATATTTAAGTACCCACTTTATATTATAAATAAGGATAGTTATTAAAAACTTACAGTTTAATAATAAATTCCTTCCTTCAGGAAAGATACTGGGCTTCCCATGTGGCTCTAGTGGTTAAGAACTTGTCTGCCAATGCAGGAGACATAAGAGACTCAGGTTTAGTTCCTGGGTTGGGAAGATGCCCTGGAAGAGGGCATGGCAATCCACTCCAGCGTTCTTGCCTGGAGAATCCTGTGGACAGAGAAGCCTGGGGTACTATATTCCAAAGGGTTGCAAAGAGTCAGACACAACTGAAGTGACAGCATACATGCAAGAAAGACACAGTCTTTCATAAAACCCATTCAATCTTTGCACAGTTTAGGAATAGCTGGTTACTAAAAGAATACAAAAGAAGCAACAATTTCAGCAGAGGCCATGGTAAAATTGTTCATCTCATTTCCAAGCAGCCAAAAAGAAAAATCTTTTCTTTATTTATACTATGCCTTCAACCTGCTTTAATGATCAGGAAACAGTCATGAACAAAGATTTCTTTTTCAGTACTATGGCCAGCTTTTGGCTGGTACAGTCCTAGAGAAAAATCTGTAGAAAACCATGCATGATTAAAATCAGAGGAAGTCAAAGAAAACTTGATGGCATTGTGTTATCAGTTTGATTGCTAAAAGGAAACACCTTCCTCACTCATCAAAGAACCAGGACAGGCTTTGTGTCACAGTGGAGTTGGTTAACACACGTAGAACATGGGCATGACATGATGTATCATAAAAGTTCAAGTGCATCCCCATCCTAGCAATGTCTTGACAAGTACTTGTCTCTAAGTTCCTCACTATTGCTATCTTTTATATTATTGCTCAAAATGAAAATATGAGGGAGAAAGAGAGATTGCCAGGCAGGGCCAAATGAAGTTTATAGGTTGCAACTTAAAACGTATAGTTGAAAGAATTTTTGGTTGTTGTTATTGTTGTCTGTTTGGGGGTTTTGCTTGTTTAAATTTTTATTGAAGTATAGTTGCTTTACAATGTATTATTTTCTGCTGTACAGCAAAGTGAAACAGCTATATTTATACATATATCTCCTCTTTTTTGGCTTTCCTTCCCATTTAGGTCAGCATAGAGCACTGAGTAGAAATCCCTATGCTATACAGTTTTGTTTTATTTTTATTAATGATAAAAAACACTTATGTCCTATATTTAAAATAGATAGCCAATGGGAATTTGCTGAATGGCTCAGGAAACTCAAACAGGGGCTTTGTATCAACCTAGAGGGGGTGGGATGGGGCTGGAGATGGGAGGGAGATTCAAAGAGGGGATACATGTATACCTACAGCTGATTCATGTTGAGGTTTGACAGAAAACAACAAAATTCTGTAAAGCAATTATCCTTCAATTAAAAAATTAAAAAAAAACACTTATGTTAATGCTTTCCAGCCAAATACCACCAAGAATAACACTGTAGCTGAACAAATTGATTTTTGCTTGTTGCTCTGAGGATGAAGGCACATATAGGTTTCCATGAGCTGACTCAGTAAGAGGGTGTTAGAGAAGACTTATAATAGGATTTGAGCTTGTGTTAGATGATTGGGGCAGGATTTAAGGAAACAGGACTTTGAATTGGACTCTATCAGGTATTGAGGGTAACTCTATAACGGGCATCGTAATAAGCTAAACCCAGGCTGATACCCTAATAGTCACTGCCACTTGAGACATCCAAGAAGGGCTTATCAGAGTCCTTCTCAGAGTCTTAATATGTGATTTGTTGGAAGAAATGTCTCCCGTTGTCATGTTTTTAACCTGGGGTTGCCTGACATAACATGTGCTAAGGCTTGGAGCAAGGAGAGTAACATGTTCTTTTTTGAACAGAAACAAATGGAGACGAGAGGGTCATAGCAAAGTCGCTCAGTCGTGTCCAACTCTTTGCAACTCCATGGACTGTAGCCTACTGGGCTCTTCCATCCATGGGATTTTCCAGGCAAGAGTACTGGAGTAGGTTGCCATTGCCTTCTCCAGGGGATCACAGGGATCAAACCCTGGTCTCCTGCCTTGTAGGCAGATGCTTTTAAAGTCTGAGCCACCAGGGAAGACCAAGAGAAGTTCATAAAAAGCTGAAAAATATCCATAGGCTAGGACACAATGTTGCATAAAGTCTTAATCCACTCTTAGGTTTTCCAATCATATGAGCCAATAAATTTTTTTCTTAATCTAATTTTAGTTCAATTTCTGTCATTTGTAGTCAAAAGCATCTAGACTAATAAATAAATATCACTCACATAAGTAAAATTCTCCATTCAAGAATGGAAAATCTTTCTCTTAAAACTGGTATATAGTCCATCAATTCCTTGTTTGTATACTCCCATTTATAGCATATCTTTGATCACTTCTCCCCAGTATACACTGTCACTGTGCTGATACAAAGACGTCAGTGACAACACAGATCATTTTCATGTGTATTATTGCAGCAAACTCCTGGCTCATCTCACAGTTTCTTTCTCTTCTCCATAAAGCAGCCAAAATAATTTTTAATAGGTAAAAATAAGTATACACTTTCTTGGTTAAAACCCTTTAAAACTTTCAATTTCCCCTCAAATAGATTCCAAAGTCTGGAGTTAGGACCATTGCCTAACTTCCAAATCTCGTCTTATTTTTCCTTCCCCCTCACCCACGCTGCTTCAGCCATACTGGCCTCTTTCATGTCCATCAGATATATCATGCTTTTTTTTTTCCTGCCATCGAGATTTTATATGCACTATTTCCTTTGCCTGGAACACTCCTCTAATCATCACTGCCCACCAAACCCACTCTTAACCTCCTAGGTATCAATCAGTCCAATCTCTTTCAAGTATGTGTAATAAAACAATATTGATTGTAACATAATTTTGAAAGTAAGCTTACTAGGAGATGTCTTTCCATCCTTCCTCTCAGCTTAAACATCAGAGATCTTTTCTCATGCCTACACACAGATTGTTATTCTCTCTCAGCCCTCTATTTCTCTAACATCACCAGCATCGATCACATTCAGTTCAGTTCAGTTCAGTCGCTCAGTTGTGTCCAGCTCTTTGAGACGCTGTGAATCGCAGCACGCCAGGCCTCCCCTGTCCATCACCGTCTCCCAGAGTTCACTCAGACTCACACCCATCAAGTCCGTGATGCCATCCAGCCATCTCATCCTCGGTCGTCCCCTTCTCCTCCTGCCCCCAATCCCTCCCAGCATCAGAGTCTTTTCCAATGAGTCAACTCTTCGCATGAGGTGGCCAAAGTACTGGAGTTTCTATATTGATTTTTTATTTTCTTGGTTTTTTTCTTGCCCATGTTTCTTGCCTAACTTTCAGGTTTCCATTCGTTTGAGGAATTCTTAATATTCTTCCCCAGTGTTTCACCTCTGTTTTAGTTAGCTAATGGCCATTCATGACAATTAGGATTTCTCTGTCCACATCTGCTTTGTTTACTGTATGTGCGTGTGTGCTAGTAGGGTCTAACTCTTTGCAGCTGCATGAACTGTAGCCTGCCAGGCTCCTTTGTCCATAGAATTTTCCTGACAGGAGCACTGGAGTTCCTACTGCCATTTCCTACTCAGGGGATCTTTCTGACGCAGGGATTGAACCCGCATCTCCCAATGGTAAGCAGATTCCTTACCAGTGAGCTACTTGGGAAGCCACTTACACTGTACACCCAGGATCTAACAAGGGACCCGTTATATACATAGTGCTTCTACATAGATATTTGTTTAAATAAAATTTTATGCTGTTTCATGAAGGAAAAACAGGTCTAAGAATTGTTGCTATAATCCCCACACAAAAAAAAATTTTGAAAAATAATCAAGTCAGTACAGTTGAGCTCTAACTCTTTGAACAAGTATAGGCAAGGGGGCCCATTTTAAGAGCTTTTTCTCAGGCAGGCAGCAAGTGATTTTGAAACCCAGGAGACCAATGTTTCTTCACCCGATTGGGACTCCAGTCATCTGGAGATCCTGAGATTAAAATCAACATCATCAAATATAAGTAGACCACTGTGCAGAGTAATAATTGGTTTATGAGAGTTTCATTTAAATTATACAGTCTATGCATGCCTTCTTTACTATTTTGGTCTGCTGAGTAGTTATCATAATAAAATGCAAAAATATTGTCTTGGGAAACAATCTTGAGGCTGCCCCCCAAACTGTTTCTTCTCCATAACAAAAGAAAAGTAAGGGTAAACTATTGACAAAATTATTCTGACACTGAGGTTGTATGCTACTATACTTTACCAAGAAGGCTGTTTTCATGGAGATTTTCAAGATGAGATGCAACGGTTCTCTTACTAGTGGTTTTGATGTCAGCTTACAGGGGATAAAGCTTTAGCACAGATTAAGATTCCTTGATTTACAGTTGTTCAGAAGTTAATGCAATAAATCTGTAAGAAACCACCATACTTGAACCCGCTTATCATATCTACAGTTTAAATGCTATTTTGCCATGCAAAAATTAGAGATAGGAACAGGATCAGAACCTACATTTGACCAGTACAATACAGCACTTGGTTATCTTAATATGTTAGATTTCACATTTTCCCCAAGGTTATTTTCCCCCTACTATATTTTACCAATGTGAAATATATCCTGGGCAATTTTATTTTCATTTTTGTTACTAACCAGGGATTGAGGGGGAAAGGCCAGCCATGTTTATCTACACCTATGTTTTCAATGAAAATATAGTAAGTCAATGAAACAGTCTCTCTCAATCAAGAAAACCTCTGACACCCAGCTGGAGAAAAAAAAAAAAAAGGCTATAATTTTAGCCTTTCTCAGTGCTGTTACTCCATTATACCTCAACCATTTTAGGCAACTTGCATCCCAGTGGATAAGTGAATCAAATTTGGAGTAGCAAGGAGGTGGTAAATCATACAAAGAATAGAATTTACAGCACTCAGGAGTTCAGAATTTTCAATAAAAGAACTGTTGGGTTGGTCAAAAATTCATTCAAGTTTTTCCTTACCATCTTATGGGAAATGAATGAACTTTTGGCCAACCCAATAGCTTAGAAATCCAGACACAATAGCAATGACCCACAGCTGACCCAAAGTCTCTGGCCATTTTATTCTAATCAGTCAATTAAATCTAACCATAATCATTTAAATTGGAAAATATTTGACAAATATTTCGTGAGGTTTACATGTCTTAGAAGACTAATTTTTCTGCACTCAGATGAAGTGTTAGACGCTCAGTGGTATCTGACTCCTCTGCAACTCTATGGACTCTAGCCCACCAGGCTCCTCTGTCCATGGGATTCTCCAGGCAAGAACACTGGAGTGGGTTGCCATTCCCTTCTCCAGGGATCTTCCCAACCCAGGGTCAAACAGGTCTCCTGCATTGGCAAACAGATTCCTTACCATCTGAGCCACTAGGGAAACCCAATTTGTCTGTTCTGCCCATAATATTAAGCATACTATCTAAGATAATATTATGTAGTGACTCTTCCCATTTTCTCACTTAGTGGAACTTTCAAATAGAACAGAATGCAGTCAGGTTTTAGTTATAAGTCCCTGAAAAGGGAAAGAAATTTTCATGCAGTAGTAATGGAAGTCAATGGATTTCCTCTCAGCTATAGTGAATATGGTCCCACAACACAAAGTGGCTGCTTTAATGGTAAGAATCCTCAAGGTATCCAAAGTTGTTTCCTGAAGACAAACTATGATGAGCCTTCTTCTTACTTCAAACTATCACATTTAAGAATAAGGCAAGTCTAAAGGTATGAATATCTCATGTGGCTTGCAGAAAAATGGGTTCAATTATGCTTTATGCCCTTTGCATTTTCCCTGAAAGATATCATCTAAATGACATTTTGTCAGGCACTCCAAGCTTTGCCTGGCATGAGGAAAGCCATGTTTATGGCTGCATAATAGTGCAGAAGATAGAGTCAAAGTATAACATTATGATGATCCCAACTGTTTTCCAATTCCTGTTTAAAAGAAAGGTTTCCATTTAGTTTGGTAAGAAAGAGAACTACAGGATAATCCTTGGAGACCTTCCCTGCCCAGCACCATTTAATCCTTAATTTTCTACTTAGTGAGCAACAACAACATTAAACTGTATTCCAGGAACTGTTTCAAACCCTGAAGACATGGTACGCATCAACACAGACAAATGCCTGCTCTTATGGGTCTTTTATTTAAGATAAAGGAAAAAGACCGTATAAGTGAGTAAGGAGAGAAATAAAATAGATGCCATAGGAAAATAAATCAGGACAAGGTAGTGGAATGGAAGGATCTAATAGAGGCCTCTATAGATTGTTTGATGACTGACAACTTCTCTGACAAGTCAGCCATGTGAATATCTGTGTAAAGAGACTCCTAGTCACAACGCACAAGTTCAAAGGCATTGACGTGGGAAGCTGTCTGTGTGCTAGAGGAACAAAACAGAGGGCCAGTGAGACTGACATTCAGTGAGCTAAGTGAGAAGTGATTGTGAAATGGTATTCAGGAGCCAGACTGCATGATCTAAGCAAGTAGTTTTTATTGTGTTCTAAGGGTATTGGGAAACAAACATGTGGCATGATGTAATTTAAGTTAATGGTAATTTCTGTTTACAGTGTGGAGAATGGATTTAATTTGAACTAGAGTGAAAACAGGGAGATTAGTTAAGCATTTACTGCATTAATCTAGGCAAGGGGTGGGGGTGGTTAGCTTAGAACATGTGGACACAATGGAGAGACAGTGAAAGACTTAAGATATATTTTGGAAGTATAGTCAATAGGGTTTGCTGATGGAGGGGAGGTGGAGAAGCAGAGAAAGAATTAAGTATGGCAAGGGTAGAAGGCATGACATTTGCCAAAATGTGGAAGTAAGTGGAAATCAAGTTTGGGAATGATGAGTTAGCTGCAGACACATAAATTTTCAGTTGACTTTGAACGATCCACGCAGACACTGTGCTTTGCAGGTCTTGACCAGAGTCGCTGCCCTCTTCAAGGCCCATCCAGCACCTATGTCACTTGCTCTGGAACATATCAGTCTCCGAGGTAAAACTTAAAAATGAGTCTTACCAAAATCCCTTCCCTTTTCTTCTCTTTTTTTTCTCAGCCTTTGTGGAACTCTTCCTTTTCTTACTCCCAAAGAAATAAACAGTTCAGACCAGGACTCTATAAGCTTTGGGACTTCAAATGATTCTATATTTGATCTTTAACATACCCATTCTACCAAAAGAATTTATTCCTATCTCTGCTCTCTTACTAATGACTGATGGTGAGTCCCCATCAATCAGAATCCCCTTACCACACCAACTGCTGAAAGCCCCTTCCAAATCAAGCCCTTACCCCCTGCATCTCTAGTTTAGTGGACCAATTCAACTGAAGTCTTAGGTTTCTCTTGAGTCTTCACTACAGAGTAATAAGCAATATCCCTTTGATTTGTTTCACAAGTTGTGGAGTATCCTATGAAATGATTTGACTGCAACATTCAAAGGCAGTTTTAAAAGTTTTTGGAACCTTCATAAAAGAAGTGTATTAAAAGTAGCTAGATAATCCATATCAACATAAGAGAATGCTCTCTGGAATACATAAAAGTGATCATAAAACATTTTGACTCTTCCTCTGATACCTAGGAAAATAAATTCCCATTAGTTGTCCTTCTGATTTTTGTCTACTCTATGAATAGTTTTAGCTAAAAAAGTCAACGTTGCCTTTCCATAAGAAAGTACATATAAGAAGGCAAATCTTTTGCTGTACTGCTCTGTTACTGTCATCCACATCTTATACATAATAAACAGAGCCATGGAGGCATTCACAGAATATTTGCAGTGGTCATTATTATTGCTAAGAGCTCCAAAAAATTCTCATTTGTTAGGTAAAGAAACTATTAAAGCATAAATTTTCTTTTATCATGATTAAACGGTAGGCAGAAACATTAAGACAATAGTGACTTCATATACATTGAGGTAACCAACTCAACTTAAAAAAGCATAGCAAACTTATATTAATGAAATCATTTATTAGTTAACCTAGCCACTAAGATCTTCTATGAGAGTTTAAGCTGTAACAACACTAAAATGTTGTAATAAGATGAAAGATTGACATGATCATATATATAATTCACCTAAACACCAAATAATAAGAAACAGTAAGTGATTGTATGGATGTTTTATTTTCCATCCAGATGTTTGGCACTCTGTTGAAATACCATTGGTTTGTATGTTTCTAATGAGAAGAATGCTATCCAACCATAAAGTACATGTAAAGAAAGGAATGAAAAATACCCTTTAAAGATTAATCGAGTGCAATAATTTTTGGTTCAAGATTCCAGACCCATCTTTCACCTTCTATGCATTACCTTATGAAAATTTGAGGTAAGACACTCATTTGTGACCACTTTTTCAGTCTTTCTATTAGGAGAGGTTGAGATACTGATGTGCATTAAATCTTATTATACAGTTCTGAAGAATATGTGCCAAGAAATCTTTAACAATAGTTTTAATCATTACAGAAGACAGTTAATGCAATAGAAAGCCATGAGGGTAGTTCACATGCTTACCAAATATCATGATGCATCAACCAATTAATCTGTTAAAGCAAAAGAGCCTTCTCAGTCTTGAACTTTGAAGCAAAAACTCTCAGCAAGCTTTCTGAGACTACAAGACTTATCTCCTTTATTAGCATATACAGTTGAAATTGAACCCAAGTGATTTTTAAGTCAAAGTATTTGTGTCTGAAATATCAACTTCACCTTTCATCTCTCTGTAACCCTTACAGGTTACAAGTTTCTGACACATGATCTCCTCTGCTTTGTAAGTAACTATAAATTTTTATCTTTTTGTGTGCTCCCTCTTATATAATATCACTCACAATTGAGCTTTATGAACTAATGCTATTACAAAAAAATGGGGGATGGATGGGAAGGAGGCTCAAGAGGGAGAGGAGATATATATATATATATATATATACACATACATACTTATGCTGATTCATGTTGTTGTATAGAAGAAATCAACCCAATATTGTAAAGCAATTATCCTCCAATTAAATTTTTTTAATAAATGTATTCATGCACTTTATTAAGTCAAAGAACAAAATGCAATCACACATACTTAAAGAGATACAATAATTGCAATTAATGACTTTTGATTAGTCTCTCAGTGAAAATTCAGTTACTAAAAGGAACAAGGATCAAAATAAATCCAAGATTATTTATTCAGTTGTGTCATAGATTCTGAGATAGGGAAAAACATGAGTTAAAGCTGATTCTAATTCAACCTGAATTAAAGTTATTATTCCTTTAAAATAACAGTGAACAGTCATACTAATATGTCAAATGGAACTATTAATTCCCCAATTCTGCACATTCCCACAATCTGTATGCTGCCAAATCATAAATTGAAATTTAAAGAGGACTACCTCTTTTTATGACATCTAATTCTTTAAGGTTTCAAATAGTAGAAAGAATATCAACTAATAATAACAGTAAGCATTATAAAATTAAATGTGTTTAAAATTCTAACAAAAATACAGGTTTTTACTTATACTATTATTTTCTCTAATGAATACTTCAAGTTGGCATTCATCTACCCCCATCAGTATGAAAAACATAACACAGAAAAAGCTCTCTTCTTTGAGCCAAAAGCTCAAAATTAAGAGAATAGTCTTATACACACCTTAGAAATCTAAAGAGCAGATTCTGATGGAAACAATCACACTAATACCCTAAGTAATTCTGGGTTAGGATGGTATGTCATTAAATTGAAAGAGATACAGTTTTGTAAACTCCAAAACCTTCATTGTTTTCTAACCAAAAAAATATATATTCTTTATATTCAAAGCCGAGAGAGAGAAGTGAAACTTGAGGGTAGTGAAATGGGCTTCTCTTCTGTGACTTTATCGCCAATTTGATATTTTGAAATAATGTAAAGAAGAAACTCCAGTACTTTGACCACCTAATGCTAAGAGTTGATGCATTAGAAAAGTCTCTGATGCTGGGAGGGATTGGGGGCAGGAGGAGAAGACGATAACAGAGGATGAGATGGCTTGATGGCATCACTGACTCGATGGACGTGAGTCTGGGTGAACTCCGGGAGATGGTGATGGACAAGGAGGCCTGCTGTGCTGCAATTCATGGGGTCGCAAAGAGTATGACGACTGAGTGACTGAATTGAACTGAAAGAATAAATAAAATGTTCTTCAAAAATATTTAGTTTTAACTGAAAATTATGCAACTACCTTAGTGAAAAATTATATATACAGTGATATTTTTATTTTGAATGATTTAATGAACTGTTAATAAAGAAAAGGATGTAGTTATTTGATAACTTCAAGAGAAAAGTCTCTACTTGACAACCAAAACGGTGTTTTAAGATTGCAGAACTCAATTCCAAAACTTAGTGATTTTTGTCTTGAGATGTGTAACTTTCCATTTATTAAGTAATATTTTATTAATTAAAAAGAAGTAAATATGTACTCCAAATCTGAGGTCAATATATAATGAAGAACTAAAAGTGTTAAGGGCTTCCCAGTTGTCAAGGTGGTAATGAATCTGCCTGGCAATGCAGGAGACACAGGAAGTATGGGTTCGATCCCTGGGTTGGGAAGATCCACTAGATGAAGGAATGGCATCCCGCTCCTGTAGTCTTGCCTGGAAAATTCCACAGACAGCCTGACGGACTACAGTCCTTGAGGCTGCAAAGAGCTGGACAAAACTCAGTACACACACACAGGCAAAAAGCATTAGAAGTGTTCAAACATTTATCTATATTTTCTATGTCTTGATTTCATTCACTAATAATATATTCTCCTAAAGAAAATGTATTCTCCTGTCCTGTGCAGTGAAGCATGCCAAATCATTTTCTTTAAACAATGATATGTTTCATTAATATGCTTCTTGGCAAACTGCCTGGAGAGGAGAAACAAGTTCTAATTTTTAAATACTCTAGACAGCTTATTATAGTTTATGCTGAAATATAAAATGAATGCAGGCAGATCAAGTACTCCTGAAATGCAGCATGCACTTTTATATGGTCCTTATTGATTCCAAGAGATTTATTTGATTGACCATGTAAGCAGAAACAATGCAGTTCTTGGTAACTTGCTATTTGGATAAATTTATCTTTTAAAATAAGTTAGAAATCTACACTAAATTCAATTCCCCATCTAATTTTATTAACTGTCTGCAAGATACCAAATAATTGTTTGACCAAACTCTTCCTGCTTTGCTAGAGAGAAGATTGAAAGCCATAAACTCAGGTGAATGAGTAAGACTAATGGAGACAACAAAGTTGTATTAAAATGACTTGCGGGTTTTTCGCTCCTACTTCGGGACCCTTATAAGACCATGTTTATTTTTCTTTTACACATGCACATAAGTAAACATGTAAAATGGTTTTTAAAAAAATGGATCATACTGATAAGGACTCACATTTCTTGGTCTGAAGAATGCAGCAGAATACAAACACTTAAAATAAATGGATACATTTCTAAAATTCAGAAGAAAATTAGAAATTTTAAGCATAGACTTGTGTCTACCAATTAAAGTTTTGCAGCATATACAAACAACAGTTTAACATTTCAGTGCTTGATTCTCATATTTGATTATCTACAATGTCAAAATACCTCAAATGATTGAAGGTTTTCCATTTCAAATTATTCTGTTAAGTACCACTAAATATTTTGTAAAATGATTTTTAGGTTCCTAAATGTGTTACATTTATATTATTCTTCTACTATGCAGAATAATAGATAATTATTACCTGTTTCTTGGTCAAGGGAAGAATTCATCCTCAGAAATAAAATCTTGGTTAAATTTTGTTGTACACAATTTCAAATACAAATTATCCACCACAGATTAAGACATGTCTCTTTGTATAAGAAAATTTCCTGCTCGAAATTTTGGTGAGACACAATATATGGAAAAAATATAGCCCTTAAAATAACTTGGTAAAATAATTTAGAAAATGAAATGGTGTGAAATGCTGTAACCACAGTATATAAGTAACATTTCCTCCAATAACCATTAAAGACACAGTTATAACCAGACTTCCCTTAGGACTCTTATTTTATTCTTTTATAACATTACAAAAACGGCTTTCTGCACTAAAACTTTGCACACCTTGCTCACAGTTATTTGCTCGCACTTTGCTCCTTATGCAAAAACGTCTAAGGAAAACAAGCGCACATGTTAAGTTATTTTAAGTTGAAATACACATGCTTATCCTATTTTAAGAGAAATCTGATGGTTGAAATATTTCATTTCTCAGAAACTTAATGGAAATAGCTCCTGACTGTGCAGTGAAGACAGTAATAAAATATTATTAACTGGAAAATTGTCCTTGTTCTAAATCCACTATTTCACACCTCTATAGAATCATAAACATTTAAGAAATGTTCTAACAAGCAAATAGTCCAATAAAATATCTGTTCAGTGTCAAAAAATGTTCTTTTAATTTTTATTTCAATGTATAATATGTACAAAATAGAGAAAGAAACTTGGGGAGAGAAATTGCAATCCCACATTTTATATATGAAATTTATTTCTGTAAAAGTATTCACATGGACAACCAGCATTTAAGCTTTTATCATTACCCTAGAATGATATAAACTCAGAGAATTACTTTTTTGTGTCCTTTATTGATAGAGAAGCTCTACATTCTAGGGAGGAAAATTTGCATGATTCCTTCTGTTTTCCAATGAATTATCTGAATTCCAGTTTCCTTGCAGTATTGATGAGAGATAAATTATATGAATTTAAAGTCAGATAGATAAGAGTTCAATAACAATCTCTTCACTCCTTTAATTATATGCTTATTAATCCTCACAGAATTAATCTGCTTATTAATACCAATAGAATGGGAATCAGAATAATGTTTTCCTTATGAGCTGACAGGAGGCTTTCCTGTAAAGGATATAATATAAGACCAGCCACATAGTAAATGTTTAATACATTTTATTATTATTTCACTATAAGAGGAAAGGTAACTTTTAAAATGATGATAAAAATATTTCTCGAACACTTACTGTTAAAATTAGAGTTTCAACTTTGCTCTTGATCAGGTTGTATCTATATTTCACTAACTGCAGTTATTTTGCATATATTTTGGCACCATGTGAATATTTTACATGCATTATCTACCTTGACCATTACAACACTGTAAATTCATTTTACAGACAAAATAATTAAGGGGAGCATTCTCTAGTCCCAAGAATTTTAAAGATACTATATTTTTAAATTTCTTTTGAATTTCTCTAGGTTTAAAGAGGAGATTCAGAGAAGACATAGCCTATATCTACATTAAAAATAATTTAGAGAAATTTGATGAGGAATTCCCTCCATTATGGGGATATTACATTAGACACAGCTTTTTTCCCTAATATTTCCTTGAATAACAGTACTACTAGATGAAATTATATAAATCAGTAAATTGAGTATATCCTTAAAGATCTATTTTACCCTACATTTTTTAACAGATTTGGAATTTGGTATTTTTGTTCTACTTCTGGCTAATAAGCATAATCAGTTAGATTTGCTTCTGTTGTATTATTTCATAGATAAATTTGAAGCTTATTCCTTTAATTTCATTATTTAATAATAAGAACAATTAAAATTTTAAATTCCCAGAAATAAATAGAAATATTTCAAAATGTAAGCAAAATAACTGCACATTAGCTAAATATAGATACAACCTGATCAAGAGCAAAGTTGAAATTCTAATTTTAATATGAACCAAATCTCATGTGTGTCAGTGTATGCATGTGTGTGTATGACATGAAGTTTTGTTTGAGTTGAAAAATAAATAATAAAAGTAAATATTAAATATTTACTTCTCATGCTGTATATAGCATGATCATAAACCACAGATTATATACTACTTTTCAGGTGACTTCCAAAGAAAGGAAATATTTGAGAACTGATGCAATTCTTGAGACTTTTTGAAAATGAGAAGTCATGACAGTTTAGTAACTGAATTAAAATTATAACCCAACAGTAGAATGCAAGTCAAGTTCACAAAAGAATTCATACAGATAATCCTCAACCTGCTTAATTCACAAAAAGAGTTCCAAGTATTGAACATGTCTCCTAAAAACAGGGTTCAACATTAACAACAATCTGAGTTGCAATATTAATATAAACAGAAACCAGAGAGAAAATTCTAAAATGTAGTCAAAAGTTTGATAATATTGATAATAGTATGCAATCAAATATGTGGCTATTATTAAAATTCTTTTTTTAAAAACAAGGAAAATTGAAACTTGTGGTGTGGTACCATTATTACCCCATTGGTAGTATTAAAGAAAAACATTAACAAAATATTTTAAAATTTTTCAATAAAATAAAAATTTTAAAAAATATTTTATGAATAAATATTTTTCATTCTTGAAAAATAAATCAGATATCAGATTATTTAACAATGTTAACCTTTAAATTATTAGATCATTATAGTTAAGATGTATGTCTTTTTAGTTTACAGTATATACAAAAGTACATATACAATGTATTGTATATATATTCTTATACATAGTAATATATAGTACGTGTGTATTCAGTCACTCACTCATGTCCAACTCTTTGTGGCCCCATGGACTGTACCCTGCCAGGCTCCTCTGCCTATGAAATTTTCCAGGCAATATACTGCAGTGGGGTGTCATTTCCTACTCAGGGGATCTTCCTGACCCAAGGATTGAACCCACATCTCTTGCATTTTTGCACTTCTTGCACTGCCAGGAGGATTCTTTACCACTACTGCCACCTGGAAAGCCCAGTAATATATAATATATTTATTATATAGTGAATATACTATATATATATATGAAGCTAAACTGACATATGCACCTTTTAACTATAAGGTCCTGAAAATTTAGAGTTTAAAAGAAAAATATTATGTAATATGATGTGCATATATATTGTAATCTTTCATACATACCTATTTCTACCCTCACCTTATCATTAGCAAGAAGAATGGTTATTGATTGACCAAAAATTCTCACCCTGAGACCCATAGTTCTTTAGATTTTAATGAATGATACTTGAAAGATTTATAAAATACCTAGAGACGATATAAAATTTATCTGTGATATTTTACACTTTCCCGATGAGGGACTCTCCAACTTTCCTAAAGGTTAAGAGCAGCTATTTGAGATACAAGAAAGCCAATAGAGAAAAGAGAAAGAAAGAAAGAGATGGTGGAGTAGTGAGTATGTATGTCATGGCATGGTTTTAAATCCTACCCCTCCCACATGGCTGTGGAATCCTCTTTAAGTTTCATTTTTGAAATTTTAATCCAAAATTATTGAGATAATTATGATACTATTGCAGAATAAACTATCCAAGTAGATTATATACACACTCATCTATTGGCTGTTGCTAGAAAGGATGACTGAATTCACCAGAATAAATGATTGAACTCACCAGAATTATATCTCATCACAGCTACACAGAATCACCCAAATATCCAAACATTTAGCAATGTACAGTAAGATGGCCATGCCAAGTTATGAGTTATAATTTAACAATTTGGGACATATGATGCCTATTTTATATTCAAATCATATTCAGATGATATCTATTTCACTATAATACAAATGTCTTCACACCTTTTAATCACATGCTTAGAAGTTACAGATATAAATTATTTCTATAAATTATGATTAATTGCACAAAGATTTGTTCCACCTTTTGAATTTTCTATTAATTTACTCAAACAATGCAGATACATACATGAATTCACCAAGAAAAAAAATGACTTGTATTTCAAATATTTGGCACTTGAATATTACACTCATCAGATGATTGAGTCAAAAAAGAAATTTATTTCATGCTCGCAAATAAAACAAATTTAAGATAAATGCCCTAGAGATGGCTCTAGGAACGACTTCAATCTTGAAGCAATATTGACATACAGAGTTGCATTTTGAATCACTTTTAATGTGAGGAATACATATATTTTTAATGTCATTTAAAGTCTTGTTCAGAGAAAAATGGTAGCAATGTTTGCTTTGCCTTTTCTGAGTCAATAGTGAAATCCTTTAATGAATTAGCTAAGATTTACTGAGAAAAATAATTGCTCAGTTCTTTTCTACTCAACAGAAATACGAGCACTTTCTTTTCAGGTAGTGAGTTGAATGGACAAAATCATAGTGCCATTTCCTGCTTCACACTGTGCCCATTTAGTAACACAGGATCGGTCGCCACGTTCTTAGCACTGCTTTTCAGGGAAGTCATCGCGCTGCAGAGGAGCTGAGAAGGTAGCTGGTGGCTGTCTCTCCACAGGACTTCCTTCCACAGCAGAGCTGACTATTGAAATGTCTCCTGAAGCTTTCACTGAGCAAATAAAGAGCAAATGGATTGACACAGGAATTGCAAAAGCTCAGAACCCGGGCAACCAAGGTGACAATCATGTGGCCTAGAGATGGGTCAATCTTGTCGTAGTTGAAAGACCTGTACATGTAAAGGATGTGATTTGGAAACCAACAGACGATGAAGCAGCCCACAAAGACCAGCACGATTTTGGCCAGGCGTTTCCGTGTTTCCATCTGCAAATATAAGGAAACAGTCCCTCTGATTAAAATGAAAATGGAGGCAGCCACATTCTAAAACACACTGTCTTCGAAAGATGTAAAACTCAGCGTAGCATGCAAATGCATCCAAAAAGCACAAACACGATTTTCCTTGCCAAGATAATGACTTTAACAATTTGATGTAGCCTATTTTGGTCATTACACTAGTTTCACTTTAAAATGTTTGACAGTTTATAAAAGGCTATGTTCATGTTAAAACTGTGATCTTAAACATTTCTTAACTTTTCTTTTGCTTAAAGCTTTATCATGATCACTATAAACATAAATCATTTCTGTTTGTATTAAACTCATTGAATTAAAAAACCACAGAATAAATTCAAGCTTAAAAAATTTTAAATCAGAGTATTTTAAATAAGAAAAGTTGATCTATTGAAATAGGGCATGACTTTTTAACAATCTTATCCACACACACGAGAAAAAAAAATGAAATTTGATTTAAACTCCAGCCTCTCATAAATCAAAAGCATCTAATATAACTGTCATTTTTATAAACATTATTATGTTAGACTACATACCCTTAAAATAAAAACATTTTCTTTTCATAAAATTCACCTAGTATGTTTAGTGTTTTATAGGAAGGTCTTTAGGAACGTGATAAATAGACAAAATTCAAATATGAGACAGTAATCTTCTTAAATCTAAAAATCATTTTCTAACATCTAGAGCCCCAAGTTTAGCTCACATTTGTCTAATTTGTTTGAATATTTAAATAAGGCAACATGAAAGTGAAGATATAATTTACCAAGATATTTATAGTAGACAAGATATTTTCTGAGCTAAAACTATTGGTAATTGACTAGAATATGCCAGGGAAGTCTGGAAAGGTTTAGGATTAAAACAGATCTGGGGAGTAAGTAGTGGTGAATGATAAACAAAAGTGTAAGTGAGAAGGAGTCTAGATCAGGAAGCAGAATGTGGCGCTCTGGATATAGTCCAGTAGCATCAATTAGACAACTTGGATGAATTAGAGAAGTGGATGTAAAGCTTATATTACTAAGCGTGGGCCTCCATAGCAGGTTGAGCCTGGGTGCAAGAATTTCACTGCAGTATACATTTATTTACTATTTATTTATTGGAAAAGCTATAAAGTTGAATTAGACCAAGTCTGACATTGGCACCAGCCCGCCCTCTTCTCCCTTTCACTCTTGTTTTGAGGCCCTCTGTTCCCAGTCTCTTGCTTTGGTATTCTAACCAAACCTCACCCCCAGTCCCCCGGGTAGTGTCCTAGTCCTTTTTTGATGTAACCTTCCCCCAGACTTTCTGTCATCCTTTGTGGGCTAATGGGAGAAGAAACAATAATTGAATAAATGTATACTCAAAATGTGACTCAGAAGAACTGGATTTGATCCCTGTGTCAGGAAGATCCCCTTCTCCAAGGGATCCAGTCCATAGGGTCGCAAATAGTCAGACACAAGTGAAGCGACAGCACACACACATACTTAAAATGTGAAATTTTTTCTGGTTTTTTATGTGTTCCTTTGCATAAACATTTGCACCTAAAGAAAAGCCATCAGAGACATTCTAACAGGCATGTTCAGGTGTCAGATAAATTGGACCTCAGTGGACTTTTACAGGTAAGTTGCTTTTGCTGCTAAGTCACTTCAGTCGTGTCCAACTCTGTGCAACCCCATAGACGGCAGCCCACCAGGCTCCCCCCGTCCCTGGGATTCTCCAGGCAAGAAGACTGGAGTGGGTTGCCATTTCCTTCTCCAGTGCATGAAAGTGAAAAAAGAAAGTGAAGTCTCTCAGTCGTGTCTGACTCTTAGCGACCCCATGGACTGCTAAGACATGGCCACAAAATAGAGACCACTGTCTCCACCATCCCTTCTAGTTCAGGCTACTGTGTGTCCCAGTGTCTTCTTACTGTTCTAATCATTCCTGGTATTGAAAGCCCATGAACTAGAACTCAAAATAGCACTGACTGCTTCTCATCAGCATGCCCTCAACATACACACCTACAGAGCTTACCTGTTTTTGGTATGTTCATTGTATTCTCCTGGAAGATTATGTGCACTTTTAATTAAGGTCTTCGCAATGTGATAATAATAAACACTAATGATAATAAGTGGTATGAGGAAGTAGACCAAGAAGATGAGCACTGAATGAATTTTGGATGTAATTCATCCGTCTGAGGGTAGGGTATACACGCCGTGAAGCTGCCGTTATCCAAGCTGCCAATGCGTGCCACTTGGGAAAATATGGCTTCGGGAATAGCCAACAGCACGGAGACCACCCAGATGCCCACAGCCTTCACGCAGGTCCACAGCACTGCCCCTGATGTCTGGATATCCATGGGGTTTACAATGGCTCTGTACCTGGGCAGACAGTACATCTCAAATTACTCTCTTAAGAAAGAAAAATTAAAAGGAGAAAAGAAAAGAGAGACTTTACTAAGATGCCAACCTGTTTACCATAGCCAAGACACGGAAGCAACCTAGATGTCCATCAGCAGGGGAATGGATAAAGAAAATATGGTACAGATACACAATGGAGTACTACTCAGCCCTTAAAAAGAGTGAGCTAATGCCACTTGCAGCAACGTGGATGGACCTAGAGATTGTCACACTGAGTCAACAAAGTCAGACAGAGAAGGAGAAATTTCATACGACCCCCTTTTATAAAGAATCTTTTAAATAATACAAATAAACTTATTTACAAAACAGAAATAGACAGACTTACAGAATGAAAAAAATTTTTTTACACTTAGTAATGTTAAAAAAAAAAAAAAAAGAATTGTGGTTTCCAAGGTTAAGGATGGGAGGAAGGATAGGAATTGACATGTACACACCACTATATTTAAAATGGATAACCAACAAGGACTGACTGTATAGCACAGGGGACTCTACTCAATGTTATATGGCAGCCTGGATGGGAGGGGGTTTGGGGGAGAATGGATACATGTATATGTATGGCTGAGTCCCTTTGCTATTCACCTGAAATTATCACAACATTGTTAATAGGCTATACTCCAATACAAAATCAGATTTTTAAGTTTTTTAAAAAGAAAGAGGTGCCAACACCCCCAAGCTGTTATGTAGTGTGTGGAATAACTAAGAACCCTGGTGTCTTTCTGTCCACAAGTCATTCCACTGCTTATGAGCACAGAAAAGGTGAGAAAAATATTTTAAATTGTCATTTCCCGAACCAATAATTTGCTTATATCCTTCACCGATATTTTCCCCATCTACACATTCTGCAAGTATTATCATATATTGAATAATTTTAATTAAATACTTTTATTTCCAATTACTACTGCAATTACTATAACACATAATCATAAAATACAAAATGTTCACAAAATAGTATTATTAAAATTTACCTGAATACTTTTCTAGAGCTTCTGAGGTTGGGTCTCCTATGTCTTTTTTTCCCCTAAGGACAATGAGAAACCTTAGAGAAGAATTTAGGCTGGGGTTTTCTCCCTAATTTAGTCATAAGGACAGAAAGAACTGGAAATGGAATAGCATGCTGTCTTTATAGCTCAAATTTCTTTAATGTCAAGACCTCATGACGTCTTCTCCCACCTAACACCATCATAGTAGTAAATGAACCACACTCCAGGACACAATAGCTTAAAGAGTCCAAGCCTTCTATACCTCATTCAATTACACATGACTATTGAGTAAGTTAATAATAATGCAAACAGAACAAAATCATATGTAAATCTCAAGTCACTCATATCTATCTTTAAAAGCATTTCAGGTTACCCATATATCTAGGAGGTTAACAAGATACAGAAGAAAGTGATTTTAGTCAAACAAATTAGCACTGTTATTTCATCTCTGATATATTTTAGAATATCACTTAAGATCTTTTTCTGCATCTGTAAGGTGGGGATAAAACCATCTCCCTCAAAGTTTTGTGATTAGAAAAACTGTACAGAGTACCTATTACAATGCCTGGCACCTAGCAGTTAGTTACCATGCCATGATCTTATGCCTTCTCTTTATTTATGTTTGAGTTAGTCTTATATTTCAAAAATTCAGAATAGTTTAAGCTACAAAACAAGCAGATAAAGTCTCCCTCTGAGGTTCTTTAAGAATTCATCCCATTGCCCATAGGAGAGGAGCAGCTCCCAACCTCAATGAAATAGTCTTTCTCCTTCCTGACTTGCACCAGATGTCATTTCCAGACCTCAACAGGGAAAGTGGCAGTCACATTTTCATCTAGAGGGTCTTCCCATGAAATATACAGAAATGAAAGCAAACCAACAAGAAGCAGCTTCAACTGCAAATTTAATGAAGTTGCAAACACATACAGACTTTGCACGTGGCAGAACTCAACAGACATGAGTTTCTTTCTCCTATTCTGATTAACTGAATGTTCTTTCAGAACTGAAAGAAATACAATCAGTAACTAGAATGAGCTAATGTATCTTCTTTTCTAAACTTTACCAGATGAATACATTCAAATAGGTTGGTTTGTTTTTCAAATCAGAGAGAACTGAGTGCTACAAAGTAGAAGTCTCTCATTCTATATCTGGTCCCACTCCAGAGTTAAAACAAATTTCAAATCATTACTTCCTTACATCCAAGAAATGTACTTCTGCAATTGTCTCTTGAATTAACTATTACAGACATTAGTTCTTGACATCCTATTATGATATTTAAAGATTTTCTTTCTTATACCATCTTTATTCTTCTCATTCCTAACTTCCTGATTTAGTAAGATATATTACATTTTTACAAGATAGTCAATGCAGTATTATTATGGCTAAACAAATATTGCTCACTGCAGAGTTAAGTAGTATATTTTGATGATGTTTTAAACTTAACTTTTCAGTCTGCCATTAAATAAGAAAAGCCATTAAGAATTTCTTATACCAGGGAAAGTAATAATGCATCTTAATGGTGAAGAGTCCAGGTTTTGAACTGGGTTCAGACAATGGTTCCATCACTGTGAGATTGTGGAAATTTTGTTCAATCTCAAGTCTTAATTTTCTTCACTATGGGGAGGGAGGAGGGAGGGGGTTCAGGATGGAGAACACGTGTATCCCTGTGATGGATACATGTTGATGTATGGCAAAACCAATACAATATTGTAAAGTAATTAACCTCCAATTAAAATAAATAAATTTATTTTTTAATGGTAATAATTACAGTGCCTATTTCATAGTGTTGTAAGGATAAGAAACACACACAAAAAAGTTAGCACAGTACTAAGGGCAATTAATCTTACACCTATCTCCAAATCCATAAGAAATTAAAAAGTTCAGTGAGATGAATATGAAGAGGTTAATTACTAATCAACACTTGATTACTATGTTCTGGAAGAAAAATAGAAGTGTAAACATATAACAAAACATTTCCAAACCATTTGAAGTGTATATTGGAATGTACTATGTAATTTCGCCACTAGTAATTCCAGTTCCTTGATTTAAATTTTCAAAATGCACACTGAGAAGCAAGAGTAGGCTCTGGACGACACAGAAGAGGCAACCAACTTTATGCTGTTATTAAAGTATCCACACTATGTTTACAAAGTACGTGATACACGTAAACTGAAAAAAAGTCAGTAAATATATAAAGAATAGCATTTTCTCTTTCCTTTGTCAGAGCCAGTTTACCAGTCTCCAAGACAGTAGATTGAAAAAAGCAGTATGAAATAAACTCCAGCCCTAGGTCTTGCTACTGATATCACTTTTAAAAATGAAAGCATAAAGAGAGCAACTATTATAATGATAGCTCTTTATTAAGTTTTATTCTAATCACTAAGTAGAATTTTTTTCACATTCTAATTAAAATGGATTCCATGAAGAAGGGCAACTAAACTAAAACATCACATTTTACTTCTGATATACCAAAAAAAAAGTGTTTTAAAAGATAATACTGAATAGAAATGGTCATAGAAACAAAATGAGATGCATAACTTACTCAAAGTCACCCATCTTCATAGGAATGTGGTTTTAGAAAGAATACATTACGTAAACTAAAAGGCCAGTAGTATTTGGTTTAAAAGACAATGGCTCTCAACTTTCTATTGAATATTGTCTTTTAATCAATGAAGATTAACTTCTCAATGCCAAAGTGATGTAAAGGTATTATTACAAATGCCAAGAAATTCAGATGGACTCATTTTTCATTAACAATTTAATATGTAAATTAAAGTGAAGGATCATGAACACCACCTTAATCATTCAAGTTAAGTTGTTTATCTAAACAGTTTAAGTCAACAACCCACTCCTAAGGAAATTTGACCAGGGTTCCATGCAATGATGTCTAATTACTCATTTCTCCCCACACCCATCCAGATATTCCTCCTGCTTAAATTCCCCACATCATGATTGTAGAGAGTCTGGGATAAGGTACTGGACCAAGAGTCAACAGGACTGGATTCTCCAACCAGGCCTGTTTGGGCTTCAATATCCTCATCTGAAAAATAACACAGTTGAACTAGTTGATCCATAAGGTAGAATAATAGACATTTCTCACTCTTGAAATATATGGGAAGAAGATTTTATATCAAAGATGTATTTTTGCACACTGTTTTAAGATACTAAAACTTAGTATCTTCCCTGTTAGTGGGGGGGAATCATATCACTGGACTTCAGGTAATAAAACTAGAAGAATATATAAAGTCATGTCTGAAGATCATGTACTATTCTAGATGTTTTTGCTTCAAATAAATAGCACCATTTAGTTAGTGAAATAAGTCTTCTCATTATTTGGAAAAAAAATCAAAATCAAACACTTTCCTAGTATTAAGGCAGACAGTCTTAGCTTTCAGGTTATTAAACTACTGAATAAGGAAAGTGCACCTCTAAGTTTTTAGGAACACACCAAAAGCTTCTACAAGATTGTTGCACATCTATTCTATAGCTTTTCTATGAAATGGATAATGAAGATTCCCCAAAGTGTGTGTGACTCAATAGACATGAGTTTGAGCAAGCAGGGAGATAGTGAAGGACAGGGAAGCTTGGTGGTGCTGCAGTTCATTGGGTCTCAAAGACTCACACACGACTTAGCCACTGAACAACAAAAAAGTGTGGAAGGGAAAGGCTAGGCTGTGCAATTTTAAACTAATGCAAATATTTTTAAAATAATGATTTTCTTATTGTTTTTTCAAGCTTCACGTCTCTGTCCATTTTAGCTCCTTTTATTCTAATTCTCTGATAGTCTCTCTCCTTCTCTCCCCTCTTCCCCCTGCCCTTCCCTCACCCCTCCTTGCCCAGGTACACTTCTGCCCCTCTACAGCCACGGCCTCTGCCCTTACCTGTCGGCACTGAGCGCAGTGAGAGTGAACACGGACACCCCCACGGAGGTGAGCTGGATCACCGGGATGAGTTTGCAGCCCACCTTCCCGAACATCCACTCGTCGAAGAAGTAGCGCGAGGCATCCACCGGGACGCAGGTGAGCAGCAGCAGCACGTCCCCAGCGGCCAGGTTAGAGATGAAGATGTTGGGGACGCTCCTCATGGCGCTGTTGGTGATGAAGATCTTCACCAACATAATGTTGCCCAGCAAGCCCACTGTGATGATGAGCAGGTAGAGGGACGGGATCACACAGCGGATCACCAACTCCGCAGTGGTCCCGTCCGGGGCGGGTAGGAAATCCCTTTCCGACATCCCGGGAACGAAACCGCTCCGATTCCCGCGCGCGGGCTGGGAGAGGTTGGAAAGAGATTCGGGTGGCATGGTCTCTTCCAGGAGAGTTCGCTGGAGTTTCCGTGCGGCCAGGTGCCCAGAAGAGTGCAACTCACTCTTAGGCTGAATGGATTTCCCTCTCGCCAGGACAAGCTTCCCGTCCGCGAGGATCGGGGTCACACCGCCTGGTCCCCAAGAAGAGCCAGCGGGTGAGAAGTGCCCGCAGGATCCAGCCCTCCACTTTTAGAAGGGGCGCGTTGGCTCCTGCTGGCTCCGGAAGTGAAAAAAAAAAAGCAGTTGAGTCTTTGTTCCAGTCCTCAATGGACTGTCCTCGCTTCTAGCTGGCGGAGAATAACCCTTTCGTGAATAAAGAGTTATCGCTCTGGAATTAATTGAAGTACCTACCTGTCAGACTTTTCGCGGGGATGGCAGGCAGTCATCCTGTCGCTGTCCAGCCGCTGAAACGCTAGGAACTAGCAGTGGGGCGGTTAGCACTTTGCTGGTCCCACAGCTTTGCTCTTGTTCCTGCAGCGTTGTGTAGGATTGGAGGGGCTCTGAGTCCTTTCTCTCGCTTGGGACCTCCCTCTATAGATTCATCCTTACCCGCCTCCAAGCAGGAAGCGCCCCAGACAGAAGTTTGTGAACCTCTGAAGATTTGGGGGCTGAGCTGGTGAGTCCCTGATCCTCGCACACCGAATTTGGGAAAGAAAAGGAGTGACAAAGGAGGAAGGAAATGAATGGCATTCCTTACTGCTTTTCTTCCTTGACCCACTTTTCTCACTCCAAAGATAGAAACTCTTTCCTATAGTCAGCATATTGTTACATTTCATTGAAATAAGATGACACCACCCTTAGGGCAGAAAGTGAAGAGGAACTAAAGAGCCTCTTGATGAAAGTGAAAGAGGAGAGTGAAAAAGTTGGCTTAAAGCTCAACATTCAGAAAACTAAGATCATGGCATCTGGTCCCATCGCTTCATGGGAAATAGATAGGGAAACAGTGGAAACAGTGTCCGACTTTATTTTGGGGGGCTCCAAAATCACTGCAGATGGTGACTACAGCCATAAAATTAAAAGATGCTTACTCCTTAGAAGGAAAGTTATGAGCAACCTAGATAGCATATACAAAAGCAGAGACATTGCCAACAAAGGTCCATCTAGTCAAGGCTATGGTTTTCCAGTGGTCATGTATGGGTGTGAGAGTTGGACTGTGAAGAAAGCTGAGCCCCAAAGAATGGATGCTTCTGAACTGTGGTGCTGGAGAAGACTCTTGAGAGTCCCTTGGACTGCAAGGAGATCCATCCAGTCCATTCTAAAGGAGATCAGCCCTGGGATTTCTTTGGAAGGAATGATGCTAAAGCTGAAACTCCAATACTTTGGCCACCTCATGCGAAGAGTTGACTCATTGGAAAAGACTCTGATGCTGGGAGGGATTGGGGGCAGGAGGAGAAGGGGATGACAGGGAATGAGATGGCTGGATGGCATCACTGACTCGATGGACGTGAGTCTGATTGAACTCCGAGAGTTGGTGATGGACAGGGAGGCCTGGCGTGCTGCACTTCATGGGTTCCCAAAGAGTCAGACACGACTAAGCGACTAAACTGAACTGAACTTCAGGTACACAGTTCTTAAATGCACAGATCAGATATACCCCATTCAGAACCTACAATCTAACCACTATCTCCCATTGTAACCACTGCTGCTGTTCTGCCTTTTATTATCTGAAACAAGTTTACCTATTTTTGAGCATCATATAAGTGGAATTATAAAATGCCTAACTATGTGTTAAACACTTCTTCGGGCTTCCCTAGTAGCTCAGCTGGTAAAGAACCTGCCTGTAATGCAAGAGATCCCTGTTTGATTCCTAGGTCAGGAAGATGCCCTGGAGAAGTGATAGGCTACCCCCTCCAGTATTCTTGGGCTTCCATAGTGGCTCAGATAGTAAAGAATCTGCTTGTAACGCAGGAGGCCTGGGTTCGATCCCTGGGGAGGAAACATCCCCTAGAGGGCATGGCAACCCACTCCAGTATTTTTGCCTGGAGAATTCCATGGACAGAGGACACTGGCAGGCTCCTCTGGGATCACAGAGAGTCCACGGTGTCCCAGGGTCAGACACAACTGAGTGACCTTCACCTACTTACTCTGAGCCAGCTTATTTTACTCAGCATTATATCTGTGAGGTCCACCCATGCTTTTGTGCAGTTTTCATTGCTGTATAGCATTCTAGTATGAATATACCATTGTTTGGATATCCCTTCTAATGTTGCTTGACATTTGGGTTCTTTCTAGCTTTAGCTAACTTGAATAATGTTTCTGAAAATATTCTTGTGCCTGTTTTCTGGTGCACATTTGAATTCCAGATGTGGATTTGCTAGGTCACAGTGATTAAGAATGTTCTACTTGAGCAGAAATTAACAATTTTTCAAAGTGAATTCCAAGGTCGTCTTCTTTTGCATGTCTATGAGCAATTTCACCCCTATGTATATACTCAATATATATCTGATACTGATACAGTGTTTTAAATGTCACT
The DNA here is from genome assembly GCA_917880005.1 of Nanger dama. Taxonomy (NCBI): domain Eukaryota; kingdom Metazoa; phylum Chordata; class Mammalia; order Artiodactyla; family Bovidae; genus Nanger; species Nanger dama. Next base: position 30,232,142 of record CAKJTW010000024.1, read on the forward strand.
AAGAACAAATAACTTTCCAAATTCACACCATTTAAGTCTAATGTAAACCTCTCAGAAGTGGCACAGTTCTGAAGTTAACTAAGTAACACTTTTCACATTAGGAAATAAACATTTGGCTAGTTCTTGATTAAAGGATAAAATTGCATTATGATAAGAAAATTGGTCAAGGACTGCCTATAATGATCTAATGTGATGAAATGTGCCAAGCCATTTGTAAAATTTAAGTAATTTTTTCAGATATTACTGACCAAGAATAGCATTTAATTATCATAGTTTAATTAGACAAGGTAAACATTTGCATTATAATCAATTTTATGTTTTTCTAACTCAGTTACAAGTCCTAATTATACTCTTCTTGGATTTCATTACTTAAAACAGTCTGCTATTGAAGTTAGCTAAATAGAATGTTTATATAATACATTTGAATATGTGTTAATGAACTTTATATATCATAGATGGCAAAGCAATTGATATTACATGTAAGTTGAAAATGTCTCTAGGAATTTTATCTTGTTATTTAAGTTTTTACTTAGCATCCAATCTCATTATGCAAAATAAGTTAACTAAAACCAATCATCTAAACTCTGAAATCTCTCAGCCTTTCAAATTACAACTATCCATCTTAGCCTATTTTATATGAAAATATATTGTAGTTTAAATTGCTCTATGCATAGTTTTATTCTGTTTTGGTTGTATTTGGACAATATTAATGATTTAGACAAGAAAAATGTCTAATCTAAAACTGGATTAAAAAATAGCCAATTGCTTAGAATTACAGAAATAAGGCATCTGAATTATTGATCTTTTCCATTCAAGTGAATCCTGATGCATTTACTCAAAGGCTTGGGTTGTGGAAGTAAGGTGGTGGTGGTGAAGCCGCTCAGTCGTGTCCGACTCTTTGCCACCCCCTGGACTGTAACCTACTAGGTAGGCTTCTCTGTCCATAGGATTCTCCAGGCAAGAATACTGGAGTGGATTGCCATTTCCTTCTCCAGGGGATCTTCCCGACCCAGGGATCGAACCCCAGTCTCCAGCATCGAAGGCAGACGCTTTAACCTCTGAACCAGAGTATACCAAATGTGTAAATAATGATGACCATCCTGATATTTTATTAAAATATGTTACAAATTTATTACATTATGTATAAACTATTTTAATACATCACAAGGTACATATAGGTACAGGAGTGTTGCCTCATTTGTATAGAATCAATATCATCAGAGATAAATAATACTGAAAGGACAAATGTTTTTATTGAAATCATGGGGTTCTTCAGCATCATATCTAATGTGTATAATTTTGAATCTTAATTTCACATATGAAACAATCAAAATTCACACAGATAAAATAACTTGCTTAATTTCATAATACATTAGAAGTTCTTTTCAAAACTATTTTGGAGTTTATTATATTTGACTTCAAAGTCTATGGTATTGCATTGTTCCCAGAGAATAAAATTGCCTGGAAAAATGTAATTTCTATATAACTGAGGGGTGTATTTTTAATACTGACATTTTCAATGTTTTTAAAATGTATATATTACACATTTCATTGCCTTAAATTGAACAAATACTGTTCAGAACTATATATAAACATTTCTTGCTGTTTCAAACTCATGCAAATAAGTTAGAAATCACAACCAAAAGTAAGGACAAATCAGTCAACTGAAACTACGCCAATGATAGCAGAGACAACATATAAGTAGATAAAAATATTTAAAATGTTAGTAAAACCTTATTTAGTGAGTTTGAGGAGGAATAGGGAAACTAAAATGTAAGGAGAGGCATGGAGAACATAAAAATACATATATGGAATTTATGTAAAAGAAAAAGCAACATTTGTGATGGAAAGCTTTATAAGATTAACAGCTGATCAAATAATATAGTACAGAGAGAAAAGACTGAAAACAATGAATAAAGTATCAGAGCACTCTGGGAAAATTTCAGTGACCTAATATATCTGTAATTAGGTTACCAAAGGACAGGAAACAAAGGAAAAGTTTTCTAAATAGTTGAAGAAATAGCCCCAAATTTTTCAAATTTAAAGAAAGTAGATCCTAGGTAGAAGAAACGTGAAGAAAATTCTACCAAGCTGAAGACTAGAAATTTTCCCACTAAGGTCAGGAACAAGGAAAGGATGTCCTCCTTCATCACTTTTATTCAACATTGTACTGCGAGTTCTAGGACAGCAATAGAGACACGTGTGCCCCAATGTTCATTGCAGCACTGTTTACAATAGCCAGGCCATGGAAGCAACCTGGGTGTCCATCAGCAGATGAATGGAAAAGAAAGCTGTGGTACATACACACAATGGAGTATTACTCAGCCATTAAAAAGAATACATTTGAATCAGTTCTAATAAGGTGGATAAAACTGAAGCCTATTATACAGAGTGAAGTAAGCCAGAAAGAAAAACACCAACACAGTATACTAACGCATATATAGGAGAAGGCAATGGCAACCCACTCCAGTACTCTTGCCTGGAAAATCCCATGGATGGAGGAGCCTGGTAGGCTGCAGTCCATGGGGTCACTAAGAGTCAGACATGACTGAACGACTTCACTTTCACTTTTCATTTTCATACATTGGAGAAGGAAATGGCAACCCACTCCAGTGCTCTTGCCTGGAGAATCCCAGGGACAGGGGAGCCTGGTGGGCTGCCGTCTATGGGGGTAGCACAGAGTCGGACACGACTGAAGTGAATTAGCAGCAGCAGCAGCAACACATATATATGGAATTTAGAAAGATGGTAACGATAACCCTGTCTGCAAGACAGCAAAAGAGACACAGAGGTATAGAACAGTCTTTTGGACTCTGTGCGAGAGGAAGAAGGTGAGATGATTTGGGAGAATGGCATTGAAAAGTGTATAATATCATATAAGAAATGAAGCACCAGTCCAGGTTCAATGCAGGATACAGGATGCTTGGGGCTGGTGCACTGGGATGACCCAGAGGGATGGTACGGGGGAGGGGAGGTGGGAAAGGCGTTCAGGATGGGGAACACGTGTACACCTGTGAATTCATGTTGATGTATGGCAAAACCAATACAATATTATAAAGTAATTAGCCTCCAATGAAAATAAATTCATTTACTTATTATATTTATTTATTTATTTAAGAAATAAAACAGTCCATGTTAGAGAATGGCATGATTTTCTAAGTAGAAAATCCAAAGATTCAACAACAAAAAACAGCTCCTGGAACTATTAATAATAAGTGACTACAGCAAGGTTGCAGAATACAAGGTTAATATATGTCAATTTATTTTTATATACCAGCAATAAACAAGTGGAGTTTTAAATTAAAATTAAAATTCCATTTACACTAGCACCCCCCCAAAATAAAATACTTAGGTATAATCTGACAAAATCTGTACCAGATCTAAGATTATTAAAGCAGATGAATCCATGAGGAATGTAAAAGGCTCAAATACTGGAGACCACATCACCTGTAACTATGGTGGCCTATGGGAGACCCACAGGCACACACAAATAAATGTATATTTGGGGGTAATCACTACCACATGAGTTTGTCTTGCCTACATTTCTGTGTAAATGTGTTTCCTACTTTCACTCAGGCAGTTAGCATACAATGATATGGCATATATGCGAGATAAAACAAAACTGGACTACCCTGTCAAAGACACTATTACGGGAAATGACACTAGGCATAGAGAAATCAGCACAAATAGAATTCACCTTTAATGCAAAGAGATGTTCAAAGGATAAAAGCTTCTTGCAAAAATATTTAGCCCCATGATATCTTATTTTAGGGAGAAGGCAAATGATAGCAAGCTTCTCAGTCTGGTAAAGCTTTAACTAAATCTCTTCCAAAGGGAAGAACTTTTAAATGTGAGTGAACAAAATAGTGGGAAGGAGCTTGTGCTCCAAATCAAACAGGGATTTTACATATATTATTACAAATAGAAGCTGAAGTAGCCCAGGATGAGAGGACTATGTCTAGAATGACATCACAGACATTCGCCCTGTGAAACCCCTGTAACTGGTGAAAATTATAAATAAACATAAATAATCACCTAATGTCTCCAGAAATTTTTCAAGACAAATACAGCAACTAAAGAAATATCATTCAATATTATCTACTAAATCAGTGAAAACATCCAAACTGACATTTGAGACTCAATCCTCTTTTTCTATCCCCACAATAAGCTCAGAATGACATTGCTCCTCTCCAAGTGGGTGCAGCCAAGAACACAAGGCTTTCTCTCACCCCAGAAGAGGAACAGATGATTAAGTGCCATGAAGAACCGTGGTAACATGACAGTCACATTAAAAAAAGACAATTCTTCAGAAACTAGATTTAAAGTCACGGACTATTATGATCTAACTGATGAAGAATTCAAGACAGCCACCATGAGCAAACTCAATAAGCTACAAGAAAGCTCAGATGTTCAGTAGACTCAGGAATAAAGTTAATGAATATGAGGAATACTTTATTAAAGAGATTAAAATTCTAAAAGCAAACCAAACAGAAATTCCAGAGTTGAAGAACTCAATAAATGAGATGAAAACATTAGAATACACTGGAAAGAGAGACCATATGTTAGAGAATATTCGTGAGTTCAAAGAAAGAAATCTAGAAATGATAAAGTAGAAGAGATAGAATTAAGATGTTAAAAGATGAAGAAATTTTGTGACAACTATCTGACTTCATTAGGAAGGGCAATGTTAAAACAATGGGTATCCTAGAAGGAGAAAAGAGGAGAGAGCAGAGAGCTTATGTAAAGAAATAATAGCAGAGAACTTCCTAAACCTGGGGAAGAAAATGGAGATACAAGTTCATGAAACTAAGAGAACATCTAATTGCCTAAAATCAGAAATGTCTTCTTCAAGACACATTATATTAAAGCTCTCAAAAGCTAATGACAAAGAAATAATATTAAAAGCTGTCAGGGAAAAAGAACATGAGGAACTTCCATTAGGCTATCAGCAGAATTTTTAAGCAGAATCTCTACAGGTCAGGAGAGACTTTGGATTCAAGTTGATTCAAGTACTGGAAGAGAGAAAAAAAAAAACTCTCAGCCAAGAATACACAGTAAAGTTATAGTTCAGATATGAAGGAGAAATAAAGGTGTTCCTAGAGGAACAAAAGCTGAGAGAGTTCATCAATGCTATTAATAGATCTCCTTTACAGGAAATAATGAAGGAAGCTCTTCTATCTGAAATGGAAAGGGAAAAAAGTACACAAAACTTTGAGTAAGATGAGAGAGACATACAGTAATACTCTATATCAGAATAGCTTGCTTAAAACTTAACTGTAGTACAAAGGTTAAAGGGAAAAAAAGCAGTAAAAGTAACTATAATTACTTCAGTTTGGTAACAAACTCACAACATAAAAAGGGATAATTTAAGACCACAAAAATGGGGGAAGAGGAAAAGGATAGAACCCACATAGGAAGATGAAGATACGTATTATTGGCAGAAAAAGGACTATGTTATCTACAAGACACTTTACACAAAATTCACGATAACCACAAAACACAAATCTAGAGCAAAGACACAAAACATAAGAACAGGAAACAGAAAACCACCAAATTGAAATGGCAAGCCAAAAATGGAAGGAAAAAGAGACAAAAGAAATACATTACAATCATATAAAAGATAAAATGGCAGTACTAAGCCAAATTTAAAATCACACTTATATAATGTCATAAACCAATGTTACCTCAATTTTTTTAAAAGTTGTTCTTCAAAGAGATAAAACTGAAAAACCTTTAGTTAGATTGACCAAGAAAAAGAAAATTAACAAAGTCAGGTATGAAAAAGGATCATCACTTTGGTACTTTGTAGAACACGATCAACAAAGTGGTGAGCTGATACACACAATGGAATTTATAAACCATATATTTTAAAAGGGACTTGTACCTTAAAAATATAAAGAGCCTTTATAATTCAATCATAAAAGGGTAAATAGCTCAATTTAGAAATGCACAAAGGATCTAAAGAGACATTTCTCTAAAGAAGATATATAATTGACCGATCAGCACATGAAAGGATGCTCAGCATCATTAACCATCAGCGAAATGCACATCAAAACCATGATGAAAAACTCACTAGGATCACTATGATTAAAAAATAAAGACATCAGGAAGCCCTGGTGGTCCAGTGGCTAGGACTCTGTGCTCCCACTGCTGAGGGTCCAGGTTCAACCCCTGGTCTGTGAATTAATATCCCACAAGCTGAGTGATGCAGCAAAGAATAAAATAAAATTCAAAAACTAAAGAAAAAATCAAGTGTTGACAAAGATGTGGAGAAATTCAAATCCTTAGAGAAATGAAAAATGGTGCATTCACTGTGGAAAACAGTCTGACTATTCTTCAAAAGAATACACAAACTACCATATTACCCAGCAATTATACTCCTAAGTATATATACAAAAGAATACCAGACCACCTGATCTGCCTCTTGAGAAATCTGCATGCAGGTCAGGAAGCAACAGTTAGAACTGGACATGGAACAGACTGGTTCCAAATAGGAAAAGGAGTACATCAATGCTGTATATTGTCACTCTGCTTATTTAAATTCTATGCAGAATACATCATGAGAAACGCTGGACTGGAGGAAACACAAGCTGGAATCAAGATTGCTGGGAGAAATATCAATAACCTCAGATATGCAGATGATATCACCCTTATGGCAGAAAGTGAGGAGGAACTAAAAAGCCTCTTGAGAAAAGTGAAAGAGGAGAGTGAAAGAGCTGGTTTAAAGCTCAACATTCAGAAAATGAAGATCATGGCATCCGGTCCCATCACTTCATGGCAAATAGATGGAGAAACAGTGGAAACAGTGTCAGACTTTATTTTGGGGGCTCCAAAATCACTGCAGATGGTGACTGCAGCCATGAAATTAAAAGACACTTACTCTCTGGAAGAGAAGCTATAACCAACCTAAATAGCATATTCAAAAGCAGAGACATTATTTGCCGACTAAGGTCCATCTAGTCAAGGCTATGGTTTTTCCAGTGGTCATGTATGGATGTGAGAGTTGGACTGTGAAGAAAGCTGAGCGCAGAAGAATGGATGTTTTTGAACTGTGGTGTTGGAAAAGACTCTTGAGAGTCCCTTGGACTGCAAGGAGATCCAACCAGTCCATTCTGAAGGTGATCCGCCCTGGGATTTCTTTGGAAGGAATGATGCTAAAGCTGAAACTCCAGTACTTTGACCACCTCATGAGAAGAGTTGACTCATTTGAAAAGACTGATGCTGGGAGGGATTGGGGGCAGAGGAAAAGAGGACGACAGAGGATGAGATGGCTGGATGGCATCACGGACTCGATGGACGTGAGTCTGAGTGAACTCCGGGAGTTGGTGATGGACAGGGAGGCCTGGTGTGCTGCGATTCATGGGGTCTCAAAGAGTTGGACAAGAATGAGCGACTGAACTGAACTGGTGGCTCAGATGGTAAAGAATCAGCCTACAATGCAGGAGATCCAGATTCAGTCCCTTGAATGGGAAGATCCCCTGGAGAAGGAAATGGCAACCCACTCCAGTATTCTTGTCTAGAGAATTCTATGGACAGAGGATCCTGGCAAGCTTAATCCTTGGGATTATAAAGAGTCAGACACGACTGAGCAACTAACACACTATACACAAATTATCACAGCTTTATTCATAATAACCAAAAAGTAGCAACAACTCAAATGTCTATCAAGCAATGAATAAATAAAATGCAATCTATCCGTACAATAATATTCCTGACACCTGCCCCAATGCCAATGAAGACTGAAAACACTATGCTAGTTAAAGAAGCTAATCATAAATGACCAGATAATGTATGATTCCATTTATATAAAATGGATTGTATGAAATTTATATCAAATATTCAGAAAGGGCAAATCTACAGAGGTGGAAAGCTGCCTAGGACTGGAGAGCTGGGGGAAATGGGAATAGGGAAAAATGCTAATGGGTATTGGTTTTGCTTCCCTGGTGGCTCAGAGGTTAAAGTGTGTGCCTGCAATGTGGGAGACCTGGGTTTGATCCCTGGGTGGGGAAGATCCCCTGGAGAAGGAAATGGCAATCTACTCCAGTATTCTTGCCTGGAGAATCCCATGGACGGAGGAGCTTGGTGGGCTACAGTCCACGGGGTCGCAAAGATTCGGACACGACTGAGCAATTTCACTTTCACTTTCATATTTGTGCACACTCAGCCATTCAGTCGTGTCCAACTCTGAGACCCCATGGACTTGTACCCTGAACTTACTATTTATGTTCTTTGATTTACATCAATATATGCAACAAAATCTACTATTGGGAAGAGGTTATTTCTGTTGGAAAGGAGCAATAAATACAAATGTTAAAATTTCTGATTTGTTGATTAAAAACAAAAAAAATAAGTCATTTTCTTAACAAGCAAAAGTTTGTTTGGTTTCAAAATAATGTGATTTATGTGAGTTTTCCAGTTAATAACGTTACTTGTAAAAAAAATAACTAGACTGCCACTTAGTCAAAGTGGTCCATATAGTCTAAGCTATGGTTTTTCCTGTGGTCATGCATGGATGTGAAAGTTGGACTATAAAGAAAGCTGAGAGCCGAAGAATTGATGTTTTTAAACTGTTGTGTTGGAGAAGACTCTTGAGAGTCTCTTGGACTGCAAAGATCAAACCAGTCAATCCTAAAGGAAATCAACCCTGAATATTCATTGGAAGGACAGATGCTGAAGCTGAAGTTTCAATACTTTGGCCACCTGATGCGAAGAGCTGACTCACTGGAAAAGACTCTGATGCTGGGAAAGATTGAAGGCAGGAGAAGGGGATGACTGAGGATGAGTTAGTTGGATGGCATCACCAACTCGATGGACACGAGTTTGAGTTGGTGGAGAGAAGCGTGACATGCTACAGTCCATGTCACGCAAAGAGTCAAACATGACTGAGAGACTGAACTTAACTGAGACTGCCATTTATGCAGCAGTGTCTTCACCTTATTCAGAAGAAACTTCAGTGAAATAGTTTTATCCACCTGCTGGTTTCAAATGGAATTCACAAAAATTTCATTTTATGCAAATTAGGACATCGAATTGGAATGGGATTGGATACGAAGGAAAAAATGAAGACTGAAAAACCTGGGGTACCAGAAAATCTCAGGAACCTTTAATCTGTGTAGAAATATGACTTCAAAGAATATACATTAATATGTTCCTACTAAACTCTACTGAAAGATAAACCTCTTTGTCTCTTGCTGGGATATCTCTGAAATAATTTGCTCAGAAATCACCAAGGCACTACTTAACACACAAGGAATTTGTGCAAAAGTATTATTTTGACAGAGCAAACAAATATTTCAATTCGTGGTAATTAAATAGTATTTCTTATTTTATAAAGATAATTGAATTACTATAGTACATTAGGTTTTCATTCTAAATATTTGGTAGAACCACAAAAGAAACCAAAACAATCCCAGATTGGAATGCTTGACCTGAATATGAAACTGATAAATAATCTGCCAGATATCTCTCAAAAATAAGTAGGATTATAATTTCTTAGGAGTTAGTAGCTCCCAAGCATTTCACTTGAATTCATATTTTGTGCTTAAAGGAATAACCACAGTGTGATTTGGAGTTTTCCTCTTACGGCATATAAATAGGAAGTAGTAGTTTATACAGGTAAACTACTTGGCTTAGTTTTCAGTAGAAGAAGGTGCTTTCTGTTTTTCAAATGTTATGAAATAAACAAAAAATATTATCTTCAAATTCACCATCAAGTAGGGATTGAATAAATCTCTAGAATCATTTGATGTGGCATTAGTTCAGTTCAATTCAGTTCAGTCGCTCAGTCATGTCCAACTCTTTGTGACCCCATGAATCACAGCATGCCAGGCCTCCCCTGTCCATCACCAACTCCCGGAGTTCACTCAGACTCACGTCCATCGAGTCCGTGATGCCATCCAGCCATCTCATCCTCAGTCGTCCCCTTCTCCTCCTGCCCCCAATCCTTCCCAGCATCAGAATCTTTTCCAGTGAGTCAACTCTTCACATGAGGTGGCAAAAGTATGGAGTTTCAGCTTCAGCATCATTCCCTCCAAAGAAATCCCAGGACTGATTCTCCTTCCAGAATGGACTGGTTGCAGTCCAAGGGACTCTCAAGAGTCTTCTCCAACACCACAGTTCAAAACCATCCATTCTTCGGTGCTCAGCCTTCTTCACAGTCCGACTCTCACATCCATACATGACCGCAGGAAAAACCATAGCCTTGACTAGACAGACCTTTGTTGACAAAGTAATGTCTCTGCTTTTGAATATACTATCTAGGTTGGTCATAACTTTTCTTCCAAGGAGTAAGTGTCTTTTAATTTCATGGCTGCAGTCACCATCTGCAGTGATTTTGGAGCCCCACAAAATAAAGTCTGACAAAATTTCCACTGTTTTCCCATCTATTTCCCATGAAGTGATGGGACCAGATGCCATGATCTTCGTTTTCTGAATGGTGAGCTTTAAGCCAACTTTTTCACTCTCCTCTTTCACTTTTATCAAGAGGCTTTTTAGCTCCTCTTCACTTTCTGCCATAAGGGTAGTGTCATCTGCATATCTGAGGTTATTGATATTTCTCCTAGAATCTGGATTCCAGCTTGTGCTTCTTTCAGCCCAGAGTTTCAGTACTCCTCAAATAAGACTCAAGACTACTAGCATGTCTTTATCCCCTAAATATTCATCACTAACCTACAATATCCCTTGTGGCTCAGCTGGTAAGGAGTCTGCCCGCAATGCGTGAGACCTGGGCTGGATCCCTGGGTGGGGAAGATCCCCTGGAGAAGGGAACGGCAACCCACTCCAGCATTCTTGTCTGGAGAATCTCATGGACAGAGGAGCCGGGCCACAGTCCATGGGGTCGCAAACAGTCAGGCACAACTGAGCAACTAACACTACAGAAAAGAAACACACACACACACACACACACACACACACACACACACTATAACCTACAATGTATCTTAACTGGCAATTCAGTCAGTTCAGTTCAACCTAGTCACTCAGTTATGTCTGACTCTTTGCGACCCCATGGACTGCAGCACACCAGGCTTCCCTTTCCATTACCAACTCCCGAAGCTTGCTCAAACTCATGTCCGTCCAGCCGGTGATGCCATCCAACCATCTCATGTCATCCCCTTCTCCTCCTGCCTTCAATCTTTCCCAGCATCAGGGTCTTTTCCAGTGAGTCAGTTCTTCGCATCAGGTGGCCAAAGTATTGGAGTTTCAGCTTCAGCATCAGTCCTTCCAATGAATATTCAGGACTGATTTATTTTAGGGTGGACTGGTTTGAGTTGACAATTCAATATTTTATGTCTCATTAGCGCCACCTACTGAGTTCTGGTTACATTTCAGAAATCTCAGTTACAAGCAAAGGTAAACGAAACCAAAGTAACAAAAGGATGACAATAGAAGGATCATATCTCCAGCATTTTCTTTTTATTAATGCTATTAGAATAGAGGTGAGGTAACCAGAGCAGTGGATGTCAAGTTAAAAAGAATTAGCTTTAAATTTCATTTATATAACTGTGATACTTGATTAAAATATTTGACAAAAGCAAATATATATAAGCCATGCCTGTCATTAGACTTATAGCAAAAATTATATAAAATAATGCATGTGAAAAATCCTCCCAAAGCACAAAACAGTAAAAAATATTTTTTTAATTCTATACAAGTTAACCCATAATGGAATGCCATTTTCAGTTTAACTTTTTTCAAAAATTTCAAAATGCCACAGTTAAGCATAGGATCTAAGCTAGTCTACTACTTGACTAATCAAAGCAGTTAGGAAAGCTGAAATATTTCATTTTACTGGAAAGACATTTCTATACTTGACATTTAAATTCTTTTCTTGGTATTTTCTCATTCCTAAAAATAAAGGGCCTAAAGTAGCATTTTATTTTTCAGTTCTGAAAATGTTTTGAATCATATACACTGAACATGGTGTACAGAGACTCAACTGACAAAAATGAGGGGGTAATTCAAACTTCTGACTTTGCTGAAATTACTGAAATGAAGAACTTAATGTGGTTAAGTATCAAGTTTATAGTATTCACTGTTAGTAAGTTTTATAAAAAACAGAATGATTCTGTTTAGAAAAAGTTCTCCTCACAGACTTTAACTCTTCCACTACCTTCCTGTAGACTTGTCTGAAGTAATAAAATAACAGTAAATAATTAAAAATAATAATAAAATTAAACAACTTCATAGATCTGATTAAGTACATTTATCACACTTATTTTTTTCTACCATATACAGAATGCAAGGACAACACCAGGCCTGAGGAATCAAACAGTGCTCTTATTACAGGTTTTCTCATCCACAGTCACCAATCATACAATAAGCAGCTAACTAAATTTGGAAGCATCTAAATATCTGTAAACATTTCAATATTTGCCACTTTTTCCTGTACTTTCAGTTTTGTCTGAATGCTTCCTTTTCACATAGAGTCTTTGATGTTTTGAAAATATAAACATAGCCAAAATATTGAAGTCACTCATACTCTCCAAATGCAAACATGAATGTTTAGCAGAAATCTTCCTGTGGCCCAGTTCCTTCCTATATTCATATTTTCCTGGCTGTAAATCTCTGGTGATGCCCCTGAGGTTTCTCAGCATCAAAAGCCCAATTATAAAATAGGAAAAGCTCCACCCAAAGCCAATGCATGCAGTTACAAAGTGCTCTGGAGAGGTTAAAAGAGTGATATGAATTCGGTCCACTGAATATAACCTGCAGCGATATTGCCAGAGAAGACAAGAATTTGAATGAGAGTAGGTTGAAAAATAAATTACCTTGTCGCCTTGAAGGCCATCCCCTTGGGTCAAGGCTAAGGGTCTTTTCTTTGGTGTTATGTGGAGATATCATCTCTATCATTATTTTTCCCACACAACTAGTCTGTGGTCAGTAATCTGCTATTTTTTGCACAAATTGTCTTTCAGAGAAGGGGAAGTGTTCTCATTCATTGAATGGGAATGATTAATCATGCTAACAAATGTCTTTCTCAAAATCCATCATAACTTTAAATCAAGGTGAGGGTATTAATAGGACTTTGTATTTATTTTTTCTTTCTAGGCTTGTACATCAGTATGTGTCTAATGTCAACAGCAGAAGAAAATAACATCATGCTTCAAAAATTCAGTCTTGTTGATATTTAGTTAAGAGGTACTGACCTGATAAGGACCATCAGTAAACATTTCAGTCAAAAAAAAAAGTGCACTTACATCTACAAATACTTCTAATTTCCATAGCAGAAACTTTAATTCAAGGCTGAGTAGACTAATCCTGAGACTAAGGATGGTGGCATAATATATAATTATCATAAAGGTCAATACTTACTGATTAGGGTTTCTATGCCAAATACCCAGCTAGACGATTTACATTTATTATCTCATGTCATATTCTTACCGATGTTATGAACATACTATTATGACTGTTTCACAAGGAAGAAAACTAAATCTAGAGTGGTAAACTAATATATATATATATATATTAGTATTATATATATATATATGTATGTATATCTCCCAGGTCATTCAGTTAGATAGTGACAGAAAGAGAACTGAAAACTAGCGCATCTCCATTCGCTAGGAAAAATGTGTCCTGGCAAGGAGCTACACAGGCTAGGATTAAGAGGCACTCTTTTTCTAACTCACTTAGAATCAGAGTTGGCTCACCAGGCTGTGTGCCTGTGGGGCTGTCTACCCAAATTCAGTGTGCTCTTCCCATTCATACAAAGATGTCAAGTGATCTACTTGACATCCTGTGTGTTGCCAAATGTTCTAAAAATTCAGGGAGAGAAGTCTGCTGTTAGCTCAGTTGACCAGAAATGGGATCATAACACATATATTTAAATTTAGCCAGAATAAAGTACAGAATTTGAACTAGGACTATGAAAAGGAGAAGGGCAAACTAAACCATTCTTGGAAAATGCAAAGGATCCAGATGTAGAAAAAAAATAAGGCATGTGCAAGGTATAGGAGACAGTCTGAGTAACAAAACACAGATTTTTTTCAGAAGGATGGGAGATCAGAATAGAAAAAACCAACTTGTGGAATTCTCAAAATGTTAAAATAAGATGTGGGATCTGTGGTCATAAAAATCTGGGGAACAGTAGAGGATTTAGGAGAGACACAGCAAACAAAGATGATTGTCCTAGCATGGGGTATGGAGCGGCAGCTGTGTGGCACTGGAGCAACTGTGAGGAAATACCTCACATCCAAAGGCAAAGAAAAAGCCCCAGCAAGACAATAGGAAGGGAGATATCACACTTAGACTCAAACCCCATACCCACCAGAGAGGCTCAGAGGGCTCAAACAAACCTTGTGTGCACCAGGACCCAGAGACCCCACAGAGACTGAGATAGAACTGTGTTTGGTGTCTCCTGAGGTGGTACGGGTCAGCAGTGGACTGCTGTGAGGTCAGGGGCTCTGGATGCAGTAGACCTGGGCATGGCACAAGCCTTCTTGGAGGAAGTTGCCATTAACCCCCATAGAGCCACCAGAGCTTACACAAGGCAGGGAAACAGACTCTGGGAGGGCTCAGACAGAACTGTGAGCACACCAGGACCCAAGAGAAAGGAGCCATGACCCCACAAGAAACTGACCCAGACTTGCCCGTGAGTGTCCAGGAGTCTCTGGCCGAGGCATGGGTTGGGGGTGGCTGTTAAGGGACCAGACCTGAGCCATGACAGGCTGAACAAGCTATACTAAGCCTAAGATTCAGATTCTTGTAAAACCTGAATCATGATTCTGGGGAACCACACCCTGGGAAGTCACCAATGGCGAAACCTGAGCCAATCCGGATAGGGATGTGGGATTTGAAAATCGTGCGGCTCAGCCAATCATTACCCGCCAGCTGTACTAAGAACTGCCTGTATAAAAGCTGTGATTCAGAGCTCGGGGCTCTTGTCAAGACTCCACTGTGCTGGATGAGACAGGAGCCCTAGCTCGAGCTAGCAATAAAACCCCTTTATGCTTTTGCATTGCTGTGGACATCTTATTTTCTCAGTTTTGGGGACTCGGACTTTGGGCATAAGAGTGGCCTGCTGCAGGGTTGGGGGGCTGAGTGCAGCAGTGTGCATGGGACCTTCTGAAGGAGGTCACCATTATCTTCATTGCCTCCACCATAGTTTGGCTTCAGGTCAAATAACAGGGGAGGGAACACAGCCCTACCCTTCAACAGATAATTGGATTAAAGATTTACTGAGCATAGCCCCACCCATCAGAACAAGACCCAGTTTCCCCCTCAGTCAGTCTCCCCTATCAGGAAGCTTCCATAAGCCTCTTATCCATCTCCATCAGAAGGCAGACAGAATGAAAACCACAATCACAAAAAACTAACCAATCTGATCACATGGACCACAGCCTTGTCTAACTCAATGAGACTATGAGCCATGCCATGTAGGGACACCCAAGACAGGTCATGATGAAGGGTTCTAACAAAACGTGGTCCACTGGAGAAGGGAATGGCAAACCACTTCAGTATTCTTGCCTTGAGAACCTATGAATAGTATGAAAAGGCAAAAAGATAGGACACTGAAAGATGAACTCACCAGGTCAGTAGGTGCCCAATATGCTACTGGAGATCAGTGGAGAACTAACTCCAGAAAGAATGATGAGATGGAGCCAAAGCAAAAACAATACCCAGTTGTGGATGTGGATGATGGATGAAAGTCTGATGTTGTAAAGAGTAATACTGCTTAAGAACCTAGAATGTTGGGCCCATGAATCAAGGACATCAACATTTTAGGAATCAGAGAACTAAAATGGACTGGAATGGGTGAATTTAACTCAGATGACCATTATATCTACTACTGTGGGCAAGAATCCCTTAGAAGAAATGGAGTGGCCATCATAGTCAACAAGAGTCCAAAATGCAGTACTTGGATGCAGTCTCAAAAACAGCACAATGATCTCTGTTCGTTTGCAAGGCAAACCATTCAATATCACAGTAATCCAAGTCTATGCCCTGACCAATAATGCTGAAGAAGCTGAAGTTGAATGGTTCTATGAAGACCTACAAGACTTTCGAGAACTAACACCCCCAAAAGATGTCCTTTTCATTATAGGAGACTGGAATGCAAAAGTAGGAAGTTAAGAAATACCTGGAGTAACAGGCAAATTTGTCCTTGGAGTACAGAATGAAGCAGGGCAAAGACTAACAGAGTTTTGCCAAGAGAACACACTGGTCATAGCAAACACCCTCTTCCAACAACACAAGAGAAGACTCTACACATGGACATCACCAGATGGTCAACACCGAAATCAGATTGATTATATTCTTTGCAGCCAAAGATGGAGAAGCTCTATACAGTCAGCAAACACAGGACCAGGAGATGACTGTGGGCTCAGATCATGAATTCCTTATCACCAAATTCAGACTTTGATTGAAGAAAGTGAGGAAAACCACTAGACCATTCAGGTATGACCTAAATCAAATCCCTTATGACTATACAGTGGAAATGACAAATAGATTCAAGGGATGAGATATGATAGAGTGCCTGAAGAACTATGGATGGAGGTTCATGACATTCTACAGGAGGCAGTAATCAAGACCATCTCCAAGAAAAAGAAATCCAAAAGGCAAAATGGTTGTCTTTAAGAGCCCTTACAAATAGCTATGAAATGAAGAGAAGCAAAAGGCAAAGGAGAAAAGGAAAGATATACCCATTTGAATGCAGAGTTCCAAAGAATAGCAAGGGGAGATAAGAAAGGCTTCCTCAGTGATCAATGTAAAGAAATAGAGGAAAATAATAGAATGGGAAAGACTAGAAATCCCTTTAAGAAAATTAAAGATACCAAGGAAACATTTCATGCAAAGATGGGCTCAATAAAGGACAGAAATGGTAGGGACCTAACAGAAGCAGAAGATATTAAGAAGAGGGGGCAAGAATACACAGAAGAACTGTACAAAAAGATCTTCATGACCCAGATAACCACAATGGTGTGATCACTCACCTAGACTAGACATCCTGGAATGCGAAGTCAAGTGGACCTTAGGAAGCATTACTACGAACAAAGCTAGTGAAGGGGACTGAATTCTGGTTGAATTATTTCAAATCCTGAGTTTTGGAAAACTCAGCAGTGGAGAAAGGAAATGGCAACCCACTCCAGTGTTCTTGCCTGGAGAATCCCAGGGACGGGGAGGCTAGGTGGGCTGCCGTCTATGGGGTCACACAGAGTCGGACATGACTGAAGCAACTTAGCAGCAGCCGCAGTAGTGGCCACAGCACTGGAAAAGGTCAGTTTTCATTCCAACCCCAAAGAAAAGCAATTGCAAAGAATGCTGAAGCTACCATACAATTGCACTCATCTCACATGCTCAAAATTCTCCAAGCCAGGCTTCAACAGTATATAAACCCTGAACTTCCGGATGTTCAAGTTGGATTTAGAAAAGGCAAGGGAATCAGAGAACAAATGGCCAACATCTGTTGGATCATTGAAAAGGCAAGAGAGTTCCAGGAAAACATCTACTTCTGCTTTATTGACTGCCAAAGCCTTTGACTATGTGGATCTCAACAAAACTGTGGAAAATTCTGCAAGAGATGGGAATACCAGACCACCTGACCTGCCTCCTGAGAAATCTGTATGCAGGTCAGGAAGCAACAGTTAGAATTGGATATGGAAAAACAGACTGGGTCCAAATCGGGAAAGGAGTACCTTAAGGCTGTATGTTGTCACCCTGCTTATTTAAGTTATATGCAGAGTACATTATGAGAAATGCTGGGCTAAATGAAGCACAAGCTGGAATCAATTTTGCCTACAGAAATATCAATAACCTCAGATATGCAGATGACACCACCCTTATGGCAGAAAGTGAAGAGGAACTAAAGAACCTCTTAATGAAAGTGAATTAAGAGAGTGAAAAAGTTGGCTTAAAACTCAACATTCAAAAACTAAGATCATGGCATCTTATCCATCTCATCCATTACTCCCTTACTTCATGGTGAATAGATAGGGAAACAGTGGAAACAGTGACAGACTTTATTTTGGGGGGCTCCCAAATTACTGCAGATGGTGATTGCAGCCATGAAATTCAAAGATGCTTGCTCCTTGGAAGAAAAGTTATGACCAACCTAGACAGCATATTAAAAAACAGAGATATTACTTTGCCAACAAAGGTCTGTCTAGTCAAAGCTATGGTTTTTCCAGTGGTCATGTATGGATGTGAGAGTTGGACTATAAAGAAAGCTGAGCACCAAAGAATTGATGCTTTTGAACCTATGGTGTTGGAGAAGACTCTTAAGAGTCCCTTCAACTCCAAAGAGGTCAACTAGTCCATCCTAATGGAAATCAGTCGTGAATATTCATTGTAAGGACTGATGTTGAAGCTGAAACTCCAATACTTTGGCCACCTGATGCGAAGAACTGACTCAAAAGAAAAAACCCTGATGCTGGTAAAGATTGAAGGCGGGAGGAGAAAGGGACAACAGAGGATGAGATGGTTGGATGGCATCACCGACTCAATGGAGTTGGTGATGGACAGGGAGGCCTGGCATGCTGCAGTCCATGGGGTCACAGAGTCAGACATGACTGAGCGACTGAACTGAACTGACTATGGCAACAAGAAGACAATTGAGAAACTATTAACATCAGAACTGAACTACAGTAGAAGCAGAGAGGAGGGATAATCCATCACTAGAAATGGCAACACTGATCTTTCCTCACTATGAATGGTAGTTTTAAAAAGTTCCTAGATGTAATATTTGTCCATGCGGGCAAGTTAAAACACCAAGATCTTTTGGAATTGGACATAGGGATAATGGTCAAGAAAGACTGTATAGTTATTAAGATCTCAAATAGTGATTTAATAGAAATACTATATCAAAGAAAGATCTCCAACACTCATTGCTCTGCGTATTCCTTAACTCACAAAAACTTATACCAACCCAAACACACACTCCCACACCTACACAAAAGATATCTTCAGCCTGTAATTACTACAGGAAGTTGTGCATAGAATAGTTGGCTCCAAGGGAGTGTGTAGCATTATTAAAGTTCTGCTTAAACACAGATAAAGGTCTCCAAGGGGATCTATTTTCAGAATCTTTTATGAAGGACTTGTGCTCAAACCGTACTTCCACTGTCTTGAAATCTGAGTAGCTTGCTGTTTTGAGTTGTGGCATACCCAGAATCGGGGAACAGTCTCTATATCATATCTGTGATATCACTCGATTCCAATTGCTCCACCAACTTTGGGGTCTTGCTTTTTCACAGATCTCTTTGTGTCCTTTGACAATAGATAACAATTTGCAGCCAGGTAGTACTTAAGCATTCTTCTATTTTCTTATCCATCAAATGTCTATTCATAATTGTTACATAATTTTAACAGATTTTTGACATAAAGTCATCTTTTAGATTATCATTATTGTAAATTTTATCCAGTTATCCAAAGAACCCCATAATTATCTTTGTTATTAACATAATTGCTTCTAACAAATTCACTTCTGATATCATCATTAGAAACCTGCCATCTCACCCAAAGTAAGTCCTATATACATTTTAGAGATAAAAAGTGTTATTAGGAACTTGCAGCACACAAACTCACCTTAAATTGTTTTATCTCAATAACATAAATGCTGGGACTGGTTTCCATTTGTTGCCATGTACAAGCATGCTTGTGATGATAAAGACAGTAAAGGTCACTACACATTCAAAAACCTTTCACTACATCTTGAAAAGTATATACCCTGAACATATAAAGGTGGAAGAATCATTCTTTCTAAAACTATCTGTGTGATGGTTTTAGTTCATCTGACTCATAAAACTTGAGTAATTATAGTCAGTAGCACATTTATATAATCATCTCACATATGGTTTCATATTTTACCAGCTCCGGTACATTTGCATCCTGAGATATATATTAACATTTTAAAGATAAATTAACATATCCTAATACTTAATAAGTAGGAATTCATAGAAAAATGGACATTAAAATTTGTTTCTAAAGGGAGCAAAAGTGGTTTATATATCAGGTGTTCATAACAGGGAAAGGCATTAATCAGCTTTCAAAAGCTGAATTTGTCTCAAGCTCATTATTATTCAAAGCAATGAATTTTCCCTGGTAACATGTCACAAAGGGAATAAAGAAAGGAAGTTCTAATGATAGCCCAGCAATTTAGCACAGGGTTTTAATTCAGTAATCTGGAGTTTATGCACATAAGGCTGATTACATGCATAAAAGTTTGATTCTACAAGCACTTCATAAATTAAAGGAAAGCCATATATTTCAATAATACAAAATATGTTTCAACATATACTGGAATTAAGAAGCATTTGGAATATACTGCTTCACCACACATCAAACAATTGTTAATTTCTTCACACTAAAGCATGCAACAAAAGCATTTACAATTTCTCATTATGTCCAACATTAGAAAATTACAAAGAACTGTTCACTTGTAGAACCTATATTGATGAACATTGGGGTACAATGGGGACAAGCATTAACAAAGGAATATTAAGATTGGGCTCCTGAGTTTGACTTTGTAGCAAATAATTTCACAAAAATCATTGATTGTCAGATGCTTGCATGCATGCTCAGTCACTTCAGTCATCTCCAGCTCTTTGCTACAGTATGGATTGTAGCCCACCAGGCTCCTCTGTTCGTGGCATTCTCCAGGCAAGAATACTGGAATGGGTTGCATGCCCTCCTCCAGGGGAATCTTCCTGACCCAGGGATCAAACTCACCTCCGCCTCCGCCTCCTGCATTGCAGGCAGATTCTTTACCCACTAAGCCACCTGGAAAGCCTGTCAGCTGCTTAATTCCCTGCAGATACTTGGTACTCAGTTGACTTCTTAATTTTGAATATAAAGTTAGAACCACTGTGCTACAGAGATTGCAAAATTGACTTTATACTTATTCAAAGGTCATATGATCTTAACTCTCTAAACATTGTCAGCCAAGAAACAGTGTGAAGGGGTTTTATGTTCAGATAGAAATGGAATAAAGAGAATTAGGTGACCTTTTCTGCTTTCTGCTTAACAACAACTAGAAAACTGGATCAAAGAGGTAGCCATCATTGTAAAACAGGAGACAGACAATGGAAAACAAGCAGTGGAAGACTGTAATCACAGAGAGAGGAGTGAACCATGGGAGACTCGATTGTTAGAACTCATTATCTACAGGCAGTTTTCAGGCCACCGGTCAGGAAGTGAAAACCCTAACAGAGCCTAGTGGCTTCAATGAATTGAGGAACCAGAGTCAGTGTTTGAGGAGGCAAAGATGACTAGAATTTGGAGGGCAGAGTACTATCAAGGCAGGAGCTAAATAGAGAGAACCCCAGAGATCTGCAAGGGGCTCCCCTTAAGGCTTTGACCAAGTTGTTGTTCAGTCACTCAGTTGTGTCCAACTCTTTGTGACCCCATGGACTGCAGCACACCATGCTTCCCTGTCCTTTATCATCTCCTGGAGTTTGTTCAAACTCCTGTCCATTGAGTCAATGATGCCATCCAACCATCTCATCCTCTGTCATCCCGTTCTTCTCCTGTCTTCAGTCTTTCCCAACAACAGGTTCTTTTCCAATAAGCTGGCTCTTCGCACCAGGTGGCCAAAGTATTGGAGCTTCAGGTTTATCATCTGTCCTTCCAATGAATATTCATGGTTGATTTCCTTTAGGATTGACTGGTTTGATGTCTTTGCTGTCCAAGGGACTCTAAAGAGTCCTCCAGCACCACAATTTGAAGGCATCAATTCTTCACCACTCAGCCTCTTTTATTGTCCAGCTCTCACATCAGTACCTGACTACTGGAAAAACCATAGCTTTGACTATACAGACCTTTACCTGCTTATATATAAGAATAAATTTCTCACGGCCAGAGAAAAGAATCACCCATTAAGATTTAAAGTACAAACCAGGCTGAAAGTGCCTTGTGTCTCCGTAGCCAGACCCAAATTAAACTTCCTGAGCAGAGTTGGCTCCACAAAGATCAGCAATTTTTTTTCTTAAAGGCCTGGATAGTAAATATTTTAGGCCTATGGGCCATATGATATTTGTTGCAAACATTCAGTTCTCACAAAAGCAACCACAGACAGTACATAAGTGAATGAGCATGACTATGCTGCAATAAGACTTTATTTCACAAAAGGAGTGGCTGATCCATCGACAATAAATAGTTCACTGACCACTGTCCTAGAGATAAAAAATATTGGAAATGAAAAGTGCCCTTAACAGGCTTAACTTCAGATGAGATTCTATACAAGATCAGTGTTAACATAGTGACTATTCATGATGAAACACAATGAGAAAAAGGATTTATAGAGAGAATCAGGTATGTTTGGCAACATGTCAAGCATAAAGTATAATAATATCAAACATATCACACATAAATTAATATGTATTTATTCTTAGTCCCAGAACAAGAGGTGAAGGAGAAGGCAAAAATACTTGAAGAAATAACGGCTTAATTTTTTTCCAAATGTGTTGAAAACAAATTCATAGACCCAAAGCATTCAACAAATTTCAAAGAAATGAGGAAACCGAGGTTTAGACTTGTTAGGTGAAACTCAGCATTAACATGGAATGTTTAAACAACCAGTAATGGAAGAAAAAGATAGGAATTCAGATCTTCTGGATTTACAGGCTATGTTCTCCTACAGAGCTTGGTTATATGGATGGAGTAGCTGAAGAAGAAATAAGGGATATGTATTATATAACTAGAAACCATGCAGTTTAGGAATATTTAAAATATAAACTTGTTGATAAACAAGGAGAGCAATACCTTTGATTTAACCATTGCTGCTAAGTCGTTTCAGTCATGTCCGACTCTGTGCGACCCCATAGACGGCAGCCCACCAGGCTCCCCCATCCCTGGGATTCTCCAGGCAAGAACACTGGAGTGGGTTGCCATTTCTTTCTCCAGTGCATGAAAGTGAAAAGTGAAAGTGAAGTTGCTCAGTCGTGTCCAACACTTTGAGACCCCACGGACAGCAGCCTACCAGGCTCCTCCATCCATGGGATTTTCCAGGCAAGAGTACTGGAGTGGGGTGCCATTGCCTTCTCCGTTGATTTAACCATTAGGTCAAGCAATTACTGGCATCACACAAATTATTGACAGTAAATCTCAGAGCTAGTACAATAACTCTAAGCGCGGTTATACAACTTAGAATCAAAAAGCCATACATAGAAATTATTTCCAAATCATAGAATTCACTCTTTTCATTTTGTCGAAATGGGAACACACTCCAGAAAGTTAAATAACTTGCCTAAAATCACACCATTGGTTATAGACCCTTTCTTTTAAGCTATCCCCAACAGCATTCCAGAAAATATAAATTATTCATACAGAAAGACAAACCCAATTTTGGTAGGTCAGAGATTTCAGTGAAATGTGAATTGGTTAAGGATTGTGATTTATGAATTGAGGCATCTCTCCAGATTGCCTTCTCTCAGCTGTCCTGTGAAGCACACTGTTGAGAGCACCTAAATTGACCTCTATTTCATCCCATTCAACAGTCATTCCATAGCTCCTGTGGAGGAGGGTAAATTACTGTAACAGTTCAAAACTTATATAGAGATCATTTCTCTTTGTTTGCCAGATATAAAATAAGCCAAGATAGATTGTGACTCTACTCTGAAGGATTTAACAACATAAGTCATGCCTCATTTTAAGCAAGTTCTCTGCAGTATGCAGTATACGGCTTCCTAGGAGGCGCTAGTGGTAAAGAACCCACCTGGCAAAGCAGCTCAGATGTAGGAAACGTGGGCTCAGTCCCAGGGTCAGGAAGATCCCCTGGAGGAGGGCATGGCAATCCACTCCAGTATTTCTTCCAGCCGGGCTGCAACACACAGGGTCACACAGAGTCAGACACGATGCACACGTGCTGCAGTATACATGTCTACATACATATGTACAAATGTACATATATACATACCACACAAGCCCAAGTGCTCTTCTGCAAGCTCCATGAAGGCAGGGATCACACCGTTCTCACACATTCCCAGTACCTTACCTTACACAGCAGTTAATACTGTAGGTGTTCAATATTTACTGAATGAATCAAAAAAAATGGGCAAATAAGCACAAACACATAGAAAAGCATACCTCTAGAGCAATACATATAATTTGATTTTTAAGTACTAATTTAGAACAGATTATTAAATAATAACAATAAATAACATTTAGGGATCAATTTCCATGCGTAAGTCGCCATGAATAGTGCTTTTCAGCACTTTTATTTTAGCCAGTCTTGTCTTGAGATCTGCACAAAATTAGAGGTTTATCCCCTTTCTGGGTTAGACCACAAAGGTCTTAAATGTTTTGAGTCTCAGAAATTTTTAGGACACCGAGAATATCTGTCAAAAGATTGTCCATGACTTCTAGGGCTTAGATTAGTACTGGAACATGTCAAGCATAAAGTATAATAATCAATCGATTAATGATCGATTAATGCCAGAAATTTCTGTGTGTCTGTGTGTGTGATAGCGACAGTAGCAATGGGAGCAGCGGTGCTAAATCCGGGCTTGCCTTCCATCCCAAGTTGAAAGCTTTGAGCAAGTTTGAGCAAGCAAGTTGATACGGTTGCCTCAAATTTTAGGCCGTTTACTCGGGAAATCCATTGAGGTGTCCTAATCATTTTTAAAGTCTTTGAGGCTGGGAGAGCAGAAAGAGCTTTTAATAATTAAATTTATTCAAATCCCACTGGGGTTCAATCCCACTAATCCCTGGTGAGCAAAAGTCCATGTCTCGGCATCTGAGTAATAGACTCTGATGGAAAAGACATTCCTCCCACATAGATTAAATGGACATGTACAGGGAGAGAGAGATGCTAAAAATAGACATGTATATATTTGGACTTCCCTGGTGGGTCAGGTGGTAAAGAATCTGCCTGCAATGCAGGAGACTCCACTTTGATCCCCAAGTCGGGAGCATCCCCTGGAGAAGGGAATGGGTTGCCATTCCAGTATTCTTGCCTGGGAAATCCCATGGACAGAGGAGCCTGCTGGGCCACAATCCATGGGGTCACAAAAGGGTCAGATATGACTTAGCAACTAAACAGTAACAAACAATAGCTATCATAATCTGCTTTACAATTTCTTAAATTTCCCAGAAGTCAGGTTTTTTTCAGACTTTCAACTTTTTATTTTGTATTGAGGTATCAGTTCAGTT
The DNA here is from genome assembly GCA_917880005.1 of Nanger dama. Lineage (NCBI taxonomy): Eukaryota > Metazoa > Chordata > Mammalia > Artiodactyla > Bovidae > Nanger > Nanger dama. The sequence continues at coordinate 30,257,228 of CAKJTW010000024.1, forward strand.
CAGTCACTCAGTCGTGTCCAACTCTTTGCAACCCCATGAATTGCAGCACACCAGGCCTCTATGTTCATCACCAACTCCCGGAGTTTACCCAGACTCATGTCCATTGAGTCGGTGATGCCATCCACCCATCTCATCCTCTGTCGTCCCCTTCTCCTCCTGCCCCCAATCCCTCCCAGCATCAGGGTCTTTTCAAGTGAGTCAACTCTTCACATAAGGTGGCCAAAGTATTGGAGTTTCAGCTTCAGCATCAGTCCTTCCAATGAACACCAAGGACTGGTCTCCTTTAGGATGGATTAGTTGGATCTCCTTGCAGTCCAGGGGACTCTCAAGAGTCTTCTCCAACATCACAGTTCAAAAGCATTAATTCTTCGGTGCTCAGCTTTTTCACAGTCCAACTTTCACATCCATACATGACCTCTGGAAAATGTATTGAAGTATAACTGATTATTAAAAGATGCTTACTCCTTGGAAGGGAAATTATGACCAACCTAGACAGCATATTAAAAAGCACACAAATTACTTTGTCAACAAAGGTCTGTCTAGTTAAGGCTATGGTTTTTCTAGCAGTCATGTATGGATGTGAGAGTTAGACTAAAGAAAGCTGAGCACAGAACTGATGCTTTTGATCTGTGGAGTTGGAAGGACTGATGCTGAAACTGAAACTCCAATACTTTGGCTATCTGATGCAAAGAACTGACTCATTTGAAAAGACACTAATGCTGGGAAAGATTGAGGGCAGGAGGAGAAGGGGACGACACAGGATGAGATGGTTGGATGGCATCACAGACTCAATGGGCATGAGTATGGGTAAACTCCAGTAGTTGGTGATGGGCAGGGAGACCTGGCGTGGTAGAGTTCATGGGATCTCAAAGAGTCAGACATGACTGAGCAACTAAACTGAACTGAACTGATAGCTGATTAACAATGTTATGGCAGTTTCAGGTGAACAGTGAAGGAACTCAGCCATATATATATACATTCTCCCCCAAACCCCTCTCCCAATCAGGCTGCCACATAACATTGAATAGAGGTCCATGTACTATACAGTAGGTCCTTGTTGGTTATCCATCATTTTGAATATAGCAGTGTGTATATGACCTTCCCTAACTCCCTAACTATCCCTCCCAGAAATCAGTTTTATTCCGTACAAGTAAACAAGAAAACATGGAACTAAACAAGAAAGGATGAATACATGGGAAGTTTCCCATGTTCTTATCTTTCAGACTCACCTAACAGGAAGACCCCACCCCCCAAAAAAAGATCACTCAATATTTTGGAGAAAGCTCTAGACTGGGATCCACTATTTACACACAGGCAGTTCTTAGGTAACTGAGAGGCAGTGTGTGTCAGAGCCCTTACTGGGCTGGCCTCCTGCTTTGCTGGCCTGCCTGGGTGGCTGTTGCCTGTGCTGACAGTGTAGGTCAGGGGATTATTCGGTCGACTACATACCCCAGGCTCTTTGTTTTTGTTTTGTTTTGTTTTGTTTTGGGAGGGAGAGAGGAAAGTTGACTGGGGCCCCAGAGATCTATGAAAAAAAAAGAAAAAGAGGAGGGGAGAGAAATGTGCAGTGATAAGTGCTTTCTGTTGTAAAAGTCATGACAGGAAATAAGAGTTTGATTCTGGCAGAAGCAAACTGGCAATGTGGGTCAAGGATTAACCCTCAGAGATGCCAGGATAACATCTCCTGAGACATGTCTCTAAATTACATCAAAAACTTCTATGAAGGATGTGTGAGTATTATACAAACAGCAATGACTGTATGAGTCCTCTCTGTGTATTTTAACCTGATTCGCATGAGTGCTGATGAATAGGGTTCTCTACGTGCATGGAGAGTCATACAAATATCAACCATTTACTTCAAAATATTCTGAATCTAAATAACTGTAACTAGAATAACTCAGGAAGTACTTCTAGCTGTTGGTGCTTTAAAGCAGCTTGCTCTCTCAATTTGATAGTTGAAGAAATAGGAAAGAAGATGTAATGACAACCAAATAAACACTATTTGGTTGTTAAGAAAGTGCATATACTAATGAGTCTAATGCTGGATTTGTTACCCAATTATTTTAATAGGTACTAGATATACTAAGATTATCTTAATTGTATTGCAAAAGGGATATTGATTGAATTCAAAGCTTTCTACAAATTTCCAAAATTATTTATTTCATTAGCAACAAGGTCCCATTTGACGGTTGCACTTCATATTTTCAGAGTGAAAAGCATTAAGAAATCTCATAACACATGATTTAAACTGGACCTGATCTTTAAGGTTCTTTCTTCAAATTTTCATAAATCTTAAATGTTTTAAAAATGTTTTGATGAATACATCCTTTAAAATGTCCTCTAATTTTTGTTTTCAAAAGATTTTTTTTTCTCCTAAAACTGTAACAGATGAAGCCTCCCACCGTGATTGGCCAATTTCACACCCTTTTCTTTGGATCGGTTCGAATGTTCTTCCTCGGGGTCTTAGGCTTTGCAGTCTACGGTAACGAGGCTCTGCACTTCAGTTGTGATCCAGACAAGAGAGAAATAAACCTCTTCTGTTATAATCAGTTCAGACCAATCACTCCACAAGTAAGTTTTCCTGTGTGTACATATATAAACCTTACTCTGCACCAAATAAAACTATTTCCTTTTTAAATGTAAAATAATATGTAGACTATGCTAATGAGTATTATTTCTAGAATAATGTTTTTTTTTAACTCATTTATTTATTTATTTATTTATTTTAAATTACAATACTGTATTTGTTTTGCCATACATTGACACGAATCAGCCATAGGTGCCATATATTTCAGGTAAATCAATTTAAGTAGATCAAGAGTTTCTTCCAAGTCCAGCATTCTATTATCTATTGATGTTAGAATTATACTCCAGGCTTGTAATTAGAAAATGCAGATAAGGTAGCTACTAAAATAAAGTATATTATCATTGTTAGTAATTGGTAAGTGATGACAGTAAATGCAACTACTTTTTCACAATTATTAAGACATCTAAAGTTTTAAACTTTAAACATCTTGAAAATTAAATGAGATACGTCCAGCATTGCTACTTGCATTATATTATTTTTATTCCTCATAAGACTTACAAAACTTAGAATTTTTAAGTTAGCTTCTATTGAGGGTCAGTACATTTTGAAAGCGCGTATGACATGCTGATGGATTTTACTAAGATATTTCTAATACACTTTAGGTGTTCTGGGCATTACAACTAGTGATTGTCCTGGTTCCTGGAGCTATTTTCCATCTATATGCTGCATGTAAAAGCATCAATCAAGAATGCATTCTTCAAAAACCCATCTACACTGTGATCTACATCCTCTCTGTTTTGTTAAGAATTAGCCTAGAAGTGGTAGCATTTTGGCTTCAGATTCACCTTTTGGTTTCCAAGTAAAACCTCTCTACCTGTGTGATGCTGTGTCTCTCGGGAAAAAATTTACTATTATAAAATGCATGGTGCCAGAACACTTTGAGAAGACCATTTTTCTCATTGCAATGTATACATTTACTGTCATTACAATAGTATTATGTATTGCTGAGATTTTTGAAATCATATTTAGAAGATTATGCTTTCTAATTAGTCAATGACCAAAAGGATGATTAACTGTCATGCCACTATTATTTATCAACCATTTTCACTTAGTTTTATCAGTGAGTACCTCAACTTCAAATATAAATATCTGTTTTTTAAACTTACCTCATTGTGTCTGAAATTTATGTCTAGTATAAAATATAAGACTAAGTTCTAAGGCAGGGATTCTTGAACAAACCTTTTGTTCCATTTTTTTTCTACACATTAAGAAATATACATGGAACTAATGATAACACATTTTTAAATAGTACTTTTACAGAGCTCTTTCATACACAACAACTTAATCAATCACAGTATTTTGGCCAGAGAAACTTTTATCAGCTCTTTTACACTGGTGGAAAAGTTAGGCTCACAGAAGTTAATGTATGCATCCAAAGTCACACAACCAGACCGGGATTCAGCTTTCTTAACTAGAAAGTCATTTCCCTCTTCATTTAAGTAAGCAGCGTACATTTTGAGGATGTAATTATTGTTGCACTCATGTAAACTATAACTTACTGAAGTACAACAGTTGTCAGTTAATTATTAAAAGAGTCATTTTATAATTTGATCGCTAACTTGAAGAAATGGAGCACTTACATTTTTAATATTATACTCATACAGTTTTCTTGAAATTTTTAATATTAAAGTATATGGTAATATGGCCACTAAATAAATAAAAAATGCTATGTAACATAATGTGCATGGTCTCTTTGCTTCTTGTTGGAGGAAAAAAAAATCCTTCTGTGCTCATAGATATTCTATAACTGTAGTTTCTGTATACAAGATTACTGAGATAGAAAATTATATTTACATTGCTAGACTTCCTAAATCACTATGAAATGATTTCTAAGGTATTTTCATATTAGTTCAGTGCATTTGTTTTTAACTGCTTGTTTTACCAATAATCATGTCCATATAATATCATTTTAAAACTTTATGTATGACTGCCTTATACTAGCAGTTTATTAAGGAAATAAGTATAATCAGTAAAAAACAGGTTTTCAATTTTTTCTTAAGCATTATTCAACCCATAGTTGATATCATGAATTTTTGCATTTAAAGATTTTTAAATCATTGAGGCTTTCTCCACATGACCGCTCAAGAGACATTCAACAAATAGCTGCTTAGTATCTATTATTAAACACGTACCACATTAAAAGTTCAAATACAAAGATAAACAAGACTTAGCACCTTGATAAGACCAAGAATCCACCTGCTAATGCAGGAGACCGAAGTTCAATCCCTGGGTCACGAAGATCCCCTGGAGAAGGAAAAGACAATCTACTCCAGTAGTCTTGCCTAGAAAACCCCGTGGCTAGAGGAGCCTGGTGGGCTACAGTCCATGGGATCACAAAGAGTCAGACACGACTGACTGACTAACACGCATGCGCGCACGCACGCACACACCCACACACACACCCACACACACACACACGAATAATTGGTGTGTTAGTCGCTCAGTCATGTTCAGTTCTTTGAAACCCCACAGACTGTAGCCTAACAGGCTCCTCTGTCCATGGGATTCTCCAGGCAAGAATACTGGAGTGGCTTGCCATCCCCTTCTCCAAAGGATCTTCCTGACCTAGGGATCGAACTCTGATCTCTTGCATTACAGGCCGATTCTTTACCATTTGAGCTACAGGGAAGTCCTTACATAAATAATTCTTAAGTTCTATTCTGGGGCACAGTGAAATGACTTGAAAACAGTTGATCCTTGGTGCTTCCTTTTAAGCTCTGTGGGATGGGAGCAGGGTAACCCTCACCAAAGGCCCAATTTTGCCCCATTACTAAGGCAAAACCTTTCTGAGTACCCTATGAGAGACCCCTTTGGTGCTTTGAAAACATTATTTTTCCACCATTCTCAAATTCTTGAATTCCCTTCTCGGCTGGTTGACTCACTATCTTAGTCCAGTTGGACTACTACTACAAAATATCTCAGCTAGATAGGTTATAAACAAAGGAAATTTATTTCTCATAGTTCTGGAAGATGAAAGTCTCAGATCAGGGTGCAGGCATGTTCAGGTTCTGCTGAGAGTCTTCCTCTGCCGTCACAGCCTCACATGGCGGTAGGACCAGAGGCCTCCCTAGGGTTCCTTTTACAAGCACACTAACTCCATTCATGAGGGTTCCATTCCCAAGACCTACTTACTTGACAAAGGTCCCACCTGCTAAAATCATCACACTGGATTTCCAAAATATGAATTTTGGGGGAACACCAACATCTGGCCCATTACACTCACAGTTGCCACAGAAATTACTGTAGCTACATGAAGAAGGAAAAGAAGGGAGAGGGGTAAAAAGACATTCTTCTTGATGGCCTCTTACAAATTTTCTAAGGGAAGATCATTAAAAAAAAAAAAAACAAACAGAATTCCCTTTAATATCGTTTCCCATTCAAAGATGAATGCTTTGGTTTATTCTTATTCTGAGTTATCCTAGGACATTTTCAAAGTAATGCCCCTTTTAAAGAGAATTTCTACCCTAGCTGTTGGGAAAGGTAACTATTCTCACTTCTTCGTGACTCTTGGATATCATTCCTTTTAATCCTTTCAGGTAGTTCTTTTCCTGCAAAGATGTTACATTGATCAGGACTCAGTCAAAGACCCTTTACAGGTCTCTGGGCTCTCCTGCTTTGCAGCTTCTCGCCCTGTGGCAGTCTGTCCGGTCAATCTAGCCTCCTCAGCCCTAGACTCTCTCTCAACTGACAAGGAGTAAAGATAGCATTTCTAAGCCACTAGAGGAACTCTGGTCACCTCTGCTTCATTTAAGTAAATAGTGCATATGTGTAAAGATGCAGATTCTGTGTGAGTTTGTTTGGACAGTCTTTTTAATTCCTTAATGATCTATATTATTCTATGATTTCATTTTGTTAGTAAGTATATCAGGATTGTTAGCACACAGCTATATATTCCTGGATAATAAATGCTACAAAAAATATAGCAATTATAACATATAAATATCAGATATTTAATTATATAAAATATAAAAACTGATTTTTCTAACTCTACTGCAAATGTAGCAAAAATGAATAAGAATGTCAAAGCTAAACAAATAACTAACCACTTGAAAATATATTTAAAGATATATTTAAAGTTATTGCATAAAAAGCTCTTGGGTCAAATAAGATAATTTAAATTGAAGTTTTTCAGTCTGTTTATAAATGAAAAATGGTTAGGATACTACATATTAAATCCTATAAGATGTTGCCAAAATTGTAGTGCATGGCAAATTGACAGCAGAAAATACACTTCATATTTTTAAAAGAAACAATAAATGTAATTCAAGCAGCAAATATAAGAACTTCAAAATAAAACTAAGGAAAACAAAAACAATTTAATAAGGATAAAGACAGAAAGTAACAAATTATAAAATGAACAATATACAATAGGTAGACCCAAAATTTGTCTTGAAAATAACAATTAGAAAATGTAGCATATCAAATCATGTTTGCAAGTATATCCTTGTAAGGTTTTATAATATATATGGAGTTATACATTGTCACGTGAAATACATACTATAAAATACAAGACAACTAGGAAAACAAAAACAAAATTTTGGCTACTAAGCCAAAAAAGGAAATCCAAACATTCAACGAATCCAAAAGATGGCCAAAAAGACAAAAAGAACAAAAACAGAAGGGACAAATTGAGCACAATAACAAGGTAGTAGAATTAGACCTAAAAATATCAAGTTACAATAAATATAAAAGTCTAAGCATTCCAAAGCAAAACGGGGATTGCTAACTACATTTTTAAAATATACAGATCAAATTATTAACAGGAAGCTCACTTTAAATATTTAAAGATTTAATATTTTAAAAATATTTTAATGAATATTAAATAGATAATTAAAAGTAGAAAAAGATATATCATGCAAATAGTAAGGATCAGAAAGCTGGATTAGCTGTATTAATATATGAGAAAACGCAAGCAGATTTCAGGGTAAGGAATAGTGACAAGGATAAAATAGACATTTCATAATGATTACAGTATAATTTCATGAGGAAGCATAACAGTTATAAATGTGTATGCCACCAATTAGAAATAAGAAGCAAAGCCTGTTAGAGCTTAAAAGAGAAACAAATCCAATAATAATTAAATATTTCAACATCAGTAATCAACTGACAAAGTAGAATATCAGGAAGGAAATAGAACAAACCATTAAATAACTGGAACTAATTGATATTTAGAGAACACTCTGCCAAACAAAGCACAGAATACATACATTCTTCAAGAGAGTACATTTTCTGAGTCATGATAGAGTCTCAAGGATTGAAATCACAATGGAATTGAACTAGAAATAAATATAAATATCTGAAATATACTGAAATATTTTAGAAATGAACAATACGTTTTTATGAACCCATTGATCAAAGAAAACATTACATGGAAAATTTTAAACATAATTTTGTAGAAAGCAATTAAAACAGTTACGGCAGCATATAAAAACTCTAAATATTATGTTAGGAAAAAGAAAGTTCTAAAATGATTTTAGTTTCCACCTCAAGAAATTATTTTAAAAACAGTTGAAATGCTAATTAAATAGTAGGTAAATAAAAATAAGAGCACAAAACATTGAAATAGAAAACTGAAAGATAATAGAAAAATCAATGAAATGAAAAGACGGTCTTTGAAGAGACTAGTAAAATTGATTGATTTCTAGTTAGCCAAACTGAGATAAATTAGAGAAAGATATTCTTTCAGAATAACAGAGAAAATAAAAATTACTCATATCATAAATGAAAAAAAGGGGATATCGAAACAGAATATTTAAATGGTTATAAGGAAATGCCATGAACAATTTTACACCAATGAGTTTGATACTTACGTATGGAAAAATTCCTTGAAAGAAACATAGTACTAAAAGCTGACTCAACAATAATCAGAAAATATGAATATCTCTATGCATATTAAAGAAATTAAATTTAAAAATCACAAGTTTTCTCAGAAAGAAAATATCAGGCCCAGATATCTTCAGTGGTGAATTCCATCAAATGTTTGAAGAAAAAAAAATCTCTTTTAGGAAGGACTATTTTCCATGTCATTAAATGAAGCCAGTATAACCTTGATATCAAAAATGCTTAGCAAAAAAGTCTAGCATATGTAATCCAGCAATATACATAAAAGATTAGACATCATATTCAAATGGGATTTATCCCAGGAATGAAAGTTTGCTTTAACATTCAAAAACCAATTAATGCAATTCAACTAGATTAATGGAATAAAGGAAAAAAACTCACCTAGCCATCTTAATAGATGCAGATAAAAGCACTGGATTACATAACCATTTATTAACATAATGAAATAAACAAAAACTCATCTCTCTCACTGTAAAAGAATTAGCTAAGCTTGATAAAAAGCATCTAAACATACCTACAGGAAATATCCCACTTAATAATAATGGAAGAATAAATAATTTCCCCTTTAGTCAGGTAAAAGATAAGGCTGTGTACTTTTACCACTTTCGTTTAGCACTGAACTGGAGGCCAATAAGACTAAACTAAACAAAAAATACATACTTTAATATATACTTATTCATTAATGTAGTAAGACAAAAAATAGAAGATATACAGATTAGAAAAGAAGAAGATTATGGTCACAGACATAATCATGAAATAAAAAATTCTAAAGGACATACTAAAAGTTAGTTATCAAGGTTAAAATTTCTGTAGAGTAATAAAAATGAAATTGTAATTTTAAAATGTCATTTATGATAATATTCATAAACATGCAACAGATAAGAGATAAATTTTACAACAGATGTGCTAATGCTGTACAATGAAAACTAAAAAATAATGTTGAAAGAAATTAAAACTGTTTTAAATAAGTGAGTTTTTGGTTTGGAAGCCTTAATCCTTTAAAACTCAGTCACTCGAAACTGATGTGTTGAACCAACAGAATTTCAGTTAAAATCCCAGCAAGCTTCTGCAAAAATTAAGAAGCTGCTTTTAACATTTACACGAAATACAAAAGACCTAGAAGAGCCAACACAATTTTAAAAAAGTAAAATAAAAGTAAACAACTTACATTACGAACTCTTAAGACTTGCTCTACAACACGAATGAATGCACATGAAAAGTAGCAACAAACTCACAGGTATGGGGGCTTCACTGCAGGCTCCCTGATGAAGAACCCACCTGCCAATGCAGGAGATGTGGGATCAGTCCCTGGGTCAGGAAGATCCCCTGTAGAAGGAAATGGCAACTCACTCCAGTATTCTTGCCTGGAGTATGCCATGGACAGGGGAGACTGGTGGGTTATAGTCCATGGAGTCACAAAGAGTCAGACACGACTTAGTAACTAAACAGCAACAACATGACTTCCTACAAAGGTACAATAATCAAAAGAGTGTAGGGCTGGCATGCAGATAGGCATAGTGATTACAGGAATAATAGATCAAAAATAGTTCAACACATATATAGTTATGTATTTTTAATTCTCCAATATAACTTAATGGTGCTAGAACAACCAGATATCCATGCTGCAAACATAAATAGCCTTTTAAAAAAAAAAAAAAAACCTTTATCCCTGTCTCAGCAATGGATGTGTAGAAGGAACTGGCCAAGTTATTGGTCTTCCCTTTTAATCTTCTGCTAGTAACTGTAAGAGGGAGGGAAAAAATTTATTTTAGGAAATGATAAACAGTAAGAATGTGAGTCTCATATATTGGAAGCCAAATTTCTACCATAGGAAGTGTACCCAAAAGAAACAGCTATAGGTATATACCATTCTTATTACACTGGCTGAGCCCTGTCATTTCCCATAAAAATATGTGTGACCACAATCAGAAGAGAAAGTTTTGCTGTGAGATGACCACACTGGAGTAGTACACTGGAGTCCAGGAAACGGTGCAAAGCATTTAACTTTTTCCATCATAACACCCGTAGGTCTGGTCTCTCTCCCTTTTCTTCTTCCTGTAATTGCTCCTACCCCATATCTCTGCCCTTCTCTAACTTGCAAAAATTCTACCCGCCTGGAAGGGGACATCAGATCCTTTGGCAATTGATTAGAGTTGGATGGAGAAGAGTTTAGGTCTTTCTTCAGAGTAAAATATCAGTAAATTCTTAATAGAAAATCATTAACCACAAAATTCAACCTCATGTTTTTATTTAGTATTTATTTCACAGCATAATTTCCATGTGCTGTTATGTTAACAATGTCTGTTCAGTTCAGTTAAGTTCAGTTGCTCAGTTGTGTCCAACTCTTTGTGACCCTATGGACTGCAGCACGCCAGGCCTCCCCTGTCCATCACCAACTCCCAGAGTTTACTCAAACTCATGTCCATCGAGTCAGTGATGCCATCCAACCATCTCATCCTCTGTCATCCACTTCTCCTGCTGCCCTCAATCTTTCCCAGCATCAGAGTCTTTTCCAATGAGTCCATTCTTCGCACCAGGTGGCCAAAGTATTGGAGCTTCAGCTTCGATATCAGTCCTTCCAATGAACATTCAGGACTGATTTTCTTTAGGGTGGACTGGTTGGATCTCCTTGCAGTCCAAGGGACTCTCAAGAGTCTTTTCCAACACCACAGTTCCAAAGCATCAATTCTTAAGCGCTCAGCTTTCTTTATAGTCCAACTCTCACATCCATACATGACTACTGGAAAAATCACAGCTTTGACTAGACAGACCTAAGTTCTCCAAAATATCAATTATCCTCTGGTGAAGGGAGTACAGTACTTAGAAAGAAGACAGCATATGTTGGAAGGTGGAGCAAAATCCCAAAACACTAATATTTAGGTTTCAACCCAGAACAATTATATCTGAAAGTCTGGGGGTCTGGGGGTAAGAAGGACACCTATATATGAGTTTTTAAGAACTTCTACAGGGAACTTTAAGGAGAATCACAGACGAGATTCAAGAAGTAATAGAAAAAGAGTGCCTCAGAATTTATAAGGACAGAGAGACAATTCTGCTTTGCTTCATTAATTTCTCTATGAATCTAGCAACTTCTGACTGGATAGTGTAAATAGAGGAAAAAGAAACCATAATCGTTGCATGATCGGCTGCTTTATCAAAATACCACAGACTGGGCAATTTATAAGCAACAGAAATCTATTTCCTACAGTTCTGAAAGTTGGATGGTCAAGATTCAGGTGCCAGCAGGATCAAGTTCTGGAAGGAGCCCTCTTTCAGGTTGTGGACTGCTGATCTCTTGTTGTATCTGCAAATAGTGGAAGAGCAAGATAGCTCTCTAGGGTCTCTATTATAAGGGTGTTAATCTCATTCACGAGGGTTCTGCCCACATGAGCTAATCATATGCCAAAGGCCCATCTCCTGGTATTACCTCAAGCATAAAAGCATTACCTTTAAAATTGAAAAGTTAAAGTGAAAGTCATTGAATCATGCCTAACTATTTGTGACCCTGTGGACTATACAGTCCATGGAATTCTCTAGGCCAGAATACTGGAGTGGGTAGCCTTACTCTTCTCCAAGGGATCTTCCCAACCCAGGGATCGAACCCAGGTCTCCAGCATTGCAGGTGGATTCTTCACCAGCTGAACCACCAGGAAAGCCCACGAACACCGGAGTGGGTAGCCTAGCCCTTCTCCAGGGGATCTTCCAGACCCAGGAACTGAACCAGGGTCTCCTGCCTTGCAGCTGGATTCTTTATCAATTGAGCTATCAGGGAAGGCCATGAATTTGGGGGAGACACAAATATTCAGTACATAGTACAGACATTCTTAAGAGGTAATAAATATGTTGCTCAAATTGGGGGAGAACACAGAACTCAGTTCTTTGAAAAACAGGCAGCCCCCTGAGTAAGGTGATGTACTCTGCAAATAGCAGTGGAAAAAGATAGATGTGCACTGGAGGTAATACAAGGACATTGAGCAGATTCTGCTGAGGTTTGGGTGAGGGTAGGGGGAGTGTTAATTAGAAAATAGTAGGCAGAGGAAAATTTGAGTTTGAGATCTTGTTTCTTCAAGTGATATGATTTCAGTGAAAACCAGCTTTGAGATGAACTCTCAAAACTGGGAACTGAGATAAAATGAAGATGAAGATTACTGGAGGAAGTAAATAAAGTGTCACATCCTGACAGTATGCATGGAGAAAAAAGAAAAAGGATTAATGTCACTGATGGCAGAAGGAAAAGTTGATGACTACCTACAATGGTATATGCAATCGATATCACCAGATGGTTGACACTGAAATCAGACTGATTATATTCTTTGCAGCTAAAGATAGAGAAACTCTATACAGTCAGCAAAAACAAGACCAGGATCTGACTGTGGCTTGGATCATGAATTCCTTATGCCAAATTCAGACTGAAGTTGAAGACAGTGTAGAAAACCACCAGACCATTCAGGTATGACCTAAGTCAAATAAATCCCTTATGACTATACAGTTGAAGTGAGAAATATATTTAAGGGACTAGATCTGATAGACAGAGTGCCTGATGAACTATGGATGGAGGTTCGTGACATTGTATAGGAGACAAGATTCAAGACAATCCCCAATAAAAAGAAATGCAAAAAGCAAAATGGCTGTCTGAGGAGGCCTTACAAATAGCTGTGAAAAGAAGAGAAGTGAAAAGCAAAGGAGAAAAGGAAAGATATTCCCATTTGAATACAGAGTTCCAAAGAATAGCAAGGAGAGATAAGAAAGCTTCCTCAGTGATCAATGCAAAGAAATAGAGGAAAACAATAGAATGGGAAAGACTAGAGATCTGTTCAAACCAAATTAGAGATACCAAGGGAACATTTCATGCAGACAGGCTCAATAAAGGACAGAAATGGTAGGGACCTAACAGAAGCAGAAGATATTAAGAGGTGGCAAGAATACACAGAGGAACTGTACAAAAAAGATTTTCAAGACCAAGATAATCATAATGGTGTAATCACTCACCTAGAGCCAGACATCCTGAAATGTGAAGTCAAGTGGGCCTTAGAAAGCATCACTACGAACAAAGCTAGTGGAGGTGATGGAATTCCAGTTGAGCTGTTTCAAATCCTGAAAGATGATGCTGTGAAAGTGCTGCACTCAATATGCCAGCAAATTTGGAAAACTCAGCAGTGGCCACAGGACTGGTAAAGGTCACTTTTCATTCCAATCCCAAAGAAAGGCAATGCCAAAGAATTCTCAAACTACCGAACAATTGCACTCATCTCACATGCTAATAAAGTAATGCTTAAAATTCTCCAAGCCAGGCTTCAGCAAATGTTCAAGCTGGTTTTAGAAGGGGCAGAGGAAGCAGAGATCAAATTGCCAACATCCACTGGATCGTGGAAAAAGCAAGCGAGTTCCAGAAAAACATCTATTTCTGCTTTATTGACTATGCCAAAGCCTTTGACTGTGTGGATCACAATAAACTGTGGAAAATTCTGAACGAGATGGGAATACCAGACCACCTGACCTGCATCTTGAGATACCTGTATGCAGGTCAGGAAGCAACAGTTAGAACTGGACATGGAACAACAGACTGGTTCCAAATAGGAAAAGGAGTATGTCAAGGCTGTATATTGTCACCCTGCTTATTTAACTTCTATGTTGAGTACATAATGAGAAACGCTGGGCTGGAGGAAGCGCAAGCTGGAATCAAGACTGCCAGGAAAAATATCAATAACCTCAGATATGCAGATGACACTACCCTTATGGTAGAAAGTGAAGAACTAAAGAGCCTTTTGATGAAACTGAAAGAGGAGAGTGAAAAAGTTGGCTTAAAACTCAATATTCAGAAAACAAAGATCATGGCATCTGGTCCCATCGCTCCATGACAAATGGAGAAACAGTGGAAACAGTGTCAGACTTTATTTTTTGGCCTCCAAAATCACTGCAGATGGTGACTGCAGCCATGAAATTAAAAGACACTTACTCCCTGGTGTAAGGTCAGATCCCGGGGGCCATGATGGGCCACCCCTTCCCTCCACCACCGGCGGAGGAAGTCCCTAAGGAAAGGGCCTCCCAGATCCCGGGGACCAGTGACAGCACAGTTCACCAGCTAAAGCTGCCCCACCCCAGCCACATAGAAGGACCTATCAGGCGCAGCACCTCGGCCGGGCAACCTAGCCAAACCCCCCATCCATTAACCTGCCCATCCCTCGCAGCGAGCATATAAACAACCTTCTAACACTGTCCAGGCGCTCGGACTTCCTCGACCTGCCTCGTTCGGGGTCCAGGAACCCTGCCCCGGAGCGCTTCGCCATTAAAGCCTGTTAGACACTCTTTTGGTGTCCTGGTCGTCTTTTACCTAACACCTGGATGGAAAGCTATGACCAACCTAGACAGCATATTAAAAAGCAGAGACATTACCCTGCCAACGAAGGTCTGTCTAGTCAAGGTTATGGTTTTTCCAGTGATCATGTATGGATGTGAGAGTTGGACTATAACGAAAGCCAAGAGAGGAAGAATTGATGCTTTCGAACTGTGGTGCTGGAGAAGACTCCTGAGAGTCGCTTGGACTGCAAGGAGATCCAACCAGTCCAGCCTAAAGGAGATCGATCAGTCCTGGGTGTTCATTGGAAGGGCTGATCTTGAAGCTGAAACTCCAATACTTTGGCCACCTGATGCGAAAAGCTGACTCATTTGGAAGGACTCTGCTGCTGGGAGGGATTGAGGGCAGGAGGAAAAGGGAACGACAGAGCATGAGATGGTTGGATGGTATCACCCGATGCAATGGACATGAGTTTGAGTGGACTCTGGGAGTTGGTGATGCACAAGGAGGCCTGGCGCGCTGCAGTTCATGGTTCTGCAAAGAGTCAGACACGACTGAGCAACTGAACTGAACTGAACTGAAATATGGTATAAGTCGGCAGCATTGAGCAAGAACTATTATGTGATTGCCTTATTTGTACATTGACAAGAAATAACTATCATAGAACTTTGCAAATTGTTCACCACTCTCCCCAAACAAGCTATCTACAAATGATTAATTCGCTAGTGTATACACCCAGCTTAGAACAAAGGCCAATTATCTTTAAGTTTAATGGTTCAGTATTCATGTTGAAAAAGCATCTGGTTATTTTATCCAATGTGTCCATATAGAAGTGTAATTTAAAATTTTAAACACATCTCTCCTCTTATGCAAGAATTAAATTCAAAGTTTCTAAAGTCAGCAAGGCTTCTCTGGACGCTATTAACATAATGTGAGGAACTGGAAACAATAATTCCTGAAGGATGCCAAAGGCAATTCACCTCTTTACCTTTTCTCCCAATCAATAAACATCATTTTATTCCTGTTTTTCCCTTTCTACCAGTTCTTAAGCCACAAAAGGGGGTCGATGGCGAAACAAAGGAAAGTAAAACAAAATCTCTCGTCCCTCCTGCCAGCAGCCAGCAGAGGGCGCCGGTGCCCTAGGCAGCGGGACGGCCGAGGCGCTCAGCCTCCTCGGGGCTCTAAGCGCTACGTGCCCGGCGAACTGAGGTTGTCCCTGCTGCCAACCCGTAGTTGCCTCGCTGTCGCTGAGCAACGGGGAAATGGGCGGGATTCGCCGTGCGCGTTCGTGCGGGCACCCTCCCAGGCGGAAGCGGAAGTGTCGGCGGCCGGCGAGTAGGAAGTGGTGCTTCCAGAAGAGGAGATGGCTGCTCTTGCTGCACTCCCCCGCTGCCCCCGCAGTTTAAGAGCATACAGCATCATCTGAGGACGGCTCAGGAGCATGACAAGCGAGACCCTGTGGTGGCATATTACTGTGAGTCCTTCCGAGTCTCCGCGGTCCTCCTTGGCCTCCAGCCCCCCTTCCGCCCCCTGGTTCTTAAGGCCGTCCCCGCCTCTAGCTTTAGACCTGAGCTTTGACCTCTGACCGGTCCCTTGGGGACAGAAGTCCCTGGGGGTCCCGCCCTCCTCAGGGATTCCCAAGTTCTCTGCCCCTCCAGGCCTCAGAAAGGCAAAACTTGGAAAGCACTTTAGCGTCCACCGACTAAATGTTTTTAAACGAAATACATGGCCTCATGGACTCTGAAAACAGTGTTGTAAAGTTTTCTCCTGTGTGTACACACAGGAGCTTTCTGTCTCCACCAGGAAATCGTGAAATTAACCTGGGTAGTTAAGTAACTGAGTTGGGGCTAAAAGGAAGGTGAGTGTTCCAAAGACAGTAGCGATGTGGGCAAAAGGAAGAGACTAATTGAAAACATTGTAATGAATGTGGGTTAATTATGACAACTTGCAGGCCCATTCATAAATAGTGGCTGCTGCAGAACAAACGCTTGTATTTGCCCATTTCTCCTTTTGCATTTAAACTGCTGTCTTCTACCAATGAGAACTTTTAGCCTTAATTTTGAGTAATAAATGAGGTTGAGACATTTGGTGACATACTCTCATTTTGGCTGTGATATATAGAAGCTACAGTTGATGAAAAACACAGATCAAACTTGATCACACTTTTTCCTTTGTGCTAAAGAGAGTAGTTCCACTGTAGGTTATTTTATATTCTACATTCTAAGTTTGGTGCAAATAAAACAAGTGACCAAGCAACTACAGTATGCTGAAAAGGATTTTTAACTTTGAGAAGCTTAGCATAATGTGTCCTCTCTTAGAGACAATGTAAGATTAGCCAAAATATGGTCCACTGTCATCCTGCCCATAAACCAGGAGTACCCCATTTTCATTCCTCAGATGTGCAAGGCACTTTCAAACCTCCACATTCTTCCCTTTCTTGGGAATCTACCTTTTTCCCACTTGGTGGACTCCTTAATGCAGATTCTAACTCAAATGTCACCTCTTGAAGAGTGGGCAGTAAGATGATTACTCTCAAGGCTTGACCCCCTCAGTTTGTTTGGATCATAACAACATTTTTGCGTTATACTTGTTTTTCAGGTTCCTCAAGCAGGGACCATTATTCATTCAGCTTGTATTTATTGAGATTTTACCTGTATGAGTATTACCAGGCACAGTCGCTACAGCATTTATGAAGCTTACATTTTATGGGGTGGGGGGATTAAACAGTAAAATGAGGAAATTATATAGAATATTACAAGATTGTGAAGAAAATTAAAGCTGGGAAAGAACAGGGAGTACCAGGAGTAGGGTGGTGGAAAATGAGGGAGGGATTTCATTTTCAGAGTGGTCAGGGAAAGCTTCACTGAGTTCACATCTGAACAGATTTAACCGGAGTGAAAAGCAAGCTTTGCATTCACCTGGGCAGGAGTGCTCTCTATAGAGGGGATAACAAGTGCAAAAGTCCTGAGGTAGGGGTTTGCTTAAAGGAGGATCAAAGTGACTGTTGTAACTAGAGTGAATAGAGCAAGCAGAAAAGCGATATGATTAAAGTCAGAGAGATTATTTCTTGTAACAGTGAAGCGGGAACCCTTGATTCTGTCTAGAAGCAGTCCCTCCATGGGTGCTGTATTCTATACGTTTGTCACTATCCTGGGACCCTTTATTTCCTGTGTCACTATCCTCCCTCTTTGCTGTTTCTTCCGAAACTTGCCCCAGTTTCCTTTATTTAAAAAGTAAAAGGAGCTCTCACTGTGACATTCCCCTGGAGTTGCAGTCCTGTCTGTCCAACCTCAAAGCTAGGCTTGAAATAGTTGTCTGTAGTTGTCTTTAGATCCTTACCTCATAGATCTTTTTCAGCCCATTGCAGTCTGGTTTTCAATCCCATTATTTCCCCGAAACTGCTCTCAGCAGGGTCAAGAACCATGATTTTTATTGCTAAAACCAGGTGTCACTTTAAAAATATTTTTGTTATGAAGCACTGGAGAAGGAAATGGCAACCCACTCCAGTACTCTTGCCTGGAAAATTCCATGCACAGAGGAGCCAGGTAGGCTACAGTCCAAGGGGGTCTTAAAGAGTCAGACACGACTGAGCCACTTCACTTTCTTTCCTTCTTTCTTATGTGCATGTTAAAGAACATATGTAATGTGTATATACAGTTCAAGGGACAGTAAATGAATGCTAATATATCTACCAGGGTTGCTGTTATTAGACTTCCAAATTTTTGCTGATCTGGTGAGTGTGAAATGATGTCTCACTGGAGTGAAATTTGCAATTCACTGAGTCTTAATAAGGTTGAGCATCTTTTCATATGTTAATTAACCATTTGTGATTTCCTATTGAAATACCTACTTATTGCTCTTGACCATTTTCTATTTCATTATTTTAATCTAGCTACTGACCTTTTGGTATTGCAGATGTCTTCTCAAAGTTTATTTGAGAAGTTTGATTTTTGATTTTTCATTCTATTTATGAAATCCTTTTATGTGCAAAAGTTCTTAATTTTAAAATATGACCAATTGAGTAATCTCTTCCTTATGATTTATGTTCCGATTTTCTAGGTCTTGATTTTTTTTTGTGTACCTTACTTGAGATTTTGGCTTCCTGAGTTTGTAGATGGGTGTCATTCATCAAATCTAGAAAATTCTCTACTTTCAATGATTGTTTATCTGCTATCTCTGTTCATTCCTTCAATTTTAATTAGATATGTGTTTCATTTTCCTCTTTAGCTTCTTTGTCTCTTAATGCTTTGATAGTTTGTGTCCATTTTCTTTCTATGCTGCATTCTGTGTGATTTCTCTAGGTCAGTGTTCACCTTCATATATTATATTCTATAATCCATCTGTTGCGTTTCTATTAGTATTTTCATTTTTTATTTCTAGATGTTTTCTTTGTTTTTAAATCAGCCTTACCATTTCTGATAATCTTTTAACTGTTTTAAATGCACTCTTATTTCTTTAAGTACTTTAAAAATATTTGCATTTATATTTGCTGTCTGATAATTACTGTAGAGGTTATATTTTAGGTCTGATTCTGCTGTGTAACGGAAAATGGCTTATGAAAGTTTTTTTTCTTGTAACTTAGGCTCTAGAACTACTAAACCAGTACTCTTCAAACTTCAATATACAAATAATTCTGCAGGAATCATTTTCACATTTCGCAACTTCTGTATTTCTTTCCTGACAAAGTTCCTTTGGTCAAGGTGGCAAAGTAGTATGCTTCCCTTTATTTATTTATTTATTTACTTATTACTATATCTTGTTCTCAATTGCCCTCTTCCTACTTCAAAGGATAGAGGCGGACTCTCCTGCATCATTAGAATTTTTATGGTGTATTGTTCTGGAGGAGAAGGTGGAAAATCCTCCAGAGCGTCCAGAAAAAAAAGGACAGTTATAACAAATTACTGGTGTTAGTGAAACCTCCATTTATTAAGCTATTAGATAGGGCTTCCTGTCTTTATGTGTCTTATTTGGAAGAAAATCAGTCAGAGCACAGAATAAGCCTTTATTTAAAAATGCTGGGCATGGGAAAGAAAGGATATCAAAGGAACATTGTAACATACAGCTTTTTATAAGGGGAGTCACCTGGAGTAATCTCCTTTCAGGAATAATTAGTCAAGAATGAATCTCAGAAGGAGGAGGAATTTTTCTTAGCTATTAGCAGCCATTGTTCAATCATTTTGGATTTTATCCAGAGGAGTGCAGAGGGGCAGTTTGCAACCAAGGTCAAGTGCAAGATGGTATGGAGCACGTTGTCCTCGTTCGTGGGGAACATGGTAAGGCCATGTTCAAAACTGGCCTGTGTTGAAGTTTCAAAATGGTAAGAGTTTTCATTATATGATCTTAGCATTTCATTCTTGGTTCCTTATTAAAGTGTCATTCCTGAGGTAAGTTCAGTTCAGTCACTCAGTCGTGTCCAACTCTTTGCAACCCCATGAACCGCAGCACACCAGGCCTCCCTGTCCATCACCAACTCCCAGAGTCCACCCAAACCCATGTCCATCAAGTCAGTAATGCCATCCAACCATCTCATCCTCTGTTGTCCCCTTCTCCTCCTGCCCTCAGTCTTTCCTAGCATTAGGGTCTTTCCCAATGAGTCAGCTCTTCGCATCAGGTGGCCAAAGTATTGGAGTTTCAGCTTCAACATCAGTCCTTCCAATGAACACCCAAGACTGATCTGCTTTAGGATGGACTGAGGTAAAAGCAAAAGGGAAATGCTGAAGTAGGAGTACCTTATTTCATTCAGGGGACAAGCTCATATCAAAGTCTGTAGGTTATCAAAATTTTAGTCTTAGAATCCAGAAATGAGAAAGAGTATGTGGGAACATGTGTTAACATCTATTTGAATTAGAGAAGTCATATTTTTCTGAAAAAGTAAGCCTTCAGTGGCTGATTGGTTTGACTTTCGCAGTTAGTTTTGGCATTTATGTAGAATGGTGGACATTCTCCTTAAATGAGGTAAATCTTCAGCTCTGAAGTGTTTTGCTTTTTTCAGAAATACTTAAAACAACTGATAAGATTAAAATATTATAACTTTTTTTTTCCTGCCAGAGGATGTTGAAACAAACACTATTTCAGTTTTCCCACTCTTACAATAAAAAGAAGCCTTTGATTGAAAGCAAATGATGAGTCTTTATAAGATCTTTTCTGTATACTTCAGAGGAATTGAGAAAACGAATACTCTGATGAAGGGGTGACACATTCTTTTCTAGTCTTCAAACAGATTTTCAGGCAACCCTAATTAAAATGTCAGCTAAGAAAGATTATTAAAAATGTTATTTGATGATAAGTGATGATGTGGTTTTTAGCCTATAACCCAGAAGGAATTTAAAGAATTTGGTGGTTTTGCTCTGACAAAGCTTCCATTCTCATCTGCTGCTTTATGTGAATGAATTTTCTCCCTTGTTAAATTTATAAAAGTGAAAGCAGGAATAGAACCAATACTCTGGTTCGTTATGAGGATAAATCATGTTAATTCATAGATAGTTTAACTCATGCATTTCCAAGAAAATTTTTCTTTTATACTTAATGATTATTAAGATAAATAAAATTCATATTGTTTTAAATGTTACATTGTTATGCATAACAATTGGAAAAACTCAATTCCAGAAGAAACATTTTAACACATAGCACCTTCTCTCAGGAAATTTAATAAAAATTTAAATTTTTATATACTTTTGTTGCAGAACATTGTGATAGGATAGTCAAGTAACACCTTTGAGCATGCAGATACGTTTTTATAATAAAATCCTGTAAAGTAAGTACATAGAAATATGGGTTAAAAGAAAATAAGACTGTATTCTCTTTAAAAAATAATTTTTTTATCTGAAAAGATTGTAATAGATACCAAATTGCTATGGTGTTTACAGTTGAAAGAGTGATAAAATTTTTAGATGTCAGTACTTGACATCTGTAGTACAGAAATTGCATTTTTACCTGTTTAAACTTCAGATAAAAAGTAGTAAATGTCAACCTGAAAATGTGTGAAGAGATACATTTCTGTAAACTTAGAGCAAACAAAAATTTTCTAAATTCCTAGAACATGGAAGAATTTTTTGTGAGAAGAAAAACTAAAGGTTATTTTGCTAAACTACTCACTGATTTATAAAAGTTCCATATTCTCTTATATTTCCTCTCTGTATGTTACTCTCTGCCTGGAATCCCCTATGACTTCCTCTTAATCAAACTTAACTCTTATTGACTCAGTACTTTTTACTTTTTTTTCGTTTTGAACTGTGTGTAGCTGGAGTAAGCTATGCATTGGAGGCATTATTCAGACACGTTGATAGACACTTAGGGGTTTTCCATCCTCTGGATCACTTTTCAGTATGCATTGTGTTTTGATTTTCAGATATTTGGTTGGTGTTTTTGTTTCTAATATTTTGTTTATCTCTTAAGTTTGTGGGTTTTTTGTGGGTTTTGTTTTTTTTTTTTTTTTGGTCATGCCTCATGGCTTATGGGATCTTAGTTCTTTCTCCAACCAGGAATTTAACCCAGCCCTCGGCAGTGAGAGCTTGGATTCTTAACCACTGGACTACCAGGAAGTTCCGACTCAGTATTTTTGCAGATTGGTTTTCCTGAGCTCATGATGTCTAGAAATGGTATCAAGTATATCCCTC
Organism: Nanger dama; assembly: GCA_917880005.1. Taxonomy (NCBI): domain Eukaryota; kingdom Metazoa; phylum Chordata; class Mammalia; order Artiodactyla; family Bovidae; genus Nanger; species Nanger dama. The sequence continues at coordinate 30,279,567 of CAKJTW010000024.1, forward strand.
CTCTTGATCCTCTTGACCTTTCAGTCTCCTAGATTCTCTTGGAAGACAGAGACTGATACCTTGTTTTCTCTCACCACCTGACACATAATTGGCATTCATAAATATTTAATGAATGTCATTGTTCTAAATGTTATGAATATTCCAGCCTTATTAGAATATTCACTCTGAAAGCAAGAAATATGTCTTAAATTGATGATCATTGACTCTCTTAACTCCTAATACAGTACCTAAGCCATGGTGGATAATTGGAAATTATGTAGTTTACATGTAATATGTGTTGATTGAATAAATATAGGGTAATTCACAGTTTTTTCACATGCTCTTAACTGCAGTAAGGAAACATAATGAAAAGAATCTCAAAGCACAGTATTTCATAGCTTGTGGCTATTAGATTGTCATAGGTATGTCATAGGATGTGCCGTTTGTGCTTCCTCATTTCCAGTATTTTGTGATTTCCAAAAAATGATTTAGTTCTGCCTTAATGGGAATACTCTAGTCTTTTATCATTTTTTGTTACCTTAGTATTCCTATATTTCTAAGTTGTTTGATGTTTTATTTTCTTTTTAAGTCAGGAATAAGTGTTGAAATATCATATATCAAATTACTTTTTGACTAATATGCTTAGAGTTTACTTCTTTGACCTTTTTAATTAGTAATAACAAATTATTGAATTTACTCTTACTTGGAACATCTCACTCCTGGAAAAAATTGTTACTTTTTTTCATTAAATTATTTTGAAATAATTATAGATCCACAAACAGTTACAAGAAATAATACAAAGAGATCTGAGTGCCTTTTACTCATCGTGCCCAGTGTTAATATCTTGCAAAGTCATAGTACAGTATCACAGCCAGAATATGGATATTGACACAATCTACCCATCTCTTTTGGACTTACCTAGTTTTCCATGAATTCATTTGTGTATATGTCTGTATTTAGCTCTAAATAGTTCTCTCAAGTGGAGGTTCATGTATCCAATACCGTAGTGAAGATAGAAGTTGTCTGAGAAGAATCCTTCATGTTAATCCTGTTACAGCCAGAAGTTTATGCTTTGATGGCTTTCTTTATATACTTAACCAATTTCTCACATTTAAAAAATTTAACTTGCGCTAATGTCGATGCATCAAAGTTTTCTAGAATATCTTTCATATCTGTCAGATTTTCAGATTTATTAGTTAAGAAATTACAAACTTAACCTTCTCTTCCTTTCTTCATACATGTCACAGTCAGCCCAGTCATCAAATGTTTAGATTTTTACTTACCTTCTTAGTTTCTTTGAAATCATACCCTCACCTTACATCTAAGCTATTGAGATAGCTTCCTACCTTCTGCTTCAAGCTAAGTGAAAGTTGCTCAGTCGTGTTCAACTCTTTGTGATCCCACGGACTATAGCCGCCCAGGCTCCTCTGTCCATGGGGATTCTCCAGGCAAGAATACTCTAATGGGTAGCTGTTCTCTTCTGCAGGGATCTTCCCAATCTAGGGATCAAACCCAGGCCTCATGCATTGCAGGCAGATTCTTTATCTTCTGAGCCGCCAGGGAAGCCCCTACTTCAAGCAGGTAGTACCTGTTGCTACTTGAAAGTTCTGCTTTAAATGCTCAGTGAAAAAAACACAGACTAAAAGAAGGATAAAGTTAACTAAACAGAAACCCTGTGCTACACAAGCAGTACAATTAATTTATAAAAGCATTGCATTAGGAAAAGAATGTTTATAATAGATGAAACACAGAGAGCCAGTGTCCTTGATAGGGAAAACAGTCATACAAATGCATTTTAAAGAATGAAAACTATGATCCCCATAAATGGACAGAAATGTGTATGTACTACTAAAAGAGAGCATACTAATTTTTAACGTTCAGCTGAATTAGTAGCAAATGTAAATTAAGATGGCATACCATTTTTTGACTAACGTTATAACTTATACAAAATAAGTATGTGATGAAATTCTCCTTGACATGGCTGTGTGAATTGGTTCCAAGTTTTAGAAAGCATTTTATCAGAGTAGATAGAATTGTAAAAGTATCTGATGTGCAGTAATTCCAGTTTTGAAAAGCTTCTGCCTAGGAAATAATCACTAATATATGAAAAAATTTAGGATTATGTGAACAATTATATACGTTTGTGGCAAGCCCAAAAACAGCCTAAACATATATCATGGTGGAAATGGTTAAGTTATGGTATATCCATTGAGAAAGTGATGTAATCATTTATAAATTAGAAAGCATCTTTTGTAATGTGGGGAAAGATTGATATAAAAATTCAGGATATAAAATTATATATATACTATGATTTGAACTTTTCACTGCAAATGGTGACTGCAGCCATGAAATTAAAAATGCTTGCTCCTTGGAAAAAAAGCTATGAAAACCTAGACAGCATATTCAGAAGCAGAGACCTTACTTTGCAGACCAAGGTCCATCTAGTCAAAGCTGTGGTTTTTCCAGTAGAGTCATGTATGGATGTGAGAGTTGGACCATAAAGAAAGCTGAGTGTCAAAGAATTGATGCTTTTGAACTGTGGTTTTAGAGAAGATTGTTGGGAGTCCCTTGGACAGCAAGGAGATTAAACCAGTTGATCCTAAAGGGAATCAGTCCTAAATATTCATTGGAAGGACTGATACTGAAGCTCCAGTACTTTGGCCACCTGATACTAAGAACTAATTCATTGAAAAAGACTCAGATGGTTGGAAAGACTGAAGGCAGGAGGAGAAGGGGACAACAGGATGAGATAGTTGGATGGCATCACTGACTCGATGGACATGTGTTTGAGCAAGCTCCCGGGAGCCTGGTGTGCTGCAGTCCATGGGGTTGCAAAGAGCTGGACACGACGGAGCAACTGAACTGAACTTTTAAAAATGCATATGCATACACACACACACACACACACACACACACACAATAAACTTGGAGGGAAAAATAGCAGCTTTAGATTTCTGGATGGTTTTCTTTTAAAAATTTTCCTGTAAGTGGTAGTGTTTCATACCATCATTACTAAACAACAAAATCTTTACTTAAAGCAAAAAAATTTTTTTAAACACCAATAGTAGCTCCATCAAGGCAATGGCACCCCACTCCAGTACTCCTGCCTGGAAAATACCATGGACAGAGGAGCCTGGTGGGCTTCAAGTCCATGGGCTCACACAGAGTCAAACACGACTGAGCAACTTCACTTTCACTTTTCACTTTCATGCATTGGAGAAGGAAATGGCAGCCCACTCCAGTGTTCTTGCCTGGAGAATCCCAGGGACGGGGGAGCCTGGTGGGCTGCCGTCTATGGGGGTCGCACAGAGTCGGATCCGACTGAAGCGATGCAGCAGCAGCAGTAGCTCCATCTGACTATCAGGAAAAATATAAGTACCTTTAGTTATAACTCATGATTTGAACATGGCATCATCTTCTGTAATTTTAATCAAGCTGAATTTCACTCCATTTCTAGAACCTGACTGACTTTCTGTTGTCTCCAGACTTTCCAACATTGTTCTCTAGCCCTTGACACCTCTTCCCCTCCTTAGCAAACCTATTCCATTTTTATCCTTAAGATTCTAGCTTAAATGTCACTTTCTCTGGGAGGGCTTGTCTTAAACTCCCTGGTTTTAAATGCATCATCTCTTGGTCCTCATTGTGCCTTGTATGGCTTTATCTTAATCGCTTTTCATATGCCTGTAGTCCCTTCTAGAGTGTAAACTTAAGGAGGCTGTACCCTGCTGGGGCCTCTTGATGCATTCACTGTACCAGGTAGTGCTCGGCCACTAAAGATACTTACATAACAAGGAATAGGTACTCCAAAAATGTGAATTGACCTGACTTTTGAGGCAGCCATGGTCTCTATAGCTACACATTATAGTTGTCATGGAATAAAGAGGCCAGATAACTAACATTAATGTAGCTTTTGGCATTCATAACAGTCCTTTTCTTCAGGGTATCTGATTTGAACCTTATAGTCATCCTGGTCCTTCTGTTAGTAAGTGATGGAACCGGGACCTGAATGACAGATGCTGGATGAGAAGTGGGTATATGAAAAATTGTTGAGAGTAGGTAGTAATTAGAATAGCAGTTACAGAGTGAAGGTAAAGGGCCTTGTTAAATCAGTGGGAAAACAAAGGGAACCAGTGCAGTAATCTGGAAGATTCCTGATAAGTGGAGAGTAAAAATGAGGATAGGCTTGATGTTACTGACATAACTTTCTGAGCTTTGTAGCTCTCGCTCCCCCCTTTTTTTTTTTCCACCTTAATGAAGCCAGAAAATATTTGAGTTCCTACTAAACATAGGCACCATATGATAAATATTTTTATTCTGTGACATTTGATGTTGTGGATAAAGTGAAAACTAGAAAGATTCCTTCCCTTTAAACTATGTATGGATATTTAGTATCGATATCAAATATCAACACATAAAGTTGATATTAGATATCAACATACAAAGGTTCAGATTTGGTTTTTAAAAGTTTCCTCTAGGGGTGGTATTGTACAATGAACAGACATTCAGTGACCATGTATAAATGTTTTTGAGAGTCATTTCTTTATATGACCATAGGAAAATTAGATGTAGTCGTTCAGGAAGTTGAAAATACATATGGTATATTTTGTATACAAGATGTCATAGACACCAGTGTAAATGTTTAAAGGGCAAATAATAATGAATTTTTATTGATGGTGGTAAGCTACTTGGATATTAGGATTAATAATCAGTTGCCTGTTTGCTGTTAATCACACAGAAATTGATTTTAATGACCAATAAATTTAAGCTTATTATCCTTAACCAATTAAAGATAAGCAGTTTTCTTTGTGCTGATTTCTGAATCTGTAGCAACTAATTTGAGCTCATAGTCCTTTTGTCTAAGTATGTATCATTTCTTTATTGTAAGCTGACTCCAGATACTTTACTGTACCCATGACAGGTTAATAATAAAAACCTCGGAAAGTTGGACTGCTGACTTATCCATTAACATTCCATTTCTTTTTTTATTTTGCAAACATATTTGCAGACATGAATTTTATATTGTAGAATAGTCATTTTAATGATGACTACTGTTTTGAGTAAATCATTTTGGTTTTAGACACTCTAAGCTGACACACACACACTAGCATTACAGTAACTTGCACGGGCTGTATGTGTGTGCTCAGTTGCTTCAGTCATGCCCGACTCTGTGACCCCAAGGACTGTAGCACTCCAGGCGCCTCTGTCCATGGGATTCTGTCAGCAAGATACTGGAGTGGGTTCCCATGCATCTCCTGCATTGGAGGCAAATTCTTTACCAACTGAGGCATCAGGGAATCCCTATCACAGTCGTCTACTATATAAAATCGCATTTCACATATTAGTTTAGAACTTACTTTTCCCTTCTTCTGTCCTTTGGCTGTAGTTGTCATATATTTCAGTTATAAACCTGTAAACCCTAGAATGTAGTTATTTTTTAATTGTCCTTCTTAAAAAGAAATTTATAAAATGAGGGAATAAAATTTTTAGTATATTCCCGCATAATTAACATTTTCAGCATTCTTCATTCCTTTGTAGTTGGTTTTAAATGTGTCATTTTCTTGTCTGTTGAAAAGTTTATCATTTCCTTTATAGGACTGTCACCAATTCTATCAGCTTCTATGATGTGAATTTTCATCCTTATTTTTGAAAGATATTTCTGCTGGGTAAAGAGTTCATCAATCATTTTTGCCACTCCTCCCCACCTTTAAAGGGGTGGGCTCCAGTTACACATATGTTAGCGCCTTTGATGGTTCCCCATACCTCACTGAAACTCTGGTTTTGTGTTTGTTTTCCTTTTCAGTCTTTTTACTCCCTGCTTTATCTTAGGTAGTTTCTACTGCTATGTTCTGAAGTTCATTCGTTTTTCTTTTATGATATCTAAACTACTATTAATCCTGTCCAGTAAACTTTTCCTTTCAGATACTCTTATATTTCATTTCTGGATGGCCCTTTTGTGTTCTTTGTGTATGTTCTGTCCCCTCATTTTATTCTTGGTTTCCATAAAATACTTCTGATTTCCCAGTATTTTAATGTCATCATCTGCTATTTCCATTATTTTGTCATTGTTGTTCTGGTTTATGTTCACATTCTTCTACTGTTGCCATCATTGATTTTTGATTGATTGTGGGACAGAGTGAATTTTAAGTTCTTCAATGTCTGTTCTTTGAAGGAATTAAATGCAGCCAGCAATTAATTGCTGTTCAGTTTAATTCTTTGGTGCCTTGTTTTGTTTTTAGCTTTAGGGGCAGTTCTAAAGTACTCCCTGCTGCAGGGACAGGTTAACCCTACTACTTAGTTGGGGCCTGTCTACAGAATATCCTGAGTAGACCTCTGGCGCTCTCTGCTCCTTTTGGTTGGAACTTTAATGCATCCCAGCCCTATGTATGCACTTGGGATAGTCCAGCTCACAGCTTCTGTTCATTCTTTGGCCTTGTAGAGTTTTCTCCCTTCACATGCACGTGGCAGTGTTCACCTGAACCTCAAGATAAACTCCTATACAGATTTTGGGGTTTCTTTTCTGTGTAGCTCCATACTCTTCAGAACTCTGCCCCTCAATTTACAGCTGCCTTAGTCTCGCTGAACTCCAGTCCATTTTCTCAACTCAAGGGACTGTGTTCAGTTTAGGATTCCCTTCCTACTCCTTAGACTGGTATGTACCTCCAGGTAGAATGCTAGGCTGATACTGGTGTCATCTCATGTTTCCTTTCTTCAGATGTCTTAATCTTACCAGGTCTGTTTCCATTGTCCAAAAATCTCTTTCATATATTTTGTCTAGTTTTCTTTGATTGTTCACAGTAGGATGGCAAATATTACTCCTTGTGGCCAGAGTTTGAATCTGTGTTCTTATTTTAGTAATCAAATCATCACTATTATTTACTAAGTACCAGCACAGTCTTTTAGTAGGAATTCAGAAGGAGCTAACTTTTCTTAAAGCTATTATATTATGACAGAAGCTCTAAAAATACTTAATAAAGGAATGAGTGAAGTATATACCCTTTATTAGGATATATTCATTCATACTTTGTTTTTATTTTATTTTTGTCCCTTCACAAAGACAGTACTAACCATAGAGCAGGTATTTATAATATACTTATGAGTAGAGTAATAGATTGGGTTTTATTTACTGGAATAAAATTTGGCTTTATACATCAGTGTATGTCATAATGATTCCTACTTGAGTGCTATATTTAACCCACTAGTACATCACTCTTAACAATTTCTTTTATGTGCCTTTTGTGTCTTTATATCATACATTTCATATTTTTAGGTTTCTCATGTATAAACGAGGGTGTGATAGAATGTTAATGTTTAGATTTAATGAAACTTTGAAATATACATGCCTTGAGGATTAGTAAATATTTGTCTCCTGAATGCTTCATATTAAAGTTAGGTTGGAAAGTATTTAATCCTTTTGCAAATAGGCCTCATTACTCATCTTTAAAAAATATTTATTCATAAAAATGAACACATTTCCTTGATGAAATAAATATATTTCCCTATAGGTGATTCCAGCTACATATTTATTCTGTTTTACTAGGTAATTTTCCATGTTGGACATCAATTTTTCTTCATACTGCTGCCTCTACAATGAATTACTTGTCCTGAACAGAGTTTTATATGAAAGTAGTCCTTTTTCCCATCCGTATGACTAAAAGATCTTTTGGTGTATAAATTTTCATAAGTAGATTTAACATCTTTTCACTGTATTAATATTAGAAAATGTGTCTTGTTGTACAACTTACAAATTGTAAACCATGTAAGATATTCAGAAATACAGAAGCTAGGCAAATTTGTACTTAAATCTTTTCAATTTTGAGATGATTCTTTCCAGTCCTTCAATTAAAGGTGTTACTTTGTAATAATGTCCTTGTAATTGCAAAGACTGAATATGCATGTAAGCCAAGAAGAAAATGCATGTAAGTGAAACCATTAAACTGTGTTGTCATTGCACTGTATTTCAAGTACCAGCCACTTGTATTAAGGTTAGCTTTTAGAGGGTAAGAAGCTTATATTTGTGTTGTGAGGAAAATTGATGATGGTTGTGGTAGTGAATTGGGAATAAGTCTGATTCTCACTTCAAAGGAGATAACCGATAATCTTGATTTTTATTATGAGCAATGTTGGAAGTAGTTAAAAGTAACAAATCAGAAATAAAATTGTACTTTTTACATAGGAATAAATAACTTTCTCTTGATAACAAGATAATACTGATTAGTTTTCTGTGTGTTTGCTTAATGGACTTTACCGTTGCTGGATAGCCATTTATTTCCACGGTTGCTCTGTTAAGTAGCTCACTACGCTCCGTAGATGGTATAATTCATATACTGTCCACTTGATAATAAAATAAGGAGAAAGACCTCCCAGGGAAATGAAGCTCACTCCTCTATTTCCTCACATGTGTTACTGTGTTGACTAATAGTATATATAGACAGTAAATAATTAACTGATGTCTATTTAATTTTCTGTGTGTATGTTTGGGTGAGGGTTTGCTTGAAATATGCTTGAAATAGTCATTTAAGAAGTTGAGAAGATAAGGAAATCAGTCTTTACACAATTAATATAATTATATGTCTTCAGAGAATGCCAAAACAGGAAAGAAGATGGGAAACAAAACAGAGAAACAAAACAGAAACAAAAAGATTAGTTTCAAACCAGATGTTTCACACAGGACATAAAATGTTGGCATGTCATAAAAATATGTATGTTTAAAAAACTGTAGCTTGCTCAGTTTGTAGTGATGGAAAGTGTATTTTACTTGCTCAAACAAATAATACTGGAATATTCAATATGAAAAAGTATTAAGTTCTTTTGAGGTTGGTAATTCTAATACTTACAGTGAGGCTGATCTGTCTGTGGTCTGTGTTGCAGGAGGGAGATGCAGGGAGAGAGGATTGTTGAGCTTATATGTATATGAGAGTACGTTTGCCAGAGAAATGTAATAAAAAGATTCAGGGTTTAGACATAGGGCAATAAAGTCCTAGAAAAATCTATCATAAAATCAAAGCTAGTTACAGAAGGAAGTTAAAGGAGAAAAAGACTGATTGTAATGAAGAAGTAAGGAGACACCAATGAACTGGAAGCCTATTGTAACAAACAGTTTAAAGTTGGAAGAGAAGCAGTTATGTTTAGATTGAGTACATGATATACTGATATTAACAGTACAGCAGTTTGAAATGGTAATTTAGTTATGAGGTTACTGGCATATAAGGGAGAGCCCGTATAATTATGGAGATCAGTACTGATAAGAATTGAGAGCACAGCACTGTGTATGCATTAGAAATAGATTTGCTTTCTTATTGCAGAAAATTCAGAATTACAATGCATAAATAAAATAAGGATTTATTTCCTCATTTAAAAGAAAGTCTGATATCAGCAGTACCCAGTACCAATTCCATGAAGTCATCAGGGACCCAGGCTTTTTCGGATTTCAAATCTATAAACCAGCACATGATTATTAAAGTCGCCTTGTGGTCCAAGCTACCCTACTAGAGTTTCAATCATCCCATTTCTGTTCTAGGCAGCAGGGAGGAGAAAGGGGAATGAGTCATTTCCTTTCCCCTGCTGTCATTCCCATTTTACAGTCCTTCTGGAAGTCTCTCTCAACCACTTCTGGTTATATGATATTTGTCTTAGGTAATAGCATGGCCATATTTTGCTTTGAGGAATACAGGAAAATGTACTGTTTTGGCTAGCTATATTACAACTCCCTAATAATATAGGAATCTTGTTAGTAAAGAAGACAGGGAGACAGGATGCAGGTAGGCTGCTAGCTGTCTCTGTCACAAGTATTAATTATCCATGTGAACAGTGAAACTTTTAAGATGGTGGAAAGCTAAGGAAAGACCCTGAGGTCCATGAGCAATTACAAGCAGTGGAAGAGAATGGATGAGCACTAGACCAGTGTATTTAGAAAGCCTTGAGAGAATACTGTAACAGTGGGTTGCAAAAGAAAACCAGTCATACTTACCAACTCTTCTCTTAAATGCTAGAAGGAATGTAAGAGAATTAAAACTCATTGCTTGAGAGAACTGCAAAAGAAAATAATGTCTTAAGTGACATTTAGGTTTTAATTAAGACAGAGGAAGAAGGCATCTGAGGAGAGCTAAGACAGTTTGCTGATTCTTCAGAATTGTTTCAACAATAGTTCCAGGGAGTATGGTAGAAGGAGTAGGGCTGTGTGGAGAAACATGGACTTGCTTGGGGCAAAAAGTATAGTTGATAGGAGTAAGGATGCAAGGAGCAGTGATGCTCAGCCTTTGCTTATCTACCCTCAAGTTTAAAATAATTAAACATGAATATTATGTAACTTAATAAATCATTTTTCTGTATTGATATACTATATATATTTAAATATATGTATATTATAAAAATACTGCATGTGCCTGACTCTTTGCAGCCCCATGAACTGTGGTCTGCCAGGTTCCTCTGTTGATGGGATTTTCGAAGCAAAGATACTGGAGTGGTTTGCCATTTCCTTCTCCAGGGGATCTTCTGACCCAAGGATCAAACCCTGGACTCCTGCACTGCAGGCAGATTCTTTACCTGCTGAGCTACCAAGGAAGTTTATAAAAGAAAAGTATAAAGGATGAGATAAACATATCAATAAAAGGCTAATATTTTCTTCCCACACTCCAGCCATTCCCTGGACTCTTAAGGGTCTCAAAGTCTGCAGCCTCAGTATAGCTTAGGGTGAAAACTGTTAGGGGAAATAGAAGCAGCGTGGCACAGAATTGATCCCTGTGCTCAGCTAAAAGCCTTGCCCTTGAAAATAAGAGCAAGAACACTTAAAAGTCTTCAGAAAAAAATTGGTAATACATTAAGAAATATAAAGATTAAATTTCAAGGAAGAAAAAGCATATTATCAGTTACAGGTATTATCATGTGAGGAGATGACATTTGATCTGTAATCTCAGTAAAATCAAATAGCCAAGACATAAAAATGTACAAACATACTAAAGACGAACCACAAATCATTAGAGAAGGAAAGGATTTTTACCACTTGCATTTGGGACAGATACCAGTAACTAAGGTAGATGCAAGTTATTAAAGAGTTAAATTTGAAAAACCAGAGGAAAAACTGGAAAAATCATGTAACTGAATATCCAGTGTCATGGAGATAAAGAGCTTTCCAAGCGTAGAATTGATAGAAAAATCACTTTGGGTACATAAATATTTTAAGTTTCTGTATTTAAAAACAACATTCAGAAATTGAAAGATGGCCTAATATTTTCATCCAAAATGTTTATTTTCCAAAGAGCTCATGTGATATACTTTCAATAAAAGAAATACAGCAAAAATACTAGAAGAAAAGACCTGAACAGCTCACTAAGAGGATGTGTTAGGGAGTTCTGTCACAGTTATAACAAAAGAAGAGCTGACTAAAATAGACATGAAGCTTGAACAACTCAAGAGATGACTGGTTTAAAAGGGGAAGGGGATCAGCCATGCTTTTAAAAGGCATGGCATGGTGAGAGGTGATTCAAACCTAGTTCTCAAACGACCTGGGCATGTTATTAAATATGACTGCTTAAAAGAAAGAGAAAAAGGAAATTTTGTCACATTGTGATCAAAGCAATGAATATAATAAGTGGGTTTTTATTTTTGCTTCCAAATTAGATTTTTTTTTTTTGGCAGATTAATATCCAGTGCTGGATATTGTACAGTAAAAATGAAAGTATCATGCTTTTTACATTGTGAGTCAGTGTAAATCAGTACAGGTCTTTAAGAAACTCCATTTTTGTTTCTCACTGATAACTGGATGAATCAAACCCCTACATTTGATACAGAAATAAATACATTAATAAGTTAAACTTCAAGTTCTGTGAGATAACCCTAAAAACCTAAACCTTTAAAAGTAGTTCCTTCAGACACAGATATTGAATTTAAACACACGCAGAATACACGATTGTATTATTTGTATATTAACACATCTTTAAAGAAGGTGTGAATTGGAAATCGTAAGAGTATAACAGCTTGCCATGTTCTAAAGCTGTAGTAAATAAAACCACGATAGATAGTAGACTTAACAAGTAACAAAGCAAGATAGACAATATACAGAGTTGGGGCCCTTTGTCCCATGAAAATTTAATATATGATAATGAATGACAAAAGTGGCATTTAAAGCCATCAGGCAGAATGAACTGTTCTTTCATTCATGTATTTTATCTATTCAGAAAATGTTTATCGATGGCCAAGGACTGTCGCAGATGCCAGGGATCCATCAGTAAAACCAAGTAGACTACAGTTGCCATTATCATGGAGTTTAAGTTGGAGCTGCAGAATCTGAGAAGAAATAGGTTGAATGATTCCCTGCTGAGGAGAAAAGACTGGAGCAGGAAAGGCGATAGAGTTCACAAGATGCCACTTGGGGCTGTGAGGGACAGGATAGCCCTCTTTCCTACTGCATAAAGAACTGCCACGAGGCGGTTTGTTATAAAAAGCAAGCGACCAAACAGAAAATTAGATGAAATTTTTGTTTCAATAGCTATTCTGCATTCATAAAAGAGGATCTAGAGGTCCTCAGTACATCTCTAAGATCTTTTGAGTAGTGAAAATGCAAAATCAAAAGTGAGATAACACAGTCCTGAGATTGATAGGAAGTTTAATACCAGTTTTAAATTTAATGTCAGCTTTTTGTGAGTTTGGGAGAAATGACTGCTTGCATGTGGTGTTGTAGCTATAACTGCATAGTGGTAATTTGTTTTGAAGGACAATTGAAGAGCAGCTCTTCAGGTGAGAAAGGTACACATACTCCAAGCCAGCAGTTCCCCTTGGTGTCTCCCACCGGGAGCTCATGCATGTGCACTCAAGAAGTCTGGTAGTGCAGCATGGCTTGTAATGATGAAAATCTGAGAACTACCTCGCTGTGCTTTAGTTCAAATGTTGTGTACATACTGTGGAGTCCTGTAGGGCTACACAAATCTTGAGAGCATATTGTTGAAACTAAGAGGAAAATTACAGGCAATACATGTACACACCAGTGGTAATAATTGCCACCAAACTTCACAGCTCTCATCACTGAGAAAGCTGTTTAGGGTTGTGGTTTCAGAGAAGTTTTTAGCTTCAGCCTTACCTGTAATATTTTTATTATTTTTTTCAAGAGATCGTATTGTAGCCACAGGTTCCAGGAAACAAACTCACTCAGAAGGACAATGCAGAAGGTGGAGTGCAGTTTACACCGATGGGCCCAAGGCAGAGTCTCCTCTTAGCCAAGGACCCCAACCAGTTTTTGTGAAAACTTTATATACCCTAAGTGTACGTGCTCACACCCACCTCCCCAAATATTTATGATTCTATTCGGTTACACAGATGATTAGGGTATTCTTTTAGGGATGGAGACTCTAGGTACGAGCCCTGGGGCTCTTCCATCGGGGGTCTGGTTTTCCAGTTGGTATGTCGTTTCCATAGATACTGGGCATATAGCTCAAAGTCCACAGTCTGGCCCAAGATGGAGTCCTGCTTTCGAGATAGAGCCTGTTCTGTCTGTTTCCTCCTTCAGAATGTTTATTTTTACGTGTATACATAAAAATGACCAAAACAATTCTCCCCGTTAAACTCAGCTCAAGTGGCATTTCCCCTCTCCCAACGCATATTGTGTATTTTATCAGTTATCACATATCTGGCCCTTGGCAAGTGCTGCTATACACAAGGTTGTTTTTCTGAATGCCCTCTTTTACCTACTAAATTTAAATTGCAGGTTCTTTTGACAGCCTCAAACTGGTCCTTTTATTTTAAATATAATGTCAAAAGAGCAGGCCTTCCTTCATAGAAATTTGTTATCATCATCATGAATCTTGTATTCTTTGGATAGTGTTTTTGCATTTTTATATTTGTGAATAAGATCCACAGTAAATCAAAGTTTCATTTCTAAATTCACTTAAATTTTAAATTATTTAGTAGAGACAACATATTTTAAACATTCAGTCCTGGGAATTATTCATATCATTGTATTTTTCTTTATAGGTCGATTGTATGCGATGCAAACTGGAATGAAGATTGATAGTAAAACTCCTGAATGTCGTAAATTTCTATCAAGGCTGATGGATCAGTTAGAAGCTGTAAGTTGAACACTGGACATTTTTCTGATTCATGTTTATAATGCCATTTTATTTCATTTGCGTGTGTTTGTTGTTGTAGCTTTAACTGTTGGTGGCAATCAGCAGTGTCATTACAGCTGAGGAAAAATTAGACAATTTTTTTTTACATTTACATTATAGTGCTTAGGGAGTCCTAAGTAAAAGTTGATTTCAGTATCTTTGCCTATACATTATTTCTTGTTCCAGGTTATTGTAGAGCTTTGAATCATTCTTTCATAAGTAAGAAATCATTTCTAACCTTCCTTCATGTACTCACGTGTGTGATTGATTTAGAAATTCTGAAGTAGCTCTTATAATAATGGGGGACCTCCTGGCAGTTAAGTGGTTGAGGCTTCGCTCTTCTACTGCATGAGGGGTGGGTTTGATCCCTGGTGAGGGAACTGAGATCCCACATGCCACAAGGCACATCAAAAAAAAAGAAATAGGCTATTTATTTAGGGAAAAAAACAGCAAGGCAAGTTTCCTGTTGTCTCTTCCTCTCACTCTTAGTCTTGTGACAGGATACTCTTATGGTCCAGGCATTCTCCTCTGCTAACAGAAATGTGGTAGGTGACTAATGAATCATCTTGAACTATGATGTAACATCACAGATTGTGTAGAAGCACCAATCCAGGGAAAACTGAATGGATTTGACTGGGTATCAATATATCAGGAAGGCAATGCAAAACTATAGTAACCTCACTTAGTAATAGGGGCTCCACCCTGTGCCTCCCAGTCTCTTTTTAAGTGTCAAGGTTTACTCATTACTTCTTCTCCTCCCTGGGTTGGGAAGATCCCCTGGAAGAGAGCATGGCAACCCACTCCAGTATTCTGGCCTGGAGAGTCCCTTGGACAGGGGAGCCTGGTAGGCTACAATCCATGGAGTCACAAAGATTCAGACACGACTGAGTGCCTAACAAGAGAATTAGAAACCTAAATATTTATTTGACCAGTTGCATTATTTTGTTTAGAGAAACAAAACTTAAACATTAAAAATCAAAACACTTATACCAGTCAGTCCAGAACCTTTTATAAATGTTGAGTTATTCAGATCAAAGTCTTAGCTGTATGAAGCAGCCATGGATAAGAGTGTTCTCTCTAACCTTGTATGGGTGTCTGACCTTCTGAGCCAGAACCCTGTCATCTTCTGCTATTATCCACCCAAGGTAGGCCTGGTGGCACCACTGATGACCACTCAGCTGCCCTTGGAACCTGTTTGGCCTTCTACTTCTAACGCTGCTTCTGTGAATGCAAGAAAGGTTTGAGTACTCTCTTAGAGAGTGAGGTTAGGAGGTGGATGAAAGAATGTGTCTGACAGGTAGCAATACTTCGTAAAATACCATCTCTTACAGACATTAATATAGAATAAACCTCTATTAATTTCACAGCTTAACAATAAAAGGTGAAATAACAATAACTTATGGATAAAGCAAAACTTAAATGGTTCTTTATAATACACAAAATGTAAAATCACATTTATAAAGGGACTTACCAGGAATTTTTGTTGTCTATATTAAATAACAAGGAAGTTTATTCCATGGTGAGAACGTATCTGCTTGTATTATAATGTTTATGTTTATACTTGGTACACTTCAGGTATATTATGTTTTTGCTGAGAAATATTTTATGTTAAGGATGAGATTAAATGGCATACTCCCACTAAATTTTTCTAGAAATAAATTGCCTCTCCAATTAAATTATTCCACAATGTGGGTATAGTAAACTATTGTTACATGTGAGACTTTTTTTTCTGTTTTTGTTGGGGGTAAGGATGCCCAGATGTCTTTAAATTCCAATATTCAGTCTCTTCTGGGCCTTAATTATGAGAGTATTTACTTTGCTGATTTTATGAAAAATTCTGTGGCTTTTTCTAAATTTAATTCTTTATAATGTTCTTTACAATCGTGTGATATTCAGATCTAATATTCTAGAAGGTCATTTTAATCCAATATTACAGTCTCAGTAAAATATAGGAATTTAATTTGTTGTTTTTAAAATACTTTTTCTGTGTGTAGGGAAGGGATGTACTGACTGGAAATTTACATGGGTGTAAATTGTGTTGATTTGAGGTGTATATTTGGCTAAATTTAACAGTGTGCTCTGAGAGATACTTTTTAGGATATAATGATCCTTCTCATTGTATTTTTCTATATTTGATAAGGAGATATTGAAATAGGAGTAAATTTAAAATTTAAATTATATGTCTAGGAAATAATTTCTTAACTCCATTTTCCTTGTACATTTGAAATATTTGTCTGAGGCTTTACATAGATAGTTGGGCATGTTATCTTTTTTTGCCCTTTATTATTTTGATATTTTGGCTTCCCAGGTGGCTCAATGGTAAAGAATTCACATGCCAGTGCAGGAGACACAGGAGATGCAGTTTTGATCCCTCGGTCAGGAAGATCCCCTGGAGGAGGAAATAGCAACCCACTCTAGTATTCTTGCCTGAGAATCCCACGGATAGAGGAGCCTGGTGGGCTGTACTCCATAAGATGGCAAAGAGGCAAACACAACTGACATGCTTGTACATGTTTTGATATTTAGAGCTAAATTATACTTTTAGGTTATCATGAGTATCTTTCTTCAAGTTTTTTTTAAACATTGGATTTGATTATTAGGATTTCTTATACTTGGTATATACTTCTCTGAGTCCAGAATCATAAGTTCTGTCTCTCATTTCATTTTAGCTTAAGAAACAGTTGGGTGATAATGAAGCTATTACTCAAGAAATAGTTGGTTCTGCACATTTGGAGAATTACGCATTGAAAATGTTTTTGTATGCAGATAATGAAGATCGTGCTGGGAGATTTCACAAGTAAGTAAAGAAAGATCATATAAAAATGACAAGTTTTATTACTGTATAACCAGAATTTATCCAGTTTTTTTCTTAATAAGTACCAAGATTCCTGATTTATTATTTAGGTGTTTGTTTTGTTTTGTTTGAATCTTAGAATAAGTCTAGGTTATAAGAGTGATCCTGGCTTTTTAGATAACATGGTTGAAAGACAAATACCCAGAGCAGATTCATTTTCTCAGTAAATACACTCTAACTAGCCATTCTTTAGCAGTTAAATAAAATCTGAGTTACTATTAGCCAAAACATCCTGGTTCAGTGATACTGATTTTAAAAATTCCAACCCCACCGATTCAAATGATTTGTCATTATAGTAAAACCTAAATACAAAGAAATACACATAGCATAATATCAATTCGGATAATATTGTCACTACATTTTCTAAAGAGAAAAGCATACTGTGAAAACCTTATAGTACCATATTCACCTGTAATATGTGTTGTCACTTCCTCCTCATACAGATTACAGAAGGAGCTCCATTGTGTTCCTAAAATCTGATTTTATTGAAAACGTGAACTTCAGAGTGCTTTTTAAATCATTGGAAGTTTTTTCTTATAGCTACAAGACTAATTTTGCATCTTACATTTTTCATTTCAATTAGACGAACTCTCTTTTCTCTTCCAGAAACATGATCAAGTCCTTCTATACTGCAAGTCTTTTAATAGATGTCATAACAGTGTTTGGAGAACTCACTGATGAAGTGAGTGTATATTCTTATTTGCCTTATTAGCTGGAGATCAGTATTGGTTGCTTTTTATTAGTTTTGTTCTTGCATTGTTTATTTAGAGCACTTGTCCATGAGAAATGTAGTAAAAGCAAAACGTGTAATTTTAAATTATCTACTAGCTACATTTTTAAAAGTTAAAAACAAAAGGTGAAATTATTTTTTAACAATAAATGTCCTTTTTTTGTAGTAGGTTCTTTAAATCCAGCGTGTATTTAACGCTTTAGTGAGTGTTTGGCTACTATATTGGTCTCTGAACCCCAGGTTCATAGTTTTGTTTTTTTGAGTTTTGAAATATTACCAACCCTTGATGCTGTTAAATTTATTTATTGTTATTTGGTAAACATTACTGGAGAGAAACTTTTTAGGACTTTTTTTTTTTTTCTATTTTGTTTCTTACCAGAAATACTGTTGTTAGAGATTTGTTTCTGTTGTAAAATGCATATACAACTTGATATTTTATGAGGTGCTTCCTGTCTATTTTATCAGTTTGTTTCTCAAACCACTCTGAAATAAGTTGAGCACATATTCATTTTATGTATGAGCAAACTGAGGCTAAATGATGAACTTATTGCCATTAGTTCAGTGTTGTTTTTACTGTAGTGGGCTTTACCATTCACATGGAAAAATTGTTTTCTGAGAGGAGAGATTAATTTAGAAGGAGAAAGAAGAAAAGGGAGTTACAAATGAGACTGGTAGAGGAATGTCTTATTAGTGCTTTGAAATCTCTGGAGAGATTGCTTTTTATGAAAAATGATTTTTTTCAAAACAGCTGTTCAGAGTAAAATTCCAAACAAAACAGTCTATGAGATAGTTTACATTTTCATAAAACAATATATCAAAACTGTGCAAAATATTCTTTGTTTATATGTAAAATGAAGTGAAGCTCTAGGGTTGATGATCATAAGCTAAGTTTTTGAATTGGCAGAAATGTGCATTACAGTTCAAAACTGCTAAATGAGGACACCTTTTACTGAATGTGACTGTCCCTTTTATTTCAAAGCATCCTGACCCTTACCCACAGAGTATTCCTCCATCAGTCAGATGACTGGAAACCACCAGCAGATATTTCCAAACACCCTCTAGGATATGGGGCAGTGCCCATCGAGGACCACTTCTGTCAGATTTTCTTGAAATAGAGAAGTACTGAATATAAGAGAAAACTGAGACTTGGAGTGTGAAAATCACAGATGCTTCTTACTTATATTTTAAAGGTTCTATAAATCTACTGTTTGGCTCCATTTCTGCTCCCGTCTCCTGTTACTATTTATCTAGATTTTTTTCCTGTTTTACTATTATGCTTTGTTGTTGTTTAGTTGCTCAGTCATGTCTGACTCTTTTGTGACCCCATGGACTGTAGACCACCAGGCTCCTCTGTCCATGGGATATTTTTGGACAGTACAGGTGGGTGAAGGAGAAAAAGAGACCTGATTAGAAAAGTCAGTTATAAGCCAGATAGACAGATGTTAAAAAGACTGGCATCTTCAGTAAGGGGACTTTTTTGAATAAAGAGCTATACTTTGAGCAAAAGAACTAGTTAATGATTACTGTGGAACTTCATACAAAGTGGGTTGTCTTTGACCTGAAGAATAATAATATGTTCAAACTTAGATTTAAAATCTTAAGTGCAGGTATCAGTTCAGTTCAGTCCCTCAGTCGTGTCCGACTCTTTGCAACCCCATGAATCGCAGCATACCAGGCCTCCCTGTTCATTACCATCTCTTGGAGTTCACTCAGACTCACGTTCATCAAGTCCGTGATGCCATCCAGCCATCTCATCCTCAGTCGTCCCCCTTCTCCTCCAGCCCCCAATCCCTCCCAGTATCAGAGTCTTTTCCAGTGAGTCAACTCTTCGCATGAAGTGGCCAAAGTACTGGAGTTTCAGCTTTAGCATCATTCCTTCCAAAGAAATCCCGGGGTTGATCTCCTTCAGAATGGACTGGTTGAATCTCCTTGCAGTCCAAGGGACTCTCCAGAGTCTTCTCCAACACCACAGTTCAAAAGAATCAATTCTTCAGTGCTCAGCCTTCTTCACAGTCCAACTCTCACATCCATACGTGACCACAGGAAAAACCATAGCCTTGACTAGACAGACCTTAGTCAGCAAAGTAATGTCTCTGCTTTTGAATATACTATCTAGATTGGTCATAACTTTTCTTCCAAGGAGTAAGCGTCTTCTCATTTCATGGCTGCAGTCACCATCTGCAGTGATTTTGGAACCCAAAGAAATAAAGTCTGACACTGTTTCCCCATCTATTTGCCATGAAGTGATGGGACCGGATGCCATGATCTTTGTTTTCTGATTGATTAGCTTTAAGCCAACTTTTTACACTTTCCTCTTTCACCTTCATCAAGAGGCTTTTTAGCTCCTCTTCACTTTCTGCCATAAGGGTGGTGTCATCTGCATATCTGAGGTTATTGATATTTCTCCCAGCAATCTTGATTCCAGCTTGTGTTTCTTCCAGCCCAGCGTTTCTCATGATGTACTCTGCATAGAAGTTAAATAAGCAGGGTGACAGTATACATCCTTGATGTGCTCCTTTTCCTATTTGGAACCAGTCTGTTGTTCCATGTCCAGTTCTAACTGTTGCTTCCTGACCTGCATACAGATTTCTCAAGAGGCAGGTCAGGTGGTCTGGTATTCCCATCTCTTTCAGAATTTTCGACAGTTTTTGGATAACTATGATATTGAATGATTTGCCTTGGAAACGAGCGGAGATCATTCTGTCGTTTTGAGATTGCATCCAAGTACTGCATTTCGGACCCTTTTGTTGACCATGATGGCTATTCCATTTCTTCTGAGGGATTCCTGCCCGCAGTAGTAGATATAATGGTCATCTGAGTTAAATTCACCCATTCCAGTCCATTTTAGTTCGCTGATTCCTAGAATGTCAACCTTCACCCTTGCCATCTCTTGTTTGACCACTTCCAATTTGCCTTGATTCATGGACCTGACATTCCAGGTTCCTGTTCAATACTGCTCTTTACAGCATCGGATCTTGCCTCTATCACCAGTCACATGCACAACTGGGTATTGTTTTTGCTTTGGCTCCATCCCTTCATGCTTTCTGGAGTTATTTCTTCACTGATCTCCAGTAACATATTGGGCACCTACTGACCTGGGGAGTTCCTCTTTTGGTATCCTGTCATTTTGCCTTTTCATACTGTTCATGGGGTTCTCAAGGCAAGAATACTGAAGTAGCTTGCCATTCCCTTCTCCAGTGGACCACATTCTTGATGCAGGTATACCAACCAAAAATAAATTGCCACAAGACTCTTGGAAGTCAAAAGACAAGAAATATGCAAAAGAGAGGTGAAAATTCAAGTTAGGAGAATAGACAAACTCTCAGATTAAGAAGATAGTTTTAAAAGAGAATATGGTTAGATAAACATCCTGAGAAACACCTGCATGTAAAAGGCTAGAGGAAGAAGTGAATAAAGAAACACAATTAGAGAAGAGGATGGAAATGTCAGATGTCAGAAGAGAATGTCATAATGAGGCAAAGTAACAGATCGGTTTGCCATATCCTTCTGAGTGTCTCTTCCTTCTGAGAGGTGTCTCCTACTTCTTACTTGGAGGAACTGCTTTTGCTCACATATCTCAGAAGCACGCACACAGTTCCATGAAGTTATAACTGCCAACAGTGGGGAACCCAGACAGTAGGTAAAGTGACAGATACAAGAAAGAGAACAAAATGTTCACAAATCTTAAGTGATTAATGGAGATTTTGTTTTGTTTTTGTTTTAATTAATGTAAACTATTTAGCATGTAATTCATCTGTATTTCAAAAGAAAAAAGAATCTAAGTTTACATTTAGGTGCTAGAGCCAGACATCCTGGAATGCAAGGTCAAGTGGGCCTTAGAAAGCTCACTACAAACAAAGCTAGTGAAGGTGATGGAATTACAGTTGAGCTATTTCAAATCCTAAAAGATGGTGCTGTGAAAATGCTGCACTGAATATGCTAGCAAATTTGGAAAATTCAGCAGTGGCCACAGGACTGGAAAAGGTCAGTTTTCATTCCAATCCCAAAGAAAGGCAATGCCAGAGAATGCTCAAACTACTGCACAGTTGCACTCATTTCACACGCTAGCAAGGTAATGCTCAAAATTCTCCATGCCAGACTTCAAAAGTATATGAACCATGAACTTCCAGATGTTCAGGCTGGATTTAGAAAAGGCAGAGGACAAGAGATCAAATTGCCAACATCCGTTGGATCATCAAAAAAGCAAGGGAGTTCCAGAAAAACATCTACTTCTGCTTTATTGACTATGCCAAAGCCTTTGACTGTGTGGATCACAACAAATTGTGGAAAATTTTTTAAGAGAGGGAATACCAGACCACCTTACCTGCCTCCTGAGAAATCTGTATGAAGGTCAAGAAGCAACAGTTAGAACCGGACATGGAACAACGAACTGGTTCCAAATCAGGAAAAAAGTACATCAAGGCTGTATATTGTTACCCTGCTTATTTAACTTACATGCAGAGTACATCATGAGAAATGCTGGGCTGGATGAAGCATAAGCTGGAATCAAGATTGCTGGGAGAAATATCAATAACCTCAGATACTCAGATGACACCACTCTAATGGCAGAAAGTGAAGAAAAACTAAAGAGCCTCTTGATGAAAGTGAAAGAGGAGAGTGAAAAAGTTGGCTTAAAACTCAACATTTAGGAAACTATGATCATGGTATCAGGTCCCATCACTTCATGGGAAATAGATGGGGAAACAATGGAAACAGTAACAGACTTTTTTTGGAGGGGGCTCCAAAATCACTGCAGATGGTGACTATAGCCGTAAAATTAAAAGACACTTCCTCCTTGGAAGAAAAGTTATGACCAACCTAGACAGAATATTAAAAAGCAGAGACATTACTTTGCCAACAAAGGTCCATCTGGTCAAAGCTATGGTTTTCCAGTAGTCATGTATGGGTGTGAGAGTTGAACTGTAAAGAAAGCTGAGCACTGAAGAACTGATGCTTTTGAACTGTGATTTTGGAGAAGACTCTTGAGAGTCCCTTAGACAGCAAGGAGATCCAACCAGTCCATCCTAAAGGAAATCAGTCCTGAATATTCTTTGGAAGGACTGATATTGAAGCTGAAACTCCAATACTTTGGCCACTGAATTACTTGAAAAGACCCTGATGCTGGGGATGATTGAAGGCAAGAGGAGAAGGGGACAAAAGAGGATGAGATGGTTGGATCACATCACTGACTCAGTAGACATGAATTTGAACAAGCTCTAGGAGTTGGTGATGGACAGGGAAGCCTGGTGTACTGCAGTCCATGGGGTCACAGAGTCGGACATGACTGAGTGACTGAACTGTAGAACCCTTAACAAGGAACTGCTTCCTTAGTTATTTGAACATAGTAGCTAAAGCCAGAGAAGGCAGTGGCAACCCACTCCAGTACTCTTGCCTGGAAAATCCCATGGGTGGAGGAGCCCGGTAGGCTGCAGTCCATGGAGTCGCGAAGAATTGGACACGACTGAGCAACTTCACTTTCACTTTTCACTTTCATCCATTGGAGAAGGAAATGGCAACCCACTCCAGTGTTCTTGCCTGGAGAATCCCAGAGACGAGGGAGCCTGGTGGACTGCCCTCTGTGGGGTCGCACAGAGTTGGACATGACTGAAGCAACTTAGCAGCAGCAGCAGTAGCAGCTAAAGCTAGGACTACCTAATAGGACAAACGACAGGACTTCAAGCGGAGTTGGGGGAGATTTGTTTAGATACTGAGGATACTAAAAATGTATGTAGTATAAGCATGAAAGCAACATTTTCCCAAAGTGTTTATACTATTTTCTTTCCCTATCTCATCACCTAACCTGCTACATAATTTTTTTGCCTTGCATATGCACTAAAGTAGGAAATCAACATCTGTTTTGGTGGTTAAAGGATCAAGAAATCAGGAGTGGTCTGAAGTAGTATGGAGAAAATTAAGCATTGTAGCGACAGCGTGGAAAGGAAGTCCCTGAAGTTATTTTATTGGGCTGAGATTTAGTCTTTGGGTCTTCATGTAAATCCTGCCTGTTAAATTAGAAAAGGAATGTACACACAATTAATGTATCAGTATAAGTAGGTAGTTTTCACTGCCTTACATATGTTTGTTACAGCATGCAAAATTTGTATATCCAGTGCAAGTTGTATATTTTCAAAAATTATAATTTCTTTGGCATACAATACTGACATTTCTCATATCCATTATTACACAGCGATCTTATCCCTGCGTGACTAGTGAATGGGTTTTTGGCCATGATTGAAGGTTGACTAAATAAAGGCAACTGACAAAGAAAGTAAAATACTGGCAAGATTGTCCATGCATCAATAACATAATCCCCCAGCCAACCAGTTTGATCACCCTAGTTTCAAATTCTGCTTTCTCTTACTTTTGATGTTGTTTTGTTCCATCATTTTCCATTTCTAGAAATGGCATCTCCTTCATTATCATTGAGGTAATAGGTTTTTTCAAAACAATTATTTAAAGTGTTAAACAGTTTTAAACAGTGCACCATTTTACCAGCTGCTACCAAAACAGATAAATAAGGTGATCATCGGAATTAACTCTCTGTTGTAGGTTCTCACTGTTGTCTGAGGAAATCTAAGGCTTGTATTTATTAACTTGTGATTTAAGCACCCAATGCCCAAATCAAGATGCAAACTATTGGAACATTTCTTATTTCAGAATAATTATTAATCCCATGAGATGTTTTAAAAACTGGGTATATAACTGGTTACTTATAACAGTTGTAAGTCATTCTCTTCTTTCAACTTTCACTTCAGTTCATTCTGTACTTTAAAAACACTAGCAGAAACAAAGACAGGAAACAGAAAGATGGGGAAAGAATGAGTTTAAGGATTTCAGGTAGGCAGATTTTTTTTTTTCTTAATATATACTCCTGTAGGTAGATTTCAGGACTTGCTATATTTTATTTGTTCATTTATAAAGGAAATGTAGTGGTTATTAACTGCATAGTATCCCATAGTTTTTTGATAAAACTGAAACTCTTCAAAAAGATTTGTTTCTCTTGCTTCTCAAAGAATGCTAGTTGAGAAACATTAAAGCCTACAGTAACAAAAAATGGAGAAGGGAAAGTCATGATTATCTTATAATTTTTATTTGTGTATTTTAAAATACTCTTTGAATTTTGTCATCTTTATAATCAAGATAATGATTTAATTAGCATTAAATTTTTAATGCTGTCTTTAAACATTTTAATTATATTTTCTAAAGTTTAAAAAATAGTATTTTTTTTCCTATCAACTCTGAAAATTTTTAAAAGAACAGAAAGGTAGTTGTCAGAGCCAAGCCTTACTGAACTCCCAACCAAGAGGTCATTTTACCTCTCTGGAATTGGTTTTTCCTCTGTAAATAAAATGGGAAGCATAGTTGAGCAGATCTCTGAGGTCCTTTGCAGCTATCCAAATCTATGATTATATGTGCCAAACATGCAAGAAGAGATGGGAGAGGGCAAATAAAAAACAAAGATGAGAAAGGAAAGGAGAGAAGCAAATATTGTTTTTGATAAAAGCTCCAAAAGGAGGGATGAGAAATTACCCATATAATTTATATAAATGATAATGAAAAGTAAAGCCTCTAGAAATGACAGCAAAGAACTAATCTCTAGTAATAAAAAGGAGAAGAAACATGACATGGCATTGTGGGGGTTATCAGTATAGGAGATAGGAGGGTGAACATCTGGGGCCATCTGTATGGCATTTGTACATACAGATGTGAAGTCTTCTAATTTAATTTATTTAACATTTCAGCCTTTTTTAAAGGTCAGTCATTCACAAGCTATGTTACTACAGATAACCTAATGAATTTTCCTATTTTAGGCTCTTTTTCCATGCTCTGCTCTATCATTGTTTTAGTGAAGAACCTAAGAAAGACTTTTCCTTTCCTGGTATTGCAAGTCCAGGCTCCTTCTTGGTACTTCTTACCAGTCCCTTTTACTTTTGTCAGACCAATCTGCTTACTGCCATCTCTGCTTTCACTGTTGTAAACTGGGGTTTTTTTAGCCTGCTTTGTCTAGGTCTTGCCTTCTCTACAAGTCTTAGCTACATTATTCTAGCCCTTATGTGCATTTTTCCATTCTCTCAAATTTTCCATGATTGAGATTATATGATTGTTAAACTATAAATGCATTAACTTAAGGTTTATATATTGTATTTTGGAATAAATGATACTGCACATCCTCAAAGGAGGGACTTTTTTCTCATTCTACTCTTACTTCTTCTTTGGCAGTAACTATAAATTTGCACATTGGTTAAAATCTCAGAGTGCAAACAGTAGCTATTCAGTAGCTGTTTAGCTACTGCTATTTCAAAAGTTGCTATAGTTTCACTTTTCATTTTTCTATCTATAGATGAAGGTTCAGACTTGTTTACACAGAACTTCTTTCATAATTCTTATAAAATGCAATAGATATAATTTTTCTTGGTCTATTTTCTGACTTTTTTTCCTTTTAATTTCATGTCAATATTCATGGTTGCCCAAAATTTTTAAAGTTTACATTTTCTTTTGTCTTTAGCTTTTTAAAAAAATGGTTTATCTCTTGCTATTCTGTTTCTGAACTCTCCTATCTGTTTGGAAGACCCGGGTTCAATTACAGGGTCAGGAAGATCCCCTGGAAAAGGGAAAGGCTACCCACTCCAGCATTCTGGCCTGGAGAATCCCACGGACTATATAGTCCATGGGGTCCCAAAGTGTCAGACATGACTGAGCAACTTTCATTTAACTCTTTTAACTGTGCTTTATATAATTCCATCTCAGAATTTGATTAAATTTATAGTCATGTAAACTTTTACCATTCCTATAGCTGTCTTGGAATCAGTGTCCCAGTTTTAGGTATAGAGTCACCAGAGTATATGTTAAATTTTTACTTTTCTCTTTTGAAGCAAGCAATGTTCAAACCATAAATAGGTTATATTCCTACTGGAACATCTTGTGTTAACTACTTATGGCCAGTGTTGATAGACTTCCTTTTATTGTATTTTAGGTTTATTTCACTTCTAGCAATGTTTCAGGAGCAGATACCATTTTGCCTTTATCTGTTGAGTTTCTGCTAATTTGAGGGAATCAAATGGTATGTTTTCCTGCCCTCATGGGGTTTGTGTTCCAACTTGGAAAGAGAAGCAGAATAACTGATTGTGATGATATATGGTATAGTAAGAGCAAAATACCACTTGCTCTGGTCATAGCTGTGCTGTGGTCCACAGCATGTATGCCCTTAGTCGAGTGCTTTGTCTTCATGTCTCATTAAATGGTATTTTCCCCTCATAGCAGTAAGTTGAATTGGTGTATCACTATGCAGTTACAGGAGAAGGCAATGGCAACCCACTCCAGTACTCTTGCCTGGAAAATCTCATGGACGGAGAAACTTGGGTGGCTGCAGTCCATGGGGTCGCACAGAGTCGGACACGACTAAAGTGACTTAGCAGCAAGAGCAAAATACAGTGAAGGGATATACTCCTGCCATTTGTCTGACACTGTACTTAGACACTTTTTTCACTTTCACAACCCTGAATTACAGTTAGAAAACAGACTCAGAAAATATAAGTTCCTTATACCCAGATGCTATGCCCTAGTACAGTATTCACAAACTCTCTGTGATAAAAGTTCAGCCTCTTTTTTTTTCCCCTCTTAATAGCCATTCTGTTGCAGATTGATTGTTTTGTAAAATACAAGTTATGATTATCTAGAAAAATAACACTTTAAGAAGACATATAAAATACAAGCCAGATTTGTTTTGTCTGCTAAATGCTCTCAATTTCTGTACTATCTTGTCACAAAACTGGTAAACAGTTTGTGAGCCAGCTCTGGTTCTCAGACCATATTTTGATTGGCGCTAATCTACATTTCCTCTATTGGAGCTCCTAGAGAATCCTGTTTATATTTTAATCTGGAACTCTCCCTACTTAAAAACAGAGCTGCAACATAACTGGAATGATCATGTACATGAATAGCTGGCTTCAAAGGAGATGGTCTGTTTAAGGTATTCATTTGCACTGGAAAGTTTGGAATTAAGTAAAATCTTACTGCTAGCCTGGAAAACCATGGTAGATCAGGAGAAATGCATCTCCTTACAAAATCATGAGTTTTTCTTTTTTGTTTCTATTGGCTATGTTGGGTCTGCATTGCTGCATGCAGGCTTTCTCTACTTGGGGAGAGGTAGGGTTACTCTTCATTGCCATGCTGGGCTTCTCATGGCAGAGCCTTCTTGTCTTGTTGCATAGCATGGGCTCTAGGCACTTGGGCTCAGTAGTTGTGGTACACGGGCTTAGTTGACCTGTGGCATATAGATCTTCATATGACAGATCTTTGTGGCATATGACAGACTTTATTTTTTGAGCTCCAAAATCACTGCAGGTGGTGACTGCAGCCATGAAATTAAAAGACACTTACTCCTTGGAAGAAAAGTTATGACCAACCTAGACAGCATATTAAAAGCAGAGACGTTCCTTTGCCAACAAAGGTCCGTCTAGTCAAAGCTATAGTTCTTCCAGTAGTCATGTATGGATCCAGAGTTGGACTCTAAAGAAAGCTGAGTGCTGAAGAACTGATGCTTTTGAACTGTGGTATTGGAGAAGACTCTTGAGAGTCCCTTCAACTGCAAGGAGATCCAACCAGTCCATCCTAAAGGAGATCAGTCCTGAGTGTTCATTAGAAGGACTGATGCTGAAGCTGAAGCTCCAGTACTTTTGCTACCTAATGTGAAGAACTGACTCATTTGAAAAAAACCCTGATGCTGGGAAAGACTGAATGCAGGAAGAGAAGGGGACTTATAGGGGATGAGATGGTTGGATGGCATAACTGACTCAGTGGACATGAGTTTGAGTAAACTCCTGGAGTTGGTAATGGACAGAGGGGCCTGGAGTGCTGCAGTCCATGGGGTTGCAAAGAGTTGGACATGACTGAGCAACTGAACTGACACTGAACTAATATAGATCTTCCCAGGCCAAGGATCAAACCTGTGTCCCCTGCATTGGCAGGCAAATTCTTAATCACTGGACCACCAGGGAAGTCTCTATGTGTTTTGTACATATACCATACCTTAAGTTTTCATGCTTTCACTATATACTGAAAGTCTCATTCTTAGTAATTATAATAATAAATAGATCTATGAGGGTAGTATTGTCTCTCGCTAGAGTAGAAATTTCTCTTTTATTCGCCTCTGCATAATAATTGCCAAGAACAGTGGCAGATACAAGCCACTGTTCTTCAGTTAACTGTAAGTGAATGGAGTAGTTTTGCATGCAGTGTTAGTATAATGTAGTTAAGAGTACTGTAGGCATTGACCTCAAAATTCCATATGCCACTTTGTAACTGTGTGAATTTGGGTAATTTATTTGAGTTAGGTAAACCTGTTCCCACATCTGTAAGATGAAGAAAAGTATAAAGCCTGCTTCATGAAGGTATCCTGGATTTTAAATGAGAAAATTCACATAAAGCCTTTAACAAAGTACCTAGCATATAGTAAATGCTCAACAAACATTAGTTTTTGCTTTTCTTAGTTGGTGGATAATCTTCTAGTGTCCTGTATTTAGAAAGGATATACTTATCTACTCAATCTTATATACTAAGGTATATTTATTCAGAAATAAGCGTTATGTATCATTACTTTGTATTTGGATGTCCAACATATACAGTTGGAATTCCAAAACAGACTAGAAAGAAAGTGTTGAAGAAATAATGGCCATAGACTTTCTAAACTGGGTGAAAAAATACTTACGGATCCAAGAAGCTCAGTGAATCTCTGCTAAAATAAACACAAAGAAACCATACCCAAGAGCACATGATCCAGCCTGTAAAGATCAGTGATGGACTTTGAAAGAAATCTTGAAGGAGCAGTCTTGGGAAATAACGCATTACACACAAGGTAACAGTGCTTTGAAAGATGGTTGATTTCTTTTTCTTTTAAACATTCTGGCAAGAAGATAATGAAATTGGCATATTTAAAGTACTAAATATACTTTGGCCACCTGATGCAAAGAACTAACTCAATGGAAAAGACCTTGATGCTGGGAAAGATTGAAGGCAGGAGGAGAAGGGGACAGCAGAGGATGAGATAAGGTTGGATGGCATCACCGACTCAATGGACATGAGTTTGAGTAAGCTCTGGGAGTTGATGTTGGACAGGGAGGCCTGGCGTGCTGCGATTCATGGGGTCACAAAGAGTCAGACACAACTGAGTGACTGAACTAAACTGAATACTTTCAAGTAATGAAGGTAAAATAAAAGGCATTTTTAAATCAATCAATTCATGACTAGATGTTCTCCAATAAAGAACTAAAGAACAGCAGAAAGGAAGCTGTTCAGGATGAAAGAAAATTATTCTAGGTAACAACTTGAATTTATAGGAAGGAATAAAGTATAATGATATGGTGTAGAATATTGATTTTAAAACTATATATTTTTGTTCATTTCTTTAAATAAATATATGCCTGTTTAAGTAAAAATTATTGTAACTATACATATATGTATTTAGTAAATCCAAAAGAGAGCAGCAAAAGGGAATAGAGAGAAACAGGAATAGATAGGACTAATATAAAACAAATGGCAAATTTTAAGCCTACACACAGCTCTATGAGTACATACTATAAATGTAAATAAAATAACACTCCAAATTAAAAGTAGAGATTTTTTAAAAAGAGCAAGCCTTAACTTTATACTATTTATAAGAGACATCCTTATTTTGAAAATGAAATGATAAAAAAATAATCAATGTAAATATACTGTTAGAAAGATTGGAAGTGGTCATATTATGTTAGATAAGGTAAATTTTAAGGTGTTTTACCAGAGGTAAAATGGGACATTTTGTTCATCAATTGTTATAGTTCATTAAGAAGATACCAGTTATAACTGCCTATGTGTCTAGTAAGACTTTAAAACTTTATGGGGAAAAGAAAGTGATAGAAATAAAGAAAATATATTAAAAATCCTAATTATAGTGGGAGATTTTAACATGCTCCTCTCAGTCATTGGTGGATAAATAATTTTAAAACAGATTAACTAAAACGAATAAAGACTGGCCACATCTCAAATATTGACTAGAAAGTGTAAACAAGAGCTTTCATACATTGCTTGGTGAAAATGTTAGATGTAATAACCACTTTGGGAAAAGATTTGGCTGATTTTTATAAAGTTAAACATCCACCTACCTTTTATCCAGCCATTACCTCGGTGTTTATCCAAGAGAAATGAAAACATGTCCAGAAAAGACTTGTTCAAGAGTGCTCATAGGAACTTTATTCATAATAGACCAAAGCTGGAGACAACCCAAATGTCCACCAACAGAGGAACTGATAAATAAATTGTGCTGTTATTAAGGTAAAAAAGGTGCTACTGATAGATCCTAAAACATGCTTGAATTTTGTAGATGTTATGCTGAGCAAAAAAACAACAGAAGAGTACAAACTATATGATTCCCTTCATATAAAGTATTAAAATAGATAATTTTATTCTAGTGAAGAAAATTAGTATTTTGGTATGGGGCAAGGGGAAGTTGAAAGTTGATCTGGAAAGGGATATAAAAGAACTTTCTAGAAAGGTAGAAATGTTGTATTTTGATAAGAATACATTTTACACTTATGAATCTTTTTGTCAAAACTCAGCAAACTATATACACTTAAGATTTGTACTTAGCAAGGTATATCAATTTTACTATACCAAAAAAATGCTGAATATTGAGCTATTATTAGTAGGTTTGGTTTTCTTGATGGTATTTGGCTGGCAATTCTAAAACTGCTTACTCTGTATTTAAGAATTGTGCAACTGAGTAAATATATTGAGGGAGCCAGGTTTCTTCTGGGAAAGGAAAGTACATTGGGGGATGGGAGAAGACTAGATTGTGTTATAGTGTTGGGTTCGAATTGGCGATGTCCATATTAACTCATGCTTTTAAATATATTATACAAATAAGGCAAACTAGATATATGTATATAAATAGGTATATATATAAATATGTGTATAGACAATAAATGCATGTACTTATGTACATAAAATGTATATACATAGATTTGTGTACACAGGCACATAAAACATAATACCAATATCTCTGTACTGAAAGGACCTAGAAGCAGTGATGCATCAATAACAGTGAACACCTGTGGTGCCTGAGTTTGGGTTCTAAATACCCTTCAGGTCTCACAGGACTGAATCTTGGGCTGGGTCAGGGAAAGTCCTAGATGAAGCTAAGCCTTATTATGCTGCCAGAAAATAAAGAAGTGGTTCACATAATCACAAGCACATATCAGAAAGATCCAGAAGCCAACTTGAAAGTGTTCCTACTGTCTGTATCAGGGATAATTTGACTATCAAAATATGGCATTAATAGGTAACCCATTGAAAAGTAAGAATTCTTGGCTCCCTATTGAAGCATACAATGAAATAAATAAATAATGGAAGGATAGAGAAAGCTTCTTACAGTAGAGTTCTGACTAATAAGTAGAGAAGTAGAGAAATAACAATAAAGTTAGAAATCATTCATGGAGCTTAAAACTAGTGGGTAGAAAATTTGGTGAAGAGCGGGATATTTACGTTAGTATCTAAATATCTCCCTTCAAATTATTTATTAAGTTTTAAAGAAAAAATATTAAGCTAGTAATGAAGAATCCTGTCTGATACCACCTTAACCAAGTCGTCAAACCTAATACAACCAGTAATGGGACCAGCTAACACTGTGTGCCTCATAATCACTTGAAATAAGAAAGACAAACATCTCACAACCTAAACCTAATCATAAGGAAACATCAGACAAATCCAAACTGAAATGTCAGTGTCCAGAAACACTAATAACAAAGGCTATCTGGATTAAAGGCTGAAAAGACCTGACAACTAGCTAATGTTTTCTTTTTAAGTTATTATAAATAGACCCAAGGGAGGAACTACCAAGGCCATCATTGGGCCATTTATAAAATTTATTGTGACTCTGTATCAAATAGTACTCCTGTGTAAGTGTTAAATTTCCTGGTTTTGATGACCATTGTCTGTGAGATTGTCCTTCATCTTGGAAAATGCTTAATGAAAGGGTAAGAGGACAGAGAGACTTAAATTAGTACTGATAAAAATGCAGTTAACATTTTGCATACTAAGAAGTCAGGCATATGTAAGTAGATTGATAAAATGTAAACAATTGGGTGATCTGAGTGGACCTACAAGACCTTTTAGAACTAACACCCCCAAAAGATGTCCTTTTCATTTTAGGGGACTGGAATACTAAAGTAGGAAGTAAAGAAACACCTGGAGTAACAGGCAAATTTGGCCTTGGAATGCGGAATGAAGCAGGGCAAAGACTAATAGAGTTTTGCCAAGAAAATGCACTGGTCATAGCAACACCCTCTTCCAACAACACAAGAGAAGACTCTACACATGGACATCACCAGATGGTCAACACCGAAATCAGATTGATTATATTCTATGCATTCTAAGATGGAGAAGCTCTATACAGTCAACAAAAACAAGACCAGGAGCTGACTGTGGTTCAGATCATGAACTCCTTATTGCCAAATTCAGACTGAAATTGAAGAAAGTAGGGAAAACACCTAGACCATTCAGGTATGACCTAAATCAAATCCCTTATGATTATCCAGTGGAAGTGAGAAATAGATTTAAGGGCCTAGATCTGATAGAGTGTCTAATGAACTATGGAATGAGGTTTGTGACATTGTACGGGAGACAGGGATCAAGATCATCCCCATGGAAAAGAAATGCAAAAAAGCAAAATGGCTGTCTGGGGAGGCCTTACAAATAGCTGTGAAAAGAAGAGAGGAGAAAAGCAAAGGAGAAAAGGAAAGATACAAGCATCTGAATGCAGAGTTTGAAAGAATAGCAAGAAGAGATAAGAAAGCCTTTTTCAGCAATCAGTGCAAAGAAATAGAGGAAAAGAACAGAATGGGAAACCCTAGAGATCTCTTCAACAAAATTAGAGATATCAAGGGAACATTTCATGCAAAGATGGGCTCAATAAAGGACAGAAATGGTCTGGACCTAACAGAAGCAGAAGATATTAAGAAGAGGTGGCAAGAATACACAGAAGAACTGTACAAAAAAGATCTTCCAGACCCAGATAATCATGATGATGTGATCACTCATCTAGAGCCAGACATCTTGGAATGTGAAGTCACGTGGGCCTTAGAAAGCATCACTACGAACAAAGCTAGTGGAGGTGATGGAATTCCAGTTGAGCTCTTTCAAATCCTGAAAGATGATGCTGTGAAAGTGCTGCACTCAATATGCCAACAAATTTGGAAAACTCAGCAGTGGCTACAGGACTGGAAAGGGTCAGTTTTCATTCCAATGCCAAAGAAAGGCAATGCCAAAGAATGTTCAAACTACCGCACAATTGAACTCATCTCACATGCTAGTAAAGTAATGCTCAAAATTCTGCAAGCCAGGCTTCAGCAATACGTGAACCATGAATTCCCTGATGTTCAAGCTGGTTTTAGAAAAGGCAGAGGAACCAGAGATCAAATTGCCAACATCCGCTGGATCATGGAAAAAGCAAGAGAGTTCCAGGAAAACGTCTATTTCTGCTTTCTTGACTATGCCAAAGCCTTTGACTGTGTGGATCACAATAAACTGTGGAAAATTCTAAAAGAGATGGGAATACCAGACCACCTGACCTGCCTCTTGAGAAATCTGTATGCAGGTCAGGAAGCAACAGTTAGAACTGGACATGGAACAACAGACTGGTTCCAAATAGGAAAAGGAGTACGTCAAGGCTGTATATTGTCACCCCTTATTTAACTTCTATGCAGAGTATATCATGAGAAACGCTGGACTGGAAGAAGCACAAGCTGGAATCAAGATTGCCGGGAGAAATATCAATAACCTCAGGTATGCAGATGACACCACCCTTATGGCAGAAAGTGAAGGGGGAGCTAAAGGGCCTCTTGATGAAGGTGAAAGAGGAGAGTGAAAAAGTTGGCTTAAAGCTCAGCATTCAGAAAACGAAGATCATGGCATCTGGTCCCATCATTTCATGGGAAATAAATGAGGAAACAGTGGAAATAGTGTCAGACTTTATTTTGGGGGCTCCAAAATCACTGCAGATGGTGACTGCAGCCATGAAATTAAAAGACGCTTACTCCTTGGAAGGAAAGTTATGACCAACCTAGATAGCATATTCAAAAGCAGAGACATTACTTGCTGAGTAAGGTCCGTCTAGTCAAGGCTATGGTTTTTCCTGTGGTCATGTATGGATGTGAGAGTTGGACTGTGAAGAAGGCTGAGCGCCGAAGAATTGATACTTTTGAAATGTGTTGTTGGAGAAGACTCTTGAGAGTCCCTTGGACTGCAAGGAGATCCAACCAGTTCATTATGAAGGAGATCAGCCCTGGGATTTCTTTGGAAGGAATGATGCTAAATCTGAAACTCCAGTACTTTGGCCACCTCATGCGAAGAGTTGACTCATTGGAAAAGACTCTGGTGCTGGGAGGGATTGGGGGCAGGAGGAGAAGGGGACGACCGAGGATGAGATGGCTAGATGGCATCACGGACTCGATGGACATGAGTCTGAGTGAACTCCTAGAGATGGTGATGAACAAGGAGGCCTGGCGTACTGCAGTTCATGGGGTCACAAAGAGTCGGACACGACTGGGCGACTGATCAGAACTAAACTGAGTGAAAGATTATATACTGGTCTTAAAAAGTTTTCTCCCAGCTTAATGAAACTATATAAAATAAATTACTTCCAAAAACATATATATCTGTATATATAGAAAGAGGTGGGGTTTTTTCCCCAAAAAAGATAATATTAGCTTCTTTTCTTGTCTTAGTGGACTAGGTTTTATATGATTAATGCTCATACCTTCTTTGGATGAAAGTAAAAGTGAAAGTGAAAGTGAAAGTCATGTCAGATCATTTGCGACCCCATGGACTGTACAGTCCTTGGAAGTCTCCAGGGCAGAAAGAAGACTGGTGTGGGTAGCCTTTCCCTTCCCCAAGGGATCTTCCCAACCCAGGGATCGAACCCAGATCTCCCTCATTGCAAGCAAATTCCTCTGTCCCTGGGGATTCTCCAGGCAAGAATACTGGAGTGAGTTGCCATGCCCTTCTCCAGGGGATCGTCCCAACCCAGGGATCGAACCCAGCTCTCCCTCATTGCGGGCGGATTCTTTATCAGCTGAGCCACCAGAGATGCCCAAGAATACTGGCGTGAGTAGCGTATCCCTTCTCCAGGGGATATTTTTGACCCAGGAGTCGAACCGGGATCTCCTGTATGGCAGGTGGATTCTTTACCAGCAGAGCTACCAGGAAAGCCGACTTTGGATATCTTTTGGCTAATTGGAGTGTACATTTCACATATAAAAATAGAGTAAATTTAAATGTGTATTTTAGTTAAGATTTTTGCTACAGTTTTACTCTCATTTTTGTTTTGGTTTTTTTGTAAAACTGTAGTTGCTTTGAAAAATATAAAGGCATAAAATTTGCATAAATCTATGAAATATGAAATATGTGTAATTAGTAATTATAAACTTCAATATTTGAATCATTGTGATAGTAAATTTGTTGAATATGTACTTTTAAAGTGATTCTCATTGTGCTATGTCCAGTGTTAATGGGAGTTATATATAGCCCTTATTTTTTGTGTATAATATTCTTGGGAGATCATGGCATCCGGTCCCATCACTTCA
Organism: Nanger dama; assembly: GCA_917880005.1. NCBI lineage: Eukaryota > Metazoa > Chordata > Mammalia > Artiodactyla > Bovidae > Nanger > Nanger dama. Next base: position 30,315,837 of record CAKJTW010000024.1, read on the forward strand.
TGGCAAATAGATGAGGAAACTGAAAAACAGTGGCTGACTTTATTTTGGGGGGCTCCAAAATCACTGCAGATGATGACTGTAGCCATGAAATTAAAAGACACTTACTCCTTGGAAGGAAAGTTCTGACCTATCTAGACAGAATAGACATTACTTTGCCAATAAAGATCTGTCTAGTCAAGGCTATGGCTTTTCCAGTGTTCATATATGGATGTGAGAATTGGGCTATAAAGTAAGCTGAACGCCGAAGAATTGAGGCTTTTGAACTGTGGTGTTGGAGAAGACCCTTGAGAGTCCCTTCAACTGCAAGGAGATCCAACCAGTCCATCCTAAAGGAGATCAGTCCTGGGTGTTCATTGGAAGGACTGATGTTGAAGCTGAAACTCCAATACTTTGGCCACCTCAGGCCAAAGTTTGGCCACCTGACTCACTTGAAAAACCCTGATGCTGGGAAAGATTGAAGGCAGGAGGAGAAGATGGTTGGATGGCATCACCGACTCAATGGACATGAGTTTGGGTAAACTCTGGGAGCTGGTTATGGATAGGGGAGGCCTGGCATGCTGCAGTCCATGGGCTCGCAAAGAGTCGGACATGACTGAGTGACTGAACTGATTGATACTTGGGAGAATTGTGGGCCTAAGGGTACAAATGTATTATCTGTGATGATATCAAAGTTAGAGATTTTTACTTTCTTTCATGTCGCTAACTACTTTGAAATGTTATGAAAACTGTGACTTAAATGTATTGTCTTCTTTTTGCATATAACTTAGGGAGTTTCAAGGATACCCTTCACCCTATCCCCTGGCTTTTCCTTGGAAGCCCAAGTCAAATTGTGCACTCAAGTTTAATGTTCACATGTATTCATTAGCAAAATGCCATTCTAGGACAAGCAGCTTTAGAATCATTTGCGGTACTTGATTTTAAAAAAACATGCATTCCAGAATCTCCTCTCCATTCATTCATTCACCAAATACTTGTTAATCGCTACTATATTCCAGACACCATTTAGGCACTAGTAATACAGCAGTGGATTAAATCCCTGACATCACAGGAATCACATTTCTCTGGTAAGGACAGATATTAAGCAGATAAATAAAATGTATAGTGTGTCAGATGATAAACATCATGGGAGGTCTCTCATGGTGGGGATAGGAAGTTCAATTTAAAAAAGGTGTTTGGGAACAGTCTCACTAAGAAGACAATATGGAAAAGAAGCCCTGAAGAAGATAATGAGGTGAATCATACAGATGTTCCAGGAAGAAACAAGAAAAAGTGCCTGGATTTGTGAACAGCAGAGTTACCTATTAAAGTTCAAGACATAACAAGAAAGACAGTGTAGCTGAATTGAGAGTGAGAGGAATGGAGGGGGTTGTGGGCCGGTGGGGCAGGGAGTTCAAACATAATTGATTGAATTTGACTGCTGTGTTTTAAAGTATTACTACATTTTAATGGAGAAGGGTGAAAATAGGGAGACCTATCAGTATATTATTAATAAAGTGAGGGCAGTGGTGGCTCAGACCAGAATTTGCAATAAAAAACATGAGTAGTGGTTAGACTCAAGATATATTTTGAATGTAGAGCTGACAGGATTTAAAAGATTCATTGGTAGGATATGAGAAATTGGGGGCTTAAAAATAACTTCAAAGTTTTGGGCCTAAACAATTACAAGACATTTATTGACTTGTGGAGGAACAAATTTGGTACAGGAAGATCTAAAATCAGTTTTGAACTTTGTGTATTTTGAGCTATCAGATATACAAATGAAGTGCTGAGCTGAATTATAGATCCTGACGTTCAGAAGAGAGGTCTGAGCAGAGGATATGAATTTGAGAGTTGTCACAAGGTTTTTAAAGCCGTTAGACAGGAAGAGATAGTCAAGATCAAAGTTTTGAAAATTTGTCCAAGAACTGAATGCTGTGACACTCCCCACCTGAAGATGAGAAAGAATCAAATCCATATGAAGGACTGAAAAGGAACACCTAGCAAGGCAAAGAAAACTGAAAGACCTTGATAACCGGGAAACCAAGTGTAAAGGAATTGGAAAGAGGTCGGAGTACTCCGCTTTCCATGCTGGTGGGAACAAGTAAGATGACATTTAAGCTTTGAATTTGGCAAGAGAGGAGTAATCCTCAACCTTGACAAAAGCAATTCCAGTGCATACTGGAGATAAAACATGCATAGGATGGGTTCAAGAGGAACAATTGTAGACAGATAATATAAAGCATTTTCTTTCAAAGTGGCTTTTTGGTTTCCTAATGGAGAATGATTTATATCAGATTTTCTCTAGTTTTAGACTAGGAGTTTATTTTTTATTATATCCTAATATGATATTTGTATGCACCAGATTTGAAAACCCCTCTTGTAACATATGATTGGTGTTTGCTACCAATCATTCTTCAGTATAGCAAGTACAAGTGATTTAAAAATAAATAAAAATTCTTATTTAACCACTGCTGACTCCAGTGGCCAAAATTTGCAGATGTCAGCGACTCATCAACATAGTCACAAAACAGGAACTTAAAGGCCAAGGACAAAAGTTTAAAAAAAAATTTTTTTTTTTGGTAATTTCTATTTCCCTGAAAGGATGTCTGTAATCAGCCAAAAGGAGTTAAAAGATTTCAAAAATATTGACATCTTGAAATTCTCCTCTTCAAATATTATTTTATATTTAACATCCTTTATTTTAAAACAATTGAAAAGTGAATAGGCTTTTGCGTTACAACTGCCAAAATCTGCTCAAACTGTAACCACTAGTTTCTAGAGGCATCTTGGAAATAGTGGGGATTAAAAATTAAACTATTGTATTGATTTATCTGCTTTGGAGGAATTTTTTTACTGTATTTATTAAAATTAACCCATTTCAGGTGAATATTTTTAAATCTCACATAATAATAAAGGAACCCAAGATGGTTTAAATATTTCTATAGTGTTCATACTATGAAATTAGGAATAAAGGAACCTTCTAAAATCATTACAATACAACTTACTTAACTAAGTCTTAGACAATTTTAAATTATTTCAAGTCAAAGAAGCTATGTCTCATTTTTAAAAGATTACAAAAGAAAGTAACTTAACTTTCCTAAGCAATTTATTCATTTACTTTCAAAGTGATTTTATTTACCAAAATATGTCCCATGTAAATACACATTAAGTGTCTGACCTTTGACTATTTAAAAGCCCATTTTCCTGTATTTTATGTATTCCTGTCTAAATTGCAAATTGCATTTTGCTAATTGTAGAGCACCTTGAAATGGGATAGCTGAGTTGACTGCTAGTGTGGCCTTAGGTAAGTCATTTTACTTTTGTAATGCCACTTTCTCATTTCTGTGATGATGGAATTATAGATTCCTAAGAGAAAATCATAAAGAAAATATTATGGACTTTATTTAGATAATTCAGGCATCACATTTAATGATGGAAATTATTGCCTGATTTTCACATTGGACTCCAAAGCACATGGCTAACAGTTCATCCCATTACGTCTAGCACTTAGCATGGTAAGTGACTTGAGTAAATGCCAGATACCTGTGGACTTCCTGGGAACAGGGTGTCTCATATGGGAATATCAGCCTAAGAGAAGAGGAAACTTTTGACATAAGAGGAAACCTCTCATTAGAGGAAGAATAGAATGAGAAAGACTGAAAATGAGACAGAATCCCAATTGGGATGAGGGTAAGGGTAGGAAATGAAACTTAAGCCATGTCCATAAAGTGGAAGGCCTTGAATGCTGGGTTAATCTGTATTTTACATTGGGTCAGGCTTTAATGTCTCAGAGCCTTAGTGTGAGTAAAATGTAACCTGCTTAAATTTCATGGTTATGGTAAGAACCAATTAAAGGGACAACATGTGAAAGTGCTTTATAACCCACAGTTAGTTAGTTCAGTAGCTCAGTCGTGCCAGACTCTTTGCAACCCCATGGACTGCAGCATGCCAACTCCCGGAGCGTTTACAAACTCAGGTCCATTGAGTCGGTGATGCCATCCAATCACCTCATCCTCTGTCATCCCCTTCTCCTCCTGCCTTCAATCTTTCCCAGCATCAGAGTCTTTTCATATGAGTCAGCTCTTCACATCAGATGACCAAATACTGGAGTTTCAGCTTCAGCATCAGTCCTTCCAGTGAATAATTAGGACTGATTTCCTTGAGGATTGACTGCTTGGATCTTCTTCCAGTCCAAGGGACTCTTAAGAGTTTTCTCCAACACCACAGTTCAAAAGCATCAGTTCTTCAACACTCAGCTTTCTTTATAGTTCAACTCTCACATCCATACATGACTAGTGGAAAAACCATAGCCTTGACTAGATGGACCTTTGTTGGCAATGTAATGTCTCTGCATTTTAATATGCTGTCTAGGTTGGTCATAGCTTTTCTTTCAAGGAGCAAGTGTCTTTTAATTTCATGACTGCAGTCACCATCTGCAATGATTTTGAGCCCCCAAAATAAAGCGCACTGACAGTCCCACAGCCAGAAGTGAGGGACCAGACCAGAATTAGTTTTGTATGTTTAAGCCAGCTTTTCCCTCCCTTTCACTTCAAGAGGCCTTAGTTCTTCTTGATTTCTGCCATAAGGGTGGTGTATCGCATATCTGAGGTTACTGGCTTCTCCCTGCAATCTTGGTTCCAGCATGTGCTTCATCCAGCCCAGCATATTGCATGATGTGTTCTGCATATAAGTTAAATAGCAGTGTAACTTACAGCCTTGATGTATTCCTTTCCCAATTTGGAACCAGTCCGTTGTTCCATGTCCGGTTCTAACTGTTGCTTCTTAACCTGCATACAGATTTATCAGGAGGCAGGTAAGGTGGTCTGGTATTCCCTTCTCTTGAATTTTCCACAGTTTGTTGTGATCCACACAGTCAGACTTTGGCATAGTCAATAAAGCAAAAGTAGATGTTTTTCTGGTATTCTCTTGCTTTTTCTATTATCCAGTGGATGTTAGCAGTTTGATCTCTGTTTCCTCTGCCTTTTCTAAATCCAGCTTGAACATCTGGAAGTTCGCGGTTCACATATTGTTGAAGCCTGGCTTGGAAAATTTTGAGCATCACTTTGCTAGTGCATGAAATGAGTGCAATTGTGCGGTGGTTTGAACATTCTTTGGCATTGCCTTTCTTTGGGATTGGAATGAAAACTGACCTTTTCCAGTCCCATGGCCACTGCTGTTTTCCAAATTTGCTGGCATATTGAGTGCAATACTTCCACAGCATCATCTTTTACGATTTGAAATAGCTCAGCTGGAATTCCATCACCTCCACTAGCTTTGTTCATAGTGATGCTTCCTCAGGCACAGTTCACTTCACATTCCAGGATGGCTAGCTGTAGGTGAGTGATCACACCATCATGATTATCTGGGTTGTGAAGACCTTTTGGTACAGTTCTTCTGTGTATTCTCACCACCTCTTCTTAATACCTTCTGCTTCTGTTAGGTCCATACCATTTCTTTCCTTTGTTGTGCCCATCTTTGCCTGAAATGTTCCCTTGGTATCTCTAATTTTCTTGAAGACATCTCTAGTCTTCTCCATTCTGTTGTTTTCCTCTATTTCTTTGCATTGATCACTGAGGAAGCCTTTCTATTTCTTCTTGCTATTCTTTGGAACTCTGCATTTAAATGGATATATCTTTTCTTTTCTCCTTTTCTTTTAGCTTCTCTTCTTTCCTCAGCTATTTATAAGACCTCCTCAGACAACCATTTTGCTTTTTTGCATTTCTTTTTCTTGGGGATGGTCTTGATCACTGCCTCCTTTACAGTGTCATGAACCTCCATTTATAGTTCTTCAAGCACTCTGTCTATCAGATCTAATTGCTTGAATCTCTTTGTCACTTCCACTGTATAATTGTAAGGGATTTGATTTAGGTCATACCTGAATGGTCTAGTGGATTTCCTACTTATAACCTATAGACTAAACATTTTTGTCCAAGATTTTAATCTTATCTTGAATTTAGCTTACTTACTCCAGTAGTCTCTAATATATATCTTATACCCGTGGGAAAATTTATTTCTTCTCCCTCATTCCCTGTCCACCTTGTATGTTTCTGCCTTTCTGACCTTGCTCATACTTTTCCATAGAATAGTCTTATTGCTTTCTACCATTTTTTCACATCATATCCATCCTGCAAGACCAAACTGAAGTACTTTTTGCTTTACCAGTTATCCTTTATTCAATGTTTTTTCCTTCATTCAGGGAACCCTTTGCTTTACTTCAAGAAAATCTGTAGTACTTCCTCACTACTATATTTTTTCTAGTAATTCTCATTTATATTTTAATTCTATATCCATAACAAGATGATTAGTTCTCTAAAAACAGAAATAATATATTGACTTATTTGCTGAAGTATAGGTTAATAGTAATAGTCTTAAAATAATGTTATTTTACAGATACTTAATTCAAGTAAACATGTAAACCTAGAGACTTTTAAGTGTGGGAAGATTCACTCTTTGCAGAGCTTCAGTCCCTATTGTTTAGGATTTTGAAACAGTGAAACTAAAGAGGAAACCCAGGGGTTTATTTAGCACACGTTGCTTATTTCTGAAGGGCTTTCCTGGTGGCTCAGAGGTTAAAGCGTCTGCCTGGAATGTGGGAAACCCAGGTTCAATCCCTGGGTCGGGAAGGTCCCCGGAGAAGGAAATGGCAACCCACTCCAGTACTCTTGCCTGGAGAATATTCTGAAAGAATGAGAGTGGAGGGGGAAAAAGTTGAACCAGATGATAGTGCTGTTTCTATATGTCAAAAATAGTCAAACACTGAATATTTCAAATCATTCTACCTAAGTATGTAATAAATTTAACTGAACATCCTAAACCTAGTAGTCACTATGCCACCACAAATAATAAATCTATATATTAAACAAAATAACTGCCATCCTAATCATTTAAATCATATATGCTATCATATATCTGAGATGCGTATATTTGTTGGGTAGCTACTGTATGCTAGTTGAAAAACTAAGTGCTTAATGTACGGTTAACAACAGACAGACATAGACCCTACCTTTGAAGAGCTTATATTTTAGAGTATCCCTGTTGTGGTGTGGGGGACTTCATAAACATACATATAAAATGTAACTAAATTGTGGTAAATAATATTTTCTAAAATATGAGAAAATTTGGGGAAGTCAGGAGAAGATTTCAGAGGAAATGATGTTCAGTCTAATCTATGAAGAATGAGCTTAAGAGTTAGCTAGGTGAGAAAAGGGGAAAAGGCAGAGGGAACACAGTGAGGAGGACCCATGTGTTGAGGAACAGAAAAGCTGCAAGGGTAGCTTGTTGGTGGCAAGTGAACAGATAAGAACATTAGAGGAAATTGAACAGTCAAGTACCCAGTAAAGTAGGATCTGTAGCTAGAGTTACAGTTTGTTTTGTATTTTAACTACACTGGAAGACATTAAAAAAACTGACATGAATAGATTTATATCTTGAAAGATCATTCTTCTCTGAAGACTGAATTATAGAGGTGTAGTGGGGATAAGGCAAGAATACAAGAAAGGAGACAGATTAAGGGGGCTGTTACAGAGAAAATGGGGAGAAAAGACCAGTTCTAGATAGTTATCAGAAGCATAATCAACTGGAGTCCTGATAAATTAGATGAGGGAGTCAGTAGAGAGACACAGGGTAAGAGAAAGGTGCAAATCTTAATTTCCCAAAGACTTCTGACTTGGAAGAATGAAATTCTGTGGAGGAAGGAGTTGTGGGGGTGGCGGGTCAAGAGAACAGTTGGAGACAAGTTAATTTGAGTTGTACATGAGGCATCCAGGTGTAGTCGCTGGTATTTGTCAGAAGCAAATTCTAGCTAGATACATAAATTTAGGAATAAAGATAAAGGTAGTATTTAAAACCATGAGAATGAGTATGGAGAGGTAAGAAAATAAGCTGTAAGACAGGAGTCCTGAGGCCTGCAGGAATCTGGAAGGAAATACAATGGATGAAAACAGCCCACTGTGAGATAATAAATGACAACTGATAAGGGTATGTGAACTAGGGAGGTGGGGTAGGTGGGTGGTGGTATAGAGAGAATAGATAAATCTGAACATACGTGCATCATCTGAAAGGGGTTGCCTCTGCTGATTCATACAATTTTAAATATTTGGTACTCTACTAGGATAATTAGTACCAAATAAATAAGGCCCTAATGTTATTAGATCTTCCATTTTTTAAACGAGAAGTTAAGAACTTGGATTTTCTGTGCCTTTTCTAGTATTGAATTATGTGGAAAATATAATTCATATTTTAAATTGTATGAGTCAGCATTGATTTAGCCCACCAAATTACAGTCTCTGCTTGGAAAGAGTACTTAGGATTATTTGGAGATCAGATAAAGGATTAGCAGCCAGAAGAGATGTTAGGGAAACCAGAATATAGTGTCATAAAAACCAGAAATAGAATGTTTCACAAAGGTCTCATGTTTAATATGGTCTCATGTTTGGATGGTCTCATGTTTAATATGCTGCTGACAAGTTTGGTAAGATGATGCCTGAAAGTGTTGGTTGGATTTACTAGCGTGTGGAATAGGCTTTTGGTGACATTAGCAAGAACAAATTCCTCAGTTGAACTGACTACTTAAAATTAAGTAATGTAGAGACTGCCATGTGTGGGCCCCCTGCCATTCAAAGACTTGGGCACATTCAGGACATTGTGAATGACAGGAATGAGAACAGAACAGAACAGATCCCCATGGAGTGAATTGAATGATAAAGAACTGAAGACTTTAAATATGGATGCTTCTGAAAAGCTTCTTTGTGAAGTGGAGCAAAATATAATTGCACCTGGAAGAAAATGAGAATCAAGTATGGAACTTTTTAAAGAACTGAATATATGAGAGAATTATTAAGAGAAGAAAAATTAAATATGCAAATTCAGTCATTTGGAGGGTTACTTTTTTTAGGTTTTTATATACTACTTACCTAGGACTTCCCAAATGGCACGGTGGTAAAGAATTCGCCTGCCAATGCAGGAGACACCAGACAGATTTCATCCCTGGCAGGAAAATCCCCTGTAGTAGGAAATAGCAACCCACTTCAGTATTCCTGCCGGTAAATCCCATGGGCAGAGGGGCCTGGCACGGTACAGTCTGTGGGGTCACAAAGAGTCTCTTCTGACTGAGCGACCGAGTACACAGGCACAAATACTACTAGTCTGTAGTGTAGTGTAGTGTTAGTCAGTCATGTTCGACCCCTTGCGACCCCACGGACTGTAGCTGCCAGGCTCCTCTGTCCACGGAATTCTCCAGGCAAGAATACTGGAGTGGGTTGCCATTCCTTTCTCCAGGGGATCTTTCTGACCTGGGGATAGAACCTGGGTGTCCTACATTGCAGGCAGATTCTTTACCGTTTTAGCCACAGAGACGCACTTATCTATAGCAGTATGTAAAGAAGCTCACATTATAGAATACTCAACTGAGTATATGGACTGTATGCAGTACTTGTAGTTATCGATGACTTAGTGGATCTTTACAGCAGACTAATTACAGTTGTTTTCAACAAGACAAAGTCATGTGTCCTCTCCAGCTTTCCTGTACATACAAATCACCTGAGGGGTGCGGGTAGGGTGTCTTGATAGAGTACAGATTTTTGTTCAGTGGGTCTCAGTTGGACTTGAAGAGTGCATTTCTAACAGGCTCCCAGGTGATAGCAATACCATTGATCCGTGAATATAGAAGAAGTGTTAAGAAAGAAGAGGTAACTAGCAGCTTTTTCACTGATTTTCCAGTTCTCTTTCCAGCGACCCTATGATGTATTATTTCCCCCTTTTTAGAACTGAGGTAAATGATAATTAGAGCTGTTAAATAACACAAGTTGAAAGGTAAAGTTTGCCTGGCTGTCAGGCAATTGTTCATGTGTTTGCTTTGGCCTCTATAGCATCTTAGTTTTTGTTTTTGTAGATTTGTACAGATCAGTTTTTCCCTCTTTAGTGAAAATTGTTGTTTTCTTTTATATTTAATTTTAAATTCCATTTGACCTCTCTCCTAGGCATTAAGAGTTGCAAGTTTCACTGGAAGGACTCTCCTATAGTTCCACTGCAGTCCTTTTCTGAAAAATGAAACCTTAAAAAGTTATGTCTTGAGGAAGATGGCTTTTCATGAAGTTTGTCATGCCCTAGGCAGTTGATAGAATCCAGTGATGAGGTGGGGAGATTGCCAGAATATTCCAGAGCTGTACCATGCAAAAATAGATTTTATCTAGAAGTGTGATATAGGTCATCATAATGTATAATTTTATTTGGCTTCTTTACTGCAGGCTAACATTGACATAAAAATATTTCTTTTAGAATGTGAAACACAGAAAGTATGCAAGATGGAAGGCAACATATATTCATAATTGTTTAAAGAATGGAGAGACTCCTCAAGCAGGGCCTGTTGGGATTGAAGAAGATAATGGTATGTATTTATATAAGTAAAATGCTTTAGTGGAATCATAATTGTTCCATATATTATTATTCAGAATTTTTGGAAACCATTTTATTTCCTTCATCAGGTCCAAAATCAGGTGTAAAATTATAAACTTAGGGACAAGTGAAAAATTAAGGCAAAACTGCTCTAATATCTGTTTGTGTCAACAACAGAATGGGTTGGTTTTCTCCTGCATCTGATCAGATTTCATTGCTACATGGGACTGGCAGTCCTTTCATAATCTATAAAATGTTTCCAAACCATAGAGAAAACTGAAAACTTATTTTTTAATAAGGTGAGTTTTGGAGGGGAAGGGGAGTAGGTAATACTTTCACAAAACTTGTAATAGAGTATATAAAAAATATTAAGTGAATTTCTCATTTCCTCCATAGTCTTTATCATCCCAGATTCTATTGAAAGCAAAAAAAGTAAATATTTTTTAGTATTTTGTATATCTTTATAGAAATTATTTTTTATAAATTACTAGTAAATAAGAATATATATCCTCACTTTCTTAACACAGTTGGTAATATACACACTGTTCTATTGATGCATCTGGATGGTTGGCTTATTTACGCATTCACTTAAGATGTTTATTTAGAATTTTATAATACCATTCAGTTAAAAAAGCAACACTGTAGTTGTACATGTAGCTACTACATGTAAACTCTTGCAGCTTTTCTAGAGATGCAAGCTTTCATGCAGCATTTCAAATGAATTTTTTGCTATTTCTGAAGAACACTTGTTTAATCTTTAGATAACCTTTTATATATAGCATACCCTTAGAAATCTTTGACACTTGAGGTTATTCTTGTTTGCAGAAGAGGAAACTGAGGTTTCAGGGTTTAGCTGTCCTAATTATTAGACCCACAGAGAAGGGAACCAGAACTGGAGTTCTTACTCTAAGTCCTGTGCTCTTTTTACTAACACTACAGTGTGAATACTGCTGTCTCTGTGGCACAATCTGTTAGCATGTTCAGCTGTTAACCTAAAGGTTGATGGTTAGAGCCCACCCAGGGGCTCTTTTCAAGTTATGGGCTTCCCTGGTGGCTCAGAGGGTAAAGCGTCTGCCTGCAATGCAGGAGACCTGGGTTCAATCCCTAGGTCAGGAAGATCCCCTGGAGAAGGAAATGACAACCCACTCCAGTATTCTTGCCTGGAGAATCCCATGGATGGAGGAGCCTGATGGGCTACAGTCCATGGGATCGCAAAGAGTCAGACACGACTGAGCAACTTGACTTATCTGACTTATGACTTAAGTTGTTATTAAGTGTTTAAAGTTGACTGTTCTAAAGTATGATTAAGTTTTGGGCTTATTTACATCACAACAGTGAAATTGGATTTTTTTAATTTATTACCACAACTTCATTTCTCACTGTTGCATTTAATATTTTGGAATGTTTTGCATACTTCTCTCCCTGCTTTAATGCTGCCCATAGTCAGAATGGTATATGTCAGTACTGCTGTGTACAGAACGACTGGTCATTTCCAGTTGTCCAAGAGAAAAGATCTGATCCTTAGCCTAACAAGCAAGACTCACCGTGATGTGGCACCAGCCTACCTTACCGGCTTTATTTCCTCCCTCCTGTCTCGTGTTGGCTTAGTTTGGTAAGACTGCCACAGCAAAGTACCATAGACTGGACAGCTTAAACAAAAGGTATTTATTTTCTCACAGTTATAGAGGCTGGAAAATCCAAGATCAAGGTCCAGCAGTTTGGTTTCTGGTGAGATGTTAATGTCATTACTCCTTGAAGAAGTTCAAGTGCAATTAGATATTCTACCCAAGATTTCAGAAGAAAGGTCTAGGCTAAAAGTGGTATTTTGGAGTTGTCGGTTTAAAAGGAAAAAGTGAAGCTAAAGTAAAATATTGGCTAACCCAGGGAGAATGGATTGCTTCCCCCCCCCCCCCCCCCCCCCCCCCCCCCCCCCCCCCCCCCCCCCCCCCCCCCCCCCCCCCCCCCCCCCCCCCCCCCCCCCCCCCCCCCCCCCCCCCCCCCCCCCCCCCCCCCCCCCCCCCCCCCCCCCCCCCCCCCCCCCCCCCCCCCCCCCCCCCCCCCCCCCCCCCCCCCCCCCCCCCCCCCCCCCCCCCCCCCCCCCCCCCCCAAGAATTAAAAGCAAAGATGGAACCAGCCTTTCTTCACCTTTACTAATCGAATTAGATTAGAAACTGAAGCAGAGGCATTTCTGTTATTTTAAGTAAGGTACATATACATACGTGTAGTAAATGTAAAAGACATTTAATATTCATAATTTCAGATATTTATGTCTCATAAATACACATTGAAAATGAAAATATCTTTGTTGTTTTAAACATATCATAACTACTTTTCAGTAGTATTTCAGAGGTATCATTCTAGACACATTGAAATACCTAATGATCAATTTTGTTTTTCAGTACTCTGAGTATCAATGACTTCTCTCATCTTAAACATTTTAACCTTTTCTCTTGAAAGTAGGAAGTATTACATTTTGATCATTATGGTCTCCTTTGTTCTAAAATGGTTATTTTAGGTCTTCTATAATTTTGTAGATTATTAAATCTATACTGTATAATTTTTGTTTTAATTTCCCAAACTTAGCTTAAATTGAGCTTATAGTTTTTATTCATTATTTTCATTCCATTTTATAGAGCTTCTGGATAGTAGAAAATTGTTAGCTATAGAACACTAATAATCCTTTAAAAGAGAATATTTTCACTATATGCTTTTCAACCTATTAAATAATTTAAAATGTAGCCTTGTGTCATATTAGGTGTTAATGTCAAAACATCTAACAGTGTCTGCTTCAGTCGAGTTCAGTTCAGTCGCTCAGTTGTGTCGGACTCTTTGCGACCCCATGAATCACAGCATGCCAGGCCTCCCTGTCCGTCACCAACTCTCGGAGTTCACTCAGACTCACGTTCATCAAGTCAGTGATGCCATCCAGCCATCTCATGCTCGGTCGTCCCCTTTTCCTCCTGCCCCTAATCCCTCCCAGCATCAGAGTCTTTTCCAATGAGCCAACTATTCCCATGAGGTGGCCAAAATACTGGAGTTTCAGCTTTAGCATCATTCCTTCCAAAGAAATCCCGGGGTTGATCTCCTTCAGAATGGACTGGTTGGATCTCCTTGCAGTCCAAGGGACTCTCAAGAGTCTTCTCCAACACCACAGTTTAAAAGCATCAATTCTTCAGTGTTCAGCCTTCTTCACAGTCCAACTCTCACATCCATACATGACCACTGGAAAAACCATAGTCTTTACTAGACGGACCTTAGTCGGCAAAGTAATGTCCCTGCTTTTGAATATGCTATCTAGGTTGATCATAACTTTTCTTCCAAGGAGTAAGCATCTTTTAATTTCATGGCTACAGTCACCATCTGCAGTGATTTTGGAGCCCCAAAAATAAAGTCTGACACTGTTTCCACTGTTTCTCCATCTATTTCCCATGGAGTGATGGGACCAGATGCCATGATCTTAGTTTTCTGAATGTTGAGCTTTAAGCCAACTTTTTCACTCTCCACTTTCACTTTCATCAAGAGGCTTTTAGTTCCTCTTCACTTTCTGCCATAAGGGTGGTGTCATCTGCATATCTGAGGTTATCGATATTTCTCCCAGCAATCTTGATTCCAGCTTGTGCTTCTTCCAGCCCATCGTTTCTCATGATGTACTCTGCATAGAGGTTAAATAAGCAGGGTGACAATATGCAGCCTTGATGTACTCCTTTTCTTATTTGGAACCAGTCAGTTGTTCCACATCCAGTTCTAACTGTTGTTTCCTGGGCCTGCATACAGATTTCTCAAGAGGCAGGTTAGGTGGTCTGGTAGTCCCATCTCTTTCAGAATTTTCCACAGTTTATTATGATCCACACAGTGTCTGCTTAGAAATGGCTTATGAGTCTAAAAGAGGATGTCATGAAATCTGAATATGTATTCAAAACCTTTTCTTTAAAACTGATTTTTCTTTTTCTCAGTGTAACATTGTATTCCTTGTATTATTAAATTTTACAAGATATTCTAGGTATAAAAGATACTATGTTTAATAAAAGTCTAATTTTCTGTTGTTCTATAAGTCTAGTAAAGCTAGTAAAAAATAATAGATACTAGGAACTTCCTGTTGGTCCAGTAGAAGGTTCCACTGAGCTTCCAATGCAGGGGACATGTGACAGTTCAGTCCCTGGTTGGGAAACTAAGATTGTACGTGCTGTGCAGTGCAGCCAAAAAATAAATACTATACCTTTGTTAGTTTAGAGGAAGAAAAAAAAAAGTATTCTTATTTTTGAAAGCAGTACTGTATTACCATACTGTCTAAAAGTACAGAAGGAAGTCTACAATTGATACAAAAAGCATTCTAGGAAAAATTTAGCCTTAGCTGAAGGGGAGTCTGTTAACATTCAGATCCGGGAGTTTCCACATCCACCTGGTTTCACTATCTGCAAAATGGTATTCTTTTTAAATGGTCAGCATTAACCTATACTTCAGCAATAAAGACTAATGAAGATAATTTTGAGTTTTTCTTCTTTTATTCATTATGACTACACTTTTCTCTATGGCCTTGAACTTATTTATAGTATTTGCTTTAGAGTTATTTTCCACTAATTTCAATATCTGGGTCACATCAGGGTCTTTTCCTGTGTCTCTTTTCACCTGCCTCTGGTCACATTTTTATCCCTCCCCCTATATCTCTAATTTTTGTTATTGATAACCTTTGTAGCTCCTCTGCATTCACTTATCTTCCTTTGCAAAGTCTTGATTCTTGTTCTAGCAGACAGTTAACTTGCCTAAACTGCCCATCTTTTCTTTCAGCTTTAAGGCTGTTGCTTTCTTCAGGGCTCCTTAGACCCTTCCCTGAGTCTGCCTGCATAATTCAAGGGCCATATAGGTATTTAGTTGAGGTTCATGCAAGCATTTCAAGGCTCACTTCTCTGCAACTCCTTTTTTTGCATAGACTTTTGGGTGCCCTCAGGTGAAAAGCAACATGAAAGCAAACCTTCCCTGGTGAGATTTCTTCTGTCAAGGCTCATCTTCATTCTAATTTCTACCAACTTTTTTTTTTTTTGGTAACATTTTATTTTGTATTGGGGTGGAGCTCATTAACAATGTTGTGATGGTTTCATGTGAACAAGGAAGAGACTCAACCATACATATTCATGTGTCCCTACTCCCCTCCCATCTTGGCTGCCACATAACATTGAGCAGAGTTCCATGTGCTATACAGTAGATCCTTGTTAGTTATCCATTTTAAATATAGCAGAGTGTGCATGTCTATCCCAAACTCTCTAACTGTCCTTTGTTCACGCTCCAGTGTCTTGAAAAAAAATTTTTTTTCTTCCCAGGATGTTTGTGTTAGAGTTCTCTAATATGGGAAAAAATTACGTTGGTATATATAACATCTACAAGTTCACTTAGTAAAATTCCCAAAAGTGGCTCTTATTACTCCTTTCTACATAGACAGCTCAATGTGAAATTTCATTCCTTTGTTTTTGTTGATTAATTTTTTGAATGACAAATACACAGGTAATCATTGAATAGTTAATAATAATAAATGAGATGGCTGGATGGCATCACTGACTCAATGGACGTGAATCTGAATGAACTCCAGGAGTTGGTGATGGACAGGGAGGCCTGGCGTGCTGCGATTCATGGGGTCGCAAAGAGTTGGACACGACTGAGCGACTGAACTGAACTGAAACAATAAATCTTGAGTAAAAGGCAGCTGTCAGAAAATAGAGTTCTTAGGGAAAGCATAAATGTGGTATGTTTTTCTGAGAAGTCCTCCCTTTTTTTTTCATAAATTTTAAGAATGAGTTTAAAGAATTTACTTTTAAAAATATATATGCATAGATTTTATAGAGTTGGAAAGTATTAATTTAAAGAAATGTTATTCATATTGCCAGGGATAAGTATTGTAAGAAAAGGAAAAAATTAAGTATTGTAAGAAAAAGTTAGAACAATTATTTTAAGAGAAGCTGCTTATCAACTGCATTAAATAGAATTGCACTTGAAGGTCTGTCATGTTCGTATATCAAAAGAATATTTGGCATTTTTATTTCAAAATACAGATTTCCTCAACTTACAATGGGGTTACATCCTGATAAACCCATCATAAATTTGAAATAACTATGATTTGAAACTGCACTTAATAACCTACCTTACTGAACATCATAGCTTAGCCCAACCAACCTTAACCTACATCTGGGCAGAATCATCTAGCACAAAGTCTATTTTGTAATACAGTGTTGAGTATTTCATGTAATTTATTGACTAGTATACTGAAAGTAAAAAGAGGATGGTTGTGAGTGTATCAGTTGTTTACCTTTGTGATCTTGTGGCTGACTGGGAGCTGTGGCTCCACTGCCCAGCATCAAAGAGAATACTATACCACTTATCACTGCCTGGGAAAAGATCAAAATTCAATGTATAGTTTCTACCAAAACCGTATCACTTTTACCTACTGTTAAAAAAAAAAAAATACAAAACCATAAATCAAGAACTGTGTCGACTTCGTTTAACATTTCATGTATATCATATAGTAGATGTTGAGGAAAATGAAGATGCTGGAGCCACCTCTCTGCCCACTCAGCCACTTCAGCCGTCATCTTCCACATATGACCCAAGCAGCATGCCATCGAGCGGCTATACTGGAATCCAGATTCCCCCTGGTGCCCACGCTCCAGCTAATACCCCAGCAGAAGTGCCTCACAGCACAGGTAGGAAGTTGAAGCTTAACAGATTTGAATTCTTCCTTTCATAAATAACAACTGCTCCTCTTTTCTTATTTTTGCCTCATGATGATGGTCCTAAAGCATGAAGTGGTCTTTAAATTCCACGTGAACCCACAAAAAAAATTAAATCCTTTTCACTGAAGTTTTTTAATTTATATATTTATAAATTGAAAGATATTTGCTTTACAATATTGTGTTCATTGAAATTTTAATACTAGTTGTATTTTAATTTTTAAAATACAGAATATTTATGTGTAATTGATTACCATTTACTTTATATTTTATTAATAAGTATAATATCTGTGGGCTACCCCGGTGGCTCAGGGGTAAAGAATCTGCCCGCCAAGCTGGAGACCCAGGTTCCATTCCTGGGTTGGGAATGTCCCGTGAAGAAGGAAATGGCAACCCACTCCAGTATAGGAAATGCCATGGACAGAGGAGCCTGGTGAGCTAAGTCCATGGGGTTGCAAAAGAGTCCAGATGCAACTGGTGCCGCCACCACTGGGCCGCATATTGCCTGTGCTTCTCATGTGTGTTTCCCTTTTCTTTTTCTTCCCCTCCCTTTCTTTCCTTTTCACTGCTGTTCAAGAACAGCACTGAAGTGAGTGGGTCTTATTTATAGGAGTGTCAGTCAGACTCCTACTATGATCACAAGATCCATTTTTCTCTTGACTCATTTCCCTAAGACCCTGCCTCTACCCTCTATATGGGTATTATTGATAAAGGAGCCGGCTTTGAGGCACAGAATCTCAGTAGCAGTGGATTTACAGACAGGTGGAAGGAGGGTTTTTTCAGGTTTGTTTGTTTGTTTTAATATTACAAACATGTCTAAAAATAAACCACAGAAGTGATATCTACTGTCTTTGAATAAATTAGTACTATATACCTTGTTTTCATAGAAAAAAAAATCTGACAAAACTAGTCTCCAAGAATAAGTCAGTGTCAGTAGATAAATTGTTAAAAGTTGCAGACAGCTACTCTTTTGTTTTCTTGTGTTGTTGACAGAGAATCACCTTTACTTCCAAATAGAAGGGCGGTTAAAACTGTAATTTAAATAAGCTTAACTTTGATAAAATTTTTTTCCAAAAATTGTTTTTAAACTTTTACTTTTATCTCAGCCTATGAGTGATCTATGGTAGTAAATTATATATTTGAAAATGTTTACTAGAATAAAAGTTGCCTTTGAGCCTTGCTTTCTACTATTTCTGGTATTCACCGTTATTTCATTGACTTCCAGATTTTCAGCTTCTGTTTACCCAAACCATTTAGGTTATTTTGCATGAGTTGAAACAACATTTAAGTTTTCTATTTTGACCACTGTAGGTGTGTGATTAGTCTCTTCCCTCCTATTTTTCTTTTCCCTTCTATTTTAAAACTTTTAACTTCATATCATCTATAAATACCACAAACATTTTTGTCTTAAGCATATTGATGAACATGGTTGTTTTAATGCTGATCTCTTTTGTATCATCATTCTCTAAATTTTACCCTGCCTGACTTTTCATTGTGTTATGGTCTATGTAATGGCATTAATAGACCAATTTGCATTAGTTTTGTAAGTAAAATTTCATGGAACATTGTTTTAAATATTTTATTATCTCTTAGGAATGTTCAGTATTTCCATTGTAGAACAAACTGAGCAAACAAGCTACATACTTAGATGTATTTGCCTTCGACAAATACTGCTCGAATATACTATTAAGTTTAAACACTGACCTAGAGCCTCCAACACAGTCATCCTTACAGAAGGACAAAGTGAAAATAAAATGCACTTGGGAATCACATAGTATTTGTTACTAATTTCTGCTCCTTGTTGAACCACAAACTCTGCTGTTACTCATCTTTTCTCTCTCTAGGTTTTTCTTCTTTCAAAATGAAATTAATCATACTTCTTATATTTGTTTCAATTATTAAAGAGGAAAAAGTATGAAAATTGATTACTGTGCCTAACACAAAATCAGTGTTCAGCAAATTAGCTTCCTTTTTTTAACCTTCCTTCCTATTTGTGTGCCAAAGAAAGGATATTTAATAGCAAGTTAATGAACACTTAAAATTATTTTGTGAATCAGGAAAAATGTCACAGTTGTGGATAAGGCATTGACCTTACAAAAAGATTGACTAAAGGGTATTATTGCTCAGTGACTCTTAGGGTGGAGTTATGGTATAGGCATATATGCATATATTTACAGTGTGTGCTCAGTTGCTAAGTCTTGTCCAACTCTTTGCGACCCATGGACTATCACCCACCAGGCTCAGACTTTGTAGGACTTTTCCCTGGGCAAGAATACTGGAGTGGGTTGCCATTCTTACATATTTACAGGATGTCTATGTATCCAACATACGAGATGGAAAGTATACTTCTAGTAGGAGGGTTGTAGCAGGTTGAACCATATGACAGTGGTTCATAGGACAGAATAGACACAAACGTGTCTGTTTTTGTACAACGGAGGTGATAGAACATTAATTTCATATATTCAGACTAACAGACTCCTGCTTAGAATATCCAGACATAAAGATAGATATCAAGAAGTAGTCTTCTATTCATTTTAGGAAGTTCTCTGGCATAAATAGTTCATTTCGATCCATTTAAATGTGGCATTAGCCTTATTTTTTTCACACTTACGTTCTTCAGCATGAGGCATAAAATTGAAAATCTTAGAATTGCTTTAAGGCATCAGGTATATGTTCTTACAGACTTAGCATTTAAATAATTATTGTGGCTATTTCATAAACTTAGGCTAACAGAACTATATTAGATAGTGCTATCCCTAATTTTCAAACTAAAGAAAAGCCATTATCCTGAAAAAATATACTTACTAGCATAGCTAATAAGTGACAGTCCTAGAATTTGAACCCAAGTCTTTCAGATTTTGTGTTTTTGGCACCTCCCTTCTATTTCCCTTCCTCTGAAAAACTAAAGTTCTATCAGATTAAAACCTACATTTCTCATAATATTTTTCTCCTTAAGAGCTTAGATATGGAAATCACCTGTTTGCTGGCAAATTTTTCTATTACATTTAAAACAGTTTTTAAAAATTAGTTCATAGTTACCCAATAGAAAATGAAATAACATTTTCAGTTTATAAATATAGCAGATGTTTCCCCTCTTACTCACTTCAAGAATGATTTACTTTCTCTCATATAAAGGTCCAGGATGTACTTTTATCAAAGGGAAATCCTTAAGATAGCTGAAAAGAATAGTATGTACTAATATACAGTGTTTAGTTCTTCCACAGAAAAGCAAAGAGGGTGCAAGGAGGGCGGATTTAGTGATTAAACAGCCAAGTGTTTGGCTCTTTGTGCTTATACCGCTGTGTACTATCAGATAGAGGTCATACAGCCTACCATTTTTCCTTCTCTTGAAATATGCTTTCTACAGTCTGTAAATATTGAGGAAGAACATCTCAGTGGTAAATCTAAATAGATGAAAAATTAGTTTAGAATTAATGCAAACCTTTTAATTATAAAGGCAGATCACCTTGTATCTAGATCAAAAACTTAGCTCTTTTGTTGTTGTTCTTTTAAGTGACAGAAGAACTGCATTTGAGCTCTGCTGTCCAGCCTTCAAACTGTTTTGTATTCTGGCTGGCTGTTTCTGTCAGCACTATTTTCCATGATTATCCTGAAGTTTACTCAACCCAGTGTTCCTACATTTGCTTATAATGTTCCTCATAGTTATCATGTCTTTCTCTTTCACTGCCTCTTAAAATGTTACTGCCGTTCACAGTTCTTGCATCATCTCGAGTTTTCTTACCAACACTCATTTCTCTTTTTCTAGAATTCCGTCAGGAGAACAACTTAGCTCTTAATTAGAAGTTATAAAGTATTTAATTTTTGAATGTATATAATCTCATCAAATAGGCTGTGTAAAAACCATCTGCTAAAAAAGTTAGCCAGAAGTTACTTGTTAACATTTCTTTTTGTTAAGTGATAGAAATTTCCAACACACTTCTGCCTTCCCCAGGATTGTTTTTATGGTGACATCACTCCGACATATTGTAGTATAATAGGCTACAACCAGTTTGCAAAATAACAAATGAAACTTTTACAAATTGAGGTAAGAAGGAAAAATAAGTAGCTTAGGGCATTTTAAAAGATAAATTAACATAAACTGAAAACCATTCTTACTGATTTAACTGGCATTTATACACTTAGTTGAGCCTCCTTGCTAGGCCCCCACAGGAACATGTCATGGTAACTGCCAAGAACATAGGCCTTGGTCCCTGTACATGGAGACAGATGAGAAGCCATGTCTTCTCACTGCTGCATGAGACTTGTTGAGCAGCCTATACTGTCAGTTCAAGGTTTGGTTGAATGACTCTTATCAGAATTCTTAATAAATGCCCACTATTTGTGGGTTTTTCTTTTTAGTATCACTCAAATAAAATTTTATTATAATGCATAATGGTCTTCCCAGGTGATGCTAGTGGTATAAAACCCACATGCCAATGCAGGAGACATAAAGAGATGCAGGTTCAATCCCAGTATCGGGAAGATCCCCTGGAGGAGGAAATGGCAACCAACTCCAGTATTCTTGCCTGGAGAATCCCATGGACAGACGAGCCTGGCAGTCTACAGTCCATGGAGCCACAAAAGTCAGATATGACTGAAGTGACTTAACACACACACGCATAATACATAATAGATTATCTCTGTAAATTCTCTTTTGTTCTTGTTCAGTAATATTGCCTACTTAATCATCTGGAGATGTGCAAGGAAGCATTTAAAAATTAATGCAGGATGCTGACCAAGGAAACCTTGCCTTCTCCATAGAGAAAGGAGTTTGTTAGGAGGATTTTAATGTACTCAGAAACACAAGTTACTTAGTAAGAAATGACATTGATATCCAGATTATCTGTGAAGAGTTGTCAACTTACCCTTTTTTTCCTAAAGATCTGTGTGAAAAATATATGTAGTCACCTACCTGTGTTTTTATGCTCAGCTGCTTCAACTTCCTGGACTTTACTAGGTAGTTTCTAAAGAGCCCTGTTGAATCTTGCATTCTAAGTTTAAAAAAAAAAAAAACCATTGTGTAATCATTTGCCTTTGAAAATTCAGGTTTCTTGGGAGAATTATGTCATATGTTTATAACTTAATAAATTTTGTTAGGGCCTTCCCGGGTGGCACAATGGTAAAGAATCGCCCTGCCAGTGCAGGAGAGCCAGGAGACATGGATTTGATCCCTGGGTCAGGAAGATCCCCTGGAGGAAGAAATGGCAACCCACTTCAGTATTCTTGCCTGGAAAAGTCCATGGACAGAGGAGCCTTGTGGGCTATAGTCCCTGGGGCTGAAAAGAGTTGGACAGGACTGAGCTACTAAGCACACACACATATGCATATTTTGTTAGCGTTTTTTAAATCAAGCAAAACATAGTCGTTGAATTGGTCAATTTAAATTTGTATGTCTCTTGACTTTGCAGTTATATAATTTTCCTTATAAATTTATACATATATATGTATACACTATATAAGATTGTTAGTATTAGCTATAGGAGAAGATTGGAAACAACCTAAATGTCCTCAGTGATGGATAGCATTATAAAATGTGTGTTCATGTATGTAGTGGAACACTACTGTATATACCCATTCAAAAGAACAGGGCAGGTTTATATATTTTAATCTGGAATTATTGCTAAGGCATATTATGTGAAAAATGCACAGAATAGTATACTGTGCAGACATATTACCGTTAGCAAAATATTAATATATTAATAACACATGCTGAAGTATGCCTTCTCCACAGGAGAGAGTTTGACCAGAAGATTTTGATTTAGGCAAGAACACAGATTTCTTAGCAAAGTACATTTCTTTATTATACGTGCATACAGTGGTCTGAAAATACACATATTTTTATGTGAATAGAAGGGTGCCCTAAAAATGGTGATAACCCTCAGGTGGAATAGAATGAGAGGAAAGCTTTTCACTTTTTTCCACCTTTTGGGGGTTTGTTTATTTGTTTGTTCTTTGGCTATTTAAAATTTGTACTTTTCATCCATATCCCTTCATACTTTGGAAATTTTTGTTCTGTTTTTAGTTAAAAAGCAAGATTTGTGTGACTTAGTAAAAATAACTTCAAGGCTGTGAAAGTGAAACTAGTTTGCCAAAACTGAATGATATAAAATAATATATATTTAAACTTTTTCCTTTGGATGGGAAATAATAAGGTCCTTCAAAGTCAAGAAGTCTTTGAAGTAAAATTCAGTACCTGGAGAATATATTTGAGCACTTAAGTCAAACCATAGCTCTAGAACTCTCATTGCCCCTAAAAACTTCCTAGTTTGTTTTCTCTCTCTTTTCTGTTCCTTTCTTGTTGTCCTAGTGTCTTTCCTACTTTACGCTACTGCTGTTTAGTCACTAAGTTATAGTTTGACTGTTTGCAACCCCGTGGACTATAGCAAGCCAGGCTCCTCTGTCCATGGGATTTTCTAGGCAAGAATACTGGAATGGGTTGTCATTTCCTTCTCCAGGGGATCTTCCCAACCCAGGGATCAAACTCTCATCTGCTGCTTGACAGTCAGATTCTTTACTACTGAGCCACCTGGGAAGCCCCCTACTACACATTGCCTATTCAGATTGAACCTCTTAGCTTGGGGCAGCAGAATCCTCATGTCCATTTGAGTCTGTTGACTGAGAGTAATCAGCTTTTCTTCTTCATTTGCTTTCTTGTTGATTGAATCATCTTGTTAAATGAATAATTTTTGTTAATTGAAACTCTTTGGAAGTTTCAAAAGTTTATGTTAATTTTTAGATGATTTAATAGTCTTTAGTATATTACTTACATTAATCAAGAATGCTAGTTATCCACTGAATATGATATTCATGACAAGTTCTAATAGGAAGTCATAACTAATTGCTTCTTGTGTGTGTAAAATACTATCTTAAAAACATATAAACTGGAAAATTGGAATACATAATTTGTAAATTTCGTTGACAGAGATGAAATGGGACTCCTTCCATAAGTTAAACTAAATCATAATTGTATCTTCTCTTGTCCTCAAAATTATTCAGTTATTTAAGAAATTAAAAGGTAGGAAGGGAATCTGTTACTTCTACAGATACATGGTAGGCTTTATTGAGTAGCACCTTGAAGAAGTAGGTGTGATAGAAAATGTAAAATATATAATAAGAATATATATCACCTCATAACACATCTATGTAAATGCTCAAAATATATTTTTCTGCATATTTCCTATACCAGCCTCCAACATCAAATAAGATGTATATCAAATTACAGTCCCTTGAGATTTCAGGAAAGTAATTAAGTGAAGTAATGAGATTCTTCCATGATCCTCTGAGTGCTTTCCTAGTATATAATTAAGGATTGAGGGTGTAACACTTCTGTACTCATTTGTGGTTTTCTGGTTTGCAGGTGTAACAAGTAACACGATCCAGCCTACTCCACAGACTATTCCGGCCATTGATCCTGCACTGTTCAGTACAGTGTCCCAGGGTAAGTCAGCTATTTTATGAGGTATAGTGTATCTCCTATTTGAGGTCATTGTTTTGTGCTTTTATCTTGGGATGACTGTATTTGAATGTCTAGGTAATTTGAAATACACTTCTTTAAATGCCTTTATTCACCAGATTCTCCAGTAAACCAAGATTATTTCTTAGATCAAAAATATTTAAATCCAAAGGCATTCCCCGCCCCCTTTTTTAACAATTCCTTTTTTATGTACTGCTGGGTATAGCGGTACAAGCATGTAACCAAAGCTATCGTGGAAGCTTCTGTTAGTTTAGTTCAAGATTACCTCATGATTTGATTACAATCTTCTTTACCTGCACTGAGTTAGTAGATTATCTAAGAAGAGAGAAACTAACCATAGTTGAAGATAGAAGTCTCTGAGGATTGTTACTTTGATTGATTGGTTCATAGGCTCAGTGATTATTTTATTCCAATATTTCTAGCTTTTCCAGAAAGAAACAACAACTTGGGTGTTCTGTTTGTTTAATTTAGTCTTTTTCAGAATTTTCTTCATATGTCTGATGAGATTAGTCCTTTTATATGTAAGATGAAGACCTTGATTGGTTACTTTCACTAGCTGTCATTCAATTTCCCCTGATGTCATATCTGCAGGTCTGTTTTCCCACTTGATTTTTCTGTTCTCTCTTGTGAAAACAGGCTGTTCAGCTTCCTCCTGCATCTCAGCCATGGATGAAGAGATTTTTTTTTCTCGGAAGGGAATGGCAAGGGGTGTACCACACATACCTTGTCAGTCCTGGCTCTATCTAGGAGGTTAATTCCATGATTCTATCTTTTTAACCTAGGGTGTCATGTGAGAGATGGGAAAGTAGTAGGGCTAAGGATGTGCATGTATGCAGAGGGTGATAGAGTGAGGAAGGTTAGACTGATGGGGTGAAGACCCCTAACCCCACTCCTCATATAGCTAGACCGTCTCTGAAGTTTCTCTACATAAGCTCCACATAAAGGCCTCCTATAAACATGTTTTGAATTGGAATGTTTTTCCACTGTTATCTAACAGCATGTGTGTTAGCCACTCAGTCCTGTATGACTCTTTGCAACTCCGTGGACTGTAGCCCACCAGTCTCCTCTGTCCATGGAATTCTCCGGGCGAGGATACTAGAATGGGTTGTCATTCCCTTCTCCAGGAGGTCTTCCTGACATAAGGGTCAAACCCAAGTCTTCTGCATTGCAGGCAGATTCTTCACTGTCTGAAGCATCAGGGAAGCCCATCTAATGGCATACCTCCATTTAATTTCTAGTTCTCTAGAAACTTCTTTACATCTCTTTGTCAGTTGCCTGTTCCAGTTTTTACAGTGTTTGACTTCACTGCTTTTCCTTCAATTTTAGGATTTATTTCCTTGTGTTTTGCCTTATCATTTTAATATGGTTTCAGAAGAAAAAAATTACATATGCTAAGTCTGCCATCTTACCCAACCAAACTGTCAGGTATGAATGCAGAATGCTGCTGCTGCTGCTAAGTCACTTCAGTCGTGTCCATCTCTGTGTGACCCTATAGATGGCAGCCCACCAGGCTCCCCCGTCCCTGGGATTCTCCAGATAAGAACACTGGAGTGGGTTGCCATTTCCTTCTCCAATGCATGAAAGTGAAAAGTGAAAGTGAAGTCGCTCAGTTGTGTCGACCCTCAGCGACCCCATGGACTGCAGCCTTCCAGGCTCCTTCGTGCATGGGATTTTTCAGGCAGGAGTTCTGGAGTGGGGTGCCATTGCCTTCTCTGTGGATGCAGAATAAATATTGTTAAATATGTAAGGATTCTGAAGTTTCACCTACCACATACCATTTCCAACGAAGTTACCAGAGGATATGCTCCATCAAGAGAAGAGTGATAACCAAAAAAGAAATATGAGATATAAGAAATGGTGGAATTAATCTTATGTCACCTAAGAGAAAAAATTCCGTTGACAGCTTTTCCATAGGCTTGAAAAGCGGTTGCTCTAAAATTAGAAAACCAATTTCTTAAACCTCCTTTAAGAAAACTGAAGTGGATTCCATGCAGTATATACAATAAAAAGCTGTAGACTGTGAAAGAAATGGATAAGAAGCCATAGAATTTGTCTGCCAAGAAGAATGAAAATGTCCAAGAAAACATTTTAAATTGTACAAGAAATTTCAAGTAAGAAGCAAACTGAAATACGCCATGATTTTGAACAATAATAGAATTATGAAATATAAGAAAAGGGATTTTTGTTTGACTTGGACACAAAGAACATTCTCCTTGAAATGGCATAGGCTTATCACAAACAGTATTTTATTCAAGACAGAATATAAATCAACACTGACAAGTTGAAGGTAGAGAGAGGTATTTCAAGAGGTTGAAAGGTGGAATAAAAGAAGGCTCTATTTAGGGGAGTGTCCAAAAGTGAAATGTCGAAATTTTTTCTAGAGTTGATGAAATAAGACAGAAGTAAGCAACTAAGAAGCTTGAAAAAAATAATAAATTTAGGAGGAGACAGGGTAAGAAAAAAGGAAAGAGTGTATGTGGCTAAATCCTTTACCTTTTATAGCAGAGAGCAGGCCTTACAAGTAGCTGAGAAAAAGAAAAGAAGTGAAAGGCAAAGGAGAAAAGGAAAGATACACATCTGAATCCAGAGTTCCAAAGAATAGCAAGGAGAGATAAGAAAACCTTCCTAAGTGATCAATGAAAAGAAAACAGTAGAATGGGAAAGACTAGAGATCTCTTCAAGAAAAATAAATATACCAAGGGAACATTTCATGCAAAGATGGGCACAATAAAGGACAGAAATGGTGTGGCCCTAACAAAAGAAGAAGATATTAAGAACAGGTGTCAAGGATACATGAAAGAACTATGCAAAAAGAGATCTTCATGACCCAGATAACCACGATGGTGTGATCACTCACCTAGAGCTAGACATCTTGGAATGTGAAGTCAAGTGGGCCTGAGCAAGCATCACTATGAACAAAGCTAGTGGAGGTGATGGACTTCCAGCTGAGCTATCTCAAATTCTAAAGGATGATGCTGTGAAAGTGCTGCACTCAGTATGCCACCAAATTTGGAAAACTCAGTAGTGGCCACAGGACTGGAAAAGGTCAGTTTTCATTCCAGTCCCAAAGAAAGGCAGTGCCAAAGAATGCTTAAACTACCACACAATTGCACTCATGTCACACGCTAGCAAAGTAATGCTCTAAATTCTCCAAGCTAGGTTTCAGCAGTTCATAAACCAAGAACTTGCAGATGTTCAAGCTGGATTTAGAAAAGGCAGAGGAACCAGAAATCAAATTGCCAACATCCACTAGATCAAAGAAGAAGCAAGAGAATTCCAGAAAAACATCTATTTCTGCTTCATTGACTACCAAAGCCTTTGACTGTATGCATCACAACAAACTGTGGGAAATTCTTCAAGAGATGGGAATAGCAAACCACCTTACCTGCCTCCTGAGAAATCTGTATACAGATCAAGAAGCAATAGAAAAACTGGACATGGAACAACAGACTGGTTCCAAATTGGGAAGGAATACATCGAGGCTGTATGTTGTCACTCTGTTTATATAACTTATATGCAGAGTACATCATAGGATATGCTGAGATGGATGAAGCTCAGACTGGAATCAAGATTGCCGGGAGAAATATCATACCTCAGATATGAAGATGACACCAACCTTGTGGCAGAAAGTGAAGAGGAACTAAAGAGCCTCTTGATGAAAGTGAAAGAGGAGAGTGAAAAAACTGGCTCAGTACTCAACATTCAAAAACTAAGATCATGGCCTCTGGTCCCATCACTTCACTGCAAATAAATAGGGAAACAGTGGAAGCAGTGAGAGACTTTATTTTCTTAGGCTCCAAAAATCACTGCAGATGGTGACTGCAGCCCTAAAATTAAAAGACGCTTGCCCCTTGGAAGAAAAGCTGTGACCAACCTAGGCAGCTTATTAAAAGCAGAGATGTTACTTTGCCAACAAAGGTCCATCTAGTTAAAGCTATGGTTTTTCCAGTAGTCATGTGTGGATGTGAGAGTTGGACTGTAAAGAAAGCTGAGCACCAAAGAATTGGTCCTTTTGAACTGTGGTTTTGGAGAAGACTTGAGAGTCCCTTGGACTGCAAGGAGATCAAACCAGTCAATCCTAAAGGAAATCAGTCCTGAATATTCATTGAAAGGACTGATGCTGAAGTTACAAAATACTTTGGCCACCTGATGCAGAGAACTGACTCATTGGAAAAGACACTGATGCTGGGAAAAATAGAAGGCTGGAGGAGAAAGGGAGGACAGAGGATGACATGTTTGGATGGCATCACCGACTCAGTGGACGTGAGTTTGAGTCGACTCCAGGAGTTGGTGATGGACAGGGAAGCCTGGTGTGCTGCAGTCCACGTGCTTGCAAAGAGTCAGACACGACTGAGTGACCGAACTGAACTGAAAAACTTATAAATCAAGAAACAATGGTATAAGATTATCATTTGGAGTTAGGAAAATAACCTAGAGAAAACAAAATCATGATTTGGTTTAAAGAGAAATCCCTGTATACCCAATTGATAAGGTTGATTTATCTGATCTTGACAGAGGACTGTTGTTCAGTCGTTAAGTCATGTTTGACTCTTCAACCCCGTGGACTGCAGCACGCCAGGTTTCCCTGTCCTTCACTGTCTCCTGGAGTTTGCTTAAAATCATGTCTATTCATCGGTGATGATATCTAACCTTTTCTTCCTCTGCCAACCCCTCCTCCTTTGCCTCCAATCTTTCCCAGCATCAACGTCCTTTCCAGCGAGTCAGCTCTTCTCATCCAGTGGCCAAAGGATTGGAGCATCACGTATAGCATCAGTCCTTCCAGTGAATATTCAGAATTGATTTCCTTTAGAATTGACTGGTTTGATCTCCTTACAGTCCAAGCGACACTCAAGAGTCTTCTCCAGCACCACAGTTTGAAAGCATCAACTCTTGAGCACTCAACCTTTTGGACTAACTCTCACATCCATACATAACTACTAGAAAACCATAGTTTTGACTATATGGACCTTTGTTCACAAAGTGATGGCTCTGCATTTTTTTTTGTTTGTTTGTTTGTTCTCTGCTTTTTTAATAAACTATCTAGGTTGGCCATAGCTTTCCTTCCAAGGAGCAAGCATTTTTAGTTTTATGGCTGCAGTCCCTATCCACAGTGATTTTGAGATACAGATGTGAGAGGTGGATTATAAAAGAGGCTGATCTCCAAAGAATTAACACTTTCCATTTGTTGTGCTGGAGAAGACTCCTGAGAGTCCACTGGACTGAAAGGAGATCAAACCATTCAGTCCTAAAGGAAATCAATCCTGAATATTCATTGGAAGGACTGAAGTTGAAGCGCCAGTATTTTGGCCCCATGATGCAAAGAGCTGACTCATTGAAAAAGACCCTAATGCTGGGAACGATTGAGGGAAGGAAGAGAAGCAGGGGACAGAGATGAGATGGTCGGCATCATTGACTCAATGGACAAGAGTTTGAGCAAACTCCCAAAGGTATTGAAGGACAGGAAGCCTGGCATGTTGCAGTTCATGGAGTTGCAAAGAGTCAGACACGACTTAGTGACTGAACAACAACAACAATCTGTGATTCACAACAGTGAGGACCAACTATGATTGTAATCTTTAATACTCAACAAGTATTTGGAGGCTTTGTATATGTAACACACTGGTCTAGTTACTGTATGTAGATATATAAGTACATTATATTAAAATCTTAAATTTAATGTTTAATTCTATGTGAACTTAATATTTTTTTAAAGTGGGGAATAGTAAATATGGCTTTTTATAGTCATTCATTGAAGTTATTCAACACCTACAAGTGCCTAAAAACTAGGTTAGAAACTTTAGGATATATTACTTAAGCATTCTTTTTTGAAAATTTTAGAAAATATTAATTTGGAGAAGAATTTAGTATCAGAGTACCTAGAACTGCTGCATACTTTGAAGTAGGAATTCAAATGTCAGTTTTTATTTTATGCTTTATTTTCTGGCAAAATTAAAAGCAACTAAAAGAAAAGCAAATGTTTATATATGTTCATTTAGAAAGGGAATCAAAATACATTATCTTTTCTTTGTATCCTGTACCCCCTAACCTTATCAGTTCTTAAGAGTCCTCATAAAAATTTCTAAAGAGAATGATATTTATTTCCAAAGATAAGATACAAAGTCAGTTTTTAATTTCACTTTTAGAAATATATATTCAAATCTAAATCTTAGATTAAATATTTTCAGTATGATTTTTTTACCCAAATTATTTGGCTAGGTCTATCCATGTTAAACATATGTGTATCTAGATAGAAAACTTGATGAGAATCAATTTTAAACAAAGAACTAATAAGGATTGTTTAGGTTTGATTGTTCAGTTTAATGATATGTTTTAGTTAATCCTTAACCCTTTACGTGCTTAAAAAAATTTAGATAATGTATGTAATATTTGCATAAAGTTTGTTACTTAATTTTTATTTATATGTATATTCTAGTTCAAATGAGGTTTGAATGTCTTAGACTGTGTGTATTGTTCCATAAAAGAGAGTCTCAGTAATTTTGACATAAATACCAAAGCTGCTTTCCTTGTTTTATACAGAATATAAATATATAATTTTTGCAGTTAATTTGCCATATATAAAGGCTTCCAGTTTATGATTTCTGGAAAGAAAATCTTGCTCATATATTCTTTATAAATGTTTTCATTACTCTATTTTTCTCTTAGGAGATATCCGACTAACACCAGAGGACTTTGCTAGGGCTCAGAAATACTGCAAGTATGCTGGCAGTGCTTTGCAGTATGAAGATGTCAGCACTGCAGTGCAGAATCTGCAGAAGGCCCTCAAGTTACTGACTACAGGCAGAGAATGAAGCCTTTGTACAACACCCATGCATTTTTGGCTTAAAGAACTAACAGTCCACTACTCTATCTTCAGCCTATCAGGAGCACAGTTTTAAGGAAGACTTCAGTTCCATTGACTTTAACAATGAAATCTGTGTCTGTGTATCAGATTCCTGTTGAAGTATTCATCAGCAGCCTCAACCAGTTTTCATTGTCCATTTAGTGGATCCAGTAGTCTCTGAGTGTATAGCTCTCTAATGTGAGCAAGGTCCTATAAATGCCCACTGAACCCTGCTTGTTCAAAACATGAAAACACTTCTATAAAATGTATTGGGAATTGGCTTTGAATCTTAATCTAAATAAATGAAGGAATCTTATAACCTATAATTTGAACAAACAGACCATAATCACTTTGCTATAAAATTCTGAACTTAACTTTTAATAAAGACTGCCAGAATATTCTAGATTAGAGATCATATTTCTGTTTTCCTCAGGATTAAACGGATATGAATGTTCTAAACTGTTAGATGAATCTGAAAGAGATTATATTCACATTTCAGTTTATACTCAAATGGAGCTACGCTAAAAATAAAATGTTCATGAAAGGAAAAAATAATGAAGTAAAGAGGTAGCATCAGTTCTAGACGTAAGAATAATGTTGGTTGCTCAGCTGTTTTCCCTTACCCATTGACACTTAAGGTGAATTGGTATTTGCTTCCTAGGCAGTTTGACTGCATGTATTAGAGAATGAAAACAAGATGTTTGTAGTAATGCCTGGAAACTTGGTGCTTTTGAGTTAAGGTTCTCTGCTGCTATGGAATGGATTCCATAGAGTATATAGCTATGAATGATGCAGATTATAAGAACATGATTCTCAGTTGTTGAGTTTATAAGTTTTTTGTGGGGAATTATGAACTTACTGTGTCACCTGCATTTGTGCTGTGTAAAAAATAAATAGAAGGTTTCTTTTAACTAGTTTGACTTATTGCAGAGCCAGATATCATTTCTGCATGCTAAAATTGTCTCATTTTTTAAAGTCAGACAGTTTTTAAATGAGAGAAATTTGGCAGATTTACCTGAAATTTATCTGATATATTTCATTCATTACACTAATATTTGGAATCTTTTAACATAGGGGTCAGCAAACTGTGGTCTGTGGGCTGGCCACTTGTATAAATAAAGTTTTATTGAAACTGAATTATATCTATTTATTTTTTGTGCTTGGTTGCTTTCCATGACTGCAGAATTATACGGCCTGCCAGTCTAAAGTACGTACTACTTACTCCTTTATGGAAAAGTTTGCTGACCCCTGTTCTAACAGTCTATTTGGAAGAAAATGAATCATTAACTCATAATGTCTTTCTGTTTTTCTTTGCATAAGTATAGTGCTATTGTATAGAGTTTGATAGAATGAATATGCAGAATAAACAGTTTTAAATTACTATAAAAACAAGCCCCCCAAAAACAAGCCTCCTGAAAAATATTTTCATGTCTTTCACAGCTAAATTCTTATAACATTTGTAGAGTTCAACATTTGCGTCTTCAATTCCAGAGTTCTGATACAGCTCTTTGGAACTTTATTGAAATAGAAAAATGACTTGGATAATCTTTTTATGTTATAAAAGGTAAATGTAAAATATAGCTCCGCAAATTTTCGTTCAGATCCTAACATGTCTGGCCACTGGGAAGAAAGCTGTCACCTCCCATTTCACACACTACCTGTTGCTCCCAGTTGGGAGAGCACATAGAGAGGAGAAGATGGTATGAAAACCATAGAGAAGTGGCCTTTGTCATAGCAACTCCTGTCTGTAAAATGGAGGTGACACCACTAGCCACCTTAGAGTTCAATATGAAAAGTGAAATACTACACATGAAATACTCAGCAAAATAGTAGCATTCCATAAATGTTTGTTACTAACATTAATATTGCAATGATAATGTAAATTGATAATTAATTTCCTGAATATCAGGAAATCCCAATTGTCTTTACAGCCCATTACTTTAAAATGCTTTCTTGCAGGAAGAGATTGATCTATAAAGGTTTTTCAACTTTGTGATTCTGCATATAAAATCTGACAGGAGAAAGAAATTTTGTGATATATCACTAAGGTTAAGTAGCTTTCATTTGGTCAGTCAGCATGTATTTATTGAGCAGCTGCTATATGCCGAGTATTGTTCTTTGCGTGAGGAAACAGCAGAAAACAAGGGGGAAAAAAAAAACCCTGCCTCAGAGTTGTATTCTAATAGGGAGGAAGTAGATACACTTAATAAAAAAAAGAATATCATATATTCAACCAGTTACATTTGAAAGAAACACTTTAGGTAATCTGGTGGCCCCTCAAGTCTGAGTAGTCTACCCCTCCTATCAGAAAGATTGAGTCTAGGAGGAAGATTCCCCTAAAGTGTGGTCACTGGACCCCATCAGCATCACAACAGGAATTTCAAAGTTCTGGAATCACATTTTAGGAATGTGGTTCTAGAGAACACCAGAGTATGGAATGGGAAATGCTTGGTTGTGTGTGTGGGCCTGTGCACAGTTAAATAAGATGGGCTAGGCCTCACTGAGGTGACTGTTGAGTGAAAAAGGAGAGGAAGAGCGTTCGTGGCACAGGAGGTCACGAGAGAAGAGGCAAGAGGAGAAAAGTGAGGAAGGCTGGTGAAGGAGTGAGACGCTCGGGGTCACACAGGATTTTTGTGAAAGATTTGGCTTTTCCTCTGAGCAAGATACCTGGGCTTCCTGGTGGCTCAGAGGTTAAAGCGTCTGCCTCCAATGCGGGAGACCTGGGTTCAATCCCTGGGTCGGGAAGATGCCCTGGAGAAGGAAATGGCAATCCACTCCAGTATTCTTCTCTGGAGAATCCCATGGACAGAGAAGCCTGGTAGGTTACAGTCCACGGGGTCGCAAAGAGTTGGACACGACTGAGCAACTTCACCTCACCTCACCTGAGCAAGATATGGAGCCAAAGGATTTGGACAGAAGAGTAACCTGGTAAGACTTTTAAAAAGGATCATATTGCCAACTGTGTTGAGACAAAGACCATAATGTGGACAAGGGTGGAAACTGCAAGATGAGTTAAAAGTATTGGACCTCCTGGAATCTGCCTATAATGCAGGAGACACGGGTTCAATCCCTGGTCTGGGAAGATTCCACATGCCATGGGCAGCTA
This sequence comes from Nanger dama, assembly GCA_917880005.1. Classification (NCBI taxonomy): domain Eukaryota; kingdom Metazoa; phylum Chordata; class Mammalia; order Artiodactyla; family Bovidae; genus Nanger; species Nanger dama. Next base: position 30,350,345 of record CAKJTW010000024.1, read on the forward strand.
AAGCTATTGAGCCCATGTTCCAGAGCCCTTGCTCCACAACAGCAAAAGCCAGCACAGTGAGCAGCGCATGCCGCACAACCAGGAGTAGCCCCGACTCATCACAACCAAGACCCAGCACAATCATAGATAAATGAGTATTGTAGTAATTAAGGTGAGATGTCACAATGGCTTAGATCAAGAATAGACGTGGAGGTTATAGGATGTAATAGGTTTCTGGCTATTGTTTTTAAAGGAGAGCCACAGTATTTCTGGTAAAGTGGATCTAACACATAGGCATAGAAGGAGTGAAGGTTGATCGCATGATTTTCACAAGTGCTTGGAAAGAGTGAGTAGTCGTTAATACTGGGGGAAGTGGCTGAATTCTGCTGACATTTAAGGCTGAAATGCAATGTTCCCAAGTTCTTGTGACCATCCCAAGTAAAACTACTTGATAACATTGTTTTGTCGATACAGACAGAGGAGGAAGGAAAAATAAGATAAGTTCTGTCTACATTGATTGTCACAGACATCTCACCAAATCACTGCTGAACTGGAGCTAGAAGCCAAGAATGGTTCTCAAGCCTATGGTCAAGGAAATTTACAGGCTTCAAGATTACACCAAGCAAAAGACACTGGTTGCAGGTCTAGTGTTCATATAATTTATTTATATATGACTTCTAGAAATCTGATGTTACTGTGTGTTGGTTCAGAAAAGGTTATGTACTGTCCTTTCTAAAGAAATTTAAATCCTAATAGCAGTGTTAACATCTGCACCTCTGAAAGAACAATAACTGGGTGTTGAACAATGACTTGGGGTTGAATAGTTATCTGCAGAGCTTTCTCTACCCCATTCCCATTTTTCTTTAACTTGACTCATTTTATGTTCCAGAGCAATTGGGTCAGATATATAGTTTGGATCTTATGTAAACCTCCAGCAGTAGAGAAGTTTTCTCTTAGATCATAAAATTTTAAGGCATCCTTCATAAGGAGGGTAAGCATACCTGGCTGGTTGTAATCTCTAATATCTGCGTGGGATTCTGAGACTAACAGCTCATTTAATGGAGTATTCTTATGAAGGACATTTCAACCAAGTGACACTTTAATAACAGTGAATATAATAACTAACAGTTGAGTATTTACTAAATGCCAGGCACTGATTTGAGTATTTTACATGTATTCATTTAATCTTGCCAGTGATCCTAAGAGGTGAGTCCCTGTTTTACAAATAAGAAAACAACCACAGGATAATAAATTTGCCTCCCAGGTGGCACTAGTGGTAAAGAACCCACCTGCCAATGCAGGAGACATTAAGAGTCGCAGGTTCAGTCCCTGATTTGGGAAGATGCCCTGGAGTAGGAAATAACGACCCACTCCAATATTCTTCCCTGGAAAATCCCATAGACAGGGAAGCCTGGCTGTCTACAGTCTATGGGGCTGCAAAGAGTCAGACATGACTAAGCTCACGCACACGTATACACAGAGCTGGTATTGAAATTTTCTAAGCTCACACTGCCTATTTCAGACAATATTATCACCCATGTAGATATAGGATCGGTTAAATTATGAGAAAAGTGAGATGTTATCAAGTTCACTGGACAATTCCTTTTATTAGTGGGAAGCACAGCAACTAGACTTTCCTGGACAATATGTTCCAATTATTAGTAACTGTGGGTGAGCCTGTGGCCTGAAAGCAAATGGACTTTGAGTCCAGGGAGAAAACGGGCAGATTTGGTGACTGGTGTGATGAATTTATATGTCATCCTGGAGAGAGTCCCACATCACTTAGGGAGCCCTGGGTTTCCCAGGTATGCCAGTTTTTCTTAATTTTAAACAAAACATTTTTCCTAACTATGTAGCCATCTCTTACACAGATTTCAAATATATGGACTTCAAGATAAAATTAATATAAAAACAAAACAAAATAAAATTAATGTTTATTATCAGTTGGTTCTTCAAATTAAATTTGTGCCTGAAAGTCTGAGACAGAAATTACTTTAAGGTAATCCCTTAAAGTTGGGACGAAAGACTCGATTGCATAACAATAATCCATGAATACAACGTTCTAGAGAACTATCTTCATATTGATGCTGAAAGCTCAACCTCTCTGCGCTGAAGCTGAACTGAATCTCAGAGACAGAACTTTGGGTGAAGTAGAAAAGGATAGCTTTATTGCCAGGTGAAGGGGAAAGCAGGTTCTTGCCTTGATAATTTATGTGTCTCAACCAAGGAGGATTTGATGAGGAATTTTATAACAATGGTTCAACGATGGGGCTGCTGACAAGAGTAGGTTGTGTGCAGGGCTGGGATGATCAGTCTCCTAATCTTGATGTCCTTCAGGTGGTTTCTTGTGTACTCCTCATTTTATTACCAACTGTTCGAATCCACCCTTTGGAACCCACAGAAGGTCATGGAGGCTGGAGTCTTGAGTCTTGCCTTCTAGAGTAGTAGCTATAGAATAAAGAAATCCACCCCAGGACGTCCCTCCACCCACTCCAGGTTTCAATAGCTCAGCAATATTGAGAGATCTTATAAAAATGTTAGTATCATTCATTGTTCAAAAATATTAATATGTATGGAGCATCTCCCATCAATTAAAGTTTAATGTTATAATGCTATATTGGAGGTTATGTATGAGACTACTCATTCTTCCTGAAGAAAGAAAAGTCCTTGGAAAAGAGATTGACCTGCAGGTTTGCCAGAGAGAGAAGCAGGAAGAACTTAGCAAAACTAAAACATGAGTGTCTGCATGGAGGAAAAAATGTTAGAAATTCAAGGAATTTGAGTAATTTAGTGTTGCCATGGCAGATGGCCTATCAACACCAAAAATAACAAATGTGAGATTGCACATGTGGGAAGATGTTCAGTCGCTCAGTCGTGTCCAGCTCTTTGCCCCGTGGACTGCAGCATGCCAGGCTTCCCTGTCCATCACCAACTCCCAGAGCTTACTCAAACTCAACATCCATTGAGTCAGTGATGCCATTCAACCATCTCATCCTCTGTTGTCCCCTTCTCCTCTTGCTTTCAATCTTTCCCAGCAGCAGGATCTTTTCTAGTGAGTCAGTTCTTCGGATCAGGTGGCCAAAGTATTGTAGTTTCAGCTTCAACATCAGTCCTTCCAATGAAGGACTGATTTCCTTTAGGATAGATTAGTTGGATGTCCTTGCAGTCCAAGGGACTCTCAAGAGTCTTCTCCAACACCATAGTTTAAAGGCATCAATTCTTTGGTGCTCATATGTCTTTATAGTCCAACTTTCACATCTATTCATGACTACTGGAAAAAACCATAGCTTTGCCTAGACGGACCTTTGCCGGCAATGGACTGAACAGTCCTCGCCTAACCCAACTAAAACTTCACAGGATGAAGCCCTGCCTCCTAATGTGACTATATTTGAAGCTATGACCTCTGGGGAGGTAATTAAGGTTAAATGAAGCCCTGAGGGTGGGGCCGTAGGTCCACAGGGTTGGTTCTTAGAGAAAAGAGACACCAGAATTCTCTCTATGCAACCCCTGTGGCTCAGCTGATAAAGAATCTGCCTGCAATGCGGGAGACCTGCGTTCAATCCCTGGGTTGGAAAGATCCCCTAGAGAAGGGAAAGGCTACCCACTCCAGTATTATGGCCTGGAGAATTCCTTGGATTGTATAGTCCATAAGGTCACAAAGAGTTGGACATGACTGAGCATCTTTCACACATAGAGAAGCTATGTGAGGGCACAATGAAAAGGCAGCTATCTATAAGCGAGGGAGGGGGGGAAGATTACTGGAATATTGCTGTTCCTCTGGGCAGGGAATTTTCTGCTGCCATTGCAAAGATTGCCAGTGAGCAAAAGTCTGATGGAGAATATTAACAGAGGCAATGAAAAAGTGCTCAATCAAGAGGACATAACAGATCTTCAAAATAATGAAGCAAAAACTAACATAATTTCAAGGAGAAATAGACAAATTCAAAATTATAATTGGAGATTTTAATTCCCATCTTGTTAATTGATGGAATAATAAGAAAATATGACCCTTAAAATTGGTCTATGACCTTGAATAAAATCAGTATATCTTTCTGCAGTGGGTTCTGTTTGCTTTTCTTCTTTTGGAGTGACTCTTACATAAGATGATATGAAAATGAATTTCTGACTTTTTCTCATAACTAGAGATATTATTTCTATGAGAGTGACGATTGCAGCAATGCATCTGCCTTCTTTGATGCTGAATTTAAAGGGAAATATATGGTGTGTTATGTTATTTACAAATGGGTATACATACATACAATATTTTTTTTTTTTCTTCAGACACTGAAGACTGGCTTCCCTGGTTGTTTAGTGGTAAAGAATCCACCTGCCAATGCTAGAGACTCAGATTTGATCCCTGGGTCGAGAAGATCCCCTAGAGAAGGAAATGACAACCCACTCCAGTATTCTCTCCTGGGAAATTCCATGGACAAAGGAGCCCCAGTCCATGGGGTCGCAGAGTCATTCGCAACTTAGTGATGAAACAACAACAATGTATGTAATATGTAGTTATATAAATTACATATATAATTACATATATTACATATGTATACAAAATTAATCTGAGAGTTTCTACTATAGTGATTCAGAATACATTTTCTCCAAATTATTTAGTTGACAGACTTGAAAACAGAAAGTCAAGGGATATTTAGAAACAGTGTTTCAAGACAATGTTAGAAAACAAATGAGATTGTTTATTGAATGACATTAATCCTTTTAAAAATTATTTTTGGAATTATGTGGATCTAGAAAGCAAAGGAAATCATTATAATTTTTCTATTAAATTTATCTTCATCTGCTAGGACTGGAGATGAGTTTTTGTTCCTTCCCTAAAGAGTAGTTATTTCACCTCAAAATGGACTGAAAAAGACAGTCCAAACACTTGTGATGAATGATGTTTGAGCTGATGAACAGATATAGCAGGTTTCCAGTCTACTGCAGTTCAGCAAGCTCTTTTTCAGTTCAGATCAGCCTCTCAGCCATGTCTGACTCTCTGCAACCCCATGGACTGCAGCACACCAGGCTTCCCTGTCTATCAGCAACTCCTAGAGCCTGCTCAAACTCAGGTCCATCGAGTCAGTGATGGCATCCAACCATCTCATCCTTTGTCGTCCGCTTCTCCTCTTGCCTTCAATCTTTCCATCAGGGTCTTTTCCAGTGAGTCAGTTCTTCACATCAGGTGGCCAAAGTATTAGAGCTTCTTCGGCTTTGCTTAATAAATTGCAAGGTATTGAGTTGTATAATCAGAAGGAACAAATTTTCTTTAGAAGTCTCAGAATCCCAGAACCCTAGAAGCTCAAAATCTACTTAGTGATGCAGATGTGCCCAAATAAAGATAATTTGAAGCATAGTTTAAAGTGCAAGAAAGAAAACATTCATGAATTGCTATTGAACTTAATTTTTTTTCCTCCAGACTGAGGGAGCTGGAGCTGACATTTCGTTGCAAGGTGACCTTATTCCAATAGAGAAAATAAGGTGAGTAAGATAAAGGGAAGCATCCGAGGGGAGAAATAATTGTAGGAAAGCACATGATAACTTTTTTCAATTACGGCAAAATATTAATAGCCATGTATAAGTCCTAAGGAGAAACTGCTTAACAGGGTAAATGTAGTCACTTGATCCCTGTGAGATAGATAACAATTTCTTAAAGATGGAAAAGTAATTTCCAATACAAATCTTTGTATTCTTTCTGAAGCTGAATATGTACCTACTTGTAAATCCCAGCATTGTAAACCCTAGCTCTCCTTATGATCCTCACACACCCTGCCCTAATCCAGACATTGTCTCTCAGACACTTAGAGATCAAAGTGAGAGAAAGGTTTGCCAAGCAGAGCAGAAAGGGCCAGACAGGGCTAGAAGGGGAGTAAAGCAGAGGAGGAAAATGGGAAACAGCTTAAGGAGTGGACTATTCTACCCAGAACTTTAAAAGGCAAAAGTAAGGGTGTAGCTCTTATAAGTCCCAACAATTGACATGAAATGTTGCTAAAGTCCTGCTCAGAGGATCACTGGCCATTTTGTTGCCATGGCTGTCTGTTTGACAAATGCTTAAGTCATTAGGACGCTACAGTTTTCTTAAGAAAATTGTTGAAAAGTTCACAAAAATGCTTTCATAAAAAAGTTTCCAAGGACCTCACCAACAAGTCCTTCTTTCATCTACATGTGAAAGAATTTGACCAGACTGGGAAATAGTGTGTCAATCCAGATGAATCTTTTGACAAGAAGGAACTAATCTTATTAGGCATGTGTTTGATACTGTTCAATTTCTTTTTAAAAATGTTTATTTTTGGCTGCTCTGTTTGTTGCTGCATGCGGGCTTTCTCTAATTGCAGAGATTGGGGTCTACCCTCCGGTTGCGGTGCATGGGCTGGCGGCTTCTCCTGTTGCAGAGTACAGGCTCTAGGTGCCCAGGCTTCAGTCGTTGCTGCTGGCTGCAAGGCACAGGCTCAGTAGTTTGGGAACAGGCTTAGCTGCCTCACAGCATGGGGGATCTGCCCAAGCAGATATCCAGCTGGTGTCCCGTGCATTGGCAGGCAGATTCTTTAATCACTGGAACACAAGTGAAGCCCGTATTTCTTCAGCACAACATCTCAGTATTAGGCATTTCAATTCTTACACCACTTGAGGAAGCGTAATAATCCTAGGAACTTGAATTCAGTCCTAATGAAGTGTACAAAACTTTAGGAATGCTAATGAAGGTGATGTAAACTTTTGATTTAAAAACTATTAAAGATGGTGCAGTGCCAAAGAGCAGTGGCTGCACAGGCACAGGAGGGCCAAGAGGATCTACTCCATATTCAAGGTCAGGAGGGGCAGCCTTGAGGAGATATCTCTCGTCCAAGGTAAGAGAAACCCAAGTAAGACGGTAGGTTTTGCAAGAGGGCATCAGAGGGCAGACACACTGACACCATAATCACAGAAAACTAGCCAATCTGATCTCATGGACCACAAACTTGTCTAACTCAATGAAACTAAGCAATCCTGTGCGGGGCCACCCAAAATGGACGGGTCATGATGGAGAGATCTGACAGAATGTGGTCCACTGGAGAAGGGAATGGCAAACCACTGCAGTATTCTTGCCTTAAGAACCCCATGAACAATAAGAAAAGGCAAAATGACAGGTTACTGAAAGAGGAATTCCCCAGGCTGGTACTTGCCCAATATGCTACTGGAGATTAGTGGAGAAATAACTCCAGAAAGAATGAAGAGATGGAGCCAAAGCAAAAACAATACCCAGTTGTGGATGTAACTGGTGATAGAAGCCAGGTCCAATGCTTTAAAGAGGAATATTGCATAGGAACCTGGAATGTTAGGTCCATGAATCAACACAAATTGGAAATGGTCAAATAGGAGACGGCAAGAGTGAACATCGACATTCTAGGACTCAGTGAACTAAAATGTACTGGAACGGGTGAACTTATTCAGATGCTATTATATCTACTGCTATGGGTAGGAATCCCTTAGAAGAAATGGAGTAAACATCAGGTCACCAAAAGAGTCCAAAATGCAGTTCAGTTCAGTTCAGTCGCTCAGTCGTGTCCAACTCTTTGCGACCCCATGAACTGCAGCATGCCAGGCTTCCCTGTCCATCACCAACTCCCGGAATTCACTCAGGCTCACGTTCATCGAGTCAGTGATGCCATCCAGCCATCTCATCCTCCTTCGTCCCCTTCTCCTCCTGCCCCCAATCCTTCCCAGCATCAGAGTCTTTTCCAATGAGTCAACTCTTCGCATGAGGTAGCCAAAGTACTGGAGTTTCATCTTTAGCATCATTCCTTCCAAAGAAATCCCAGGGCTGATCTCCTTCAGAATGGACTGGTTGGATCTCCTTGCAGTCCAAGGGACTCTCAAGAGTCTTCTCCAACACCACAGTTCAAAAGCATCAATTCTTCGGGCGCTCAGCCTTCTTCACAATCCAACTCTCACATCCATACATGACCACAGGAAAAACCATAGCCTTGATTAGACGGACCTCAGTCAGCAAAGTAATGTCTCTGCTTTTGAATATGCTATCTAGATTGGTCATAACTTTTCTTCCAAGGAGTAAGCATCTTTTAATTTTATGGCTGCAATCACCATCTGCAGTGATCTTGGAGCCCAAAAAAATAGACACTGTTTCCACTATTTCTCCATCTATTTCCCGTGAAGTCATGGGACCGGCTGCCATGATCTTCATTTTCTGAATGTTGAGCTTTAAGCCAACTTTTTCACTTTCCTCTTTCACTTTCATCAAGGGGCTTTTTAGTTCCTCTTCACTTTCTGCCATAAGGGTGGTGTCATCTGCATATCTGAGGTTACTGATATTTCTCCTGGCAATCTTGATTCCAGCTTGTGTTTCTTCCAGTCCAGCGTTTCTCATGATGTACTCTGCATAGAAGTTATATAAGTAGGGTGACAATATACAGCCTTGACACACTCCCTTTCCTATTTGGAACTAGTCTGTTGTTCCATGTCCAGTTCTAACTGTTGCTTCATGACCTGCATACAGGTTTCTCAAGAGGCAGGTCAGGTGGTCTGGTATTCCCATCTCTTGCAGAATTTTCCACAGTTTATTGTGATCCACACAGTCAAAGGCTTTGGCATAGTCAATAAAGCAGAAATAGATGTTTTTCTGGAACTCTCTTGCTTTTTCCATGATTTAGCAGATGTTGGCAATTTGATCTCTGGTTCCTCTGCCTTTTCTAAAACCAGCTTGAACATCAAGGAGTTCACGGTTCACATATTGCTGAAGCCTGGCTTGCAGAATTTTGAGCAGTACTTTACTAGCATGTGAGATGAGTAAAATTGTGCGGTAGTTTGAGCATTCTTTGGCATTGCCTTTCTTTGGAATTGGAATGAAAACTGACCTTTTCCAGTCCTGTGGCCACTGCTGAGTTTTCCAAATTTGCTGGCATATTGAGTGCACCACTTTCACAGCATCATCTTTCAGGATTTGAAACAGCTCAACTGGAATTCCTTCACCTCCACTTGCTTTGTTCATAATGATGCTTTCTAAGGCCCACTTGACTTCACATTCCAAGATGTCTGGCTCTAGATGAGTGATCACATCATCATGATTATCTGGGTAGTGAAGGTCTTTTTTGTACAGTTCTTCCATGTATCTTGCCACCTCTTCTTAATATCTTCTGCTTCTGTTAGGTCCCTACCATTTCTGTTCTTTATTGAGCCCATCTTTGCATGAAATGTTCCCTTGGTATCTCTAATTTTCTTGAAGAGATCTCTAGTCTTTCCCATTCTGTTCTTTTCCTCTATTTCTTTGCACTGATCGCTGAAGAAGCCTTTCTTATCTCATCTTGCTATTCTTTGGAACTCTGCAATCAGATGTTTATATCTTTCCTTTTCTCCTTTGTTTTTCACCTCTCTTCTTTTCACAGCTATTTGTAAGGCCTCCCCAGACAGCCATTTTGCTTTTTTGCATTTCTTTTCCATGGGGATGGTCTTGATCCCTGTCTCCTGTACAATGTCACGAACCTCATTCCATAGTTCATCAGGCACGCTATCTATCAGATCTAGGCCCTTAAATCTATTTCTCACTTCCAGTGTATATGTTGTAAATTCAGTGTGAATTATTAATTGATTAATTAGTCAATCACTGTTTGACAAATGCATAAGTCATTAGGATGCTACAGTTGTCTTAAGAAAATTGTTGAAAAGTTCATAAAAATGCTTTCATAAAAAAGTTTCCTAGGACCTCACCAGTAAGTCCCTCTTTCATCTACATGTGAAAGGATTTGACTAGACTGGGAAATAGTGTGTCAATCCAAATGAGTCTCTTGACAAGAAGAAATGAATCTTATTAGGCATGTGTTTGATACTATTCACTTTCTTTTTAAAGAATATTTATTTTTGGCTGCTCTGAGTGTTTGTTGCTGCATGCAGGACTACTTTTAAAGTTCTCAAAATTCCTCTGAGCTGGAAAAAAAAAAGTGTATTCTCTTTCCAGAGATCCAAGGCTTCCCAGGCGGCTCACATGGTAAAGAATCTGCCTGCAATGCAGGAGATCCTGGTTTGATCCCTGGGTCGGAAATTCCCCTGGAGAAGGGAATTGTTTCCACTCCAGTATTCTTGCCTGGAGTATTCCATAGACAGAAGGGAGATCAAACCAGTCACTCCTAAAGGAAATCAACCCTGAATATTCATTGGAAGGATGATGCTGAAGCTCCAATACTTTGGCCACCTGATGCAGAGCAGACTCATTGGAAAAACCCTAATGCTGGGAAAGATTGGGGTCAGGAGAAGGGAGCAACAGAGGATGAGATGGTTAGATAGCATCACTGACTCAGTGAACATGAGTTTGAGCAAACTCTAGGCGATAGTAAAGGATAGGGAAGCCTGGCATGCTGCAGTCCATGGGCAAGTCCAACATGACTTAGTGACTGAACAGTTACAGCAGAGATCCAAGTTCATCAGGATGGTAAGAAACATATGCAAGAAAGATAGCTAGAATCTCAAGGCAATGCATGATAAAATGTCAGATTAATGAGAAAGGAAAGGGTCTCTTGGATGACGAAAAAAACACCTTGTTTACTGTTTAACCTCTAGGTGAAATTTACTATTCCCTATAATTATAAATATTAACAACAAAAAACAGTAATATGAGCATTTTCAGTGACTCTGTTACCGATAAAAATGAGATATTTTCATACCTAATCACGGTCATTGCAGTTGTTACTGACATACTAAAAGTCATTTATGCTCACCGGCATTTTAAATTTATGGACATTGGTAGGCCTGCTCTAAATCTCATTATTAAAGATACATTATTATAGCACAAGTTTGGCTTTTTAATATATTTATATTACTGATTTCCACACAATTATCTTATCCATAATCTTAATTAGGTAGAATAATTGTTTCCAAAGATACCCAAGCCCTAATCCCCAGTACTGGTGAACATGTTACCTTACAGGGCCAAAGTGACTGTGCAGATGTGATTAAGTTTAAGGACCTTGAGGTAGGGGAGGATCCTGGGTTTTCTTCGTGGGCTCAGTCTACTCATATGCATTCTTTAAAAGCAGAGAATGTTTCCCAGTTGTGATGAGAAAGGGTGATGTGAAAGAACTTGATTTGCCTTGAAGAATTTGAAGATGAGAAAAGGGAGCCATGAGCCAAGGAATGTGAGCGGCCTCTAGAAACTGGAAAAGACAAGCAAAACAGATTCTCCCCTAGATCCTTCACAAAGGGAACTCAGTCCTGTCAACAACTTAATTTTAGCCCAGTGACACTTCTATCAGACTCTGATCTTCAGACCTGTTGCATAATAAACATGTGCTTTTGTGCTATGTAAGATACTAAGTTTGTGGTAAGTTGCTGTGGCAACAATAAAAAACTAGTATATTGTTTATGTTATTCATTTAAAATATTATTCTGAGAACTTCACCAAAGATGGGCATGTGCAAATATAGGTTAAAAATCTTGCCGAGTAGTAGTGTCTGTTGCTATAGTTAAAAGAAGAATCTTAGATAGTTAACGCTGACACCAGTCAATGTCTACGGGACCCCAAAGGTGAATCTGTGTTATATATGTTTTTTGATAATCATTCAAATTTTCCAGTAAAAATGTTTGTAGCAAAATCACAAGTCCAGATGTTCAAAGTTGGCTTTTTTTTTTTCTCACAATTTTTCTCTCTCAGCAACTCTTATTTTTCCTGGATTCCATTTCCGTATCTGGATTCCATTCATATATCAAACTCATCCATGAAAGCCAGGGGAAGAGTGATCTTTATCCATTTAATTGACATTGTTGCTTTACGAGCTTCCAAATGAACCCAACAGCTACTAAAATATCATGCTAGGGGAATGCTGTAAAAAAATACAAACCCAATAAAGAGGATATATGCCAGAATGTGATATATGAGATGTGTTTCCCATTCCCAGAGGTGATCTGGTCTCTGCTAATTTCTTTGTTGGAATTCTTGGGGTCAGTTTCTAACCTTGGCATAAAGTGTTGATGCAAGAATGACTTCTAAAAGTTTCCATTTTTCCTACTGGTTAAGTGTAAATACCTTTTGAGATATCTTGTTAATTAAAATTGATAATGATATTTGTTCTAGGGAAATGCCTGACACAGTTTTACTGCTGCGTTCTTATTTGTTGTTTTGGAATTTAAAAAAAAGAAAGAATAATCCTTCTTTATGATTTCGAAAGAGATGCTTCTGTTATAGAAAACAACATCTTGGAAAACCCAACAAGCAGATCTCTGTCCACAGCAGCCTAGTTTGTCTGCTGTTGGCTAGGACTTAGGAGGAGGGGCGGGACAGTGCAGGCTTGATACCTGTTCAGAAGCTAAAATGCCACAAGCCTCAAGGCCACAGAAATAAATATAAAGAAACAACAAAATATCTTAAAACACACTTATCAACACAACCTCCACATGGCTCTTGTAACAATCTTTTTAAATGTGTATGTTTGGGTATTTAAGAAAATCTTAAAAGATTAAAACTGCCAATGCAAACATTATAAAATTATAAATCATTAATCAATTTACCTTTAAAAATACACATAAAATAATCTAGTCACTCTTTCCCAGGACTCCCTTCTAGGGGTAATGAAGGACAGACATGCTAATATTGTTGAGATCAAGAAAATACAGTGTATAGTAAAGCATGATATCTGTACCTTGGACAAAATGGAACGCCAAAGCTATCATGCTGCCAGCTTTCTGCTGTGCAAGGTCTAAGTTAAGTGATACATCTGCTTTCCATACTTTATGAACCCCAATACATTTTCAGGAATTCAAAACTAATATTTCTCGTTATTAGAGATGCACAGTCACTCTGCCTCAGGTACAGAAGGTTGTATTGCTGCTGCTGCTAAGTCGCTTCAGTCGTGTCCGACTCTGTGCGACCCCATAGATGGCAGCCCACCAGGCTTCTCTGTCCACAGGATTCTCTAGGCAAGAACACTGGAGTGGATTACCATGTCCTTCTCCACAGAAAGTTGTATTAAATGACATCTCTTATCACATAAGAGATTTTCAGAATGCCTGGCAGGAATTGTTCTAAAATGTAGAAAAAGGAGAGTGATGATAAAATGCGGCTGAAAAATCAATAAACATTTCAGTGGTGCTTCCTAGAGTTTTTACTTACTTTTTCACTGAAACAACTGTATACTCTCACACCTGAAAAATATCTCGCATCTTTAACAGCAACCATCAACTGAGACCAGCATTTTATTGCTATTTTCATGAAACTAAAAATTCCTAAACACTGTGCAGTGTCTGATTGTTGTTCAGTCACTGAATCATGTCCGATTCTTTATGACCCCGTGGACTGCAGCACACCAGATTCCTCTGTCTGACACTATCTCCAGGAGTTTTCTCAAATTCATACCCATTGAGTCAATGATGCTATCTTACCACTCATTCTCTGCTGCCCTCTTCTCCTTTTGCCTTCAATCTTTCCCAGCATCAGGGGTTTTTTTGTTTTTGTTTTTTAATGAGTTTACCCTTTGCTTCAGGTGACCAAAATAGTAAAGCTTCAGCTTCAGGATCAGTCCTTCCAATGAATATTCAGGACTTATTTCCTTTAGGATTGATGGGTTTGATCTCCTTGTAGTCCAAGGGACTCTCAAGAGTCTTTTTCATTCTTTGATGCTCTGCCTTCTTTATGGTCCAGCTTTCACATCCATATATGACTGCTGGAAAAACCATAGTTTTGACTAGATAGACCCTTGTCAGCAAAGTAATGTCTCTGTTTTTTAATATGCTGTCTAGGTTGTTTATAGCTTTTCTTTCAAGGAGCAAAGTGTCTTTAATTTCATGGCTGCAGTCACCATCTGCAGTGATTTTGGAGACCAAGAAAATAAAATCTGTCACTGCTTCCACTTTTTCTCCTTCTATATGCCATGAAGTTTTGGGATCAGATGCCATGATCTTAGTGTTTTGATTGTTGAATTTTAAGCCAGCTTCTTCACTCTTTTCTTTCACCTTCAAGAGGCTCTTCAGTTCCTCTTCACTTTCTGCGATTAGAGTGGTATTATCTACACATCTGATATTGCTGCTATTTCTCCTGGCAGTCTTGATTCCAGCTTGTAATTCATCCAGTCTGACATTTCACATGATGTATTCTAAACATTTAAGTTAAATAAACAGGGTAAAAATATACAGCCTTATTATACTCTTTCCTAATTTTGAATCAATCAGTTGTTCCATGTAAGGTTCTAACTCTTGCTTTTTGACCTCCATACAGGTTTCTCAAGAGACAGGTAAGATGGTCTGGTGTTCCCATCTCTTTAAGAATGTGCCACAGTTTTTTGTGATCCGCACAGTCACAAGCTTTCGAGCAGTCAATGAAGCAGAAGTAGATGTTTTTCTAGAATTCCCTTGCTTTCTCTATGATCCAACCATACCTTTGTATGGTAAATCATGACAAAAGGGAGAAAATACCTGTTGGTGGTGTAAATGGTTTGCACTTGACAGTTCTGATTTTTAAATTAATTTTAATATAATAGAAAATAGTGTATGACCAAAACCAGACAAGGAAGCCATAAGAAAAAAAAATTATAGGCAGAATCACTGATGAATATAGATTCAAAAATTCTCAATGAAATGTTAATGAGCTGAATTCAATTCAAAAGGTAGGTCATACACCTTGATCAAGTGGGGTTTATTCCAGGGATACATTTTGTTGTTTAAAGGGTGTGATAAGCCCTTGAATGAATTTTTTAATGTTTCATTTCTTAACTTAAATATATTTTTATTCTGAAAAAATTTAAAAATGCAGAAAAATGTATAAATAATAAAGATCATCTTTCATCCCATCACGCTGAGAAATTCCCAGGTAGCATCAGCATCTACCTTTCTCAGACCCAGAGGAAGAAGAAGGGTTTGATGTGTTCAGCTCTCAGGCTCCTCATGGCAGGCCAGACTGCAGTCCTCAAAGGGATGACGGTAGGAGCACCCTGGGACATCAATCACAGCTTCAGTGGGGACTATGTGTTTGAAAAAGAAAAGCCCTATCAATAGGAAATTCTGATAGCTCCCCTCCCATGCCACCCATGTACCCTTTCTAGTGTCCTTGTATATGGAGAGATGTTAATTTCTGTTGAGTTTTCAGCTATATCTGAATAAAAACAAAGTGTCAAAATCTTCTAAATCTGCTTCTCAATGAGCAGAAAAACACAGTAATGATCAATAGTGGAAGAGATACACCTAGAATCCTCCTTCTCCTTATTCAGTGTATTGCACTGACATCTAAAACTGCAGCATTTTAAGAAAAAGATGTTAAAATAGGAAGGAATATTTAAAGACAATTATGTGTTTGAAAATAGAGTATTAATATATGGATGCTTTTCAAATGTTCTTCTCTAGAAGTCAAAGGAAAATGAATGGGTACCTGCTAAGCACTCTGGAGTAGACCAGAAACACAGGACAAGACTCTGAATCATGAGGTGTAATTTATGATTCAGTGAAATATTACAATCTATGTCTTGTAGGCACATTCTTTGCCATCTGAGCCACCAAGGAAGCCCAAGAATACTGGAATGTATAGCCCATCCCTTCTCCAGGGGATCTTCCCAACCCAGGAACTGAACCGAGGTCTCCTGATTCTTTACCAGCCGAGCTACCAGGGAAGCCCAAATCTCAAGAGGAAGCACAGGTTAACAGAGGTTGGTTTGTGACCTTGTAGATCTGTTGAGGGAATTATCTCTAAGGAATAAATTAATTTAGGAGGAAAAGAACTTGTCATATTGAACAGCATTCAGTTAGTTACAATATTTTCACCCTGCAAGCCTTGTGAAGTTAAAGTGATACTGGAGAATTCCTTTTTAAATAATTTTTGAGTGGTAATTGTTTTGCAATATATGTATATCATGTCAATTCTTTGTACACCTTAAACTTACACAATGTAATATGTCAACTATATCTCACTGTATCTGGGGAACAATCGTAAACACAAGTATGAAGGCTGGAAAGCATAGAGCAGCAAGTAAGCAATAAATGGAAGTAGGGAGACATGAGCTGGGGACATGAGTCATTAAAATCTTAGGGATGACCTTAATTTTTAAGACTAAAAATTTGTATTTTATTTCATAAAGATTAGATATGTTTTTACTTTATGTATGTTCTCAGTTGCTCAGGCATGTCCAACTTTTTGTGGTCCATGAACTGTAATTCTCCAGGCTCCTCTGTCCTTGGAATTCTCCAGGCAAGAATACTGGAATGGCTTGCCATTTCCTACTCCAGGGGATCTTCCCAACCCAGGATTGAACCCTCATCTCCTGCACTGGCATGCAGAGGTAAGTGTGCAAAATCTAAAAATCAACAAATAAAAATAAATGTTCAAAAGACAGCATAAACTGATGGATCTGCCTTTTTGAAACATGCTTTACATTTTTAAAATATCTGCTTTAGATTTTTTAAGAGATATTTTTAAGATACAAATTCTTATAGATGAAGTTTAAGTATTGTAACCTTACCCATTCTTTTTTTTTAATAGAGTTGATTTATGATATTACATTAGTTTCAGGTGGTACAACATAGTGATTCAATATCTTTATACATTATACTCTATTTAAAGGTATAAAATAATGGCTACATTTCCTTGTATAAATATATCCTTATTGCTTAACTACTTTATATATAGTTGTTTGTTTATCTTAATCCTATACCCCTATATTACTGCCTCCCCAAATCCCAAATACACACACACTGGTAACTACTAATTTGTTCTCTATATCTTTGAGTCTGTTTCCTACCAATTATATTAGCCAAATATATTACTGGGTTTGTATATAGTATCTGTTAAATGTTTTAAACATTTTAAACCTGGTTTTAGCTTTGAAGTAATGGCCTTCTACTTATGTTTATTTATTAATAAATAAATCTTATTTATGCTTAGTAAAAGAAAGGGGGAGACAAATGTGTCAGGACCAGAGAAAAAGAGAAGGAAATACATAAATGACTTGAGAAAGCACAAGGATAAAATCTTAATGATGAGGCCCTGAGGCTCAGGGAAAACAAAATTGCTTAAGCTAAATGGCAATACATGAATTCATAAACATCCACTAACCACATCCCTTGAAAATCAACCCAAATACAGGAATGTTGTTCAGTTGTTTCTGACTATTGGCAACTCCATGGACTGTAGCACGCCAGGCTTCCCTGTCCTTCACCATCTCCTGGAACTTGCTCAGACTTATGTCCATTGAGTTGGTGATGCCATCCAACCATCTCATCTCAAGCTGGTCATCCCCTTCTCCTCCTGCCTTCAATCTTTTCTAGCATCAGAGTGTTTTCCAATGAGTCAGTTCTTCACATCAGGTAGATAACGTATTGGAGTTTCTGCTTCAGCATTATTCCCTCCAATGAATAGTCAGAGTTGATTTCCTTTAGGATTGACAGGTTTGATCTCCTTGCAGTCCAAGGAACTCTCAATCTTCTCCAATACCACAGTTCAAAAGCAAGAATTATTCAGTGCTCAGCTTTCTTTAAAGCCCAACTCTCACATCCATACATGACCACTGGAAAAACCATAGCTTTGACTATGCAAACCTTTGTCAGCAAAGTAATGTCTCTGCTTTTAATATGCTGTCTAGGTCGGTCATAGCTTTTCTTCCAAGGAATAAGTATCTTTTAATTTCATGGCTGCAGTCACCATCTGCAGTGATTTTGAAGCCCAAGAAAACGAAGTCTCTCACTGTTTCCACTGTTTCCCCTTCTATATGTCATGAAGTGATGACACCCAATGTCATGATCTTCATTTTCTGAATGTTGAGTTTTAAGCCAGCATTTTCACTCTCCTCTTTCACCTTCATCAAGAGGCCCTTTAGTTCCTCGTCACCTCTGCCATAATGGTGCTGTCATCTGCATATCTGAGGTTACTGATATTTCAAGCAGTCTTGATTCCAGCTTGTGCTTCATCCAGTCTGGCATTTCGAATGATATACTTTAGATAAAAGTAAAAGAAGCAAGGTGACAATATACAACCTTGATGTACTCCTTTCCGAATCACAAGGTGATCTGGTATTCCCATCCCTTTAAGAGCTTTCCCCAGTTTGTTGTGATCTACACAGTCAAAGGCTTTCAAGTAGTCAATGAAGCAAAGTAGATGTTTTTCTGGAATTCTCTTGCTTTTTCTGTGATCCAACTGATGTTGGATCATAAAAATTCAGTTTCTTATCTGCTTAATTATAAGACCTACAGTTAGGCAGATAAGAAACTGAATCTGCTTTATCTTCAGAAGAAAAGACTCCAGGTGAACCCAACTGTGTTGACAGTCATATTGGTAAGATTTCGTGATTCAGTTCCTCAAGTAACCAATCTCCAAGCTCTTAGCAGGAAGAAACTGTGTCTTGTTAATTGTATTAGCTCTCGTCACTAACATGTCAGTGGCCTTTGGTAAATCTATTAAACGAAAGTGAATTCCCAAAGAGTTGGAAAATACAAACTCCGGCCATGGAGTTTGGTTGACCATCCCCCTCCTTCACAAGGAGTTTTGTGTTATCTTCCCTTGGATGATACGTGGCTTGTAGAAGTGGTTGAGTCAAGTCTTGCTTAATTTTATATTCTGACTGAGGATTATTTTTTTTCTCTTATTGGCCCTACAGTTTAAAGAGAATTTCTTTATTGTGACTATAATTAAACTCAAGGAACCAGAGGACTTCCCTGGTAGTTCAGTGGTTAAGAATCTACCTTCTAAGGTGGGAGAGTCAGGTTCTATCTCTGGTTAGGGAACTAAAACCCCACATGCCATGGGCAGGGCCAAAAATCAAGGATCCAATTGTTTCCTTGTATCCAGATTCCCAGGAACTGCACAGAATGGGTCAGTACTTGAACTACCCTTTGTCCCAGAGGATGATGTTCAAAGTATGATCCTTATTAACTCTATTCTCCTTTCATTAGGGCCTTCCTAAAACACCATGGGATGTTCTGCCAGCACTTCCGAATTGCTAGTGATAACTGAGGGAGAGGAGAAAGGTTAAGAATGCTAGGATCAGGGGATTAATAAAAATAGAAACTTGAAATAATGTTGTGTATCCGTTACCCCATATCCTTCTGGCTCTGACGTACTTTCTTCAGTGTACAGGAAAAACAGGACCTTAACTCTTGGTGGATAAGAATTCTTTGAACCTTTATGGTGCACTTGAACTACAACCATCAGTAGTGATATCATGGAAAAATGAGTAAGATATTCTTGCTTGTGAGAGGTCTCCCAAATGATACATTCAAAATTTTAAGTCCCTTAAGTGATTGTAACTTTCCATTAATAATGAAGAAAGTTTCCTTGTTTTAAAATTTGTAGGAAATGAGACCTTGAAATACATCCACCTTTAAAAGATCCATTCATTTTTTTATGAACTATCTATTTTTCCATTCCTTTTCTTCTCTCTTTCTTGTTATTAAGGTACAAAGAGTGGGAGCAGAATCCTGTTCTTTATTTTGAGGCTGCACCAGGAGGTTACATGTGGTTTGGTGAAGACTATGATAAGGTTTCAATAAATCTGAAGATGTGAAAAATATGAATATCATTATTATTGACATTTTTCTTATTACTTCTCTGCTAACTTCCATTTCATCTGTAACTTTCCAGTGCGGTCAGTGGTTTTATCCTACTGAAAAGAAGCTTTCATCTTTATCAATGTTTTCTTTTAAATTTCAGATAAATAACAAAGTTGCCCCTTAATTTTAGAAATGAAACAGTAAAAAAATAAAAGTAGAGGGAGGTTGACCCTTGAAGAGTTGTCTAACACATATTTGGGACTTCCGTGTTGCAAGACAAGTTGATTACCTAAATCTTTCAAAAACAAAATTTTCTTTCTTTTTCTGTCTTGTGATGAGAACTTTTAATATCTACCCTCTTCAGTTCAGTTCAGTTCAGTCGCTCAGTCATGTCTCTTTGCGACCCCATGAATCACAGTGTGCCAGGCCTCTCTGTCCATCACCAACTCCTGGAGTTCACTCAGACTCACGTCCATCGAGTCCGTGATGCCATCCAGCCATCTCATCCTCCTTCGTCCCCTTCTCCTCCTGCCCCCAACCCCTCCCAGCATCAGAGTCTTTTCCAGTGAGTCAACTCTTCGCATGAGGTGGCCAAAGTACTGGAGTTTCAGCTTTAGCATCATTCCAAAGAACACCCAGGGCTGATCTCCTTTAGAATGGACTGGTTGGATTTCCTTGTAGTCCAAGGGACTCTCAAGAGTCTTCTCCAACACCACAGTTCAAAAGCATCAATTCTTTGGCACTTATCAGCTTTCAAATATACAGTACAGTCACCATGATGTACATTGCATCCCCATAGCTTATTTATTTTGTAACTGAAGTTTGTACTTTTTGACCACCTTCACTCATTTCATCAGTCCTCCACAACCTGCCTGTAGCTATAGTCTGTTCTTTGTACAGTTATCCCTCTGCATCTGTGGGAAATTGATTCTAGGATTCCCCCAACAAATAGCAAACTCTATGAATGCCCTAGTTCCTCGTATAAAATGGTAGTGTTTACAGCTAAGCTTAATGCGCATGCGTGCATGCATGCCAAGTCTCTTTTGTTGTGTCTGACTCTGCAATGCTATGGACAGTAGCCTGCCAAGCTCCTCTGTCCATCCTCCTCTATATTTTAAATCATTTCTATCCGATTTATAATACCTAATGCAATGTACATGCCATGCACATATTTGTGAATACAATGTAAATGCTGTGCAAGTAGTTGACAACACAGCAAATTTAGGTTTTGCTTTTGGAGCACTCTGGAAATTTTTTCTGAATATTTTCAAGCTGTAGTTAGTTGAATCCAAAGGTGAGGAACCCAAATATAGAGAGGGCAGATGGCATCTATGAGTTTGGGATTTTTGTTTGTTTGTTTCACCTATATACAGATTCCATATATAATTGAGATACATATTTGTCTTAGTCTGACTCATTTTACCTAGCATAATGCCCACAAAGGCTATCCATGTTGTCACAGATTTTCTTAGTTTGAAAAGCAGTTGCAAATTTCTATTATTATTGTAAAAATTATTAAACAGAAACCTCAATTAAACAAAGTTGAGAGACCAGAAGGGCAAACTCTCACGCCCTGAGAATTCAGCAGAGCCCAACAGGAAGAGGAAGGACTCCTTTTCTTTCCCTGGCAACGATTCAGCCAATGAAAAGCCATGAACTCTTTATTTACTCTAGTCCTTCCAACTACCTTTTCCTCTCTATAAAAGAGTTCTTCCCTTGTCCATTGGGACCTGCACGTGCCTTGCCAGGGTTGCATATCCTGAATTGCAAAACTCTGCACATCCCCAGAGTAAGCTCCCCCCGCTTTTTTTTTTTTTTTTGCTGGAGAAATAACTGGTAGTACCTTTGTTTCATGCCAACATTATTCAATCTGAAAATTTTCAAGAATTTTCTCAAAAGGGTTAAACTGTGTTAGTGTTGTTGTTGTTGTTGTTATGACAATGAAAATTCACACCTTAAAAAATTTCTCATCTGCTCAAGACTTAAAAGAGTCCCAGTTCAATTGCCTTTTTCCCAAGCAGCTGAGGTGCTTCAGAGTTGCAATGGGAATAAGATTGAAATGAACTGAGAATGTTGATGGTAAAGGAGAACTTTCCAGTTTTACTTTTCTTCAAATTCCTGATGGATGAGGCCGCAGCACAGATGACTGAAAGACGAAGGGGGTGAGGTTGGCCACTGTGTAGACTGGAAGACTTCTGCAGGGGAGCAGAGGGAAAAATCAGAAACCCAGCCAAATCTACGTTTTATATGCACTATTCCCCAGAAGGCTTACAAATATAAAACATGTGAAGAAAGTAATTAAGTAGCTATAAATTCCATCATAAAATCTTCCCAGTGGGACTAGGCAATAGGCCCATTAAAAATAAACCACAACAGGCATTCTGGATGATGGAAAACATTACAAGTAACTCACAGGCTGGCAAGAAATTACAGCCAATAAGTGTGTTCTAAGAATAGAATTCTGGAGAAGGGAAACTACCTACAATAAATGATTTCCAAAGGAAATTCCAATTATTAGAAAAAGGCCAACAAAAGAGGCAGAGATAGCCTGAGTTCTAGCATGCAGACTTCTATCTCTCTCCATTGGCTTTAGTTAAAAGGAAGATTTAAAGAATTTTTGTTTCATTATATGTAGTGTCTATGCTTTAATATAGTCAGAAGTTTTATGTGTTATCCCCACAGTGTAAATGGATACCTCACTCTTTAAAGAAATAATGAGAATTGCAAGCAATTCTCACTATGATTCTGTCTAGGAGATTTGTATTTCTATGTCTTGAAGAACCATCTACAGAGTTCACAAATGAAGCTAGATGGTGACCATAAATTCTACTACTTTAAGAGTCAAACATGTTGATTTGTAGTCAAACAAGACCTTGGCCTTCCCGTCAATGATTATCATTGACATAGAGCCTGACATTAGCAAAGATAACATAAACTCCTAATCTAATATTCAGTTCATCATGCTAGTTGCTCAGTCATCTCTGACTCTGCAACACTATGTACTGTAGCTTGCCAGGCTCCTCTGTCCATGAGTTTCTCTAGACAAGAATTCTGGATTGGGTAGCCATTCCCCTCTCAAGGGAATCTTTCCAACCCAGGGATCAAACTCAAGTCTCCAGCAATGGAGGCAGATTTTTGCCATCTGAAGCATAGGGAAGCCCCTAATATAGTGACATCAATTAAGTGACATCAGTAACAAACTGGTTAATGATGTTGGCAATTTAATGAGCATTTAAAATAAGTCACTAAATAGTTCAGTCAGTTCAGTTCAGTAGTAGCCCACTGTTTGTGACCCCATGGACTGAAGCACACTGGGCTTCCCTGTCCATCACCAGTTCCTGGAGGTTGCTCAAACTCAATCCATCAAGTTAGTGATGCCATCCAACCATCTCATTCTCTGTTGAACACTTGAAAGGTCAGAAATCCCACAGCTTGTATATAAAAAGGAAACTTGATAAAGTTTCCCCAGACTTGATAAGAACCCTAAAAATGTACATGATATTATCATTTCAGTTTTGAAGCTGAAAGTTTTCTAAAATATCAACAACTGTAATTATTGTCAATTTTACTCTCTCATAATCATGGAACCTATGAATTTCTTATCATTCTCACTAAAAGAATAATATTATAACAATTGTTGTATATACCAAAAAAACATACAGTAAAAAAGTATTGGAGTCAAGCAAGACCTTGGCCTTCCCATCAATGATTATATCCTTGACACAGAGCCTGACATTAGCAAAGATAATATCAGTTCAGTTCAGTCACTCAGTCGTGTCTGACTCTTTGCAGCCCCATGAATCGCAGCACACCAGGCCTCCCTGTCCATCACCAACTCCCAGAGTTCACTCAGACGCACGTCCATCGAGTCATAAACTCCTAATAAAACTTTCAGTCCATTTACTTAGCATAATGCCCTCAAAATTTTTCCATAGAGTTAATTAACAGTGTATCAGTAGTTAGTAAAATATTTTTCTGTATTTTCTGGTTTGTGCTGCCAAGTTTTAGAAACTGTAGTTATGATTTAAATAATAATAACTTAAAAACTAATATATACTAGTAAATATTTAACATCTAATGCATTCTTCTCACTAAAGAGCGTTCCATGAATTGTATAACATTAGGGACCCATGAAACTTGGATTTGTTCCCATTTCTAGCCCATTGTTTTCAAAGCCATTCACCTTTGGATGAAAGCATTGCCTTTGTTATCTGGATTTCAAGTTGTTTGATGTTGCTTTTTATGAATGTTTATTTGAAAAACAGCAGCGTATACCGGACAGAGCTCTAACTGGGAGTGAGCAGAGCTGTGTGCCAACCTGGTCTTGCCTCTAGACAGGAGTGTCCAAACTCTCCCTCCTCTCAATGCCTCTTTTTTTTTTTTAAGTTTTCTGTTTTAGCTGTGTTGGGTCTTTGATGCTGCACACAGGCTATCTCTAGTTGTGATGAGTGAAGGCTATGCTCTTGTCGCTGTGCATGGGCTTCTCATTGCAGGGCTTCTCTTCTTGAGGAGCTCATGAACTTCAGTTGCTGCAGATCCCAGTCTCTAGAGCGCAGGCTCAGTAGCTGTGGGTGCTCAGGCTTTGCTGCTCCATTGCATGTGGGATCTTCCTGGACCAAAAATCGAACCAGTGTTGCCTGCATTGCAAGTTGGACTATTAACTACAGGCCCGCCAGGGAAGCCCTCAGTGCCTCTTGATGCTAGTGAGGGTGGTGGTTTAGTTGCCAAGTCGTCTGACTCTTGTGACCTCATGAGCTGTAGCCAGCCAGGATCTTCTATCCATGGGATTCTCTCAGCAAGAATACTGGAGCAGGTTGCCATGCCCTCCTCCAGGGGATCTTCCCAACCCAGGGACTGAACCCACATCTCTTGCATTGGCAGGAAGGTTCTTTACCACCTGAGAAGCCCTTATGCTGGTGGTACCATCCACTAAATGTCCACAGTGATCTTTCTATGGTTCTGGGATTCTCTGACAAGTGAATGAAAAATATTCTATCTCTCCACTTTATTCTTTTTTTTTTTCCTTCTTTTTTTGGCCATGCCACATGGGTTGTGGGATTTTAGTTCCCTGACGAGGTACTGAATCTGAACCCTTGGCATTGAAAGCAGAATTCTAACCACTGGAGGGCCAAGGATTTCTCTCCACTTTATTCTTAACTTTAGTTTAGCCAGTGGAAAAGGAATAGTTTATAAACAGTGGAAACCAAATACTATAATCAAGGACTGCTTAGACAGATAAATAGATACATAGATACATTCTTGTTTTTTATTTTACTGCATCCTGATCTTTGCTTTTGCCTCAGTAATCTGCTTTTTTTTTCCTTTACCTTACATAACTAATTGCTTAATTGATATACATCGATACAGATATGTATATAAAGCATTCATATAAGGCTGAAATGAGATGGAAAATCTAGAAAGGTCAGGTGACACATTGGTAAAGGATCCACCTGACAATGGAGGAGAAGCAGGAGATGCAGGTTCAATCCCTGGGTTGAGAAGATCACCTGGAGTAGGAAATGGCAACTCACTCCAGTATGCTTCCCTGGAAAATTCCAAGAACAGAGGAACCTGGGGTGCTACACTCCATGGAGTCACAAAGAGTTGAACACGACTGAGTGACTAACAGGCTGATGCACAGTTTTAAATACTAAGGCCAGAAGACTAAATCCTCCAGGCCTGAGACTGGAGGCCTGGCAGGTGGCCACAGCAACGAGGGACAGTGAAGGGGGCAGCTGCAAGATCACACACCAGGTGATGTCAAGCAACCACCTAGGTCTGTGCATCTCAGCACCAGCTGATATGAGAATCACATGGAAAGCTTTAAAATTGATAGACTCACCCCCTCCCCATATCATCATTTAAGTTTACCAGGTGAGAACCACTGACCCATATTGTGCTTTCTGGGGCAGCCTGAAAGTTGGATGCTTATAAGCCCCCTTAAACAAAGACTAGCATCAGAACTGGATTTATTCAGTAAAAGAATCCAGTTAAATATAGATCTCCCCAAAGGAAAACTATTTTAAGATGTCATTAGTCACCTACACGTTAGTGCAATCCTGTCCAATAAATGGAACTTTCTGTGATGACAGAAATGTTCTATATATAGTGTGATGTTCTGCTGTGGACCAGTAGCTACATGTGGCTGTTGAGCCCTTGAAATGGGGCTAGAAAAGCTGAGCAACTGAATTTTTAATGTTATTTTAACTAATTTAAATAGCAACATGTGATCAATGGTCCTCTATTGACAGGTCAGTACAGTACTAGTATGAATGAATGATGAATGAAAGGTTAGATAATCAAAGTAAGGAGTACCTGGGAAAAGGAGGAGACAGCCCTGAAGATGTAAAGACAGGACAAAATGTGGTTAGGGCTCACCGTGAAATCTCATTCTCTCCAAAGAGTAGCAGTGAAGTATTAGCTGCTTAGTTGTGTCCAGCTCTTTGAGACCCCATGGACCATAGCATGCCAGGCTCCTCTGTAAAAGGAGAGGTCATGCCAAAATGCAACTTTGGAATGCCTGTCGTTCAGTTCTTTGTGTGACTGTCAGATAACGTTGAAGAGGAATTTCTCGGGAGGTGATTCTGGATATCATCTGTCCTGCTTCTCATCTAGAGCCTGGTGTCCATACAATTAGATAAAGTTCATAGAAGTTCTTGTATCTCTTATTAGTAAGGCAGCAAAGAGCAGTGGAAAGAGTCCAACAGCTGGAGTCAGGAGACCTGGCTTTGCATCTTGGCTCTGTATCTAACACTAAAAAAATGTCATCTCGTATCTCTGAGTCACTGGGTTTTGTGTGTATGCGTGCTTGTTTTTTGTTCATTCATAGAGCGCAAGTGGTAATTTACAAGGAAACACAATCTACTTGGCATCATTTGATATATCTGATAGAGTAAGATCAAGTAAACCACAATAAATACAAGCCTCCTAGACCCTAAAACAGCCATTAAAATATGGATTATTCCTGTGGATATACAGGGAGTTGTGGAGGACTTCAGGAACCCCGCACCACCCTCCAAGCTGCAGAGAGAAGCACAAGAAGCCATCTCTCCCCATGGGTAGCCCTGTGGAGGCTGGTGGAGGACTGCCCTTGGAGGAGTGCTGAAGGGAGGCACCTTCCCTTCTATTAATCTTGAGAACTATTCTTTGCCCCCAGTTGTCAACTTATTCCAGAATGAGAGTGGCAGGGTGGTGACCACATCAGTCTTTGAACAGTAATATTTTTAAAGTTAACAATATGCATTGAAAATGAGTTCATCTAATTAAATGTACCTTAAATAGCTAGTTAGCCATGTTTAGGTCTTACATCCATCCTCAAATCAGTCTTATATTTTTAATGATACATACTGTGGATCAACTGTTTTAAAAATAGACAAATTACTATCTTTCTGTTTTCTTCTGATAATGTTCCCAGAGAGTCTTGGCATACATTTTGACAGGCGAGTGAAAGAGTCTAAGGAAAAACAAAATGATAGAAAACAGAGGGAAAGATGAAAGTAACAACAAGATGAACAGAAGTGACGATGCTACCATTTGTAACAGCAAAGAATGCCTCTGGCTACCCCTCACAACACACAATAGAGCTGGCAACAAAACTTGCACTGTGGCTTGACCTCTGGATGTTGCTGTTTTAGTGGCTAAGCCTTGTTCAACTCTTTTGCAACCCCATGGACTATAGCCCACAAGTGACCTCTGCTAGTATACTTCAGATATTGACAAGTAAACTTCATATAACTAAAAACAAAATATTTAGGATCAAGAAAGCCAAAAATTCTCTACTAAAAATTAATGAACCTCTGATAACAGTCATCAATGTGAAAGACTGGGGGACTAAAAGTAATAGAGACTTTTTAAATAGTTTTTTTAATTAAAGAAATTACATGAATAACTTGATGTCTGATAAATTTGAACATAGATGAAATGAACAATTTCTTGGAAAAATGCAACAGTACTATTGAGAAGTTTAAATTTAAAGGTTAAAAAAAAAAAGAGTTCCTAAAAACACCAGGCCACAGTGTTTTACTTGGCAAATTATGTGTAATCTTCTAGCAACGTACTATATCTATCTGAAAAATATTGTTTCAGAGGATAAAAAGTACGGCAAAATTCCCCAAGGAATTAAGAGTGGAATGGGAAATGGGTGGGAAAAGTGAAGCATTCCAGAGTTCTCAGGGGGCAGAATGTACAGTTAAAGGGAAGGGATAATGAAAGTTTTCTAATATTCTTCTGATATTAAGGTGGCAGAGAAACAGGGGGAAAACCAAGCATTGTGAAGGGTATACTGAAATTCACTGGGCACATGTTTGTGCTGTTCGTGACATCACATGGACAAAGGAAGGCTGACCATTGATAAAATGTAAAAACAGAAGAAATTCCACAACAAGATAGTGAACAATGGAATGAATAAAAATTTGGTCAAACTGTAAAAATAAGCAAGAATGAGATTAAGATTCTAAAGTAGGTAATACATTTAGAGTATGATGGAAGGAATAAAGAGAAGTAAATGGAGTCGGCATGTCAGGTTACAAGGTTTCCAAAAAGCTGGGAAACATAGGATAAACTTCTTGTTAAGCGGATTCTAATTTGAAAATTATCTTCAATATTCTTTAAAACAAAAATCCTTCAGACGTGTTTTCAAGTGAGGTATCTCTAGATTTCAAGCATTAAGTTCAATATTGAATACTGCATAGACTGTCCAAAAGTGTGGAAGCACAAGAACTGTGTGCTTATTTTACTCTTTCCTGATTAACAGTTGAGACGCAGACCTCCCTGACAGTCCAGTGGCTAAGACTCCACGCTCGCAATCCAGGGGCCTGAGTTTGATTTCTGGTCAGAAAACTAGATGCCACATGCCTCTACTAAGAGTCTGCATGCTGCAACCAAGACCTGATGTGGCTAAATAAATATTTTTAAAAATTGAGATGTAGAGGTGAAATATAAACTGAGAATAGATTTGTAGAAAAACCCAGAAAAGTCCATATAAAACATAAGGGTAGAGAAAATCTTAATCAATATTGAAAATTCCAAATTGTATAACAGTTTCAAAACTAAAAGTTTTTAGATGGCAAAATGTTACAAATAAAGTCAGGAGTTAACAACAATAATGTGAAAATATTTGTAATGTAGATGCCATCTACCTCGATACCCGCTAACCCAGTGAAATATAAGTACAAACATGTAGGAACATATATATAAAACTCTTGGTTGCAACCATGTTTCAGTGGGGGAAAAAAAGGCAAAATGTTAACACCCACTAATAGGGGACTAGATGAAGAAATTATAGAACTCGTTTTCAGTGTTTATGAACACTTGCTCTTATTGATGAGTTCTTGTTCATAAAATATTATTCAATCATTAAAAATTATTGCAGTATTAGTTTACTTAGAGATCTGCCCATAAGTAATGTGAACTAGAAAAAATAAGATACATAAATATATTTACTGTGATATCATTTTTGTGGAATAATGATTTTTAAAAATCCTTCTACCTGTGTATTTATATTATGTACATAAATGAAAGAAAGGTCAGTTTCTCAGCTCCTCCTTCTAGTCCTAGATTCCAGTATAAATGGGAACTTGATGAATTATAGATCAGAAGGCCATTACAGTAGGCATTACAGATAAGTATGGAAACAAGGAACATTTAATAAATGATTCTGGGACAATTCATTATGGAAGAAAAAGATATAATTAGATCTATAGTGCACATTAATTATTAATAGAAATTCTGGAAATTTTTGAGAAAAAAATCTTTGAATGAACACAAGAAAATTGTTATGATATTGGGGAAAAGATTTCTTTAAAGACAAAAAACACAATCCATAAAGGAAAAATATTAATAAAAATGGCTATTTTTAATCTAACACTTCTATACATCAAGAGATAATTAAGAGTGGAGGAAAGCAGGCCACGAATTGGGAGGAGATACTTGAAATCCATCAAATATAAGAAAATAATTAATAATTAAATATTAATACAAAAAGAAAATCCAAAAAACATGTAAAAGATTTTTGTTACCAAAGGCAATGCTGCTCTTCTAGTGTCTCTAAAAATAAAACACCAAATTTCGTTAGATTAACACAAAAGTTCATTTTCCATTCATATAATTGTCCAAAGGAAGTATTCCTGGTTAACGGCCAGCTTTCTTCCACGGGGTCCTCAGGGACTTAGACTCCTTCCATCTTGAGTGCTCTCCATTTCCTAGGGCGTCCTAGGTCTTCCTAGGTCTCTGCAAATAGAAGAGAAAAAAGAGTAGCAAAGTCACGCTCCCTTCTTTTATGTATTTCTGGCTGTGCGGGACCTTCACTGCAGTGCGTGGGCTTCTCGTTGCGGGGGCATCTCTCATTGCAAAGCACAGGCTCTAGTTGTACAGGCTTCAGTAGTTGCAGCACGTGGGCTCAGTAGTTGTGGCTCCTGGGCTTAGCTGCTTTGAGGCGTGTGCAATCTTCCTGGACCGGGGATCAAATCCATGTCCCCTGCACTAGCAGATGGATTCATGTCCACTATACCACCAGGGAATTCTTATCCACTTTGATCTGGGTATAACACATCCCTTCTTGCTCCTATTCCACTGGTAAGAGCAGGTCATCTGGTCTAATCAAGATGCCAGGGGTACCTGGAAATATCATTTCTGGTTGATACCATCTATGGGCAACAGGTCCACGTAATCGTAGAGGAGCATAAATCTTTGGCAGTGCTTTTTGCCACAGGTCATGAACTGACTAGTGACAGAAGAAAATGGAAAGGACTAGAAGCACAAGAAGCTTATTAACCTTAGCATTTGCTAAGAAAGCAAAAGAGGCAGTTAGAGGATATTTATTTGAAGCACAGTTTATAATGTCTAAAATGTGGGAAAACTTGGTAGGAAAATGACTATATAGGAATTGTGTTTTCTTCATTCAATATACTTTTTTGCTGCATTAAATTAAATAAATGTCTATGTGGATCGACATGGACAAACAAATATAAAGTTGAGAAACAGATCAAGTTGCAAAACAGTATGTTTGGCATGTCAACATTTAGCCAGCATTTTTAAATATAAATAACAATAGTACATACTGCTGTGGAGACATACAAATGCATGCCATGTATAAAAACATGATTAGACATAAAATTCCCAAATTTAAGACTGTGGTTACTTCAGGCAAGTGGGAAAATGAATGGGGGGTGAGGAAAATTTTAGTTTACAAATCTGAAACAAGTATAGCAAAATATTAATGTTTACTGCCAGTATTGGGTACATGTATATTATATATTTTCTGTGCTTTTCAGCTTTTTTCAAACAAAAATTTGTTTCATTAACAAAAGTACATTTTCAATTTTGAAAAATTTTAAATTTCAGTCATCAGTCTTGGGGGCAGGATTTTTGGAAAGAGTTGGTAGGCAAAATTCTTGCTGTCCAAAATTAGATTACAAAATATGAGACATCATTAGACACTTTTACAGATAATTGAAGAAAGTCAACATTATTTTCTAATGGAAAGTATTCCATATTCATTATTTTTAAATATAATACTCTTGCTACTCTGTGTGTGTGTGTGTGTGTGTGTGTGTGTGTGTGTGTGTTCAGTTTTGTCTAACTCTTTGCCACCCCTTGGACTGTAGCCCACCAGGTCCATCTGTCCTTGGAATTTCCCAGGCAAGAATATTGGAATGGGTTGCCATTTCTTAATCCAAGAGATCTACCTGACCCAGGGATTGAGCCTGAGTTTCTTGTGTCTCTTGCATTGGCAGGTGAATTCCCATACTTAAAGGTTTATGTTCAATAATCTCTGATTATTGCCACAGAAAATATTGAGGACAAAAATTTGTTCTTTAAAGTACAGGACCATGAGTAAAAATAAATGAAATAACTATTACCATGTATTAACAAGATATCTACACTTGCATTTCAATCTCAAATATGTTTGACAAAATCTCTATAGTTTTAGCAAAAATATGAGGTAGAAGTTTTTATTCTTACAACTAAATATTTACAAAGCTAACTGGAGGATTCAAGCAACAACTAATAGGTGGTGAAACTTTCCTTGGAATTCAGGTTTATCTTGTTTATATTCTTAGTAATAAACACTAAGTTACATACTCTTACTTTCCTTATTCCTAATGTAGAAGAGGATTAAATGAGAAAATCATTGAAAAGACACATGACAGAAATTCTAAATTTAGTAAAACAATTTGATCAATAAAATATGAACGAGCAGTCAGAAAATTGTCTTGAAAAAGTTGAAAATATCAATGTAAGTGTAACCTCATGCCAGAAATTGTCATATTCAAAGAAAGACCACCTTCAGGAATTCCCGGGTAGTCCAGTGGTTAGGACTTGTGCCAAGTCCTGTAGCACAGTTAAAAATTTTAAAACAAAACAAAACAAAACTTCCTTCAGCGCCTGGCTAAATAGTAATGTGGTAGACTTTGCAAAATTACAAATTTAAATATTTCTTTATTACAAGACTTCTTGGAGATTTTGTTTGTCTGTTTAATTATTTTTCAAGACAGGAATTAGCTATATTTGACTGTGTGATCCTCCATTTTATTCAGCCTCCATTTTACTCTAAATCAATCAATGTTTCCAGTAACACACACTGAGGGCTGCCGTCCCTGAAACCTACGTCTTTCAATGTCCTATCTTGTCTTTCATTCAGGACACATTTGTTTATTGGATTCCTGCTCTGGACCTTGTACTACGGTGGAGGCTAGGGACCTCATGAAGTTTAAAGGCTAGTTGGAAAAGTAAATACTCAACAAATTGTTATAAATAGACTCAATCTGAGGTTTACTCTGGGTTAGAAAGATACTGTAGGATAGGGAAAAGCAAGCTTTTGCATTAGTAGTGCAGTGGAGAATAAACATTCCAGCTGCTCAGAAAAGTAAAATTTAGGACTCTCCCACAGCACAGTGAGAAGGAGCCAGTTTATGTTTAGTATCCACAAGGACACAGAAACCCCAGGAGGAAGGAACATTGATTTCTTTCATTTTCGGCAATATATTAAAAAGATCTAGCATATGAAAGAGAAAATGAAAGTGTTAGTCCCTCAGTCATGTCCAGCTCTTTGTGACCCCATGAACTGTAGCCTGCCAGGCTCCTCTGGCATGGGATTCTCCAGGCAAGAATCCTGGAATGGGTAGCCATTCCCTTCCCCAGGGGATCTTCCTGACCCAGGGAAGCAGAGGGTGAAGGAAGCAGGACCGGGAGAGAGGTCTCAGACTACAGCACAGTTCTGAGATTTCAGCTATTCCAATGGAGAGTCCTTGAGATAAAGTTATTCATTCCAGGAAACTAAAGTCAGGTAGGAACGGCTGGCTCTCCTCCCAGTGTTGTGTTCAGCCATTGGCCGGGAGGAGGAAGAGTGGCCTTAAAAGAAACAGCAGATATATACAGTAGGAGATCAGCAGTTGCAGCTGTCTCTGCAGAGCATCTGAGTGGAGTTTTCTGGGTATTTTTAAAATTTATTTTTAATTGGAGAATAATTGCTTTACAGCGTTGTGTTGATTTCTGCCATACATCATGAATCAGCCATAGATATACACAGAGTGGTGTGTTTTTATCATGACTACCATAGGAAAAGAGTTTGGAAGTGCCCCTTTAGTGTTTCTCTTCCTGCCCTGGTAACAGCTGGGCATTTTCTAGTGCTTTCTGAAAACAAGGCTCTGTTCTTAGTCCTCCTTGTGCTTCCTAGCCCTTTTCTTATCTGGGCACACACAGACAATGCTAATATTCTAACACATTGTAGTAAATAGAGGTTCAGGAGCTCCAGCCATACAGAGGATGGATGGAATCAGTACCTTAAACTCTCTTAACCCATTTGAAGCATGGTGTAGGAAGCTGTGCTCTAATCCATTGCTAATTAATTAACTTTTAGCTGCTCTAGGTCTTTGTTGCTGCACATGGGCTTTCTCTGGTTGTGGCAAGTGAGGGTTGCTTATTGCAGTGGCGTCTCTTGCTGGGAAGGACCAGTTCTAGGTGCGGGGATGCAGTAGTCACAGCACTCCAGCTTAATTGCTCTGTGCCACGTGGGATCTTCCCCGACCAGGGATCACACCCACGTCCCCTGCATTGGCAGGCAGATTCTCAACAACTGGACTGCCAAGGATGTCCCCCATTAGTTATGTTAGAGATGGAGGTTAGGTGCATGGTGATTCTCAGCCCTGCCTGTACGTCTACAAAGTATAACTCCCCTCACCTCTCATGTGGTTGCACAGTGACCTAAATTCTACAGGAAAATCAGGACACATGTTTTATTCTTTTCCTTTATTCACCTGTTCTCAAAATAATCAGTTCCATAGTATCCTCAACCTTTTCTTCTTCAACCAGGCCACCAAAACATAAAAGCTCTCAGCTATATGTGGTGATCCAACATGTGTCAAACATCTCTAAATAATATGTTTTCTAAAAAAGACACGCTTCCCTCCTAAATGCCAAGACACAGGAATAACTCAGTTCTTAATCAGCAAAGTGTGTTGGGTGAGATTTTTAACCAGCCACATCTTTGTTTTCTAAGTATTTTTGGTAAGCCTGAGTGGATGTGTATGCAATTTCACTCAATTAAGAGGTTTTTTCATTTATAAATTGCAAAGCTCAAGCCCCAGAGATGCCTTTCTTGGGTGGGAACTGGGAGCCAGACACCAGGGTCTCCATGTGATATACAGAGATTTGTGGAAGTGAGAAGATGGCCACCAGATGTGAAGAGAAT
This sequence comes from Nanger dama, assembly GCA_917880005.1. Lineage (NCBI taxonomy): Eukaryota > Metazoa > Chordata > Mammalia > Artiodactyla > Bovidae > Nanger > Nanger dama. The sequence continues at coordinate 30,384,450 of CAKJTW010000024.1, forward strand.
CAGCCCAATGCAGGCGGAACATAGATCAAAGGTCTGTCTGCAACTCTTGCTCCAAGAAGCCAGAGATTTTGAATCTCCTTTAAAAAGTTTCTGAGTGCCTTATGTTGAATTTAACAGGCATATCCTTCCTCAGCTCTTCAGTTGGCAGGATGAAGCCCATAGTGCACATACTGAATAGATCTTTTATTGGTTGCCCTTGTGTTCCCAGCAGGTTCCCAGGGGCCATGAGAAAATGAGAAGAGAAAGGCATGGATCCTGCCTTAGGGTTTAACACTGCATTTGAGTAGAATGAAAATGACTCTTCCTCACGGTCAGGCTTGTAAGACTCCTTGTTCAAGAACAAAGAACTGATAGTGCTTAATATGTAAAGTCCAATATATATAGACCCTTGGATGAAATATGGCCGAGTCAGCAGGAGGAGGAGATTTGAATATAAATTTGAGACACCTGGACTTTTGGGTCTCAGGTGGTTTTTAACTTTCTATGTCATCTAAGCCAATCACTGTATTTATTCTGGCCTTTGATTTGTTGTTGTTGTTGTTAATAAATCCTGAATTAGATACTCTTTAAGTCTCTCAGTAGTATGTTTTGAAAATACTCAGTGGAGGTTATATAATCTAAGGCAACAAAATTATATACAGGAACCTCTGTTCACTGTGTTCACTGGTAGGAAAGACTGAGGGAAAACAAGTCATTGACATTGCAGGCCAGGGCCACTTCCTACTGGAAGAACCACCAAGTTCTGTTGCGCATACAACATCGAGCTATTTCTGTACAATAAAGTGAATTACATGCTCTAGCAAGGTCCAAGAAAGGTAAGATAGGAATATCCTGATTTTAAATATTTTACTTTCTAAGACATTGAAAAAAGGTCAAAAGACCTCTCACACAAGATTGATAAATATTCCATAAAATTCAGGTATTATCGCATAGTTTCCTATTCTTAGAATTTGCCATGCTAGACAGGTAGATTTCATGATTCTTACTTATTTCTGCAGCAGTAGTTTCTTAATGCAGAGAAGGCAATGGCACCCCACTCCAGTACTCTTGCCTGGAAAATCCAATGGACGGAGGAGCCTGGTGGGCTGCAGTCCATGGGGCTGCACAGAGTAGGACACGACTGAAGCGACTTAGCAGCAGCAGCAGCAGTTTCTTACTGGTAGTACCTCTGCCTATAAATATACGCGTTTTTCCCCTTTTTCACATAGATCCCATTCCCACCTTCCTGCAAGGCCCAACTCATCTTTTTCCTCTGTGATGCTTTCCTCAATCCCTGCATCATTTTGCATCTGCATCACTCATTTTATTATCTATTCATCCTTTTTGTTATTGTTGTTTAGTCACTAAGTCATGTCCGACTCTTTGTGACCCAATGGACTGTAGCCCACCAGGTTCCTCTTTCCATGGGATTTATTTCCCAGGCAAGAATACTGGAGTGGGTTTTCATTCCCCTTCTCCAGGGGATTTTCCATACCCAGGAATCAAACCCACATCTCCTGTATTAGCAGGCAGATTCTTTACCACTGAACCACAAAGGTAGCCCACTCATCCTTTACTTTGTAATATTGTTGCAACTATTGTGTTGGGAGTCAGGGGGCTTGTTTTAATAATAAGATGGTAAAATTTAACCAAGATTAGGGAATGCCTATTATGCACAAGACACGGAGCTAGAGACTTCAGACTAAAGGGTAGAGTAAGAGCTCCAACCTTCAAGAAATGTACAGTGGAATTGGAACATGGGGATCAGCAGAGTATAAAGAAGACTTTGGGAACAAGTTAGCACTTGATGTTACCTTTCCTCACCCGGAAATCATGAGGGAAACTGGACTGGACTACAGGAAGGGCTTTTAGGTCAGAAGGGTAATCAAAGAAAAACAGCACAGATGTAAATCATATCATTCACTTCTTTTCAACTTTCCCCCAAATGCAATGAAAGTGTTAAATATGTTCATGGGAATTCAAGCACTAAGAATTGAATTTCACAGAAAGAAAGAAAGAAGTGGAGAAGGAACACTATTTGAGGAATCAGAGACCTCAATATTGTTTCAGGTTTGCTTTCTTTCTTTTTTTTTTTAAAGCGAATCAAGCTGGACTATGTACCCAACTATTTGAGCTCAGAATGTTCTTGGAACAGAGATTGCAGTGGTCAGGAGTTGGTCATTACCTGTCATTTATGTCCTACTCAGAAAACTACGGAGCTTTCTCAGCTTCATGAGCTTCTTGTGTAACTTCCCAACACACATTAGCATCTCTGATGAGAGGCTATATCTTCAGTATATGTCTTCATTTCATTTAGTTAAGAGGTTGAAGAAGTCAGAGCTCTGACCCTTTAACTCAGCAGTGAACACAAGATAACCAGTCACAGCAAAACAAAAATGTTAATGAGGGTCATGGGTTTCATGTCTTTGTATCCAGGTAATACCATACTTAATGATCTATACCAAGATTGTCCTTCTCCTTTTTAAAAGCATTACATTACTCTACTTTCATTAATTCATTCATTTCACTGATTTACAAATTTTGCTCAGTGACATTTTATGTTTTCCTCTGTGCTAAACCACTAAAAACTCTGTTCCAAGGTGGCATTAAATTAACTTTAAGCTCCCTGTTCAATGGGGTCCTTATGAGTTTTTAACTTTTAAACGTGCACATAGTGTTTTCCACAAGCAGCTTTTCAGTTTGCTCTGGTTTTCATTGTGACCACTTCATTGTATGACCACCCACCAGTTCCTTGTTTTTCATGCATAACAAAATTTAAAACCAAGTTTTAGCCAACATTTCTAGTAGAAACTCTTACCTCAAGAAAGGGAAATTAGGCACTCTTTTGATTTATTAATTGACCATTAAGCATAAGCAGTTAAATGCCTGCAGAAAAACAAGTGATGAAACGAAGTTCAGGTGGCCAAAGAATAAAGTTTCCTGTAAACAAAATTAAGTGAAACTCTAAGATACCCTGGAGAAACCATATTCAGGGAAGTTTCAGAGGGCGTATTTTTAGTAGCCTCAAGTACACAGAGAGTGTGCACATTTCTAGTGGAATTCTGGGCACTTATCACAATATTCCCCTTATTCAACCAGTGGAATGTTTTAAAAAGGAATTTAATAGTGACTTGAAAATGAACAACTGCTTCCTAGAAGTCAATTTAATATTCAGGTCTCTCAACAGTTCAGATATCAAGTATCCATGATTTGCATTTCTACACACCTGAGAGGTACATTCAGTTCAGTTCAGTTGCTCAGTCATGTCCGACTCTTTGCAACCCCATGAATCGCAGCACGCCAGGCCTCCCTGTTCATCACCAACTCCTGGAGTTCACTCAGACTCACGTCCATCGAGTCTGTGGTGCCATCCAGCCATCTCATCCTCGGTCGTCCCCTTCTCCTCCTGCCCCCAATCCCTCCCAGCATCAGAGTCTTTTCCAGTGAGTCAACTCTTCGCATGAGGTGGCCAAAGTACTGGAGTTTCAGCTTCAGCATCATTCCTTCCAAAGAAATCCCAGGGCTTATCTCCTTCTGGTTGGATCTCCTTGCAGTCCAAGGGACTCTCAAGAGTCTTCTCCAACACCACAGTTCCAAAGCAACAATTCTTCAGTGCTCAGCCTTCTTCACAGTCCAACTCTAACATCCATACATGACCACTGGAAAAACCATAGCCCTGACTAGACGGACCTTAGTTGGCAAAGTAATGTTTCTGCTTTTGAATATGCTATCTAGGTTGGTCATAACTTTTCTTCCAAGGAGTAAGCATCTTTTAATTTCATGGCTGCAATCACCATCTGCAGTGATTTTGGAGCCCCCAAAATAAAGTCTGACACTGTTTCCACTGTTTCCCCATCTATTTCCCATGAAGTGATGGGACCAGATGTCATGATCTTCGTTTTCTGAATGTTGAGCTTTTTCACTCTCCACTTTCACTTTCATCAAGAGGCTTTTTAGTTCCTCTTCACTTTCTGCCATAAGGGTGGTGTCATCTGCATATCTGAGGTTATTTATGTTTCTCCTGGGAGAGGTACATAAAGAATATTTTTTCTTTGACCAAATGTTTTCTCCAGGTAAAATCCAAGGAATGCCCTTTCTGGTTTTTTTTTTCCCCCCACATCTTTTTATCAGTGTGGGGGTTCTTGATTGCTGTTGTTCAGTCACTAAGTCACGTCCAACTCTTTGCAAACCCATGGACTGCAGCACACAAGGCTTCCCTGTCCTTCACTATCTCCTGGAGTTTGCTCAGATTTGAGTTGGTGATGCTATCTAACCGTCTCCTCCTCTGCCACCCCCTTCTCCTTTTGCCTTCAGTCTTTCCAGCATCAGTTCTTGGCATGTTGTACAATAATAAGGCACTGCAGACTTCCCTGGTGGTCCAGTGGTTAAAAATCCTCCTGCCAATGCAGGGAACACTGGTTCAACCCCTGGTCAGGGAAGATCTCGCATACCACCACCTGTGTGCCCCTGCTACTGAAGGTCTCAGCCCACAAGCCCTAGAGCCTGCAAGAGAAACACCCTTGCACATAGCAGTGAAGACCCAATGCAGCCAAAAGTAAATAAATACAATAATAGTGAAAGATAAACCTTTAAATAATAATACCCTAAAGTGCTGCTTTCCTTTGAAGATGTCTCCAAAAGCCACAGGCCAGTTGCCACTCTGGCATGATATCTGGCAAGATATCCCACTAATTCTTGTGATAGGAATGTAGCTGCAGATCACAGGCACTTCAAATTGATAGACAGAGCTGATTTCCTGGCTGCTTGAAAAGGTCTTCTGAAAGTTACCTTTGCTAATATTGGAAATTCCCTAAATTCTACCATTTGATGCTTACTAATTTCATTGCCTACATGTTAATCTACTCATTGCCCCGAACAAGGCTCCTAGTTCTGACACATTTACAGCTGGGAGGGTTGAAAGACCACAAGGGAGTTTGACCCTCTGGGGCTGGGGTGATGCTATAAAAAAAAGAAGAGACAGACAGGAGAGCTTTGTGGGGAGATAAGGTGTGATGAGTCACATTTTTAAGAGCCAATTTACTTTCACTTATTCCCTGAAGTCCTTCCCATGAATGTGATCAGAAGTGAGATGACACAAGTCTCCTGTTAAATTTAGGAGGACCCAGAACCAATATCATAATCCCACATGCTCCCTTGCACTGAAGCAGTTTTTGTAAATGTTTATTCTCAGCTTTCACGTGTAGATATATTTTATGAATTTCTCTGATCCTCTTATTTTTCCTTTATTCATAACAGATTTGTCTAAACGTGAAGCAAGTCATTTGATACAGTATTTAATTCTTCAGTGAGGACATGCGGCAGGGAAACAAAGACTTGCTTCTTTTTAAGACCTCTTCTTTTATGAGAGCAAGTGATGCTCCCCTGAACTGTAACCTCAGAGCACACTCTGGACTCATGGAGGTTGCCTTTGGGTATAGGAAAATCATGCTCTAAACCAGAACACAAATACTCTATGTAAGCAAATTTTACATGCTATTTGAATAATAACAGTAGCATTTGTATTTGCATAGGCCTTTATCTTCTTTGAAATGGAGTAATTCTGTGCTGATATCCAAGCAACTGTTTATTTCTCTCTTGGTGTCTCTGGCTCTCTCTTTTTCTCTCTCAAGTAAAGATAAATCATCTGAAGCTAAGAGAAATTAAATGACTTGCCTATAGACTAGAAAGTTCCAGGGAGTGGAGCACATACTGGATGCAGAAAGGGAGAAATGCACCCCTTTAAACTGTGGTATTGGAGAAGACTTGAGAGTCCCTTGGACTGCAAGGAGATCCAACCAGTCCATCCTAAAGGAGATCAGTCCTGGGTGTTCACTGGAAGGACTGGTGTTGAAGCTGAAACTCCAGTACTTTGGCCACCTGATGCCAAGAGTTGACTCATTAGAAAAGACCCTAATGCTGGGAAGTGTTGGGGGCAGGAGGAGAAGGGGACGACAGAGAATGAGATGGCTGGATGGTATCACCAACTCAATGGATGTGGGTTTGGATAGACTCTGGGAGTTGGTGATGGACAGGGAGGCCTGGCGTGCTGTGATTCATGGGATGGCAAAGAGTCCGACATGACTGAGCAACTGAGTTGAACTGAACTGAATCACATAAATGCCTTATTGATCTGTCTCTGGAAAAGAATGTCTACACTTTCTTCTCTACTTCTGGAATTACCATCCTTCTGTTCATCCAGCTACAAGCTTCAGAACCAATTTTATCTCCTCCTTTTCCCTAGAATTCAAGATTCTTTGATTTTATCTTGGCAATGTTCAAAATATTATTGTCACTGAAAATGCCTAAATCCCGGTTTCCTGGCCTAGATTATTGCAATAAAAACATAAATTGAACATTCAACCCATTTTTCAATACTGCTGTGGTAGTCTTCAAAAAGCTTGAATACTTCATTACCTGATTCAGCTATCCATTGATGAGTGCTGGATGAAAACCATGTTGAGTTTAACATGACCTAAAAAAATGGACTCTTTGTTTCTTATCTGAATAGCTGATTTCCTTGAAAAGTGAAAGTGAAGTCGCTCAGTCATGTCTGATTCTTTGCAACCCCTGGACTGTAGCCCACCACAATCCTCCATCCATAGGATTTTCCAGGCAAGAATACTGGAGTGGATTGCCATTTCCTTCTCCAGAGGATCTTCCTGACCCAGGGATCAAACCCCAGTCTCCCACATTGTAGGCAGATGCTTTACTGTTTGAGCTACCAGGGAACTCCCCATCTAATTGTCCAAGAAAGGGAGAAGTTTAGTCTTTACCAAAACATGGCTGTGCTTTTCTAATTCAGTGCTGCTTTTCACTCTTTTTTCAGTATGATATCTACAGCTAAAATTTATTAAACTTACTTCATGCTCTGGGTTCTGTTTCAGCAATGTGTATATATTACCTCACTTATTCCTCACAATTTATTCCTAACAATCCTGTGAGATGAGTTTTCTTCTTCCTATTTTATAGTTGGTAAGCAGAGATTAAGTAAACTTCTAAAACTATTAAGCAAGTGGAAGTAGAATGTATATCGACTTTTATTTGACATTTCACCTTTGCTTCTCTTATTTTAGGAAAATTTCCCAATCTCAGATGCAAATATTGTATTCCAACTTATTGGGAAAGACCCTCATGCTGAGAAAGATTGAGGGCAGGAAGAGAAAGGGCGGCAGACAGAATGAAATGGTTGAATGGTATCACTGACTCAATGGACATCAATCTGAGTAAACTCTGGGAGATAGTGAAGGACAGGGAAGCCTGGTGTGCTGCAGTCCCTGGAGTCCCCTGCAGTCCAAAGAGTAGGTCACAACTTGGAGACTGAGCAACAACAAAGAATAACCTTTTCATGTTCTTTGTGTGGTATTGTATTTAATTTTCTAACGCCATTAAGGATTTTTGCAACTAAACTGGTAAAGAATATTTGTCTGTAGTTTTCTTGTCTTGAATGTTTTTTCTCTCTGAGTTTTGCATCAGAAGAATAATGAATTCATAAAATGAGTTAGGGAACTTTCCATTTTCTTCTGTTTTCTGATAGTATTTGTGTAGGACTAATATTAATTTTTCCTTTAATGTTTGATGAGATTTACCAATCAAGCCCCCTAAAGGAGGGCATGGCAACCCATTCCAGTATTCTTGCCTGGAGAATTCCATGGACAGAGGATCCTGGTGGGCTATACAGTCCATAGGGTCACAAAGAGTCAGACACAACTGAAATGACTTAGCATGCAAACACTAATCAAGCCATCTAGGCTTTTCTTTATAGAAAGTGTTTTGATTTTTAATTCAACTTTTTAATTGACATAGGGCTATTCAGATTTTCTGTTTCTTTCTGAGTCAAACTTTGACATTTCCCCCACCACCCCCCTCAAGGAACTTGTTCCTTTAACTAAAGTATTAAATCTATTTTGATAAAGTTTTCCATAATTTTATCCTTTTTGTATCTGTAGAATCCTCTTGAAACCGAGCAGGACTGTGTGGGATCTTCCTGGGTGCAAAAACATTTCCATGTCCCCATTTCTTGTTTGTGGGATAAAGTTTTTCAGCCTCCTACACCTTTTGAGAGTTCCAAAGTGTGGATTCAGTTACTAATCTGGGAAGGAAAGGAATGTAGAAACAATGAAACAGCAGTCAAGAGACAATAGTGGAGCATGGATCAGGGTCCTGATTCCTCCTCAAGGGATAAACAGAACAATTTGACACATATCTCTTGGTTCTTCTCCGGGAACTAAGATCCCCACCCAGGTGGAGGATGGTAACTTCAAGCTGAGCACAAGATTCCTAGGACACCACCCTATTAACTCACCACCAGCCACTCAGAAGGAAGTAACATACTCTATAGTCTTCACACCCAATTTTACTTTTAAAAACTCTTCCTGAAAACCATTGGGGAGTTTCAGTTCATTTCAGTTCAGTCACTCAGTCCTGTCTGACTCTTTGCGACCCTGCGGACTACAGCATGCCAGGCTTCCCTATCATCCATCACCAACTCCCAGGGCTTACTCAGTCTCCTATCCATTGAGTCAGTGATGCCATTCAACCATCTCATCCTCTGTTGAGTTTGGGGTGGTTTTTTGTTTTGGGTTGTTTTTTTTTTTTTTTGAGCAAGAGCCATTCATTTACCTTCCTCGGCTCTCTTTCTCTGCTCCAGCCTCTGATGTTTCTGTTTGTTTGGCTTCACTGTGTGTCAAGCACAGCAGCTTGACTTCAGCAACATTCTTTTTGTCTCTTTCATTCCTGACATTGATAATTTGTGTGCTTTCTCTTCCTTTAATGTTCAGATTAGCTAGTTTTATCAGTTTTATCAAAATGTTCTAAAAGTCTCAGTCTTGCTTTACTTATTTTCCTTATTCCTCTATTTTGTTCCATTGATTTCTGATCTTTGTTTCATTCATTCTACATAACTTTAGCTTCTTAGGTTAAAAGCTTGTATCATTAATTTTAGATCTTCTTTCTTTTTTAATGTAAGCATTGAATTCTATACATTTCCCTTTTACACTGCTTTGGTTTCATTCCACAAATTTTGCAATATTGTGCATTTATTATCATTCATCTCAAAATATTTTCTAATTCTCCTTTTGATTTCTTCTTTGGCCACTGGGTTAATTTCATTTCCAAATATTTGTTTAACTTTCAAAAGGTTTGACTTCTAAATATTTAGGGGAATTGGCAGCTACGTTCTGTTTGAATTCAAGTTCAGTTTGTTGTTCAGATGATAGGGTTTAGGTTTGGCCAACCCAAGATATGCCATTCTGGCATGTGGATTATTTCAATCTGAAATCAACCAAGGCTTCAAAGATTCAGGAAGAAGGTTTGAAATTCCCCTTTACTGCCTGAAAGAATTTAAAACAGAAGGCTTGTTCCAGTTATCTATCACCATACATAACTATAGTAAACTATGAACTTGGTATGGTAGCAGGGAGAAATCTAGGAAGGCCCTGTTGTTCAAAGCCCTCTCTGTGTTCCATTGTCTCTAGATGGCTCAGTTCAGTTCAGTTCAGTTCAGTCGCTCAGTCATGTCCGACTCTTTGCGACCCCATGAATTGCAGCACGCCAGGCCTCCTTGTTCATCACCATCTCTCGGGGTTCACTCAGACTCATGTCCATTGAGTCCGTGATGCCATCCAGCCATCTCATCCTCGGTCATCCCCTTCTCCTCCTGCCCCCAATCCCTCCCAGCATCAGAGCCTTTTCCAATGAGTCAGCCATGGCTCAGCCCACATTTATTTACCAAACACTAACTCTTTTCATCATCCTGAACTTACCTTATTTCCCTTTGAAGTCCCAGACCCCTACCTTCTTCTCCTTACTCCAGAATGAATTGTATACCTCATTAAAAAAAAAAAAAAAATTCATTTGGCTGCTTCTGGGCTTAGTGGCAGCACATAAGATCTTTTATCTTGCTTGTGGCATGTGGGAGTTTTGGTTGCAGCATTTGGGATCTAGTCTCTTGACCAGGGATCAAACTCAGGCCCTCTGCACTGGGAGTGTAGAATCTTAGCCACTGTACCATCAGAGAAGTCCCTCAATTGTATTTTAAATAGTGTAGTTCTGCTTGCATTAATTTCACTCAATTATTTTAATCAAAAACTGTCTTTAATGTAGCTTTAGTTTCAAAAATAATTTCTTGGACTACAGATATCTTGAATAATAATGTTTCTTTCAGCAACTTGAATATACCATCCCATTATTTTCTAGCCTCCATTGTTCCACTGATGAAAGGTCAAATGTTAATTTTACTATTATCTCTCTCTAGGTAACATTCATTTTTCTCTTGCTGTTTTCAAACTTTCTATTTAATTTTGGCTTTCATTATTTGAATCTGCAGTGCCTATGTATGATTTTCTTTTTTTTTAATTCTACTTAGGTTTCATACAGCCAGCCTCTAGGATTTTTAATTTTATGTTTTTTCAACAAATTTAGAAAAATGTAAGCCATTATTTCCTTAAATGTTTTTCTCTGCCCATTTCTTCAGTCTTTTCCTTCTGGAACTCTAATTACTGGGATGCTGCACCACTTGATATTGTCACAAAATCTTTTCCTTTTCTTCAATATTGCCTTCTTTTCTACTTGTCAGACAGGATAATTTTTATTGACCTATCTTCAAGTACACTGATTTTTTTTCTTGTGTCAATTAAAATCTACAGTTGAGTTTAGTATTATTTTTTTACTTGGTTATTGTACTTTTCAGATTTCAGTCAGTTCAGTTCAGTCGCCCAGTCCCATCCAGCTCTTTGTGACCACATGGACTGCAGCATGCCAGGCCTCCTTGTCCATCACCAACTTCCAGAGCTTGCTCAGACTCACGTCCACTGAGTTGGTGATGCCATCCAACCATCTCATCCTCTGTTGTCTCCTTCTCCCCCTGCCTTGAATCTTTCCCAGCATCATGGTCTTTTCTAATGAACCAATTGTTCACATCAGGTAACAAAGTATTGGAGCTTCAGATTCAGCATCAGTCCTTCCAGTGAATATTTAGGACAGATTTCTTTTAGGATAGATTGGTTTGATATCCTTGCAGTACCTTTTTAATTTTTAAAAATTGTTTTACTTTTTCTCTTGCTATCCCTAAAGGTTTACTCATTAATATATTTTTCTTTAATTATTTGAAAAACTTTTCTTTCATTGTTTGAGTATACTTTTAGTACTGTTTTGAAGTTTACAGCTGTTAAATTGAACCTCTGGTCACTTTAAATTGGTTTTTGTTTCAGAAAGCTTTTATCACAACGAACACATTTTAGTTGGAAATTAGGAACTCAAGCAACTATGAATCGTTTTGCTTTTCTGAGCAGTCAATCTTTTTGTCTACTAGTCTGGACCTTGCCTGGATTCACATTATGAAACCTGTCTCCGTGAAGTGTGTGGGAAGTGATGTCTCTGCTCAGTTGTTTTTGGCTTTCAGTTGCTGTGCCTTTTGTTCATTTGTTTGTTTTGCTTTTAGCGGGTATCCTGGAAGATTCCAGGATAGCTCAAGATTAAAAATTCATATTACAAAACACATGTGTGTGCACATGACTTGTCTTAATTTTGCTTGATGAAAATCGACAATTATAGGACTCTCACACACTGGAGTTTCTCTACCAGCACAGCCAGGTTTTCACACTTCTCATTCAGTCTAGTCTCCTCCTCTAGAACATGATGCCAGTGGGATTCAGGGGTGCTTGAGAGATCGTCTAGTCTACCCCTCTCGAATTGTCCCAAACAAACACGGTCATTGGTTTAGGCTATGGAGGTTTCTACTTTGAAGAACTCTGAACTCTGTCAACTTTACCTGAGGTCTTATCTTTGTGTTCTTATAGTGGCCAGGACTTTACCACACTTAATTTCCTTTTTATTTATTTATTATGGTTCAATATCATAACTGCTTCCTAACATCATCAAATACGGAGTTTTCTCGACACCCAAAAACCAGAATTCTGAAAACAATTAAAGTCACATGGAAAAAATTCAAAAAGTAACAAACACTTGCTGGAGATTTTGCAATTTTTAAGGCATTGGCTCATCTATTATCCACCATGTGTGGAAATTAAGTGTTGCTATAATTCCAATTTTATCAAAATTAAATGTTTAAATTGTTTAGATAGCAGTTATGATGCATATTCATGGGATTCATGAGACAATCCTGCTCTAACATCCCCATGAACCATCTCCTGCTCTAATATCTATCCTTGGCAGAGGTCCATATTCATTTTCACTCCAAATGCAATGCTTTTTCATTTATGCTAGCTTCTATAGCTCTAACATTGTAGGACTAATAAAGATCAGTGTTTCCCTGGTGATTCAGTCGGTAAAGAATCTGCCTGCAATGCAGGAGACCCAAGTTTGATCCTGGGGTCAGGAAAATCCTCTGGAGAAGAGACTGGCAACCCACTCCAGTATTCTTGCCTGGAGAATTCCACGGACAGAGGAGCCTGGGGGTGGTCCATGGGGTCACAGGAACTGGACACATCTTAGCGACTAAACCACCAACTACTACCATACCATATCATTTTCCTGTTTGGTCACATTTCACCTTGTCTATATTGCGAAACTTATAATTACTTGCATTATATATTTTCTTTAATGTTCGTGTGTTAATGATATGCTAAGATTAGTATTTTGGCTTAAATTGATAAACTATATATTACATAAATTTAAGTGTGAGTTATGAACTTGGTAATTATATGTAAATATACATGGTTCAAATTTAATCTGAGTTTAAAATATAAAAATATTTTTCCATTATTTGATTCTCAGATTGAGTTATTGATTAAAATTCTAAAATTCATAGTTTTTATATGATCTCTATTGGTGGTGGTGATTTAGTTGCTAAGTGGTATGTGACTCTTTGTGACTCCTTGGACTGTAGCCCACCAGGCTCCTCTGTCCATGGGATTTTCCAGACAAGAATAATGGAGTGGGTTGCCATTTCTTTCTCTAGGGGATCTTTCCAACTAGGGGATCAAACCCAGGTCTCCTGCATTGGAGGTGTATTCTTTTCTGACTGAGCCACCAGGAAGCCCAATATGGCACAAATATATTAATAAATTGCTTATAATGTTAGGCAGATATTTAGGATTAAATTTGATTTGCAATAAAGAAGCTTATCTTTTCAGGAATAAACCGATTTCTTCTCTCTTTTGCACAGGAAAATAACTGAAAAACTAATTCATGAAAACATGGTATCCAGTTCTTTATTTAATGACAGGAACTGGAAACTGTTTTGATGACAAAATACTACAAAAATAACATGTAATACTTTTGTTACAATTGACTGAATACCTACTATGTGCCAGGCTGCATCATTAGTAAATGTTTTATGTTTATTATCCCTTTCAGTTAGATCTAAAAAGGAAACTTTATTATATTGTTCAAAACTGGATTAAAATGTTTGAAAACTGGCTATAAATATGAGCACACACAAGAAAATTGGTCTTTTAGTCTGGGATTATCACTTCACTGTCTATAATATATCAAATAATACCTCCACTGAGTTCCATATACATTAAATTTAACAAATGTTGATTTACTAATAATTAAATGTAAAAAATTCCAGATTTTTTCATTAATATAACTCTGAGATTTAAAAACAAAAGACTATGAAAAATAATTTTATATTATCTTGCCTGCTTTTTTTAATGATTCACCAAAGGGGTAAAGTTTCCTTTAAAAGTCATTGACTATTTCAACTAAGTTTGGAGAGTATATCTAGCCATTTTAGAATGTGACTTTGTATCATTCTCTATGTTCAATTCAATTCAGTCGCTCAGCCGTGTCTGACTCTTTGTGACCCCATGAACCGACTCTTTGTGACCCCATGAACTTCAGCACACCAGGCCTCCCTGTCCATCACCAACTCCCGGAGTTCACTCAAATTCACGTCCATAGAGTCAGTGATGCCATTCAGCCATCTCATCCTCTGTCTTCCCCTTCTCCTCCTGCCACCAAACCCTCCCAGCATCAGGGTCTTTTCCAGTGAGTCAACTCTTCACATGAGGTGGCCAAAGAATTGGAGTTTCAGCTTTAGCATCATTCCTTCCAAAGAACACCCAGGGCTGATTGATCTCCTTTAGAATGGACTGGTTGGATCTCTTATGTTAGTGTGATGAAAATGACTGAAGACCAAGCAATGTCTAACAGGAATAGATTAAAGGTTCTCTTGAGCTCCACTGGAGACAGTTCCTGCTCAAAGCATGATTTTTGCCTTGATTATAAGGAGAAAAGTTTGTTGGGTCTAGCTGAACTGGAAAGGTAAGATCTGAGAATCAGATTCATTTGGGGAAACCAGAAAAATGATCTGAGGCTGAACGACACGACTCATTAATTTTGGCAAAGATTTCAACCTAAATCAATGGCCATATGTCAAAATAGAAATATATAAATTAACAGTGCAATTTTATAGATCATAAGTAGCATTTTGAGTTTTAAACAGTAGATAGATTAAATTTAGCATATTCATTTGGAGCTGCTGATAAATTAAACCAACCAAATAAAAACAACTTGTGGTATAAATGATGATTTCTTTGATACCACTCAAATTTTTTAAAAGAGGGAAGAGAAGCCAATTATAAATGTATTCATACACTTCAGAAATGACTAAGAAAAAATAATTATGGGTAATACTTTTGAACATATTGATGAAAAATATTTTAAAGGAAATTTATTTTTCCAAATATTTTATTGGTTGGATCAGTTTGGATTTTAGACATAGTTGCCCATGCCTAAATGCACTAGCATTTTCCGTGTCAAAATATTTTTTTTCCTGAAACTACCTAACTCATAGCAGCTGTCTATGTGAGAAGAGAGCAAGGATTGTTTTCACTTCACTCAAAGATTAATGATATTTTACAGCTTCAAACGAAGTTTTCAATTCTGGCTTTCATGGCAAGCAACTCCTTCTTGTCTCCTTTAATTTTATTGCCACTTTTTCAACATAATTATTCATTCTGTGGCATATTAAAATAGTCAACAACGCAAAAGTTTTTATTGGAAATAAGATTTTGCTTGATGTTAACTCTGCAGAAATACACTTCTTTCTTTCTCTCATTAACCAGGTAGCATTCCAGTCATTTTTTTGTTTTTGTTTCTGTTATATTTAATGCTAGCTAAGAGATATGGAAAAGGGGTGAGAGAGGGGAGTTGAATTTGTTCTATTTTCCTCCAGGTTGCATTTTACTCTGGTTTTCCAAAACTATGTTGTCAAATTTCAGCAATATAAATTAACTTAGAAAATAGGGAAATTATCACCTACATTCAAAATTCTCCTACCTGTTATCAGAGTCGAAACTACAGTAGCACAGGGTTATCAACATATATAAGAAATCAGCATGACCTCTCCCAGGCTCCTCCTGTTTCTGATAATCCACTTTAACTCTACTTTAAAAGCCAAGGCTCTACTGGTCACTTGTTAAACGCGTATGCAATTCCAGCACGAATAAACCAGACACAAAGAAAAAAATATACAAAGTGCCGAATTTACAGATACAGAAGTGGGATAGAGTTTACCAGAGACTAGAGAATGAGAAGAGGGAGGAATTACTGTTAACGGATATATAGTTTCAGCTTGGGAAGGTGAAAAATTCTGGAGATGGACAGTGGTTGACAGACAGTGTGAATATACTTAATGTCAGCGAACTGTACACTCAAAAACAGTTAAAATGGTAAATTTAGATAATGTATATTATGCTACAATAAAAAAGTTGATATAGTTCAATACACCATTTTAACTATAATTTGCAAAGTGATTTTGAAATGTTTCCATAAAATAAATAAGAAATTATCCCAAAATTGTGTGTAATGGAGATGGCAAGTATACAAACGGAACTTTAGAGAAATTATGAGAACAAGAGTTTTGTTGTCATTTTGTCAATCAAAACAAGCACTGGTTTATAGAGAACTCAGCAAAAGTAGTTTCTGATGATGATATTCCTCACAAAATTATTGTATTCCAAGGGTTTCAATTCAGATGGGCTGAACACCCAGTTTGCCTGGCTTGTACATTTGCACTGTAAACATGAAGGCACCAAACACTCTTCAGTGATCACATCACACTTCCACAGTCCAAGACCTGTGTACTTCACTCCATAGCAGTTCACCCAGACCATGACATTTGAGATGGCAAAATTTACTACACCACAATTCAAGGACTCTGGCTACAAATTATATTCAGGGTGGGAACGGTCAGACACTAAACAGAGTCACAGAATCCAAACTAGTCTGAATTAACTACTTATTCTGGTAGTAAATCTTGTTTCTTCACTAAGAGGATCTTTTCCCTTTGAAAAGTCTGATTCTACTTTGAAATTATTGTCAATAAAAATAGCTCCTATTATATTTAAGCTCCAGTTCTTCCAGATACTTTATAAGTGCTATCTCTAGGCATAATAATAGTTAATGAAATTGGTTATCATTTATTTCTCCTTATAGACCGGGAGCTGGGCTCAGAGAGGCCAATCCTTGCCAAGGCCACCTAATGAATGAGTGGTAGTGACTGGTTTTATATTCCTGTGCTGTGGTTCTCAAGTGTGTATTTTTCCCACTGTGCTTGCTTTCCACTGGAGCCCCAAGTTCTTTGCTTATTCTTCTTAATGCAGGACCTCTAACCTCTTGATTTCTTATTCTCTGAGACCTCTGTTCCAAAGTTAAGTTTCATGTGCTTCATTTAAACAAATTTGTCTCCTCAATCCTTTTTTTCTTCTACAGTCTAATAGCATGTCTTATTTTCAGTTAAATTTCTTGGCCTGAGATTTTGCTTTTCTTTGTTTCCAATTGTTCTGACTCTGCTAGACAATTCTAACTAACAATAAAAGTGGCTTTTCCAAAACAAGCAGAGAGAAAGTGTGTTTAAAAGCACGATTAAGGAAAGAAAATAGCCCAAACTCTGGTGATACTTCATGGCGCTTGCACAGGAAATATCAAATGAATATTCAAAGATCCAGTTAGGTATGTATAAACTTGTAGACAACATATGTTCAAAAGTTTACATGTCAATAGAAACCATTGACTGAAAAATAATTTGTATGCATCTGTATGATACTATAACTATCTTTTCAAACTTTTAAACAGTTAAAATGATAACTAGTCATCATTTTGCTTAGGAAAATAGGGACTTAAACATCTAACTTATTCCTTCTAAAAACTGAACAAAGCTCACTTTTTCTTTCATCTGAATTCTAACAATTCTTTAATCTTTTCAGAGGTTTTCACCATCTATCAGTCCCACCAGGAATTCACATTCTTGCTTGATGTTAGTGATCCATCAGAATAGTAAGCATTTTGCAGGCACCATTCTTGGATGGTGTGGTGGAAACTTTTGGGGACCAAGTCCTCCATATGCACCCTGGACTCCTTCCCAACTCCCTCTTGCTTCTCAAGGACATCACTGCCGCAATTACCATCCACTCCTACTGTCATAGTGTCTTCTTTTCGAATCATTTATATCAACCTACAAACATACTGAAGCATCTCCATTTGAAGAGAAACATCTCTCACATTCCTTTTCAGGAACATTGTATTCCATTGTTCTGCTTTGCTTCAAAGCTAAATAATATGGAGAATTTTGAACATTGCCAGTTGTTCCTCAGGCTCTTTCATTATGATTTCTGGTCCCACCACTCCATTGACACCGCAGCTATGAGTCTCTGGGGAACTCTAGGTTGCCACATCCAATAATCTCATCTCTGTCAGTGATGCCAACATAGCTGAGCTCTTCTTCCTACTTGAAACATGTTCTTTTGGCTTCCATGGAAACGCATTTTCTGGGTTTTGTTTTCCCTCACTATCCACTCCTTCTTTGTGATCTTCACTGTACCCTCTTCCTCTTTACACATTAGTTTGTCCCAGGGCATGGTCTCAGTTCATTTCTCTTCTCTCTGGATAGCATTCTCATTCTAAGAGCATTAAATGTCACTTGTATGCTGATGATTCTCAAATCTACTCCTTAATCTATTTATCTCCATATATACCCTTCATATAAATAAGCCAATTATCTATTTGATATCTCTACTTAGACCTCTGTAGGCATCTCACAGTTAACATGTCCCCTTTCCTCCAAAACTATCTCATCCATAGTGTCAGCCCTCACCTACCACCACCCACACAGCTGTTCAAGCCTAAAACCCAGGTGCCCTCCTTGATTCCTCAGCCTCTTACATCCAAATGAATATAATTCATGTCACCTCAACCTCCAAACCTTGTCCTGAATCTGCCTACTTCACACTCCATCCTTACACCAATACCCTGATCCAAGCCACCATTACTGTCTACCCCAGATGACTGTAATACTCCTCCAACTGGTCATCATGCCTCCATTATTCTTTTTAATCCATTCTCAACTCCACATCCAACGGTCAGATCCCCATTGAAACTCTTTAATAGCATACCATAGTACTGAAAAGGAAATTCCAACCTGACTCACAAGACTATATAATCTGACTCCTCCTTATACTCTCTATCATTTTCCATTTTTCCCCTTTACCCACTATGCTCTAGCCACAACCTTTAAACATTTAAATGGGTTTCTGCCTTAGACTTTTATAGTAGCTATGCACTTCTTGTGTGAATGCACTTCTAAATTTTTGGATAGCTGGCACCATTTTGTCAATCAGGTTTCATCTGAAGGTGCTTTCTATAGGTAACTAGTCTAACCGCTTGGTCCAAGAATTGCTTTCTTTTTTTTTTTTTTTTTTAGTGTCTGCTAGAAGGCAATGGCACCCACTCCAGTACTCTTGCCTGTAAAATCCCATGGATGGAGGAGCCTGGTCGGCTGCAGTCCATGGGGTCGCTAAGAGTCGGACACAACTGAGCGACTTCACTTTCACTTTAGTTACATCTAGATAGTACTTCTGTGGGTTCCTCCTGCAGTTCCTTTTAAAGAAACTCATTGAAATGTCTTCTGTAGAATAAAAACAAGATCTGAAACAGTAATTAAAATGTAAAAGCAGATTTTAACTAAGAATTATTGCAACAGGGAAAAGAAACCGTGGTACAGAACTGAACTCAATTCTTAATACAGCAAAGAAAAGTGGGGATTTATACCTGAGGAGATGGAGAGATGGAAAGTTAATAAGAGGGAACAACAGAAGTAAAGGTAAATTTATGCCTAAACCAATATGACAGATTTCTTGCTGAAGAGCAGCCAGGATGATCAGACAGTACCTGGCGGAGTGTGGGGATGAGGAATCCGATCAGATATGGAGGGTGGGGACTCTGGCTAAACAGACTTAGTGGGATTCTCGCTAAAATTAGACTTTTGAGGAATGCTCAAGGATGCAGCCTAGTCGAGTTCAAAGGAATCTGTCTGGAGTTTGGTTGAGGAGAGTCTTGTCAGTTCCAACACATCTAAAATGTAAAACTGGTTGTTTGTTCAGCTCTATAAATGCATCAGTTCAGTTCAGTCGCTCAGTCGTGTCTGACTCTTTGTGACCCCAAGGACTGTAGCACACCAGGCATCCCCGTCCATCACCAACTCCTGGAACTTGTTCAAACTCATGTTCATTGAATCGGTGATGTCATCCAACCATCTCATCCTCTGTCATCCCCTTCTCTTCTTGCCTTCAATCTTTCCCAGCATCAGTGTCTTTTCCGATGAGTCAGTTCTTCGCATCAGGTGGCTGAAGTATTGGAGTTTCAGCTTCAGCATCAGTCCTTCCAATGAATAATCAAGACTGATATCCTTGAGGATTGACTGTTTGGATCTCTTTGCAGTCCAAGGGACTCTCAAGAGTCTTCTCTAACACCACAGTTCAAAAGCACAATTCTTCAGTGCTCAGCTTTCTTTATAGTCCAACTCTCACATCCATTCATGACTACTGGAAAAACCATAGCTTTGACTAGATGCATCTTTGTCGGCAAAGTAATGTTTCTGCTTTTAATATGCTGTCTAGGTTGGTCATAACTTTTCTTCCAAGGAGCAAGTGTCTTTTAATTCTATGGCTGCAGTCACCATGTGCAGTGAGTTTGGAGCCCCCTAAAATAAAGTCTGCCACTGTTTCCATCTATTTGCCATGGAGTGATGGGACCAGATGCCATGATCTTCAGTTTTTGAATGTTGAGTTTTAAACCAGCTTTTTCATTCTCCTCTTTCACTTTCATCAAAAGGCTCTTCTCTTTGCTTTTTGCCTCTGCATATCTGAGGTTATTGATATTTCTCCCGGCAATCTTGATTCTAGCTTCTGCTCCATCCAGCCTGGCATTTCTCATGATGTACTTGGTATATAAGTTAAATAAAGCAAGGTGACAATATACAGCCTGATGTACCCAATTTCCCAATTTGGAACCAGTCTGTTGTTCCATGTCCATTTCTAACTGTTGCTTCTTGACCTGCATACAGATTTCTCAGGAGGCAGGTAAGGTGGTCTGGTATTCCCATCTCTCTTTAAGAATTTTCCACAGTTTGTTGTGATCTACAGAGTCAAAAACTGAAAAGTTTTCAATCACAGAAATGTATAAATGCATATTTCTAAATTAAGTGATGTCCTTTAAATTAAGGAGTGTGGTTATCTCGTTGTTGTTCAGTCACTCAGTCGAGTCCAAATCTTTGTGACCTGAAGTTTGCCCAAGTTCCTGCCCATTGATTGCATCAGTGATGCCATCCAACCATCTCATCCTCTGACGCCCTCTTCTCCTGCCCTCAATCTTTCTCAGCATCAGGGACTTTTCCAATGAGACGACTGTTTGTATCAGGTGACCAAAATACTGAATACTGGTTATCCTACCCTTTTAAATTAATCAATCTTTTTCTCCAATTGTAGAAACGTATCTTGGATATTATTTCTGTACCAACAGAGGTTGTTAATACTGGCTTCACACAGCATTTACTTCTGCTCCAGGTTTCTCGTTCTTCCCTGGGGAAGCTGATTTTCTCCTCTCTCACGAGCATGTGCACACTTTCAATGTTCTGAAAAATCCTTGGAAAACTACCTTACTTTGATTTTTAAAACACAGATCATAGAAAACATACAGAATTAACACAGTTGAGCAAATACACAATAAAAACTTTTACTTCCTGTTTATGTTTGTCTTTTTTTGGCCAGACTTATGAGCATCAGGTGGCAGAGGATGAGATGGTTAGATAGCATCACTGACTCAATGGACATGAAATTGAACAAATTTGGGGAGATAGTAAAGGACATAGAAGCCTGGCATGCTGCAGTCCATGGGGTCACAAAAACTCAGACATAACTTAGCGACTGAACAACAAAATGAGTATCATCTTTGGACTCCCCTGGTGGCACAGATGGTAAAGAATCCACCCGCAATGCATGAGACCAGGGTTTGATCCCTCGGTTGGGACAATCCCCTGCAGAAGGGAATGGTTACTCACCCAGTATTATTGCCTACAGAATTCCATGGATAGAGGAGCCTTGTGGCTTACAGGCCATGAGCTTGCAAAGAATTGGACACGACAACAACTGTTTCACTTTCATGAATATCATCACACTTTAAGTGAGAAATCTCTTGCTTAATACTTTTAGAATGGAAAGGTAAGATTTCCAACATAAAATAGGTTCTTTTCTATTACTTAAATATCTTTGACATTTGAATGTATATTGCTTTATCTGTTCTTTAGACAGCAGTTATTATATCAGTCAGCATCAGCTGAGTCTCACCTTAGTAACAAATAACCTCAAATCTTAGTGGCTTGTAGGTACAAAAGCTTGTCACTTTTATTTCCTGCAAGTTGGCTGAAGTAACTTTCACAACAGCCACATTCTGCTCTTCAGGCTGATACCATTTGCTGTGTCAAAGGAAGAGACAGTGACAAATTGCTCTCTATATTTTAAAAACTTCTATCCTGCATACTCATATCCCATTTTCCAAAGTCACATTACCATGCCTAACATCCAAGGGAAAGGGCAGAGTACTCCCACCATCTGCAGAGAAGGTGAAGTATCACCCTGATAAACAGCCCTAATGACTCCCAAAGCTATATCATATACAAATATGATATATATATGTATATCATATATAATTCTATAAATTAACAAGGATGCAGCCAACCATTCTTTGCACGAAGTCAAGCATCAAAGAGGTTAGATAGCACTTGTGTCAGTTGAACTAAATAAGCATCAAGCCTTCATTATTTCAAAGGCTCTTAACGAATTACTCCTTTTCTATTTCCACTGTTTCCACAGTACTTATTATCTCCTCTCTTGTTACTGCAATCCTCTGCTTGCATAAATCTTCTCTGCTGCTGCTGCTGCTGTTAAGTCACTTCAGTCGTATTCGACTCTGTGTGACCCCATAGATGGCGGCCCACCAGGCTCTACCGTCCCTGGGATTCTCAAGGCAAGAACACTGGAGTGGGTTGCCATCTCCTTCTCCAATGCATGAAAGTGAAAAGTGAAAGGGAAGTCGCTCAGTCATGTCTGACTCTTGGCGACCCCATGGACTGCAGCCCACCAGGCTCCTCCATCCATGGGATTTTCCAGGCAAGAGTACTGAAGTGGGGTGCCATTGCCCTCTCCTCTACTACAGTCCATTCTGATTAGCTTTATATGAATACTGCTTCTATCATATCACTCCCTTGCCAGTAAAGTAAATAAAAACAGAAAGTAGTAAAGTAAAAGTCACTCAGTCGTGTCCTACTCTTTGTGACCCCATGGAATGTAGCCTACCAGCCTTCTCCGTCCATGGGATTCTCCAGGCAAGAATACTAGAGTGGGTTACCATTTCCTTCTCCAGGGGATCTTCCCGACCAAGGGATCGAACCCGGGTCTCCCGCTTTGGAGGTAGACGCTTTAACCTATGAGCCACCAGGGAAGCCCAAATAAAAACAGAAGACAGCTAAAAATGAGACAAACTGTTTATGTAGCTGGACCCTTCAAGCCTTTCACAATCTGTCAGCAATTAACCTTAGTTTTCACAGAATTTATAAATGCAACCAGATTGTTTGCTTACCTCAAATATTTATCATCTTTTCCTACAATGTTGTTAAAATACTTCTCTTGATTTAAATTCTCACTCTTCCGTCTTTTACTATCAATCTAACCCATTCTTAAACACTTAAACTTCTAACTCCTCTAGGAAATTTTATAAAAATGTTTTGTTTTGTTTTGTTAATTTCTTTGGCTGCAGCAGGTCTTATTTGTGGTACCAGGAATGTGGGATCTACTTCCCTGACCAGGGATCAAACCCCAAACGTCTCTTGGGAACTCAGAGTCATAGCCGCTGAATCACCAGGGGAGTTTGCTCCTTTGTGAAATTTTATTCTACAAGCAATTGCTAGAGAAACTTTACGTTCATCTCAGGTAAAACCTTAGAATGCTGTGCTTGCTTCGTTATTCAATTAAATTTCACTGAGCACATAGTATATTCCAGGCAGGATGGTAGTTGCATGTGTTAGAACATCCAATATACATCTCAGACTAACCAGATCCAAAACAGAACTCTTGACTTTTCCCTCTCAAACATGCTTTCCCCTCATTTTTCTCCAACCCTATTATTAGCAACCTCATTCACCTGGCTGTATATGTGGACAACCCGGAGTATTTCTTTTCTATGCTTTTTTTTTTTTTTCATATCCAATTTATCAATAAAACACCTTCAAAATATCTCGTCTAGTTACTTCTCACCACTTTCATTTCTATCTCTATAGTTTGAGCCATCATCATCTCTTTTTTGATTGTGTTCACAATAGTGAACTCTCTAGATTGTATTTATGCTTACCTTAGACCATGCTCATTTCTATTCAAAATGACCATTTACAATAAAATTAAAAGCCTGTTTTCTTGCCCACTAGGCATAAAATTTGGCCTTTTGTTGTTTCTTAGACCTCATTCCATCTTTCTGCCTCAAGTTCAGCCTCTCTGCTCTCCTCGCACTGGTACACAGGACAAGTCCATGCTGCCACAGAGCACTTTCACTCATTTGTTCTGGTTGTGAATCTCTTCCTGTCTGGCCTGACTTTCAGTTCAGTCATTCAGCTGTATCCAACTCTTTGCAACCCCATGAATCGCAGCATGCCAGGCCTCCCTATCCATCATCAACTCCTGGAGTTCACTCAGACTCACGTCCATCGAGTCCATGATGCCATCCAGCCATCTCATCCTCTGTCGTCCCCCTTCTCCTCCTGCCCCCAAACCCTCCCAGCATCAAGGTCTTTTCCAATGAGTCAACTCTTCGCATAAGGTGGCCAAAGTACTGAAGTTTCAGCTTTAGCATCATTCCTTCCAAAGAATTCCCAGGGCTGATCTCCTTCAGAATGGACTGGTTGGATCTCCTTGTGGTCCAAGGGACTCTCAAGAGTCTTCTCCAACACCACAGTTCAAAAGCTTCAATTCTTCGGTGCTCAGCCTTCTTCACAGTCCAACTCTCACATCCATACATGACCACAGGAAAAACCATAGCCTTGACTAGACGGACCTTAGTCAGCAAAATAATGTCTCTGCTTTTGAATATGCTATCTAGGTTGGTCATAACTTTTCTTCCAAGGAGGAAGCGTCTTTTAATTTCATGGCCTCAGTCACCATCCGCAGTGATTTTGGAGCCCCAAAAAATAAAGTCTGACACTGTTTCCACTGTTTCCCCATCTATTTCCCAAGAAGTGGTGGGACCGAATGCCATGATCTTTGTTTTCTGAATATTGAGCTTTAAGCCAACTTTTTCACTCTCCTCTTTCACCTTCATCAAGAGGCTTTTAGCTCCTCTTCACTTTCTGCCATAAGGGTGGTGTCATCTGCATATCTGAGGTGATTGATATTTCTCCCAGCAATCATGATTCCAGCTTGTGTTTCTTCCAGTCCAGCGTTTCTCATGATGTATTCTGCATAGAAGTTAAATAAGCAGGGTGACAATATACAGCCTTGACGTACTCCTTTTCCTATTTGGAACCAGTCTGTTGTTCCATGTCCAGTTCTAACTGTTGCTTCTTGACCCGCATACAGATTTCTCAAGAGGCAGGTCAGGTGGTCTGGTATTTCCATCTCTTTCAGAATTTTCCACAGTTTATTGTGATCCACACAGTCAAAGGCTTTGGCATAGTCAATAAAGCAGAAATAGATGTTTTTCTGGAACTCTCTTGCTTTTTCCATGATCCAGCGGATGTTGGCCATTTGATCTCTGGTTCCTCTGCCTTTTCTAAAACCAGCATGAACATCAGGAAGTTCACGGTTCACGTATTGCTGAAGCCTGGCTTGCAGAATTTTGAGCATTACTTTACTAGCATGTGAGATGAGTGCAATTGGGCGGTAGTTTGAGCATTCTTTGGCATTGCCTTTCTTTGAGATTGGAATGAAAACTGACCTTTTCCAGTCCTGTGGCCACTGTTGAGTTTTCCAAATTTGTTGGCATATTGAGTGCAACACTTTCACAGCATCATTTCAGCATTTGAAATAGCTCAACTGGAATTCCTTCAACTCCACTAGCTTTGTTCACAGTGACGCTTTCTAACACCCACTTGACTTCACATTTCAAGATGTCTGGCTCTAGATGAGTGATCACACCATCGTGATTATCTGGGTCATGCAGATCTTTTTGTACAGTTCTTCTATGTATTCTTGCCACCTCTTCTTAATATCGTCTGCTTCTGTTAGGTCCAGACCATTTCTGTCCTTTATCGAGCCCTTCTTTGCATGAAATGTTCCCTTGGTATCTCTAATTTTCTTGAAGAAATCTCTAGTCTTTCCCATTCTGTTCTTTTCCTCTATTTCTTTGCACTGATCGCTGAAGAAGCCTTTCTTATCTCTTCTTGCTATTCTTTGGAACTCTGCATTCGGATGCTTATATCTTTCCTTTTCTCCTTGGCTTTTCACCTCTCTTCTTTTCACAGCTATTTGTAAGGCCTCCCCAGACAGCCATTTTGCTTTTTGCATTTCTTTTCCATGGGGATGGTCTTGATCCCTGTCTCCTGTACAATGTCACAAATCTCATTCTGTAGTTCATCAGACACTCTGTCTCTCAGATCTAGGCCCTTAAATCTATTTCTCACTTTCACTGTATAATCATAAGGGGGTTTGACTTAGGTCATACCTGAATGGCCTAGCAGTTTTTCCTACTTTCTTCAATTTCAGTCTGAATTTGGCAATAAGGAGTTCATGATCTGAACCACAGTCAGCTCCTAGTCTTGTTTTTGTTGACTGTATAGAGCTTCTCCATCTTTGGCTGCAAAGAATATAATCAGTCTGATTTTGGTGTTGACCATCTGGTGATGTCCATGTGTAGAGTCTTCTCTTGTGTTGTTGGAAGAGGGTGTTTGCTATGAGCAATGCATTTTCTTGGCAAAACTCTATTAGACTTTGCCCTGCTTCATTCCACATTCCAAGGCCAAATTTGCCTGTTCTTCCAGGTGTTTCTTAACTTCCTGCTTTTGCATTCCAGTCCCCTATAATGAAAAGGACATCTTTTGGGGGTGTTAGTTCTAAAAGGTCTTGTAGGTCTTCATAGAACTGTTCAACTTCAGCTTCTTCAGCATTACTGGTTGGGGCATAGACTTGGATAACTGTGATATTGAATGGTTTGCCTTGGAAACGAACAGAGATCATTCTGTCATTTTTGAGACTGCATCCAAGTACTGCATTTCACACTCTTTTGTTGACCATGATGGCTACTCCACTTCTGAGGGATTCCTGCCCGCAGTAGTAGATATAATGGTCATCTGAGTTAAATTCACCCATCCAGTCCATTTTAGTTTGCTGATTCCTAGAATGTCGACGTTCACTCTTGCCATCTCTTGTTTGACCACTTCCAGTTTGCCTTGATTCATGGACCTGACATTCCAGGTTCCTATGCAATATTGCTCTTTACAGCATCGGACCTTGCTTCTATCACCAGTCACATCCACAGCTGGGTTGTGTTTTTCTGGCTTCATCCTTTCATTCTTTCTGGAGTTATTTCTCCACTGATCTCCAGTAGGGTGTTGGGGACCTACTGACCTGGGGAGTTCCTCTTTCAGTATCCTATCATTTTGCCTTTGGCAGAAAGTGAAGAGGAACTAAATAGCCTCTTGATGAAAGTGAAAGAGGAAAGTGAAAAAGCTGGCTTAAAGCTCAACATTCAGAAAACAAAGATCATGGCATCTGGTCCCATTACTTCATGGGAAATTGATGGGGAAACAGTGGAAACAGTGTCAGACTTTATTTTAGGGGCTCCAAAATCACTGCACATGGTGATTAGAGCCATGAAATTAAAAGACGCTTACTCCTTGGAAGAAAAGTTATGACCAACCTAGATAGCATATTCAAAAGCAGAGACATTACTTTGCCGACTAAGGTCCATCTAGTCAAGGCTATGGTTTTTCCTGTGGTCACGTATGGATGTGAGAGCTGGACTGTGAAGAAGGCTGAGCACCAAAGAATCAATGCTTTTGAACTGTGGTGTTGGAGGAGACTCTTGAGAGTCCCTTGGACTGCAAGGAGATCCAACCAGAGGGAGATCAGCCCTGGGATTTCTTTGGAAGCAATGATGCTCAAGCTGAAAGTCCAGTACTTTGGCCACCTCATGCGAAGAGTTGACTCATTGGAAAAGACTCTGATGCTGGGAAGGATTAGGGGCAGGAGGAGAAGGGGACGACAGAGGATGAGATGGCTGGATGGCATCACGGACTCGATGAATGTGAGTCTGAGTGAACTCCGGGAGTTGGTGATGGACAGGGGAGGCCTGGCGTGCTGCGATTCATGGGGTCGCAAAGAGTTGAACATGACTGAGTGAGTGAACTGAACTGAACTGAACTGAATGGGGTTCTCAAGGCAAGAATACTGAAGTGGTTTGCCATTCCCTTCTCCAGTGGACCACATTCTGTCAGACCTCTCTACCATGGCCCGCCTGCCCTGGGTTGCCCCGCGGGCATGGCTTAGTTTCATTGAGTTAGATAAGGCTGTGGTCCTAGTGTGATTAGGTTGGCTAGTTTTCTGTGAGTATGGTTTCAGTGTGTCTGCCCTCTGATGCCCTCTTGCAACACCTACTGTCTTACTTGGGTTTCTTTTACCTTGGGCATGGGATATCTCTTCACGACTACTCCAGCAAAGCGCAGCCGCTGCTCCTTACCTTGGATAAGGGTATCTCCTCTCTGCTACCCTTCCTGACCTTCAACGTAGGATAGCTCCTCTAGGCCCTCCTGCGCCCGCGCAGCCACCACTCCTTGGACGTGGGGTTACTCCACCCAGCAGCCACCCCTGGCCTGACTTTATATTCCACTTAAACCAAGTCTCTTCTACAATGACATTTTACCAGAGAGGTTTTCTCTGACTACTCTGTAGAAAATAATACCTGTCACCCTTAGCTTCTTAATGGGGACGACTGAGGATGAGATGGCTGGATGGCATCGCGGACTTGATGGACGTGAATCTGAGTGAACTCCAAGAGATGGTGATGAACAGGGAAGCCTGGTGTGCTGCAATTCATGGGGTCGCAAAGAGTCGGACACGACTGAGCAACTGAACTGAACTGTTTTACTTTTTTCATAGAATTAATCATCATCTATATTCTTTATCTCTCTCTCTCTATTTTATTACTTTACTCTCTACTTCCTCTTCCAAGAGGAATATGAACTTGACAAAAGCAGAAACTTTATTTTTGCTCATCACTGTCATGACAGTGTCTAGAACAATGCTTGCCATATAGTAGATGATCAATATTTTTGCCAAAGGAATGAATGGGTGACAAGGGCAATTATCAATTACCTGGATGAATACTGCTCTCATGATTACATTTCTTCCCATATTTGATTTTCTTATGTAATTCAGGAGCATTTGGGGAGTTTAAAAAAGCAATGTATATATATGGCTAGATTCTCAGAAATATTAATGAATACCCATCCAGCTAGTGAAAGCCAGCTTTAAAGTGCTTTTGTAAACAAGGTAATCCAACAGCAGAAAAACCTGTATGCTTGTGTATCTCTGTATGTGTTTTCCTTCCATGCATTCTGACCAGACCATATACTAGAACCATTCCAGGCAAATATAACTGGATCTGAATTAGTTGGTCAAGAGTATAAGTGTTGAAGTTAAAAAAATAAAAAAAAAAGGAGAAATGTTTAAACCTTGATTGCCTGAACTCTTTTGGGCTAACTCTATGTATCTGTAGGGATGGTGTGAAGATTAAAAGAGATACTATATGCAATTATCTTAATAAATATCATGTACATAGAAAGCACTAATTGCTTGATATTAATATTTTTATTATCCATGGAAGACTAAAGAGCATCCCGTACATGAAAGAACTTTCAGCTCATGAAGTTCATAGCAGCCTACATTTATCACCGAACTAAAAGAATTACTCTCACAATGTCTGCCATGTCAGCTTTAAAACAATATATAATTTGTTCTGGTTTACTCATAGGAAAAGAAGATTTGTGGAAAATAAAATCTAATGATCTTGATGTTTCTCCTAGATATCATCAAAAGCAAGATAAGATTCAGAGCCCTGGTAAACCTGATTTAATAGTTCCTAGAACTCTGGGATTGTCTACCATCTATACTCTCCTAAATTTGATGGTGTTAATATGAACTGACATTTAATTATTTGCATAGCCTATTTAAAATTAAACTAGCAACATGCTCTAAGTTCTTTTCAAGCATGAATACATTCTCCTTTTGTCCTAGATATTGTTATGAATGGGTTATACGAAAGATGATTTTTGACACTTGAAAAGAATGAGATATCGCTAAGGACCAGCAAGACAGCATCAAGAACAAGTCATGTAGGGACTTTCCTGATGGTCTAGTGTTTAAGACTCTAAGGTCCCAATGCAAGGGGGACTCGTTTGATCCCTGGTTTGGGGGAAAAATCCCATAGCCATGTGACACAGTTAAAAAAAAAAAAAAAGAAAGAAAATATCATATAGTCAAACTCACATTCTGTCTTCATGACTGGACAGTCTAGACTAACAGGTCAAGAGAAAATAAAAGCTATATGAATTTACTGATGCATTTAGTCTTTTGTGATAAATTGGGAGCTCCCATTGAAGAAAGTGTGTGGGACAGTAAAGCAACACGGATTAACAACTGGTTCAAAACGTGTGCTTTCCAATGTTAATTATCAGTAGATCAGTATCACCAGGAATCAGATCCCTCATGGAATTCCATAGGGGCTTTGTATGGGTTTAACTTCAACATTTATATATTCCAAATACAGGAAACAAAATAATTAACTTTGTGCGTAGCAAGAGCTTGGGAAAGATTGTTAACAAGATTAGCGAAGGAATCAAATTTCAAATTGATTTCTTCAAACTGATACACTGGACTGAATGCAACAGTACAAGATGTACTCAGCAAACTGGTCATGGATTCAGATCAGTGATTTAGGCAGGACAGGCTTTCTGACTTGGTGACAGCTCCTGTGAAAAGACTCAGGCTTACACTGAAGAGAAGCCAAGAAGGCAAAGCAGTCACTCAGTCCTTGGTGTTTGCTCAGCCTCCCCTTGCTTGTTGTGTGATCTTGGGTAACTTACTCAATTATCTTGAACTTTAATTTCCTGTCTTTAAGTGGGAATAACAATCACTTGTAAAGATAATGAATTGAGGGAGGCATGATATTTTTGGGAGATTAACTGTCTTCCTTTTTTCTTCTGCTTATTGCCCCTTCTCCTGCTCCCTATTCAAATTTCTAACTAGCATATAAACATAGCTTCTGAAAATGATGGAGTAGAGGAGAAAATAGAGGGGATTCAGGATGTCTGCATTTGTTTTTCATAAGTTTTCCTTTGGCCACAGGGGCTGAGGGGTGCCAGTTCCTAACCAAGGAAGTAAGCCCACACCCTTGGCAGTGAAAGTGCAGAGTCCTAACCACTGGACCACCAACAAATTCTCATGATTTTTGTAATGTTAAGCACCAAGAGAACAGAGAGGAGCTGAGATACAGGCAAAATGTTGGGACACAGCAGAGAAAGAGAAGTTATTTTCCTTTTCTCAGGTTGGAAGGGAAGGAAGAGAGATGGTGGGACGTACTGAGAGCCGATTATATTCTGTGCAGCCAAAGATGAAGAAGCTCTATACAGTCAACAAAAACAAGACCAGGAGCTGCCTGTGGTTCAGATCATGAACTCCTTATTGCCAAATTCAGACTGAAATTGAAGAAAGTAGGGGAAACCGCTAGACCATTCAGGTATGACCTAAATCAAATCCCTTATGATTATACAGTGGAAGTGAGAAATAGATTTAAGGGCCTAGATCTGAGAGGCAGAGTGCCTGATGAACTATGGAATGAGGTTCGTGACATTGTACTGCAGATAGGGATCAAGACCATCCCCATGGAAAAGAAATGCAAAAAAGCAAAATGGCTGTCTGGGGAGGCCTTACAAATAGCTGTGAAAAGAAGAGAGGTGAAAAGCCAAGGAGAAAAGGAAAGATATAAGCATCCGAATGCAGAGTTCCAAAGAATAGCAAGAAGAGATAAGAAAGGCTTCTTCAGCGATCAGTGCAAAGAAATAGAGGAAAAGAACAGAATGGGAAAGACTAGAGATTTCTTCAAGAAAATTAGAGATACCAAGGGAACATTTCATGCAAAGAAGGGCTCGATAAAGGACAGAAATGGTCTGGACCTAACAGAAGCAGACGATATTAAGAAGAGGTGGCAAGAATACATAGAAGAACTGTACAAAAAGATCTGCATGACCCAGATAATCACGATGGTGTGATCACTCATCTAGAGCCAGACATCTTGAAATGTGAAGTCAAGTGGGTGTTAGAAAGCGTCACTGTGAACAAAGCTAGTGGAGTTGAAGGAATTCCAGTTGAGCTATTTCAAATCCTGAAAGATGATGCTGTGAAAGAGCTGCACTCAATATGCCAACAAATTTGGAAAACTCAGCAGTGGCCACAGGACTGGAAAAGGTCAGTTTTCATTCCAATTCTAAAGAAAGGCAATGCCAAAGAATGCTCAAACTACCGCCCAATTGCACTCATCTCACATGCTAGTAAAGTAATGCTCAAAATTCTGCAAGCCAGGCTTCAGCAATACGTGAACCGTGAACTTCCTGATGTTCAAGCTGGTTTTAGAAAAGGCAGAGGAACCAGAGATCAAATGGCCAACATCCGCTGGATAATGGAAGAAGCAAGAGAGTTCCAGAAAAACATCTATTTCTGCTTTATTGACTATGCCAAAGCCTTTGACTGTGTGGATCACAATAAACTGTGGAAAATTCTGAAAGAGATGGGAATACCAGACCACCTGACCTGCCTCTTGAGAAATCTGTATGTGGGTCAAGAAGCAACAGTTAGAACTGGACATGGAACAACAGACTGGTTCCAAATAGGAAAAGGAGTACGTCAAGGCTGTATATTGTCACCCTGCTTATTTAACTTCTATGCAGAGTACATCATGAGAAATACTGGGCTGGAAGAAACACAAGCTGGAATCATGATTGCTGGGAGAAATATCAATCACCTCAGATATGCAGATGACACCACCCTTATGGCAGAAAGTGAAGAGGAGCTAAAGGGCCTCTTGATGAAGGTGAAAGAGGAGAGTGAAAAAGTTGGCTTAAAGCTCATCATTTAGAAAACAAAGATCATGGCATCCGGTCCCATCACTTCATGGGAAATAGATGGGGAAACAGTGCCAACAGTGTCAGACTTTATTGTTTTGGGCTCCAAAATCACTGCAGATGGTGACTGCAGCCATGAAATTAAAAGATGCTTCCTCCTTGGAAGAAAAGTTATGACCAACCTAGATAGCATATTCAAAAGCAGAGACATTACTTTGCCGACTAAGGTCCATCTAGTCAAGGCTATGGTTTTTCCTGTGGTCATGTATGGATGTGAGAGTTGGGCTGTGAAGAAGGCTGAGCACTGAAGAATTGATGCTTTTGAACTGTGGTGTTGGAGAAGACTTTGGAGGGTCACTTGGACTGCAAGGAGATCCAACCAGTCCATTCTGAAGGAGATCAGCCCTGGGGTTTCTTTGGAAGGAATGATGCTGAAGCTGAAACTTCAGTACTTTGGCCACCTCATGTGAAGAGTTGACTCATTGGAAAAACTCTGATGCTGAGAGGGATTGGGGGCAGGAGGAGAAGGGGACGACCGAGGATGAGATGTCTAGATGGCATCACGGACTCGATGGACGTGAGTCTGAGTGAACTCCGAGAGATGGTGATGAACAGGGAGGCCTGGCATGCTGCGACTCATGGGGTCGCAAAGAGTCGGTCACGACTGTGTGACTGAACTGAACTGAGAGCCGAGAGTGGAGTGGTTTCCTGTGCTGCCTCCCAGTTAGAGACCCAGAGGGGAGTCATGGCCCCAGAAAAGGGCTCCTTGCAGGGACAACGCTGATGGACTATGATAGCCCATTAGGGAGTCAACAAAGAACCTGACCTGAAGGACCCTCACTGACAATCTGTGTAAACTAATACCCATACAGCGTGCTACCTGCTACCACACATAAATCAAAGACCACTTCCAGTGGTTAGGACTCTGCACTTCCATTGTGAGGGGGCCAAGTTCTCTTCCTGTTCAGGGAACTAAGATCCCTCAAGCTGCGGATCTCAGCCAAAAAATAAAAAGATATCAAGCACTACTTTTCTTTTATTCCCCCTGCTGAAGAAAGTAACAAGCCTGGTGAAAGGGGAGGAATCAAAATAGTTAAGGTAGAAGAAGGTATTAAAACAAAACTTGGGTTGAATTATTTATAGACTAAGATAATATCTTGAACAACTTTGATTTGTTAGAATAAAATTTATATACTCCTTGGCACATAGTAGAAGATCAATACAATAAAGACAACTCCTATCCCAACTATAAATATTTTATGTGGCTATTCAAAAGGTCAATACTAACTTTTATTTATGCAAGAGTAATGTCTAGTTCAGGAAAGGTAAGGATCTCACTCTCATCAGGGACGAAGTGTGGAATCCACTTAGAGTACATTTTTCATGTGGGCCGATAATGACTTATATGTCTGTAGTGAAGAGTGATTCACATGGGTAGTGAGGAGTTGGGCACTGTATGGTTAAAACAACTAGGGCTGAACAAGGGGCGGCTGAGGGGAGAGATGATAGCTGTCTTCAGAGATTTAAAAGGCTTTTTGTGGAAGATAGCATGTCCTTGTTCTGAATAGAAGTTGATGGCATGAATGTTTGATTCAATCAACAGAAAAAGGAAGTTTCTCATAGTTGAGTGTTCATCAATGCTAAGGATTCAAACAGATGTTCAATATTCATTTTGTCTGGAATGCTGTCAGAGGATTCCTGTTTGCAGAGGAATGTGGCCTGGCAATTTCCATTTTAGGATGATATATGGGGCAGGCGGAGTCAACCAATATCACCGAATTCCAGGAAATATGCTGGATGCTCTGTATCTTTAGCTCACTGAGTCTGCTGATGAGTTAAAAATTGTAAGTATAACCAACATAACACAGTTTGCATAGTAAACTGGCAGAGTTTATAATGCCGGTAAATTAAAGGACCAAGTTTTAAACTGAGGTTATTGCATTATAAGATTATGGACTCACCTCTGCACACTTCATTTCCCTTTCAAAGGAATGAAAAAATCCTTAGTTTGAGGATTAAAGTATCAAAATACACAGATAAATTTGGTATTTATATTTATTTCTTTGCCCGTTTTTTTCCTGGTTCCTTTTAGCTTCAGAATTCTATGAGTAGAAAAACTACCTGTATGAACTTGGAAGCAGATCGCTCCCCAGTCGAGCCTTCAGATAAGATCACAGCCTTAGCCAAAACCTTTGTTGCAGTCTCATGAGAGACATTATACTTAGCTCTCCTCAGATTCCTGAACCCGAGGACTGTGCAATAATAAATATGTTTGTTTTAATAATATTCTATGAATGGAACTTAAATTCCTTTGGAATAGTCTTGTGTAATAGAGGCTTATTTGAATTGCAAGACCTGGGTCCTAGGCCCTGGTCACTTCAGTCTAGATACCTGGGTCCTAGTTCCTGGTTGCTGCCAGCTGGTTTATGCAGGTGTCACACCTCTGGGTCTCATTTTCCTATCTGTAATATGAGAGGACTGGACACTAGAACTCTAGTCTTCCTTAAGTACTACAATTCAATGTCTCTATTAGTCATATGGTTTATTCATCAAAATAAATACTGATGAAAGTCACAAGAAGAACACACCCTGGATTTTTCAAGCCTCCAGACTTGGTGGCAGTGTTCCAGCATCCTTTGTGCAGATAGCTGTCTGTGTTCAAGTCCTGTTCTACCTCTTCTCCACCCCTACTAGCCTGTATCACTAGCCAATCAATGTCATGTACAGTTTTTGGCACTTCTGCTTGTGGCCTGTGTGTGCATGCTCTCAGTTCATGCTGGGCTCTGGATGCGTATACAGCACTGGCATTTGGTTTTGCCTCCTGTATTTTCATGGATTAACTGGTGGTACCCAAGGGTGAGGGAACATGTTTGCAAGTGTGAGTCCTTTTTTCCCCTTCTCATTTCCAAGGGGGTGTGTCCAGATCCCTTTGCCAGGCAGCTACTTTATAGGAGGCCAAGCAGTGGACTTTTCCCACTGAGTAACTGGATTTGCATTTGCAAATCAATCCTCCTGAATATTAGGTGAACATCTAGTCAGTCCCATGTTAATATCCCTTCTTTCTTTCTTTCTTTCTTTCTTTTTTTTTTTTTTTTTTGTGGTGCAGATTTTAAAAGAAAGCAAGACTTGTCCAGCCCTATCCCTGAGTCCCAGTGAAGCAGCAGGAGGGGGCTGAAGAAGGAGGGTCCCAGGCCTGATTGTGGAGCAAGCAGTCTGTCACTTGTCCTGCCCAGTTTTTGCTTTCACTTAACCCCCCCTGCAACCACTCTCATATCTCTCAGGCTGTTTCTGCCGCTTGTTAGCTTCTCTCCAGAAGGGATTTGAACAATACAAACCAAAGGCAATGTCAAAGCTTCACCGTGTTACCACTCCTTAGGAGTACTTAGATACTTTTCAACAGAAGACAAAATTCTAAGCCAAAAGGATGGAATTACAGGTGTCAACAAATCAGTGGGAGAAGGCAGTGGTGTATTTCTGTGCTGGGCATAGGAATAGGGCGACTGCCGCAGGTTCCTCTTAAGGCTGGTCTTCACCCTTGGTTGGAGAAGGGCGCGCTGAGGGACTCTCACCCACTCTCTCCCAGCAGAGACCAAGAGATTTGGTGATGGTATGGAGTGGCTGGGTGCGCGCTGAGGACAGACGGCTCACCCTTCACCGTGATAATCATTATAGAAAGAACAAAAGAAGCGAGGGGTAGGGGGAAGACATGAAAGAAAAGCAAGGAGAAGAGCAAAGAAGGACTGAAAAGCAAGAAACAAAAAGGAGAAAGCAAGGCAATGGCGCGGGAACTTGGCTGCGGGGTTCCGCGCACTCGGGCTGCACCCCAGGGGAACAGGGAGAAGATGCCCCCATCCCCGCGGGCCTTCCGAGCTGCTCAGGTCTCGCAGGGAGGGTCTCCTGGATTCAGGGCGCCCGGCTTCGGGCGACCTCTGGGCCTGCCCCGCCCGCTCCCCCGCCGGGCAGCCGAGCCGGGCAGGGAGCCAGTCTCCCACCCACTCCGGCCCCAGCAACTTGCCCCTCGCTGCTCGCCTGGGGAGTTCCTCTCCCACCCCGCAGCCAGACTCTTCCCTCCAGCCCCGGGGCTGGGATCCTGGAGTGGGGCGGCCGCGCCTCCCGGGACGGCCCCCGCGGCGGATCAGCTAGGCTGGGGCCGCCCCAGGGCCGCGTGGGGCCCGGCCAGACGCCGCGGGGGCAGCCGCACCTGAGCCCCTGGTCCCGCACACTCGGCGCCGGAAGCGCAGGCGGGGTGGACCGGTCCCGGGAGCAACGGGAGCCCGCGGGGTCGGGTAGAGGGGGAGACTGGAGCCACAAAGAGGGTGACAACGTGCTGCCGCACGCCAGCGGACCCCTCCACCTACCCGCCCACTCAGCCGCCCTCGGAGCCCCCGGGGCACCCCGAGCACCCAGCACCGGCTCCGAGGCGGACCCAGCCGCTTCCACGTTCTCGCCCTAGCTTTCCTCCAACTTCTCCGTGAGGAGGAACCTGCCGCCCCGCCCGCCCCCTGGCCGCGACGATCCGCACTTGAACTCCGCGGCGCCGACCTTCCACCTTGCGCCACTCGGGAGCTGCCCGGGAAACTCCGATGAACTCTCCAGAAAGAGGGTAAAGGAGGGTCCGGCCACCGCGCTCGGCCCAGGTTAGGGGGCTTCATCGGGGGAACTCGGAGCCGCAAAGCCTGGTGAAGGTGGTGGAGCATGACCGCGCGGCCCCTGGGGACCCCAGCGCAGTGATGCCAACATGTAAGTACCCCCCCTTTCCGGCTCAGAATTCCTTCACACCTTTACCTGTGTCCCCTTCCCCTGCCCGCCCCCTGACTCCCGGTCCCCGACCCCACGGCTTTGTAAAGACTTAGCCGCCCTGAGCACCGACAGATTAAACCGGTTTGTCTTCACTTCGCCCCCCCGAGGCAACGAGGAGTGAGCTCCTATTTTGCCAGGCGGAGCTGTGACATGTGTGTGCGGCTGGCTTTTTTTTCTTTTTCCCCCAACCAGAGGTAAACCTCACGTTTGGGCGGCGTAAAGCATAATAAAAGGGCAGGGCTTCAAGAATGGGGAAAACGTTTTCGATTCAAATGCAACAAGAAGTCACAGGCGTGGTCGCTCCATCCAGGGGCCTGGCCCTGCCAAGAAAGCGCTCTCCTGGATCAGCACCTGGGGGCTTGGAAGGTACTAGTATGCGGAGAGAATGTTGACTTTACACATTGTCACCCTTGACTGTAGAAGTTATTCTTGGATCTTTGGGTTGTTTGAATGATTTTTTTTTTTTTTAAGCGCGCAGAAAAGGTTCTCCGTGTACTTTACAGATTAAGAAATCCTTAAATAAGATGCCATTTTACGTGATAGAATCTCTGAAGGGGCTTGTGTAGAAGCAGGAGTGGGGGGTATAGGGCGATGACACGCTTAGAGAAAGAAACCTGATGAGTTTTGTTTCTATGGACTTGTCCTCCAAGTGGTGAGGTGCCCCAGGGCGACCCCGCTGAAGGGCCCCCAGCACCGCTTAGCTTAGCCTTCCAAAATGGAAAAAGGAAGGTTGTTCTCGAAAGACCCAGCTTATTTTTGTGGCCAACTCAGAAGTTACTTTTTCTTGTAACATATAATTTTCCCTCTGGTGTTTTGTTTAATCTTGGGCAGACATCTGGACAGACATTTAGCTCCCTTCCACTGACTAATATACAAGAGTTTCTAGAA
Source organism: Nanger dama (assembly GCA_917880005.1). NCBI lineage: Eukaryota > Metazoa > Chordata > Mammalia > Artiodactyla > Bovidae > Nanger > Nanger dama. The sequence goes on from CAKJTW010000024.1 coordinate 30,422,512, forward strand.
ATTGATAAACACCCTCCTTCCCTCAACTTTTGGAGCCTTACTTATTTCCACTTAAATTTCCTCTTTCAATTTAACACCTGGGGAAAAAAACCTGCCCCTCAGGCCTGTCTTTTCCATTCCTTGGACCTTCTGCCTTGCTCCCTCCAGCACACATTTTCAAAATAGGAAAAAGGGTTAGTGTCCAGAAACCTAGCCCTTGGCCGGTCTGTTCCTGGTAGTGAGCAGTATAATTAGAAAGGAACCACTTATTTTTATTAAACTGCATGTGAAGTCATTCCACACCTGTGAGTTTGAAAGTTTCATTTGCCCAGTGGGATCAGCAAGGTATAACCTGAAAGAATTTATTTTGGGATGTGGCCAACAGCTTCATATAAGACTTATTCTTATATACAGGCAACACATTTTGAATGAATGTGAGTTTGTTTTAAGCTTCAGTTTTTCCTGAAAATACATAGTAAGAGTTTTAATAGCAGATGTTTGTCTAGCTTTCTATAAGCTTTCCTAGGTGATTTGGACCTTATGGGGGAAAACTACATTATACATAAAAAATATAAATACCACGTTTTAAAAGATGTGAAACTGATCAAGTAATGTTAAAATTTCCTGCTTATGAAATTATATAGTCCCATTTGAATTCTATATGATTTTAAAAATCTTAATGTCATTATACAGTAAAAGCATGGATATTTAATCACAAAATTATTACTCTGATTCAAGTTTCTTTATTGAGCTATTTTGACAGAATGTTTTTCCATTTCTTGTCAGATTGCAACTTTTTCTTTTTTTCTGTTTATAATTCATATGGAATGGTTTAAGATTATCTGATTCTTTTTAGATATCAGTACATTAGGATATATGGAAATAATACCAACCTTTCCAAGGTAAATCTTCCTACTATCTCATTGAAAATGTAATTATCATTTAATTTTTTAATTTTGATAGATTCAAATACACAAATTGTTTGAATATGTTTTCTGCCTACTTTTGTGGATAAAGAGTGTTTATATATTAGTACACTCAAGTTCTGGAATTAGAGACTTTACAAATATACTTTGGAGTTGTGATGACTGCATAATTTTAAATTTTAGTGGATTTAGCAAGACTTGCATTAATTGGTCTCAAGCTGCATGAAGCTACTGTTCCATTTATGGCTTATATAAATTACATGACATTGTGCTTTTCCAGTGTGAATGGTGAATGAGGCTATTGTCTCTTGGCTTATGGGAAATATTAGAAGCTTGTAGTTTTACTGCCCAAGTGGACACGTCGCTCTGATTTCTGGAAATAATGATCTGAAAGAGAATCAGTTTACATATTAAAAATAAACTGACAGCTACTTCCTTAAACCTGACCGGTTTTTCTGACTGCCCATGTCTTAACAAGGGTTTACGTTTCTAATGTGATGATCAAAAGTTTCTAGAGACCATTTAGACTTTAGACTAAATAAAAAAGACTTTGTTCAGTGTGTGTGGCATGCTTGGGCAAAATTGCATCTTTCCATTTCGTTTCTAACTGGATGACAGTAAAACATTATCTGCATTGGATGACGTGAAGAAGCACAGCAAGTGACTGGGGCTATAAACATTTAAAGGCCATTTCAGTCATAAATGAAAATGCCAATAAAACTTGAGTGCACTACCTGAGTGTCATCTTTCTCTCCCTTATTAACATTACTCAGGATGGAATTACTTGGAATGCCTTAAGGAAAACTTCAATATTGCTGTATTGAAAACATTTACAACAAATATGGCCAAGGCTGAACATATTTAGTATAGAACTGGTTAAAAAAAAATCACTAGAAAAGAAAATGTTTATAATGGAAAATTAACTATACAAATCATTCAATATGCCAATCCAAATAAAGGAAATCCAAATGAGACATTATGTTTTCTATCAAACTGGCAATGATTAAAGCAATATTACCCAATAGTGATGAGGCTCATTAGATAAACACTGATACACTCTTCATTGTAAAACTGTACATATGTATTTACCTCTATTTAGAAATAATTTTAAACCTCCAGAGAAGTTGCAAAAATAACATGGAGAACAGCTGTACACTCTTGACACAGAATCACTTATTGTAAATATTTGCCCCATTTGTTTCATCATTTTTCTTATCTTCTCCTTTCCACTGTCTGTAGACACACACACACACACACACACACACACACACACACACATTTTTTTCTCTGAATCATCTGAAAGTAACTTACATTTATTGGGGCTTCAGGGTTTATTTAATTGAAATTTTTGTTGAGGTATTTGTTGATTCACATGCAGTTTTAAAAATAATACAGAAACAGCCCAGGTATTCTTTACCTAGTCCCCCAATGCTGACATTTTGCAAAACTAGAGTACAATATCACAACCAGGATACTGATACACTACACCTCTCTTTTTCAGATTTTCCCAGTTTCACATGTGTTTGTGTGAAGGTGTGTGTATTTCTCATGATTGCTTAATTTCATCTGTGTAAAGCCAGTTATGTGTATTATAGCTCAAGTGAGGGGCAAGATTTGTACAGATTTCAAGAATTATAAACCTTTATGCTTTTTAAAATGAAGAGTGAACCCAACTTAATAAAAGAACTTACTTTAAGTAATATAATAACACTTCATTATTTAGGCTCAAGAACATGATCTTTAACCAGAAGATGAAACAAAATTATAAGCAGGCTTAAATAAACCAAATTACCATGCTTTTTACTCTGGAAGAATTAAGGCATTCTCTGTGCCACTCCTCATGTCCCTTCCTAAAAAGATTTGCCATAGAAATACAATCGGGATATAGAGAAAGAAGTTAATTCTGACTATTGCTAATATTAAGAAAATTCATACCATGTTAATTTCTCCACCAATTTAAAAATCTCTTCACTATTTTCTCTTTAATTGTGATTTTTTTAGAGGAGTCAGTAGGAGTAAAGAGATGTAAGACAGTAGGTGTTTTTTTTAAAATTATTTTTAATTGGAGGATAATTGCTTTACAATGTGGTGTTGGTTTCTGCCTTACAACAATGTGAATAACAAAAGTATATATATATCCCCTCCTCTTGACCCTCCCTCACCCCTCCACCCTATTCCACCCCTCTAGGTCATCACAGAACACTGGGCAGGTTTTTTAGATTATTTCAGTGATGTGTTTGGATTAAATGGTATCTATATTCTTATAAAAGGGCTGAGTTCTAAAACTTTCTGATGCAAGATTTAAGTATATTGCATCTTGCAGTCTATATACTTTGAAGAGTGAGTTTCCAATAGAGTTTGCTTGGTTCTCAAAAAGGACCATTGAGTTGGAAGCCAGGTGACCCAGGAGGTCTTTTTGATTTTGCTATCACTGATTATGTGATCTTGGGCAAGTAGCCTAAACATCATAGTTTTTTCATTTGTGAAATGATGGGTTTTGTTCCGTAACTTTTAGATTCTTTTCAGGTTATAGAAGTCTATGACTCTCTTTTATTTAAAAAGTATTCCTGTTCTTTTCAATAGAACGCTGAGACCACAACTGGAGTGACAAGAAATTATACTGTGTTTTTCGTAGTTCCTGTTTAGAACCTTAGTAACCCTGTTCAGGATTTTCCATTCTTGTGAGAAAGTTGTTTAAATCCCAGGGATGTGTCTTTGCTAAGTGATCCCTTGAGAAGACAGACAGTGCTTTCCTGCCTCTGTTCTATTCTTAATTTATTTGTTTCTGTTCTTCAGTAAACAGTTAAGTGGATGAAAGTTGGTGTGTCATATGGTTTATGTTGGTTACAAGTGCTTGCCCTGTCCTGGGTTCCTTTGCTGTACAACATGATGGAGTCCTGAGAACTGGAATGCATTAAGCTCTTGGTTGCCATTTGCAGCTCTTGTGTAATAGGATTGTAGGCAGCTTTTGTAAAATAGCTTCAGGAGAGAATATGGAACTCCTAAGTGTCAGCACCTTTTATAGCAAAAGAAAGTTGCATGAGCACGTGAAATAGACACCATGAGATTGAGTGTCACCCAACTAATGAATGTCATTCCCTGAGTATTGTTTAGAAGACATGGGAACATAAGTGAAGTGAAGTGAAGTTGATCAGTCGTGTCTGACTCTTTGTGACCCCATGGACTGTAGCCTACCAGGCTCCCCTGTTCATGGGATTTTCCAGGCAATAGTACTGGAGTGGATTGCCATTTCTTTCTCCAGTGGGAACATAAGAGAAGGGAATATTCACTAATAGTGTCCTGATGCTGATAAAGGATGATTGTCATGTTCCACAAACAGTGAGAAGCTTCAGCTCTCCTGGGCTAATATTCCTTCTGTTAATGTCTATGAGGCTACCATCCAGGGTTCATTGGTTTGCCTGTTGGTTTCTCTGGGCCTCAGTTTCCTCCTCCATAAAACAAGGAGGTTAGGCTTTATCTCTGGCCCTTCCAGCTCTAAATTTCTTTGAATATATGATTGTTCTTTAGTCTCAGAAGTATACTCTTCCATGCTTAGCATGAATGGGAAACATCTCATAAATCCAGCATCAATGGGAAATGGGCCCTTCTTCCAAATAAGTGACCTTTCCATGAGACAAAGGTTTACTGGCCACCCTTTTCAAAACCCTCTTTAAGTTCTGTGCAATGTTAATCTAGTTCTTTCTGTAATATTCTATTTACAGAAGAGAAAATAGGTTCAAAATTTAAAGTACTTGCCCCCTCAAAATACACAGTAGATAGAGGTATCAGGATTTAACTCTGTGCTATTCCAGAGTTCACATCCATTATCATTTTGTTATTATTAATGACTCACTGGGATTTCCCAAGTTGCGCACTGGTAAAGAATCCACCTGCCAATGCAGGAGATGCAAGAGACATGGGTTGGATCCCTGGGTTGCAAAGATCCCCTGGAAAAGGAATTGGCAGCCCACTCCAGCATTCTTGCCTGGAAATCCCCATGGACAGAGGAAGCTGACGGACTGTAGTCTAGGGGGTCACAAAGAGTTGGACACAACTGAGTGACTGAGCATGGCAAATGACTCACTAGAACATCTTGCTTCTCATGTAAGCAGTAATACTGCTTTTAATTTCAAATATTTTGGATGGATGTATTTGAAAATATACCTCCCATTCAAAAATACTTTTTAATTAATATTTTAAATTTTTTATTGGTACAGTTGATTTACAATGTTGTGTAAAAGTACTATGTAGCCTTTTTCTTGTGTAGAGTTGGTTTCTGCTAAGAGCTGTGTGATGCTGGGGATTCTAGTTTGGTGAATATAAAATAACATGAACAAAATCAGATACTATTTTAAATATCTTCTTTCATGGCATACTTGAATAGTCTATTTCATCTCTGTTCCAAAGAGATCTCAGAAATAGCTCCAAAGTCAATAGATTGGTGTTGGTTTATAATATTGATCCTATTGTCTGTTCTTGGTAAAGTCCTTTTTTTCTTACTTCACTGTTGACAGAATAACCACATTTATATTAGAATGCTCAGGATGATAGTAACAATAAAAATAGCTAATATTATTGAACACTTGGGCTTCCCTGGTGGCTCAGCAGTAAAGAATCTGCCTGGAAGTGCAGGAGACCCAGGTTTGATCCCTGGGTTGGGAAGATCCCCTGGAGAAGGGAATGGCTACCCACTCCGGTATTCTTGCCTTGGAAATCCCATGGACAGAGGAGCCTGCTGGGCTACAGTCCAGGGGTCATAAAAGAGTCAGACACGTCTTAGTGACTAAACAACAACACTGAGCACTTGCTGAATGTTAGACACATTTCTCAAAAGACATGATTTGATTTAATCATCCACCAGCTCCATGGACTAGATTGTTCCTATTTTACAGGTGAAAACTAGGAAGAACAAGGTGGTCAAGTCAATTTTCCAAGGATTACCTGGTTTATCAGTAGCAAACTCAGGTCTGCCTGCCTCCAGAGCTTATTCTCTTTGCTACTTAAGTAGTTTCTACTTAACTGTCTCTCAGATAAGTTAGAAGGGCAGGCTTGAGACAAGTGCAAGAACCATTTTAATGTTTGATTTTTATTATTCAAGTATTTCTGTTACCACTTTCTGGTTTTCTATTTATTATACATTTTTTTCCAGATAAGCAACCTTCAGGTAAAGAAGTATTTTATTGTGACTCCAAAGCATTGTTTCAGTTGTTCCTCTTTTAGAAATAAAATGATTCTCAGTTATCACTTACAATGAAAGTAACTCTGGGGATTTTAAGATCTGGAGGTTTCTTTCTGCCACTCACCTTTCTTCCTGCCTCATGACTCTCCTGCTCACCAGTTCATTGACGGTGCCTTTTGTGACTGCCTTTCACACCCACTGCCCCCTTCAGTGGTCTTCTTCTTTTGATAGGGCTACGTCAATGGAAGGTAGCATGCCACTGACTTCAGCCAAGATAATTTGGATGTTCCCATCTAAACCATTAAGCATAATTTTGAGTTTAGAGGTAAGACTATTGTACAGAGAATTGAGGGTCTTCAAAGCACCACCCCTCCACTTAATGTCATTTATTAGTTTCTTCACTACTTGGTATTTACTAGCCATTTAAAAACATTGATAACTATTAATATATATAATTTTAGAACTAACATTAATACTAATTAAGTTAATCATCAGTACTTAATTTTAGAGGAAAGAAGGTAATTTAGGCCTTTTGATTTTAATATTTCCACTTGTAAAGCAGCAGATATTATAAAATGAAAACATTTCCTTAGAGGTTAAATTTCTGGGAGATTATAGAAGAGGTTGATAAAAGCATCCTCTTGGTACTCAGACGGGCATGTGACTGATGATGCTGAAGATTGATGCTAGAATTTTTTTTTAATAAGTGATTTTTTTCCCTTGAATTATCAGAATACTTCCCCATCTTTTGCAGGAATCATCTGTTATATACCTCTGATAAGGAAGTTGTCACCAAGTAGCAAATAAAACGCATGGGGTTTTTTTTTTTACCTAATTAGCTTAAAGGGGAATCCTTAGTTTACCATCTTCAAGGTTTCTTTTCTTTTTGGAAGCAAGGCGGGAAAAGGTTCTTTTTCAGTCCCTGCTAGAAACCTACAACGTTTTCTGACTGAATGCTTTACGAAGCCTAAGTGTCCTGATTGTTGCTTTTTTTCATGGCAGGATGTTTCACTCAGACCGGATGTGGAGCTGTCATTGGAAATGGAAGCCAAGTTCTCTTTTGTTCTTATTTGCTTTGCGCCTTGTGTATGCTCCTCTCTCAGGTAAGTAAGACTTTTTCTTCCAAACTCTGTATTTAGTAATGATGACGTTGCCTTCTGTGTAAGTAGACCTTTTATCTGTTGACTTTTTCTGTCCTTACAGGCTTTAGGGGCCTGAATTACGTGTGAATTCTATTACTTCGATTATTGTTTTATTTTCCTTGATCTTTGCTACATTTCTTTTAGTTTTATTCATTTATCTAGCCCATTTTGAACGATAAGATAGCTACCTATCTGACATTAAAAGTGTGCTAGCTGTTTCCTATGACTGAATAAATATACAGCACTTAACTCTCTATTTTCAAGTTTTCATTCAGTTCTTAACAAAACGTAGAGACTTTGTTATTATTCTAATTTTATTGCCATGTATGAGACAGGAATTTGGAATTCAGTTTTTAGACCATGAAGTAGTTGCCTTAAAATGATGTGACAAAGTTTATTTTAATTACATTACTTTTGGAATGAAGATATTTAATTTTTGAAATGAGTACAGTTTTTTTCTCAACTTTGCAGTAGGCCTTTTTAGCTGTTATTGAAAGCCAAATTTTCTATAAACAGCTAGTTATGTGAATGAGCCAATAGGAACCTGAGGAATGTTAATGATCTTTAAAAGTTACCTAATTTTGTTGCTTGAGCAAACTGATTTTCTCTTGTGCCCATTTTGTTTTGCTTTTTTTTTTTTAACAGCTATATTTATTCAGTTTATTATATTTTCCTTTAGAATGAAATAGTTACTCATGAAGTCTTATATACTGATTACTTGGAATTTACTCAAGATTTCATATGTTCCATATTTATAATATACCTGTATGTTATTGTAAATAATACATGTAACAAATCATGGAAATAGATGGCTAAAATTCCTTATTCATAGATCAATGGAGTATTTAATATATAAATATATAAATATACATTTATAAAAATATATTTAATATATAAATATATAAATACTTAAAATTCCTTATTCATAGATCAATGGAGTATTTAATATATAAATACTTTTTCCCAAGCCATCAAGTATTTTAAGAGTTTCAGCTACTTAGTTGGAAAATCCCTGGTACTTAATGTTTAATGGCTTCAAAACAGAACTGAACTTTTGAGTGGTTTTTTGGTATATTTGTTTCAATTTCATAAAAAGTCTATTTTTCTGTTACTTTCATTATCAGAAAGAAGAAGCACGCTTGTAAAGAGATCTGAAAATTGTATGTATGTTGGGTTTTATAATGTACAATTGAACTATTTCTTGACTTTCAGAAGTGCTTCTCCAAGAGTCAATTACATGATGTAAGATGAATTAGGAGATTAAAATTAGTTGAGGTCTATTTACTTTCATTTTGTTAGGTCATGGCATTTGCAAATTTTCAAGGTTTCTTTAAAAATTAAATTGGGACTTTTTATTTTAGATATCAGTATGTTAATTGATATGTGCACATTTATTATTTTTATCGTGTGAATAAATTACATGAAACCCATGTTTTTAGACTAAACAAATAAGGTCAACTGAGCTGAGACCAGGGTGGGGCAGGGGGAGTACCTGGGATGTAAAATTTCAGGAGGCTCTCATTCTCAAGGGTATGGGAATCAGAGTATTTAAATGTATTTTCAAGTTACTGTCTGACACAAGAAATCTTTTGAAGGAATTTCTCTTATTACTCCACATGGTGTGTCTATCACCTAAGGCTTTGTGACAGATAGTTACCTGTGTTTACTCATTAAGCCAGCATATTTTGTATCTATATGTCTTACACGTGACTCACTTAAAATGCCACTGCCTTCCACATGAATAGCCGAACTTACAGAAGTACTTTAGGGGCTATTACTGGCATTTTTATATAAAATTTTTGCCTTAACTCAGTAGAGGTTTCATGAAAATAATGCGTATTAAAACTTTACTATCAATATATATAATTTTCAGAGTCCTATCTTTAAATCATGGTGTAATATTGTTATATTTTTTAAAGAACATCTGGTGCTTAACTGTGATTTTTATCTCTGTATAGGAACTCTGACTTTTTTCACTTCTATGGATGACCCCTGGATGATCTCATTGAATCTAGTGGTTTTAAGTGGCATCTTGATGCCACTATCTCTTCAGTTCTTATCTTTGGCCAGAGCCCCTTTCTGGACCCTGGAGTTACCTCTTGGATTGCCTGTTCTCAGACACTTAGATGTATAATAGGCCTCAGACTTCACATGTGTGAACAAGATTCTTGATTGCTACCTCCTGTCCCCAAATCTGCTTCACTCTCATGCATTCCAGTACATCCTCAGGTCAGTTCAGTCGCTCAGTTGTGACCGATTCTTTGCGACCCCATGGACTGCAGTACACCAGGCTTCCCTGTCCGTCACCAACTCCTGGAGCTTGCTCAAACTCATGTACATCGAGTCAGTGATGCCATCCAACCATCTCATCCTCTGTCAGCCCTTTCTCCTCCTGCCTTCAATCTTTCCCAGTACCTCCTACTTCCTGCTATTCTCTCCTGAAGTCACTGTCTTTTAGATACGTGTTCTTTCTATTCCTTGACTGTGCTTTCTCAGTACCCTTTTTTCCCTAATCTTGGTTCTTTCTTGATACTCAGGTCTTAATTATTACCATCTCAGATAAGCCTGCATATTATGCCCCACTTCAAAGGAGCCTTGTGGTCACTCTTGTTTTACCTTTAGTGATAATCTGTTGATTTTGGTTACTCTTCTGCTTGTTAATGTTTTGTTAATTTGACTGCTATAGCTGGATTGGAGGGTTGGCAAAACCTCTTGATTGTTATTGCACTTAGTTTGGATGATTAAAAGTTAGGATCCTATAGTTTGATTCTGATAATATCCACACCTTACCTCATAACGTAGAACTACAACGTTGAGTCTTCTAGGCAAGTTAACATTTGTAGTTTTGTGGACAATTACAAAGCAAATAGTATACAAGGGTTATACCCTTCAGGATTTTAAAAAGTAATAAAGAAAAAGAATGCCTTGTCTTTTGACAGATGATGAATATAATTTTTAAGAAGAACTACAGCAGTATGACCTTTGAATATTTAAACTGGCCCCACAGAAGTACAAATAACAAAATGTGATTGTTTTTTACCCACTAGCTTGACAATATTTAGAAAGCTGATAACATCCAGTATTATCAAAGTTTGGGTAAAAGACATGCACTAACACGGTGGCTCTGTCTTTTGGGATAAAACATGGAATGATACACATCAGGTTTTAAAATGGATTATTACAGGGGCATAAAATGCATTATTTTAGGGTGGGAATGAGAAGCAAGAAAGCGATGGAACTTCATACAACTACAAATTGTTTGCCTTGTTAGAGTGAGCATGTATTATTTTAGTAATTTGGGGAAACAAAAAATCTTGATGAAATTCTTTGTGTTAAAAACGCATTAAAATATTGGCCAGAGAGACTGTTGACATGTATGATATTACACTTTTCTTTTAATCACGACCGTTACTCTAGCTGTTCCTTCACTTGATAAGAATCTCCAAATGGTGTTTCAAATAAGAACCTCTTTTTATGTAGCATGTACAGCTCTGAAGATGAATGATGATATCTCAAGCAGACAGAAGGTTGTGGCCTCAAACAGAGTGGGAAACAAGCAGCCAAGAGCCAGTGAATTCCTTAGCAACCAGGAGGCTGTTTCCACACAGATAGCCTTAGTCACGAGCGCTGAGGGAGGAGCCTCCCTTCACTCCTGAAAATCGATGACATCAGCAGATTATTTCAAAACTCAGTGTTACACTGATATCTACGATAGGGCAACAGCTAAAAGGGGGAAATGTTTCTGAAAGTACAGTCTGACCTGAATTGTGTACTTTCTGGCCCAGAGCACTGCGTGGTTCTGGAAGGCAGATGATTGAGCTAAAGAAATCTTTTTTTTTTTTAATTAAATTTATTTATTTTTTTAATTACAATACTGTATTTGTTTTGCCATACATTGACACGAATCAGCCATAGGTGAACACAATCTGCCAGTGCTGAAGCCCCCTCCCACCTCCCACCCCACATCCTCTACTTGAATCATCCTGTGCATCAGCCCCATGCATCCTGCATCCTACATTGAACATAGATTAGTGTTTCGTTTCTTACAGGAAAATATACATGTTTCATTGCCATTCTCCCAAACCATCCCACCCTTTCCCTCTCCCTCAGTGTCCAAAAGTCCACTCTATACCTCTGTGTCTCTTTGTTGTGTCACATATAGGGTCATCATTACTGTCTTCTAAATTCCATATATATGTGTCAGTATACTGTATTGGTGTTTTTCTTTCTGGCTTACTTCACTCTGTATAATCGGTTCCAATTTCATCCATCTCATTAGAACTGAAGCTAAAGAAATCTTGTGCTTTTCTTGGATTTGTTTGTATTTTCATTCTTCTCATGATCATAGAATGGGCCATTATTCTATCAGTTACCTTGCAATCTGTGATGGAGTGTTAGACATCTTTTATACATGTTTGGTGTGCTGCAATTCATGGAGTCACAAAGAGTCGGACACAACTGAGCGACTGAACTGAAGTGAGCTGTATTTGCTCAACAGACTTTCCAATGCATAGAAAAATAATCTTTTTATAAATCTCCTAGTTTTTTTTTCCTAGCCATTTTAGTATGAATATGTTATTAATTCACTGAAGAAGGAAATGGCAACCCACTCCAGTATCTTTGCATTGACTACTAAATAAGCATATCTGGAAGGTGAGAAATAACGATCTACTTGTGTAGACTATTCTTATCAAGTGAAGAAAGAGCCAGAGTAATGCTTAAGTGACTAACAGAAAATTATATGATGATAAATGTTTGTGGGTTTTTTCCTTCAGTCAGGGTCCAAATGCTCCAAATTACCATCTGAGGCTTTCAGCTAAAACGCTGTGTTCCCATTCTACACTTCAGTTTAGAAGAGCCAGTGTGACTGAATAAGCAAACCTCAGAAACTTATATATAGAAGTCTCTTTGATGCATCTTCCTGTAGATAATTTCCCTCATATTCCTGTGAAATAATCTGAATTTGATGTAGGTAAATATGAAATCTTACATTGGGGTCATAAAGTCAACTACATAAACGTGGGATAGGGGTGACTCATCGTCACCACGGTGACAATATCAAGTGACTAAGTGGTGTGCTGGGCCTCCAGTGATACTGACACCACTTAGGAATTAAGCATTAGGAAGGGGAGGGTACTGTGCAGAGTCCTCCCTTCACTGGTCAGATCACGTTTATCTCCAGGCTTGGCTGTCATCCTTTAGAGAGAGTTGGTAAACAGTTTGTAGACCAGGCAGATCAGGCTGGTGATGAGTCTCTAGTAATCTGAGGAATGTTTTCGAGCATCTCTGTCTCCACTGTGTTATGTGAGGCTTCTGTGAGGCTGGGCTGCAGCTGTGGACTCATGTCCTTCGAGTCAGCCACCACATTGTTGCTTTGGTGTAATAACTTGGTCTTTTTGAAAGAGGAAAAGTCTTATTGAATTTTAAAAAAAAATGACTTAAATGGTACAGTTACTTTGGAATAGTGAAGTCAATAGGAATGAAATGGTGGTCTTTGGATAGAATGGTCATTTGGAAGTGATAACAGACTTAGTCTGAATATTTTGGGGTTGATGTTTCATGTACCAAATGGCTTTTAGTAATCGGTTGCCAAAAGATAAAACCAGCTGTCCTTTGAAATTGCCATCACTGGCGATGAAGAAGGAATGCAGAAGGAATCTTAATATTAGAAGATTTTGTACTAAAAACCATGACGGCCTCCTCAGTCTCCAATTTAATCATAGAGGAGTGTGTGTGTGTGTAGTCTTTTTTTTTTTTTTAATCTTTCGCACCCCACTTTGGTAACCATAAATTTGTTTTCCATGTTTGTGAATCTGTCTCTGTTTTGTAAGTAAGTTCATCAGAACTGTTTTTTGTTGTTCAGTTGCTAAATCATATCTGACTCTTTGCGATCCCATGAATTGCAGCATGCCAGGCTTCCCTGTCCTTCATCATCTCCCAGAGTTTGTTCAAACTCATGTCCATTGAGTTGGTGATGCCATCCAACCATCTCATCCTCTTAGGTCCCACGTATAAGTAATATCATATGATATTTGTCTTTCTCTGTCTGATTTACTTCACTTAGTAAGATAATCTCTAGGTCGATCCATTTTGCTACAGAGAGGGTCTTTTTTAAAAAATATATATATGCACATCATTTTAAGAGTTACCTCAAAAGGTTTGTCTGTGTGTTTTCTTTCAATTTTAGTAGGTAAATTTTATACACAGTGAGAGATTAGGCAGGTAACTTTCTTAGATAAGATAAATTTTGGAGCTGTAGGCTTTGGCAGGTACAAAATTTTCTGCTACTTTCAAATGAATAATTTTTTATGAAATTTTCCTTTTATTTTCAACAAGTAGAATATGTGCTTTTTGGTACTCTTCTTTCTAAGATTGCAATATAATAGAATTTAGTAAGTAAAGAGTGTGGAAAAGAACAAAATGGAAAAGAACCAAAAGAGAGGGGAAAAAAACTTATCCTAGACTTAATGAGTAAGTATGTTTTACAGGGTGGAGTAGCAGGGGAGGAAAGAGTGAGTCTGGCAAATCTAAAAGTTTGGTATGCTTAATCAGAACTTTCCCTCCCCCAATATTATTAAAGTACATTAGACATTTGTGAGAGCATTATAGTACTTAAAGGAGTTACAGAGAACATGTAATTGTATTGCTCCTTTTATTTTTTTTTAAATTTTACTTTACAATACTGTATTGGTTTTGCCATACATAAACATGAATTCACCACGGGTGTACTATTGCTCCTTTTAAATGCGTTTAAACTCTAAGGGCTATGTTATCATAATTCCATAATTTTTGAGTACTATGTGTGTATCAGATATGTATCAGACTCTTACCAAAGTCCTGGCTATGCAGAACTAAATCATGGAGTTTTAGTGTTGTTGGGGAGACTGACATGAGACAGACAGGAAGCACTGTGATATGTGGTCTAATACAATTGTGACTCTGATATCAAGGGATAACAGAAGAGATCTCAGAAAAGTTTGCACACGGGAGGTAATGTTAAAATTGCATCTTGTATCAAGGGTGATGAAAAAATATTTACAAAATGATATGGCTTTGTCATTCACCATTTGAAGATGTTGCCCTGTAATCAGGTTGGAGGGCTGGCTATAAAATCTGATGCAGCTGTGGGAGTGGTTCATCCCTACTGAGTATCATCTCTGACCTTAAGTGAAAGCAAGAAGATAGAAAGTGAATATAGAAATGGAGAAGGATGATGTAGGCAGAGAAAAGGTCTAGGACAAACCCACAAGTGCACTGAAAGTGATTTTATGAGAGGATCAGTACTTCCTGTTTCTAGGATAAGGATCTCTGCAGAAGAGAATAAAGACTGAACTTAGACACGTAATGGGAAGGACAGATGGTGGAGGATGTAGCTGGAGGAAAAGTGCTATCAGAACTGAGTGAGGGATTCCAACTAGGTCAGGGGATAGCCAGGTCACTGTCAGTTGTAGTTCCGTAAGATACATGTAACCAGAAAGGTATGCTTGAGAGCAGAGGGTAAGAACTTCCCTAGATGACAGGTAACTCAGTAGTAGAATTGTCTTTGGTTTATTGAATCTGTAGTTTATGCTTTTTCTCTATCATGTCATTTTACTTCAGAAATGGCAGCCTTCCTTTCCTCCTTAGTGAACGTCATTCATAGATATATCAAAAAGCTGGAGATATTAATAAAATTTTAGACATACTTGATGCCTTCTCTTTCTTGCTCAAACTCATATTTTGTTATGATCAACAGTTGCTAAATCTAGGTTGGAAATGCCTTCGTTAACTTTTTAATGACTGGGGCTCTCATCTCCACCAGGAATATTGTGTGAGCTCCTGATCGTCCCTTTGCATCTAGGTTTCTGTTAAACCACAGTTGGAATCATGCCACCACCCTGATGAAGTTCCCCTAAGATTCTTATCGCCCACAGGGTAGAGTCCACAGTCCTTACTTTATGTAATTTCACAGCTCTCTAGCTTTACAATGCCATCAAGGGATCAAGTGCTTGCCCTACTGTGTGTGTGTGTGAGTACATACTCAGTTGGGTCTGACTCTTTGCTGCCCTATGGACTGCAGCACACCAGGCTTCCCTGTCCTTCACTATCTCCTGGTATTTGCTTAAACTCATGTCCGTTGTGGCCCAGAGGTTAAAGCATCTGCCTGCAATGCAGGAGACCTGGGTTCTATCCCTGGGTTGGGAAGATCCCCTGGAGAAGGAAATGGCAACCCACTCCAGTATTCTTGCCTGGAGAATCCCATGGACAGAAGAGCCTGGTGGGCTACAGTCACGGGGTCGCAAAGAGTCAGACATGACTGAGCGACTTCACTTTCACTTTCATGTCCGTTGAGTTGGTGATGCCATCCAACCATCTCATCCCTGTCACCCTTCTCCTCCTGCCCTCAATCTCTTCCAGCATCAGAGGCTTTTCCAATGAGTCTGCCCTTCACATCAAGTGGCCAAAGTATTGGAGTTTCAGCTTCAGCATCAGTCCTTCTGATGACTATTCAGTGTTGATTTCCTTTAGGATTGACTGGTTTATCTCCTTGCAGTCCAAGGGAGTCTCAAGGGTCCTTTGAGACGTTCAGGGGTTCAACCTTTCTGTCTTTATGGAAGACCAGCTATTTAAGGGGGGATATTTCATAAAATTATATAATAAGTACTTGAACCTCCAAATGAGTAAAAATAACCAGAGAATTTGTTTTCACTTGTGCCAAGGACTAGACTTCTTATGGAAATAAATTTCTTTAGTGGCAAACTCATTGCTATTAAAATGTACACTCTAAAAAAATATCTACTTTTGTTGAGAATAGTGAAAGTTATTATTTGCTTAAAATTTTTTTCAGCTGTTCCCCCTTTGTCCTGCGTCAGTTCTAGTCTTTTCTTTACAAAGCAAACAAAAATTTCCCGCATGCCCCTCACATTTTTGTTCTTTTCAGTTTTCATTCTCATTCATCATTCCTTTTATTTCTGAAAATCTTAAAAGACTACATTTTGGATTTATTACTTCCTCACACTTAGATCATTCTGCTTTAGAGACACATTGACAGGTATCTAGCTGTATGTGTATGTAAACAATTATGTTATCTTCTCTAAAGATCTCCTGAGTTGGTCTGAACTTCTCAAGAGGGTTTTTTATTAAAAATTTTTATTTTCAAGGAGGTGGACCATAGTAACTGCAATAATGTTTTGTTGTTAAATGGACAAAAAAACCCACTTTCTTCAAAGAAAGTCTGTTTTAGGTTGAAATTATGTTGCAGGGTGAAATGGCTTATATTCAGCTTTTAGAATATACTGCTTTGCATGTTTTTCATATTCTTTAAATTGTTCCTTTAGGTGCCTCTGACTTCCTAGAAGCTTATGTTACTGCTTTTTTGCACATCAGGTGGCCAAAGTATTGGAGTTTCAGCTTCAGCATCAGTCCTTCTGATGACTATTCGGTGTTGATTTCCTTTAGGATCGACTGGGTTGATCTCCTTGCAGTCCAAGGGAGTCTCAATCAAGAGTCCTTTGAGACGTTCAGGGGTTCAACCTTTTATCTTTATGGAAGACAAGCTATTTAAGGGGGGATATTTCATAAAATTGTATAATAATTACTATACATATACAGTCTATAGAATTCTCCAGGCCAGAATACTGAAGTAGGTAGCCATTCCCTTCTCCAGGGAATCTTCCCAACCCAAGGATCGAAGCCAGGTCTCCTGCATTGCAGGCGGATTCTTTACCAGCTGAGCTACAGGGCAGCCAGAAATACTGGAGTGGGTAGCTTATCCCTTCTTCAGAGGATCTTCCCGACCCAGGAATCAAACTAACCCAGAAATTGAACCAGGATCTCCTGTATTGCAGGTGGATTCTTTACCAGCTATACTAGCAAGGAGTCTTTTAGCTCTTAGGGCAGAAAATAGAAACTAAACCAGTTTTGTTATTCATCTGGAAACTAAAATCAGATTTAGAGTCTAATCATCAAATTGAACTTTTTCCCCTATTATTAAAGGATAACTTTTAATTTTTTCCAAAGTAAGACCATAGTACCATCTGAATATTTTATATCTTAATAATCCTAGTCATCAATACAATCTACTGGGCTATTTCAGGTTAACAGCACAAGTGAATCCTGTGTTGCTGAAGAGAAAATTGCCTTTGAAAAGTACATTTTAAAAAATACAAATTTACTTTGGATTTCATTAAAATTTGAGCTGCACACACCATGGTATTACTGATTTTTTTGATGCATCTAAGCTAATGATGAGAATGAAAAGTTTGCTTCGATATCACTGACATTGCTTAAGGTGACTTTGAGTACTTTGATCCATCAGTAACAGGAGTTAAATGCTGGCTCTGAACTAAAATTTTGCAAAGACGTTCTTTTCTACTCAGAAATATCTTCTCAGTGTGTGTACTGGAGCTTTATTCCTCGTGGACTCTAGGTAGGAGGAGACAATTATTACATGTAGTGAAACGTGTGCCTGATTTTTTAGATTCTGTTTCTGGCAAAATCAGGCAGAGGGCGGTTGAAAGTGGTTACACTGGATGATTGAGTTCCAGGGAGCAGCAGACTGGAGGGAGATACTTCAGGATATATTGGGTTGATGGAAATATTCCAAATTTTGGCTGGAATGTAGTTACATAGGGGTATACATCCTCAAACCTGATTGAACAGCATACTTGAAATCTGTGCATTTTAATGTGTGCCATTATACCTCAAAGAGAAGTCTCAGCTAATTGGAAAAAATATTAGTAATAGTTCTGCTGCCGCTGTTCAGTCGCTAAGTTGTGTCCTACCCTTTGTGACCATACGGACACTAACGTGCCAAGCTCCTCTGTTCATTGGATTTCCCAGGCAAGCATCCTGGAGTGGGATGCCATTTCCTTTTCCAGGGGAACTATCCAACACAGGGATCAAACTCGCGTCTCCTGCATTGGCAGGCGATTCTTCACCACTGTTACCTGGAAAGCCAGAATAGTTGTAGGACACGATAAGTAAACCTCTGATACATCCAAAACTGTCAGGACTTTATTAGCTATATAAAGAATTCAATAACAGCTTTCTAAAATACAACCTCTTTGTTGATTTGCTGGCTTTTGTTCTGTTTTGTTTGGCTAGCAGGAAAGGATCATTTAGTTTTATTATTTATGAATTAGATATGCTTATTCAGATATTTTCAGTACTTACAAATACTCTTTTATCTCTGTTTGTAGACATTTCTGCAAAGGATGAAACCTCACCTAGTTCCACTGTAAGCTTTCATTTCACCCTCCTTTAGCCTATATATTCAAAAATTTGACTTACTCTATCTTTACCTGGCAGGTCTTTTCTGTGAGTTTTTCCTTCATTTAATAAAAATACGTACAATGATCAGTATATAATTATATATCAGATTTTGCTTCTTACCCAGTACCTTAATGGAGATTTATTGATATTATTGGCTTGTTACTCAATAAAAATGAAAGAAAAAAGGATGCCTCAAGAATATTCACTCCATTAGTTATAGTGTTATTTTTCTTTTTTCATATTTTTCTTTCTGTTCATTTTGTTTTATTTTAACAGAACTATTTATCATTTACTATAAAGGGATTTGTACTAGTTTCACAAACACATGGTATTTGTAAAAACTCCACAAATCTTTTGTAAAGTTGATTGCTCAGCAAATATAAAGCATGAACCAGAAAGTAAATTACAAACACTTAAAAATTCCAGCCTAGAGTAGACTCAGCACCTGGTGAATACTTTCTGAGGGGTTATTTGTTCTGCTCTGGTTCCTGACTTGAGAGGTTTTCATGGGTAAATAGTGGGTTGAAAGCATCAGTCAAGGCAGTCTCATTTCAGAAGATGCACCTGCTATGACTGTGTCCCTGGATGAAAGTCACTATTTGCCTAGGAAGGGTGTAATGAGAATGTAGCCATTGATGGAATCAAAATAATGGAACGAATAATCATCAACTGTTAATTTAAGATCCCAGATGATGCACAGATTATACAAAGACATCTTCTGAAAGAGAGAATGTATCCTTATTGGGTGGATAATTTGGGGAAATCCAAAGGGGGAAAATGGCATCATTTTAAACTTCAGTAAGTGTTAAAAAAGATGAAGCTCAACTTTTACATCTTAAAGTCTGATCTCATTTCTGAGTTTCAGAGAAGTTTACAATTAAGCTGATTTAGCCGATGTTTTAGTAAGTGGGACCTGTGCTAGAGTTATAATTTAATTGTGCCCATTGGATAGGGCGGCATTTTATTTTTCTTAAAAACTTCATATATTGTTAAGTCACTGGTGGTACTTTGAAATCAAGCCTATATGATGATAGAGCAGGGGAAATTGTATGGCTCTTCTATCTTGTGAAGCCACTACTCTCTAATTAGTTACCTGTGCAATTGCTTGGCAAGTACTGTCAGAAATGTGGGCTTTATACTTCCTGAATTTCTTTCTGTTAAGCATCAGAGGTTCGTTCTGTCAGTTATCCAATGTCTGAAAACATTTTTTTCATATATTTTGCCCACTTATATGTTTGTATGCTGGGAGGGAAGTTCAATACTTGTTACTTCATTATGGCGAAGCAGGAGTCCCTACCGCTTTATCTGAACTTCATGTAAGCTTGTGTTTATTTGTCAATCATTTGATACACAGTAAAGTTCTTTTCTTTGAGAATTGATTTGTTAATTGGAGAGTGCTGTCTCTCTTGAGTAAATAATGCCCATGAAGTGTCTTCATGGATTTTTTTCTTCCAGTTTTATTGAGATATAGCTTGCTTGCAACACAGGGATTTTTAATTTTGACTCCTTTAGAGTGAAGAGAGATTGCTTATGAAGTGATCTGAGCACAAAATCCTTATTTTTGAGTTTTATCATTTAGTCATTATTAAGCAGCTATTTTTATTTACCTTTATTCAAAATCTTTATAATGATTCGACCAAGTTTTCATAGGTTTATATATCCTTTTACTTTTGTATATTTATTGAGTCATGTAAAATATAGTAAATTTCATAACTAGAATATGAAGTATAACTGGCAAAAAATAGTAACAACTGTCATCTAATAAGCACAACTCAACTAATGGGAACAGCTATTCAGAGGGTCATTAGCTTTGAATATTCAACTTGCTGTATTTCAGTGTCTTACAGAGAAAATCATCGAAGTAGGTTAAGCTGAAGCATTGGTTAAGTGCAGGTTGGCTAGGAGAGCCTCTGGTGGATCTCTGGGCTGCAGAGATCAATCTGAGCTGCTTTTTCCTGTTTTCAGCATCACTACGGTAATGTTTCTTCCTTCCAGAATCAAAACGTCAATGATATCTTTGACTCGTCCTTAGCAACGCTTCTGTAAAACCCAAGTGAAGTGAAGTGAAAGTCGCTCAGTTGTGTCCACCTTTTGTGACCCCATGGACTATAAAGTCCATGGAATTCTCCAGGCCAGAATACTGGAGTGGGTAGCCTTTCCCTTCTCCAAGGAATCTTCCCAACCCAGGGATTGAACCCAAGTCTCCCCCATTGCAGGTGGATTCTTTACCAGCTGAGCCACAAGAGAAGCCCAAGAATCCTGGAGTGGGTAGCCTATCCCTTCTCCAGGGGATCTTCCCGAACCAGGAATCAAACCGGGGTCTCCCACATTGCAGGCCGATTCTTTACCAACTGAGCTACCAGGGAACCCCCCCCGTGTAAAACCTAATCTATTGCTAAATCTGGGAGCATCTCTTGTATCTCTTTGGTTTTTTGAATGCTCTTCATTATTTTTCCTCCTAAGGTTTTTTTAAATTAATTAATTATTGGCTTTGTGGGTTCTTAGTTGTCGCATGCAGTATCTTTCATTGTGGCTGAGAGGCTGCTCTCTAGTTGCGGCACATGGGGTCAGGAGCCCCATGGCATGTAGGATCTTAGTTCCCTGATCAGGAATCGAACCTGCAATTCCTGCATTGTAAGGCAGATTCTTGACCTCTGGACCACCAGGGAAGTCCATGCTCTTCATTCTTATGCAGAGCCTGATGATTTCTTACCTCAGCTTTTGTAATAATAGAAAAACTGGTGCTGTTTTTGCCTGTTTTCATCTGTAAGCTAGTAACAAACCACTTTCATGTAAACATTTCGTATAAACTAAGAACATGGAGTTCTTAGTTGCAACACGCAGGATCTTTTATTGAAGCTGGCAGGAACCAGCAGGAAGGAAGGTTATTTGCTCAGGAACCTTGAAGAGCTTTTTGGTTGCTGAGTTAATTACTGCCTTTATGGATTAACATTTGAGATCCTTCACCATGTATTCTTAACTAGTATTTTCTAAGCTATTTCCAAGGTTCCTTATTCATAATCTGAGAAATAGATAAATTGGAGAATATATTTTTCTCTGATATTTCGTATGTCTCCCTGCCTCTAAGTCCTCCTTACACTATTTCCTCAGTCTAAAACTCCTTTCTCCTTTTTGCTTCCCAATCTTAAACCTGTGTTAAATGCTTCCTCATGCTGGGAACGTTTAAAATGAGGCTGGTAAGATGAGTAGGTTTTTTTTCCCCTTAATTTTCATGTAAATATATATACCCAGGTAACCACCTGTTAGGTAACATTTTAAAGGTAAAAGTGAAGCAGGAAATATTTTCTATATCTCCAATTCTTTTCCCATTTCTCCTTTGGAATTCTATAATAATTTGTACTTATTCTATGTTTTATTGCTGGATTGTGTTTTATTTTAATTCATGTTTATATTTGCTTTTTTTTTATTGCTAATGAGTGCCTAGAATGTAGAGGCTATGTCTTCTTCTTCACAAAACCAAGAGAGTATGGTTACTGCAATGTGAATGAATTAAAGGACATTATTTACAGGGAGACAGTTAAGATTAAGGTAACCCATCCACTCTATGGGTTTGATGTGAAAAGCACAAAAGCTGTGTCATGAAAAAGTAGACCAAAACACAGCCATCCTTTTTAGTTATCATACTGGGGTAGATTTATTGAACTGTTCAGAGTGCTGCAGACCCTGGTGGCTTGGTCTTTATTTCATTCATTTTGGCTCTGTTGGTGTACCCCAATTTATATAGTACTCAAGACAGACTTCCTATGATGTTAATAACATGAGAACTCTGGCCTTAATGAAACAACATGCCTAAGAGTCCAATATTGTGAAGTTTTCCTCTTCCTGTCTTTTCTTGACTGAGCTGTCCCTGCGGTAGGTTTCAGCTTCCAGCACATCCCCTAAAGTAACCCGCCGTCCTCCCCGCCGTCCACCCCTTTCCATAGCACTGTGGGAGTGGGGGTGTGGGAGGGGCACAGGAGCTGCCATGGTCTTTATATTCTGTACATTTCCCAGAAGACGCCTAGCTTAGCAGAATCTTGGGCTGAGGCTCCAGGGTGTTAAGTAGATTTGGGATTCTGGGCTGCTGTTAATTTTGCCTTAGCTTTGTTATGAGTTGGCCTGGGATTTTAACTGAATGTTATAAAGTTATTTTCATGGGAAAAAACGTTCTCAAATCCAAACAACCATCCTGGAGCTTATTTTTTTGTAATATGGGAATTAGTACATTTTGGAGTTGGTACCGTTGACTTTTTATGACCAAATATTTCAAAATTCGTTGTGCCTGTGCCTTATCCTTTTAAATCAAATTAAAATAGTCTCAGTATGCATTATTTAGAAACATGATGTAGCCAAGGCTTTAAACATTCATCAATTTATATGATATGCTTCTCATTCAAATGAATATTTATAAATTTTACTAAAATTAAAAATAGATGTTTGATTTTTAAAACTAGTCTGTGCTGATTCATCCAGGGGGATGATGCTGTATCTCTGATTAATTTCTGGGAAATTCACCAAAGAGAATAATTAAATACAAGTAAAGTCTTCATAGTAAAATAATGCTCAAAATTCTCCAAGCCAGGCATCAGCAATACGTGAACCGTGAACTTCCTGATGTTCAAGCTGGTTTTAGAAAAGGCAGAGGAACCAGAGATCAAATGGCCAACATCCGCTGGATCATGGAAAAAGCAAGAGATTTCCAGAAAAACATCTATTTCTGCTTTATTGACTATGCCAAAGCCTTTGACTGTGTGGATCACAGTAAACTGTGGAAAATTCTGAAAGAGATGGGCATACCAGACCACCTGACCTGCCTCTTGAGAAACCTGTATGCAGGTCAGGAAGCAACAGTTAGAAGTGGACATGGAACAACAGACTGGTTCCAAATAGGAAAAGGAGTACATCAAGGCTTGTATATTGTCACCCTGCTTATTTAACTTCTATGCAGAGTACACCATGAGAAATGCTGGGCTGGAAGAAACACAAGCTGGAATCAAGATTGCTGGGAGAAATATCAATAACCTCAGATATGCAGATGACGCCACCCTTATGGCTGAAAGTGAAGAGGAGCTAAAAAGCCTCTTGATGAAAGTGAAAGAGGAGAGTGAAAAAGTAGGCTTAAAGCTCAACATTCAGAAAACGAAGATCATGGCATCTGGTCCCATCACTTCATGGCACATAGATGGAGAAACAGTGGAAACAGTGTCAGACTTTATTTTGGGGGCTCCAAAATCACTGCAGATGATGACTGCAGCCATGAAATTAGAAGACGCTTACTCCTTGGAAGGAAAGTTATGACCAACCTAGATAGCATATTAAAAAGCAACAAAGGTCCATGTAGTCAAGGCTATGGTTTTTCCAGTAGTCATGTATGGATGTGGCAGTTGGACTGTGAAGAAAGCTGAGCGCTGAAGAATTGATGCTTTTGAACTGTGGTGTTGGAGAAGACTCTTGAGAGTCCCTTGGACTGCAAGGAGATCCAACCAGTCCATCCTAAAGGAGATCAGTCCTGGGTGTTCATTGGAAGGACTGATGCTGAGGCTGAAACTCCAGTACTTTGGCCACCTCATGCGAAGAATTGACTCATTAGAAAAGTGACCCTGATGCTGGGAGAGATTGGGGACAGGAGGAGAAGGAGACGATAGAGGATGAGATGGCTGAATGGCATCACTGACTCAATGGACGTGAGTCTGAGTGAACTCCGAGAGTTGGTGATGGATAGGGAGGCCTGGTGTGCTGCGATTCATGGGGTCGCAAAGAGTCGGACATGACTGAGCGACTGAACTGAACTGAACTGAAAGGCTTCATAGATGAAGATGGGGCTTCCAGGAACCCGCCTGCCAATGCAAGAGACATGAGCAACAGGTTCAATCCTGGGTCGGGAAGATACCCTGGAGAAGGGCATGGCAACCCACTCCAGTATTCTTGCCTGGAGAATCCTTAGGGACAGAGGAGACTAGTGACCTATATCCGTAGGGTCTCAAGGAGTCAGATACAACTGAAGTGACTTAGGACACAAAGTAGAAAAAAACAAAGAAGTTAATAACACTAAATAACTTTATGAATTTTGAGAAAATGACTAATTAAATGTAGAAATGCACACTGTATTTAGAATAATAATATGAATACTAAATGTTAGATATGTCATGTTTGCAAACTGCATGAGTATAAATCACTGGAGAGCTGGCATGCAAGTGTTAAAAGTATGTGAGTAAGAAAGTTCAGACCAATGGCTTCAGGTTTTCAAAGTGAGTCTTCAAAGTAATTTTATTTGATTTTAAGCATGTTGCTTCTGGAATAATAAGGCAGGTTGATTAAAGCAATGTGCATTAAGACAAATTCAGAACTATCATTTTTTTCCTCTATGTTCCCTCCTAACAAGTTATTCTTGATAAGCACTTACCAGTTGCTGTGGTTCTTTTCCCTGTATTGCTGTAAGATTTCTGAATTTTCAAAGCTCCTATACAAAAAGAAACAGTAGTTAAAAATTAACAAGGCTCTTAGAGGAGCCTGATCAGCTATAGTCCAAAGGGTCACAAAGAGTCAGACATGACTGATCATGTGGTTATTATACATACCATTGCAATAATTGTCATATCTCATCGAGCCTAATTATTTATTATTTACAATATTAAATACCATATATATTATTTATATTATATTTATATTTATTATCATTTATATTATATATATTTATAATATTATATAATATTTTATTATTATTATTTATAATATGCAATATTATCATCATTTTCAGGCCCTTTGCATCTTCTTTGTCTTCTTTTTTGTTTTTGGTCTTGAATGTGTTTCAAGATGAGTGTTGCCCTGAATGCTGACTCCTTGTCCAGAACAGAGTTGTTTTGTTCTTATGTACCCCTTGACTGTTCTCTGTTCTTTCAAATTAATGGTGCAGAGACAGACTCATCCTGTGAGACTGAGATCATCTGTTATCAAAACTCACTTATTAGGTGGAGGCTTCATGGCTGAAGTGATCACAGAAACATCTGTAGAAAAGGCTATCAGTCAGGTTGTGTGAAGGTTAAGGAGAGTGTGTGTGTGTACTGGGGGACTGGTGAACTCTTTTTGTCCACTTGTGGGATTTATATTCACATACGTTTGTTTTTCGTTTAAAAGTCTTCTCACTTTAAGAATCCTTTTCAGATTAATTGACATAGAAACTGATTCTGTCAGAAACTGATGGCATGCAGAAAAGTCTCCGTACATTATTTAATGATTCAGTACCAAATCACGAGTATTGTAAAAGTTATAATTTCTCATCTCAGTCTGGTTATGAAAGACTAGTATTCCATATTGCTCTAATACTCTGTTTGGGTATTCACACTTACTAAGTTCTTTTCAGTTGTAATTGCCAGTGGGAGATTTTTTTTTAATTGTTTTAATTTCAAAACCTTGTAAAATAAAGGATGAAACAAATGACCCACAGCTTCGACTAAAATAATGACAGGACAAGAAAAAGAGGAATTTAGTTTTCTGTTTTTAATAACTCTTTGAGGACTAAGAGGAACTGGGAATATTGTAAAAACAACTTTCTATTTAAACTATAAAAATCCCCTAATTCAAATTTAGCAAGTGAGGTCCACCTTTTATGTTAGGAAATGTTGTTTCTGAATACAATATGGGAAATCAGTGCTAGTAAGAAACAGATTTTATTAGTGCAGACATAGAATAAAGTTCTGAGGTTGTTAGATATGTCTAGGAAATATGTATTACCTTTTTAAAAATTAATTTATTTTAATTGGAGGTTAATTACTTTACACTGTTGTAGTGGTTTTTGCCATACATTGACATGAATCAGCCATGGGTGTACATGTCTTCCCCATCCTAAATCCCCCTCCCACCTCCCTCCCCATCCCATCCCTTAGGGTCATCCCAGTGCGCTGGCCCTGAGCACCCTGTCTCATGCATAGAAACTAGACTGGTTATCTAGTTCACATATAGTAATATACATGTTTCAGTGTTATTCTCTCAAATCATCCCACCCTTGCCTTCTCCCCCAGAGTCCAAAAGTCTGTTCTTTACATCTGTGTCTCTTTTTCTGTCCCACATATAGGGTCATCGTTACCGTCTATCTAAACTTCATATGTATGCGTTAATATACTGTATTGGTGTTTTTCTTTCTGACTTACTTCACTCTGTATAATAGGCTCCAGTTTCATCCACCTCATTAGAACTGATTCAAATGCGTTCTTTTTAAAAGCTGAGTAATATTCCATTGTGTATATGTACCACAGCTTTCTTATCCGTTGCTTCCATGGCTTAGCTATTGTAAATGGTGCTGCAGTGAACACTGGGGTATATGTGTCTCTTTCAATTCTGGTTTCCTTGGTGTGTATGCCCAGCAGTGGGATTGCTGGGTCATAAGGCAGTTCTATAGCCAGTTTTTTGTTTTCCTTAGTGGCTGTACTAGTTTGCATTCCCACCAACAGTGTAAGAGGTTTCCCTTTTTCTCCACACCCTCTCCAGCATTTATTGTTTGTTTACTTTTTGATAGCAGCCATTCTGACCCGTGTGAGATGGTATCTCATTGTGATTTTGATTTGCATTTTTCTGATAATGAGTGATGTTGAGCATCTTTTCATGTGTTTATTAGCTATCTGTATGTCTTCTTGGGAGAAATGTCTGTTCAGTTCTTTGGCCCATTTTTTGATTGGATCATTTATTTTTCTGTAATTGAGCTGCATGAACTGCTTGTATATTTTTGAGATTAATTCTTTGTCAGTTGCTACGTTTGCTATTATTCCATTCTGAAGGGTGTCTTTTCACCTTGCTTATGGTTTCCTTCATTGTGCAAAAGCTTTTAAGTTTAATTAGGTCCCATTTGTTTATTTTTGCTTTTACTTCCATTTTCTTGATAACCGTGTAACAACAGAACTCTTGTACCAGTGCTTAAATTGTTACTCCACCTTTTCTTCTGTTCCTATTCATTCTCCTCAAGAGGATGGTATAACCAGTCTCTCTTCATTTTATTGTTTAAAAGTCAGTTATTTTTATAAAGGGTAAACTCCTTTTCAATTTTTCCACTTTCACTGACTCTCTTTAGGAAATTTTTGAATTAAAATATGCTCTAATCCTGACTCATCATTAGGATCGATAATCATAAACTGGTATAAAAAGTAATCTTCTCTAAAGAAACAGAAGTCCTACATTTTAAGATTAAATCAAATTAAATCAGTGTCTCAGTAATGCTGCTTTATTTTGTATATTGCTCTTTGGTGCATTTAAGAAGAAAAAGGAAGGGAATTATTGTTCCGTGTTCCAGAGGAGACTGAATTGAATATTTAATCATAGTTGTGTAGCATAAGAACCAGAACATAGTTCTTCTGGCTCCTACTGCAGGTTCTTTAATTAATGTGAAAGTAGATCCCCAAGGGCTTCCCTGGTGGCTCAGTTGATAAAGAATCTGCCTGCAATGCAGGAGAGCCTGGTTTGATCCCTGGGTCAGGAAGATCCCTTGGAGAAGGAAATGGCAGTCACTTCCAGTATGCTTGCCTGGCTCATCCCATGGACAGAGAAGCCTAGCAGGCTATCGGTCCATGGGATCGCAAGAGTCGGACAGGACTTAGTGACTAACCCACCATCACCAGAGATCCCTAAACGGCCCACAGATACCAAATAAGCAGAGGCTATGAAGAGTCACACACACTCACATGCCCATCCTTTTCTGATTAAATTTACCTCCTCTCCTTAAGCAGGAGTGAGGGTATGTATTATATGCCTGATTTTCATTCAGTAAGAATACTCAAAAAAATTCACCCCTTATGTTTCAATCAAAGTATCACCAGGGTGATGTTTTATACCAGTGGTAATTAAAGTGTGATCTGGTCCTGGGCCAAACACTCTCAGTATCATCTGGGAACTTGGGAGAAATGTACATTCTTGGGCCCCGTCCTTGCCTACTGACTCAGAAACTCTGGGTGTGGGGTCCAGCCTGTAAACAAGCCCTCCAAAGCGATTCCCATGCAGGCTAAAGTTTGAGGTCAGCTGTTTTAACTCATTCATCGCAGTTGAAATTCTGGTTAATTTTCATTTTTTCTTGATGTATCCAAGGAGTCTATCTAGCATTTATAATGCTGTTCCTGTCGATGTCCACATCCCTCATGTCAACTGCCTGAGAAGGGAGAGTGCAGTGGTTCAGTACATGGGCTCTGAAGACAAACTGTGAGCTGGAAATTCTGGTCCTCTTGCTTGTGTACTGGGGATATGACCTTGGGAAAAGTTACTTCTCTGTGGAATGAAGTCAGCATAGTTCCTACTTCCCAGGGTCACTGTGGCAATTCAGTGAAAGAGTCCATGTAACAGATTTAGCAGAGCCTGATCTCTTGGAAAGTCCCAATGAAGTGTTTGCTATAATTGTTAACAAGGTGGATAGTTATTCACCAAGTAAATATTATTTTGAAAAATAATATTTTATTTCAACCAAGGATCTTAGGGTAAACCACCAATTAGGAAGACTTTTCTGGGGTTCGTGCAGTAATGTGCATGCCTCATTAGCAGTTGTTTTTCCTTTCTAAATGTTGCTTGCTTGTTTATCTTAATAACCTAGTAATAGCTTAAAGTGGCATAAAGAGAATGTTTGTGCTAAAAATTCATTTCAATGTAATATTCCTTTTTCTCCTGTAATCTTTTCACTTTTGAAAGGGAAGTAAGTGCTGACATAAGCATCCAACTTTTGGGCATCAGCTGTCTGCTGCAACGTTTAACATCTATTTTTATAAATCCATGACATTTCTCATTGACCTTAATCTACAGTTTTGAGTGTTTCCTCTTTATTTCAGTGAATAACTATTATTTGTAGAAAGCAGCCATCCCTGAGTCATTGCTGTTGTGATCCACACAAAGGGTAAATAATAGGACCCTGGAAATGGTGGAAAGGTATTCTTACGCTGAAAGTTTTTTTTTTCTTCATTTAAACTTTGGTGCTTTTACTGCTTACGTAGCTGAGGCATTTCCAGTTTACTCCTTAGCTTTCTTGTTCCTCCCGTAAGTTTGCAATAGTCATACATCTGCCACCAATCTGCCACCTATAATGAGAAGAGGGTAGGAAAAAGATGGTAGAGAAAGGGCAGCCGTGCAAAGGCTAGGTATGTGAGTGTTGCTCTTGAACTTCACTCTTCACTGCAGACCATCGCCAGCAGCTATTGGTTCCTTTATTTTAGTCTTTAACAGGTCCTGGCAAGGAAAAAAAAAGTTCTGCTGAAAAAAATTTTATTTGCCACTGCAATTTTTTATAAGCAGAAAAACAGGGTAAGGGGAGGTTAGAAATTAGGTGGTGAAAACGTTTTTCCTTGATGGTATTCTCAAGACAGCAGGGCCTCTGCAAGCCAGAAAGATGTGGGAGTAAATATGGTAATATCATTCATTAATCATGAAAACCATATTAAGAAAAAGTCTTCCCCTAACCCTTAGTGTCATATAACCAGGTCACCTGATCCATTTTGGAGTCAGGGTTTTCTATATTCTGTTAAGCATCAAGAAACAGATAATATTTGATACCTTGCCTTTTCCCCTCAGGAAAAGAAACAAAATATGCTTGAGAAGACAGATTTGATCTCTTACAACTGTGTAGTATTGAATGCATTCAGTGGGCTGAAAGTTGGAAACATTTTATATGCCCTTTTCCCTAATGGTCTTTCATTTGGGGTTTTTGAGGAGGAGGAATTTACAACTTACTCTTTCCATTTTTATTACTAGAGTATAAAAATATGTTCTTTGTATGTCAAAAGTCAATTTTCATTTTATTATATGTCAGAGGAACTGTAGCACAATATTTTTTAAAGCATGGAGTTCTTGCCCATGTAAAGACATTTGAGAATTGTTTTCAAAAAGAGTGTTTTGAGCTTCATTTATGTAACAGGGGTTGATCAACAGTTTTTCCCATGGCAGGACAGAAGCAAAACTTGCCTTTGCCTGAAAGTCACTGATGCCTAGTCTCCTTTGGAGTTGAGGTCAGAAATGTTGTGAGTGATGTGGATATAACAGGAAAGGAAAAATTTTTAATAAAGGCTAATGTTTTTCAATTGTCTTGGATTTTTAGTGTTTCCCCATTCACTCCTAACCTTTGCCATCCGGATGCCTCTAGTTCTGAGAAGATACATTGCCTCTTCTTGCCTCTGTCCCTGCCTCCCTTCCTCCCTCCACCCCCACCCACCTCAACTCTTACGGCTCCTTTAAAGCCTGTAGTTCAAAGAAAGTCACAGTGAAGAGGGCTGTGTCTTTTTAGGCCCAGTGAAACATGTCCTGCAGCCCATGGGCTTTGTGTGAGGCTTTCTGTGATCTCATCTTGCAGGGTCAGAAATGAAAAAAAGATTCTTCTGTTCTGTGTTTGCTGGTATAATCATCACTCTCAATGACGAAAATGCAGTGGGAATCCAACAATGACTTGACCCTCTGAGAGGGATGCTAAAAGAAAACTTTTTAGAAATGTCTTTAACTTAACCTCGTTTTATTTTCATAGATGAAAACTGTTCTGAAATGCACTGTGTTCACAGACTATAGATCTAGATTGGTATATATTTAAGGCAATTTTAAAGCGACAATATTGATCACTCTTAGCAGGGTTAATGGAACAGAAGAGTTCATGAAAACTATTGCCCTCTGCTCTATTTTTTAAAAAATTGTTCTCCTTCTCTCTTTTTTTTAGTGTATTTATGACTAAGTAGGAAAATATGTGTCACTAGTTTTCCCACCCCCTCTCCATTAACTAATCAACTTAATTCACAGCTTGTGGAATTTGTCATGTTTTCATGTTAATTTTTTTGTCGTGTGTTAGGCCATCTTTTAATAAGATGCGAAGAAATATTGTTGTCTCAAAAAAGTTAGCTGCATTTTTACAATTTAGGACTGTATTGATACTTTGTGTCAATGAGAGCTTTACAAAGGGGAAATTAAATACAAATCTTTAGAACAAAATACTGGCAAATCTAAAATATAATTGGAGTTTCAGTAAAAGGTCTGGCACTCAATTCTTCTAAAAGTAAATGTAACAGAATTTAATGTCAACACATGGGTAGATTACCCCCTGTTGCTTACTTTATAGCATAACTGTATCTCTGTATTATATAATAGCTTCCCTTCCTTCCTTGAAAAAAATGTGGATACTGAACTTGTTAGCATAGTGATGAGTAGTAGCGTGTTCTGGCATATTAGTGATACTCTCAATTCACTAATCTCTAATTCAGTTCATGAAGAAATGTAAACATATGTAAACACTAGATGACATTCCATAGAGAAAGAAAGTTTTTATTTTTAATAAAAGTAGATTATGCAAATATTGGCTTGATAACCTTTTTCTATTCTCCACTAAACTAGAATGTTTTTAACCAGGATGTTTTTGCCTCATTTGTGAAGGAAGTCTGGG
Organism: Nanger dama; assembly: GCA_917880005.1. Classification (NCBI taxonomy): domain Eukaryota; kingdom Metazoa; phylum Chordata; class Mammalia; order Artiodactyla; family Bovidae; genus Nanger; species Nanger dama. Next base: position 30,454,369 of record CAKJTW010000024.1, read on the forward strand.
TTAAGCAGAGTTGACATTCTGCTGGCTTAGATAATGAACTACCTCATTCCAAGGCAGTTTCTCGAGGAAATGACTTCCTTTCCTCATAAATCTTGCTGTGAAGCTTGGGTGTTGTGTGTCCATAAAACACAATTATTGACCAAGCCAAGAAATGATAGCTTCTGCAAGAGAGATAAAGATAATGTTTATTTTATATATCAAGACATCTGTTTTTCTAATCTTTGGGGTTTTATCCAGACCTTCTTTCTCTGTATGCGTGAATTAGTAGGAATGTCCCTGAGGCTCTTTCTCTCCCACTCCAGAGAAACAAGGGGAAAACTGTAGTGTGGTCTGAAGGATTATGGCACAAGGAAGAGGCCGACAGGAGCTCTTAAACCTTTTAGGGAAGACTTCTGTCCAGAGGCTTAGAAGGTGAAGCAAGTGGGAGTGTCAGTGAGCCATCTAGTTTCCACCCTAGCTACCTACACTGGGAAGTCTGCTGAGCATAAAAATAGCCTGGCTCTCACCTCACTGACTCAGAGGTGTTTGAACAGTCTTACATCATCCAAATGGTGATAACACTGGAAAAGTATGATCCTGTCATTTGCCTCCCATGTCACAACAAAGAGAGTATATGATACAAGATTTGATTAATGAGACTATGTGAAGTTATTTTCTTTCTTGAATTTGTCAAGTAATCAATGTCTCAGTGATTAGACCCACCCAGGAAACAACTTCAGACAGAATGAGAGGCCTGGATGGCTAGAAAAAGAGGACTGTATGATGATTCATTTTAATTTATCACCAAGCATATTCACTGTTGGTTTGATAGGGTTTTATCCCTTCTAAATTATTTTACTATTCACTAAGTATTTGCATATGTCATTAGAATCCTAAAATGTGATAGGCCTTGATTATCAGCAAATTCTTCTTCCTCATTTTAGTGTGTGTTATATGCAAGTGTGGGTATTGGAATCAGGTCAACTGGATTGTTAACTCACCTTCATCATCTTTAGGTTTTGGGTCCTAGGAACTTGGAAACAGAATTTAATGTTTAGATCTTTGAGGATGAAGGTAAAAATGCCCATGTCTTGCTATGGTGTGGCTGAAACAAGGATAGATGTCTCTGGTACATGTAGTTTATTATTGTTATTTAGGGATGAGGAAATTGAATTGCAGAGAAGTTAATTGATTTGCCCATCATCACCTTAGAGTCTTTAAGGCAGGGAGGGCTTGATTCAGGCCTTCTGTCTCCAATCCTGTGTCCTGTCCACACTATCATCATTCCCCCTTAATTAAAATGGATTTTTGCTAATCTTTTTCAAGGGGTAATATATCTATAACCTAATGGTGTTTGCTGAAAGAAGGCTGGTATAAATTATTGCCGATTAATGATGCAAGATTGTTGACTGGGGCAGGAGAGTGGATTTTCCAGTAACTCCCAATGAATGGGTACAGCTGTCTGTTCTCCGGTAGTTTTAAGATGTTTCCACAGTGAGACTCAAAGTATGACTTCTCAACTTGAAATGCTAGAAATATGGATGGTGGAGCCCAATGGGCTGCCATCTGTGGGGTCGCACAGAGTCGGACACGACTGAAGCGACTTAGCAGCAGCAGCAGCAGCAGCAGCAGAAAGACAGAAGGTAGAAGAAATAATCCAGTGGGGAAGCAAGGAAAAAGAAATGCCATTTCATGTAGGCAATAGAATCAAAGCAGCAAGTTTGGCTAAAGGAAGAAAGTGGTAAAAAAAAAAAAAAAGAAAGAAAGAAAGGTAAAACTAATCCACATTACCAGACAGCATAGACATATATGACATTGGTTAGCATATGGCATATATCCAGACTGTGCCATCCCGGGCCCCATAAAACAATACACTGGCTTTGCAAACATTAACAGACTGTAGGAATCCTATTACCTAACTTTCCAGAATAACAGAAGGCCAAATGTTTGTAGCACTAGAGCTGGGAGTAATGAGGGAAAATTACCAGGAAGTATGTCTTGGCCCAGAGTAAGGAAGAACTTTCTAACAATCAGAGCTGCCAACAATGGAATGTCCTATCCTCTAAAGAAATGAGCTTCCTCCTGCTGGAGAATCAGGCAGCAGCCAGAACACTGTCTGGCAGGGGTGCCATCGAGGGTTCCAGCAGAAGGTCACAGTTCACATCGTGATGAACTGTGATGGACCTGAAGGTTCCTTGCCAAGACTCTGATTCTGTGACTGTTTTGGTTACACCTTATTTCTCTTTCATACTCAAAGGTTGACTGATTTTCATAAATATACTTTAATATACACAAGGAGGGACTTGGGCTTATGAAATAAGATTAGCTTGACAGTCCTTTGTCCATGGAATTCTCCAGGCCAGCATACTGGAATGGGTAACCATTTCCTTCTCCAGGGGGTCTTTCTGACCCAGGTTTTGAAGCCAGGTCTCCTACATTGCAGACAGATTGTTTACTGTCTGAGCCACTAGGGAAGCCCCTTACGAAAGTAAACAAATGAAATTCAAAATAATATATATTAGAGGAAAACAACCAGAATAGATTCTTTTGAAAGTCATATTGAATAAAGCCCATTGTAGTGATTATAAATCTCAACAGAATGAAGGTGATTTGCAATGGACATAAATACATCTGGAAAAGAATTTATCTGTTACATTTATATAGGCACATCTCATTTTATTGCATTTAACTTTATTGTGCTCCACAGATACTAAAAAAACATTTTTACAAATTGAAGGTTTCTGGCAACTTTGCATTGAGCAAGTCTTATTGGCCCATGGCATCATTGTCCCAAAAACATTTGCTCACTTAGTGTCTCTGTGTCACATTTTGGTGGTTCTCACAAAATTTCAAGTTCTTTCATCATTATTATATTTATAATGGTGATTTGTGATCAGTGATCTTTGATGTTACTATTGTAGAAAGATTATAACTCGCTGAAAGCTCAGATGATGGTTAGCATTTTTAATCAATAAAGTATTTTTAAATTAAGGCATGTGCATTGTGTTTTTTAAGACATAATACTGTTGGATGCATAATAGACTACAATACAGTGTGAACATAACTTTTATATGCACTTGGAAACAAAAAAAATTCATGTAATTTACTCTATTGCAATATTTCACTTTACTGCAGTGGTCTGGAACCAAACCCACAGTTTCTGCAAGGTGTGCCTGTATTGTATAATTCTGTTGGAGGAAAGAACTTCTGCAGAGTAAGCAAAAGACACATGTCAGAGACTACAGGGCAAATACTGTCCTTTCCTATAGTCAACTGGAGGACAGTATTGAGGGAAACAATCAGAATTGATGTTAGGGAATGGACGAACTTGAGTTTCAGGTTCATATGTTTGGGCTTTGGTGGACACCTAATTTCTTTTGCAATTTAAAAAAAATTTTTAAAATATAGATGGGCATGATAATGAGCTTTGTTTCATAACTGTTAGTTTGGTTATGGTGGGAAGGAAGGATTAGAAAAGAGAAGGGAGGGATAAAAAGTCTAGGTGAGAAAAGTTGCAGTATAGAGCAGAAGTAGTGAGAAATCAGCTCCTGGGAGGGTAGAGTTGTCTTTAATTGAAGTGGGAAGCTTATGGGGGAGAAAAGGTATTGAGGGTATCATTGCCCTCGTGTCCATCTGGAGCCACAAATGCAGAACCAGTGAATGGGACAGAGGTGAAGAATGGAGATGCAGATTTGGGAATTATTTACATGGAGGACACAACCTAAAATGCAGTGAAATTCCAAAGATGAGACTATCAGTTCAGTTCACTTCAGCCGCTCAGTCGTGTCTGACTCTTTGCGACCCCATGGACTGCAACATGCCAGGCTTCCTTGTCCATCACCAACTCCTGAAGCTTGCTCAAACTCATGTCCATCGAACTGGTGATGCCATCCAACCATCTCGTCCTCTGTCATCCCCTTCTCCTCCTGCCTTCAATCTTTCCCAGCATCAGAGTCTTTGATGAGTCAGTTTTTTGCATCAGGTGGCCAAAGTATTGAATTAAAAGCTTCAGCAGCAGTCCTTCCAATGAATATTCAGGACTGATTTCCTTTAAGATTGACTGGTTTGATCTCCTTACTGTCCAAAGGACTCTCAAGAGTCTTCTCCAACACCACAGTTCAAAAGCATCAATTCTTTGGTGCTCAGCTTTCTTTATAGTCCAACTCTCACATCCATACATGATGACCACTGGAAAAACCATAACTTTGACTAGACGGACCTTTGTTGGCAAAGTAATGTCTCTGCCTTTTAATATGCTGTCTAAGTTGGTCATAGCTTTTCTTCCAAGGAGCAAGTGTCTTAATTTCATGGCTGCAGTCACCATCTGCAGTGATTTTGGAACTCCCAAAAATAAAGTCTCTCCTTGTTTCCACTGTTTCCCCCGTCTATTTGCCATGAAGTAATGGGACCAGATGCCATGATCTTAGTTTTCTGAATGTTGAGTTTTAAGCCAACTTTTTCACCCTCCTCTTTCACTTTCAACAAGAGGCTCTTTAGTTCTTCACTTTCTGCCATAAGGGTGGTGGCATCTGTGTATCTGAGGTTATTGTTCTTTCTCCCAGCAATCTTGATTCCAGCTTGTGCTTCATCCAGCTCGGCATGATGTTCTCTGCATAGAAGTTAAATAAGCAGGGTGACATTATGCAGCCTTGACTTATTCCTTTCCCAATTTGGAATCAGTCTGTAGTTCAGTTGGTTAAAAAGCTGCCTGCAGTGCAGGAGACCCAGGTTCGACTCCTGGGTCAACATCCTTTGGAGAAGGGATAGGCTACTTGCTCCAGTTTTCTTGGCTTCCCTTGTGGCTCAGCTGGTAAAGAATCCACCTGCAATGCAGGAGTCACCTGGGTTCAGTCCCTGGGTTGGGAAGATCCTCTAGAAAAGGGAAAGGCTACCCACTCCAGTATTCTGGCCTGGAAAATCCTATGGAATATATAGTCCATGGGGTCTCAAAGAGTTGGACATGACTTAGCCTATCAGGGAAAAGAAAGGAAACCTTTGAGCAGGCAAGAGAAGGGAAAATAATCAGAGAAGGTAGTAATAAAAGCAAACTTAATGAATAAGGAGAAGACCCGAGTATTTCTTGGAGGCTGAGGAAGAACATAACCTCAAGAACATATGATTCTCTCAGAGACCACGGAGGTGGGAAGTCAAGACAGACCCAGGTTGGAAGTTTCCTTGGAGGACTCTAACCACCCTTCAAGAGCTCGGGAACTGGAGTGACCATATAATTTGTGAAGAAACAAAAAGCAGCCAAATAATACATTAGTCACAGTTGTGTTTGTTAGAGCGACTTTCATGATGTCTTTTCCCTCCTTTCTGGTTGATAACAAAGCCTCTCTCTGCCCTTTCCTGCACTGCTGCTCAGACTTCTCTTAGGAGAAAGCCTTCACAGCAGACTAAATGTATAGATTTGAATCAAGCTCCACTGGCGAACAGCGTTGCTCCTGTTTTCCTTTTGGGGAGGGAGTAGATAATTAGAGCATACTGGCACAAAACACCTGGTTAGTTATCTCTGAAATAATGTGCATGTTATAGCTTTGTTGTAAGACTGACTTTGCTCTAAAGAGTAGTTCAGAAATTGCAAATTCCTCCTCATAACTAGTTTTATTATACTTACAGATAAGACTGGAGTTGGGGACTACTTAAAGATTCGCTATCTTATATTTTGCTGTCTTATATGATAGGAAAAACAGCTGCCTTAACTGAAACTTAAGTTTGGGGTTCAAATAGTTCACCTGTTACATCATAGCAGCTACAGTATATGCTGCTGGTAATCAAATAAACTATTCTACTAATAACAGTGTAACAGGCACGACATACATATTGAGGCATGTTCTAAGTTACTGTGCTGGACATGATGTATAACTACATCATTTATATCATCATCTTTTATGACAGTCTCTTCAGAGGGGTGGTATTATTATTATTGTTGTTCTATGGATGAGCAAAACTGAGTTTGTGAGACATCTTAAAACTGCCCAAGCTCAGATGGATAAAAGAGCTAGCCGAGAAAGCACCCTCAGACAGAGGGGCTTCATATCCGATACCCTCCATCCCTGAGTTATGCTGTACTTCTTAGAATATAGAGACATTGGAGACCAGTGTCAGGGTGAGAGTGAGAGAGCTGAAGCGCAGAGGAGTTCAGGACCAGCTGGGCAGGCTGCTTCCAGCAGTGCCATATCCCTTCCACCAGGGGGTGCCTCTGTAAGGACTTCCCCACCCTTTTGAATAAATTTCAGAGACCATTGTATTCTTTGTGAGTTCGCTACTGTGTAACCAAAAAGAGCCTGCAGCTTTTAAGGTGAATAAAATGTCCATCTATTGGATATATTGAAATGGCATCAGAGTTTAAGAATTTTGCACTTGGTCTTTTGGAAGTTCTAATTAAAACAAAATAGATTGTGGTTCTGTTTTAATCTTATATCAGCTCTTCTGGTTGTTGCAGTATGGCTCAAGCAATGAAACCACAACAACCCAGAAAAATGGCAACGATATATGTTGGGGAGAAACATTTTCTTTTGATGGTTCCTCCCTGTGAAGGGAGCTCCAAGCTGACTTTATTCCTGGATTTAAATGATTGTTAATCTGTGGAAAGTGTAACTGGGTATGCTCATCTTGACTCCGCCCTCCCACGCTTTAGTAAGATGTGGCTTTCTACTGCTTTCCAGAGCATCTCAGGAGGGATTCCTATGGACTTATGTGAAACGAATATTGTTAGTGAATAGTTAATGTCATAATTTTATATACTTGTCTGACACTGAGTTTAAATATAATTTTTATGTTGAAAATTAACAAATATTCTGACAATGAATTTCTTATGCCCTGTATCTTTGACATTATATTGAAATGAAAGAAATACAGGGCATAAAAATTCATTGTCAGAATGACAATTTAATAATATTAAGGCTGTGTCTTAAACTATGTTGAGAAAAATCTAATTTTCTTTGGTTGTAGTTCAATAATTCTTAATGAAGACTCTAAATGGGACTATTTATCATATTCCATAAATTTAAAAATTTAAAGCAAATACTTTAAATAATGGTTAAAAGCTTTGCATTGATATATCTTCATACTAGCTTTAAAACTTTAAAATATCTAAATTAATTTTATTTGATATCATTTTAATACAGAGTTCTCAAGGCAATTACCATTTCATAAACAGTCATAATTAGCATCATTAGGTTTATACACTATATTCCTTATCTTAAAGAAGTTAAATATAATTCTTAATTTCATCTGGTGTATAATTGAACCATTTAAATTATTTTTTGTCATTTTGATAATAACACCTATCATCTATCTATTCATCCATCCACCCATCCACCCAGGCCTCCCCCACACACAAACTTGAAAGGACCCCAAATATAAATAGATTTTTCTCTCAGTAGCTAAGAGGTTTAGAAATTTTTCAAATCCCCTCACCCCACACCTCTATAGACACAAACACAGTCCACATCCCATTGGATTTAATTGATGTTGTATCGACTCTCTAAATTAATATAAGAATTTTACCTCTGTATACTGAAATGTTCACATTCAGAACAATTGTTAATTTGCAATGTGTCTCAGATGGTAAAGCGTCTGCCTATGATGCGGGAGACCTGAGTTCGATCCCTGGGTTGGGAAGATCCCCTGGAGAAGGAAATGGCAACCCACTCCAGGACTATTGCCTGGAAAATCCAATGGACGGAAGAGCCTGGTAGGCTACAGTCCATGGGATTGCAAAGAGTCGGACACGACTGAGCAACTTCAGTTTTACTTTAGTTATTGTATAAACCGTGGATATTAAACATTTGTATTTGTTACTAGCATACTTCACATTTTTGAGTCAGGGTCCCTGTTGAAAGTCTGACCACTTGCCGTGTACACACTTTCCCACTGGAGGCTAATAGACCACTTGGAGCTTACGCAAGGACCAGCCAGGTAGAGAATCCCTTCTAGACTGTAAACTGCCCTTTGGCACTGGTGTTATAACAACAGTGTGAATGCTTTAAAAGAAGCTGGATACCTGCAGAGAGTAAAAATTGGCACGAGGCACTGAAACTAAGAATTTGATTTAAGAACTATCAATCAGGCACGGTTATATAAGGGCTAATCTCAGAGCTTTCTAGAAGCACACTAAAATTAGAATCTCTTCTTTCCCTGAGCCGTGCCGAGAATGAGTACCAAGACCAACTTTGGCTTTTCTTTTCCTTTGCTTGAGTACCCAGCCTTGTCATCCCATGTCCTTACTGACTGTCTTTTGTTGAAAAACAGAAACCTTTCGTGATGTCAAGAGTTTGTGCAGTGCTCAGTCACACTTGGCAATCACAAACAAGCCTTCTTCAAGACTGTCCATGCTCCTGGGATGTTTTGACTTTAAGGATTATTGTGTACTTCACTGGAAGTACAAAATAAAAACCACTATGAAATTACCCGCTTGATCTTTTCATTACAACCCTCTAGATTTAATGCCAAATAATTGTTTCTGGATTGCCTTACACCACTGAAACTTTAGAAACCAGGTGGTTTTTTCCTTTTTATGCTTTTATTCTCATGTATTATTTTTAGCATAATAGGGTAAGCATTCCCTTTTTGTTACATTTTTATTTATGCATGTGTTTTGCAGGTGTGGTTCACGTTGGAAATTCTGGCTCCGAACCTACAGACAAATATTAGATGCAGAGTCAGGCAGTGCTAAGGCTGTCTTGTTTAATAAAGTTAAAATCTTGTTAATCATAAATATTGCATATTAACAGTAGCTTACATATTCAGTGGGACCAGGTAGTCTTTCCTGTAAGTAACTACACATCTGTGAAAAGAGAAACATTAGAAGTGGGAGTTAAGTGTAGTTATGCTTACGTACCAACATTTGCTGCAGGTCGTTTTGCAAGGAAGACAGTATGAAATGCAGATGTATTCCTGAGAGTAAATGTTCATCTGTAGCAATTTGTATATTGCCAAATATTTATTATCTACTGTGTACAAGTCTCCCTGTTTGTAAATAACTCTGTATTTATTCAGTTCCCAACGTGTGCGTTCAACTCACTTTGTTTATGTGTTCTCAGTTGTGTCTGACTCTTTGCGACTCCATGGACGGTAGCCCTCCAGGCTCTTCTGTTAGCTATAGGAGGTTATAATGATAGGAAGGGCACTTGTAAGAATTTAGAAGTACTCTTATAGCGGGATTCTAGGATGCCTCAAACGATGAAGAATCTGTCTGCACTGCAGGAGACAAGTTTGATCTCTGGGTTGGGAAGACCCCCCAAAGGAAGAAATGGCAGCCCACTCCAGTATTCTTGCCTGGAAAAATCCCATGGATAGAGGAACCCGGTGGGTTGCAGTCTATAGCGTCAAAAAGAGTCAGATATGACTGAGCATGAATGCATTTATGGTTAAATAAGATTAGATTGTATTGTCATAACTGCTCACATGTACATCAGGTAAAACAAAACCTTGGATATATGAAGAAAACTGTCAAAAGAATATATCATTACTCGTTATTAAGAATCAAATAAAATTTATTTTATTGAGGTATAGTTGATTTATAGTGTTAATTTTTGCTGTACAACACACTGATTCAATTATAGATGTATATATTCTTTTTCACATTCTTTTCCATTGTGGTTTATCACTGGATAGAAAATATAGTTCCTTGTGTCAACAGGGTTATTAATAACGTCTGCTTTAATTGGGCTGCCTAGCATAGAACTTAATGACCACTTTTTTAATGAAAAATCAAGATCTTGGTTTATCCTCTACTTGGAAACGTGAATGGAGAGCAAAATTCTAATCACAGTTAAGCTGTTGAGTAAAACTCTGTAGCCTTGGACACTTTGTGCCTGCCTCTTCTTCCTCTCCTCCTCTCTTAACCTCCTTATAGGTTAGAAAATGAAGCAGTGGACTTCACACTCTGTAATTCCGTTCCAGTTAGAGTTCTATAATTCTGTGAGCATTTAACCACTGAAAACCAATTAAAACAAAACAAAACTTTATCACCAGAACTTCATTAATTGAAGTGAATGTCAAAAGTGTAATCTGAATCAGATCCCATGCCTGGAAAGCTTGCCGTTTAGGGCTAATCTAGAAAACACTTTTTTGGCGCACTTCACCTCTTAAGAGGACCATAGTTTCAGCATTTGGCAGCTTAGCTTGTCATGATGCCATGAAGACCTCTGTGCAAAGACGGAATACATTAGAGTGGAGGGCAAGTCGGTAGTAGGAGTTTTGGAGAGATGTAACAAGTGTAGAGAGACAGAGTATAACTGAGTGGAAAAAAATCCTCCAGAGGCAGAGAAAATTGTTGAAAGGAAGAACATTAGGAAACTAAGTTTATCTCAGGAATTTATTCCAAAAGTCAAATTCCAGAGGAGACCCAATTCTGTAATGCTTTCCCAATCCTTATTTATGCTATAGTACAGGGATCATTATTTAAAATGAGAAATTACAATGTTCTGAATAAACAAGGGAAATTGAACAATTTTTATTGTCCATGGCACACAGTGTAGTCTTTTAAAAAGAATTTCAGGAGAAATGATCTCTACCATTAACTAAAACTCCCATTTTTTTTGAACATTCTTATTAAAGCTTTACCAACTAAATAAGGCATAAAGAAATTTTCATAATTAACTATTTCAGTTTTTGGTTTTTTTTTTTTTACCAAGGTCAAAATTAGTAAGCCACAGACCTGGTAGTAAAATTGTTTCCATTGTTCTTCTCAGACTTTTTTTTTTTAAGTTTGCTAACCTTATAAGCAATTTTTAAAAAATTACCAAAATTTCTTAACAAAACTAATCACATGGTAGATAAATGAATAAAATCAGCTTCATTCGTAGTCATCTGTCATAAACTGTCATTTTCCCCCAGAGTAAATATATATTTAGCTATTTAGAAAAGGAAAGATAATGGAAAAAAATCAGTTTTATTTATTTACAAACATATTTAGATAAGTGAAATTTCTCCTATAAATACAGTTGAAATTCTGATTTCTGATTTACTCATATGCTATATAACTTGTACATGTACCCCAACATGGTTCCCAGATCAATGGGTTGTTGATATTAATATTAACAGATAAAATACTTGTCCATAAATGTTTTCTCTGTATTTTCTGTGAAAATGTGATATGTTTTTGACCTTACTGTATATAAAGTTAATATCCTGCTTTTTCTGTATTTTTATTTAATAATTTTAATGATACCTTGGTAAGCATCTATGTATTATTCATAGTCATGAAGAACTTACTGTTGTTTAATTTCTAAGTCATGTCTGATTCTTTGTGACCCTGTGGACTGCAGCCTACCAGGCTCCTCTGTCCATGGGATTTTTCAGAACTTATGTGGTTGTTCGAGTAAAGACAGTACTTGGAAGTAAGAAAATAACATAGTATCTTTCAGAAATTCAGTATCTAGAATTAGTGAACCATCTTTAAGCAAATAAATATTAAGTTCTACTTTAAATAACATTAAGAAAACAAATTATATTTATCACTTAATAAAAATGAGGTGCAGCCAGTATCTTTGAATAAGATTTTATTTGCAGTTTATTTTAAATTATGATTTCTCCCCAATAATCTAGTTTAGTGAAATTGTTCTATGAAAGATAAAAAGATAAAGTTTTTAGATAAAATTTATATAGATTTTAGTTTATTTTAAAAATCTATATTATGGGTTTTTAACTTGAATATGAAATTAGTTTTAATATTTTAATTACCATTGAAGAAGAGAAAGAAAGTTATCTGGTTTGGAAAAATATGTTTGGTTTCCAAGCATCATAATATTTAATGATTATCCATAACTTTTAGATTGGGCTTCCCTGTTGGCTCAGTGGTAAAGAATCCTCCTCCTGCCAAACAGGAGTCATGGGTTCGATCCCTGGGTTGGGAAGATTCCTTGGAGAAGAAAATGCAAGCCACTCCAATATTCTTCCCTGGGAAATCCCATGACAGAGAAGCCTGGCAGGCTACAGTCCATGGGGTTGCAAAAGAGTCAGACGTGACTTAGAGGCTAAACAACAAACTTTTAGATTAGCCAGATCCAGAGACGGGAAAATTTGTAGTTCACTATTTATTTTAATAAGGTACAAAAATTTAAGACATTTTGTGTGAATTATCTGGCAAAAGGAAACAAAATGGGGAAGTTCTGAATTTACATTCTCTTGGAATGAAAAATTAAGATTTATATTACCCCATAGTTTTTTATATGGTACTTTGCTAGTACTTAAAATTTACAGCACTGAATTCCTGTTTCTACAGTTTATCTAAATACTAAATGAAATGTATGAAAGATATCTTCGTTGAACAAATAGCTACAGTTCCTACTGGATTTTTTTTTTTTGGGGGTTGGAAGTCTTGAAAGGGCATTCATAGGGAAATCAGGAAGATCTAGCTTACATGCTGATACATGATTTATTATTTTGAATTTATTACTCTGTGTAAAGAGGAGAAAAAGTCTTTTCTAGATGGAGTCATTGATTGTTTTATTTCCAGAGTGTTAGTGATAAGAAAAATATTACATGAGCTCAAGTGAAAGAAATACATACTTGAGAAGAAACCATCTAACAATGTGATAATCAGTTTTTCTTTACACTATAACTTAGTAGTAAAAGAGTATTTGAAATGCTTTATGATTACAGTCTGAATATTGTACGTGCATTTTAGTACATCACATGGAACTATCTTAGGTCATGTCTACTGCTGCTGCTGCTGCTGCTAAGTCACTTCAGTCGTGTCCAACTCTGTGTGACCCCATAGATGGTAGCCCACCAGGCTCCCTTGTCCCTGGGATTCTCCAGGCAAGAACACTGGAGTGGGTTGCCATTTCCTTCTCCAATGCATGAAAGTGAAAAGTGAAAGTGAAGTCGCTCAGTCGTGTCTGACTCTTGGCAACCCCATGGACTGTAGCCTACCAGGCTCCTCCATCCATGGGATTTTCCAGGCAAGAGTACTGGAGTGGGGTGCCATTGCCTTCTCCATAGTTAGGAACTAGACTAGGGAAAAATGTACATAACTTGAAAAAATATCTTGTTATCCTTTTAGCAATGATGAACACTGTTCTACTTACACTTGTTGGCTGATAGCTATAAAGATGCCACAAATAATGAAAATACGGAACAAAAGTTTGGTTTGTAAATATAAAGCACTATATTAAACCTATTGCCTTTTTGGTTAAGAAATCTTATTCATATAAAGATCAACACTGTTTGAATTCAAAATAGTTTTTCTAATTTACATGTCAGTTAAATATGTGAATTTTTAGTGACCCACAAAAAGGGAGGAAATAGAATATCATAAATCCTGGCACCCCACTCCCAGCATGTTCTGAATGTACTCTTTAAGATGACTTATTTTGTGTTGAAACATAAATTTATGATCAGATAATGTCATCAACTAAAATTTCGTTTTCCCCAATGGCAACATGGCTAATAGTCTTTGACTAAAGCATAGCAAAATGAAAAGGGAAGCTTAATTATTACATGGTCAAAGTGACTGTTTCAGTAATCGAACTTTTAACTTCTATCCAGACTTTAATTTGTGGCAAAATTGACTTAGGATCTTAATCCGTTAAATGTGTTGGCTGTGTCTTAGATTTGTGTTGAGAAGACAAAGAATGTGAAGTTTTCTTATGTTGATAATCTCACTGTAGGTTCTGTGTGTGTGTAGAGGGGGCGAATCCCAAGGGTGTCTGAAAGACTGGGTCAAGATAGTGGTCTGCTTGCAGGAAGGATGCTAACACTGCTTCCTCAGGTGACCTCCCTGAAGGTGTCCTTGGTGAATTAGTCTATCACTCAGTCTTGGAGGCTCAGAAATTTCATTCTGAGCCCACTGTGAAAGTGGATCCATCTCTTAATGGTAGATTCACCCAAGCTAATACTTAACTTCTTCCTTCATTTTTTCATTCATTCATTCTTTAATCTATTTTCAGGACCAGGACCAGGAATTAGACTAGGTTTTGTGGATACAGTGGTAAATAAGTCCCTGTGCTCATGGATCGCACAGTAAAAGAGGGAAGAAAAACAAGTAACTGAAAGTTTATGTACAAGTCAAGGGATAAGAAAAATGAGTACAGAAATCTGAGTCAAACCTGATGATATTCACCTGTTTTTTATGGCCACTTCCCGGCCGACATCTCCTCTAACTGGTTGGAGCCCAAGTTGTTATGGGTTGTTAAATATTTTGAAATTACTCCAGTTTGCATGGCTGTCATGGGGATATCGCTTTACTTGAGAAACTTAAATCTTAATGAGCCAGTTTCTTGTATATAATGAGTAATATCTATCAGAGGAGCCAGAAGAGTAGATGGCACAACTAAAGAAGAAACTAGAAGTGGTCTGAGTATGAATTAAAAGATTGTGATGAGTCCAGTGTTTAACACTATCAATACAATGAACTTTGTGTTTCCATTTCATGAGAGTCTTGATCTTAGTGGCTCAAGCACTCTGGGCCATTTTCTAGGATTGTCTTGCTGGTCTAGTATAATACATAGATAGGTATTACCACTGAGTTCTTAGATTTTCCTTTTACCATATCTATTGTAAATATTTCTCCACATTCATTTTGATAACAGTCATATCTTACTGGTCTCAGAAGGATTCTCTTTGTAAGATGACTTTGTCTATTGGTATCAATGCAAAAGAGTTAAAACTTAATGCTTTAAAGAACAATCTGATTTCTAAATTCCTAGGGAGCTCTTCATTATAACTTTCAAGTACAGACAAGAGTTTTTATTTGAATAAGGTAGCTAAATATTTTCCTGGATTTCTATGTTCGTCTTTTTATATTTTGAACCAAACTTCCATGTTTTTTCTGGCCAACAGATTTAAAATCTAAACATAAAGGTTTATTTTTCATGAATATGTTTTGGATTTGACCTTCACAGGGAATATTTTAAGTGTCGTAATCAATGAGGTTTCAGGTACCACTTTACAGAGAACTACTGTGATTATGTTTTTGTGGTTGGATTTTTCTGAACCCATTAGCTACATGGTGATGGAGTGGTGGAACTCGGGTTTTGAGAATCATCGCACCACTCGGTTACCAGAAATTCAATAAAAAACAAACATGAGTGATAGGTTTATGTTCTGGTACAGTATATTTTTAAAATGGTGTTTGTTAAGCCCGCTAGAGGATGCATCAAAGGGAGTGTGAAATCCGTCTTTGATCAACTGAGCCGTCTTATAATTGGACTCTGCATCAAATGTTAAAAGATCAAAAGGAAGAGGCAAATTTAGATATAGGCGTATGATAGGTCATTTCTTCAGTGGAAACAGTGTGTATCTTCGGATTGGTAAAAATAGGATAATGAAAAATATCCTTTTCTAATTTACTTCTCTCTTCATTCCTAACATCATTTGAAAGCATCTGCTACCTCAGTGTGAATACAAAGTATATTTTGGTGATTAAATAACTTGCTGTCTTTGTTTGAAAAAATATTTATGGATCATGAGCAAAGCAATATTTGAACATAAGATTTTCTTTTGAGATATTTAGACTTTATCAAAAACGAAGAAAAGGTTTCCTAAAAATTGCTTTGAGTATTAATGATAATGTAGGAAGTTTCATTGATCAACAGTATACTTTGATTGTTGCTGTTGTTTTTGATTACTCTTTTGTGTCTGACTCCTTTGCAACCCCACGGACTAGAGCCAGCTAGGCTCCCTGACCATGGGATTCTCCAGGCAAGAATGCTGGAGTGGGTTGTCATTCCCTTCTCTAGGGGATCTTCTCTGCCCAGAAACTGAACTTGAATCTCCTGCATTGGCAGGTGGATTCTTTACCATCTGAGCCACCAGGGAAGCCCTATAGGCATGCTAAAATTTATTTTCTGCATTCAAATATATCACAGGCATATACATATTAGAAAATATTTTCGTTTTGCATAGTTGGGAAACAGAGACGATTCCCATTTTGATTTTAATTCATAGTGTTCTTTTTGGCAGGTCAGTTGGTAACTCTGAGCCTTAGCTTCCACATCTGTAAAATGAGAGGCATGAGGTAGGTGACCTAGCTTTTCACACAAAGTGATATTCTACTAAATGTTATTGAGACTAGAGATCTGGGTGGTTTAAGATGATAAAATGTATAATGTCAACAACTGGCCTTATATACAAGTGACTCTCCTACTTTGGGAAATTTGTGACTCCTCTGCTAAGGTCTGTCTAGTCAAAGCTATGATTTTTCCAGTAATCATATATGGATGTGAGAGTTGGACCGTAAAGAAGGCTGAACGCCAAAGAATTGATGCTTTTGAACTGTGGTATTGGAGAAGATTCTTGAGAGTCTCTTGGATTGCAAGGAGATCAAACCAGTCAATCCTAAAGGAAATCAGTCCTGAATATTCATTGGAAGGACTGATGCTGAAGCTGAAACTCCAATACTTTGGCCACCTGATGCAAAGAGCCGACTCATTAGAAAAGACCCTGGTGCTGGGAGAAATTGAAAGCAGGAGGAGAAGGGGACAACAGAGGATGAGATGGTTGGATGGCATCACCGACCCAATGGACATGAGTTTGCGTAAACTCAGGGAGTTGATGATGGACAGGGAAGCCTGGCATGCTGCAGTCCATGGCATCGCAAAGAGTCAGACACAACTGAGTGACTGAACAGCAACTACTGCCGCTTCTTATTTTTCCCAAAGTAAATCATTTTCCTCTTTAATGCTTACAACATATGCTTTAGACTTAGTATGTGCTGAGTAAGTGTAGATTGATTCAGTTCAGTTCAGTTCAGTAGCTCAGTTTTGTCCGACTCTTTGTGACCCCATGGACTGCAGCACGCCGGGCCTTTCTGTCCGTTGCCAACTCCCAGAGTTTACTCACACTCATGTCCGTTGAGTCGGTGATGCTAGAGTGAAGGAAACATATTTTGTGAAACCAAATATAATCTCAGCCTAAAATGGAATTCTAGTTTTTCTGTCATGACCAGGAAAGAACAAACAACTTGATTTTTTTCTATAAGGATTCTGATTGTTTTTTAAAAAATTATCTTATAATATGTATATCTAAAATATATGTAAAAGCATATATGTTAATGTTGTATATGTATTTTGAAGTACGTGTGTGTGTGTTTCTTAATTTCTGGGTATTTGAGTGGTGAATCTTTGCCATGCCTAACAGTGAGCATTGGATATTTAGCAGTGAATCAAGTAGCCACACTCCCTGACTTCATGGAAAGTGTCTGCATCTATATCCTATATATGTCCAGAAGGGGAACAGTATGTGTGTGCATGTAGAACTTTGTCCTTTGTGATTCTTTATTTTTTTAGCCTAGCTCATGTTATGAATTCGTGTTGTTCAATCCATAAAAAAACCTGACAAAGAAAGCAAGCAAATAAAATTAGATGAAGACTGCCAAGAAAAATAGACTTGAATTTCAGAGTGTGTATTACAAGATTTTCAGATTTTCTCGTCCTCCCAGCAAAAACCGAAACAAACAAACAAAAAACCCCAAGCCTTTGTCTATGGGATGAAGGGAATTTGTAAGTTTGTGTACTGGTATTAAGCAGTGTTACAGAATGAACCCAAGATAAGTTGGTTATCTTAGAGATAGCCATTTGTTTTTTTTTCCCCCTCTACTTCCATTTTTATTGGATGTAACTCAAAGAGGAAGCAGACAGCAAAGAGCTCCCACCCAAGCTATGTCTAAAATCGATTTTATTTTACTTCCCTGTATTACTTCCCTATATTCCCTTACCCCAGTTACCAAAAGAGGTTGAGAGGACAGTGTGATCGCTTAATCTGCCGTAATGCTATTCCAGTTATACCTAACAAGATGCCACTCATCATAAGATGGTTTAACCACAGATTTATATCGAACATTTTTACAGCAGAGTGTTCCCTCCAGTCTTCCCCGAAATCCCAGGATCAAATCAGCTGAGCATTGCCCTTATCTTTTCTTTTTTATTTTTATTTCTTAATTTTTTTCCAGTCTACTGAAGGCAGCAAAAGAATCAGCACATTTACTTTCTTTGGATGTTGTACCAAGTAGGGCACAAGTAGGTATACTTTTTTTTCATTAAAGTTTCATTAACATTAAAATTTACCTTTATTAATGGTTTTGATAGAAAAGTTACTTTGACATGAAGTTTTCTTACTAAAGTCTTTATTTTTTTATACTTTTTAGCCTGTACCCTAAGAGGTAGAGGCACATCTTTTTGCATAGTTTCTACATCACTAGAAACCCTGTAAATCAGACTGTGAATGGAAAGGCTGTACCTAAAAATGACATCATGAAGCAAATTGATAGAACGACACAGGATATAGTGGAGCCTTTGTCTTTTCGCTTCAGCAGCCCAAATCTAATTGTTGAATAATGTGCTTTAGAGGACAGTGCTGTCTTTCACTGAAATGCTGTGCACAGAGTTCCAGCCAGCCAGTGTGCTATTTCTAGTCCAGTTTTTGGAGGGTGTACGTACTGAGAACAGCTGTACAGATGTTGGCATAGGAGCAACTCTGAAGCCAGTCCAAATGGAAACTTAGATTTGCTTCCAAAAGACCTTATGTGAACTATAGGTGCTTAATTTTCAGCTCTCCAGTGAGCAAATGCTTAAATATAGTAAACAGAAATGACAAGATAGGCTGTCCTTTAAGGTCTGCTTTGCTCATGTTCTTCTGTGAAAAGGGTCTTTGCTGTGTTTAAATTGCTAATGAGTAGATAAGATCCTGCATTTGTTGCTATACATTAAGTTTTTCATACAGTTACTTAGAAACTTCTTTACGTTTTAGCCAAGAGCTTTGGCCTGCATTTTAAGTTCAGCATGGTTCATGTATTTCTTATTGACTGTTTTTTGTTATGAGACATATAGTGACCACGGAACTTTTTCTGCCTTGCTCACTTTTGAATCATGACTTTCAGTTTTGTAGAAAAATAATTGTAGAACATCATAAAATATTATCCATGAAAAAGATGTATGTTGGAGAAAAAATACTTTTGATAATTTTAAAAAGTATTCCTTTAAGAAAATCACATATGTGCAAACTATTAATGTCACTTTACAAGCAAATACTAACTTTAATTCAAATCTCAATTGACTTTTTTGTTTTGGCTCATTTTGCACAGTGAGGCTAGCAGTCCTTCTACTTGGGACAGAGCCACATTGGCTGAGTGGTCCTTCAGAAAAATGTCTTGCTCGTCCCCCAGACAAAGTTATTGGAGAAGAAAATCATTTTGATTGCCTTGAGTAGGGATTTTACTCAAATTCTCTTAGCAAATGATTTTCTGAAAAGATCTGTTATCTAAATTATCTTCTATTTAGTTTAATTTATTATGAAGGAGTCAAGAAACCTTAAGTTTCTCATCTTTCTTGGATGGCACATGGCCTTCCCATCATATATGCTTCCCTGGGAAATGATGTGTGTGTCTCTAGAGCTTTGTATTTATACTGGAATCCCACATTGACATTGTTTGGAATTTCCCTTTCAGTTTTTCTATAAGGTGGACCTTCTTAATGTCATTTTATTAATTCCTGGGGCTCAGTCTGATGAGTTGGAGGTGACTGAGCTTTGTATTATACTTGCTACTGAGCAAGAATAGTATTATACCTATTGTTATTTCAAAATAACTTCCTGAGATAACACCCTACAAAATTTCTGTACTTGCTGTTCTAAATGGGATCATGAAAGGAATCTGTATATTAAAATAATATTTCCCTTTCCCTCTAATGGGCTTCCCTGGTGGCTCAGACTAAAAATCCACCTGTGATGCAGCACATCCAGGTTCGATCCCTGGATCAGGAAGGTCCCCTGGAGAAGGGAATGGCAAACCACTCCAGTATTCTGGCCTGGAGAAGTCCATGGACAGGGGAGCCTGGCAGGCTACAGTCCATCGGATCGCAAAGAGTCAGACACGACTGAGCGACTAACACAACACTTCCCACAAACAACTCTGCAAAGCTAAATGGTGATCGTGAGCATAGAAGCAATTTACAGAAGAGCCAGTGATGGCTCAGCTTCCCCAGAAGCCGTGAGAGAGTCCTGAGAAGCCTGAGTCCTCTAGCACTCTCCCGTGACAGAGGTGTGCCTGCCCGGCTCAGCTTTCTTGCACACTGACCAACTACTGTGCTTAGGTCAGCACCTCCATCGGGAAACACGCTACCCTGTTTGCCATGTAGACCACCCAACCCACCCGCTTTTGGTGGTTTGGCCTCCTCTCTGGCTTGCCTGCAGGTGTGACTTTATTCACTTACCTGTAAACAAGTCACTCTCCCATTTTTCTGCAGTTTAAAAATAAAGCTGACTGAAAGAGGACAGTAAGCAAGTAGATTTTTATACTATCCTGGAAACTTATAATTATCCAGCGTGTTGACCTTTATGAACTTCTTCCAGTGTGTTTTTGCTGCAGACTGGTGATTGGTGTGAAGGCTCCCTGAGGCAGGGGTGAAACCATTTAACTGTGGAGAAGTTGATGAAGCTGCCTGGATGTAAATAACCTGCCAGAGGCTGTACAGTGTTACACCTACATCACCTTGTCCCCAGCCCAGTGCAGTTTGAAATTAGATAAACATTTTGGCAATAGAGTAGCAGACCAAAGTTCGGCCTCATTGCTCAGTAAGTGTATTAACTTTATGAAAGTAAGAGATGATTTTTTTTTCTTTTATAAAGTAAGCTGGTAGGCATCAAGAACATACAAAAGCAGCTATATTAAGTAGAAGAGAGGTGATTTTTTTTTCCCTTGATGTAACCACACTCTAAATCTTCACAATCTGTCACAACTTGCTCTGTAACTCTAAGCCAGCAATATCAAAATAGCACAATAAGTACTGTTAGCAAGATGTGGAAATTTCTTGAGCAGTCGGAATATATCCCAGAAGCCAGGATGTTTGCTGAGCACTAAGCTCCACTTGCATTCGCCCTGCACTGGCTGATTTATGGCTCCTATGTGGACAAATAACACAAACAAGTTGAGACTCATGAATACTCAAAAAGACCCTCTTCCTTATACTCTCTTGAGCTTTCCTTGAAGCGTCAGATGTCTTCCTGACTCTCCCAGAAGTTTCTTCCAGTGGAGGGGCAGCTGAAGCTCTGATCCATCACTCTGCTAGAATTTTAGAGCCAGAAAAGACATTTCCTTCAAATATGGGAACTAAGGCCAGTCACTAGCCAAGAGCAGAACCCACTGGGATCCACTTGTCACGTGTCCCAACTCTTCACGTAACCGTAGATTATTTCAAGGAGAAGACAATTTAATCCCCTCTCACCTGACACAGAGTAGTCATTCACTAAATGCTGGTTGTTATTACAGTTATTTTTATTTCTCTTCACCTCCAGAGAAGATGGGTTTATGACTTTATATGGGTTTATATGGCATGTATTCACATTAAGAAAATGCCTTGAATGGTAATAATTTTAGATCTGGAAAGGATCTTGAGAAAGCTTCTAGTTTAACTTCATAAGCATATTGTTCTTGCTACAATGATTTTTTTCCATAATAATAACTTTTTTTTTAAAAATCAGCTAGACCTTGTGAGTTAGCTAGAAAGGAGTTGGACTAAGAGACAGTTTTTCAAAGTCCCACTTTAGAATTTACTAAAACTTGAGATAATCTATTTCTTTCTCTCTCACACACATACACTTCTCTAATAGATTATACTTGAGATTTATGTGCAAAGTTAACACTGTATAAATATTTTGAAAAGTAATTAATTCCAGTGATGGATTAACTTAAGGCGGTTAGACAGTGTATTTAAATAACCTATTTATGTATAAAATGGAAAGTTTTACTGAAAAAACATTTTTCTTTATTTTTAAAAATCTATATTATATAATTTTTACATCAATTCTTCCTTATTACTAAGTTGTTTACATTAAAAGTACTGCATAAAGGGATAGAATTATCCAGTTGCATTGATAATTTGCTTTGCTCCAAACCTTGACTATTTAAACTGCTCCCATTTAAGTGTACAAACCTGAGTGGTTTGTTTTTTTATCCTCAAATTAAAGGCTTATTTGGAAAATTTGAGCTAAGATACATGTTTATCTACTGCCATCTTCTTCCTAATATATTGTCCCAACTTATTTGGAGGGCAAGTTTCTAAAATCAAAACTAGTTCTAGCTATTAATTTCAGGTTCCACACCTGCACCCATAATAAAAAGGACCTTTTAATCCTACTTTCCCTCTGACCACTCTCTGATAAACATAAATGTAAAGATATTTAAAAGAAAACTGAAAATGAATGGAAGTAAGGGCCCAGAAAATTGAATAAATAAATGAATGAACAAACCAAAATATGACTAACATGCTCTGCTATTAAGTAATAACCACAGTCACAACACTATAAATGAATATTATTTGAGCATCTCTCTATGAGCAAGTATAGTCCTAGTACTTTACATGGATATCTCATTAGCTGCATTCAGTGCTCAAGGAATTAGTTATGTGCTGTTTAGCCAGTAATGACATCATTGCCTTGATGGGTATTAGAACTATAATTAGCTTTTATGAGGCTAAGACATTCTCCACTTATGCTGGTGAGATTTAGCAGTACTTTTCTGGGTAATACTAACATAAACCAGTTTTACCCTGCAATGCTGCCTAGATAATCCTAGGTTTTCTGTGGCATTCTTAAGTGAAATGAACATTAGGTGAGTGTTTGTTTTTTTATAGTTTCCTGTTCTTTTTTTTTTAAGAGATCATACATCAAAGTAAGACATCTTTGATAAACACTAGATTGGTCATTTTGCTGCATTTTAATCTTACCCATCAACAATTAGGTTTTACTTCACTGAATCTTAGTAGAATTAATCTCCCTTTACCACTGTGACTGATATTTTCTTTCCACAAATGAACTGCCAGGATAGTTTTCTGTCTTTTGTCTCTCTTCTTGTCATCTCTCAAAACCTTTGCATAAGGCTGAAGTTATTCTTAAAACAGTTTTGGTTCACTGGTAATTGTGTGTTTATGTGCACAAGGGTGAGGTTTTTAAAATGTGCTAAGTACAAATCTGATTATTTTACTTTTCCATAATTAAAGCCTTTTAATTTTCCCTACTGCTCATATTACATTAAAAATTTTTTTCTTTAGCATTGCTTGTAAAACCTTGAAGAATCTAATCTTGGCCTACTTTGCCATCTTTATTTAATGTTTCTCCCCATTTTGTACACTCTGCTTCAGCTAAACAATTAAGTTACTGGAACAATTCCTGCTCTCTCTCACCTACAAGCTGATGCAACCTGGTGACCCTACTGCGCAGAACTCTCTTTTCTTTTTCTCCTCTGCCTCCCCTCTTCCATTGGCCAACTTATCTGCTGGATGTTTAGGTCTTAGTTTCTTTCTCATCTGTTAGAAATGGTTCTGTGTCTACAAAACCTAAGCCTAGGTAGCTGCAGTCATCTGCTCGTCTACTTGCTCCATCATGGGCTTCTATGTGGCTCAGTGGTAAAGAATGTGTGTCCCAATGCAGGAAACGCAGGAGACGTGGGTTTGCTTCCTGAATCGGGAAGATCCCCTGGAGGAAGAAATGGCTATCCACTGAAGTATTCTTGCTTGGGAAATCCCATGGACAGAGGAGCTTGGTGGGCTCCATAGGGTCACAGAAAGTCAGACACAGCTGAGCAACTGAGCGAGCACATATGCATGCACTATCAGAGCAATTTTCACATTGTATATTATCACTATCTACTTATTTATCTGTATTTGCAGTAACCTATACCTTCCATAATGGAGAAGGCAATGGCAACCCACTCCAGTGTTATTGCCTGGAGAATCCCAGGATCGGTGGAGCCTGGTGGGCTGCTGTCTATGGGGTCGCAGAGTCGTACATGACTGAAGCGACATAGCAGCAGCAGCACACCTTCCATAAAATCTGGGGCTATATCTTGCCCACAACTTATTCTCAGTACCAGACCACAGAGCCAGGCACACAGCTGCTTAATAACTATTGGGTAAATGGATGTTAGGGATTGGTGAGTGACAAATTAGAAAATTCAAACAGGACAAATATGGAGCACTATATGGTCATTCAAGACGCTTGCTTTGTTGGATTTCAGAGGAGATTTTAAATTAGAGGAAATATTTTTATACTTGCATTTTCATTTTCATAGATATTTCTTGTAGTAATGGGGAGAATGAGTCAGAGAGAACAAGACTATTGACAAAAAGACTACTGAAATTTGTTCTAAGAGAGGAAAGATAAAAATTAAGTGGCCACAGGAATGAGAGAAGGAGAGAAATGAAAGAACCATGAAGAAAATGATGTCATAGCCCATGACAAACCACTTTAAGGGGTGTAGAGGAAAGAAGAGAGAAGGGATATTCAGAGTCCTAGTTTGGATAATTTTCTTACAACTAGCACTTAGAACATGAATAAATGGTTGGAGGAACAGTGTTTGGATCAAGGAATCTGTGAAGTGTCCAAGTGGAGATGTTGAGCAGACAAGCATGAGTGTGGTTTGGTGTACAGTAGAACACGTATGTCATCTGCATTTGGACATAACGAAGGCCTCTGTTTGGATGAGATCACCCCGCAAGAATGAGTGAGGAGAGAAGAGCTGAAGACAGAGGAGAGCCCTGTAAGAGTTGGCTTGGGGCAGACTTGGTTGTATGGATCAGAAATCTACAAATGATGGATCAAGAGAAGAAGCGGCATGGTAGGAGAGTTCTGGTCATAGGATCCAAGGACAAGCCACAAAGAACAGCTCCCCCATTGGTGATGGACATGGAGTGTCTAGAATGAGCATCTGTTTTTCAGAGAACTGGTTTTCCCTTATCTCTCTGGTCTTATATTTTCTGTCTTTCTCTTTTCTCTATTTGCTCATCAGTGTCTTTGTTTGCAAGTGGCAAAGGATGCTGATACCTTTGTGTTCATATAGCTTTGTCATTCTATTGTTCATCATTCTCTGAAAAATTTGTGTCTCTAACTCTCAGAGAGGTAATCTGACTGAGCAACGAAGTCCTTGATTTGATTCTTTTCAGGTGAGAGGTCCTCCTCTGGGGTTATGGTGCAGATATGACCAGGAGATGCAGGAGGGACCTCCCAGGTTTACAGTGGATAAGAATCCACCTGCCAGTGCTGGGGACGCGGGTTTGATCCCTGGTCTGGAAAGATTTCAGGTGCGTGGAGTAACTAAGCCCCCACTCTACAGCCTGCGAGCCACAGCTACCAAGCTCACGCTGTGCAACTACTGAAGCCTGAATGCCTAGGGCTCGTGTTTTGCAACAAGGGAGGGCACATCAGTGAGAAGCCTACTCACCTCAACAAGAATAGCGCCCCCACCTGCCACAACTAGAGAAAGCCTGCACGAAGCAATGAAGACCCAGTGCAGCCAAAAATAAAATAATAAAATAAAATTTTAAGAAAGATGCAGGAGGGGCAGATAGATCTTCTTGGAAGCAGGTGCATGTGTGGAGATTGTGAATTGATTTTGTAATATGTTATTACTTAAAGTGGAGAAGGCAATGGCAACCCACTCCAGTACTCTTGCCTGGAAGATCCCATGGACGGAGGAGCCTGGTAGGCTGCAGTTCATGGGGTCGTGAAGAGGCAGACATGACTGAGTGACTTCACTTTCACTTTTCACTTTCATGCAGTATAGAAGGAACTGGCAACCCATTCCAGTGTTCTTGCCTGGAGAATCCCAGGGACGGGGGGAGCCTAGTGGGCTGCAGTCTATGGGGTGGCACAGAGTCGGTCACGACTGAAGCGACTTAGCAGCAGCAGCAGCATTACTTAAAAGAGCACTTTTCAGATTTTCATGTATTGGAAATCACCAGAAAATCTCGTTAAAATACAGATTTTGTTTAGTAGGTCTAACAAGCTCCCAGCTGCCGCTGTGCCACTGACTGAGGTCAGGGCCAGTAGAGCAGACGTATGCTCAGAGAGGGCAGAGAGAAAGGCAGGAGGAGATCAAGGAGACAGTGGGAACTGAGTGGAGGACACAGAATCAGGGGAGTGTTCAGAGGCATCAAATGTTGAAGAAGGTGAGTGAGATCACATTGGAATCCTCTTTAGTAAAAATAATCTGCCTGATTTTGAGTATTCTTTCTGCAGTATACAGAAGTCTGTGAGTGCATAGAGAGCAAGAAGGTCCGTGGCTAGATTAATTCAGAGTTAGGGGCTTGTAGTGCTGCAAGGAAGGGGATAAGAGACTTGAATGCATTAACTAGAAGGTAGAGTAGCATTAACTAGAAAGTAGAGTAAGTTATCGGAGAAGGCAATGGCACCCCCACTCCAGTACTCTTGCCTGGAAAATCCTATGGATGGAGGAGCCTGGTAGGCTGTAGTCCATGGGATCGCGAAGAGTCAGACAAGATTTAGCGACTTCACGTTCACTTTTCACTTTCATGCATTGGAGCAGGAAATGGCAACCCACTCCAGTGTTCTTGCCTGGAGAATCCTAGGGACAGGGGGAGCCTGGTGGGCTGCCATCTGTGGGGTCGCACAGAGTCGGACACGACTGAAGCGACTTAGCAGCAGTAGCAGCAGCAGAGTAAGTTATAAGCAGGCAGCTTTAGACTATTTCAAATGGTGCATTGGCTTTAGATTGTGTTTTTAACAGCTGGAGAAAGACGCAACAATTGCTTAAGAGAGAATAGTTTCCCGTGAAAATGTGTGTGGGTGTGTCTGCAAATGCTTGCACATGTGCTTGGGTTCTTAATCCTCTCACACAGGATATATATGTACATGCTCAGCCGACTCTAGAATGATTTACAGTAGTTCCCTTGTTTGGATCTTCAAAAGTATTACCTTTTGCAGTTATATAGGGAATGTTCTCATGCCAAGATGATTATGGAAAGAGGATTCAAAGTTTAAACATTAATAGTATCATAGAAGACAGAAATGTGTCTGAGGGTGTTGTGCATATGGATCTCTTTGGAGATTCAAAAAATTATTCAAGTTTAATGGTGCTGCCTCACCAAGGAACCTTCATTTCAACTTCTTGTTCATAGTCTAGTGAGGTCAGACTTAACTGAACTGATTGAAGTAGAGTGGGACCTTTTGAACAATGTTTAAGTTATTGCAGCAGAATAGCAGAAAGTGTGCTCAGTTGTGTCCGATTCTTTGAGATCCCATGGACTGTAGCCCGCCAGGCTCCCCCATCCATGGGATTCCCCAGGCAAGAATAGTGGGGTGGGTTGCCATTTTCTTCTCCAGGGGATCTTACCAACCCAGGGACTGAACCCGAGTCTCCTGAGTCTCCTGCAATGGCAGGTGGATTCTTTACTGCTGAGCCACTGGGGAAGCCCGTTAGCCCTCGTTATTGCAGTACTTTCACATTTCAGGCTGAAACATCACAGAGGAAAATCAGACAATTTTCTGGTTAACTCCAGGAAACCAGTGTTTTAAGATGAGTTTGGGAGCAAATGGATGTGCTAGCTTGTTCTAGCAAGAGGGTGGAACAACCAATGTAACCTTGGTGAAAGAATGACTTTCCCCTGCACAGAAATGCTATCTTTGAGCGCCGAGCTTGAAGAGGAGTGGTGAGGAGCCCAGGCATGCTTGCCAAGTCTGTCACATTAACAGAAACGCAGATGTCACAGCCAGACTGCCTTCAGATTCCTTGCCATCCTGAAAAAAATACACATAGAGGCCTGAAATCACTTGAATTTAAATACTTTGATGATGTCATTCAGTTCTGTATATTATCAGTTATTTAACACCTGCCAGCATCCAAAGTATTATTTATATTTTACATTTCAGTGATGTTATATCTGGTGCATTGCCCTTGATCAGGGAAATGTTGCATGGCTACCTTGGTTTGGTAATGACTGAGGCATGAGGCTGACTCTAGAGCTCTCAGCTGCTGCCCCTAGGTTTCATCTGCAGAAACCACCAAGGCTGCTAAATATTTTCAACCTTTTTAAGCAATTCATTTAAGAGATTCATACAGATAATTCAAAGAGTGACTTCGAAGAGATGCAAACTGAGCAGGCAACTGAAGGGAAATTTTCTAGAGATACTTCTTCACCAGCCAAGTTGTCCAACAAATTCACTAGTGCCAGTTTTACACACATTCAGATTAAACAAAACAAAACAAAACCCGAGATCTATCTAGTTTTGGTGCATTCATTTTGTTCATCATTTTACGCAGTATAGGAATATCAGTTATTTCATCTACAGATATGTATTGAAAGCGGCTAAAATCGATCTCTTTTGATTTATCTCTTGGGATCTGATACTCCTGTCTTGGATTTTAAAGAACATAGTATTTGATTTATAGAGAAGTACTTGCAGCAAAGGGGGAGTAAGAATCCAAACCTCAGGTGGAAAAAATGATACAATGGTTATTAAATCTATATCTAAATATTCTATATAAACTGAGATAGCCTTTGTCATAACTGGGAGGTTTTCCAATTCAGATTTGAGTTTCTTTGAGGAATAAAGTTTTGTGAAAATAAGCAGGAGTGAATTATTACTCAACGTTGCAAGCACAGACAAGAAGCAAGGGTGGAATTTGGTTTGTTTGTTTAGATTATCTGACAACTTTGCTTTTATAAAGTATGAGTGTGAATATGTTATTATATCTGTCTTTGAGAACAACTTGAGCCAGATGTTTTGAGTTGGGTAGCTTTTAAAAGATGTTAACTCTGGTTTTCCCAAGACCTTATTCAGTGGCTACTGTAGCCATCTTTTTATGTAGCCCCGCCTTCCAAAGAGAATAATTTCTTCGGGTACTGGCTCTTTGAATAGGAATCAATTAACAGTGATATTTTATTGCTCCAAGTGGACAAATCCAAAGCACTACATTTTAGACTCTAACATTCTTTACTCAAATATTTCAGAATTAGTTTCTTAAAATATATTAATTTTAGGGTGATTACTCTAGAAGGAAATGGCAACCCACTCGAGTATTCTTGCCTGGGAAATCCCTTGGACAGAGGATCCAGGAGGTCTTCAAGTCCATGGGTTGCAAAAAGAGTCGGACACAACTTAATGACTAAACAACAACAAAAACAGGGTGATTACACTATGTTTAAGAAATTACCCATAAAAAAATTAAAAAAAATAAAAAAAGAAATTACCCATTAAAAGCATTGTCTCTTACAACAAGACTTGGACTCATCACTTTGCTGTGTCTTTTGTTTAATCTTGGCAACTTCTCTGGGAAAACACTGGACTTATATTCGGAAGAGCTGGTTTGAACCTTGGTCCTATCAATTAGACATGTAACTTTTGGCAGTTTACATAATCTATGATAGCCTTGTTTCTTCTGTAGATGGAGGAGATACTAATTCCCAGGGTTGTTATGATAAGTGAGGTAACCTATGTGAAAGCCCTTTGCTGCAATCTATAAACATCAGTATAATGAACGTGAGGATATTGTGCCTAGTTTAATTGACATTTCATCCAGTTAAGATCATCGCTATTTGGTAGCATTATGTCTAAATGCAATTTAGCTACTGTAGATGAGAATCATGTAGAAGAATGCTTTACATGCTTTCTACAGTGATGATTATGGGAGTCTTCTCTGTCTTTCCTATCACAATGGGTGCCTAAAGGAAAAAGAGTTTCTGTTAAGATGGGGTGCTACTTTTTTTCTTAAATTATTGATGCACAGATTTTGTAATAGTAATGACAGTAATGGCCAACACTTAAATAGTGCCATCTGTGTGGCCAGTCCAGTTTCTAGGACATTCTAAAACTAATCTATTCACCCCTCCCTATAACCATGGGTAGTGGGTGCTTTTATTTCTGCCAGTGTTAATCTGCTTCTGCTTTATTGACTATGCCAAAGTCTTTGACTGTGTGGACCACAGCAAACTGTGGAAAATTCTTCAAGAGATGGGAATACCAGACCAGCTTACCGACCTCCTGAGAAATCAGTATTCAGGTCAAGAAGCAACAGTTAGGACCGGACATGGAACAACAGACGGGTTCCAAATTGGGAAAGGAGTACATCAAAGCTGTATATTGTCACCCTGCTTATTTAACTTATATGCAGCTCACATCATGAGAAATTCTAGGCTGGATGAAGCACAAGTTGGAATCAAGGTTAATGGCAGAAATATCATTAACCTCAGATACACAGAAAGTGAAGAGGAACTAAAGAGCTTCTTGATGAAAGTGGAAGAGGAGAGTGAGAAAGCTGGCTTAAAACTCAGCATTCAAAAGACTAAGATCATGGCATCTGGTTCCATCACCTCATGGCAAATAGATGGGGAAACAATGGAAATAGTGAGAGATTTTTTTTTCTTGGGTTCCAAAATCACTGCAGATGGTGACTGCAGTCATAAAATTAAAAGACGCTTGCTCCTTGGAAGAAAAGCTATGACCAACCTAGACAGCATATTAAAAAACAGAGACATTACTTTACCAACAAATGTCCTTCTAGTCAAAGCTATGGTTTTTCCAGTGGGCATGTATGGATGTGAGAGTTGGACTGTGAAGAAAGCTGAGCACCGAAGAATTGATGCTTTTGAACTGTGGCATTAGAGAAGACTCTTGAGAGTCCCTTGGACTGCAAGGACGTCAGACTAGTCAATCCTAAAGGAAATCAGTCCTGAATATTCATTAGAAGGATTGATGCTGAAGCTGCAATACTTTGGCCACTGATGCGAAGAACTAACTCATTGGAAAAGACTCTGATGCTGGGAAAGATTGAAAGCAGGAGAAGGGGACGACAGATGATGAGACGGTTGGATGGCATTGCTGACTCAGTGGACATGAGTTTGAGCAAACTGCAGGAGTTGATGAGGGTCAGGGAAGCCTGGCATGCCTCAGTCCATGGGGTCACAGAGAGTTGGACATGACTGAGCGACTAAACTAAAAGTGGTGAAACTGAGGTACAGAGAGATTAACTTGTTCAAGGTTATGTGGTCAGTGTGGTGAGTCAGATTGCCTTTTTTTAATCTTTCATTAGCTCTCTGGAAGAATTTGTAAAATTCTTGTAAATTTATAAAAATAGTGTAAAGGAAATCATGAACATTAGCTGGGTAAGGGATATAGGGGATAGCATCTCATTATGGAAAAATAACTCTGCCTGCATGCATGTTGGGATGACTCAGAGACTGTATCTTATTTTCCTTTCTTTTTTTCTTTTGTAATCTCCAGTGGCTTTTGCTGGATATTTTACTGTTAATCTACCAGGATTAGTCCTTGCTTCTGAGCCCAGGGTACAGTCAGAGAAAGCTAAACATGTCAGAGAGGTACGCCCTCATCATCTCAGTCTTATGCCATGAGTGAAATCATTGGAAGAAATAGCCTCAAAACCCCATCCAGAGAGATATCACAGATATGATGCACTCTTTTGGGGCCTTAGATTTTGGTTGACAGTTTCATATACTGCAGTCATTCTTTAATTTAGTCATGTGACTCATTTGTGTGTGTGTGCCCTCAGTCACTCAGTCGTGTTCAACTGTTTTGTAAGTCATTTATTTGTTCATAAATTTAACAAATTTTATCAAAGGCCTCCCAGGTGGCAGGGGTGCTGTGAGGTCCTGAGGGGTCAGATGATGACTATGACAGCAGAGAGAATAGTGGGAGATCCAGACAATAAGCAAAATCATCTCATGCAGGGAATTCACCCAGCTGCTCTTAATCATGCTACAAGGAGGAGGAGCATAGCGCTCCAGGGGTGGGTAAGAGAAGGCATTTGGCTAACATTTGATGATCATAGATCTTTTTCCCTGTCTATCCTCAGCTCTGTAAAAGATGTTAGAGATTTGTGGAGGAGGAGCTGGATAGAGGGCAACTTAGAAAGAATGGTTGTGGAGCCGAGTTGGCAAACCCCTGCATAATACAAGGTGGCCCCAGGGACAGGAAAAAGAAAACTCTAACTTGAGCAATGTAACATTACACATCTAAATCCTTGAAGACATCACCGCATCATAGAAGAATAAGTAATACTTACACTAACTACCATTTTTAAGAAAAGCTATTGTATATTCATTCTACTCAACCCAGTTAAAAAGGGAAGAACACAGTAAGTTGAGAGTGAGTTCCATTACCATGGTGGAAGTCTTTTATTGTTTGAAAGTGTATGTGGTCAGTTATTTGACAGTTTATTTATCCAGAATGTTGAATAAATGAGATTGCTGCCTATATTTACATAAATGTTTAAAAGCAACATGAATATTAATTTCAAAAGCATCACTAAATAGAAAGACAGTAGATCTTGGTTTCTGGTTCTAGCTGGTGACCAGGCCCTAGGTAAATAATAATTGAGAAATAATTAATTGCTTTACTTTTCTTTCTACCTCTTAATTATTATCTGTCATTATAATACTGTTTGTATCTTTGGGTCCAAAACTGTAGTTCAGACAGAGGCTTTGTCTTTCCTGCTCATGGCATATACTATTTATAATAGCACCTGGCATGTAAAAGACATTCAATAAATATTCACTGAGTGGATGAATAAATGAGATAATCATCAGTTAAGTTCAGTCACTCAGTTGTGTCCGACTCTGCGACCCCATGAATCGCAGCGCTCAGGCCTCCCTGTCCATCACCGTCTCCCGGCGTTCACTCAGACTTACGTTCATCAAGTCCATGATGCCATCCAGCCATCTCATCCTTGGTTGTCCCCTTCTCCTCCTGCCCCCAATCCTTCCCAGCATCAGAGTCTTTTCCAATGAGTCAACTCTTCGCATGAGGTGGCCAAAATAGAGGTATATAATTGCCAACTAAAATAAACAAGTGGAAGAAGTGAAAGTATTTTTCAAAACTATAAGTATTTCACACATGCAAGGTGATGCTGTGTATTTGAATTTCAGAAAAAAAGGCGATTTGCCAGATGATAACTTGTCAAATTTTTTTGTACTACTAGCTAGCTTTCTCTTTAAACATTTATTTCCTAAGTCTTTCTCTTCCAAGTTTTGTAATATTGCTCTGCATTTATGGTTCTGTAAAATCCCCTCCACCCTAGCTCAGTGGAGATTCTTAATCCTTTAAGATTAAAGTCAGTGAACCTTTGTGAAATCCAGTGTTACCTCCTAAGGCTTCATGTACTCCCTGAAATTGTATGCCAGGTGCTGGGGCCCCTGTACAATTTACTGAAGAGAGTTCCCCTGACTCTTATCAGATTCTCAGTGATTATGACCCTCCCCTAAGTTTAAAAAAAAATCATTGCTGTAAAATTTTGTATTTTTCTTTTACTTTTGTTTCTCTCTTAGTTTTTCTTTTTTCCCTTGAGATGGTTTCATTTTCCTTTTAATGTTGATGATTGTATTTTGCTATTTAAAAATGTTTGCTGCTTGATGATCCCCAGAGTGTGGTCTTCCTGGTTTATTGCACACCTCTGATCCAGCACTTCTCTCTGTCTCTCTTTTGTCTGGCCAACAGTGTGGGCATGTGCCAACTGCAGGGCGGTCCTCTCCAACCCTTCCGGGACCTTTACTTCTCCGTGCTACCCTAACGACTACCCCAACAGCCAGGCTTGCCTGTGGACCCTCCGAGCCCCCGCGGGCTATATCGTTCAGATAACGTTTAATGACTTCGACATTGAAGAAGCTCCCAATTGCATTTATGACTCATTATCCCTGGATAATGGAGAGAGCCAGACGAAGTTTTGTGGAGCAACTGCCAAAGGCCTATCATTTAACTCAAGTGCGAATGAGATGCATGTGTCTTTTTCAAGTGACTTTAGCATCCAGAAGAAAGGTTTCAATGCCAGCTACATCAGAGGTATGTAAACCAAAGGTGGTGCCAAACTTCTGCTTTCATTTAGCATGTTCAGCAATAAACAAAAGGCCCAGAGGACAGAGTTATGCTCTTTTATGTGAGTATGAATGATTAGGATTAGAATTTAAAGGTAGGCAGGAATCTGTTAGTATTTTCTGAGCATTCTCATTAGCAATATATAGTTACCAGATCCAAAATCTGGTTACAGTAGAGCTGAATTCTTTTCTAGTGTTTGCATGCAGAACATTTAAAGGCTGCTTGAAAGATTCGGTGACTATCCCACAGCTAATAATTGAATCTAATTCCAATCTCTCTCCAGCAAACACTCAAAGTATTCTTATTTATAAATTATTTTATTTTAGGCTTTTAAGATGTTGCTGTTTTAAGGAATTATGCTGGAGAACAAATATAAGAAATAAACATATACATTAACATGTAAAATGAGCTTTGTGTAACTGAAGCTATTCAATAGCATAGCCTGAGGAAAGCCCCTTGAAAATGTCTAACTGAAAGAGAGAAATAGATTTTTACCAGACATATTTCCTAGCTTCTGGCACAGCAGAACATTGAAATTGAACCATTCTCTTCAGATCCTTTCTGTGCTTAAGGAAAACTCAAGTTTCAAGACTATGAGATTTAGTAATAATTTTTTTTTCCATCCTGAGCTACTTAAGTAGGCTTTATATATCAAAAAAAAAAAAAAAAACAAAAAGGAAAGGCAGCACTATGGAAATGCCTGACCCTTCTTATTACAGTTTGTTTTTTGGTAGACATCTTTATTTACTGTTTGTGATTGACATTAGATATATATTTGGTTAACTGAAACATACATGCTTTAATTTTTCAAATAATGTTTTAAGGTTATAAAATATTATGGGAAATTTGAAAATTAAAAACAAACTAGAATTACCCATATGTCTACCACCCAGCCATAACTACTAATAAAATGTTGATGGACATATTTCCTTCCAGCCTTTCTATTTTCACAATGCATATAGATGCTATTAAATGCATATTGATGCTTCCCTGGTGGCTCAGAGGTTAAAGCGTCTGCCTGCAATGCGGGAGACCTGGGTTCGATCCCTGGGTCGGGAAGATCCCCTGGAGAAGGAAATGGCAACCCACTCCAGTATTCTTGCCTGGAGAATCCCATGGGCAGAGGAGCCTGGTGGGCTACAGTCCACAGGGTCGCAAAGAGTTGGACATGACTGAGCGACTTCACTTTCACTTTCAATGCATGTAGAATACTGGGTTTATACTGTATCTTTTGGGTAGGTAGTCGCTAAGTTGTGTCTGACTCTTGTGACTCTATGCACTGTAACCCACCAGGCTCCTCTGTTCATGGGATTTCCCAGGCAGGAATACTGGAGTGGGTTGCCATTTCCTTCTCCAGGGGATCTTCTAACCCAGCGACTGAACATGCTTCCCCTGCATTGGGATTCTTTACCACCCACCAGGAAGCCCAAGTAGACTTGTATGCTGCTTTATATTTAAGAAGTGAACTAAACAATCATGATTCATTAAACTCCATCGTGGATTTTTGACCAGAACATTTACATTTGAAAGACTGTTTTTTTACTATAGAGCTATTCTTGGTGTGTATTAAAATATATTCAAACTAGCATACATATGAAGCCAGTGTAAACAGCTACTTCTCTCTCAAGTCAGTACATAATGTTTATCAATATCTATTGCATGAGCCCAGAGTGAAATCCTTTGTATTACTTAATAATTTTATGTATGTCACAGGAGGACTAGGCTAATGCATTTTTATTTTAATTTTATTATGCACATAATAATAGTCATCTATATTAGTAATCAGTAATAGCTGTTTACAGCTTGGCACAGGTACTGCTCTAGCGCTTTGCAGGTATTACCTTATTAAATTCTCATTAACCACATATATACTTGGTGCCTTTCCTTCATTTTATAGACATGGGGGCTAAGGCAGAATGACTTGGCCAAGGGAGACCCAATGTCTGCTTGAACCATTTCTCTGTATTGTCTCAGAAGTTAGCTCACATGTCCAAAAGTCAAGGAAATGTATCTTAAAATGCCATTTTTATTTATTTATTTATTTTTTCACTAAGACTCCTTCTACTCAATGGAATTCTCTTTGCCTTTAATCCTAAAATAGCCTGATATGGGGAAGACTAGTAAGATATGGGGTGTCCAAAGGGAAAGGGTAGCATAGGAGTGTTTGAGTAGAGTTAAAGGTAATAGTGAAAAATAGAACTATTAGCTATTATGTTTAAAAATTATTTGAAAAGAAACATAGTTTTGAAAATCATAATGTATGAACTTTCCTGAAACCGGTAGTTTCCTTAATTTTTAAATCTCCTTCAGTTCAGGGATTTAAAAAAAAAAAAAAAGGTATCACTTTGGAAGCTATAACTGGAAGATTTAAGTGTGAGAGCCAACTGTGACTAGAGTTAAATGGATGGGGTTTCTTATTGGTCTTGGTATTGGCATATGGTACTTGTTGGCAGTAGAGAGTGGTGGACAGAGAAAGGGGAGAGGGTGAGGCACATGGTGGGTAAAAGGCAATTAGCAGAGAGGGTGGAGGTTGGAGGTCTCAGACATTTTGCATCTCTTTAGTCCACGTCTGAAGTTAACATGCTTTATCTGTTACTATGTTTTATTCTAGTTGCTGTGTCCTTAAGGAATCAAAAGTCATTTTACCCCAGTCACTTGATTCTTACCAGGTATCTGTTGCAAAAAGTGTCTCTATTCCAGAGCTCAGAGCTTTCACACTCTGCTTTGAAGCAACCAGAATCGGCAAGGAAGACAGTGAATGGACAGCTTTCTCCTACTCAGGTGCATCCTTCCCACAATTGCTCAGTTTCGGAAAGACCAAGAGTGGCTATTTTCTATCATTTTTTGGCTCAAAATGCTTACTAAACAGTGCTTTACCTGTGAAAGATAAGGAAGATCTTTTCACAGAAAGCTTCGAGCAGCTCTGCATTGCTTGGAGTAGTTCTTTGGGCTCCGTTGGTGTAAATTTCAAAAGAAACTATGGAACAGTTTCATGCAATTCTACAATTAGTAAAGTTATTCCCGGGAATGGGAAATTGTTGCTGGGCTCCAATCAACATGACATTGGCTCTCTCAAAGGGGACATTTATAACTTCCGACTTTGGAATTTTACCATGAGTTCCAAAATCCTCTCCAACCTCAGCTGCAGTGTGAAAGGGAATGTGGTGGACTGGCAAAATGACTTCTGGAATATCCCAACCCTAGCTCTGAGAGCTGAAAGCAACCTCAGCTGTGGTAAGTTTGTGGCATAGTCACTCTTCTTTTTTTTTTTCCATTGTTCTGTGAATATGTTTGTCAATAAGAAATTATATAGACAGACATCTTTGTATATGATTGCAAACCATACATATTCAACTAAAGCTTTTGGTCTTAACATTTTTAAGTTTTTCCTATGCCATAAAATAGCACGCAGTTTTCCCCAAGCATAAACAACAGTTACAATTATTGTGTCTTAGAAATGTTAACCCTAGGACCAAAACAAAAGAAATTAATGTTACAGTTTTTAATCACAAAGCTGGTATAGTGAAAAGCTGATCTTTGTCATCCAGGAATGCAATTTCCATTACATTACTTAAACAACCATCACCTTAAAGAATGGTATGTATTTAGCCAATATCAGAACAGTCCATTTTATGGAAAATCTTGATAATCAGGAATTATCAATATTCTTTTAACTTTTTCCCCCACTTACTTGAAAATGAGGATTTGTTGTTTGTTTCAAATACTCTTCTCTTTTCGGTTGCTCTTTGAGAGAGTTTAAATGCATTATTATTGTTAAGTAGCCAACTGTAAAATATTTAGAGATATAATTCCATGTTATAAAAGTTATATTAAGAAAGACTTCTATAAAGTATTCCCTATGTACATAAGTCAATGAAAGTCCTTATTTTACACTAGGACTGAGTCACATATACAAAGTAGAAGTTCATTATCAATGTTCAGTGTCACATGACTAAATCTAAAGTGTTGACAATGTGTTCTTTAGTCTCAGAGTTAACTCTCAATAAAGGAGGGAAAGACGGGGCCTAATATTCAAAAGTCATCTGTAAGTGATTTTGCAGGGAATTCTATCACAACTTGATTCCCAATACTTTCAACAAAATAGGACCCACTATGAAGACCTGTGGAGAAGGCAAAGGCAACTCACTCCAGTACTCTTGCCTGGAAAATCCCATGGGCAGAGGAGCCTGGTAGGCTGCAGTCCATGGGGCTGCAAAGAGTTTGACATGACTGAGTGACTTCACTTTCACTTTTCACTTTCATGCATTGGAGAAGGAAAGGGCAACCCACTCCAGTGTTCTTGCCTGGAGAATCCCAGGGACGGGGGAGCCTGGTGGGTGCCGTCTATTTGGTCACACAGAGTTGGACACGACT
Source organism: Nanger dama (assembly GCA_917880005.1). Lineage (NCBI taxonomy): Eukaryota > Metazoa > Chordata > Mammalia > Artiodactyla > Bovidae > Nanger > Nanger dama. Next base: position 30,492,286 of record CAKJTW010000024.1, read on the forward strand.
GAAGCAACTTGGCGGCAGCAGCAGCATGAAGACCTGAGGCCCCCTGTCCTATATCCTTGACCTACGTTTGCCCTTCCATCCTGAGAAACTCTTGTCACCCACCTCCCTGTGTGGGCAACCCGTCTCTCGGTGTGGTCCACGGTGCTCCTACAGATGGTGGGAGGCTATTATGTGATGTCACTTGAGAGGTATTTCCTTGTGGGTTATTAAAAGAGGGCAAACCACAGCCCTGTTCCAGAAGGAGACTCTGGACCTTTGTAAGAGTTAACGGTGTGAACCAACATCCTCTCAGTCTGAGACTGGCTACAGAGGACAACCTTCAGGGACTCCTGAGAAGTCTTTTACTCAGCAAGGAAATTGAGAAAATCAAGTGTGTGTGTTTTGTGTGGGGTGGTGAACAGTGAGGAGAGGGAGGTGGTATACTTCCTACAGCCAAGGTGATTATCTTTAGGGCCCTGTTTTCATCATATCACTGGCCATTATTTATTTAACAGTTGCATTTCTGTGGGTCAGCATCTGAGAACGATGACCATCAGAAGAAAATTAGAAAAAGAATTTGGCTATGTACATTAATAATTGCTAAATACTTAGATGATGCTTTAATATATATTGTGCTCTAGGTACTGTTTTAAGCACGACACATTGTAACTTATTCCTGCAACACCGATCCCATGATGTGAGTTTTATGATTAACCCCATTTTGCAGATGAGTAATTGAGGTACAAAGAGGTTAAGTAACTTCTCCAAGGTCATTTAATTAATAAGTAGCCAAGTCAGAAATTGAAGCCAAAATGTTCAGTTTTAGAACCATGTTTCCCTAAACTGTCTTTGAGAATAAGCAGAACTAGAAGACGAGATGTACTGCTAGAGTAGGCAAGCCAATTCTTGTCCAGATGAGGGGATGGAGGCCCAGGAGCCATCTCTGGCTACAGAAAGCACTGCTGGCCAGAACACTAGCTTTCTCAGGTATTAGCATGGTATTTGTTTTAAACAAAATTAATAAGGGTCCCCCCCGCCACCCTTTAGTGCTTAATACCTTATTATAATAAAATATGAAGAATCTAGTATACAAAATTCCTAAACTTCTCCTAAGAAATCCTCTATGCCAGGCATTGGCAAATGAGAAGGGCCTATGGTAGGTCACTTGTTTTGTAAATAAAGTTTTATTGGAACATAGGTTTTGTATCGCCTGTGGCTGCCTCTGTGCTCTAGCGCAGAGTAGACTGATTCTGAGAGATGACCTGGCCCACCATCCTAAAGAAAATCTGCCAACCCCTGAAACTAGACCAAAAAATCAAAGGGTCTCGTTTTCTGAAGCACACACTTTGTACAATACTGGGAAAGACCTGTTAGATCTCTTGTGCCAGAGATAACAGGCCAGTCACTCAGGGCTCATTTAGCCTATAGGCGTGAGTGGTGGCAACACTGATTTGTTTTCATTTATTCACATTTCCATGCAGTGCTTTTAAATAAGGATTGATTTCCAACTTTAAAAAACTAGATTCCACATAAAAATGAATTTTTGGATTCCTTGATTTAAAAAAATATATACCTTAGTATGTCTGACTGCCTAATCAACACAGCTGGAGCTAAATGGTGACGACCCCCTTTGGAGGGGCTTTCCAAGTCCCCTTGGCCCTTAGCATCCCCTGTTTTCTCCCCACACCAGCCCTGTTTAGATTAGCTTCTGGCGCAGGGAGGCGCTTATGTTTGGGAATCCCAATTTAGGCCACTCCTTTTACTTTAAACAGGATGGGAAATCGAAGCAAGTGGCTGAGCCAGTTGGTAGGCTAAAATGCACATCTCCTGTCCTTTTGTCCAGGGTTTATATTTGGGAATTCTCATATCTTCTTTAACACAGTCTTTAAGACTCCCTTCCCAGCCTTATGATTACTGGAAGGCATCAGATATATGCTTGTGGAATTTAGCCATCGGTAAGTTTTCAAAATGACTTCAAAGGAGTAACACAAGCTTACAGAGTTAGTGTCTGAGTTCCTCTTCTTGACATTCCAGTGACTCCCAGCACCCCCGTTCCTTACATTCAGATATCCTGGACTGTGTTTCAGGAGTAATAACGGAGGAGGGAGTTTCCTGCTGCTTAATCATAAGCTTTGGGAGTTGAAGAACCCAAGTCACTTATTAACTGACAGGAAATACCTGTAACAAGAGATTATATCTAAGCTTGTTACTTAAGCAAAACTCGAATAAATGACAAAATGTGTGCTCTATTAACATTTTAACCTTTCCTTTTTCCAGAACACCGTGGCTTTCTGTTTATGGTAATGGTAATTTCCCAAAACTAATAATCAGTACAGTAGCCAATGGGAAAATAGAATTTCATGCCTCACATTCCACTGGCTTGACAATGTCTGTTAAATATGAACTTTCATACCAGAATCAACTTGTGACAGAAAATGAATTGATTTTTCCAAAGGTCTCTTGCTAAGTAAATTTTAATATGGAAATAAGATGATGGAACTAAACTGACTGCTTTTAAAGCATCCTGCCTTTTTTCAGGTATTGACTATCCTAGCAATAAAATCAACATGCTATTAATAAATTTTTAAATAATTTCATAGTTGTACTTTTATTTTTCCCATGCTGTTCTAAGCACAGTTAGGGAATATATCTAATTAAGAAATTTTCAGCAGGTTTTTTAATTGGAATATAATTGATTTCCAGCAGGTTTTTTGTTTTTTTAAACATGGTTAATCTTGTCAGTTCTTTTCAGAAAGAAATGCTTTATTTAGCAACAATTCTTTTTCTTTTTATATCATCATTCTTTTTCTTAAGACAATTTTATTAAACAGTACTGGGTTTATAACCTCGGTGGATAGATGGTTTCCCTAATGGACTTTTAATTATAGGCTCAACCATTTGCCTGTGTTATGATTCAGGTTTGAAAATGAAAAGTGAAAGTGAAAGTCACGTCCAACTCTTTGCAACCCTATGGACTATACAGTCCATGGAATTCTCCAGGCCAGAATATTGAGTGGGTAGCCTTTACCTCTTCCAGGGGATCTTCCCAACCCAGGGATCAAACCCAGGTCTCCGGAGTTATGGGCGGATTCTTTACCAGCTGAGCTCTCAGGGAAGCCCAAGAATACTGGTGTGGGTAGCCTATCCCTTCTCCAGTGGATCTTCCTGACCTAAGAGTCAAACCATGGTCTCCTGCATTGCAGGCAGGATTCTTTACTAACTGAGCTATCAGGGAAGCCCATGATTCAGTTTTAGGTGGCTAATGTCCATCAGTTTTCACAAAGAACAGACAGTGCCTTTTATACCAGTTTTATTTATTTTACTGATGACTGGACTTTCCTGAGGAGTGATACTGTATAACTCAATGAATAGTTTAAGTTCAAACAAATTACATTTATTTAACAAGCATTTATTAATCACTTCCATTTATTAACCACTGTGAATGTAGAGATAAGATATAATTCATAAGTATCCAACTTGGATGTTTTTCTTTTCTAGACATTTTTGGTTTTGGACTGACTTGTTTTCCTCGCTGAAATTTTACACTTAATTACCAAGACTCCATCAGCTCTTGGATTCCTATCCTTTCATTTTCGATTGTTACAGTTCTGTCCCTCAGAGCCATAAAACTCTGATTTCACTATTGGCTCCTTCCCTTCATTCCTAACAAATTATTGAGTGTAGCATTTTTAAATGACTGAATTTTTTAAAAATAACAAAGATGAAGTCACTTATTTTTACGAAGGACTTTATCCTTTGAAGATGCCCAAACTCTTCATAAGCATAAACTGCATCCAAAAATAATTTTAAATACATTTATGAAAAATTTGAATTCAATTCAGTAACAATTACAAAGAGGGAATTGAAAGGAATTAATATTTGTCTTACTAGTGCCACTCACGAGAGTTTTAGCTTTGTCAACTATTGTTCAGATTGTCGTTAAGTAGGGTGTGAGATGAAGTGATAGAACCAGATGCCATGATCTTAGTTTTCTGACTGTTGAGCTTTAAGCCAACTTTTTCACTCTCCTCTTTCACTTTCATCAAGAAGCTTATTAGTTCCTCTTCACTTTTTTTCAATAAGGGTGGTGTCATCTGCATGTCTGAGGTTATTGATATTTCTCCCATTAACCTTGATTCCAGCTTGTGCTTCTTCCAGTCCAGCGTTTCTCATGATGTACTCTGCATAGAAGTTAAATAAGCAGGGTTACAGTATATAGCCTTTACGTACTCCTTTTCCTATTTGGAACCAGTCTGTTGTTCCATGTCCAGTTCTAACTGTTGCTTCCTGACCTACATATAGATTTCTCAAGAGGCAGGTCAGATGGTCTGGTATGCCCATCTCTTTCCAGAATTTTCCACAGTTTATTGTGAAAATGAAGATCATGGCATCCAGTCCCATCATTTCATGGGAAATAGATGGGGAAACAGTGTCAGACTTTATTTTGAGGGCTCCAAAATCACTGCAGATGGTGACTGCAGCCATGAAATTAAAAGACGCTTACTCCTTGGAAGAAAAGTAATGACCAACCTAGATAGCATATTAAAAAGCAGAGACATTACTTTGCCTACTAAGGTCTGTCTAGTCAAGGCTATGGTTTTTCCTGTGGTCATGTATGGATGTGAGATTTGGACTGTGAAGAAGGCTGAGCACTGAAGAACTGATGCTATTGAACTGTGGTGTTGGAGAAGACTCTTGAGAGTCCCTTGGACTGCAAGGAGATCCAACCAATCCATTCTGAAGGAGATCAGCCCTGGGATGTCTTTGGAAGGAATGATGCTAAAGCTGAAACTCCAGTACTTTGGCCACCTAATGCGAAGAGTTGACTTTGGCCACCTCATGCGAAGAGTTGACTCATTGGAAAAGACTGATGCTGGGAGGGGTTGGAGGCAGGAGGAGAAGAGGATGACAGAAGATGAGATGTCTGGATGGCATCATCAACTCGATACACATGAGTTTGGGTGAACTCCAGGAGTTGGTGATGGACAGGAAGGCCTGGCGTGCTGGGATTCATGGGTCGCAAAGAGTCGTACACGACTGAACAACTGAACTGAACTGAACTGAGGGTGTGAGATGAGTGGTTAGCTATGTCAGTCTACTATAACTTGTACAAATATTGACTCCTCTCTGTAGTACGATTTTGGAAGAACAAAATACAAAGAAGAAGGACTTACAGCTTTATAGCTTTTCATCAACTGCCCTTTTTCAGAGACTACATTTTTAAAGGAAACTTGACTTTAATTTTTGCAGCTAATATTAAGTAAATACCTTTAAACCCCTCTGTAGTATCCACAAATACCAGAAGCTATACATAGGTCATATTCTGAAAGCAATTTCTTAATGATAAATATATCCAAGAAAAAGAATTGTCTCTTCTTCCTTAACAATTCTGGTTTGTAAATCTATCCAACCTAGAAAAATTGATTGGAAGAATGACTTTTTATGTAGATATGCCAGAAACTTAACTGACTGCAAATGAAAAGTTTGTGCACATTTTTAATATTTTATGTATTTGTTCATGTAATTTGGTGTATTTGTAATGTAAGATTTCATTTATCAATATTCTGGACTTTTGTAATTAAATCTGTCACCTGTATTCAAACCATTTTCACTGAAACAAACTTCAAATGTAATTTCTGTTGCTATACTGAATCATCATAAAATAGTGTTTATAAAGTATTTATAAAGCATTGTCAATTTGCTAAACTAAAAGTACCCAGGAAGGAACAACTGATAATACTGAGAAGCAAATGTTACAATTTTCCATGACAAGTATGTCACAGAATTAAATTTAGACTTGCTAACATACAGTCAAACAAATGAGATGTTAAAGAAAATTGTTAAGTGTCTTACTCTAAATCCTAAGTCTTCTGATTTTTTCCTTAGTTCCACCTCTCAGCTCTCTGATACCCTGCAGTGGATGTGTACTTAGCCTGAAAGCTTCTTTCCCACAATGTTGTTCCCTTATCTCCCTTTGTCTTCCCCAGATACTGTATCAGTGCCAGAAGTGGCCTTAGGAGCCTGTGTCTGCCAACATTGTGTGTAACTTGAGCAGCACAGGAACTCCATCCAAGGGTCTCCTCTCTTGCATGTTATGTTGGCTGAGATATCCTCAGTCATTTTAGGTTTTAAGAGTTTTTAGTGTTCAAAAGTTCCTTACTAAAATGTAAATACCTAAAGGAGAAGTAAGGTCCTGCAGGAAGGGGGCATCAGTTCAGTGTGATGGGCAGAAATACTGGGCAGAAAATATTCAAGATCAAATTCTAGGCTAGCTTCAGCTTCTACCTCTCACATACACTTGCTATTAAGTTTTTAATCATTAACACCGCTCCCCACCCACCTCATCTCTGTTTCCTTTCGTAGCCAGGCTTCCTCTTTTTGCATTCACTTCTCAAACATTGGAAATCTAGAATTCCTTGTTCCCACGCTACTGAAGGGAATTTCTGTAGAGCTGTTCGCAAAATTCCAAAGTGAAGGGTCTTCTCAGTCTTTATCACTGTCGACCTTACTGTATATTCGATGTGGCCTCACCCTCCATGAAACTTTCTTAACTTGAATTCTGTAAAATCATTGACAAGAGCTGTTTTTGCCTTCTCAAATCTATAGCTCTCTCTCTCTCTCTTTTTTAAAAATCTGATACTTAAATATAGGAAATCTGTGGTTCCATCAAATCTACACCCTAGCTCACATGATCTCAAACACATCTGTAGCTTCTGTGTAGTACTTCCTTGCTAGATCTCTTACAAAAACATGTACACCTGCTCATGTACCAGATGACATGTGGTACCTCAGTTCCTATTACTTTTAGCCCACCCCTACCTGAGTTTGCTTTTCTTCCAGTATTTACTGTCTGAGACCATTATGTATCAATTTCTCAAGGTGAAAATTAGAAAATTTTTTTTCCTGTTCTTTCTATTCTTTCTCTATTCTTCAATTAGTCACTAAATGCTGTTGCTCCTGCTGCTAAGTCGCTTCAGTCGTGTCCGACTCTTTGTGACCCCATAGACGGCAGCCCACCAGGCTCCCCCATCCCTGGGATTCTCCAGGCAAGAACACTGGAGTGGGTTGCCATTTCCTTCTCCAATGCATGAAAGTAAACAGTGAAAGTGAAGTCACTCAGTCTGTCCGACCCTCAGCGACCCTATGGACTGCAGCCTTCCAGGCTCCTCCGTCCATGGAATTTTCCAGGCAAGAGTACTGGAGTGGGTTGCCATTTCCTTCTCCAATGCATGCAAGTGAAAAGTAAAAGTGAAGTTACTCAGTCATGTCCGACTCTTAGCGACCCCATGGCCTGCAGCCTACCAGGCTCCTCCGTCCATTGGATTTTCCAAGCAAGAGTACTGGAGTGGGGTGCCATTTCTTTCTCCTAGTCACTAAATAAATGCTAAGTCTTATATCCATCTCTTTCTGTCCACCCTCAGTGGACTCGTGATATGAAGCCTGAATTGTTAGTCTTATTCAGGCTTCTTGTATCTCCTTTTAGTTTGGAGCTTCAAAAGTGATTGTTTTAGATTTAAATCTAATTTTCTCACCAAGTTCCTTTTTTTTTTTCCGTTTCCTTTAAGAAAGGGTCCAAAATGTTCACAGTCATTCATAATGCATTCAGTAATTTATTCAGTAAACTTTGAGGACCCAGCTACTATGTGTGAGGGATATACCACTGGAAGAAAGACACAAAGTCCCAGAATTCATAGTGCCTTCATTCTGCAAGGCCCTGTACAGCTGTCTGTTGCCTCTATCTCTGATCATTCCTACCATTTTCTACAAATGTCCTACTCCAGAAATGCTATGCCATTTGGGTTCACAAATGGTTTGACTACATTCTTGGTGTGCACGTGTGTGTGCTTAAGTTGCTTCAGTCATGTCCTACTCTTTGTGACCCTATGGACTGCTAGGCTCCTCTGTCCATGAGATTCTCTAGGCAAGAATACTGGAGTAGGTTGCCATGCACTCCTTAAGGGCATCTTCCCAACCCAGGGATTGAACCCACATCTCTTACATCTCCTGCACTGGCAGGTGGGTTCTCTACCATTAGTGCCACCTGGGAAGCCTTTTTCTTGGGATTTGTCTGCCAGTAATAACCATCTCTAGTCTCTTATCCTCTGATCAGTATAGTGACTCCTTTTATTTCCAGTTAATCTTTGTAAAGGATTTTCTATTCACCCTTCTCACCAAACTGCTGGTCACATGCTCCTTTGGACCACTATGCATCTATATTTCTCTGTGAAAACTGTGAAGCCACCTCCCATTCATGTCTCTCTGAGAGCAGAGACATAATTTTAAAGCGTTCTTCTAGCCTCCCTGTCTCTCATACTGTTAATGGCAAATGAATGTTTATTGAATGAACATGTAAAGGTCTATAATAAAATCTTCTTGCCAGCTAACGTCACAGACCAGAGGCCCAAGGGTTGGCTCTTTCTAAAATAAAATGATTTCTTTCTTGGGCCAGTTCTTTGAGGCAATTAAGAATGAAGAAACTATGCTCCTGAGATGCTGCTAAATTGTTGGGATGCTTTCTGCTTAATGCACACAGTTAATCTAATTAGACATCTTTTGTTGGCTCATGTACCTGCTCTGTCTTCATGTACCATTGCCACAGGAAGTTTGGAAAATGTTTAAATATTAGAATATAGTTACTATTTACAGAAATGTTCTTTTAAAATTCAATATATGTGTGTATGTATATATGTGCATTTTCTTATTGTTCAGTCGCTCAGTTATGTCCGACTTTTTGCAGCCCTATGGACTGCAGCATGCCAGACTTTCCTGTCCTTCACTGTCTCCCGGAGTTTGCTCAACCTCAAGCCCTTTGAGTCCATGGTGCCATCCAACCATCTCATCTTCTTTTTCCCCCTTCTCTCCCTGCCCTCAGTCTTTCCCAGAATCAGAGTCTTTTCCAGTAAGTCGGCTCTTCACATTAGGTGGCCAAAGATTTATGTGTATGTATACGTTTGTGTTTATTCTTCTGTCCTTAATCATAGTAAAATATGCTTTGTGATGTTTAGGCCATCTCCCTCAGCCTCAACCTATTGATAAAAGCCTGTTAATAGCCAGAGAGAGATTTAGTGCAACAGAGAAAATCCACTATTCCTACTAGAAAATCAGCTCAAAATTTGTTTCTTGCTGAGGATGAGTCAGGCAAAGCTTGAAATAAAAGGCACAGAGACCAGCTTGAAGTCACGGAAACTTATTTCTGGAATTGCAGCTAGTATGTACTAGGGCCTGTGAACCAAAAATATGTATTTTATGAGCATTAATAATATCCATGTGCACTTTTGAAACTTATCTTTCATGTTCTTATTATTTCATTTGTATGAATTTCCACCAAAGCTTTATAATTTGTTTTGTGAAAAGGACCTAAACTCTTTATGCACAGCTTAAGGGGTAGTAGCACTTCTTTTCCTTTCATGTGTGGTTAGGGTCAGTAGATTGAGTTAAAGATTTTGAGAGAAATTTTAGTAGCTTGATTTTACATTTGTGGAAATTAACACACAGAGACTTTCTTGATGTTAAAATATTACTGGTGGACTCTGAGAGGGCTGCTTCTTTTACACCAACCAAAAGATTCATGATTTTTTTTTTTCTGGATAATATCACTAAATCATAAGTCATATTTATGCAATCTTTCTGTGTTGATCAAGGTTCCTACCTGATTCCACTCCCAGCAGCAGAGCTAGCCAGCTGTGCAGATTTGGGGACCCTCTGCCAAGGTAGGGAGTCAACATCGTCCTCTGGAGTGTCTGTTTCCTACTTGCTGTTTTGGAAAATGTAGTTGTCATTGTTTTGAATTTTATCTTCATTTTCACTTGAGAAGCCAGAAAACAACAAACCAGAAGAATTTCTGGATGTGTTTTAGTTGTGTGGGTGCACAGTGCTTAGCAAGAATGCATTCACACACTGGATGACCACATTTCCATAAAGCACTGAGTTTCTAAAATGTGAATAATTATATGCTATTAGGAAGGGTTGACTTCATTTTTTTCCCTCTATTTCCTCTCAAAATATTGTCCAGTATAAATATAACCATACAATATTTTGAAAAAGTATTCATGTCTAAAAAACAAGAGGAAAAATTAAGTTGAATAGTCAATTAAGTTTAAGACAAGGCCATGAGGCAATTTATGATGTGCAATGTAACTTGAATATTAAGATAAACATAGTTATCTTATTACTAATATGAATGTAATTTTATTAATTATTACAGTGCATAATGACTGTACTATGATCAGTATTATAATTGTATATTATGTATTGAATAGTTGCATGTTGAATAATCCATAGTTGCATAAATTTTAAAATATTTTGCTTTAATTTTATCATTGCTTCTTCTGATTATCCATGACCCATTTCCATCCATTTATTCTATTATATACTTCTTTTGAAGTAGCATTTCTATATGCCACATTAAGAATCATGACCATGCCTTATTGTAAAGTTGGATCTTTTATTAAGAAGATCATAGGATTAAAGGGACGGGTTAGAAGTGAGACTAAATGAATAGAAACCTAAGCTCTCTTTTATAGTTCCAGTATGGAAGTAGGGTAGGCAGGGAGAAAGGCTGCAACTCATTATTATTTTTATTTTCTGAGACATTATTTCTTGATATTATTGTTGATGAATACCTTAAGATAATAAAGCCATTAAGTAGTTTCTTTTGATGAACTCAGTGTGGTTTTAAAATAGTTAAATGAAAATTTTTAAAAGCCTTAAATTTTGCTTAGTTCAAGCCGTGAATTTTTTTTCTTTTAATCTGAGACTTAGATGTATTTTGCATTACATAAATATAACTGTTCACAATTTTTAAAATATAAAAATTTCAAAAAAAATTCTCATTCTTAAGTGTTATATATTATTTTTGAATGAAAAAGTTATTTTAGTTAAGAATAGACAGTTTGAATAAGGAATTCAATATTTTCTAAAGATCCTTTGGAAGGTAATTCTTTTTATAATTACTGAAATATTTTAAATTTAGGTAATTTTTTTCTATTAAAAGATCCTACCCAGGGATCAAACTTAGGTCTCCCTTGTTGCAGGTGGATGGATTCTTTACCATCTGAGTCACCAAGGATGCCCATTTAAAAGAAATATGTAACAAATAGTTATTGTACATAGAAATGTACATCTTATACAAATATACTCCTAAGAGAAACTAAAGGAAAATTATATGTATAGTTATTTTACTACTTACATTGTTCCTCCAGAATCCTTTAGAAAGATATTATCAAAACATTACATAGGGTTTAATCTTTGAGTTTTAGTAGAATCAGAAACATAGCTTTGATATAATGCTTTGAAAAATCCCTCCTGTAAGGCTTGCCCTTATGAAATCCATTTTGTCCATCATTGTTTAGTAAAGTTATTGGGATCTTTAGATGATTGATGTCATCCACACATTTTATTCTCTTTTATTTTTCTTCACATTTATCTTCTCTAGAAGAAGTATATTTTCTTCTGAAATTCTATTTTGCTACCCTCAGTGTATCAGAAAGACTAACTTAGTTTAGATAATTTTCAAGCTGACAGGTGGTGTTCAGACTTCCTTCTCTAGCCTTTCTTTTTGTAGACTTAGGAGACTGAGTTCTAGGACCGTTTATTCATTTACTGTGTGATCATCAGCCTCTTGATAGCAAACTTAGGTCTAGAATCTGAATGTTCTTTCTCCATTCTCTTTGTGCCAGTTCCAGACTCTTGTGCAAGATGGCACCAAAGACCATGGGAACAGGTTCTTAATGGGCTATAGAAGGCATTGCTTCATTTTATACATTATAACCTTAAAACTTGTGTTTAGCGGCAAGAAATGGTTTCTGTTCCTCCTCTATATATTTTCATGCATCGATTATAGATTGCTTATCCATATTAACTTTCATGTGCTTTTGCAAAATTACATCTTTCTCATCTTTATTACCAGCTACTGTAAACCCTCCTAGTACTACATCACCCACTGTCACCACTAACATGCCTGTTACTAACAGAACCGATAAACAAAGGAATGGTAAGAAATCGTTACCTTTTGTATTTGTAGTATGTCTGACTTGATGAACACCTGTATTCCAAAGATGGAAATATCTAATGTTCCAACAAATTGTTGTTAAAATCAATTGGTACATTTGTACATTTGCAAGACTAGTAAAATAAATATCGTTTGATTGCCTTGAGTTCCCCAAATAGCCAATGAAATGAGTACACATCTAGTATCACATCTCTGAATTTTAGCTAAAATTTCTTTCAAAGGAAGCTTTCAGGGAAGGACATTAGTTAAATGGAATGAGTTTGCATTATACTAGAGATCCAAGAAGAAAATTATTTATGGCGTTCTGTCAGATTATTGGCTAAAGAAACCTGTTTTAAAGAATTTTGTAATCTCAAAAAACTACATAATTTTAGTAATTTAATTTCTCACTGAGGCCAACGTTATGTTCAAACATTTGTGACATTCAGATAATTTTTATACAGTAATACTTTGCTCTTTGTTTTTATTTGTTGAGGAATAATGGCTACCTCCAGTATTCTTGCCTGGAGAATTCTCTGGACAGAGGCTCTCAGTGGGCTATAGTCCATGGATTCGCAAACAGTCAGACATAGCTGAGCAACTAACGCACACACACATATATACACACTTAGAATGTGACTGGATATTAACTAAATCATAATTTATGACCGACAAAACTTCAAGTAACTGCCAATACTTCCTGTTTTTTCCTTGTACAAATACATTTCAGTTTATATTATTATAATTTGCAAAGTTACATAAGATAAGAAATGAACTGGGGAAATGTCAGGTTGATTATTTAATCTGCTACCTATATTGACTACATACATAGCTTTTTGGTAATTCAGAGTCAGTGGTTTCAGTTTCTTCTGAAAAAGAGAAATTCCAATCAGGTGACCACATCATTGCTTCAAACACAGTAATATTCTCAAATATGAGGTATTAGAAACAAAGGAATTTTCTCAACCTCAATCATTTAACTTGCAAGGCCAAGACATCTGTGATGTATCACCAGGGACCAAAACCCAGAGAAGAGAAACTGGCATAGTTTTCTTTTTTTTTTTTTTCTTTTGGCTTTGGGGGTTACATCAACTTCCTCTGTAAGGACATTTAAATTGAAAGTACGGAATATTTTACACGAAACGTAGATACAAATTTCATTAGGGTTATAAAGACATCGATTCAGGGAAGTGTTTATGGTTATTCTGGTAGTTACGCCAAGGAGATTTATGATGGAGCAAAAATTCCAGCAACCCCCAAGAAAGCAAAAGCAGCTGAAATTTCCAGTGCATATTTCACATGGACTGTAGCCAGTAGATGGGAATATTATAATTCTAACTAAGTATTTCACCCTTTGTATGAACATACAAAGAGCCTCTGTGGCATTCGCCCTCTAGGACTGGCACATCCTCTACTGCCCAAGAACGTTTACATGATGCTTCAGAGTCCTCGACTTGGTGGAGTGGAGCTGTATTCACTCAATCATGTCATTTCTGACATTCTTGAAGAGAGCCTTGTTCAGCTCTCTCTCTCTGCGTCATAACCTTCATGGGCATTTCAACAAAAAAGCAAATGTTAGAATCAGTTCAAATGGTTTGATTTGGCCACTTTAAAGAAAGAAAACTTGAATTCAGATCATTCTGCATAAAAATGTAATCTGAGCACTTAAAAATATTTGAAAGTCTTCATGTTGTAGAAATAGTCTCAAATTGTGAACTCCGATTTGTGCAGCATCTCAATTTTAGCACATCCTTGAACCGTCTCTACTATTTATAATAGATTTTTCCCCCGAAATTGACTTACTTTTAAACTTAAACATTTATATTTATATGGGAAAATATCACAATTGTAAATTGAAACTAGTACTGCTTGTCTTAAAATAGAAGTGTAAAGTGAAAATAAATATAATAAGAACAATGCTGCTGAATTCCCTTTATATCCAGTTACCTTCTCACATCTCAGCACTTGAAGCCTTCGTTACTTTTTTTTAAAAAGGGAGGGTTACAAGACCCACTGTAATTAAGTTTTTTGTCTTTGGTGTAGTTACATTTGAAATAATTGAAAAGAGAATTACTTGTTTACCTTGTGAATAAATGGGATTTAATGTCCTATTCTAGACTATCTGAGATCATTCACATGCTATCAGCAATTTCAAATACACTTTTCTTGGGAAACTGATGTAGTAAACATTCTCAGGGCTCAGATCTGATATATTAGAGAATGCTGTTTTGTTCACTATAAGAAAGATACACAGCTATCAGATCTGTTATCTACCTTATCCAGTCTTATAAACTCTGCACTATCAAAGAAATCTACTATCAGAGAAATCTAATTCATTAGTCATGATTTGCTGGTGTGGTGAGGGAAGAGGGATTTAAATTGTTTGGCAATCAGATGTATTTTTTTAGTATATCAAGAGAATTTGTTTTCATGGCTTTAGTGAAATGTCCCTATTCCCTTGCATAAAGTTATTTTTATTTTTCAATAGGATTTTAATCTGATAGTTTAGATTATATACTAAGAAAATCTTATCTTTTAAGCTGCTTTTCACAAACGTATTTCTATATGAGGAACAATTCAGGTATTCCCACAAATAACCTTTGTGCCTTTTCTATGGCATTCCCAAGAAAAGCTCTTGGACTTATTTCCATTCCAAATCATGTGTTCTGTGCTTGAAGCATCACTGTACTGCTGCTGAATATTAAACTTTTGTGAGATTAGCACAAGCAAAGTAAGGAACTGACTCTGTTAGTACTTATTATTCTTCTAAAAGCTACAAGTGCAAACTGTGTCACTGCTTCTAGTTTCTCACATATATTTCACTACTCAAAAAAATTCACTCTCAGGACCCAACAATCAATCTAGCTTTATATGCCAAATAACTTAAAGAAATTGTATGTATGATGAGCAGTCCTCTAGTCATATAATAAATGCCACTGTCTACTAAAATTGCCTCTGCACCAGTCAAAGGAGTCATCTTGAATGTAAAATAGCGTTTAATTTTTACTTTAAAATCTATCTTTTCAAGTATATATTTTAAAACCCACCTTTTCAAACCTCCTTCATTCCCTTGAATGGAGAATAGTCACTTCTAAATGCTCCAAGAAATTCTGAGAAGAGTGTTAAGAAAATTAAAAAAGGAAAAGATCTACAGCCAGGCATATGTTTTGATACCAGATCTGTTATGGCAAGTCATGGTTTCTGCTTTGAAGTTTTGTGGGGCTGGAAGAGTCACCTAATTGGAAAAAAAGTGTCACGCATTCTTTAGTCTGGGATGCCATTATTAGGACAATACATACAGCTTTTGAAGTTTCTGGAAGAGGTGAAGATTTGTGAATAGCTTTCTTATTGAGAAACCGTAGGATTTGTAGGAGAAGGTGACTTGATTCCCAGGATGACCTGGAAGAGTCTGCGTGGATGTCTCTCAATTGTGCATTTTCTGCAGTGGCAATGCTCAGCCAGTTATTTTGCTGCAGTCCAAAACCTTTCTCCCCAGACCTTCAGTGGATATTTTATCTTGCTTTCACAATTCATTTTTGAACATTTCTTTGGATTACTTGTTGACTGCATTATCCAAAAAATTTTAAAGACGTATAACAAGTAGACAGCATTGAATAATTGTTGCTGAATTTATAAATATCTCATTCTGAGGCTTCTGAGGCAGGACTACATGAAAAAGATCCACAGCACGGGCGAATCTCCAACACTTAGGTGTAGGTTGCTTGGTATAGTCATAGATTTTATTTGCCATAAACAACATATACTGGGAAGAGTCCTATAGGGATTTAGACTGACTCTGATATGGAATGTCTTTCTCATTTATAAAAACAATGAATTAGAAAAAAAAGTGAGAAATATTTTAAATTTAAAAAAATCTTAAATGTTTGGATGCTTCTGTAAAATTTCAGAAATGTGAGTGATTAAAAATACTCATTTTTAATATTTTGCAGGATTCTCCTGAGAGGGCAAGACTGTAATTCCTAACACGGACATACGCTTTAGGTCTCCATCTAGTGGTAGCTTGTCAGTTTTAAAACTTAACTGGCATCAGGGAACATGAACAGAATACCCCTTGATTCCTAACATTGGTGTAGCATTTTGGACTTCTGGAACTTAAATTCCCTCTGAGACATTCAGAATGTCCACGATTTGATATGATAAGGTCTACAGTGTAAATTTGTTTGTTTGTTTGCCTGACTTAATTATCACTTATTTTACATACACTCCTGTAATTTTTCATTCAGAATATTTTTTAAAGGAAGATAAAGTCAAGGTTATTAAAATATCTGAAGAGTTTTAGAAGCTGGACTTCCAGTAACTTAGTATGCATAAATTAAACTAAATATCCTTGGACTTTACACTGATCTCATAGACATATTATTACATCTGGGAGAGGTGATTCTTCTTTTTTTTAAAGCATGAGTTTCTGACCCCTCTACTGGAAAACATTCCTGTAGGAGTGTGAC
The DNA here is from genome assembly GCA_917880005.1 of Nanger dama. NCBI lineage: Eukaryota > Metazoa > Chordata > Mammalia > Artiodactyla > Bovidae > Nanger > Nanger dama. The sequence goes on from CAKJTW010000024.1 coordinate 30,508,720, forward strand.
TGGAATTTGCATTTCGGTAGATTTGGGAGTTCCTAGGAGACATACTTTCGTACTTTTATGTACTACTTTTCCCAAATCTTCATTAAATCTTTTCCCCACTGTTTTAATAATATATTTTTACATTTGCTATGCATATTTTGGCTTCCCCAGTGGCTCAGCAGCAAAGTCTCCACCTACAATGCAGGTTTGATCCCTGGGTTGGGAAGATCCCCTGGAGAAAGAAATGACAACCCACTCTAGTATTTTTGCCTGGGGAATTCCATGGACAGAGGAGCCTGGAAGTTTACAGTCCATGGAGTTACAAAAGAGCTGGACATGACTGAGCGACTAAACAACAAACAACATGTGTATTTTACTCATATTTATAAGCATGGAGATAGATGATCGATTGAAAATACTGAAGAATCAATATTTTTTCTCTGCATGATCTACCATATTTAAAAAGAGTCTTTTTCTCATTACTATTTGTTGTAAGATATCCTTTAGCACATATCTAGAGAAATTTAGCAAACCCTGGCTGGTCAGTTTGATTTTCATTTAAAAAAGAAAGAAAAATATATATGTATGGCAGACTACTTTAAAGATTGCACTTCTCTCCTGCAAAAAAGCACAGCTTCCTTCTAACATAAGATTTTCTTTTACAAGCAAGTCCAGTTAAAAGTCCATCTGCAAATATTCTTTGTTTTTTCCTCCTATACTTGATACAAATGACAGTACTTATGGAATTTTGATGAAAAAATCTGGTGAAAATGAACCCAGCAACTTAAGTAGAAGAAAATGCTTTAGTGGCGCAGGGGAAAGAGGATAGAGAGAATAAGGATCTGTGGGTGAAAAATACGTGACACCTATTCTTTTCCAAATTAAGTTCTGCCCATCATGTTACTCAAGTTTTCACACCTCAGACTATCATTCTTCATAATGTTAGAAAAGGATAATTTTTGGTTACAGGAAATCAAATTATACATGAAAAATCATTTAACAGACAATAGGGAGAAATGTATAGAATTAAGAATTATGAAGGAACATTTATAGGTGATAATTTAGAAGCAATGACTTATCTATAAGTAAACTAAATGATAACTATTTCTAAAAAGTTGCAAGGTCACTGAAAATGACCTGTACAGAAAATTTCTGTACCTATGTAGAAGGCATTTCTTAGTTGCTCAGTCATGTCCAACTCTTTGCTACCCCATGGGCCATACAGTCCATGAAATTTTCCAGGCCGGAATATTGGAGTGGATAGCCTTTCCCTTCTCCAGGGAATCTTCCTAACCCAGGGATCGAACCTAGGTCTTCTGCATTGCTGGTGGATTCTTTACCAGCTGAGCCACAGGGGAAGCCCTTGTATGAAATTATGTCATTATAAATGTAAGCTGATAAGTGTATGACTGTAAAATATAACTAATGGACTGAATCCTATTTCCAATGGACAGATGGGATTATTTATAGAATTTCCATAGTGATTCAAAACATCCTTCCTCACCCCGAGGTGAAAGTACAGAGCAAGGTGGCAGAATGGGTAAGTGGATTGTAAAATTTCTGTTTGCGGGTTTTAAACTAATCTCTGGGAATCTGGGAAACACTCTGCTGTCTAACTGAACCCACAGATCATACTGAAATAAAGATACTGTTCATTCTAAATGTATGGAAATGTAAGTGAAGTATTGCACCTTTGAATAGAAAGTGAGGTTGAATAAAGTTGAATAAAGGACAAGAAAGTTAGCCTAATGGGCTATTATGTCAAATAAGAAAAGAACAGCACAAATGGAAAAGTATTTTGAGAGGTATCTTTATTTACGGTAATACTTGTACATTTTTAGCACTGTTTTTCAGTCTTTGATTAAAAAACCAAGTGTATAAAAAGTATATAATGAATATCTTCCACCCATCCTTGACACTCATCTGCCTGGAAACCAACTGATCTGCTTGAAAATCACTGTGAATTTTTTCTTTTTTTTTTTCCCAAGAATTTGTGAATGTAAAAGAAAATGACGATACATTCTTATGTTTTTCTTTTTACATTAAAAATAGAATATTGTACACACCATTCTACACTGTACTAGATATTTGGGTTATAATTTATTTAACCAGTTTCTACTTGTGGAAATTTTGGTAATTTCTAATTTAAAAACTAAACATTTTATTTTATTATTTTATAAATGCATGTTATATATATACATTATATAAATATATAAATACATTTTATAAATACATGTGAATGATTTTTTTCCTTCTCGGATATAATATCAAAAATTAAATTTCCCATAGGTTTATATTTTTTATTATTTTATTTCCTATCTACAGCATACTTTGGGACCTTGTACTGCTTTTATTTACTACTACAGTTCAGACAATTTTTGTGGAAAAAGTAATTTGTCATTTGGGTATACATTCTGAAGCAAGAAAAATGGGTTTCTTATGTGGTAGGGCATATACCAAGGCCACATTTCTAATAAACATGGCCTCGGTAGCAAAAAAATGTTACACCATACACTGAGAGATAGTGATGGTAATACTTTATATATATAAAAGTATATATACTTTCTTCAGATATATGTATATGTATATATATTTGAAGAATGGTAGGAAAACATAGTTTTATTTTAAAGGCTGTACCTTTTGCAACAAGTTACCCACAGAAAACAAAAGTATGTAATTAACAACTCTGTTACAAAAATTGAGGCGGGGGAGTAAAATCTAGTGGAAATCCAAGAAAAGTACTGCTGTCAACTTTCTGGAATGACATATTAACCTTAGTAGCTAATTCAAACACTAGATGTATTGAATTTCTAAATGGAGAGAAGGCTTTACTGAACCTTAGTAGCTAATTCAAACACTAGATGTATTGAATTTCTAAATGGAGAGAAGGCTTTACTGAATGAGTTTAATCTTGCATCCCGTTTTCTTTCACATTGTTCTTTCTGCTTTTTTAAAGTCAGAATGTTTTCAAAACATAAAGTTTTTAAAATTTATTTTATTGAAGTATAGTTGATTTTCAATGTTGTGTTAGTCAAAAGATAGAATTCTTTATTCTCATTCTCAAATGAACCACTTCTAATGTTATTAATTCTGTAAATCAGCATTCATTGTGCTTTAGGCAAGGTATAATTTTACATTTATATTTATTTCATGCATGGTTTTCAACATAGCATCATTTTTCATCTGAAACTAAACTTAAATGGGCATTTCTCCTTAAGACGTAAGATACGAAAGCAGGTGTTTGGTAATAGAGAAAGTATAAGTGGTATCCCTATTTCATATTATCACTATTTACAATCTAAAAATAATTTAATGCTTCTTTCCAGAATTTCCTAGAATTTACATTCAATTTAAAAATGCTCACAAGGAAGGCTAAATGTGTGAGTGAAACAAGACCTAAAAAAACTCTTTGGAGGTGATATATAAATAAGAGAATTTCATGTCAGTAAAGAAATCAAAATATTTTGTGATTATATTGGACATATGGAAGGTCTTGTTTTGTTTTGTTTTTTTTTCTCATGGAGAGGAATCCATTGCTTCATTTAAAAGTTTAGTGCTGAGACCCATAAAAATTGTTAAATGACCACATAATTATCAATAACAATTCTCCATAATGTTGATCTTTGTTTTTAAAGGTCTATATTGCTAATTTATCATTTTTCTTACTACTGATATTCTTATAAGGTGATAATTGCTAGAAAAATATGTGTTAATGCACCTCGGTGTTTGTTGAATGAAGAATGTGGAAGGTGTGTATTGTGCTAGTCTTTCCTGTGTACTCTACTGTGGATAAGTTCTCAGTGTTACAGCTGACTTGAAAGCCCATTATAGAGAAAGCCCTAATAATATAGGCTAAAGAGGAAAGTATAATGTTTCCATTCAGATAGACTTGGGTTCCAATCTAGGATCTGTTACTTCTTAGTTGCAGCCGGGTGAGCTATTTCATCTCCGTGAAGCTTCGTTTCTTCGTGTAATGGGTGGGAGGATAGTGCAGATAATACCTATCTCATTAGCTGTTGTGAGAATGAAAGAAAAAACATTGGTTAATTTCTTGGCATACAGTGCCTCAGTTAACTGTTATCTGTACCTTTCTTTCATTCCTTTAGCTCTTTGGAATTTTCCCAGAGTCTTATTCCAATAACAATTAAGGAGAGAGAAGAAACTGGGTTTAAGTTTCTTTTTTTTAAAGTGTTAATTCAAACTCACCATTTCCATTATATTTTCAGCTCAATTCAACCTTCCAGAATTGGAACTACACTGTTTATGTGGTTAATATCAGGTAAGTGACAGAATAAATTGAGAAATAGAAAGGAGTGCCTAGGGGACTTACCTGGAGGCCAGTGGTTAAGACTCTGTGCTTCCACTCCAAGGGGCACAGGTTCGATTCCTGTTAGGGAAACTAAGATCCCACGCACTGCAAGGTATAGTCCCTTCGCCTTCCCCTCCCCCTGCCACGTGCAAATAAACAGGAGTGTCTAATTTACTACTACTCTCTCTCTGTGGTTATACCTACACACACATACACATGAAAATACAGAAATACACACTATACTCATAATCTTTCTAAATAACTCAATATATCATTGCTTTGCACAAAAACCTTCAATAGTGCAGTAATGGTTTAAAAAAAAATTTTGATTGTAGATCCCAATCATTTTTAAAAATTTAGCTTGTACTCCCAAAATATATTTGTAATTTTAAAAAAATTTTATGTATGCATGCGTGTACGTGTATATTACTTAACCAATATGTGTTATCATGTGATATAAATAGAAATTAGTTGCTTCTCACACACCAGTAGATCATCAAGAGCACTCCCTGGTTTGCATGCACCTGTTTGAAGACCATTTTTTCTATAAAATAAGACATCTACAGTGTGATTGCAACCTAGCTTTTCAAAATTAACTTTCACTAATCTTCTATTTAAATACTCCATGAATCTCTAGCAGAAGAGATTTTCCACCTGTGTTATCTACCTGTCTTCCTCTGCACCTTGATTTTATAGTTTTACAGTTTCTAAGGTGTATTTGTGCTGTTCTTTGCTTAGTCACTCAGTCATGTCTGACTCTTTGCAACCCCATGCACTATATATAGCCCACCAGGGTCCTCTGTCCATGTGATTCTCCAGGCAAGAATACTGGAGTGGGTTGCCATGTCCTCCTCCAGGGGATCTTCCCAACCCAGGGATCAAAGCCAGGTCTCATTTACTGTCCAAGCCACCAGGGAAGCCTTAAACATGTATTCTATGAATCTGAGATATATCGATAATATATCTCACAGAAAAGAGGATCAAAGGGTGCAATTAGTTCAGGAGCAAGTTTCTGTATATCTGAGCATCTCAGGTTCTCTCATGTACTGATATGCATTATGAAATCTTCGAAAGAGAGAAAAGTCATGTAGCTACAAGTTTTATTTGGCCATGGAGCTGATTTGTCTCAGGCTTAAGAGGGAACTGGGACCTCTAAAGACACATTTGCTAACAGTGGCTTAGAACGTCCTCTCTGCCTCTTCCTCTCACCTCCTCAAATTTTGTTGCTGATCATGCAGCAGATGAGGTTGATAATGAATATGCACGCATGCATGCTAAGTCACTTCAGTCGAGTCTGACTCTTTGCGACCCTGTGGACCATAGCCCGCCAGGCTCCTCTGTCTAGGGGGATTCTCCAGGCAGGAATACTGCAGTGGGTTGCCATGCCCTCCTCCAGGGGATCTTTGTGACCCACGGATCAAACCCTTGTCTCTTACATCTCCTGCATTGACAAGCGGGTTCTTTATCCCTAGTGCCACCTGGGAAGCCCTGATAATGATATACCTGTTTGTATTCACAGTTTTCACCTGAGCACTGGAGAGGACAAGATTAAAGTGAGGAGAAGCGTTGTGACTGACCAAAGGTAACGCTGACAAGGTTTCGCAGCAAATGTGACATCTTTTCTTGTGTTCTCTGTTTTGAATGTCCTGTAGAGAAATAAAATCAAGGAGGTAGGAGAGAAATGTTTATTTTGAGTAGCACATTTAAATTACTTCTTTCTAATGAACAAATCTTCCTTTTTTCCTGTAGTTAGAACTGTAATATAAGCCAACTCAGTAGAAATATACATCAGATAAAAAAATAATTCAGAATTGGAACATTTATTATTTTTATTATTGATAATTCCAGTTTATGATAACCTATTACCTGTTATTTGAAATTTCATAGACCTTCAAAGAAAAAAAAATAATTATAGTGTTATTTTAAGTAAAGTACTTACGTACAGTAGCATCTAATAATATGGGTAATAGGTGCTGAAATACTTTCAGCATTCAAAACCATCAGCTAATTTTCTGAAGTCTTCATTTTAAAATTTATATCAAGGTCATGACTTAAGCAAGCAGGTAATTTAATAGATATGTTCACCCTATATAAATAGCAGGCATTTAAAGACCAACTGTTCAAGAGTGCTATGTAGTAAAAAAATGTAAACTCCCAAGTAAAATACATGAAGTTGTCTCAGGTCGTATACTGCATCTCCACAAAATAAGAAAAGTCAGTTGAAAAGCAAAAGTTTACATCTCTTACTCAGTTTCAATTGACTGAATTGATATGTGTATTTACAACTATAGAGGCAGAATATATTTCTTTTCAGGTCATATATTCTTATAAGAGAGGCTAGTAATAAAATTTCATATGACAGTTGACCAGAGAGTTTTCTTATTTTTTTCTGTTTCTATTCAGAAAAACACATTAGAAAAACACACGTTTCTCTATTCATTAGAAAAACACACGTCTTTAAGATTATATTTCAAATTTACCGTTTCTGTGTATGTTCAACAGACTGGATTGGACCATCTGATTAAGGAAAGTTATTGTTTATTTTCTAGAATTGTTCCTTTTTCTTTATGATCTGAAGATCGGAGTAATGTATTTAATGTATCTTAACACTGCCTTCTTGATGGTAACAGGATTTTTCTCCTTGATTTAGCCAAATAAATTCTTCTCCAAACCTTACTGCTAGATCACATTGAACCTGCAATAATGGATCCACAATTACCTGATAAATTTGCTGTACACTTTGTCTTGCAGTTGGAGCAGCCCTAGTTCAAAGTGTCTCCAGTGCTGTACCCTCTTCATAGGACTCAAACTCAGATTCTAATAATGCAATTTGATGAGAACAACCAAATAAAATATTTTCCAGAAGTATAAAATATATTAAACTCATGCTTTTTTAAGCATCACCACCCTCATCCTGACCACCTTTATAACCTTCATCACAGCATCTCCTTGGAAACTTCATGTTTCCAAGCACTGTCTTATTCATGTTGGCTCATTTGCTTCTCTCTACCAGTTACCCCCGACCTAGATAAGGCAGGTAATGTCCTGCCCTTTCAACCAGTGACAAGACTAAGGCCACATAAATTGCCCAGCATCAGCTAGCCGATGTGAGAAGCCAGAATTTCTGACTTCATACTCTCATGCTCTGGTCCCATTTACTGTGATTCTTCTATTCCCTGATGATACTAAAATCAGTCATCATGAGTATATGTCCACACTTTAGAAACTCTTGTTGGAAAGACATTTAAATTCGTGGAATCTCAGTTTCCTGTCTGTAATGCCAGTGAGTAATTTTATAAAAAATTATAGGGAGAATGAACTTAGAATGTATATGGGAAAATCCATACATTTTGTTTTTCTTTGGTATGAGCTTCTGGCATTGCTTTAAAATTTGTTATTACCGTCTTTATCTCCCTCTTTCCTTTCTTCTCTGTGTTGCTTTTATGCTCATGGATGAACCTTTGTGATCTCTCATAGTTTTTCTCAAATCTACTAGTCTTACAGTCTTTTTTCCCCCAACCTTTCCTTTCAATTGAACTGTAACACCTAACACAAACCCTAGCTTAGATAATGCTATCATAATCTATTGCCTAGACAGACAGGAAACCAGAGCCACAGAGACTGATTTATTCAATTAAAGAATGACTGATAGTAACAACAGATAGAACTGGATTTTTGCAGAACCGTAAAATAGTTTCAGTTTCCAGGATGAGAGAGGAAAACAACACAGATAAGACGTGTGAAAACGCATGGTCATTCTTGAATTGCTGAATTTGGGTCAGTACCATCCAAATCGTACTGTTTTCTCAATATTCAAGGAAAGTAAAAGTTCACATTGCCAACTCTTAAGTTCTCAGTTACTGGAGTGCTGAAGTTTAGCATCCAACAATAATTTAATTAAGGGATACTTTTTTTTTTAAATAGGTCATTTAAAAATTATTATAACAGTTCAACATTATATTCACATCTGTGTTTTTCTCATCCTAAAATATGACTCCTATATGAACAGTATGCAGTAAGTGATTTTAGAGATAAATAGCTCTTCAGAGTAAACTATGAGAATCATGAAGTACAGATATTTAGGGGAAAAATAGGGCTATTTTAAAATTTCACCTAACGTTGAATATTAAAGATTTCACGTATTTTTCTTCTTTTTAGCATCACAAATATGTTACTACTCTATTTCATTTATGTTGCTACCCATAGTATTTCATAAAACAAATATGCCACTGCCTCTCCTCTGAGGACTTCATAGTTATTTCAGAAACAATGGTACTGGGTTCACTTTGGCATCTTTTGCTTTCCCTTTTGACTGTGTATGTGATTACAAGTAAATGGGAATTATGTTACTTTAAATTGTAGAACCAGAGTTTTGGTGGGTGCTTTAGGATATACATCTCTGCTTCCCATAGAGATACTTAAAGACAAGCCAGTTCAAGCAATATATAAACTTCTTCAGTAACATGCCAGACAATTACTGAGTGAATTTCAAGTACTTATTTTGTACTTTTCAGTGTACAGAGTACTAATAATTGCTTCATGGAGATAGAAAAGCATTTTATCACAATTCTGGAGAAACTGCAACATATTAGTAAATAATGATAGTAATTTAAAAGTTAATTGTTTAATCAGATTAGTTGAAATTCTAATTTTTCTTGAAAAACTTCGTTTTTGACTTTAAAGAAACGGTATAGAATTAACCACAAATATGATTCTTTCTTGCATGTATGCTATAAAATATTAAAGTATTTATTAAAAGACATGGGGTAATAAGATAGATAATACATGCAGTGTTCTATAAAATGTTCATATTGAGATTTTTTAAGGTTATAATTTTTAAACACTTTTAGCATTATAATTTGTACAGGGACAGAAGTCTTTGAATGCTTTGATGTATTTCTTAAATCTCAACACTTCACAGTTACCCTCTTACTACCATATGCAAACGTTCTGTTTTTCCACCAAAAAATATCTGATTGGTCAGCAACAGCAACAACAATTCTATCTGAATTGTTTTCCTAGGTTGGTGATTTTGGCCCTTTGGTTTATAATGCTACCAACAATCCCACTTTAGAAGGAAGAACCATTCAGCAGAAGCTTTTAAGAAATAATGAGTCCCTGGATGAGGGCTTGAGGCTACATACAGTGAATGTGAGACAACTGGGTAAGTGGCTTTAATTGTTTTATTATATGTATTTATGTGACTATATAACAGGTTAAATTGAAACAAAATCAAAAATATTCTTCCTTTGTGTGTTTGCTTATTTAAAGCTATTTTTCTGATGATAAAAGTTCATCTTATTGGTGACATTTTTAACAAATGCGTGACAAGGGTAGCATAAAAGATAGCACCTTCATACCTATGAATCCAAGGGAATGAAAGAGGCAGATGGAAGTTGATACCCTCTTTTAGGAACCTGTTGTGAAAATACTAAGAATATGAGCAAAATGCCAAGATAACCTTGACCAGAGTTGGCTTCAATTTTAGGAATAAAGAGAGTGTGTGTATGTGCATATGGGATCTCCAATAAAGTAAATCTTATAAAAGACAATTTCTTGTTATAAAACATCCTCTTCTCTTATGTTCTCTGTCTCTGTTAATGATACCACCATCTATGCAGGAATAGACCAAAAATCTGGGAGTTATCCCAAACCCAGGTTGGTTTCTTACCTGGACGCCACTCACATCCTAACCTCCAGGCATAGACGTGGTGCCGCCAGCACTTCCCCAGACGTGCTGTGCTCTTTTCTTTCTTGGCCCACATTTCTTTCCTCCCTTCTCACTGCCCACCTGATGATCACCTACATGGTATGAAAGACAGCCCAAAGTCGCCTCTTCTGTGAAGCCTTTTCTAACATCATTATGTACAAATATGGGGCTTCCCTGGTGGCTCAGTGGTTACAGCGTCTGCTTCTAATGCAGGAGACCCGGGGTTCAATCCCTGGGTCAGGAAGATCCCCTGGAAAAGGAAGTGGCAATCCACTCCAGTATTCTTGCCTGGAGAATCCTATGGACGGAGAAGCCTAGTAGGTTACAGTCCATGGGGTCGCAAAGAGTTGGACACGACTGAGCGACTTCACCTTACCTTACCTCACCTTAATGTACAAATAGCTATCACTGCCTGGGAGCCTCCATCTCATGCTGTCCACAGACCTAAAGTACCATCCATATAGAAAACTCTTGAATTTGACTAGACTTGTTTGTGTTCTCATATATATTTTCTTTAACCAGAGATTTCTTCTGGCTTGAGAACACATCTTATTTTTCTCTTAACACTCACTTCCCACCTCCTTCCCAGCAAGCAGCACATTCCTAAGCATTTAAATGCATGAACAAAAAAATGGATGCACCTTGATGGGCCTCTTTGAGAAAAGTAAATGGATCGAAAACTTGGATAACAAAAAGTAAAGTAGTCGTTCTAATGTTATGATGACAGCTAATTAGGTGAATTAGTAGAGCTCAAAAGAAAGGGAAACTTTGACACATTTCCTTAGACGCACGCGCAGGAAGCTGAAGTGAGTGAAGCAGATATTCCTCAGCCTCTGAAAGCATGATTATGACTGCAGCCAGAATCGCAGTGCAACAAGGAAGCAAGCATCCTTGCTTCTCTGAGGAAACCCTCATCTTTAATGTGTCAGCATACACAGTCTCCATGGGGTCTGCATCTCAACCAACCTTGGATTGAAAATATTTGGGGTGAAAAATTCAGAAAGTTCCAGAAGGCAAAACTTGAATTTGCCGTGCCTGGCCAACTGTTTAGCTAGTGTATGCATTGTATTTAAAACTACGTACATAGCATTTACACTGCGTTTATTATTTTAAGTAATCTAGTGATATAAAGTATACAGGAGGATGTACATAGGTTGTTGCAAATGTTACTACATTTTACACAAGGGAAATGAGCTTTCTCAGGTATCAGTACACTGGCAGGGGAGGAATGTGTTTTCTGGAAACAGTGCCTCACGGCACAGGGGGGATGCGTAGAGCACAGAGGCTCCCCTTTCACACATAGGGGTCTCCACAAAGAAGGAGCTTGATGAATGCAGTTTGTGTGTGACAAAGGAGCCCACGAGGACCAGCCTTATCTCTTTCCTCAGAGGTTGAGGAATCCCTGAACAGCTCTCTCTGCACACTTGGACATGTAATTTACACCATTTACAGCTTCCCAGTGGTGCTTGTGGTAAAGAATCTGCCTGCCAGTGCAGGAGGCACAAGTTCGATCCCTGGGTTGGGAAGATCCCCCGGAGGAGGAAACGAGCACCCACTCCAGTATTCTTGCCTGGAAAATTCCATGGGCAGAGGAACCTGGCAGGCTACCGTCTGTGGGGCCACAAAGAGTCAGGACTGAGCACAGTGCTACTATACAATTTAAATTCCATAATTTGTATTGTTATTCTGTAGAAAGTGAAGTGAAGTCACTCAGTCGACTCTTTGTGATCGCATGGACTGTAACCTACCACACTCCTCTGTCCATGGGATTTTCCAGGCAAGAATACTGGAGTGAGTTGCCATTTCCTTCTCCAGAGGATATTCCTGACCCAGGGATCTAACCCAGGTCTCCTGCATTATAGGCAGATGCTTTACTGTCTGAGTCACTAGGGAAGTCCCTAGGGCTTCCCTGATAGCTCAGTTGGTAGAGGAATCTACCTGCAATGCAGGAGACCCTAGTTCTATTCCTGGGTCGGGAAGATCTGCTGGAGAAGGGTTAGGTTACCCACTTCAGTATTGTTGGGCTTCCCTTGTGGCTCAGCTGGTAAAGAATCCACCTGCAATGCAGGAGACCTTGCTTCTATAGAAAAAATTTCTACCAATTGGGAAAAGAAAAGCTCAGAATATAGATAGGAAAGTTATTTAAATGTTCTACTGGTAACTACTGTACTGGTTTCCAGTAGTCTTTGTGTAACTTGCTATTTTTCAGTACTGAAATATGAGATTTTGTTGTTACCAATATAGTGATTTTATTTTTATATTTTTAAAGTGTAAAGTCTGAGTTATTTGTGTCATAGCTCTCATTCAGACAGTTTTTAGACAATAAGTGGGATGATTTGAGGTGAAGGTGTGTGTGCAAGATGTGTGGCCTACAGCTATCTTCTTGCATTCCCCCAGCAAATTGCCAAATGAAACATGCTTTCAGAGCAACCAGAAATTGTTTCTATAAAACATGCTGGCAACTCAACAGCAACACTGTTGAGGCACTATTTTATAGGCTTTTTCTTTGAAAAGATTAAATTACATTTTTAATTTTTCAGGATAGTTTTCATTTTATGTCGATTTTTTTTGGTTTCCCAATAAATCTGTTTTACTAGGGGCTTCCCTGGTGGCTCAGTGGTAAAGAATCCACCAGCCGTTGCAGGATATTGCAGGAGATGCGGATTCAATCTCTGGGTTGGAAGATCTCCTGAAGGAGGAAACAGCAACCCACTCCAGTATTCTTGCCTGGAGAAGTCCATAGATAGAGGAGCCTGGCAGGCTATACTCCGTGGGGTCGCAAAAGAGGTGGACATGACTTATCAACTAAACACAATTATTTAATAATTTTATCTACAAATGACTTATGTTGGAATAATATTGTCTGATTCATTTTTATATTTGCATAAGTATATGTTTTTATTTTTTAAGATACAATCTTGAATATGAAATGCAGTTAATGTTTATTTTTTCATAGCTTCTAAACTTTTATAAATGCTGAACATAAAAACCTGTTATTTTAGTATTGCATGGAATAAATACCTAATTACCAACATTGTTGTTTTGCTCTCATCTTGCATGTCTAATTTTAAGAAATAGATTAATATTTCTCATGTTGGGTCTTATTTTTATATAGGTATATGTTACTCTGATGAGGAACCCAAAGGTTATAAATGGCCAAGCATCCAACCTTCTGAATACAGAATTTCCTGTCCAGGGAAACAGGGCTTCTTTGCTTCACGAACATGGTAATACTTTCTTAACTCTTACCAGCAAACTCCATGTATCTACTTTCCAGAGTTACAGGCGCTGTTCCATAGATCCCATGCAGTGTGTATTAATAGGAAAGAAGGAAAGGAATCTCTTTGTACATCAAATCCATGTGAGGTAAAGATGAGGAAGGTAGGTTACCAAGAAAAGGGTTTTTCTCTTTAAGCAACATGCTAATTTAGCCTTCTTCAAAGAAAGATGGAGCAATTTGAAAACCAGAGGGAAGTTCTAGAGCAAAGTTGGTGAACAGAGCCAGCATGTACGTGATATGACATGTATATACATGACATGACATGACATACATTTACATGACATGACTTGCATATACGTGACATGACATGCCGAGTCTTTTAAATCTTTGGAGTGGTCATCACTGGAGGGGAAAAGAAAAATCAAAAGAAGAAAGACAAGATCCAGGTTAGGGCAGTCTGCTAGTGGAGACTGGCAGGGTGTGGATTTTTCTCTTAATTGTTGAATGGAAACCTCAGACAGGTTAACAGAGGATTCACTGAATAAGTCAAATCCAGTTCCTCACCCTCCACCCCACCTTCAGTGAGAATTTTCTTGCAGGGAAATTCAGACACTGAAACTGCCCGTGTAGAAATACTTTGCCCCCACTGCTGGGTTTGACAAGTGGTGGAGAGGAAAGAAAGGGACTTGGCTTTGAATTGTGATTCTACCTCTTCCTGCCTGTGACACCATGGAAAATTCCTTGATTTATCTAAGTCTGTTTCCTCATCTATGAAACATGGATTATAATCTGCTTTACAGAGTTATGTGAAATCAAAATGAGATTTTATCTAGAAAGTTCTTAAAGTGATGCTTGATCCACGTTAACAACTATGCTCTTAACTTTAGTAACCTGATGGAGCCTCGCAAGGATATAGGCTACTGCTATTTTTTTTTTTCCCTTGATGCATGTGCCTGATATTTTTTCCCTGATAAGAACTTTTAATGTGAATTTTATGTCCATTGTTACAGTCTTCAAATGAAACTTACTTAGATATCAAGGGAAATTCTAAAGCTTATTATTAACTGCTTTTGTCAGCTATAGTGTCATGTCTGTGAAACCTTTTACATTTTTTGTTTTTAGTTATTATGACCCTGTCAACACTTCTGTAGCCTACTGGGGGCCTCCCGATATCTCCAATTGCTCAAGTAAGTGAGAGACGTCTTCAGTTCTCCAAGGCAAAATAAGAAGACCTCAAGTTTCAGGGTTTTCATCTTCTTTGGAAGATGTTCTGTTCTGTGTATCATGTCCTGATACCATTGTGATATTAAAAGCTAAGCAAATGATTGTTTGACTCACTTAAAGTAGAAAAACTGGTTTTGCTCATTCTGACTTTCTGTTATACTTATTCTATAGTAGATAACAATAGTAAGAAAATTTTGGAGACGAGACTGTAAATTAAGATTGTGTGTGTGTGTGTTTAAGCAGCAAATACATACTTATTTAGCGATTCTGCGGGCATCTCACTTAGAACTATGTGTGAATATTGATTCCTCCAAGTTATTTACCTAAGCTGCTTATAAGCACAGTTTGTGTCCCACTAAAGAGAGAAATTAGTTTGTGTGTGTAAAGAAATACTGTTGTCCTGTGAAAATCGTGTTAAGGGATACACACACGGAACCTGATTTGCTGCTTTACTGTGAAGTGAAATGTTATACTATGTTTCGGATTCCTAGAACTGCTCAGAATACACACGTAAAACTGTATGTGGTTCTTCTGTCATATTTTTTAGGGAAGCAAATGAAGTTGCCAATCAGATTTTAAATTTAACCAGTGACGGGCAGACATTAAGCTCAGCCAATATCACCAGCATCGTAGAACAGGTCAAAAGGATTGTAAATAAAGAAGAAAACATTGATATAACGCTTGGCTCAACCTTAATGAATATATTTTCTAATATTTTAACCAGCCCAGACAGCGATTTGCTTGAGTCATCTTCTGAGTAAGTCTGTTTTTCTTCCAGAGAATAATGTTTATTGGATACAGGTGTTGTTATGTAGTTTCTCAAAGATCTGAATGCTCAGTGCCTAGCTTTCATAATTTAAATCTCTAGAAGATCCACTGATATTTTCCATATCATTCAGAAAATGTACTTCAAAATTCTGTTGTTTGTTTTTGGGTTTTTTGAGAAATAATTTACAGATTGATTAGGATTGCCCATCTGGCTAGGTAATGTAAATAGTCCCAGAAAGACATTATTGTTATTTCATTTTTTCATCTGAAAAATGTTAACTGGTGTAAATTCAAAAGATAAATTGTGTATATTGATATATTTAGCATAAATATAATTTTATATTTAGAATATATTATATATATATAAATTTATGACACTACTTTTTGCTTGCAAAGGAGATACTTAGCAAACATCTAGCTCACATATTTTAGGTATAATGTGGTCATTGTTGTCTACTATTCCATGGACTGTGACGCAAAACAGCCACTATTCTGTGACGGTTATACTTCTGAAATGAAAATGCCTGGGGAAGGGTGAAATATACCTATTTTTACATAATTCAATTTATATCTGATTACTTCATTTAATGTGTTAGTATTAAGATATTTGGGCTTCTCAGATGGCTTAGTGGTAAAGAATCTGCCTGCCAGTGAAAGAGATGTAGGGGACACATCTTCCCTGGGTCGGGAAGATTCCCTGAAGGAGGGAATGGCAACCCAATTCAGTATTCTTGCCTGGAAAATTGCATGGACAGAGGATCTTGGTCGGCTGCAGTACGTGGGGTCACAAAGAGCAGGACGTGACTGAGTAGCTGAGTATGCACGAATACTGAGATATTTTTCCTTTCTATTTTCTTTCAACCAAATTTCTTTGATGAGAATTTTCTTTGTTAGAATGCATTCTCTAACTTACCTTATGCGAATAATAATTATAAACTTTTTTACAGGGTCTTGCAATTCAAAAAATACTTTTATCATATTATTTCCTTTGATTCTCACTCAGTATAAAGTAAGAAGAGAATTTTTTGTATGAGGAAAGAAAGGCTAAAATACATGAAAAACAGAGTATTTGTTTAGGATAACTTTATTGTTGCTTTTCCTTAAAGTATATATTTCTCTTGAAGTTTACCTCTAGAATTCAGTGTTTTAAATGATATTATTGTGATATGAGGCAATTAATGTAATGGGTATTTGTATTAAGGTCAAAAAAAATTTTTTAAGATCAAAAGATTTAAGGATGATTTTATTTGGTTGGTATTTTGTCCTGCAGGAAATCACATGTGTGGAAGTACCTAAAATGTGTTCCTTAACAGTGCTATTGTCATTTCTTTAGAGCTTTAAAAACAATTGATGAATTGGCCTTCAAGATAGACCTACAAAGCACAACACACGTGAATATCACAACTCGGAATCTGGCTCTTGGAGTATCATCTGTGTCCCCAGAGACCAATGAAATTTCAAATTTTAGCATTGGTCTTCCAAGCAATAATGAATCATACTTCCAGGTAATAAGTTAGTGGTTTCTGTAATCAATTAGACAAAAATCTCTGATCTTCTGCTAATTTCTGTGGCAAGGACATCTTAGTCCTGTAAGTCTGAAGGCTGACTAAGATTAATAGCAGCAGAAGCCGTAAGGCATGTGGACTCAGACAGGAGGTATACTTTCGGCTTACCTTCTCCAGGAGGCGATAGTGGAATTAAATGTTAAACTATGATTGAGTACCACCCTGCTGGGAGTGGGATATGGGATTAGTTTAGTCAGAAGAAAGGACTTCCCTGATAGCTCAGTTAGTAAAGAATTAACCTGACCTCGATTTGATTCCTGGATCGGGGAGCTCCCCTGGAGAAGGGATAGGCTGCCCACTCCAGTGTTCTTGGGCTCTCCTTGTGGCTCAGCTGGTAGAGAACCCGCCTGTAATGCGGGAGGCCTGGGTTTGATCCCTGGGTTGGGAAGATCTCCTGGAGAAGGGAAAGTCTACCCACTCCAGTATTCTGGCCTGGAGAATTCCATGGACTGTATAGTTCATGGAGTTGCAGAGAGTCAGACATGACTGAACGATTTTCACTTTCTTTTAGTCAGAAGAAAGACCTTTTAAGGACCCAAAGATGGGAAGATGCATGGTGTGCCAGTATTTCTCAAACTGTTACATTATAACCACCTAGAGAACTTACCAAAACAGATTGCTGGGGCTTCCCTGGTGGCTCAGTGATAAAGAATCTACCTGCCAATGCAGGAGACACAAGTTTGATCCCTGGTTTGAGAAAATCCCACGTGACACGGAGCAACTAAGTGTGTGCCACAACTATTGAGTCCGTCCTCTAGAACCGGGAGCCACACTGCTGCGCCCATGCGCTGCAGCTACTGAGACCTACAATAAGAGAAAGTGAAAGGGAAAGCTACCTAGTTTAGTTGTTTCTCTTTGCCCCACCAGGCTCCTCTGTCCATGGAATTCTCCAGATAAGAATACTGGAGTGGGTTGCCTTTCCCTTCTCCAGGGGATCTTCCTGACCCACAGATCAAACCTGCGTCTCCTACATTCAGGCAGATTCTTTACCGTCTGAGCTACCAAAGAACCCAAGAGAAGCCACCACAAAAAGCCCACACGCCGCCACTAGCGTGGCTGCTGCTTGCCCCAGCTAGAGGAAAGCCTGCGCTGCAGTGAAGACCCCGCAGAGCCAAAAAATAAATAAATTTAACAAAATTTCTAGGTCCTGTCTCCAGAGATTCTAATTTAGGGTCCTGAGTGGATCTCTCCAGTTTGCACTTTTAACAAGTTCCCAGGTATTTGCTAGTACTGCTGGTGTGAGGATTGTATTTTGAGAAACAGTGGTATAGAAGGCTGCTGCTAAGTCGCTTCAGTCGTGTCCGACTCTGTGCGACCCCATAGACCGCAGCCCACCAGGCTCCCCCGTCCCTGGGATTCTCCAGGCAAGAATATTGCAGTGGGTTGTGATTTCCTTCTCCAGTGCATGAAAATGAAAAGTGAAAGTGAAATCGCTCAGTCATGTCTGACTCTTAGCGACCCATGGACTGTAGCCCACCAGGCTCCTCCGTCCATGGGATTTTCCAGGCAAGAGTACTGGAGTGAGGTGCCATTTCCTTCTCCAGGTATAGAAGGCTAAGAATGACAGATGAAAATGAGGCTGAACAAGAAATTCGGGGCCAGATTAATGGAGATCCTCTCTGACCTGTTCAAGTGACACTTCAGCAAATAATTGTCAAATTCCTCTTATGTGCTAGACAGTGTTAGCCACATGGGCAAATGAAATGATTGAAACATTATACTTGACATGGGGAGAGCACCTAAGTGGCTGGCATGTCGTGCTTCCTAACTGTGGAGGTAATTCAAGATAGAATATTTAAAAATCTGGATATAAGGAAGAACTTTTTTTCTGCTTTGGACCAGCGGCTCTTTTGGAATAATTCTGTTTCACATTTTAAGAGTTAAAAAGCAGTCAGCATCAGTCTCATTTCAGGTCCATTTGCAGGAAAACACTCTTTGGCATAATCTGTGGGTTCAGGAAAAATGATACCCAAGAACGCTCATAAAACTTCAGCTGCTTCCTCAGTGAAAAGATACTCATTCTCAGCAATAAAACAAATGAATTCCAGTCTTTTTTTTTCCTCTGCTAATTATTTTTCACAGTGTTTTTTGAGAAAAGCACAAAATCTATTAAGTGCAAATCTAATCTTTATTCTTGAAAATGTCAACTAATTTGTAGATCTCTCGGTTTGAGTTAAACTCAGTACATTTCTTATTTTGACACATTTGCAAAACTCGAATAAGATCCAAGCCTTTGTAAGGGGCTCATACTGAGGGCAGAGACTGTGGTGGAGGTAAATAGGAGATGAAGCTGAGTTTTGATGACGGCAGTTACTGTCCTAGGGAGTAAAATTATCATTGCAATTTAAATATAATTACTCAACTGGTGTCTGTGTGTGTGACAGATGGATTTTAAGAGTGGGCAAATGGATCCTTTGGCTTCTGTCATTTTGCCTCCGAACTTACTTGAGAACCTAAGTGAAGAGGATTCTGTATTAGTTAAAAGAGCACAATTTACTTTCTTCAATAAAACTGGACTTTTCCAGGTACGTGTTCGTTAACTTACTATTTTTCAATCAGAAATAGTTTCCTTGCTTAAAATGAAAGATAAAAGTTCAGGTTTCTCGAAAATAGGTCAAAAGATATAGAAAAATTAATCTACTGTATTTTAAAAGTTATTTAACATAACTCTAAATACTTTATTTCTGGTAATCATATGCTTATTAATATGTGTTCATTTAAGTGTTTTGAATAAATCAGATTAAGACTTGCATGATGCAATTAGAAATGGAATTTGTGAAGAAGTTATTATTTCTTATTTCTTTTGTTAAGTATTTTATGCTCTCCAGCAATTTAGATCTTCAGAGTTAAAGAAATTGTGTGCCAAAGGAAAGGTTTTTTTCTTGATTCAGCGGGAAGCACTGTTTACATAATGAGCAGCATTCTTGGCTGTAATCAGTTTTCCCATTAGTATTTCAAATGGCCTTTGGCCTTCCCACATCCCCGAGTAGCGTGGCATTGTGCTGAGCACATATTATCATTTTTATTGGCATCATTTCCAAATACTAGAAAGTCCTCTGCCAGCAAACACTGATGACCTCTGGTTGCCTTTGAAAGTACAGCTCATTTTGAGCAGTTTCACTGAGCCCTGTCAATAAAAGTTTTATCTGTTATGTTGAGGATACCTGTGTATATTAAACAGTGTGACCTATATAAGAGAGAGCTGCAAGTTTCAAAGTCAGTAGAAATGTTTTCCACTGCACTAGGCATCATATTTAGAAGAATGGCAAAGGAGGCTACGGGGAAGTAAAAGGAGGAACATGGAGCTGTTTATAGTCATTAACTCAAAACACTTTAAAATGTTATCAGCAAATGCTTTAAGAAAAAGCTATATATAATTTTTGAGTAAATTAAGAATGTAAGTACATGCAATTGCTCTGAAGGATTTAATAGCTACAGACACTTAAAAATGCATTTGTTAAAGTTGTTGGAGACATGTAACAATGGCACCTTTTAAAATAATAGGAGAGGACTTCCCTGGTAGTTCAGTGGTTAAGATTGGCCCTGCTTCCAATGCAGGGAGCCTGGGTTCAATCCCTGATCAGGGGACTAAGATCCCACATACTTCCAGGTGTACCTGCCAAGCCCCAGCAAATAATAATAATACAAAAAAATGCAGTAGGTTTTGGATGATGTGAATAGTGGGAGAAAAAGTCATTGAGAGGAGAGGTGGGCACTGGAGAAAGTCCTAGTGTTATAAGATCAGTCACTGTTTCATTGAGTCTCATCTTCTCATGTGATCACTTCCTTCTCCTTTGACATCTCTCAATCCTCGACATTGTTAGAAAACATATGTTTGGTTTTTAAGTGAATTTATAGAAGACTGAAAAACATGGAAGGTTCTAATGGTACTCCCCTCAAAAAGGGAACAGAATAAGAGTATTTTTAAATTAATTTTTATTGCAGTAGAGTTGCTTTACAATGTTGTATTGACCTCTGAAAAGTGAAAGTGTTAGTCACTCTCTTATCTGACTCTTTGTGACCCCATGGACTGTAGCCCACCAGGCTCCTTTCTGTCCATGGAATTCTCCAGGCAAGAATACTGGAGTGGGTAGCCATTCCCTTCTCCAAGGATTGAACCCGGGTCTCCTGCATTGCAGGCAGATTCTTTACTGTCTGAGCCACCAGGGGAGCCTCACTGCTCGGCAAAATGAATCAGTGGTATATGTATGCATATCCCCTCTCTTGGATTTCCCTTTCATTTAGGACAGTACAGTGTATCAAGTAGAGTTCTCTGAGTTATACAGTACGTTCCCATCAGTTGTCTATTTTATACGTAGTATCAATAGTGTTTATGTGTCAGTCTCAATCTCTTTAATTTCTCCCACCTCTCCTCTTTACCGGAAAGGCTGGATATCTCCAAACCATAGCCCCTTTATTGAGAGAGAGAACACACAAACCTAATAAAAAGCTATATTCTGGGTGCTGAGAACTAGGTAGCACTGAAGGAATCCTGTAGTTATTCCAAACGGGCTGATTTGCAACCTGTAATAGAGAAATTGAGGAGGTTCAACAAAAAAATACAAAGGAAAAGAGAAAGTGATGATAACCTATTGTTCCCAGGCATTTTGCAGCACAGATTCATTAATTTGATTTCCTGACAACCTTAACTTTGAAGTGGTAGCTACAGACGCCATCAAGTGTACAATTGGAGATGGTAGAAGTTTTGGTGGAGTTTTAATCCAGTAGAATTACATTTAGGTTTACATTAGTAAACACTCAGGCTTCCCTGGTGGCTCAGCTGGTAAAGAATCTGCTCTCAGTGCAGGACACCTGGGTTCTATCCCTGTATTGGAAAGATCCCCTGGAGAAGGGAAAGGCTACCCACTCCGGTATTCTGGCCTGGAGTATTCCATGGACACTGTAGTCCATGGAGTCGCAAAGAGTCAAACACAACTGAGCGACTTTCATTTCACTTCACTTTAGTAAACACTCAGGTTTCCTTAGAAGCTCAGACAGTAAAGAATCTGCCTGAGTACAGGAGACCTGGGTTCTATCCCTGGGTGGAGAAAAGCCCTGGAGAAGAGAATGGCAACCCATCTAGCATTCTTGCCTGGAGAATTCCATAGACAGAGGAATTTGGTGGGCTACAGTCCATGGGATCGCAGAGTCAGACACGATGAGCGACTTCAGCTTCACTCACTTCACTTCTAGTAAACACTCAGACTGTTGTCATGAACCTGAGAGATGAATTGATTTTTATTTTTCACACCATATTTCCTTGTTATTTCTTTAGAGGAAAACAACTTCATCTATTTTTATGGTAGGGAAATGATCTAACTGTCTCGCAGCTTTTTATGAGTGTATATTATTTGTGAGTTTGCATTGTTTCAGATGTTAACTGGCTGACATCAGTCACAGCAATCAAGAAGCAGTTTTATGAACATTATCTTAGAGCACTGGCTCTAAGGTTCCTTCAATGTATTTATTATAATAAGGAAATAGCAGAGCTCTTTCAGGAAAGCTAGCAGTTTGATCTTATAAACAGGATGTTCTATAACTGAAGATCTTAAGTGTAAGGAGTGCTGACAGATTGCTTACTTTGGAGCACCAAAATAAAATAAAAGCGTGTACTTCTGACTAATACACTTTTTTTTTTTCTTTGAAAGGATGTAGGAACCAAGAAAGGCACCTTAGTAAGCTATGTGATGGCGTGCAGTATTGGAAACATTACTATCCAGGATCTGAAGGATCCTGTTCAGATAAAGATCAAACACACAAGAACTCAGGTAAAGAAAAGCAGCAAACAGCCATGGGACAGAGTCTGACTGTTTCATAGAATTCTGAGGCATGTTTTAAAACATGGTTAGAAGTAACTTGTACCTTGTGGGGGCTGTTTTCCACAAAGGGAAACCAGCTAGTCTAGTAGTCCTGTAATGTCACAGATGATGGCTGTAGGATGAGGGAGGGAAATTTAGCCTTATCTAGGATTCAGTCATCTGAAGAGGAATAAGAGTGAAAGAAAGAGCCACTCCTTTTAAGAAACGACATATGATTTGATGCTTTCAAACTCTGGTACTGGGGAAGACTCTTCAAGAGACCCTTGGACAGCAAGGAGATCAAACCAGTCAATCCTAAAGGAAATCAACCCTGATTATTCATTGAAAGGACTGATGCTGAAGCTCCAATACTTTGGCCACCTGATGCGGAGAGCCAACTCATTGGAAAAGATCCTAATGCTGGGAAGGATTGAGGGCAGGAAGAGAAGGGGCTGACAGAGGATGAGATGGTTGAATGGCATCATCAACTCAATGGCCATGAATTTGAGCAAGCTCTGGGAGATTGTGAAGGACAGGGAAGCCTGGCGTGCTGCAGTCCATGGGGTCGCAAAGAGTCAGACATGACTTAGCCACTGAACAACAACAACAAATAATTATTGGATTGGCCAAAAAGTTCACTCGTATTTTTGTGCCTCTTACAAAAAAACCTGAACAAACTTTTTGGCCAACCCAGTACTTCAGCTAAATTGGATTTAGACACAGTGCACAATTGTGTCATTAAAGGTTTTTGTTGTCTTTTTAAAGTCAAGTGAAAGTCGCTTAGTTGTATCTGACTCTTTGCAAGTATAGCCTACCAGGCTCCTTTGTCCATAGAATTCTGCAGGCAAGAATACTGGAGTGCCTGTCCCTTCTCCAGGGGATCCTCCTGACCCAGAAATCGAACCAGGGTCTCCTGCATGGCAGGCAGATTCTTTACCAGCTGAGCTACCAGGGAAGCCCTTTTAAAGTCAAAGATTACTGAAGTTGGGAAAGCAGAAGGGAAATGGGAGAAACAGGAGAGAGTTGACTTATTTTTTGAGAGGTTAGTGCTTGTCTAAAATCTTGGCAAATGTTGCCTTTTTTTTTTCCTGCTTCATCTGTTTATTTTACAAAATTATGTGGGGGTTCTTATTGTCCTCAGTGGCCTAACCACAGTGTTCCCCTGTTTTATAGAGGCTCCCAGTCACTGTTCGACTGTTAGGCAGGCAGGAAGGCAGGCAGGAAGTGACCCAGCTGATAAGGAGTAAGGCTTGGAATTGAAGTCTACTAAGAATTCGCCTTGCTTTGTCACGGAACCTTCTGAGACTTGCCTGTTCTACCCTTTGGCCTCCTTTGTTTCAGCTCCTTCATCCATAAATATTTTTTTTTTTATCGTGGTAGAATATGTTGTTGTTCCATAGCTAAGTTGTGTTCCATAGCTAAGTTGCAGCCCCATGGACTGCAGCATGCCAGGCTTCCCTGTCCATCACTATCTCCCAGAGCTTGCTCAGACTCAACATCCATTGAGTCAATAATGCCATCCAACCATCTCATCCTCTGTCGCCCCCTTCTCCTCCTGCCCTCTCTTTTTCCCAATATCAGGGTCCTTTCCAGTGAGTTGGCTCTTGGCATCAAGTGGCCAAAGTATTGGTAGAATGTACACAACATAAAAGTTACTATTCTAACCATTACTAAGTGTGCAGTTCTGTGGGTACATTCACACTGCTCTGCAACCATCACTACATCCATCTCCAGAATGAAACACCTCCCATCCCTCCTCTCTCGGTCCTTGGAAACTGCCTTTCTATTCTGTCTCCATGAAACTGACTACTTTGATATCTCATACAAGTGGAATCATACAGTATTTGTCCTTTTGTGATTGGCTTATTTTGCTTGGTATTTTTGAGTTCTATCCATACAATAGCATGTGTCATAATTTCTTTCATTTTTAAGTCTGAATGATATTCCATTGCACACATTCACACACACAGACACACACACATTTTGCTTATCTTCATAATGGGTACTTTTGCTGCTTCCATCTTTTGGCGATTGTGAATAATGCTGCTCTGAGCATGGTTGTGTAAATATCTGTTTGAGTCCCTGCTTGCAATTTTTGAGGGCATATACCTAGAAATAAAAGAAAATTTTGAAGATGAAGTGAAATTTTAGTGTAAAGAGCTTTGCTAAATGCTTAGAATTGCACTTTACGATGAGACATAATTAGTAACCTGCAGATAAATGGATAAGGTGATGATTCCTCTGGAGCTATAGTTGATTTCCATTTGAAGTCTGTGAGAGCAAACCCCTTAAACTGCCTGCTGTTCTTGGATTTTATTGCTGTGACTAATGATGATCAATTCCTTTGTGGAAAGCTTAGCATTTTTACTCATTTCCCATGTTCAAATTGTATGATTTTTTTTTCATTTATTTTAAACACAGTTTCACATGTTTATTCTCATGTTAATATAGGCAGTGGCTCATCCCATCTGTGCCTTCTGGGATTTGAACAAAAATGGTAAGTTTTAAAATATTGGCTGTCTTAATAACAACTGAATTTTAAACCTCGTTAGACACCTCCATTTCCTTTAATTCCATCTCAGTTCAGAATGAGTCACAATGTAAGTGTGATGGCAACTGAGCTGCAAAATTTAGTTTAGGTAGCTTGGGAAGAGAATTCTTCTTTCAGTAACTTTTCATTCATTGCAAGAAGAAATAGGCATACTTTACTTTAAAAGAAACTACCTCTAATTCAGTAATTTATAAGCTATAGCATACATTTTTATTGCCCCTTTTAGATGAATGTCAGTATACATTTGATCACATTTCTTCTAGGACACTTCTGAGATTATTTGATGTGCATGAGGCATACAATTTAAAATCTAGTTTCCAGACCATGGATTATGGGGGGGGTATCATATTGGAGGACTTATAGGAATGGTTATAATGGATGCATGTTACTCGAAAGAAATGAGGCGCCTCCAAAATGACTTTTTACAGTTGAGAGAGAAAGGCAAAATTAAGGGGTAATCACTAGGTGTAAAGGGTGGTGACGTCTGTGAAGGGAAGGGGAAACCTCACACCTGGTCATCTTCCCTGGGATTCCCTGCTGTTCTCTTGCAGTTCCCCAGTGGGACTATGGTGGCCCAGTCAAACCAGTGCTAGTGTGGGCTGCTTCTCAGAAACGTGATCTGAAGGTGTCTCAAACCTCCTGATACTCCTTATCCTAGCTGGAAAGTTTTTGTTGTTTGGTTTCTGGTTGCAGTTTTAGAAGATCCTGATTTACTCGCTACATAGTTAAAAATGATATCACCTTGTAGTCTTAAAACACTTTTCAACTGTATGTGTCGTTCATATTCCATATCATACCAGGAAAGTCATATAAAATGTGGTAAAGGCATTACAGTAAGTTGTCTCTGTGCATGACTGCTGTGTGCTAATAGCATGTTCCAAGGAAACGGACCTTTGTTCTCATATCTTCCCAAAGACATAGATTGACCCAAGGGGGTAAAAATTGTATTGATCTCTAGAGACTTTGTTAGAACATAACATATTTGGAAAGGAATATTCTTTTCATGGAAATTGACTTTGAAATATATTAAATAAATTACACATCAATTCATGCATTAATATATTTATGTTAAATATACATTTATATAAAATATGATCTACTAAATAAATATGTCTTATAGATATACTCAATATACATACATTAAATAAGTAAAATACATATTCAAATATTTTGAATTTTTAAAATTGATGTTTTTGCAATCTCCCTGAGGAGGCACTTCCGTAGGAGCACTTCCATAGGACACAGTTGAAAACCGCCAGCTAATCTCTATCTGCCCACCTTGCAATAACATCCTATGATTCCAAGAATTGAAATTATTTTAAGTATTGGCAGTTTTCAAGACAGTATCTGTTTTGCAGATAAACTGCAAGGCACAAGAGACTGAGGCATAGTTCCCCAAGGGAAAGCTCACCCATTCTGGGAAAGGAACTGATCTGCTGTTGTTTTCACACTGTTGACTTCTTCCCACAGAAGGTTCTGGATTTTGGAACACTTCAGGATGTGTCGCACACAAAGATTCAGACGCCAACGAGACAGTCTGCCTGTGTAACCACCTCACCCACTTTGGGGTTCTGATGGTAGGGAGCAATGTCTAAACTCATTTTGAAATGATAGAATTGTAGAAGGCGTATTTCTTTTTGTGAGTCAGCCTTTATGGATGATGTGTTTGGGGAAATTTTTTTCCTAATAATTTTCATCTATAGCCTGAAATCTTGATTCTTAAATAAGAATCTAACTGGCAGAGATCATATATTTAAAATGTGCAAGGTAAGTATGGAAAAGAATACTATTCCCCTACCCTCTCCCCCCTCCCACCTCGTGCATTAACGGTAATCTCAAATAACCTCAGAAACAAGAAAATCACCATGAAACCCTTGAATTAACAGAGAAAGTTAGGGAGATGGGGGAGAGAGAGGGAGGGAAGGAGAGAGAGAGAGAGAGAAAAGTTAAACAGGGAGAAAATGTTGGGTTTTACTAGCATGGACGTGAGCTGTGAAAAGTTTCATCAAAAATTGTCTTCTAGTATATTATCACTCATATGTTTGAATGGAACTTTGTACCAGGTACTGGTGATCCAGTTGTGAGCCCAAATGACTGCAGCCCTATCTAGCGATCACACCTGTTAGCACAGACTAGTAACTAGGGTGGTGTGGAGGCCTGCCAGAGAAACGATGGGTGTGACATTTCTCTCACAACTAGACCTTCGTATCTTTCTTTCCTCCCTTTCTTCCTGCCTTCTTTCCCCTGGCCCTGGTTTTATCTCATTAGCCAGGCTGTCCAACAGTTCTAAGCAGAAATTAGATCGCATCAGTATGTTTTTCAGCCCATCAAATTTTCAAGAGTCAATTTTCGAGAGTCCTACAAGCAGGAACTTGTATGACTTCATCCACAGACTTACGCCCTCATTTTATAATCTGGTATGCTAGTGTTTGTGTAGACATCTTTCTGGTAGGAAATATACCCTCCACATCCAAACAGAGCCATTGTTTCTGTATAGTTTCCGTAAAGGGAACAGACCACATTTGTTTTTAATTGAAGATAGGAGTAATGAGTGCTAAGGCAGTAAAGCTTTTCAGATTTGAATCACAGACGTCGGGTTATGTGTATCCAATCTGTCCCTTGAATCTTACACCCACTTCCAATGGGACTGAGGAAGCAGTGTGGGACTGTGGGGTGCAGTGACTGGCTCATGGATCTGCTTGGCCTGTGGACTGATAAATGGCCACTGTCACGAGGCAACCCTGCCCGTTGTGATTTTCCTGACAATCCAGTACTTAAAGCTCTGGAGGATAAGACCGTGTCATTTAAAAAGACTGACAATCATAGAAAATAACCTTTAAACTTTCCTCAAATATTAATGTCTTTATTTACTGACAGACCATGAAAATGAACAATTAAACTATAGCCTGTCTTCCCTAAATAATTTTTTAAAATCCTGTTTTCTTCCATATTTGTTTTTTTTGAAAAGTGACAGCCTCTTTCTTTCATGAAATGCTGATTTTGCATCATTAATCATTTAGGTATACAAGCTTTAGCTTAAATTTATTGAAGTATTTAACTGTGTGTGTGTTTGAGCAGGATTGTGTGTGTTGTAAATCAATATTAGATAAATAGATAGCAATAATACTATTCATTGTTCAGAGATGATTTATGAGTAACCAAAGTTTGGCTTCCTGTTACTTTTTTCAAGTATTGTTTACATTTTGTTATGAATTTATAATTATATATTACTTTTTCTGTTGTCGTTTGATGAAATAATTAGTTTTACAGGTATAAGGGTATGTGCATTTTTCACTGCTCTCTTTCCATTTTCCATTGTGGCTGCTTTTATAGGATTATATAGTTCTGGAAGAAAAACTTACCAGAATTTATCTTTTCTGGTCATATGCCCATAACCTTTCAGCATTTCCAGACCACCAAGACATTGTTAAGAGTCTTTCTTGGTGCACAAACTCTTTATTCACTTGTGTAAGATATTCCTTGAGTCTGCTTTGCCCCATGACACATTAACCATATGAGAAATTTAAAAACATACCCCCAAAAAAAATACCCCAGATTCATAATTATATCTCCTAATCTACAAACATATGAAAATTTTCACATCCTCTGTTACATGTATTTGTAGTAAAACCGATTTTCATCTTTTTTGACATTAGTATGTTTTCATGTTGGCTAGTTCAGAGGAACAAATATTTTCATATTCTTCATTCTTTAAAAGTACAAAACAGCATGAGAATTGTGTTTAAATGTGTAACCATGAAGAGCATTATTTTATTCAATTTACGTTTTAAACTTGGCTCTAATCATGACTTGCAAGTCAACCACAACATGTAACAGAGAGCCATACATTTTTGAAGAGGTAATAATGAGTCCTTTGGAGGTTCTCAAGATATTTCTCTGCTCCATCAAATCCTGGAGTAACCAGAATTTTGATCAGGGTAACCTACCAGTGAATCTAGTGGCCTGACTCAAACCCACCCCATGTGCCAGGGGAATCTCAGGTCCTCCCAGTGGTTTGAGGGATTCCTGGGAGAGGAGGGTAGGGATGGATGGTCCTCTCTGACCCTGAGTCCCATGTCTGCTGAATTCCATCACTTTGTGCATTTCTTGCTATCACACAGGTATCGTTACCTGCTCCTCACTGTGTCAACTGAACCTGGAATTAAGTCCCACTCGTGGTTTCACGTAAATATACACTCATACAAAACGACTTCCTGGAGGTTTTTGTATGAATAGCAGATTTTATTGACATTTTGGTGACAATTAAAGAAAATTAACATTACAGAATGAAAAACCTATAAACTTTTTTTTTCATAATTTAAGACCTAAAAATTTAAACCAGATATTCCATGTTCCTTTTCCAAAATGGCTCCATTTTCAAACATCTGTATAATAGAGATGCCTTTCTCCTCCATCCAAGGCTTGAGTAGTTAGTCTTAACTCAAGGTTTATCCCTAGTCCAATTCTCCATTTAAGGAAGAAAAGAAAGATTTTCCTGTCACGCCTGAATTTTGCAAGTCTGCCTCCTTCTGCACAGTGAAATTAAGGCTGTGTATTCACATGCAAAAATGTTTCTTTTTAATCACAACAACCTCTAATACTTAAAAAAAAATTATTTTCTGCTGTGCTGGGTCTTCATTGCTGTTGGCAGATTTCTCATTTTGGTGGCTTCTCTTATTGCAGAGCGTCGGCTCTAGAGCGCAAGCTTAATAGTTGTGGTGCACAGGCTTTAGTTCCCTTTTGCATGTGGAATTTTCTCAGACCAGGGATTGAACCTGTGTCCTCTGCATTGGCAGGCAGATTCTTATCCACTGTACCACAAGGAAGTCCAACCCCTAACACTTTTAAGTAACAACTTTTCAAGTGTATAAAAATGAAAAAACTATGGCACCTCCCCCAAAAAATAATTCTTGGTGGCTTGTCATTTATGATAACAGAAAAGGAAAGACCATATATGTACCAAATTTTGCAATGACCACAGTAAGAGCCTCGGCACTAATTTTAGAACTGGGTAGCCACGTGCCAGCCAGCCTCTGGCTGTCTCGGATGAGTCCCACCCTACCAAGCAAAGAAACCAGGGCCCACCTGAGGGCTTGGACACATGGGCCACAGTGGCCTCCATGTGCTTAGGACCCCAGCTCTGCAAATGGTAGGAAGGGTCTGGTTACTTATAATGCAAGACAATGACCTCCTTTCCAGTTTTTGTTAGGAGAACCAGTGGTTTTGCTCTTCAAGTTATACTGATGTGCAAAGAGCTTGGGTAATAGGTAATGATCAAAACCCATGTACAACTCTCTCAATAATGCTTCGTTTTTACTTCATGGAGTGATCCACAAGAGTGCAATAAGTGGAAATTTCAGTACAGGCATACCTCAGAGATATTTTTGTGGGTTCAGTTCCAGACCACTGCAATAAAGCAAATATCAAGATAAAATGAGTCATACAAATTTCTGGGTTTCCCAGTACATATGAAAGTTATGTTTGTACAATACTGTAGCCTGTGAATGTGCAATGTCATTATCTCTAAAAGGAAAAAAATATATAGATACCTTACTTTAAAATATTTTATTGCTCGAAATTGGTCACCATCGTCTAAGCTTCAGTTTATCAAGCAGTGACATCGAAGATCACTGATCACAGGTCACCATAGCAAATATAATAACAATGAACTGAACAAGTTTTAAATTTGATGAGAATTACCGAAGTGCAACACAGAGACCCAAAGTGAGCAAATGTTGGAAAAAGGTCTTAATTCAGAGTTGCCACAAATGTTCAAATTGTAAAAAGTATGCAGTGTCTGTGAAGTGCAATAAAGGCAAACGCTTAAAATGAGATTCGCCTGTACTGATTTACGCTGTTGTTGTTAGCCCCTAAGATTGAGTTGCGATTCTAAGTGTTGTCATGAAGCTTCTACTAAAACAAAATAGCGTTCTCATGAAAAGAGATTATTATAGCTGTTTCTCATGTTTTTGGTAGGACCTTCAAGGAACTGCCTCACAGTTGGATGCAAAAAACACTAAAATCCTCACCTTCATTACCTATATTGGGTGTGGAATATCTGCCATCTTTTCAGCAGCTACCCTCCTGACATATGTTGCTTTTGAGTAAGTGTGTTTTTGTTTTTTTTTAACTATCTGCCAAATCCAGAGCGGACTATTGCAAAACATGAATAAAAGAATTGTCTCAGCTTTTACAAAACATGTGAATCATGTAGGATTCAGTTTTAATGTTCAGATTTCGCATGAGATGTATCATGCAACATGAGTTTCCCAGCTTTAGAATCTTAATTTATAGTTACTATATTTCTATTGATAAAATGTATTTAAGCCTGTTACAGATGATTAGTATTTAAGTAAATAACAATTGTATGAATTGCTTTTTACGATAAAAGATGAAAACGTTTTTGTGAAAATACAAGATGAAAACAAGATGAAAGCAAAATAAATCTTATAAAATTGGTTTTGAAACAGCAAGTCTTTTTAAAAAGGACCCTGACCTCATTAGAAATCAAGAAATTTCAACAAATTTTAGGAAATTGGTTTTTAAACAAAAATATGTTTTCTAATAAATCTAGAATTTTTCCTGGATTAAAAAAAAATCAATCTGTTGTAACCAATTAGAAAATTTGGAAACAGTTTTGAAATTAGATTAGTGGTTTTTTTTTAATCTTTATAATTTGCCTGGTACTTCTATATCTTTGGCCCTGCTCCCAGTGGAGTGAGTGAGTGAGTAAAGTCACTCAGTCCTGTCTGACTCTTTGTGACCCCGTAGACTGTAGCCTGCCAGGCTCCTCCATCCATGGGATTCTCCAGGCAAGTATACTGAAGTGGGTTGCCATTTCCTTCTCCAGGAGATCTTCCCAACCCAGGGATTGAACCCGGTCTCCCACATTGTAGGCAGATGCTTTACCATCTAAGCCACCAGGGAGTCAAAGATGGTAGTACTAGGTTACTGCAGAGCCGTAGAAGATGTGAATTAACTGCCTGTGCTTAAAGATTTATTTACAATATCATTCTCATATATCTTTCTATTGCTCCTCCTTTTTTCCTAAAGAAAGTTACGAAGGGATTATCCCTCCAAAATCCTGATGAACCTCAGCACAGCCCTGCTGTTTCTGAACCTCGTCTTCCTCCTGGATGGGTGGATCACCTCATTTCATGTGGATGGACTTTGCACGGCCATCGCAGCCCTGCTGCACTTCTTCCTTCTAGCTACCTTTACCTGGATGGGACTAGAGGCAATTCACATGTACATTGCTCTGGTGAAAGTATTTAACACTTACATTCGCCGGTACATCCTGAAATTCTGCATCGTTGGCTGGGGTAAGCCTCCTGCGTTTTTTTTTTTTTTTTCTTTTCTCTCCTGGAAATCACTAGGTTCTCATAGGAAGATCCTATTTTGAAAGAATAGGACTGCTAAAAGAAACTTCAAGATTGTGAATGATATGCCTTTGATATACATAACTGAAGGCAGGGTGTTTTTAAAACTGTTCCACAGTCCTCACAAAAGTCACGATTAAAGGGAAAGAAAAAAAAAAAACCTTAGCTCTTGAGTCACCACCAACTTATTTCCTGTGTCCAGAGCCAGCCCACCCAAGTCTGAAGAAGCAGCTGGCAGACAGTGGTGGATTTCCATTATATTTCAAAATAGAAAGGCCAGCTCAGACTCTTAACTATTCTTGCCCCTAGACACATGCCCATGTCTTGGAAACCTGAGTGAAAAGGTTATTTTTGTGAGTGCAACCAGGATACTGACAGAATTCTTGCTTTGAACTTCTTACCATGATTCCTCAGCCAGACACGGATGGCTGTGTTAGTCTGTTTACAGTCTTCCAATCAGGCTCCTTCTTTTATCTGGGTTCTGTATTGGGGCAGGCATTTTCAAGCTTTATCACAAATCTCTTTTCAGATGGCAGGGGAAATGAGACATTTGCAAGGTGTTTAGTACCTCCTTAGGAGGCAGTAAAGGCACCTTTCAGGGAGTTCAGGTGGGGTAGCATTTCCCTACTGAAATATACATGCAAATCTATATAGATTCTCATGAGAGAAAAGAGATGACTATAAAGACTTTCTGCCCCATTGTTTCCCCTCAACTTATTCTGAAGACGTTTCTTTCTATAGAAAGGGGTAGAATGAAGCTGCACTTACTTTCTAACCTGAACTCGCTCAGTCTAACAGGTGTCATTCATGAAACTACATTTCCTGGTGCTATGTTCAGTATAGGGGAGGTCCTTATACTCTAGTGGGTGCCAGCATGCAAACAGAATACTTAAGATTTAGATTGTTTCTAATTAGAGTTGGATGTTTCATACCGCAAAGGGGATCTTATTGTTGTTTTCAACCAAGTTGCCACTTCTAAGAAATTTGATTTTATAATATGGAGTGTTTACTTTCTTTTTAACCCTTGCCACTTTCAGTCTTATAAAGCAATTTCAGATGTTTCAGAAAACTTGTTTCTATCATGGTTTTGTTATAACAGGTGTGCCTGTCTTAGTTGTGTCCATTGTTCTAGCGAGCAGAAAGCAAAATGAAGTCTATGGAAAGAGAGTTATGGAAAAGAACAAGGTGATGAATTGTAAGTAACCAAAGTGTGTTGGGAATTTATTTGTGATGAGTATTATATGCTTCGTTTCCTGAAGTTTAGTGTGAGTTTTCATGCCAATAGTGAGCTTCTTATTTTGCAAGGTTAAGTTGCATTTACGTGTCTTTGCCAAGGCCTCTGCTATACCATACATGAATTCAGTTGAAAGCCCTGAACTGTGTGAACTGCTTTTATAAATGTTATGCTTTTCTCATCTGGAGTTCAGAAGAAGCCTAAGATTCTCTCTTCTAGACTTAGAAGATCCTGTCTCTTTGAGGAGGTTTCCTAATACTTCCACCTTGTTAAACCATGTGCATCTTCCAGAGAGTTAAGTAGCAGCATCAGACAGTGAGGGATTCAGTAACAGTATGATTATTGTGTGAAAGTGGAGAGAATGGATCTTGAATAATTTGAAAAATTCCCTTCAGACTGTGAGATTATTGAGGCTAAGATTTTTAAACTGTTCAGTTTTGGAAGTTAGTTTTCTTGTATTTTATGTAGCACATAATAAGTACTCAGTATTAGTTGTGGATTGACTGAATTATTGAATGAATGAAGAGCTTACTCCTGACTGTGATGCCACATTTCTGTGTTCTTTTCATGGATGAATATCACTTTTATATCCAGTCAGTATCCAGTCCTGTTCCTTTCTACCTGGTCTTCCCTTTTATATTTCCAAAGTAACATTCAAAAGCCCCTGAGAGAGCTGGTGGGAAGTAAAGGATCCAGGCCAGGAATTTCAGATTCTGGGAGGACTTCCATATAGAAAGTAAGATTAGCTCTAGGGGCAAGCCGTATCACTTGGGGACCTTTAAAATAAGCTATATTAAAGGTACAAGTCAGTGCATAAGTTCTAAATAAGGGAATATAAAAAGTATGTGAGTCAACTTTTACAGGCCTTTAAAGTATGATTCAGTAAGCTATTGTGCCATTGACAGCTCTCATTAATTGAGAATTTACTATATGCCAGGAATCTTATTAGGTTCTAGGATTTAAAGATGTTCAAGACAGCTTTTGCCTTTGGGACGGTCAAGTTATACCATGGTAGACACAACCTACCAAAATGATGACCATATGCTTTAGAATTTAAAGATTAATTGTCTTAAATAATTCATCTAAATATTTTTGGTACCTAAGAACTTACATAGTATTAATTAGGTACTGGGGCATCTGAAAAATTGCAGTATTTTAATTTTACTTTTAGTACCCTTTAAAATTACTTCCATCTATTTTCAGATATATGTCATTCTGAATAGCAAGTGTATCTTTCCTCATCTCAGAAGGATGTTCTGATGTAAGCTTTTTATTTGTGCATTAGAAGCTTCAGCATAAGAATAACAGAGTTATACAATAAGGTTGTGCCTCAATTAGACCAATTATATTAACAGGAATTATTTTGTTCCTAATAATGGAATCTACAATTATGTATGTCTTAGATAAGTAAGTATTACTCTTTTCACATAATAAGAAATTTGGAGGAAGGCAGTAGCAGCATTAATTTTGTGGCTGAAAATGTTAGGCCCAGCAGTCCTGTAGCTCTCTTGGTCTTCTTTCCTGGATGGAAGATGATGACTGCAGCCACAGAGCTTGCATTCATGTTCAAAGCAGAAATAAGAAAGAAGGGCTTTGCCAGTCAGTCTGTCAGGAACACCTCTCTTAAAATCCCTTAGTGGACTCTGCTACCTTATCATTTTGTAGGAACAAAGTCCACATATGCTCAGTCACTCAGCGGTGTCTGACTGTTTGTGATCTCATAGACTGTAGCCCCCCAGGCTCCTCTGTCCATGGGTTTCTCCAGGCAGGACTACTGGAGTGGGTTGCTGTTTCTTTTGTCCAGAAAGTCCACATGGCCACCATTTAAATAACAAAGGAAATTGAGAAAGTTTCCCATCCTCTGGAGTGGAGGCCCACAAGAGAAAGGGGATAGATGTGGTTTAGAGTGAGCCAAATGATAATGTCTTCACACCAAGTCAGAGTTTAAGACGCTACCTTGTTTTCTTAATTGTTGACTTAAATAACTAGGTATTAAGATAATGACTATCCAAAAGAAAACAAAAACAGAAAACTTATATAAACATCGAGAAAGAAACTGAGGTCCCCCAAATGAAGTGACTTCCTAAAGGGATTTGAGGGGCATTTGAGGAAGGCCCACCTGTAAAGTATGCAGAATCCGAAGGAAGCCTCTTAGTAAACCGGGCATGATGATTCATCTCTTTCTTTCTGTCTCTTCTCCTTTAAGCTGTTGGATACAGGATCCTGTCGTATTTTTACGTGACCTGCGCCGGCTATTTCGGACTCATGTTTTTCCTGAACGTGGCCATGTTCATTGTGGTGATGGTGCAGATCTGTGGGAGGAACGGCAAGAGAAGCAGCCGGTCGCTGCGTGAGGAGGTTCTGCGGAACCTGCGTAGCGTGGTCAGCCTGACGTTTCTCCTGGGCATGACGTGGGGGTTTGCTTTCTTTGCCTGGGGACCTTTGAATGTCCCCTTCATGTACCTCTTCTCCATCTTCAACTCGTTACAAGGTAAGATAACTGGAGATAAGTCACTTCAGTCGTGTCCGACTCTGAAACCCTGTGGACTGTAGCCCACCAGGCTCCTCTGTCCATGAGATTCTCCAGGGACAAATACTGAAGTGGGTTGCCATGCCCTCATCTGGGGATCTTCCCCATCCAGGCATGGAACCCACATCTCTTATGTCTCCTGCATTGGCAGGTGGATTCTTTACCTCTAATGCCACCTGAGAAGCCCAAGATAAATGGTACCTGCACCATTCTCTCTTTCATATTTGAACATATGTGCAGACAGCTTCACTTCTGAACAGACGCCGTGTTGCGTTTCTAAGTCACTATTCTGAGTGCTGAGCACAGTTCCAGGCGTAGAGTGGGTGCTCATGAAAATGGCCTTGAATGAAGTGAAGAGGTAGAATGTTAGTTTATTTGTTTTCAGTGTTGTATATACCAAGCACCTAAAACTATGCCTGGAAGATAGTCGGCGCTCGGTATATGTACCTTGTTCATGAGTCAGAATGAGAGGTGTCCAACGAGAGGTGAAAGGGAGGCACAGAGGCTTTGTGGCTTCTTGACAGTTTTGCTGAGTTTGGTGCTCTTCGTGGAACCATGTGGGTGTAGCATTCTTGGCCAGAAAAATCTTTAGACTCTGTCAAGGTCAGGGAAATACACTTTGATTGCTTGGCTCTAAATATAAATACCAACAATCTAGTTCAGAAATGCTTTTTTTCCCCTAAGATATGGCAGTCAACTCAACAATCTAATAAATGGCCTGTTCTGTTTAGAAATACAAGGTTTCTTTCAAGGAGTTCCCTGTAATGCTTCTAAGTCCATAACACAAAGCCTAGTGTACTCTAGAGTGAATTTAACTTTTTAAACCACTTTTATTAAAGTATAGTTGATTTACAATGTTGTGCCAATCTCCGCTATACAGCAGATTGACTCAGTTATACACGTATATACAATCTTTTTAAAAATACATTCTTTTCTATTACAGTTTATCCCAAGAGACTGGGTATAGTTCCCTGTGCTATGCAGTATGACTTTGTTGCTTACCCATTCTAAATGTAATAGTTTGAATCTAATAACCCCAAACTTCCAGTCCTTCCCTCTCCCTCTTCCTCCCCTTTCCCCACTGGCACCTAGAAGTCTGATCTCTACGTCTGTGAGTCTGCTGTTTGTAGACTGTTTCATTTGTGCCATATTTTAGATTCACATGTAAGTGACATCATGTGGTATTTGTCTTTCTCTTTCTGACTTCACTTGGTGTGATAATCTCTGGTTGCATCCATATTGCAGCAAATAACATTATTTCGTTCTTTGGTATGGCTGAGTAGTATTCCATTGTACATATGTACCACGTCTTCCTTCGATAGACATTTAGGTTGTTTACATGTTTTGGCTACTGTGAATAGTATTGCTATGAACATAGGGGTGCACGTATCTTTTTAAGTTATAGTTTTGTTTAAGTATATGCCAAGGAGTGGGGTTGCTAGATCATATGGTAATTCTGTTTTTTTGTTTTCTGAGGAACATCCATACTATTTTCCATAATGTCTGTAGAAACTTACATTCCCACCAACACTATTAGGAAGGTTCCCTTTTAAGATGAATTTAGTTTTGAACCTCAAGTGAATATGAAGTGTTTTCTTCAAATTTCAGTAACATTCTGTAAGACATTGATATGCCCTGTATTGTTGCTAAAACTCCCTGATGTTGGAAGCACAGTGAAGTCCACAGCCGAGCAGGAATGAGGTGACAGAGTCTGGCATCCTTTAGAGCAGGGCATTGCTACTGGCTTACCTAAAGCCACTGGTCATGCACCTGAAGGTTTGTGGGGAAGGAATCTGGGCTGGGATGGAAAGTGTGGAAATCAGGTCTGTGCTTCTCACAGGTGAGATGTTCGAGCAAATGCTCCCAGCAGCTGTGTTCTAAGAAACGTCTGTATTTACCTACAGAAGAGCTTCTACAGCTCTGTATCCTGTGTGTCTGTTTTGCTTATCTTCCTCAGTTTCCAACTAGTTCATGAGTTCCTGTTGTTTTAAAAACCTGTTACTTAAAAGGTGCTCAGTAACTACTTGCTAAATCAGTCACTGCATTGCTAGATGAAGCAGGGAGGAGCTTGGGGGATGGCCTAAATTCAATCCGAGACTCCTCCGGCATAAATATGAATTAATTAGTTGAGCAAATTTTATTCAGATTCATTCTTCTTTGACAGAGGAACTTTGTGGGCTCATTGTCGTTAGTAAATAAAAGAATAAGCCTCAAATGCACCTCCAGAAGTTGGAAACTGAATAGGTAGCATATGAATACATCTGCACTGGGATCCAGCTTTGTAAAGTGAGTGTTCCTGTTTAATCTCTTCTATAATATACAATATAAAAGTGCCTAGACAAATATTGACAGAAATATCCATTAACACTAGAAAATTCCATGGTTTTATATTTCAGGATTGTACATAAAAGGCACATTAATCTGCCAGCCCAACCTTGTTTTTGCTTTTAGAATTTCCTGGCAGTTTTCAGTAATCTGCAATAGTTACAGTTGTCTGTTCAGCTCTGTTTCCATTAATAAGACTCGGGATGTTTTATTTTTCCCAGCATAGGTCTCCTCTCAGGAGGGAAAAATGTTGTAAACCATCATCGAGTCAATGTTCTTCATAAATCACTGGCTTTTAAGGCTGATTTTAAATGATATAAATTCAGAACAGATTTCTGCACATTCAATGATATTAAAAACACCTTCTAAAAAGAAAGTTTAAATTAAAAGGCAATGATACAGAGCTCATGAATCTAACAATTGCTTACTGGCAGACTGTACAACAGCTTCTTCAGACACTATGGAAAGTCATTTAATGATTTTTATTTTCATCATTTCTGGAACCTTCT
Source organism: Nanger dama (assembly GCA_917880005.1). NCBI lineage: Eukaryota > Metazoa > Chordata > Mammalia > Artiodactyla > Bovidae > Nanger > Nanger dama. The sequence goes on from CAKJTW010000024.1 coordinate 30,547,821, forward strand.
GTGAGAGGCTTGTTGGTTATTAAAAGTATATGATTTATTAAAAGAAGCATGTGGAATTTAGACAGTTTAAAGAAAAAATTCCATGAATACATAATGAACTCAGGTTGAACTTAGGCAAACTATGTTGTGTCGATGTCTTTCTGACATTATTTATTCAAACCCCCAAAAATAAAACTTGCCCCCATGTCTCATGGAGCTTATATTATAGTAAGAGAGACTGAATACTGAGTGGGTAGCCTTTCTCTTCTCCAGGGGATCTTCCCAACTCAGGATTTGAACCCAGATATCCTGCATTGCAGGTGGATTCTTTACCAGCTGAGCCACAAGGGAAGCCCTAGGAGAGACTGATGTTAATCAAATATGTCACCATGTACAAAATACATGGTGGTGTTGAAAAGGATGTGACAGAAGATATGATGCCTAAACTGGAAGCTGAAGGATCAATAGGAATTAACTAGATGAGAGGTGGGGGTAGGAGTTAGGTAAAAATTATTTCAGATAAAGGGCATTTCTTGTGCAAAACAATTGCTGTGATTGGTGATTATAGCATATACTCAAGGCATTAAAAGAAAGATCATATAACCAACCAAGAAAGAGCAGGAGAGTGACAGAGCAGTGGGTGTGATACAGAAGGAAGGCAAAGGCTCTGTAATTTGATCTGTGTAAGAGCATTTAGAAGTTCTTGAAAGGTTTGAGGCCTGTGGACTGATATGATCAGATACATTTTGTAAAGGTGAAGCTGGACATAATGTGGAGAATGGATTACAGCAGCCATGTAGTGTCTGTAGATGAGAGGCCATGGCAATGATCGGAAGTAAGGTAAGACGGTTCAGTGTTTGAGACTGTGATGGGAATGGAGGAGCCTGAGATACGTGAGCAGAGTCAAGAGAATTTGCAAGTGTGCTAGTAACAAAACACTTACCATTGGTTTGGTCATTAAATTCTTACTTCTCTGCACTGATTAAGATAAGAAAGCTTCATGTTAATACAGTATTGTAGTGATTTGAAGCCTGGAATTGCAAGAATTAGCAATGGCCAAAGATAAATAATGTAATATTCTGAAACCTAAAATTATGCCAAAGTGAAGTCACTCAGTCGTGTCCAACTCTTTGCGACTCCATGGACTGTCGCCTACCAGGCTCCTCAAGTGACAGTCCATGGAGTTTTCCAGGCAAGAGTACTGGAGTGGGCTGCCATTTCCTTTTCCAGGGGATCTTCCCCACCCAGGGATTGAACCAGGGTCTCCCACATTGCAGGCAGATGCTTTACCATCCGAGCCACAGGAAAGGCCAAAAAAGTAAAGTTTACTTTTCTCAGATTTAGCTTATAGTTGAGCATCTTAAAACCGGCAAGATAACAAGTCACTCTTGAGTGTTACAGAGGTGAGGTCTGGCAAGGAGGACAGAAGATGTGTTTGAGCAGTGATGTCAGGTCACGTGTATCAGAGGAATAGCTTTTGCTAGCAGATTTCTTTTTCACTTTTGTGTACGTCTTTAAAAATTTGGTTCAAAGATGTTAAAAATCCATTTTATCTCTCAGGATTGTTAGAAATACATGTGTATATGTGTGTATGTACAAAGACGTATACACACATAATTATGTCAGTACTCGTATTTGTGTAGCTTATGGATTAAAGCTTTATATGTGTATTTTTATTTTATACGTCTTATTTTTATTTTCAGTACTATTTTATTTTTTATGAATTTTTAAAGATACATTTATAATTGCACAATTTAGTTGCAAAAAATCATGTTAGCTGGATATCATAAAATTATTATAATCTGTGTGGCTCTACCTAAAATTTTACCTACTTGAATAAGCAAATGAAGTCACCTGAATCCAGGCTGAAACCAGGTTAACTATTAACTGCTTTCCCACCGTATATTGCTTTGTTCTGTTTCTCTTACCTACTTCATTTACGTTATATACTAAATATTTCATTGCATTTTTATTCTGAGATGAATAGATAAATATACCTTCTCTTAACATGGCACAAGTATGTTTCTAACTCTTTTTCTATCTTTGCTGCTTTCCTAGGGTGAGAGTAGCACAGCATTTTATTCGACATTTTAATTTATTCTAAAGAATACAACTTGGAGAAAATCACATAGTATACAAATTGCTATTCAAAGAGAGCAGATGTTTGACTAAAATACATCAGAACTCACATGCCTGAGAACATTAGCCTATATGTCAAGAAATATAATGCAATTCATCTTAAAGAAGTAAAAGGCAATTCTCTGGTTTCTGAGAGGATCTTGGCCAGAGTCCTTTTGGGCATCTATAATATATCCTTTGGTGATATTGATGTACTTGCAAGATTGAGTTACTGCTTTTAGATGCAGCCTGTGCACATTGCTTCTTATTATGCAAATGATAAATAGTATCTCAGACTGTATATTTTTTCATTACTGTACAAAAGTATTTGACACTAAATGAAAAAGCTGGCTTAAAACTCAACAGTGAAAAACAGATCCTGTTCCATCCAGTCCCATCACTTCATGGCAAATAGAAGGGGAAAGAGTGGAAGTAGTGACAAATTTTCTTTTCTTGGGCTCCAAAATCACTGTAGACGGTGACTGCAGGCATGAAATTAAAAGATGCTTGCTCCTTGGAAGGAAAGCTATGACAAACCTAAATAGCATATTAAAAAGCAAAGACATTATTTTGCTGACAAAGGTCTATGTAGTCAAAGCTATGGTTTTTCTGGTAGTCATAGGTGGATGTGAGAGTTGGACCATAAAGAAGGCTGAGCACCAAAGAACTGATGCTTTCTAATTGTGTGTGGAAGACTCTTAAGAGTCCCTTGGCTGCACAGGCATCAAACCAGTCCATCCTAAAGGAAACCAGTCCTGAATATTCATTGGAAGGACTGATGCTGAAGTTGAAGCTCCAGTCTTTGGCCACCTGATGCAAAGAGTCGACTCATTGGAAAAGGTCCTGATGCTGGGAAAGATTGAAGGCAAAAGGAAAAGAGGGTGGCAGAGTATGAAATGGTCAGATAGCATCACCAACTCAATGGACATGAATTTGAGCAAACTCCGAGAGACAAGGGTGCCTGGCGTGCTGTAGTCCATGGGGTCACAAACAGTCAAAACATGACTTAGTGACTGAACAACAGCAATATTAGATTAGGCTTCTCCAGTACATAGGGAAGTTTAACTCTCCTGACACGTTTAACAGGATTTAAAACGTAGCCCCATACTGAGAGCTTAATCATCAGTTTTCCTTTTCCATGCATATGAAACAATATTGATTAATAGTCTCAGGCATAATCAGTCCATCTTCTGTATGTATACCGTGCAGCATGGCAAACACAGAAGGGTATCATCAATCTACTCAGAGATCATGTTTGCCATTAATTAGTTGGGTAAGATTCGGCATTGGGCGATTGTGTTCACCTATGGCTGATTCGTGTCAATGTATGGCAAAACAAATACAGTATTGTAATTAAAAAAATAAATAAATTTAACTAAAAAATAAAAAAATAATAATAAAAAAATAAAATACCCAGAGCAACAGAAATAACTTGCATTGTGTGCTGTAGTTTACAAAGCACTTTCACATAACATCTGTGATCTGATGTGTAATTCTTGCAGCAAATATGAAAAGTAAGTACCCAAGAAAGAGGATATTCTCCCCATTTTATAGATGAAGAAACAGGCTTACAAGAGTTCATGACTTTCCCAAGATCAGTTTGAATCCTAAAGTATAATATTTATAACATAGTATATGTGGGCATAGAAAAGCACATTAGGTGATAAAGGATGGGTAAAAAATAAAGCAAATTACTGGCTTTTCAATGTTTTATTTCAAAATTTCTAGGAAGTGAATATGTCTATTTAAAGAAATTTAGTAAATATACATCTAATGAAGTGGAAATTTGCTCTTACCCTTTTCTAGCAAAAATCATTTCTAGAAATGTGTTTATCATTTTAAAATAAAAATATATTTTAATCCTGTTGGCAAACTCAGAAAATTAAGTAAAATTATGGAGGAGGAACCTCCTGATAGTTAAGCTGGGCCATGATTACATGGACAACACACACGGTGGATCGGCGCCAAAGTAAAGAGATGTACCACCTTTAAACCCATTCACATCTGAAACGGCATCACGTTGGCCAAGACATTACACACTACGGGAAATAACTTACTCATCTTTTGGCAGAGCATATTGTGTGTAGAGAAGCAATTTTTTAAAGGGCACCTTGTTCAATGAAAGGAGGATTCAAGAGGTTCCCAAAGGGAGTCATAAACTCTAGAGATTCCCCACTCCTGCAGCCAGCTGGCTGCATCTGTGTGACAAGAGAACACATGAGCCATTGTTGGACTCAGGCTTGGTGGGAAGCTGAGAAGTTATCTGGATCATTAAAGATCAGTTATCTAGGATGTGTGTCTTTTTGACCCAGACATGTGGTTTGATTAATTCTTGATTGATTCCGTCCCATATGCCTGAAGTCACCTATATCCATAATCTTTTCACTGTGTTTCTGGATCTTTTCTGTCCAGGTATGAAAAAGCAACTTAGGCCGTTTATCAGAATATATTGATGACGAGCCTGTTGGAATTGCTAATGGACCTTAGTTGGTAAAGAAATGTTTAGGAAGTGAGCAGTTAAGGTGTTTGTTTTCCTTCACCAGACTTATTGAAAGTGAGTTTTTAGGCCAGTAAAAGAATGCAAAATGTACTTCCCTAAATTTTACTGTATGGCACTGAGATCTGAGAAGATCCTTTAGCTACTTATTTTATATTTGCCCCAGGAAGTCACCTATTTTTGCTGAAATCAACCAAAGAGGATGAGTTCTATGTGGACGCCCAATTTCTAACCAAAATATTGAGGCTAAGGATATCTTTTTTCCCCAAATAAGTAGTTAAATAGCAGTTATAGAGACTTATAATCTATATATAATGATTATGAAGTCAATGCTTTAGAAAGGGGATTTTTTTAAGACTTTCTACTTGAATGTGTTCTGAGGCAGATGAAAGAGCTAGATATCAAAACCCAAGCCTGCTACTTGATGAGGTCTCTCCGAATGTTTCTCATTCCATGTTTAGACATTGAGAGCACCCGCTGAGATGTCCCTTTACTGTGTTTTTGAGCCAGCTTTGGCCCATGGTGTGGTTCTTCAGGAGGTCTTGATGAGGTGGAATTCATTGCATTTTCCTTCCTACCAGGATCCACATACTTATAACACCCTTACTCGAAAAAGCTATTTTTTTCTTTCTCTTTTATTTTTAAATTATGAAAGTATGGTAACACATTTACAAGAGACTTGGAGGGCTCAACTGGTAAAGAATCCTCATGCAATGTGGGAGACCTGGGTTCGATCCCTGGGTTGGGAAGATCCCTTGAAGAAGAGAAAGGCTACCCACTCCAGTATTCTGGCCTGGAGAATTCCATGGACTGTATAGTCCATGGGATGGCGAAGAGTTGGATACAACTGAGCGAGTTTCACTTTCACTTTCTGGAAAATGCAAAACAAAGTTATATATAGTTGCACTATATACTACAATTGTTTTTTAAAATAGATAAATTAAGATTTTTAGTTGGAGTTTCAGTATCAAACTCTCAAAATGTTATAGAATGAATATGCATAAAAGTAGAAGGATATAGTAGACCTGGGAAGCACTATAGGCCAATTCAGCATAGTTAAGATAATTTATAGAATTTTCACACAACAGCAGGATACAAATTCTATTTAGCTTCCCATAAACTATAAACCAGGAAACACTGGAACATATCCAGGGCCATAAAACAAGGTGCAGAAATTTCATAGAGTCTCTTCTCTTATCACTGTGGGATTATGTTAGAAATCAATATCAAAACATATTTGAAAATAGCCCACATAGTTTCAAGTGCAGTGTGACATTTACCAAGAGATCTCTGACTTAGCCATTGAAAGCCTCAGTAAAGTTAAAAGACAAAAAACAAACTAACAACAAAAAAGAAAACACAGAGGGTGATTGCAGAGAAGAAAGCATTTAAATGAGAAATTACATCATTTGTTCATGTATTGATCAAAATTATTTTTAAAGGTGAGCAGATACCTCTGGTTAGTGAAAAATTGAAGTGCAAGGAAGACAAGGATGAACAGGTATAGAATTGGTTAAGAATCTGTTCATTTAAAGAAAGTTTTACTTTTTATCTTGCTCTGACATAATATCTGGGTTTTTATGGGTATGATAAAGAATCAAGGCAGTTATCAAGCTGAAGAAACTATTGCAAAGGAACTGGCTTGGATTCATCAGAGTGGTGATTTTCCAGGCTCAAATTCACCCCAAAAGGGTTGTCATAAAACTAGCACAGCCTGTCAAGATGAAGCAGGGACTTTATAACTCTGAATTCTATCTTTTCAGTCATGTTAGTGTCCAGCGTTTAGGGACAGTGTTTCCTACTCCCTGATCAGTTAAATAAAGCTGAAAGGCACTGGGAGGAGTAAGAGTCAATTATTCCGGTCCCCAGTTGCAGCTTAAAGCCCTTTCCAGAAAGTTAGAAAAGCGTATTTTTCCAGGTGGTATGAAGAGCCTCTTTGAGGCATGTGGGTTGATATAAAGATTCTCAAAGGGAAAACATGTGATAGAAAGAACAGAGATGGAGATGAGAAGTCAAACAGACTCTTTTGGATGCCAAAGGAAAACTCTATAAAGTTTTGTGATTTTAAGTTCTGCTCCTGGCACCAAGATCTGCAAGTAGATGGAAAAAAAAAAACCCTGGAGATTGACAAGGGACCAGCCCTCTGTTTTCTCACTTTGGCCTCCAAGTGCCCTTGGCGCCCCTGCTGCATTTCTACTCCTCCTGCCTGCAGTGTTCAGAATTTCTTTCCATACCGCATGTGCATGCTTCCAGATGTGGCTACCTTCCACATTTCCCACGGCTGAACTCTAAGCGGGATATTTTGTCCTAAAATAATCTTGGGATAATATTTATTGCCAGACTGATTTAAATACATGTGAAAAGGGCTAGTTGCTACAAATAGTCAAATAACCTGTTATGAGAGTCCCATTCTGATTTAAAAATGGAAATCTGTCTCATGGCTGAAGAATCTGCATGATACCTTGGAAATTTAAAATATATTTATGCCAAAGAATTCTAATTTCTCATGCCTATTATCTGCTTTTGTCCCATAGCATCACAATTCATAGTGGGAAGCGGAGCATGTAAATGACTTCTATTACAAAGTTTTAGAGAAGTATCAGATTTTGAATTTAATTTATATACGTGTCTCTTAAACTTGGCTTCCCAGGTGGTGCTAGTAGTAAAGAAGCTGCCTGCCAATGCAGGAGATGTGTATTTTCAGGTTTGCTTAAAAATAAGCAGTGTCATCTAATGCTCTATAATTATTATATAGAGTAGCACTGTACCATCTAAAAAATTGTTTTATTAAGTCAGTTTTCTTAGCTTTAGCCTCCTTCTGTATGACTGTGGTCAGCCTCAGAGCCCCAAAATAATTCACATCTTAATATGGTAGTCGTTCAGTCGTTTCTGACTCTTTGTGACCCCATGGTCTGTAGCCCGCCAGGCTCCTCCATTCATGGGGTTTTCCAGACAAGAATACTGGAGTAGGTTGCCATTTCCTTCTCCAGGGAATCTTCCTGACTGAGGGATAGAACCCAGGTCTCCAGCATTACAGGCAGACTCTTTACCATCTGAACCACCAGGGAAGCCCTTAATATCAGGGAAGCAAATCCAGATCTGGGTCTTTCCCAGTGTCCTCAAAACACCAGTTGTATGCTCTGAAGTTTTTTCTGCAATATATATGACATTTATAAAAACTTCTGAGTGTTAAGAGAAACATCATCTAGCAAATTTCACTTTCTGCTGTCTACTAAAAGTCATTGGCTCAGTGTGAATCCCAGACATGAGTAAGGCCAGGATTAATGCCTGAGAACCAAAGTCCTTAATTAGAGTTTATAATTTTTTCCAGCTCTGATAAGTGATTTTGTTAAACAATTGTTTAAGAAACACGGTTAGCTATATTTTCAGCTCTAGGACAAAAATACTTCCAACAACGAATTCTGCAAATCCTGCCCCAGTGCCCCAAAATAGATTCAACCGAAGTCAAAGAGCTCCCTCTCTACCTCTGACTCCTTCACCTGTAACCTGTGCTGACCTAACCTCAAGCTAAGGCTGAGCGCCAAAGAATTGATGCTTTTGAACTGTGGTGTTGGAGAAGACTCTTCAGAGTCCCTTGGACTGCAAGGAGATCCAACCAGTCCATTCTGAAGGAGATCAGCCCTGGGATTTCTTTGGAAGGAATGATGCTGAAGCTGAAACTCCAGTACTTTGGCCACCTCATGCGAAGAGTTGACTCATTGGAAAAGGCTCTGATGCTGGGAGGGATTGGGGGCAGGAGGAGAAGGGGACGACCGAGGATGAGATGGCTGGATGGCATCACTGACTCGATGGACATGAATCTGAGTGAACTCCGGGAGTTGGTGATGGACAGAGAGGCCTGGCGTGCTACGATTCATGGGGTCACAAAGAGTCGGACACGACTGAGCGACTAAACTGAACTGAACTGAACCTCAAGCTTCCATTCTGCTTCCTGTACTAGGAAACTGCCACCACCTCTTCAAAGATTCTCAAAGGAAAACCAATCTATATTGTGTATACCCGTATTACAAAGCATGCATGCTAATTAAAGGGATTTTCTGTGTTAGCAAGCAGGTTAGGGACTTGGGGGTTGTTGGCGTAGGAAGGCTTTAAAAGGCAGTCAGATTTAGTCAGAGTGTGAAGATGAGGTCCAAACTGTTAGTCACTCAGTCATGCCTGACTCTTTACGAGCCCATGGACTGCAGCCCACCAAGCTCCTCTGTCCGTGGCATTTCCCGGGCAAGAATACTGGAGTGGGTTGCTATTTCCTTCTCAAGGGGATCTTCCTGTCCCAGGGATCGAACCTGGGTTTCCTGCATTACACACAGTTTCTTTACTGACTGAGCTACCAGGGAAGCCCAGTCAGATTTAGTCAAAATGTAAAGATGAGGCCCAAACCCAGTGCCTGTGCGGTACTTCCTAGGAAGATAGCTCTACCTGCTAGGTCCTGATTCTGTGGAGTTTTGAATGGGGAGGAAAATCTTTCCCCTACTCTGAGATTTGTCATGTCTGAGCTACAGGCCAGGCTGCAAGTGGGTTTCTTGTCTCCAGTTCTTCCTCCCCAACCCAGCTTTCCTCCTCGTCAATAGCACGGGGACCTTCAGGAAGGGTGTGTGTGTGTGTGCATGTGTGTGTTTATTTTCTGAAAGACTGAAATTTGATTCATATTTAGTAGAGCTTTCTTTTAAAATTAGAACTTCCCTAAAGTATCATTAATAGATAACATAATAATGTTTCACTTATATAAATATGTATAAAACGATATGGTAGCAATAATAAGGGCTTCCCTAGTAGCTCAGCTGGTTAAGAATCCGCCTGCAATGCAGAAGACCCTGGTTCAGTTCCTGGGTTAGGAAGATCCACTGGAGAAGGGATAGGCTGCCCACTCCAGTATTCTCAGGCTTCCCTTGTGGCTTAGCCGGTAAAGATTCCACCTGCAATGCGGGAGACCTGGGTTCAACAGGAATTGGTGGAACACCTCCTAAGTAAGTGTCTGCCACTCAGTGATGACCAAACAAGCCAAGCCCAGAGGAGGAGAATCAGCCATGGGCATCTCACTGCACTCAGGGTCTAACCTGTACAAATCCAGCACATTCCCTTCTGGAATCGTTCTTAATAATGTAATTTATTCTGGAGTAAAACTGTGACCACTTTCAGTTAAGATATTCAAAAATAAAACGTAAAAGCACAGCCTTAGATCTCATTTGAAAATTTATCTGTACATGTAAAATAAGAGTACTTTAAATACTCGCCCCACTTTTCCACCTTACACAGGCTACAGTGTAATTTACAGTTTTCTTGATGAATACTCCATACTCAAAAAGAATGGATAGGTCTTAATGTCCGTTAAAGGTACTTTAGTCATTTTCACTTTTATGGTGTTCCATGCTAGACCCTGTGCTCCATGAAAGCAATGATCATCCCTGTGGAATTTCCTGCTCCTAAAAGAGTGCCTCCTGCTTAGCCGTGCTTAGTAGTCACTGAGTAGAATATTCAGTTGGAAACTTCCCTTAACTTCCTACCCAAAGTTTTCTTCAGGTTCAGCTTAAGCCCTTGCACTCTCTAGAATACCCTCACTTATGCAGATAATCTGCTTAATATGGTATATTATTAAGGCATTACTTGGCAGCTAATTTGCATACCTTTCAGAAACTTTTGCCTTAAATATATTTTCATTGTATTCCTGTCACTCCTTAACTTGTGTTCTGTTAACTCCTGTTTTTAAGCCCCTACACCCAAACACATTTAAGACATTCATATGTACATGTATATATTAAATTATTTCATGTAAAATAGATGAGTGATTAATCATGGTTATATTTATTCATTCAACAAAGCATTTATGGAGGTCCTGCTTAGTTCCTGGCATTATTTTGGGAATGGCTAATACAACATTAGATAGGCAAGCATCCCTGTATTCTTGGAGCTTATTATTTACTAGTAAGGGATAATCAAGCAAAGAGATAATGAATACATAAGGAATACAAGAATATCAGGTACTGATCAGTGCCATAGCAAAAGTAGGTGTGTGCAAGGGTGTGAGCAGAGGCTAAGACGTACAAATTAAAAAGAAACAATTGATGATGGCTTCTTTGAGGAGTTTGATCTGAGACCTGAATGACAGGTTAAGAGCCTGTGATGGAAAGATTTGAAGGAAGAGCCATCAAATTATTGAGCTGAAATGAGTTTAATATGTTTGTTTGAGGGTAATGATAAAGAACACTTCTATTTTGAACATCAGGGATGGTAGCTCAGTGGTAAAGAATCTACTTCCAATGCAGGAAATGTGGGTTTGATCCCTGGGTCTGGAAGATTCCCTGGAGAAGGATATTGCCTGGGAAATCCCGTGGACAGAGGAATTTGGAGGACTACAGTCCATGGGGTCTCAGAGTCGGACGTGACTTAGTGACTAAACCACCTCCACCACAGGAGAAAGTGTTACCAAGACTGTATTTCAAGGGGCTTCCCTAGCAGTCCAGTGGATGAGACCACCTTCCAATGCAGGGAGTGTGTGTCTGTCCTTGGTCGGGGAGCTAAAACTCCACATGCCTCTCAGCATACAACCAAATCCTAGAACAGAAGCGATGTTGTAACAAAATTCAATAAAAAAGTGGTTTACATGAAAAAAATCTTTAAAAAAGAGAGGATGTATTTCAAGAATGAGAGAGTGATCAGTTGTTTTGAATACTGTTGACAGGTCTAGTAAAATGGGAAAGAAAACTGAGTTAACAGTAGGGGAGTTCCTGTGATTTACAAGAGCCGTTTTAGTGGTCTCAGAGATGTGGACAGTCTCCTTGGAGATGTGGACAGTGGCCTCAGAGATGAGGAGAGTCGCCTCTTTAGAGCAGGTTGAGAAGAAAAGAAATGAGCAAAGTAGAGACAGCAAAAGTTAGTCATTGGATGTTTTATTGAGAAAGGGAATGAAGAAGTAGAAGCTGGAAGAAGATCAGGGGATAAAGGAGAAATTCTTTGATTATTTAAAAGAGAGTTACTAGGATATGCTTGTGAGTAACGAGAATAACCAAGTTTAGAGGAAGAGGGGTACAAATTGAGGCAGCCAAGAGAAAGTAAAATGCAAAAGTAAATTCCTTGAAGAGTTAAAAGAGGCTGGCTCCCCAAAGCACAGGTGATACAGTTTTTGATAGATGCAGGCAAACTATAATTATATGAAGACCACTTGACAATACAGAAATACTTCTGCATTAAAATGTTGAGAAACCAAAGCAGGCCAGGTGGAGCTACATGAAACTGCTGATTTGGGGCCATTTTTGACTTGTAAAAATAACCAGGCCCAGACTTACAATAATATGCTTACATAAAATAGCTTAGAATACACAAATTGAAATAGCTCATGGATATTTTCTCTATGTTTTCATATAGTTTTAAAACAAATATAAGGGAAACATTAAGTGTCTCTTAAAGTGAATATTGCCTATTTCAGATTAGTCTTTAGGTTACGTCACAACAAATACTGACTAAAACAAGGACAGAATTAGATTCATGTAATTGTTTTACTTTTATCTGAGCCTCTGTGTTCTGTTCTAAAGGATTAAAACATCAGCTGCATGCTTAAAGATTCCTTCGATCTTTGTTTCTTAGTGATTTGGGTGAAAAAAAATATTAAATTGAATCCATGTGTTTTGTAAGATTTGTCTTTAGCAATGTGTCATTTTGCCTAATTGTTTTATATTTTCTTTTGCCCCAGGCTTATTTATATTTATCTTCCACTGTGCTATGAAGGAGAATGTTCAGAAACAGTGGAGGCGGCATCTCTGCTGTGGTAGATTTCGGTTGGCAGACAACTCAGGTAAAGGGGCATGTTGGTGATCAAGCTTTTTACATTAAGAGTGTGGACAGAAGTGTTTGTCATTTTGGCTTCCCAGGTGGCTCAGTAGTAAAGAATCCACCTGCCAATGCAGGAGACTTAAGTTCTATACCTGGATCAAGAAGATCCCCTGAAATGGCAACCCACTCCAGGGTTCTTGCCTGGAAAACTCCATGGACCGAGGAACCTGGTGGGCTACAGTCCATGGAGTCGCAAAGAATCAGATACACCTAGGCAACTGAGCACACAAACATTTGCATTGTCAGAGGAACCCAGTCCCAGTGGTAGCAAGGTGTAAAGGTGGAGTGTGTAAAGATGCTTGCTTGGAGTCTTAGATTATTAAGACTGCAAGGGACCTGAGGACTTTGGACATGACTTCTATGTTGCAAAGGAGACGCATGAGTTCAAGATAGGCTAAGTGAGTTGCTCAAGGTTTTATGTCTAATTTAACAACTCGGATATCCACTATACCCTATGTCAGTTCAGTTCAGTTCAGTCGCTCAGTTGTGTCCGACTCTTTGCGACCCCGTGAATCACAGCACACCAGGCCTTCCTGTCTATCACCGTCTCCCGGAGTTCACTCAGACTCATGCCTGTCGAGTCAGTGATGCCATCCAGCCATCTCATCCTCTGTCATCCCCTTCTCCTCCAGCCCCCAATCCTTCCCAGCATCAGAGTCTTTTCCAATGAGTCAACTCTTCGCATGAGGTGGCCAAAGGACTGGAGTTTCAGCTTTAGCATCATTCCTTCCAAAGAAATCCCAGGGCTGATCTCCTTCAGAATGGACTGGTTGGATCTTCTTGCAGTCTAAGGGACTCTCAAGAGTCTTCTCCAACACCACAGTTCAAAAGCATCAATTCTTCGGCGCTCAGCCTTCTTCACAGTCTAACTCTCACATCCATACATATGTACCTTTCCATATTTTTGAAGTCTTCATTTACATTATTAGACAAAAGAGATTTTTCTCAATATAAAAAAATCCCTGAAGAAAAATATTACTCTTAAAAAAAAATCCAGTGGTTACTTCTCAACCTTAAGATATTAATTAGAATTTTAAACATAAGGTCAAAGTAAGAAACTTTTCTGTTTGTTCAAGTTGTTACCGTTGTCAGTCTCTTGTATGATTCACTGCCAGTGTGTCAGAATATCTAATACTATGAATCAGTTACTTAAACAATGTGGTGATGATTTTTCAAGGCAAAGTGTGTGCATGTGTGCTAAGTCAGTTTTGTCCAACTCTGCAACCCCATGGGCTGTAGCCCACCAGGCTCCTCTGTCCATGGGGTTCTCCAGGCAAGAATATTGGTATGAGTTGCCATGTCCTCCTCCAGGGGATCTTCCCAACTCAGGGTTCGAACCTGCATCTCCTGCATTGCAGGCAGATTCTTTACTGCTGAGCCACCAGGAAGCCCTCAAGGCAGACTGTATCCCCTCTCAAGCAGACTCATGGAGAGATGTCATTTCTTTCAGATTGGAGTAAGACAGCTACCAATATCATCAAGAAAAGTTCTGATAATCTAGGAAAATCTTTGTCCTCCAGCTCCATTGGTTCTAACTCAACCTACCTTACATCCAAGTCTAAATCCAGCTCTACCACCTACTTCAAAAGGAACAGCCACACGGGTGAGTCATTCTGGCCAGGAAGGTGCTGGTAAAGATGCTGTCTGGGACACTTCCCATCATGTTTTCATGGTGAGAACTGGTGTGTCATAAAGATTCATAGATCCCAGTGCCCATTAGGGTGCTTATTTTAGACTTAGGAAAATCAAAATTTATTTGCACCTTCAGCACCTTTGTGAGTATTTTGTCCTTTTTTAAAAAATTTTACAACCAAAATTGAACCTACATTGTCAGAGTATCATTAACTCAATATTTTGTAACTTCATTTGCTTTAAAATTTAATTTTCCTTAAAAAGTATGGTATCTTGTTTTTAAAAGGTATATCTGTATTTAAAAAATACCGAAATTGAGTTGCAGATTACTTCAGCATAGTATGACAGTTACCTGGCAAGTTGGAATGAAAACAGGAAGAGACACCATCCAGCTTGTATGTGAAAGACTTAAGTCCTTTGAAATATACACAAATATAAAATCATAATAGTGTACACCTAAAACTAATAATGATATATGTCAATTTTACCTCAATCAAAAAGATACATAAGTCCCTAACCATTGGAAGTGTTACTGGCGATTGCTCTCTACGTTACTGATTAAATATGAAAGATGGAACATTATGTTTGGAAAGTGATACAGATGGTGAGAAACATTATATCTTTATTCATCTACCAAATCTTCATGATATTTCCAATGATCGCACTTTCTGACACTAAGCTTGTGTATGAAAATTTCTGAAGACTGAAAACACAGGCTGACTTCAGATATACAGAGAATTTGGCCTCAGACCACTATAATATATTGAATATTGCAATAAAGAGAGTCACACAAATATTTTGGTTTCTCAATGCTTATATGTACCATATATAAATATATGCATATATGTTTACCCTATACTGCAGTCTATTGTATGTAATACAATCATGTTAAAAAATCTACATACCTTAATTTTAAAAGATACTTTATTGCTAAAAACTGTGCTTGACTGTCATCAGACAACACAAATCTTCAGTTTATAAAAACTGCAATGCCTGTGAAGGGCTTCAAAGTGAAGTGAAATAAAATGACATATGCCTGCAAAGACCATTTTGCAGCCCTTGATAGCCAGTGAACAGTGTGAAAAGGTATACTCCTTTAATAATTTCAGTTGAAAATAGCAGAAATGTTACTTTTAAACACAAATTAAACCTTAGTCAAACAGCTCTCAGCACTCAGTATCCAGCACTTTCTAAATGAAAGATGCTTATAAAAGGTAATGGAAATGACTTTTAAGTTTTTTATTTGTTTAGCTAGTACACGTAGGCAGAAGCAAATGGCACCAGAAACATTCATGTTTGGCAGGAGTGATTTGCACACAATATGTGTATAAATGTTCACATTATAACACTTGCATTTCAACTGACCCTTGTGTACATTTGACTCTTTCTACATGTCCCTGCTTGTACCACTCTGGTGCCCACTGCCTGGTATTCAAGATAGCACAGTGGGAAAAAGTTTGAATGTTTAGAGAGTTTTTAATTCCAAAATTAGTCAAAGAAAGATCTGAAGGGCTTCCCTGGTGGCTCAGCAGTAAAGAATCTGCCTGCCACTGCAGGAGACAGGGGTTCGATCCCTGGTCTGGGAAGATCCCACATGCCCAGGAGCAACTAAGCTCGTGTGCCACAGCTATTGAGCCCGTGCTGTGGAGCCCAGGAACTGCAACTGCTGAGCCCTTGTGCCTCAGCTACCGAAGCCTGTGCGCCCTATAGTGCTCAGCAAGAAAAGCCCCTGCGATGAGAAGCCCACGCAGAACAGAGAGTAGCCCCTGTTCACCACAACTGGAGAAAAGCTCACCTGACAACGAAGATGCAGTACAGCCAATACATTAAAAATATTATTTTTAAAGAATATCTGAAAACTTGGAGCAGCTTAGGACAGCAGTTCTTAATGTTTCTTGGAGTTAGGGATACTTCGGGGAATTATAGAGGCTATGAACTCTTCCAGAATGGGGTGCAGTCTTTGAGTCCTGCACACAAGCTGCTGCTGCTGCTAACTCGCTTCAGTCGTGTCTGACTCTGTGCGACCCCATAGACTGCAGCCTACTAGGCTCCTCCATCCAAGGGATTTTCCAGACAAGAGTACTGGAGTCCTGCACACAAGCAGTTTTCTTTAAAATTACGAGGTCTTTGCATTCTTGCTTGAAACACCTGTGTAAGAAACACAATGACAGGTATATAATCTGAGATAGATTAGTTTACCTAATTGGTAGTTCCTTGGCACAAAATATTGTTTACAGTTAACCCTTGAACAAAACGGTTTGAACTGTGCAGGTCCACTTATATGTAGGTTTTTTTTTTAGTACTAAATACAACAAACAGTATTACATGATCCGCAGTTGACTGAATACGTGGATACAGAACTGCGGACACTGAGGAAGCTCAGACAGAGTCAACTGTAAATTGTACTCAGATTTTCAGTTGTTCAGGAAGTCAGTGCCCCCGAATCTCGACTATTATGCAAGGCTCTATTGTACTTACAATGAGTGAATTTTATATTTTATTTAATCAGCCTTAAAAATATATGCTCATTTTGTCTCCCCTTTAAAACCCAAATGCTTAATGCATTATAAGTTAGTTGTGAATACATAGGAATTAGCCCAATTGAATTATTTTCCTCTTAATATAACAGAATAGCTAGCCTGAAAAACCACTATTAAAATGGTAAAGAAGATAATAGGTAGATATTTTGGAACAGAGGGCATTTTGAAAGTAGAAAATATTTGGAAATAGCATCATGGGGAAAACTGACTAGAAGATAAAAGGGACTGTAGAAATGGGAATACCAAAGAAAGGCTTTACAGTTTCAAAATCTTGGATATTTATTTTTGAAGACTTCACTAATGTTAATCATTTCTATTCAAACATTTGGGGTTAAACAGGTTCTTGTTAACTAGTATTAGGATATAGTCAATGATTTGACATGACTTCATGGTATAATCATTCCAGTCAGTTGACATATGAAGGGTCTTCTGCAACCTAGCCAGTTCTCAGTGGTAATGCTGGTGTACCTAGGTCAGTTGGGGTATGTAGAAAGTCACCACATATCATCATGGATATCTAGATGGTTTATTTCTTGGAATTGTAGATAATGTCTTCTAAGATCATTCCTTCAACAAAAGTGGATCATTCAGGTAAACTTTTATTACTTTTTGAATGCATGAATTTTTTTTTGCAAGGTAATAGAATATTTGCATGGATTAAACTAAGACTCTTGCTGCACCAGCAAAATGGCTTCTTCTTTACAATACTTCTCAGCTACCACAAGGACATTACTTTGTTGAGCTGGAATTTCTGAACTGTCAAATGATCATGTGCTGGGCTGGCTCTTCTCTGCATGGGGGTATCTGCAAGCTGCTCCTTCTAGGAAATGTACCATGCTCTGGAGTTAGTGGGTCATATAACAGAAAAAAAAAAAAAGCAGTACTTGAGAGGTTCATTGTAGAATGGAGTACAATTCTTTACCTTTTCACTGCTCTTATGAATTACTGGATATGTCATGGTACATTCACAGAAGTCATAAAAGACAAATTGTCGATTCCAAGCCTGCTTTTTGAAGACTTTTGTCTGCTTGAAATTTCAGCATCAGTCAAATAATAGTTCATTTCCCTAGCCCCTGGTTTTCAGACTTATAGCAATAATCAAAAATCTATATTATCCACAATATAATAACTATAACTGGGAATTGCAGAAACTGAGAATAGCATATATGTAGAAACACAGACCTAGCTCAGAGTTTTATTTTATTAGACTGTGAAGATCCAGAAAATTGGGTCATATGTTTGGAATGGAGCTGGTCAAAATCTTTAAAAACTGTGTACCCCTGGAAGTTGTCAATGAAATAGAATGAATGTATCTTTGAAGGTTTTTTTGAGGATGTGCAGTTTTCTAAAACATCAAGTACAAATTGTTCATTTTTGAGATTTAAGCCAATAGAAAAATTCCCAACAGAAAACCAATGGCTAGTGAATGTGTGAATGGAAGGAAAGCGTAGAATCAATCAGCTTGCTGAGAGCTGAATGGGGAGGGGCCCTTATATAATGACCCCTGAGCCACCTTCTCACCAATCCTGGGTCATCCCACCATGCTTCAGTCTGCTCACTCTTCCCATAGACCATCTGTTCTCTCTTGCTTTCTCCAGTGAGATGGACACACCATTTTTTAATTTTAGCTTTCATCGTATTTTGTGTCTGCTCCAACACCAAGACCAGTTGAACAATATGAGTCATTTCCAAAGACAACAGATGCAGTAGCAGTGGCTTTTGCCAATTATGGATGGATTTTTAATGTTACGTCACATACTGGGTCCAGCACACTCAAAACATAAACATGTGGAGTGAACATTCCATTTTGAACCATGATTTCTAGACACAGTTTTTCATGCTAGAATTCTTTCCTCTTCCACAGTGAATAGAGATGATACAACTACAGGAGACAAAGTACTTTATAGAAGGTCATATTTGCTCATTCACTGATGTGAAATCTCTGTAGTTGATTTTAAGATAGAATTTTTTTCCAAAATGTGTTGGGAGAGGGAGGAAGACAGATATTTACAAGATGCTCATAGGGTACATGAAGATAGTCATGTGTATTTATAGATAATAGTGTTTAACAGAGTTTCCAGTTTTCTTGCCTGGAGAATTCCATGGGCAGAAGAGGGTGGCCAGCTACTGTCCTTGGGGTCGCAAAGAGTCAGACACGACTGAGCGACTTAACACATACACACAGAAGAGTTTCAGGGCATTGGCTGAGCCATTTTTACAAAGCTATGGGCCTAGAGAAATAGTGTTTAATATGTGATACTGAGAAATTTAGGACAGAAATGTATTTAGCAATCCTTTATTACTGTTAGTTGCTATGATTTTATTGCTGCCAGCAATAACATTATTCTGAGACTGTAGCATAGTTAATGAAAACATATACTTAAAATATTTCTGATAAAGATAATTTTGGATTCTATAATTTAAAAATAATTCATAAAAGATGCCTTTTTTTCTATATTGCAATCATTTCACAAGTTTTTTCCATGAGAAAATGTGTTCAAAATAGCTTTTATGTTTTTTATTCACTTTTCTTTTCCAAAATTCTTTAAATTATATTTCATTAAAAATTTTATTATGAAATGTCAAACACATATAAAAAGTAGAGAGGATAATATAATGAATCCTCTTGAATCTATCAACTCATAGCCACCTACACATTTTCCCCTTTCTGTATTACTGTGAAAATATATCATAGACATCATATTGTTTCTTCCACCGATATTTCAGCACTTTTTAACTCATTGTTATATAATCTGTCACCACTTTGTGAGAGCCATTTGCCATATATATTTTTTCCTCAATTTTCTGATGACTCTATTCACTGGCTCTTTGAAAAATACCACTTAGAAGGACATTTCTTAAAACAAACCCCCGCAAATTACTGGAAGGCATATTAACATTCATTCATATACAGGAATGCACCTTGAAGATGAAAAACATGAAATTTTAGTGCTGCCTGCAATCGAAACTAAGAAAGAATCAGAGCTTTATTTCCTTTGTGATCTTCTTTAATGTGCAAAACAGAGCATCCAAAACGGTGGCCCTCAGGCATGTCACCAGCTCATCTTGCAGCCTAATTTCTTGTATCATTTCTTTCAGGCAATGCTTCCATGGACAAGCCCTCATCAAAACTAACTCATGCTGATGGAGAACAAACATCGATTATTCCTGTCCATCAGGTCATTGATAAGGTCAAGGGTTATTGCAATGCTCATTCAGATAATTTCTATAAAAATATTATCATGTCAGACACTTTCAGCCACAGCACAAAGTTTTGATATCTTTACTATAAGAAAGAGGAATCAGCCTACACAAACACGAAGATGAGCAAGCAGTCAAGCTCTGACTAGCAGGTGTAAACGTGGTCTTAGCTAGGTAACTGCATATATATGACCAATGTGTTTTGTGAAGAAAACATTTGTGAAATTCACTATCTTTTCAGTGTGTTTCTTACATGGGGGAGTTTCCACCATCACTAGAACTTCACTACTGAGAGCAGCATGATTCAGTACCCACAGGGTATAGGATTTTTAAATATGTAATTGAATTGACCAATCAGAACTTGGGCTGGGAGGTGAAATATTAAGATTAGAGGACAAGGGACAGGCCAGGCTATGGAAAAGGTTAGTTTAGAGTTTATTCACACTCCACCTAATAATTAGGTTTGGATATGGCCATTTGCTCCATCATCTTTCTCAACAAACAAAAGCATACTAATAGGGACTTCCCTGGTGATCCACTGGTGAAGACTTTGCCTTCCAACATGGGGGGTGAGGGTGGGGTGTGGATTCAATCCCTAGTCAGGGAGCTAAGATTCCACATGCCTTGCAGTCAAAACACCAAAACATAAAACAGAAACAATATTGAAACAAATTCAATAAAGACTTTAAAAATACTCCACATCCAAAAATCTTTAAAAAAGCATACTAATATTTAAAACTATTTTGGATGCCCACAAGTCCATCTCTGCTAGTTTCCATGAATGCAGTAGCATTTCCTTTTTAACTACAGAGACTAAAGAATGATGTCTGACAAAGTTTAGAAAGGTGTATCTT
This sequence comes from Nanger dama, assembly GCA_917880005.1. Classification (NCBI taxonomy): domain Eukaryota; kingdom Metazoa; phylum Chordata; class Mammalia; order Artiodactyla; family Bovidae; genus Nanger; species Nanger dama. Next base: position 30,568,487 of record CAKJTW010000024.1, read on the forward strand.
CCATTATCTCAAATGTTTAACCATGAAGAGCACAATGTGGACAAGAAAGAAAGAATCTCCCGAATTTTGACCTAGGTAATATGAAGTCATGCTGCTTCATTTATCTTATTCAAGACACGACTTAAACATTATTATTAATTATAATTTAATCCTATACTTTTGAATCAAATTTAGTGTTGGGGTTTCATTACAGTGGACCTCACAGTAGTTGAAGAATGAACCTTTTACACCTCTGTTTTTGATCCTCTACTGTATATTGAGCCATGGGTTCATGGGAGGAATGGAATTTCCATTAGGCATGCTGTGTACAACAGTCTTGCCCTTTTGGGAAAAACAACTATTGAGACTCTATGGTCTTGTCATAGCTCCAGAGACTTTTAAGATATTTCCATTTGCACGAATGAAAAGCCTCTTACTTACTCTTTCAAGAGTTTTGTTCCAAAGAATACAGTTCCAAAGAAACTGAGACTTAGGTGGGTGACTTATCATAATCAAAATAATATATAAACATGTGGGTCTATACTTGCCAGTCTGAAACTATTTGTATATAGGTCCTCTGATTATAAGAGCTAGAGGAGATCTGGCAAGATAGATGGGGTGTTATTTATGGATTAGGTCTCTGCATATAAGCCATGCATAATATTAAGCAGCTTTTAGCCTAACTTTCAGACTATCCTGAGTAATGTGCTTGCTAGTGAATGTGTAGGAGACCACATTTTAATTGTTCTTAAATGATGGATGAGTGTCCAGTTTCTTAGAAATTGATCTCAATATGTGCTGTACCTTTACATTTGCTCTGGGTTATCTGAGATGTTTCAGGTTCTGGAAACAGCCTAAGTGATGAGAAGAGGAGACATTCTGGCAGAACGAGACTGCTTAAAGGCAGAAGCCAGACGGAGCACCTGGGGACTTTTCCCTCTGTGCAGGAAGCAGGTAGCCCTTAGTTTGAGATATAAGAAAGCTCTCAGACTGTGCAGCAACCAAGGGACATCTCACCTTCCGCTCATCCTCAGTCATGAAGGTTTTTACCAGACCCGAACAGGTGATGATGTGGTAATGAGTTTTCATACCATTCCATTTTGTAGCATCCTGGAACACTGTTCTGGGAGATAAAAGCATGGCTCAGCCTGGCCTTCCCAGGAGAGGGGTATAGACAGAAGGAAAAGATAGTAAATCTGAGGTCACTAAGATTCCCTACAGCAGAGTCACATCGTTTTCCATAGGCATGTATGTTAACAGGCTGTTTATTTTGGCAGAGGTTGCATCTAGATGAAAGTTAACCTTAACTAGTCACTTAATCTTCATATACTCTCCTCCAAGCCTTAGAGATGATAGAATTTAATTAGCTTTCAACTGTGAGATTTCTACCCCAAGTGCTTATGTAGTTATAAGTAATTAAAGTAAGAACTTTAAAAATATCTTTGATTTCTACTCAGATTCATGCAGATCTTGGAAAAATGTTTTTTTCATATTTGACAACAGTATCAGCTCCACTTTAGAAATTTCCAGTAATCGGGTAAGGATTAAAAAAAAAAGGAGAAACAGCTGAATAGAAACATTTGCAAGTGGACTTGAGTTCTACACATGTAGTTCTCAACTTCATTTAGCCCCCTCAGAACAGAACTTCAGGAATTTAGCTCTGGAGCCAAAATTTAGTTTAGCCTAAATTTGAGAATACTATCAACTTAGACTCTCTGGGGTTGGAAGAGAGTTGGAAAAGAGTTTCAATTTTTGTTGTTTTTTTATTTTCTTTGTTTTCCTTTTTTTAAACTACATTATGTTAGAGGCAATCTAGGATCCTGATATGTTTTCCATGGTTGTTATGATGACTTGTATTATAAAGCTTTGTTTGTTTAATGTTGGCATAGACTCTTTTGTACATATTTATTTATTTGTGTTTATAAATGTGAGCTTGTTTTATATCTTACCTTTATATTGCTTGGCTTTGTTATTTTAATTAACTTTCTATCAGAGAGACTGTATATATTTTTTTCTAAATACTTTGTGAAATAATTTTCTATAGCAGTATCTCTGAATTTGATGAATAAAAAATGACTGTGAGTGCAGATAGAATAATCAGTAAAGAAGCTACTATAGCCGATTTGCCATTTTACTTAAATGGAAAATGTTTTTCAAATAAATGCCTATGTTGTTTGTGATCCAAATTATTCAATTCCTTTATGAGTGACTGTTTTTATTTCTGCCTCTTAAATAGGAAAAGATTATTTGACAACTGGAAAATAACCTGCCACCAATTAAGCTAGTGACATGGGGTGACTTTGCCAAAACACTGAGAATAAATATTTTAGAAAGATCCAGTTCACTTGGGATTAATACATTTTGAAGTTCTTAGATTTTCTTGAGATGACTGATGCAAAGCCAAGCTCTGTGGCAAATTAAAAGTAATGTAGGTTTCCTTTTGGGAAGTCTTCAGTCTTCTGAAAAGGGAACCAGATCAATAATATGACATAGAAGTTAGGTCTTAGGATTTTTTTTTTTCATATTTATAGTCACTGTTTTCTTTGTGGGAGGCTTAGAAAATGACAGAATTTAGCCAACTTGACTTGCATGATGAGAGCAGGATCTCCTTACTTCCTTTTGCTGTGATTATTTAGGATAACTCTCTTCTGCAGAGAGCCAAGGCCGAATTTGGCTCATGGCCCTACTTAGTGCTAAGTTGTGAGGCGTGTTGGCTGGTCATTGCTAACTCAGGTCTTCTGAGCCAACTTCACAACTCCTGGCCAAGCCATGTTAAGAAAACAGGCAAGCAGTTGGTGAAGCTTCACCTCCAGTCACATATAGCAGGTTGAAGGTAGGGGAGCAGCAGTGGGAAGTAGGTGGGAAACACTTGATTTTCAGGCCAATCTGTGTTTGTAGTATTTTGAAATCTGAAGGAACTGGGCTTTACAAACACAGTGTTTTGGAAGAATGCCTGTGTTTCCAGTTGGGTAACATTCTATTTTTCTCGTATAAAAGTACTGTCTCTTTCTCCCTCTTTCTGTCCCCCTCGCTCCCTTTTCTGCTTCCCCCAATTTTCCTGCCTTTCTCTCTTTCCCCCTCTTTCTCTTCCTTCCCTCCCTCTTCATATCAAGGAATAATACTTAACCGTTCTCTTTTTCTGCTTCCCTAGCGAAAAATAAGAGTAAACGTGAAGACACAAGGGTGGGATGAGAATTACAGGGAGAAAGCTAGCCCTGGCAAAGAGGAGAGGCATATGGGCCCTTCTCTGGTGATCCAGTGTTGAAGACTCTGTGCTTCCAACACAGCGGGTGTGGATTCAGTCCCTGGTCGGGGAACTAAGATTGCGTATGCTGTGCTAAGACCCCACATGCCTGTGTGGCCAAAAAAGAAAGAAAGAATAATAATACGAAGAGGCATAGCTTTCTTCTGAGGCTGAACTACAGGTTATTAGATGAGACAAGGAGGTAAAAAGAAACTGATAGTGTTGGATTTCCTGATTTTTATTGATTAAAATAATTAGAAGCTCTTTCATCTGCTGGGTGTTCTAAGGACAATAATATTAGGATGGGGATCTGAGTAAAATTAAAATGTGAAACAATCTTACAGGAATGCAAGTCCCTGGCTAAATTAAATTAAATAAACTAATACATGGTGTTTGCTCTCAGAGTAGCTTTCACAAGTACATTCCCTAAATCATTGTATCAAAATGTGTTTATTTGGTGTGTTTTGAAAAACTAGTTTATTTCAAGCTCACAACCAAATATTTAATATTCTAAAGTCTCATATATTTATTGATTTATCTCAAACATTTTTGAATAATTGGATGACAAATAATTGGAGACATACCCCCAAATTTTTTTCGTCTTTTAAGTTATATCATCTGTTGGCTTATTTTCATCATGAATTGTTTTAAAAGATGTTTATAAATTCAGTTTGTCAATGAGAGTAAGATACTTGATATTCACATTAAATATAATTTAATAGAGATACACAGATCAAACGGTGTGAGAAAATAACAAAGTAATAGCAAAATAAAGATTTTTAAATACCCTAGGGGCAAAAGAAAGATCTCTAGAGCACTATTGTATTTTCCTGCTTCATCATCCTACAGTTCAACCAGTCAGTGGAGGATTTTAAGTGACTGATACATCATGCTCGATCATTTTAGTCAGGTCCGACTCTGTGACCCTATTCACTGGCTGGAGCTGGCAGACCTGACACATTTGGAACTATTGTAACTTTAAAAAGAATCAGTTTATCGGTGAAGATCTGCTGTGTAATCATTACTGGCAAATTAGAGTGAATACATTGTCTCCTGTAACACTGTTAACAGCAACAGCAAGTGCCTACAATGTCTAGAGCACAGTATACTGTATTTTTGTTTTCAAATTTTTCTAGGTGTATAGTTCTTCTACTGAATGACATTAATATTAAGATCTGATGCACTGGGTTATGTTTATTCCCATCATTTTCACACACTAGCATACTGCTGGCTATATAACAGGTGCTTGGTTCATGTTTACTGAATTTATATGGCGTTTACCTGGTCTATTTGCATTTCATGTTTTGGAAAAGTAGATTTCAGAGTACCTTGAATTTGGGTGAGTTTATAAGAATACGGACTAGAAATACAAAGTAAAAGGGAAAATACTGTAGAATCACACTATTCAAGACACTTTATCCACATTGCTTAATGCCACCTTATATGCTACAGTCAAGTAAGATAAGAACAAGAAGATTTCAGTTTAAGGTTAACTCTAAATACTTTTTAATGGTTTTGGAAAGGGAACTAGATTCAGCTAAAGTCTGAGGTGACTAAGCACACAAACCTGCTTTTGAGCAACTGTCTTAGAAACTGTTTTCTGGCTCAACTTGGCTTCAAAATCTAGGAATTTAATGTATGAACATAAAGGGTCCTCATGGAACCCTGTGGCCAGACTTTGAGGAATCTGGGATCAAGGGATATTTTCCTCTGCTTTCACTGATATTCACAAATACTTGTCAGACTTGCTTTGTATGAAATTTGTGGTAAGTATGTTTTTGCTCTGGCTAATTCCTTGCATGTAAAGAAAAGTCCGAGATCCCAATGAGCTTACTAGCCTGATTCTATTACTGTCTGTCTAGGAGTCTCTATCAGTGAGAAAGCCATAGTACAATCTGCAGGAAGAATGGTGAGCGGTGATATTGTTAACTAGTAGAGAAGAGAAGAATTGGAGAAAACGACCATATAGAATCCATATTGTTCAAGGTTTACGAAGGTGGAGTGATCTCATTTTGCTAAAGCCAACAGTTCCTTCTCTGAAGGAACCACAGAGTGTAGAAGAAAGGTCACAAGTAACGGTTTGCCCTGTGTGACTTTAGCATGTCACCCATCTGCTGTGGGCCTCAGGTTATCTATCTGGTAGATAAAAGAGGCCATTAAAGAGCTAAAATGTTTTCAGCACTAGAATTTTATAGTTCTCTTTAACATCTTTAAATAGAAAAATGTCAGTCACTTGTATTTAAACACAGAATCCAAAGACTCCAAAACTAAATGTCAAGCAAGATGTTTGATCTTGTTCAGTCTCAATTTTTCAAGGGCATACATGCATTCTGTGTCTTTTTATTTCCAAAATAAATGTCTTTTCTATGCAAACACTGAAGTATTTTCAGAGCACTAATTAAATCTTTTGCAGATAAAAGTAGTAGGAAAATTCACTCAAGTACCAAAGAGAAGATGCCCCAGCAGTGAGGCAGTACCTACTCATTGTGAAAATCAGAATTAAAATTCCAGTTTTCTTTTAGCAAATATGTGGAATTAATGACCCTTCTAACATAGGTACAGGAAACCCATTTCTCCTCCCAGCTGTGTTGCAATGCTGTGCACAGTCCACAGGGGGAAAGAAGAAAACAGATCAACAGGAAATACAAAGATAGCAAGCAAAACAGTTTCAACAGTTGCCAAGAATGTGCCTCAGGTGGCCAATGCAGGGTCTCTTGCTGGGTGAGTGAGAAAGACAAAACCAATAGGTGCCGTGTAATAAACACACTGGACGTGCCTCACAGCTCAGAGGAGCTTATTTACTGTCGTCCTGGATGTCTTGGCCTGGTTTGCATTCAAATTAGAGAGAGTTGTGTGCACATCAGTTATGGAGGGCAGTTCTAGCACAGAACTCATTGCCAAAGACCTGAGAAGCATTTTAAAGATGTATTATTTCTTGTGATTCCTTTTCAAGGGCCCTGAGAGTCTAACTTGTGTTAAACATCAGTTTACAGAGGCATGATGCTGGGAAATCATCTACGGCAATGAAAAGATGTGAAGTGGAGTCAGGCAAATGCTTGGATAGCTTAGAGGTCAATACAGCTACTGGAATAGTCATATCTTACTATATATTTTTTAAAAGTAATACATCTATTTCTGCAAGTAGAAGTTAGCACTGTTTGAGTAGCCCACTTCCAGTTAGCATTTTCATTTGAATTTCACAGAAACTTGCTGCTTCAAAAACTTGGGTAGATAACTCTATGCACAGACTGTCTTCTAAATACTCAGAATTGTCAAAAGGACATTTTCTCCTCAGGAACAGTTCCAAGCAAGGATTCCAAACAAGAGTTAGAAAATGTTTTACTAGCTCTTTGCCATAGTTATAGAAAAATCAGTCTGTAGTTACAAAGTGTTGGTTGGATTTTTTTTTCTTTATCCACAAAAGCTATAAAGGATTGCTAACATAGTTGTGGCTTTCACTCTTCCAAATAATTCCCAGTTCACTTGGAAATTTTTTTTTCCTTCAAAGGATCTTTTCCCTAACTTAGATTCTGCTATTTTGGATGATCCTTGTTTACTCAAGAGGAACACTTGAAGTTTCGCCATTCTCTCCATGATCCTCCAGTTGATTTTCACACTCTGCTTGTAGGCGGGATAAAGGAGGCTGTGATGAGCCCAGAGTCGTGGGGCGAAAGCCATATTTCACAGTCTCTGTTTTTCATCCATTGTTCTCACTCATGTGAGGGGCTTTCAGAATTATAACGTGCAAAATCTTGCTTTCTTCAGTCACAACTAAAGAACAGGGCAAATCCACTGGACTCTAATTCCTCCTTTCTTCTAAATTCTTTTTAGCACAAACATCTGTAAGGTTCACAGATGAAATGCACCCAGGTCTCCTGGTCTTACTCCCATAATTCTTTGTTGGGCAAAATCTCTCATCCAGGCATTTGTCTAGTCCTTAAACAGAGGAACAAATTTTTCTAAATAGACTGGGGATCTGCACAGTAAGCCAACAGAGTCCCTCAACTTCATCATCAACAACAAAGAAACTTTAAGTAGAAGAACTTGTAATTTGTTTTTCATCCTTCACTAGGCAAGAAAGTAACAGAAAAGATATCTACTGACTACTGGCCGGTCTTACACAGGAAATGGTCATAAAAGTTACCAATATTATTTTTTTCCTATAAGAAAGGATAAATGAAAATATAAAACTAGGCAATATGAAGATTAAGCCTCCAGAAGAAATATTCCAAGTGCAAGATCTCTACAATAACAAAAGTAAAACATCTTTGACAAAAATTGAAAATGATCTGAATCAAATTGTCCATTATATACCATGTTCATAGATGTAAAAAGTCAATAATGCAAAATATCACTTTTCAAAATGATCTAAACAGTCAATTTGATCCTCTTTAAAATCCAAGTGTCCTTTATTTTTCTGTGTAGAGATTGACAAGCTAAAACTAAATTTTTATAGAAAAATGAAGGATCATTAATAATAAGGCAATTTTAAAGATTCATATTGGAAAATTGCATTGCCATGTATCAACCCTTATTATAAAGCTACATTGATTAAAATAGTGTGATACTGTCATGGAGAGTTGACAAATATACAAATAGAATAGAAAGTCTACAAATAAACCCACACATTCATTATGGTGTCTTGACTTATGACAAAATCAATGGCTTATGGACTATAGAAAGTTTTTTCAATAAGTAATGTGGAGCCAATTGAGTACCCATATGGAAAAAATAAGATTTGACTGCTACTGCACTCATTGAAAAATCAAGTCTAAGTGACTGGTAAATCTGAATGTGAGAAGTAAAATAATACAGCTTCTGTACATAGGAGTAGCATAGGAGACAATCTTTGTGACCTTGGAGTAGATACATATTTCTTAAAGAGACAATGCAAAGATATTGTTGAATTTCTGTCCTTCAATTTTTAACTGAGAACAGAAGTTCTCACTATTTAAGAGACTGACAGTGCACATTATTAATTATTGAAATGCATAGATCCTACAAAAGATTCATATCCAAAATATTTTTTAAATCCTAAACTTGAAAAAAAGATAATAGAGAAGTGACTAAAAGAGATGAACTTCAAAAAAATTAAAGTTAACATTGCACAAAGGTATTATATACACCTCATAATGACTAACATTTATAAACAACATCAAAAGAACCTAGAACTCATGCATTCTTGTTGTGAATATAAATTGATAGAACAATTTGGAACCTATTTGGAGTAACTCCTAAGGTTGAGCAGTCACATCCCTATGGCCCCATTAGTTCACTGTCTATCAATGTGACTAAAAGACTGTTGTGTGTATTGAAAAATATGCACAATGATATCCATAAAGGTACTGTGTGTAATAGCCCCAGTGTTATTGTCCATAAACAGTGCCATAGACCACTGTATAATCACATTACAAAAGGCTACCCAGTCTAGAAAATGAAGACATTCTGGCTACCAAACACAGCAACACAATGTTGAGAGAAAGAAGCCTGATAAAGATTACATGCTGTTGATGTCATTTGTATAAGGTTCAAAATAGGAAGAAGACAGGAGTAAGGTTTGGGAGAAAACTCGTGGTGATATGAAGTGACTATGAAGAGGAACCAGGAGATTTCCTGAGGAGCTGGAAATGTTCTATTTTTTGATGGATGGTGATAACATGAAAACCTTCACTTTTTCAAAATTCATCAGTTTGCACTTATGACTTGTCAGCTTCTCTTTATGTATGTATTTTTAAAAAATAAAACAATCTGATAGTTGTTAGAGAAGCAACTATGACAACTGTCTTTGGGGTTCTATAAAATAATGCCTGCAATTTCCTAATGAAAAGTACTGAATAAACTGATTTGAGACATCTATATACTTTTTGTTTAAATTTTTTATTTTATATTAGAGCATAGCTGATTTAACATTGTTGTGATAGTTTTTTCAGGTTTACAGTGAAGGGTCTTGGCCATACATATACATGTATCCATTCTTCCCTAAACTCCCCTCCCATTCAGACTGACACCTAACATTGAGCAGCCTTCCCTGTGCTATACGTAGGTCCTTGTTGGTTATCCTTTTAAATATAGCAGTGTGTATATGTCCATCCCAAACTCCCTAACTTTCCCTTCTCCCCATATATATTTCTTAGCAGTCAATGCATGCCTATTCCATAAACTAAATCATAGTTGAATTTAGCAGTAATCTCTTTACATGAGTGTATTAGTTTCCTATGGCTGCTGGAACAAATTACCACAGTCTCAGTTGCTTACAATACCAGTTTGTTCTCTTATGATTCTGGAAGCCAGAAGTCCCAAATCAGTTACTGGGCTAACACATGTTCCTTGGAAGAAAAGCTCTGACAAACCTAGTTCAGTTCAGTTCGGTCGCTCAGTCGTGTCCGACTCTTTGCGACCCACATGAATCGCAGCACGCCAGGCCTCCCTGTCCATCACCAACTACCAGAGTTCACTCAGACTCACGTCCATCGAGTCAGTGATGCCATCCAGCCATCTCATCCTCAGTCGTCCCCTTCTCCTCCTGCTCCCAATCCCTCCCAGCATGAGAGTCTTTTCCAATGAGTCAGCTCGTCACATGAGGTGGCCAAAGTACTGGAGTTTCACCTTTAGCATCACTCCTTCCAAAGAACACCAGGGCAGATCTCCTTCAGAATGGACTGGTTGGATCTCCTTGCAGTCCAAGGGACTCTCAAGAGTCTTCTCCAACACTGCAGTTCAAAAGCATCAATTCTTCGGCGCTCAGCCTTCTTCACAGTCCAACTCTCACATCCATACATGACCACAGGAAAAACCATAGCCTTGACTAGACGGACCTTTGTTGGCAAAGTAACGTCTCTGCTTTTGAATATGCTATCTAGGTTGGTCATAACTTTCCTTCCAAGGAGTAAGCGTCTTCTAATTTCATGGCTGCAGTCACCATCTGCAGTGATTTTGGAGCCCCCAAAATAAAGTCTGACACTGTTTCCACTGTTTCTCCATCTGTTTCACATGGAGTGATGGGACCGGATGTCATGATCTTCGTTTTCTGAATGTTGAGCTTTAAGCCAACTTTTTCACTCTCCTCTTTCACTTTGATCAAAAGGCTTTTTAGTTCCTCTTCACTTTCTGCCATAAGGGTGGTGTCATCTGCATATCTGAGGTTATTGATATTTCTCCCGGCAATCCTGATTCCAGCTTGTGCTTCTTCCAGTCCAGCGTTTCTCATGATGTACTCTGCATAGAAGTTAAATAAGCAGGGTGACAGTATACAGCCTTGACGTACTTTTCCTATTTGGAACCAGTCTGTTGTTCCATGTCCAGTTCTAACTGTTGCTTCCTGACCTGCATACAGATTTCTCAAGAGGCAGGTTAGGTGGTCTGGTATTCCCATCTCTTTCAGAAATTTCCACAGTTTATTGTGATCCACACAGTCAAAGGCTTTAGCATAGTCAATAAAGCAGAAACAGATGTTTTTATGGAACTCTCTTGCTTTTTCCATGATCCAGCAGATGTTGGCAATTTTATCTCTGGTTCCTTTGCCTTTTCTAAAACCAGCTTGAACATCAGGGAGTTCATGGTTCACATATTGCTGAAGCCTGGCTTGGAGAATTTTGAGCATTACTTTACTAGCGTGTGAGGTGAGTGCAATTGTGCGGTAGTTGGGCATTCTTTGGCATTGCCTTTCTTTGGGATTGGAATGAAAACTGACCTTTTCCAGTCCTGTGGCTGACAAACCTAGACAGCATGTTAAAAAGCAAAGACATTAGTTTGCCAACAAGGGTCTGTATAGTCAAAGCTATGGTTTTTCCAGTAATCATGTATGAATATGAGAGCTGGACCGTGAAGAAGGCTGAACGCCAGATAATTGATGTTTTTGAACTGTGGTGTTGAAGAGGACTCTTGACAGTCCCTTGGACAGCAAGGAGATCAAACCAATCAATTTAAAGGAAACCAGTCCTGAATTAGTAGGACTGATGCTGAAGCTGAAGCTCCAATACCTTGGCCACCTGATGTGAAGAGCCAACTCACTAGAAAAGACCCTGATGCTGGGAAGGATTGAAAGCAGTAGGAGAAGGGAGTAATAGAGGAGAAGATGGTATCACTGACTCAATAGACATGAGTTTCAACAAGCTCCGATAGATGGTGAAGGACAGGGAAACCTGGCATGCTACATGCAGTCCATGAGGTTGCAAAGACTCAGACACGACTGAGTGACTGAACAACAGCAATGTCAAAGTGTCAGCCAGGAACTTTTCCTCTATCACTAAAGTTAAACCTCTTCTCTTTAGTTATATCACCTTCTTTTCTCTCTCTGTAATTCCTTATGCTTCCCTCTCTTAAGAACATGCGTGATTCCATTTAAGGCCTATGAATTCCATGAATAATCTCCCTGTCTCAATGAGCCTTTGCTTAATCATAACTGTGAAATTCTTATGGCCAAACAAGGTAAAGGTCACAGATTCCAGGGATGTGGACCAGAACACCTCTGGAGGCGGAATTCGGCCTCTACACTGAGCAAGTTGGGGAGAGAAAAATCCAGACAATATTCAGGAAACGTATCACACCAGAGCATTTAAATCACTAAGATAATAGATCTTCTAGACTTTTAGCAGTATACTAAATGCTGCTATTGCTGAAAAATACATGAAATTATATCAAAATTCTGAGTGAATAGAAATTAGAAATCCAGTATTCTATTCATACTAAGTTAAATAAGTGAAATCAAAATGTAATAAATTTTTTTAACTAAGCAAAAATTTATAAATTTTCTAAAATATATATTATACATACCATATATATATATATATACAAAAGCTTTTCTACTACACTTGAGAAAGAACAACAAAAAAAGAGAAATTGGAAAACATAAATGAAATGGAAACACTGAATATGACAGAAAGTGAAGAGACACTAAAAAGCCTCTTGATGAAAGTGAAAGAGGAGAGTGAAAAAGTTGGCTTAAATCTCAACATTCAGAAAACGAAGATCATGGCATCTGGTCCCATCACTCCATGAGAAACAGATGTAGAAACAGTGGAAACAGTGTCAGACTTTATTTGGGGGGCTCCAAAATCACTGCAGATGGTGACTGCAGCCATGAAATAAAAAGATGCTTACTCCTTGGAAGGAAAGTTATGACCAACCTAGATAGCATATTCAAAAGCAGAGACATTACTTTGCCAACAAAGGTCCGTCTAGTCAAGGCTATGGTTTTTCCAGTCGTCATGTATGGATGTGAGAGTTGGACTGTGAAGAAGGCTGAGCACCGATGAATTGATGCTTTTGATCTGTAGTGTTGGAGAAGACTCTTGAGAGTCCCTTGGACTGCAAGGATATCCAACCAGTCCATTCTGAAGGAGATCAGCCCTGGGATTTCTTTGGAAGGAGTGATGCTAAAGCTGAAACTCCAGTACTTTGGCCACATCATGCAAAGAGTTGACTCACTGGAAAAGAATCTGATGCTGGGAGGGATTGGGAGCAGGAGAGAAGGGGACGACTGAGGATGAGATGGCTGGATGGCATCACAGACTCGATGAACGTGAGTCTGAGTGAACTCCGAGAGAAGGTGATGGACAGGGAGGCCTGGTATGCTGCGATTCATGGGGTCACAAAGAGTCGGACACGACTGAGCAACTGAACTGAACTGAACTGAGGTTTGTCTTAGCTTTTCTTCCAAAGAGCAAGTGTCTTTTTAAATTTCATGGCTGAGGTCACCATGTGCAGTGATTTTGGAGCCCAAGTAAATAATGTTCGCCACTGTTTCCACTGTTTCTCCATCTATTTCCCATGAAGTGATGGGACTGGAAGCCGTGATCTTCGTTTTTTGAATGCTGAGTTTTAAGCCAGCTTTTTCACTCTCCTCTTTCACTTTCATCAAGAGGCTCTTTAGTTCCTCTTCATTTCTGCCATAAGGGTGATGTCATATGCATATCTTAGGTTATTGATAATTCTGACAATCTTGATTCCAGCTTGTGCTTCACCCAGCGTGGCATTTCTCATGATGTACTCTGCATATAAGTTAAATAAGCAGGGTGACAATATACAGCCGTGATTTACTCCTTTCCCAATTTGGAACCAGTCTATTGTTCCATCCCCAGTTCTAACTGTTGCTTCCTGACCTGCATACAGATTCCTCAGGAGGTAGATCAGGTGGTCTGGTATTCCCATCTCTTGAAGAATTTTCCACAGTTTGTTGTGATCCACACAGTCAAAGGCTTTGGCATAGTCAATACACCAGAAGGAGATGTTTTTCTGGAACTCTCTTGGCTTTTTCAATGATCCAGTGGTTGTTGCCAATTTAATCTCTGGTTCCTCTGCCTTTTTAAATCCAGCTTGAACATCTGGAAGTTCACGGTTTATGTGCTATTGAAGCCTAGCTTGGAGAATTTTGAGCTTTACTTTGAGATGAGTTCAGTTGGGCAGTAGTTTGAGCATTCTTTGGCATTGCCTTTCTTTGGGATTGGAATGAAAACTGACCTTTTCCAGCCCTGTGGCCACTGCTGAGTTTTCCAAGTTTGCTGGCATATTCAATCCACACTTTCAAAGCATCATTTTTAGGATAGCTCAACTGGAATTCCATCACCTCCACTAGCTTTGTTTATAGGTATTCTTCCTAAAGCTCACTTGACTTTCCATTCCAGGATGTCTGGCTCTAGGTGAGTGGTCACACCATCATCATTATCTGGGTCATGAAGATCTCTTTTGTACAGTTCTTCTGTGTATTCTTGCCACCTCTTCTTAATATCTTCTGCTTCTGTTAGGTCTATTCCATTTCTGTCCCTTATTGTGGCCATGTTACCATGAAATGTCCCCTTCGTATCTCTAATTTTCCTGAAGGGATCTCTAGTCTTTCCCATTCTATTGTTTTCCTCTATTTATTTGCATTGTTTATTGAGGAAGGCTTTCTTACTTCTCCTTGTTATTCTTGGAACTCTGCATTCAAATGGGTGTATCTTTCCTTTTTCTTTTGCCTTTCACTTTTTTTTCTTTTCTCAGCTATTTTTAAGTCATCCTCAGACAACCATTTTGCCTTTTGCATTTCTTTTTCTTGAGGATGGTCTTGATCACTGCCTCCTGTACAGTGTCAGGAACCTCCATCCATAGTTCATCAGTCACTCTGTGTATCAGATCTAATCCCTTGAATCTATTTGTCACTTCTACTGTATAATCATAAGGGATTTGATTTAGGTCATCCCTGAATGGTCTAGTGGTTTTCCCTACTTTCTTCAATTTAAGTCTGAATTTGGCATTAAGGAGCTCATGATCTGAGCCACAGTCAGCTCCTGGTCTTGTTTTTGCTGGCTGTATAGATCTTCTCCATCTTTGGCTGCAAAGAATATAATCAGTCTGATTTCAGTGTTGACCATCTGGTGATGTCCATGTGTAGTTTTCTCTTGTGTTGTTGGAAGAGGATGTTTGCTATGACCAGTGTGTTCTCTTGGCAAAACTCTGTTAGCCTTTGTCCTGCTTCATTTTGTACTCCAAGGCCAAATGTGCCTGTTACTGCAGGTATCTCTTGACTTCCTACTTTTGCTTTCCAGTCCTCTATAATAAAAAGGACATCTTTTTTGGGTGTTAGTTCTAGAAGGTCTTGTAGGTCTTCATAGAACCTTTCAACTTCAGCTTCTTCAGCATTACTGGTTGATTACATTCATTCTTACTCAATCTCAAGTCAGGAACTAAATGACATTTAACATTAAATATTCATCATCACATTTCAGTTTGCCTGGTTTCAGATCCTCTCTGCCAGTCTCTCTCTCCATCTACAGCCCTGCCACTGGGACTCGAGCAAGTGGTGTTCTTGCCTAAGCACTCTTGCTTTGGCCACTGACCCATCCTACTTTTGGTGGACATTTCAACTCTCTAAGCAGCAGCTATTCATGAAGAATGTAAAGTGGTTCCAACATCAGATGTTTTCCAGATTTGAACTTTGTCTCTGCTAATTGCCTGTTAAATAATATTTATCATGTTACCGGTCTCTAAATTTTAGTGACTAACCGTGTGATAAGATAATACTGTCTATTTCTCAGAGCTGTTATAGCAATTAAATTAAAAACTGTATGTAAAATGAGCTGTCACAGAGTGGCCAGTCAATAAATGGTGACTTTGTCATTATGGTCGAAGAGCTTTCTGACTTGGGGTATATAGTTATAACAGTAAAGTTCCATTTTCAGCAATTTCACATCAAAGTTGTTTTGATGTGATTTTTTTCAATTCAGCCTGCTGTTATTAATCATCTATGATATGTGAAGACCTTGGCGTTGTAGGAGATGACATTACCAAATGGAATCAACCCTTCTTGATAAGCTCATGATCTGGTGGGGGAAGCAGGTATGTCAAACAGGTGATGACAATATGTGGTGATTAGAGCTACAAAATCAAGGTAATTTGAGTATGGCATTTGATATAAAGGAATGATTAATTTTGTGAAATGTGACAGCATGATGATTAGATTAAAGCTTCTTATTTATTTAAGTACAGCATCAGTTCCCTATTGCTGCCATAACAAATTACCACTAATTTGGTGGCTTGAAATAACATATTTGTTCTCTTTAAAAATCTGTTGGGACTTCCTTGCTGGTCCAGTGGTTAAGACTCTGAGCCTCCACTGCAAGGGTTCAATCCCTGGTCAGGGAAGTTCCACATGCCATGTGAAGTGAAAGTCGTTCAGTCGTGTCTGACTCTTTGTGACCCCATGGACTGTAGCCTGCCATGCTCCTCTGTCCATGGAATTCTCCAGGCCATTATCCTTGAGTAGGTAGCTGTTTACTTTTCCAGAGGATCTTCCCAACCCAGGGATCGAACCCAGGTCTCCTGCATTGCAGGCGGATTCTTTCCCATCTCAGCCACCAAGGATGCCTCCACATGCTACGTGGGGTGGCCAAAGAATAGACAAAAACAAAAACAAATTTATTTCCTTAAAGTTTTGGGAGCCAGAAATCTGAACCAAGTCCTCTGGGGCTAAAGTCAAGATGCTGGCCTGGCTGGATCCTTCAGGAGGCTCCAGAGAGAATCCATTCTTTCCGGAGGATGCCTATATTTGATTGGCAGCTGTTTTACTCCAGCCTCTGTGTTTCTGTTGTCACATTGCCTTCTTCAGCTTTGGCTCTTCTTTACCTTCTCATGGGGACCCTTATGATTACATTGGGCTGACCTTGGATAATTCAGGATAATCCCCCATCTGAAGATGTTTAATTTAATTACATCTGCAAAGTCCTGTTTTCCATGTAAAGTCTCATAGTCACAGATACTATCTTCCTAGAGAGGAGAAGGATGGGCAGAATAGGAAAGTTGAAATGCTTATCAGATTTAACAATTTAAGAGGTGTGATGGCTTAATGGTTTTCAGAAACCTTTGAGTTTCTCTAGAACAATCCATATTTCACAGGACAAGCTTGAGGCTCAAAGAAATCCCACATGGCAGCAACTCATCCTGGCTTTTAATAAACAAATGGTGCTCCCAAGGATATGTGATAAAGTGTGGTGGGGAGGATTTTGAGCATAAACTACTAGCACATGAAATGAGCAAAAATGTATGGTAGTTTGAACATTTCTTGGCATTGCCCTTCTTTGGGATTGGAATGAAAACTGAGATGGTTAGATAGTATCCCCAACTCAATGGACATGAATTAGAGCAAACCTGGGAGATAGTGAAGGATTGGGGAGCTTGGGGTGCTGCAGTCCATGGGGGTCTCAAAAGTTGGATGTGACTTAGGGGATGAACAACAACAGTGGGAAGAACTCAGATATACCTTGGGGAGATTTTATTTGTAAAGAATCAGACCAAATAATCAATGAAACTTGAGATTTTCTTCGGATTCAGGAATCTCATCATTAATTTTAAGTTCTCTAAAGAGAGTCTTAAATTGAAGAAACTAGGGAAAAATCACTAGACCAACAGGTATGGCTTAAATCCCTTATGATTATACAGTGGAAGTGACAAATAAATTCAAGGGATTCGATCTGATAGACAGAGTGCCTGATAAACTATGGACGGAGGTTTGTGACATTGTACACGAGGCAGAGATCAAGACCATCCCCAAGGAAAAGAAAAGCAAAGAGGCAAACTGGTTGTCTGAGGAGGACTTAAAAATAGCTGAGAAGAGAAGTGAAAGGCAAAGGGTAGATATATCCATTTGAATGCAGAGTTCCAAAGAATAGCAAGGAGAGAGAAGAAAGCCTTCCTCAGTGAACAGTGCAAAGAAACAGAGGAAACCAACAGAATGGGAAAGTAGAGATCTCTTCAAGAAAAGTAGAGATACCAAGGGAACATTTCATGCAAAGATGGGTACAATAAAGGACAGAAATGGTATGGACCTAACAGGGGCAGAAGGTATTAAGAAGAGGGGGCAAGAATACACAGAACTGTACAAAAAGATCTTCACAACCCAGATAATCACGATGGTGTGATCACTCACCTAGAGCTGGATATCCTGGAATGTGATGTCAAGTGGGCCTTAGAAAAAGCATCACTATGAACAAAGCTAGTGGAGGTGATGGAATTCCAGTTGAGCTATTTTAAATCCTAAAAGATGATGCCGTGAAAGTGCTGCACTCAATTTGGCAGCAAACTTGGAAAACTCAGTAGTGGCCCCAGGAGTGGAAAAAGTCAGTTTTCATTCCGATCCCAAAGAAAGGCAATGCCAAAAATGCTCAAACTACCACACCATCGCACTCATCTCACACGCTAGCAAAGTAATGCTCAAAATTTTCCAACCCAGGCTTCAACAGTACGTGAACTGTGAACTTCCAGATGTTCAAGCTGGATTTAGAAAAGGCAGAGGAGCCAGAGATCAAATTGCCAACATCCTTTGGATCATCAAAAAAATCAAGAGAGTTCCAGAAAAACATCTTCTGGTTTATTGACTATGCCAAAGCCTTTGACTGTGTGGATCACAACAAACTGTGGAAAATTCTTCAAGAGATGGGAATACCAGACCACCTTACCGACCTCCTGAGAAATCTGTATGCAGGTCAAGAAGCAACAATTAGAATGAACATGGAACAGCAGACTGATTCCAAATTGGAAAAGGAGTACGTCACGGCTGTATATTATCACCCTGCTTATTTAACTTATATGCAGAGTACATCATGCGAAATGCCAGGCTGGATGAAGCACAAGCTGGAATCAAGATTGCTGGGAAAATTATCAATAACCTCAGATATGCATATCACACCACTCTTATGGCAGAAAGCAAAGAAATGAGGAGCCTCTTGATGAAAGTTAAGAGAGTGACAAAATTGGCTTAAAACTCAACATTCAGAAAACGAAGATCATGGCATCTGGTCCTATAACTTCATGGCAAATAAATGGGGAAACAATGAAAACAGTGACAGAGTTTATTTTTGGAAACTCCAAAATCATTGTAGATGGTGACTATAGCCATTAAAAGACGCTTGTTCCTTGGAAGCAAAGCTATGACCAACCTAGACAGCATATTATGAAGCAGAAACATTACTTTGTCAACAAAGGTTCATTTACTCAAAGCTATGATTTTTCCTGTAGTCATGTATGGATGTGAGATTTGGACCTTAAAGAAAGCTGAGTGCTGAAACATTAGTGCTTTTGAACTGTGGTGTTGCAGAAGACTCTTGAGAGTCCCTTGGCCTGCAAGGAGATTCAACCAGTCCATCCTAAAGGAAATCAGTGCTGAATATTCATTGGAAGAGCTGATACTGAAGCTGAAACTCCAACCCTTTGGCCATCTGATGCGAAGAACTGACTCATTGGAAAAGACCCTGATGCTGGAAAAGATTGAGGGCAGGAGGAGAAGGGGACAACAGAGGATGAGATGGTTGGATGGCATCACCAAATCGATGGACATGAATTTGAGTCAGCTCCAGGATTTGGTGATGGTCAGGGAAGCCTGGCATGCTGCAGTCCATGGGGTCTCAAAGAGTCAGACACAACTGAACAACTGAACTGAACTGAACTGCAAGAGAGTCTTACCATAGAATCTTCATCTCCTCATTCTGAGTAAGACTGAATGTCCACAGTAGGGTGATACTCACTGGTGTTCAGTTCCTTCTCCCTCAGGTGGATCTGTTCATTTCCAGCCTTCCTTTTCCTAGTCTTGCTTAGATTTCTCAGTATAGGTGAGGGTACATGTTTTGTCATTTTGCAGGTAAAATGAAGGGGTTTTTCTGGTCTAAAAAAATCATAGTTTTTTTTTTATTATAAAAGACAGAAAGTGTTGGCACCATATTTTCTCCAAACACTGTTCAGTTCAGTTCAGTCGCTCAGACATGACTATGCCAAAGCCTTTGCCTGTATGGATCACAATAAACTGTGGAAAATTCTGAAAGAGATGAGAATACCAGTCCACCTGACCTGTCTCTTGAGAAACCTATATGCAGATCGGGAAGCAACAGTTAGAACTGGACATGGAACAACTGACCGGTTTCAAGTAGGAAAAGGAGTACGTCAAGACTGTATATTGTTACCCTGCTTATTTAACGTATATGCAGAGTACATCATGAGAAACGCTGGGCTGGAAGAAGCACAAGCTGGAATCAAGACTGCCGGACTGTTAACGCAATATAAAACAAAGGAAAATATTCCTCAAGATTGTATTCTCATAAATGCAACTGTCATTATGTATATTGCCAGCAGATGGCACTGCATCATTAAAAATGGTTGAGTACCCATTAGCCCAAGAGAGGTTGTTCCACTCTTGAGAGATCCATAGACTAAACATGAGTTTATGGATCTCTTTCTGTGTGCAAGTTTCTTCTTCAGACTCTGAGTTATACTGGTAAATAAACAGACATAAACTCTGCTTTAATGGATAATATTCTAGTGGAGTAGCATGCATAAGTGTGGAAGAAGAGAGAATTGTCCAAGCTTGTCTTTTTTAAAATTTCATCTCACTCTTTCTCAACTCCTTAAAAGTCACTTTTCTGAAAGAAAATTCTGTAGTGAAAAGAAGGAAAACAAAAGACAGCTAGAATCCTTATATAAACAGGAAGATCTTCTGGAGAAGAAAATGGCCCACTCCAATATTCTTGCTTGGGAAATCCCATGGACAAGGGAGCCTGGTGGGCCATAGTTCATAGGGTCACGGAGTTGGACATGACACACATGTGTCATGTGTGTGTGTGACACACACACACAACCAGTAACAGTTAGATGCAAGTCAGTTGATGAAATACTTTCTCAAATATTTCACCACAGTGATTCTCTGAGTGACAAATTCAGGGCTGAAAATTTTCTAGTCCTTATCTTGTTACTGACTCTTTGTGTGTGGTTAATCAAATTCATTCAATCCCTCTGGGGCTTAATTTATTTTTCTGTAAAATCTAAGGCATTAGATGTGGTAAGTAGGTTCAAATATTTTTACCCAGTGGAATAGTTTTAAAAATCTTACTGAAGAGTTCAGTGGGCTTCCCAGGTGGCACTTGTGGTAAGTATTCCACCTGCCAATGCCGGAGACATAGGAGACCTGGGTTCAGTCCCCGAGTTGGGAAGATCTGCTGGAGAAGGGAATGGCTGCCCATGCCAGTATTCTTACCTGGAGAATCCTATGGACAGAGAAGCCTGGCGTGCTAGAGTCCATGGGGTCGCAAAGAGTTGGACACCACTGAGCATCTAAGCTAGAGTTCAGTAAGTAAAATAAAGGAACAAGCTTGAGTTGAAAGAGTTTGTTCCTCTTGAGCTTCTGTCTTTCTCCTCTAGAATCTTCAGCCTCCTCAGAACACAGTTTGGAAACTACTGCCCTGAGTGAGCTTATAAAGACCCTCCAGCTCTAAATCTCCATTATTCCCCAAATGTATCGAATCAAATATGAGAGAGTAATAATCTCAAAAAGGACTTTTGGACTCTGAGGGAGAGGGAGAGGGTGGGATGATTTGGGAGAATGGCATTGAAACATGTATACTATCATGTAAGAAATGAAGCGCCAGTCTATGTTCAATACAGGATACAGGATGCTTGAGGCTGGTGCACGGGATGATCCAGGGAGATGATATGTGGTGGGAGGTGGGAGGGGGCTTTGGCATTGGGAAATCGTGTACACCTGTGGCTGATTCATGTCAATGTATGGCAAAACAAATACAGTAGTGTAATGTAGAATAAAGTATTAAAAAAATAAATGATTATTTTACCCCAAAAAAAAAAAAGTGCTTGATGCTTGGTTTAAAAAAAATGCTAGATTCTGAAGATTATGACAAATTGGTGCCATCAGCCATGAAGAACAAAGAGAAAATGATATTTAAAGCATTTTCAGCCTTTGCAACACAATTTCTTCTGAATGAAGACGTTATCTTTGTGCTTGACACACACTCAGCCAGGTCTTAGCTGCTAATATCCTTTGGCACAGATCGCAGAGGTGTGCCCACAGAGAACACTGGCTCCCCTGCATTAAAAGATCAAACGCAGGCTTTGGGCTGGTAAGTGCCCAAAGCCAAAGGTGGTATGGCTTACTGCTGAGTCACGGTGGATGGAGCCAAAGGATTCTGGAAACCACTCAGACACACAGCCACAGGCAGTGATGGGAAGGGCGACTTAAGGTCAAAGGACTAGGGGCGGCTGGCTACCTCCAGACCTGAGAAATCATCTCCCTGGGCTTCATCCCTGCTTCATCACCTTGGGCAAGTTTATCTGGTTCCTAAATTGTGTAAAGAATTTTGGTTAATAACAATAACTATCTCCTAGGCATGATAAGGCAATGGCACCCCCACTCCAGTACTCTTGCCTGGAAAATCCCATGGACAGAAGAGCCTGGTGGGCTGCAGTCCATGGGGTCGAAAAGAGTTGGACACGACTGAGCGACTTCTTTCACTTTTCACTTTCATGCATTGGAGAAGGAAATGGCAGCCCACTCCAGTGTTCTTGCCTGGGAATCCCAGGGATGGCGGAGCCTGGTGGGCTGCCATCTCTGGGGTCGCACAGGGTCGGACACGATTGAAGCGACTTAGCAGCAGCAGCAGCAGCAGCAGCAGCAGCAGCAGCAGGCATGATAAGATCTAATAGTACAAATAACAGGGCTAAGTAAATACCAAGTAAAAGTTCCACGGTCTTTACCAGCTTCTGTGCTTTGAGGGGGAGAGAAGGGGAAAGTATAATTGCTTTAAAATGTTGTTTTCGTTTCTGCTGTTCAACAAAGTGAATCAGCCATATGTCTGTGTACCTCCCTCCCACTTGAACCTTCCACCAACCCCCTCTAGCCATCAGAGGGCACCGAGCTGAGCTCCCGGTGCTATCCAGCAGCTTCCCACTAGCTATCCAGTTTACACCACACAGTAGGCAGTGTATACATCTCCCGGATTCTTGCAAGCACCTCCAGGCTGGGTTCCTCACGCTTGTCACCGTCTAATCCTTCTCCACGGACTGTATGACCTTTAATTGCCCTTTGGGTCACATCACTCCATTTTTAAAACCCTTCAGTGACTACCCTTTGCAGTTGAGAGACAACCAGATTTCTCACGCTAACCCCCAAACCATCCATGGCCTCCCGTGTCCACCCTCCAACCTTAATTTGCCACTTGCTGACCACACTCCAGCCACACTTGCGTCCTGTCAGTTCCCAGAACAGCCCAAGCCTTTGCCATGCCTTAGAACTCTCATGCTAACTGCTTCTTTTCCCAGAACACACTGACTTTTCCTAAAGTCTCAGCTAAAACATTTTTCCTCAGAGAAGTCTTCTCTGACCACTCTATCAAAATTATGAAGACTAAAGTGTGCTTTATTCCATCGCACAGAGATTGGAAAATTTTGACCCAGGAACCAAACCAGCCCCATTATCATGTTTTTGTTTTTTAACCTTAATATAAAATTTTACTGGAACACAGGCTGTGTATCACTTCTGGCTGCTTTGGTGCTACAATGGCTGAGTTGGATAGTTTCAAAGTTTAAACTTTTACTATCTTACCTTTACATAAAATATCTATAGACCCCTGGTCTGGTGTATGAATTTATTCCTTTCACTACACCAATCACATTGGCAACATGCCCTATTTCTTTACTTGTTCATTGTTTCTCTCCATGAGGCTGAAGGCCTTTCCCATCTTAGATTCTATTTCTAGTACAGTACCTAAAAAAATTTATATATACATATATAATCATGATATATATATGTGTGATATTGTGAATTACATTGTTTGAAGGAAACAATACTTAGTGGAGAAAAATAATAGAAGCCAGACTCTCCATCACTTACCATGTCCAAAATGCAATCAATAAGGACCAAAAAAATGGAATACATTCTCAACAGGAAACAAAGTAGGGAGTTGCGTTCTGGCTTTTTTGTTTGTGTGGCATGAGGGGAAAAACAGAATTTAAGATATACATGTGATTAAAGTTATGGCTCCCAATCGCCGAGGAATCGGTGAATGGCAGTCAACTTGAAGGAAAGTGGAAACTGAGAAAGTGTGACTTCTTCGTAGTGAGATAGGAATTCATTTGCAGAATTCTTCATATCCCCTTCTTCAAACGAGCATGTCTCCCCACCATCCCCTCTACCCGAGTCTGTCTGTTTCTGATCGTGCTCCAGCCACCTATGAGTCTAGTTATTTTAAAGATCCTGTCTGCTGGTTACAGCATCTGCTTCATCTCTGAGTCTTGCTGAGTTGAGCTGTTGAGTTGAAGGAGACCTGTTTTTCCTGCACTTCCACACTAAGCCTTGGTCTATAGTTGATTCATGTCTTCACAGTGGGTCACCTTCTCCAGTCTTTTTTCCCCCATATTGTGTGGTATGTGGGATCTTAGTTCTCTGACCAAGGACTGAACCCATATCTCCCGCAGTGGACGTGTGGAAGCCCCCACCTTCCCTTGTTTTTAATTTTACATATCTCATAATTTTTTATCTAATGCCTAATATTGTGTGTAGGAGAGTCATAGAACTGAAGTAAACAGTGTTTATACCTGGCCATGGGCACATCTCCTCTTGTGTCTGGACAGTCGTGGTGGTGCATTGGGTTACTGTCATCAGTGATTGGGCTGTTGAGTTCTTTACATTGCTCTTCTCGCCTTCAATATAACACATCTTCAAAATCTTCCACAATGTTGTCTTCTGTCTTATAAGCATCTGCAGGAGGTTTGTGGGAATGAGCTTGCATGAGAGTGTAAACTTGGCTTGTATGGAGCTTGTGGATATTCTAAGTAGATATGCTAGTTCACACTTGGCCTTTAATAGGTGACTTTTTAGTTGCTTTTCTCTCAGCTCTTCTCATGGCAGCCACCTTCCTCCCAGGTTCTGCTGCTGATGAAATGGTCCATGTGCCCCATTCCTCCTCAAAGAGCCTTGTCATCCTTTGGACACCAATCCATTTGGCTGCAGCACAACCTCAGCTCTCTGACAGGTTCAGGAAAAGTTATAGTTTTATAGATTATCTGGCTTTTCTTATTATTAGGGTAAGAGATGATCTGTTACAATTTTCTACATCCTAAACAAAAGCAGAACTCAAGAATCTGCATTCTAAAATGCATGTTTACCCTATCCTCAGATGGGCAGAGATGATAAAACAACAATAATGCCAATAATTTTTTTAAGCAAGGTATTTGAACTGATTGTTTCTCAGTTGCTAAGTTGTGTTCAACTCTTTGAGACCCCATGGACTTTTTAATATTTAGCGTAATATTTTATAAGAATTTTAGTTTTACAAGCAAGTTGAAAGAATAGTATAAAGTATTTCTGTACATCTCTTAACCCAGATCCCCAAATGTCAACATCTTGCCATATTTGTTGTATGATTCAATCTGTCTTATTTTCTCTTCTATACATGATAGATGATAAACAATTTTTTTCTAAGCCATTTGAAAATAAGCTGTGAGTTGTAGACATTGTACGCATTTATTGATGAAAAGATATTCACATCTATGCTAAATATGAAGAATTTAGATTTTAGGGTGGCCCATGGGAAATATTATAATTTGGTCTTCACACTTCAACAATATTTTATAGTAAATTTTATTTCATTTTGCAAGATGAAGCACAATAAATTCTTAGAAGGGCTTAACACTTTCATACCTTCCTTCCTTCTCCCATACACAGTAGAAATAAGCTGGAAGGCTACATAAAAACATATTAACTATATATCTATCAGTTCAGTTCAGTTCAGTTGCTCAGTCATATACAACTGTTTGCAACCCCATGAATTGCAGCATGCCAGGCCTCCCTGTCCATTACCAACTCCCAGAGTTCACTCAGACTCACTTCCATTGAGTTGGTGATGCCATCCACCCATCTCATCCTCTGTCATCCCCTTTTTCTCCTGCCCCCAATCCCTCCCAGCATCAGAGTCTTTTCCAATGAGTCAATATTTCGCATGAGGTGGCCAAAGTACTACTGGAGTTTCAGCTTTAGCATCTTTCCCTCCAAAGTAATCCCAGGGTGGATCTCCTTCAGAATGGACTAGTTGGATCTCCTTGCAGTCCAAGAGACTCTCAAGAGTCTTCTCCAACACCACAGTTCAAAAGCATCAATTCTTCAGCACTCAGCTTTCTTCACAGTCCGACTCTCACATCCATACATGACCACTGGAAAAACCATAGCCTTGACCAAACGGACCTTTGTTGGCAAAGTAATGTCTCTGCTCTTGAATATGCTATCTAGGTTGGTCAAAACTTTCCTTCCAAGGAGTAAGCGTTTTTAATTTCATGGCTGCAGTCACCATCTGCAGTGGTTTTGGAGCCCAAAAAAATAAAATCTGACACTGTTTCCACTGTTTCCCCATTTATTTCCCATGAAGTGATGGGACTGGATGCCATGATCTTCGTTTTCTGAATGTTGAGCTTTAAGCCAACTTTTTCACTCTCCTCTTTCACCTTCATCAAGAGGCTTTTTTGTTCCTCTTCACTTTCTGCCATAAGGGTGGTGTCATCTGCATATCTGAGGTGATTGATATTTCTCCCGGCAATCTTGATTCCAGCTTGTGCTTCTTCCAGTCCAGCGTTTCTCATGATGTACTCTGCATAGAAGTTAAATAAGCAGGGTGACAATATACAGCCTTGATGTACTCCTTTTCTTATTTGGAACCAATCTGTTGTTCCATGTCCAGTTCTAACTGTTGCTTCCTGACCTGCATTTAGGTTTTTCAAGAGGCAGGTCAGGTGGTCTGGTATTCCCATCTCTTTGAGAATTTTCCACAGTTTATTGTGATCCACACAGTCAAAGGCTTTGGCATAGTCAATAAAGCAGAAATAGATGTTGTTCTGGAACTCTCTTGCTTTTTCCACGATCCAGCAGATGTTGGCAATTTGATCTCTGGTTCCTCTGCCTTTTCTAAAACCAGCTTGAACATCTGGAAGTTCACGTTCACGTACTGCTGAAGCCTGGCTTGAGAATTTTGAGCATAATAAAAACTGTGTATTTCCTCATGCTATTTTTTTTTGAACCCTTCCATTTTTCTGAATTTTTGTAATGAGCATTTACTATTTGTATTATTGAATCTTTGAATTTCTTCATATTTTCCACAGTCCCAGAAAAGAAAGAGGGGAGAGGAAGAAAGAGAGAGAGGGCCCTGAGATCTTCCCGGCTGTCTAGAAGCCATTCAGCATACCTGGATGGGGAAATTCCCAAGTTGTGTGAAAGTGTTAGTTGCTCAGTCATGTCCGACTCTGTGACTCCATGGACTGTAGCCTTCGGGTCTCCTCTTCCCATGGAATTCTCCAGGCAAGAATACTGGAGTGGGTAGCCGTTCCCTTCTCCAGAGATCTTCCCGACCCAGGGATTGAACCTGGGTCTCCTGCCTTGCAGGTGAGTTCTTTAACATCTAAGCCACCAAGGAAGCCAGCTAAGCCTCATAAGCTGCTACCTGCAGCCCTGGCACAATCTGGCTGCTGAAAGGGACACAGCTGTTCAGCTCTCCAGGCTTGACAATTCAGGGCTCATTTAAGATCTAGACTGGTGGCTAGACTCAGAGTCCATTCCTCTCATCCTCACAACACCCTAAGGCAAGAACCTCAGCTTCAAAGGCATAAGCTGAGTAAGATCAACACGTGATCTCACCCGATGGTGCCTCCAGTTGGAGCATCAAGACAATGAAGCACGTGTGAAAAGCTGCTACTGTCATGGGGCTGCCCAGATGAATTCGTGCAGACTTCCACAATAATTCAGATACTTACCGAGTGGATGTTTGTTCAGTGTAAAAACTCTGGAAGAATGCCAAGGACCACAAAGTCCACAATTTCCTTTTCTAGGGACAATTTCTTTATTAAATAGCACCAATGACAAGCCGGAATAAAGCCTTTTATGTACTGTCTCTCTTGCAGAAAAGTTATTCAAAGGCACATGCTGAGGCTTCTCCCACCACGCCTGTCCCCCAGTCTTGTAGAGAGATTTACACCCGACACCTGCCGTGCTAAACACATCCCAGGACTGCATGTTCCCCTAACAAAGCCACGTGTGAAGAGAGGAGTGAGTGTGGGGAAAGGAATGTCACACAGCTTAACTACTTGGTGGAGGAATAACTCAAGAGTACTGCAGTCTCAAGGGAGCTTTGTGATATATGGCTGACAAATGCCTGAAACTGAGTTCTCCAAGTCTCGCCATTCTATAGGACACCTGTTCTGAAGATGTTTTATAGACTGCGGGGAGCAGGGCGCGGGGAGGAACATGACATCATTTCTGAGAGGCCACACTGCTTCCTCTTTCCACTTTCCTTCAAGCCACACTTCACTCATTCATTCACTGAACATTTGAAGCCATGACTTCAGAAGTGCACATGTCATAAAAATTATTTGTCCAATCATGGCTCACAGATTGACAAAAAAGCAGTGTAGGATAGATTGTTAGATTCAGTTAAGCCAAATGCTTCTGGGAAGCAATGATTTGATCTCAAGTTAAATAGTCCTATTTATGAGCATGCCATTTTAAATACCAAATCTACCCTAAGCACCACCATCTTTTGAGTTTCCAGGATAGGCTGCCTGAAGAAGGAACATGGACTTTGCCTCATGTGTACCTCACCTCCAATCAGCTCTTTCAGAATTGTTTTTCAGATGAATTCAGGAGAAAAATAGCCAACACTAGCTCCTAAGGATAAAGACTGTGGCCACTTCAAAGAGAGCACTGGGATGGAACAGAACAATTGTTTTCTATGTTCAATATTCTTAAGTTCAGCCAACAGTGGAATAGTGCAAGAGTGAAGAGTATAGAGTTGGGTCCAGGCTGCTGGACTTGAACCCTAGGCTTGCCTTGTACCAGCTCTACCACCTGAGGTCTGTAAGTGATGACTCTGTCTGTACCAAGTGGTCTCATCTGTGAAACAATATCATCCTGTACGTTGTGAGACTTTCTGGTGGTCCTGGAGAAGGGGGCAACAGAGAATAAGATGGTTGTATGGCATCACTGACTCAATGGAAATGTGTTTGAGCAAACTCTGGGAGATGATGAAGGACAGGGAAGCCTGACACGCCGCAATCCATGGGGTCATAAAGAGCTGGACATAGTGAATGAACAACAACAGCATTGGTTTTGAAGAAGATAAATGAGTTAAGTTATAAAACTCTTGTAACAGGGCCTGATGCAGAGAAATACTTTATATCAATACTTGTTAGATAACAGCTGGGGCTTCTTATCTCTAACAAACATAATTAATTAGAGTTTGGATGTTCCTGATGAGTTGCCTAAACCATGGAGGGAAAGGGAAATATGCAGCAACCTTGGTGTTTTGCTTTTTCCTGTGTGTGTGTGTGTGTTTTATCCACTGTCTCACTGCTGCTTCATTCCTCTCCACTAATTCTCATATCAGTCATGTGTGGTTGGCCTTGTCTCTAGTGTTGAATGACAGAGTCACACTCACATTCCTGTTGCCAATAGCCAAGGCTGCTTCCCTGTCCCCTCCACCACAACCTCCAAAGATGCATACACACACCTGGAGCTAATCCTCAACTTCTCTTTTATAAGTATGATTTGGGGGATCAAGCAGATGGCTTTTAATAGCAGAGGATCTGTGACAGAAAATAGACCCAAAGGCCCAAAGTGGTTTTTGTTAGAATGATGTTATAATAAACTCTTCTGTTTTCTTTAGTTTTTAAAAATTCCCCTTGATAAAATTATATTATATACTGTATTATTTTATATTTGACAAAATTATATTGCTCTTATATAAAACCATGTGTTTACTCTTTAAAGCATCAGTAATTGGTAGAATTATTTTTATGTTCCTATTCAGACTAGAGATTCAAAGACTGCCCCCATCCCTGACCCCAAACATGAGAACTCAGAAGTCCTAGCTAAGGCTGGACGTGGGAGGATGGAGCAATGATACTCACCCTATATTATGAGTGTCCCCCTTTTCCAGATCAAAACCCTTTACTACCTTCTCCCATTCAGGCCTGCGAAGAATTGTTGAAACCACCAAGATGAGGTGAATCACTTTAATTCCCAAATAGGTCAACCTAGAACTTTTTCATAAGCATTATGAGAGCACACAGGGATAGCTGAGGGGCTGCTCTGGGGGCAGGCCAGATGCCTGCCTGAAAAATAAGTCCAGTGAGGAGTCCCAGGTGCTAGATAACTCACCAACTCTAGCTACTGACCTTCCCCACCACATCCTGCGTATGAATCTCACTGCACATGGTCTCACACAGGTACCCTTGGTTCTGATAATACACCTGACATTGACCTTGTTCTTTACACGGAGCAAAGCTTTGTGGCTGGTCAGCATCTCCTTATCCTTCTTTTCTGGGGATCTCCTGCCCTCTGAGTAGTAATGGGTGGAAGAGACTCCTATTTAGAAAGTGGAAAGTTATGCTTGCTCTGTGCAGCCCTTTTACGGATAACACACACCCCTCCAGAACTCTGACCTTGGAAACTCTGATGGAAAGAAGGGGACAGAGTGACAATTTATGCTTTCTTGGTACAGTGGCAACACCAGGCACTTGGAAAGATTGGCAGAGGCAAGGGTGCCGGGCTGTGTCTGGGGTCATCTCCAGGTGGGTTCTGGTCAGTGATTTTGGAACCTTTCACTTCCCTTCTTGCTCCCAAGCCTTACGATGTCTATGTCCCTGATTGCTCCCGAGCCCGCGTAACTCCTCGAGCTCCACTAACCAGAGTCATTTTTGACTCTTGCTCCTAAAGCCATGACTAATTCCTATTTCCAACTCCTGGTTTGACCAGTTTATTCCAAAATTATTTCCAGTGGTTATCTTGACCTCACTTGCACCTCTTCCATCCCAGTTCCAATTACATCAGTCAAGACATGTTTTACAGTTGGATCACTCCTTCTCTCTTTAGAAGCTTAGACCTCTTATCAATTATTCCAGTCTGAGAAACACTAATAATAATAGCTAACAGTGATAGTGAGTGGGCTTTTCATTTAGCTAGGTACTTTCAGGTACTGCATCAGATAATACTTAGGAAAAACAAATACAGGCTGCTTGGTATTGTAATATTGATTTTACTGATTAGGAGATGTCTTCGGACAGTTATGGTTACATAAGGGTCCGGGGGTGCAGCAGCCAGTACGTGGCAGAGGTGAGGACTGAATCCAAGTCTGTCGAACTCCATCACCTGAATTCAGACCACTTCAAATCCCATGACTCTGGGGAACTCAACACACTGTGTTCCACTTCAGCCGGGGAAACTGGGTCAGACTGCAAATCAATCACTACAGGAACATTTCAGTTAAATTTCAAAAGGCAAATAAGTGAAAGTTACCTGAAGCTGAGAAATGCGTTGAATCATATTATGTAATGATTAAAATATGTTCTCTTTTCTTAGAAAGAGGTTGAACCACGGGAATAATTAACATGCCTTTGTAATTTCAAAATCCAAGAAATGAAAAATTTAGAAAAAAAAAAATCCTCTCTTGTTCAGACCTCTTGCAGTATTTCCACTGGGCAATGAGACACTGGCCAGGACACAGGGAAGTCTGCACACACTGATTTCTATTGATTCAAGATCCAAAGCAATTCCAATCAGAATTTTTTTTTCTTTGAAGACCTCTATCAGCTTCCCTGATAGCTCAGTTGGTAAAGAATCTGCCTGAAATGCAGGAGACCCTGGTTCAATTCCTGGGATGGGAGGATCCCCTGGAGAAGGGATGGGCTATCCACTTCAGTATCCTTGAGCTTCCCTTGTGGCTCAGCTGGTAAAGAATCCACCTGCAAAGCGAGAGACCTGGGTTCAATCCCTGGCTTTAGAAGCTCTGGGTTCAACCCTTGGGTTGGGAAGATCCCCTGGAGCAGGGAAAGGCTACCCACTCCAGTATTCTGACCTGGAGGAGCCCATGGACTATATGGTCCACGGGGTCGCAAAGCGTAGGACAAGACTGAGTGACTTTAACTTTCACTTTCATCAGGTATTGCGGTCAAACAGGTTAATCCAAAAGGCTGTTTCTGATCTAAATCACTGAATAGGAAAAAAAAAAAAAGATATTTTCCCTCTTTCCAAAGAGATCCTGATACAATAGACATGGAACTTGCAGTGTAAAGCTGTGTCCTAGTAAGGAAGCCATTGGTGGACTCCTAGTTCCTCCTTTGTAGTCATTCAGTTAAAAAGTATTCAGAGAACCTTGTAGCTGACAAGAAGAATCAATGTCAGTGTCAGAAGTGGTCCAGCTTGAATCTAATCCATGGATACTTATCTCCTTAAGGACAATTTTCAGATTTTCTTTTCTTTTCTTTTTGGTATATACCATCACTCTTAAGATCTGCCTATTTTTCCATGATGGCAATATTCAAAACAGTGATGACATTTTACTTCAGATCAGCTAAGCTCTAGAAAGCACACCTATGTGTGGCCAGATGCCTCTGTCCCTGGAATTTTCCAGGTAAGGATACTGGAGCATATTGCCATTTCCTCCTCCAGAGGATCTTCCCAACCCAGGGATCAAAACTGGGTCTCCTGCACCTCCTGCACTGGCAGATGGATTCTTTGCCATGGCACCACGTGGGAAGCCCTCTAGGAAGCACAGTAAACTGCACAGTCTTTCCTGGCAGGAGGGAAATATACTAAATTTAACTAGTAGCTGACAGTGAAGGGGGTTGGGAGACCTGTGTTTCTTGCTTTTTAAAAAAAATTAATTTTTATTGGAGTACAGTTGCTTTAGAGTTTTGTGTTTGTTTCTACTGTAGAGCAAAATGAATCAACCATACATATACAACTATCTCCTCCTTTTGGATTTCCTTGCTATTCAGACCACCACAAAGCATGAAGTAGAGCTCCCTGTGCTATATAGTATTTTCTCCCTGGTAATCTATTTTATACATAGTATCAATAGTGTGAATGTGTAAATCTCAATCTCCCAGTTCCTCCCATCTCCCCCTTCTCCCTTGGTATCCATATATTCTTTTCTCCACGTCTATCGGGAGATATGTGTTTCGGTCACAAACTATATTAGGCTTTGGCTAAATAATTTGGTTATACAGATCTTTCTTGATTTATGATGAGGTTATATCCCAATAAACCCATTGTAAACAGAAAATATCCTAAGTGGAAAATGCATTTAATATACTTACCCTACCGAGTGTTGTAGCTTAGCCCATCCTACCTTAAACATTCTCAGAACACTTTACATTAGCCCACAGTTGAGCAAAGTCATCTAACATAAAACCTGTTCCATAATGAAATGTTGAGTATCTTAGGCAATGTACGGAATACTGCGCTGAAAGTGAAAAACAGAGTAATTTTATGGGTCCAGAATAAATTCAAGTGTACTGGTTGTTTACCTCTGTAGAGCTTCCCACCTCACAAGAGGGTGTCATACTACACACCACTACCCTGAGTGTGTGTGTGTGCAAAGTTGCTTTAGTCGTTTCTGACTCTTTGTAGTCATATAGACTACAAAGACTCCCCTGTCCAGGGGATTAGCCTAGCAAGAATAATGGAGTGGGTTACTATTTGCTTCTCCAGGGGATCTTCCCCACCCAGGGCTCAAACCTGAGTCTCTTCTGACTCCCACTCTGGCAGGCAGGTTCTTCACCACTAGCACCAGCTGGGAAGCCTAGGAAAAGATCAAAATCCAAAATCTGAAGTATCATTTCCACAGAATGCATATCACTTTTATATCACGGTAAATTTGAAAAACTGTAACTCAAACCATGGTGAGTTGAGAACTGTCTATAATGGCTAAACTTTCCCAACGAAAAACTGGGAATTGTACTTGTGTGTCCTACAACTCAAAAGTATTATTGAAATTAGGTGCATCCATGATGTGTTTGGGCTTCCCTGGTGGCTCAGAGAGTAAAGAATATGCCTACAAAGCAGGAGACTCGGGTTTGACCCTTGGGTTGGGAGGATCCCTGGAGAAGTGAATGGCTACCCACTCCAGTATTCTTAGCTGGAGAACTCCATGAACAGAGGAGCCTAGTGGGCCCCCCATAGTCCACAGGGTCACTAAGAGTCAGACATGACTAAGCAACTGAAACATGATGTCTTGAGAGTACAGTCTATATAAAAGAAAGGATTTATAAACTTGTCTAACACCTTTCCTCATGTTGTTTTATCAATTTTATTCTGTAAGCTTCTTCCTTGAAAAAATTCACTATGTCACTTATGCTTGTCTTACTATAAAATGGTGACACATCAGCTATGGCAGGAGAACAAGTTTTGTAATGTATCCTGCAAGGAGAACATTACCACCAACTGTTTGCCCTAACCATCCTTCACAGAGCAAACTAATCCATATTCCATTAGAGGCCCAGAGGAGCTAATGAAACATATCATTGACCTCAAACCTTTCTGCTCTCCGCTTGTTGCTTCTTCTGTTTTTCTGGTTTTTTTAGTCACCATGCCCAGTTCTGTTTTTAATGAGTCTCCTCTCCACTAACTGCCTCCCCATGTTTTCGACTCTGCCTTTCCAGAATAAAATCACAGACTTCACAGTGGCCACCGTGACATGGATGCGGCCCCCGGGGAGCTTGCGACATGCCCTGACAAGTTTCCACACACTGGTCTGCTTCAGCGATTACCAGTTTACCAGAACTTCACCACGGGTAACAGGAAGCAAAGAGATGAGGGGACTCTGTCTCTTGCTAAGGTCGACATTACAGCTAAACTAAACTTTGATTCTGTATTTTATTTTATTGGAGTGTAATTGCTTTACAATATTGTGTTAGTTTCTGCTGTACAACAAAGTGAATCAGCTATATATATATATATATATATATATATACACACATATATACCCTCCTTGTGAACCTCCCTCCAACCCCTCTATCCCATCCCTCTACGTCATTACATAGCACTGAGCCTAGCTCCCTGGCTATATAGCAGCTTCCCACTAGGTATCTATTTTACAGATAATAGTATACATATGGGGCTTCCCTGGTGGCTCAGTGGTAAAGAATCTGCCTGCAATGCAGGAGACCCAGATTCGATCCCTGGTTTGGGAAGATCCCTTGGAGGAGGGCATGGAAACCCACTCCAATATTCTTGCCTGGAGAATCCCATGGGCAGAGGAGCCTGGTGCACTACAGTACATAGGGTCGCACAGAGTCGGACACAACTGAGGGACTAAGCAGCATCAGCAGCAGTGTATATGTAATCTCCCAATGCTTCCCTGGTGACTCAGTCAGTAAAGAATCTGCCTGCAATGCTGGAGAATGCCTGCAATGCAGGAGACCCGAGTTTGATCCCTGGGTTGGGAAGACCCCCTAGAGAAGAGAATGACTACCTGCCTCAGTAATCTTGCCTGGGAAATCCCATTGACAAAGGAATTTGGCAGGCTATAGTCTATGGAGTCATAAGAGTTGGACACGACTGAGTGACTAAACCACCAATCTTTCAATTTGTCCCATGTGATCCAACCAGTGCATCCTAAAGGAGATCAGTCCTGGGTGTTCACTGGAAGGACTGATGTTGAAGCTGAAACTCCAAATTTTGGCCACCTGATGCAAAGAGCTGACTCATTTGAAAAGACCCTGATGCTGGGAAAGACTGAAGGCAGGAGGAGAAGGGGACGACAGAGGATGAGATGGTTGGATGGTATCACCGACTCGATGGACATGAGCTTGAGAAAGCTCTGGGAGTTGGTGATGGACGGGGAAGCCTGGTAGGCTGCAGTCCATGGGGTCGCAAAGAGTCAGACACGACTGAGCAACTGAACTTAACTGAATGAAAGGACTCAGGAGGGTGTTAGGACCATTAGAAAGTAGCAGCTTTCCCAAGACAGGAATCATCTTTTAAACTCAGTAACTCTAGTGTGGGACTTTAAAATTAGGACAATTGGAATTGAAAGATCCAGAGAGTGCCACTTACTATCGCTGCTATGTAACAATTTTCTTCATTTCTCAGACCCTCCATTTTCTGGTCATTTTTCATAGGATTCCTCATACTGAAATGGAGCAGGACATTACGGTCCTGAACCCCTCCCTCATCATGCCCTCTGCCTGCCTTCTGTCTGTGGAAAACTGTGGTCAAATAAGTTTAATCAGAGAAGTGAGAAACGTGGAAGCAAAGGAAAACAGTCAAAGGAGACTAAATAATATTAATGTAGTAATTAAACACAATCTAGGACCTGTAGTTCTTCCTCGAGGGCTATAGATAATATTTTGAGCCATATCCTCTGAGCTGTCTTCTAGGCACCAAAACACCAGGTGGAAAAGTTAACTACATGATGACCAAGGCTGTACCCAGGACATGAGCTACCACAATTCCGAGAACTGGCCTCAGAGAAATGGGAACAAACGGACCCTGGGACTGAAGATTAACTGTACCTAAAACAATCAAGATGACACTGGTCAGACCACCATCGACCAATTTGAAGATGACTGTCAGAGCTGACTGTGCTGTTTCTGCATGTAGCCCCCTCAGTCTGTCTATGAAAGCTCTTGCCTCGCTGATTGTCAGTGGGGGAGAAGTTGACCTTTGGACAGGTTTGTGCCATCCTTCCCCGACCAGTTGCCGGCATCTGAATTAAAGCAAAGTTTCCTTTCCACCAATCTGGCCTGTTTATTGACTTTTGAGCAATGAGTAGCCAGACCCCACACACTCTTTTGATAAAAAAAAAAAAACTGTGCAAAATCTTAACATAAGCAACAGGTACTCATGACATGTTGGGTCTTTCCCAAAAAATATTTTTGAAAAATTAGATCTTTTAATTATTCATATACCTATGTTGCTACATGCATGCTAAGTCGCTTCAGTCATGCCTGACTCTTTGTGACTCTATGAGCTCTAGCTCACCAGGCTCCTCTGTCTGTAGGATTCTCCAGGCAAAAATACTGGAGTGGGTTGCCATGCCAACCCAGAGATCAACAAACATCTATTACATCTCCTGCATTGACAGGCAGGTTCTGTACCACTAGCGCCACCTGGGAAGCTTTCATAAACCTATATCAGCTCAAAACACTTTTATAAGCACAAATCTCTCACACACATACAGAAGCATATATGTTTGCTATGCAAAATATAAGAAAGTTTACATACATTAAATTTTTTTCTTGGTTTCTCGATAGGAAGTGAGATGTGGAACACAATTCAGATGAGAAGAAGAAACAAATATTTTTTTAAAGAAAATATTTTTAGAGTGGTTTTAAGGTTTACAACAAAACAGATGTGAATGTAGAGTTGGACTGTAAAGAAAGTTGAGTGCCGAAGAACTGATGCTTTTGAACTGTGACGTTGGAGAAGACTCTTGAGCATCCCTTGGACTGCAAGGAGATCCAACCAGTCCATCCTAAAGGAGATCAGTCCTGGGTGTTCATTGGAAGGACTGATGTTGAAGCTGAAACTCCAGATTTTGGCCACCTGATGCAAAGAACTGACTCATTTGAAAAGACCCTGATGCTGGGAAAGATTGAGGGCAGGAGGAGAAGGGGATGACAGAGGATGAGATGGTTGGATGGCATCACCAACTCAATGGACATGGGTTTGGGTGGACTCCGGGAGTTGATGATGGACAGGGAGGCCTGGCGTGCTACGGTTCATGGGATTGCAGAGTTGGACACGACTGAGCGACTGAACTGAACTGAGATGTGAATAAATATGGATTTTAAATTTCTAACTTTTTTGAAAGGCAAATGTAAGCAGAAGATGATGTTTTACAGAATAAGATCTTCAGGCCCAAATATATCATTGCTCTCTGCCTCTGAAGAATTAGTATGGTTTGCAGTGGAAACACACAGTCTTAACCACTGGACCACCAGGGAATTCCCAGTATGGTCTGGATTATGAAGGAATAAATATTACGAACCCCTACTGACAATTAATAGCATGCGCAATACAACTACTGAACAAACATAGATCAAAGAAAGAACATCTGGCTTTTTGGCAGTGGGAGGATACATAGCAAATGCAGTGGGAAATTATTCAGGAAACTGCAGAGAAATTAAGTTGTGTTGCTCTTTGTTAAGGAAGATGTACAAAGATCATGTCATCATCCAAAAAGCATTGGAATGCAATCATCTCCTCTTCCTAATACAAGGTTCCATTCTATTCAACTCCAGAAATATTTATTGAGTACCTACTATAAGACTCTGCTGTATTTCAGGGACAGTGACTGACATTTGTAGGGAGCAGAACACGGAAATGGTGACACAGACTTTGGTATCAGATAGGGTTTGAAGCCCAGTTTCCTCACTTACTAGTTGTTTTTTGTTTTGTTTGTTAGATTTCTTTTTTTTTTTTTACCTTGGGAAGTTTATTAGTCCTCTTTTTCTAGAAACAGACACCTGGGAGCGTGTTGCTTTTAGACAGATGGATGGACATTCATTGAGATGCAATAATAAAGAAATAACAGTGATTACAAACCATTGCTTGAGTGATACTTGGCAATTTGCGAAAGTAAACTTTATATGCCATGTTTCATTTTGATAGAAAACCGAGGCTAAAGAGATTGGACTTTTTTTTCTTATTTCTATATTATCAATGATTAAAGATGATCCAACCACAAAGAAGTTATAGTTAAATTTGAAAGAGTGTCTTCGGACAATTAGCAGTGAAATAAGGGCGTTTACTGAAACAGTGAATGACTTCATTTCACTTGGTTGTACTTGACTCTGATCATAGTTGTTGCAAGCAATAAGATTTCAGCAAAAATCAGAGGTGAAGAAGCAATAAAGCTTTTAGCAATTTGTGGGAGTATATGATAAATTAGCCTAAATACAATTTACTGAGAATAAACTATGGCGGTAAATGCTTAGTTCCAACTACCTTAAAAGGTAAAAACACCTACCCAGGAACTAGCGGGATAACCAAATCTTCTTAGAATTTTCTTCTATAAAAGAGTTCTTTTTATTTCACTTACTAGTTTCTGAGAAAAAAATGAAATAAATATAATCATAAGAAAAATTTTCAATAGTCACTTTTTGTTTTTAAATTCTAAAATGCTTTATTATAGTCTTTGATTTACTTTAACAAGTACATATGCCTCATAATTTAAGATATATATGATGTGGAATCAACTGCACACACTTAAAATATACAATTTTAAATTTTTGTACAATTTTGTCCAAAAATAAATACAATTTTAAAGTTTTGACACATGTAGAACCCCCAAAGTATCCAGACATCCTTTATCGTCTGTTCCATCCTTTGAATGACCCCAAGCCCAAGCATCCATTGACTTACTTTCTGTCATTAGAGATTAGTTTGCATTTTCTAGAACTTTATATAAATGACAGTATATATTCTTCTTTCACTCAGCATAATTATTTTGTGATTAATCAGTGTCACTGCATGTGTCCATAGTTCACTACTTTTTATTACCAGGTAGTTTTTGTTTTCATGGATAAACCATAATTTTTTCACCCATTCATTATAGATGAAAATTTGAATTATTTCTAGTCTAAGATGATCATAAATATTCTGGACATTTGTGTATAACTGTTTGTATGAGCGAACATTCTCTTTTCTCATAAATAATATGAGGGAATGGCTGGATCACATAGAAGGTGTACATGTATCTTTTTGGAAACTGAGGAACTTTTCCAAAAAAAACACATCATATTACATCCCCATCGGGAGCTAATGAGAATGCTCATTCTCCATATGTTTGCCAATGCTTGGTATGGTCAGTCTTTTTAATTTTAGCCCATTTAATAGGTATCTAATCATAGTTTTAATTTCATTTTCAGATTTATTTTATTTATTCTTGCCCCTTTGCATTTTCATATGAATTTTAGAATCGAATTGTCAATCTTTATGGAATAGCATTCTGGAATTTTGATTGGGATATTTGGAATCTGTAGATCAATTATGAGAGAACAAGCATGTCAACAATATTGAGTCTTCTAAGACATGAGCAAGGTATATCTCTCCATTTATCTCGATACCTTTAATTTATCCTATGAATATTTTGTGGTTTTCAGTGTGGAGTGTGCACATCTTTTGTTAGATTCACCACTAAGTAGTTCATAATTTTATACTATTGTAAACAGTGCTTTTCAATTTCAATTTCTGATTGTTTGGTGTGTGTGTTGTGTTAGTCACTCAGTCGTGCTCGACTCTTTGTGGCCCCCTGGACTGAATCCACCAGGCTCCTCTGTCCATGAGATTCTCCAGGCAAGGATACTGGAGTGGGTTGCCATTTCCTTCTCCAGAGGATCTTCCCAACCCAG
The DNA here is from genome assembly GCA_917880005.1 of Nanger dama. Lineage (NCBI taxonomy): Eukaryota > Metazoa > Chordata > Mammalia > Artiodactyla > Bovidae > Nanger > Nanger dama. The sequence continues at coordinate 30,608,133 of CAKJTW010000024.1, forward strand.
GGATTGAACCCGGGTCTCCCGCACTGCAGGCAGATTCTTTACCGACTGAGCTACAAGGGAAGCCCATATATAAAAATACAGTTGATTTTGTACATTGAGCTCAGGTTCTATTATCTTGCAAAACTCACTTCTTGTTCTTCTGATGAGTGGATATCAGACAAAGATAACTGTGCCATCATTTCTGAGCTTAAGCCACTACTAGACCTCCTACTTGTCCTTACTGATTTTGTTGTCTCCATAAAAGAATCCATATAGCAGCAGCCAGAGTGACTTTTTTTAACTTTTAATTTTCAATTAATTCCAGACATAGAGAACTGTAATAGTTCAATAAACTCCCACTTAACTTTACCCAGACATATTAATCATTAATATTTATCCACATTTTTTTTTTCTTATGCTTGTATATCTCTTAAGTATTTTAGCATTAGTTTCCTAAGAACAAGAATATTCTCTAAGATCATGTGCAGTGATCAGATGTGCACATTGATACTGTAATTTTACTTAATATTTCCTATTTAAAATTTGCCAGTTTCCCAGTCATGTTCTTTATAGCAGCCATAAACCCTTTAATCCAGTATCCAGTCTCAGGATTTCACACTGCATTTGATTGTGATTTTCTTTTCTTTTCTTTTTTAAGTCTCTTTTAATTTGGAACAGATCCTCAGTCTTGCACTGTTTTCCAAGACTGACATTTTTAAAGATTACATATCAGTTGTTTTGCAGAATTTGGGTTTATCTCTTTTTTCTCATGATTAAATTCAGGTTGTGTATTATTGGCAGAAATATGGCATTATGTACAGTGACATGGTATATAGATATATAGATATAGGTGTACCTGTGTATATAATATAATGATCCCACATCAGCTGGCTTATTTTCCCTACTCTACCCAATCCTTTGCTTATTCTCTTTCCGCTACACTAGCTCCTTCCTACCACAGAGCTTTGATAATTGAATTCTCCCTGCTTGGTTTCTCAAAAGGCTTGCTCCTTCAAGTCTCTGCGTGAATGTCCTCTCAAATCAGTATGAACTGACCACAGTATCAAAGTAGGACCCACCATCCTCCATTCCACGCCGAGCAGTTACCCTCTCTCTTATCATCCATTTTTCATCAAGGCATTTCTCATGTTTGAAATGATTTTGCTAATTTATATGTTTACTTCTTCATTTCCTGTCTCCCCAGATAAGAAGTTCTTTGGCCAAAGGGATACTTCTGTTTTGTTAACTTCTGAATTTCCAGCATCTCAGATGGAGAAAAAACAGTGTGACTCCTATTTCTTCTCACTGTACACTTTGTTGTCATTTTAGTTTCAAATAGGGAAAGACGAAGGGCAGTATATTACGGAAGTGAGATTTAGAGTTAGATGTCTAATGTTTAAAGCATCAGGCAAGACATCAAAAGTGTTGATGTCACCAAATTTGTATTTCCATGCAATTTTTGCCCTTCTAAATGTTCCTGAGTCAGATAAGTGGCCTAGACTTATTTTTCGTTATACTATGCAATAGCAAATGGATATTTGGCCATGGAAATGAGACAGCAATTTTCTTACTAAATGCCAATTCCATTATAGACAGTGTTGAATAGAAGTTACTCTTTACAGTTTCATTACATAAAATCACTGGGTTTGCCATAAATAAGGTAGGTAAATATATAAATAAATGAAAGAATAAAATATTTTTACAGTGGTAGGTGTAAATATTCACTGACTTTAGAGATCAGAACATTTTGTCTCTCTTTTTCAGGATAAAAAGTCTTCTGATTACTTCTTGGGGCCCAAATTTCTTGTAATCTCCAAGAGTTTTATGTATAGAATACAGAATAGCAACCAGAGAACATTAGCAACCATTTCAGTTGAAATCATTCTGGAAATGTGCACTTAACATGATGGAGTCATTCTCAAGCTGCTAGGAAATATGAGGTTTAAAAATAATTGGAACAATTTATAGAAAATTTCCAAACACTGGTTTCCGATATTCATTTAGATAAAGAAAACCTGGAGAGAGATTCATTTAAAATGTCTATTCTAATAAGGTGTACTTTAATTAAGATTATTTCTTGTTCTTTCAGTCATCTATTTACTTCATTCATCTATTCATCTACTTCCTTCGTCTATTTACTTCCTAAAATCACCATGTAAGCCCATGGGGACTCAGGTGCTTGTGCATTTGTCAGACCATTTCTCAGCAATTGTTTATAAATTGCTACCTCTGAAGGGAAACTGAATCAAAGCATTGTTTAAAAGGTTTTAGCTCTAGTACAGCAATTCTGTATTCACGCATTGAAATAAAAAGCTGTTGTGAAATATCACTTTAAGGTGATTAGATGATGCTATCTACTCTTGTAGACATATATTTCTAAGATTTTTTAAAAATCCACAGTCATATCGTCTAATTAAAAATTAAAAAATTAAAGCCCCCAAAATCAAATCAAAACAACAACAACTACAAAAATTTCTACTTAGAGCCACTTTATTTAAAGGGATTTATCACTGTCTTGTTACTTAACGTAATTTGGTATATTTTAGAATTTAGGGAGAAAAGATACTATGAACTGAAATAAAAGCTCTAATGAGCATTAAAAAGTCCACAGATAAAGGATAAAGGCAGTTTTTTGGGGCCTTCATTTATTATTCAACCAATTATTCAAGAACATGCATTGAGTACCTCCTATGTTATTGACATGACATGAGTCCTTTTGTAAACTTAGAATCCAGAGAGACTTCAGGCTTGCACACAGCTTGGCACATGCTATGATAGAGCCGTGTATCAGTTTCTCTGGAAAGACAGGAAGGACATGAGGCTAACTGAAGCTGGGGAAGTAAGAAAGCCAGCAGAGAAGAGGGGAACATTGAAAATAAACCACAGAGAAGACATATGTGTTCATCAGAAGGGAATGTGAGGGGAAGAGTTGTTCTGGATACAGAACCTGAGAAAACAAAGAGGTGAGAAAGGACAGTCTGAGGTACTGCCAGTCACCTTGAAATTAAAGAACTAATAGACCAAAAGACAGGATAAGTTCATTCATCTCCAAGCAGTTATTAAATGTCCACTAACTGGAAATTTGGGGCTGAGTGCTGAGTGTGGGGAGAGTTGAATAAATAGTTCCTGTCCTCTAGTTTACATTCTAATTGGGAATAGAAGATATATATACAGTAAATGTAACCAATGATGCAAGGCAATAATAAATGCTGAAAGATTTAGGGAAATGGGAATTTCATTGATTAGTGCTACTGGTTGTCAACCTCTCATTATTCATTTCTGTCAGTGAAAAGTCTTTCACTGTGCATGCTTCTATGTGCATATTCACTTGCTTAGAAACAAGACATATACAGTATTGCTCCAATTCATTTAAATTGGTGAAGTTTAATTTTTATTTTGAGATAAAAGTGAATAAAAGTAGAATTCTAATTTTTCCCTGTATCCCAGTAAGTCACTTCGTGCAGCTCTTAAGGTATACACACCACTTAGAAAACCACTAGCTTTGAGCATTTAGACAGAGTTGTGCACAGGGAATATTTTTCTCTTTCACAGCCTGGCCTAGATTTAGCCCAGAAATGATTGCCATTTTTAAGGAAGAGTAAAAATGGGAACAGAATATGTTCTAGAAAGTGAAGGAAGAAAATACTCGTTAGATCTTTTATTAAAGGAGGACATTATATCAATCTTAGTAAATCTACAGCAAGTTTCTCGGACTATGGACTTAACATTGGAATGGCTTGGTACTGCTTGTGATGTATACTAACTCACCCAAGACTCACTAAGTCAGAATAACTGGAAATGAGTGCGAGTGCTCAGTGGTCTCCGACTCTTTGAGACCCCATGGACCTCCACACTTCTCTGTCCATGGAATTCTCCAGGCAAGAATGTTGGAGTGGGTTGCCATTTCCTCCTCCAGGGGATCTTCCCAACCCAGGGATCGAAACGACTTCTGTGTCTCCTGCACTGGCTGGCAGATTCTTACCACTGAGCCACATGGGAAGCCTGGAAATGGGCATCAGGAATCTGTGATAAACTGATTCTTGTCATATCTAAAATTTAGAAACAAGTAGTCTACCAAGGAGATTTCAAGAGGTCTAAACTATATTTTAGTTATACAACCTTGGAGTCACAGAGATTATAGGTGTGCCACAACGGTTTGTTCGAGAATTCGTAGGTCACAAACAATATAGAATCTGTGCAAAAGAATTATTTTCATTCCTTAGTTTGGCACATGGAGAAAAATGTGCTATTCTGATCCTTATTCAAAATAAGAAATATTTTATTTGAGAGTACTGAGCCCATTTACAATTAAGGTTATACAGTTGACCCTTGAATAACACAGATTTTCAAATGTAAATATAGTATCTGTATTTTCATTTTACAGATCTTTAAATTAAGTAAGGATGGGGAACAATTTGTGTTCTGTTAGAGAGCATAGCGTGCAGAATCAAAGGAACTAGGGTTTCTACTGTGCAGCAAAATGAAATATTCATAGGTGAAATACAATATTTTGCATTGGTTTTATAATGTTTCAGGCAAAAATTTATGTGCTTGTGATGGATGAAATAAGAATGACTGAGTATTGATAATCTTAAAACTGGGTACTGAGTACCCTGGTGTTTATTGTAGTATTTGTTCCACTTTTGCATATATTTGAAATGTTCTTAAAAATTAAAAGAATTTTAAAAAGAACTATAGTTGTAGTCCTGATTCTATCCAGCTGTTTCAACTTCCTGCCCTTGAATGAGTTATTCATTCTTTTTTGAGGCAGAGATAACAGCACAAGAATTTGTAACTGTGTAGGAGTTGGTGACATTTAACCCTCATGTAGTTCCAGAGTCAACTAACTGTACTTCTTTTTCTCAACAGACTATGTGTCATATTATGCAGTGGTCTTGAGTCTTTGGGGCAAATTGCTTTTTGTGCATATGAGTATAGACAAACCTGTTGAACAGTTCTCTGTAATTATCATTAGTAAGGTTTCAGTTCAGTTCAGTCACTCATTTGTGCCTGACTCTGCAACTCCATGGATTTCAGCACACCAAGCTTTCCTGTCCTTCACCAACTCCCGGAGTATGCTCAAACTCATGTCCATCAAGTCAATGGTGCCATCCAACCATCTCATCCTCTGTCGTCCCTGTCTCCTCCTGCCTTCAATCTTTCCCAGCATCAGGGTCTTTTCCAAAAGTCTTTGGTTTACAGCCCTTGTCATATTTTGGAAGTCCTGGTATAATTTATCTCATTCTTCTCTAAAGCTAATCATATATGAAATGGCTGTATCAGAATCAAAATTTCTGCTTAGCCCATTCGGGCAATATATTTTACTACATACTAGAACTGCCACTCAAGAATACAAACGGATCTTTTACCTTAAGTCAAAATGAACCAAATATTGGTTTACAGTGCTTTTTTGACAAAATTCCAATCTGTATTAAAATGTCCCCTGATTGACCTGGAGCACAGAGCTCGTGTTTGTCTCAACCTATATTTAGGTATAGCTTTTTGGGTTTGGATAAGTGTGGAAAAAAATTTTTTTAATCACCTTTCTATTCCCTCCAACTTGAAGTAATAATCTTTTAAACTCCCATAACATTTTATCTACACTTCTCTTATGACACATGCTAGCTTTTATACTTATACCAATAATACACAAATATGTTTATGATAATTTATGCTTTTCAAAAGCAGTGTTTGGGTTGATCCCATCATATCTAAAAGTAACTTTAAAAATAAGTCTCTAAATTATTTATTTAAAATGAAATGAGCTCTCAAGACCTAATCAAGAGTCAGAGAAAATCAAGTTTATATCTATAAACATAGTGCCTGCTTAGAGATTTCATTTGGGACACTCCAAGTTCTTACCATAAGACTGCAACTCTTATCAGTCAAGGCAAGGACTTGAGTCTGCTACTTTTCCACTCTTGGTCACCCATTTATGCCTTAATTACTGGTAACAATAATTAGTATCTGTTATACTTATTTATAGAGTTGAAGAAACTAATACATAGTTTAAGCAAGTTGCTCAGGGACACAGAGCATTAACTGGGCTGAGCCAGTCTTTCAGGCCAGGTCTGTTTGATATCAGAGCCCAAGACCATGATGATAGTCTACTTGCCCTCTGTTGCTCTCTTATCCATTTCTCCATCCTGATCTGTGCCTAGTTCCCAAATTTATATAAAAATATGTGTGTTCAGTCACTCAGTTATGTCAGACTCTTTGCGACCCCATGGACTGTAGCCTGCCAGGCTCCCCTGTCCATGGGATTCTCTAGGCAAGAATACTGGAGTGGGTTGCCATGCCCTCCTCAAAAAATATTTTGAAGCCATGGCTTATTTTACATTTATAATTTTTAACAGTGAATCATGATGCTTGGCTTAAGAATATGTTATTTATCAATTAACTGGCATATGACATTGGTTTATTCATTAAAGAGTGAAGAACATTGGCTGTATTAGACAAACATGTTGGAGGATCACCGTGCTCTTCACATCCTAATGCCAGAGTAACCAAGCATTTCTTGGAAAGGTTGGAACATTCTCGGAAATAATTATAGGTACAATTTGTTTAGCATCAATCATATACTAGGTATTATGCTGTCTATTTTCGGAGATAATGAAACTCTAAGGAGATAATGGCTAATTTTCTCATTTTAAGCAAGATAAAACAAAGACAGGATGGAGGGATAAAGTTTCTTGCCTATGAGACACAGTTGGAAAGCAACTCTCAGATTTTCTCTTCTCCAAAGACTTGTTCTCTTCAATGAGCTACATTTCCTTTTGCATATGTCCCCTGCTCCCTTCAACCCCAAATCCTCCCTTTGAAGCTTGGGAAAAGGTATACTATCTGAATGTTTATCATGCATCCAGGCTCATAACTCTCCTGTGCTCTGTCCTCAATTTTTTATGTTGAAAAATCTCCATAAATCTAATCTAAACCTCTTTGCCTTTGACTAGGACTGATATTTTCTCAGTTAACTGGACAGCTGACATCTAATTAATCTAGCAATCTTGTCTCTGACACTTATTCCCCATATATTTATAATTCGGCATTCTCCCCATGAATGTGAAGATGTTTTCCATTCTCAGGATTTATTTTGAAAAATCATTCCACTGAGTTTTCTTGTATTGCATTTCTTTTTCCACACATATCTGCATTCTTCTCAGCCCTGCTGCTGCTGCTAAGTTGCTTCAGTCGTGTCCGACTCTGCGCGACCCCAGAGACAACAGCCCATGAGGCTCCCCTGTCCCTGGGATTCTCCAGGCAAGAACACTGGAGTGGGCTGCCATTTCCTTCTCCAACGCATGAAAGTGAAAAGTGAACATGAAGTCGCTCAATCGTGTCCTACTCTTCGCGACCCCATGGACTGCAGCCCACCAGGCTCCTCCATCCATGGGATTTTCCAGGCAAGAGTACTGGAGTGGGTTGCCATTGCCTTCTCTGTTCTCGGCCCCAGTACCATTGAAAAATGTAAAGTATGAGATAAACAGAGTGCCTGCCTGCTTCCCATCACCTGACTGATGGAGAAGTCCACACAGTTGCATCATCCAAATCCATTCTAGGGCTGAAGGAACTCACTGGCCACATAAAATACTGACAGTTCGACCCCCTGCCAGCTACATACCTAGAGTGGGTTGTTATTTTCCCAATAGGATTAAATTATGCTTAAGATGCTCCTCAAAGGGAAGAATTTTACTGAATTCTCTCTTCTCTGATTGTGACCAAGAAGAAATAGAAAGCAAAAAAAAAAAAGCTTGCTATTTTAGTGCTAGTGGAGGCTATATTTGGAGAGGAAGCTTGTGTTCTATTGGAAGTTAATTTTGGAGAAAATTACAGTGGAAATTAAGGATAGCTAAGATGGAAGGCATTAAGTACATAAATTGAAAATGTTACTTTTACCTATAACCAGCCAGGTCAGGAGACACTAACACTTGTTATGTAATATTTCTTCAACAACTTTTTGAAGATGCTATAGGTTCTGTATTAAAGACACAGTGCATTCACCAGTTTCAATGACACTTCCCTTCCTGCAATTGAAAAACCAAAGGCTACTTTTAAACTTCATGCTTGCATTGTAGAAAATGAAATCTTCTGAGTTGATAAATGAATAATAATTTACCACCTGAAGAAACAGCCACACTTCCACGGAGCATTTTTCAGGAGAGTCAAGATACCCATTGACCATGAATATTTACTCCTGACACACAGACCACCTGTAAATTTCCTGGTCTGGAATGGAAAAGAGAAAATGCTTGCCACACCATTACACTCCTCCTAGATGAATGCTAGCACTGTGTGAATAGCCTTCTGCTATTCACAGAGATCTAACACAGGGGTTAACTGCTTTTCGCCCATGAAAGGGAAAAGTATAGGAAAATGTGGTCTATTAAAGATGTTAGCTGTGGAGAACTATGGGCCATATAGGGATAATGTTGACTGAGGGAGTTGATGGAATATGCATTTTTCTTGATTAAAAATAGCATTTAAAAGTCAGACATACTATATTTTCATCACCCAAAACTAGAAAATTTAGAAAAGCAAAAAAAAAAAAAAGTAAAAGCCCACCCATGATTTAAATATGTAAGGAAATTATGTAATACTTTGGTATATATCCATCCAGAAATTTTTTCAATGCCTAAATTTATATTTTTTCTAAAACAAAAATTACATAAGCTTTGTAAACTTTATTTCACTTAAATATATGTCATATGTGAAAGTCGCTCAGTTGTGTCCAGTTCTTCGCAACCCCATGAACTGCAGCCTGCCAGGCTTTTCTGTCCATGGAATTCTCCAGGCCAGAATACTGGAGTGGGTAAATGTTTCTTCTCCAAGGGATCTTCCCAACCTAGCAGATTCTTTACCATCTGAGCCACCAGGAAAGCCCTAAATATATGTCGTAAGTAGGTTTTGTATCATTAATTATGCCTATTGCTTTACTCATTAACTTCATGGATGTATAAAATTTAAAAAATAATTTAATTTCCTCTTATAGATTACCTTGTTGCCAGTTCTTTTGTTCTTATTGACATTGCTGTGATGAACGATTATACAATCCTTGTAATGTAAGACATTGTCTCTTTTGTTCATAGCAAATACTCAAAATATGAAATTTTGAGGACTTCTCTGTAGAACATGAAATTATTTCTGGAAGTGGACAGCTCTATAAATAGAATTTGCAACTTGCCACCCCCCCGAAAGTTGCAAACTTACTTAAATCCAATGTATTTAAGTACATTGTTGCCAATAAAGAAATTTAAAGATAGTTTTCAATTTAGGAATAAGTCTGTTCCAAAGGATAATCTGTAATTCAATTATTCTTTTCTTTAGACAACAAGTTTTATGTTTTAGATTTGCACAAGCTGGTGCAGTCTTTAGGTCATTTGTCATTCATTATTCATTTCACAGGTAAATTTCTGAGAACTTTCTGCATACAGAGGTATGGTTAAAATCCCATCCCTCCTGGGAAAATGGTAATAAGGGCTTCTAGAAAGATGAAAGGGAGTACACCAGAGGAGAAGGCAGACATGAGGTTACTGCAGACGAGCCCACCTCCCCCACACCCCCAGCTACCCGGCTCCAGGCTCTAAACTCTGGCCAAGCCTTCCCCTTGACCGCTGGATCCTGTCTTCTCTGGCCCTCTCAAAGCCAGCACTCTAGCAACTCTCCTCTCTCATTTTTTTGAAAATTGAAATCCAGTTGATTTATAATACGGTGTTAGTTTCGGAAGTATGGACTTCCCTTGTATCTGCCTGCAATTCAGGAGACCGGAGTTTGATCCCTGGGTTGGGCAGATCCCCTGGAGAAGGGAAAGGCTACCCACTCCGGTATTCTGGCTTGGAGAATTCCATGGACTGTATACTCCATGGGGTCGCAAAGAGTTGGACACGAATGAGCGACTTTCACTTCGCGTCACTTCTTCACTTCAGGTGTATTGCAGAGTACTTTAATTATTCCCCTCTTATTTTGCCATCAGTTACTGCCTCTCTACGGGGTCAATTGGGTTGTGTATATCATTACACAAACATGTTTTTATATTTCTTATTTTTAAAAAAAGCAACCACTCTTAATCCATTTCTCTCCAAGAGCTGGCACCCTATTTCTTTGTTTCTCCATACAGCAAAATTTCTCAAAAGCACTCACTATACTCTCTCTTCATCTCCTCCACCTCCTCTTCCAAAACTCAGCTCAGATGTCTCCTCAGCCAAGAAATCTTCTAGGACTTTTGAATATGATGTAAATAGCATTCCTCTGTCTTCATCTGCCCATCATGGCTCCCCACCACTTGGTACTGTAACGACCTTCTTACTGGCTGCTTCTCTCATTAAACTGTAAGGATCTCCCAAGGAGTTACACTGACTTATAAAATATTGAGTCCCGAATGCCTAATGCAATGTCTGGGAAGTTATAAATGGCCAAAAAATGTTGTTGGATGAATTGAAAGATGATCAGGAGCCCAAGATGACCAAGAAAAGAGCATTCTAGGCAGAAATAACAAACTGTGCAAGAGCACGGAGAGCATAAAGACTGTAACAGGTACATTCAGTACAAGTCATTTGGTGTGTCAGGAACACACGGCAGAGCGTGAGGGTGGAGCAAAAGAAAGGCAGATTCATCCTCCTTTGGGTCTTTAAGACTCTAGTACCCCATGCTGAAGAAATTTGACTTTATATTATCCACAATAATGATTCACACAGGGAATATAAGTCACCTGGTCCCATTTTCATTTTAATAATGTTAACTACTATTTACTGAGCTACCTTATGCTTTGGTCACATAAAAGAATATTTATAGAAAATGTTTTTGAGTTAATTTGTTCAGGGTACACAACTAGCAAGTTCAAGGATGGGCATTCAAATCCAGACCTCTCCAAGGGAGAAGACATATTTTAAACTCAGTTTTCAATGATGAATGTTCACTTGGGCCACAATGAAGTAGATCGGAGAGTTGCACCAGTTAGGAAACTATTGTGTAGGCTAGGGAGACATGGTGGCAGTCTGAACCAAGATAAACTATTTGAGGGCCAGGACCACATCTTACTCACTGTCGTCTCCATGGTATGCCCATCGTATTTAGGTGTTTCAAAAATATTTTCTGAACAAATGAAAAAGGTGACCAAATGAAAAGCATCGTTGATGGATGGGAGGTGATGTATGAGGCTGGTTGAAAAAGACTGGTTTCTTAGAAGTGATGAAATAATTCTTTGCAATGTCAAACCCCAGAGGAAGAGCATGTTTGATGTTGGAGGATGGATTTTATTTTGAGTTCTAATGCCTAGTCAAAGATTTCTAGGAATCAGCTGGATATAAATTTACAGGCAAAATGTACAATAAGGGAAGGTTGTGTGAATGCTCAGTCGCTTTAGTTATGTCCGACTCTTTGCAACCCTATGTACTGTAGCCTGCCAGGCTCCTCCGTCCATAAGATTCGCCAAGTGAGAATACGGAGTGGGTTGCCATGCTCTTCTCCAGGAGACCATCTCAACCCAGAAGTCAAACCCGCATCTCCCGAGACTCTTGCATTGCAAGTGGATTCTTTACCGACTGAGCCACCAGGGAAGCCCCTGAGAATCAAATGTGAAATACACCAACATTTTAGGGATGGAAAGAAGGCTCTGAACAGGGAAAAAGTAAGAAAACTCAAATACAAACAGTGACGTGGAAGCCAAGAGAGGGTCAAGAAGGGAATGTATTCACTCTGTTAGACTCTGCAGGAGTCCTTACTTAACAGCACCAGTCAGGGAGGGAAACAGAAAGCCCTGCAGGTATTTTAAGTAAGAAAGAATTGAATTCATCAAAATAGCTGCTTACATAGTTGCTAAAAGAGCTGAAGCTCCTAGGCTGGGCTTTCTGATCAATGCACAACTCGGTCATGTCTCTTCACTCTGGGTTCGGGCTGATGGCAACACCTCCCTCTCAAGTGTCTCTGATTAGTCATGGCAAGGGGAGGGAAACAAGGACAGAAGAAGGCTGTTTCCTGAAACTGTCCAGAAGTGCTACATGTCACCTCTAGTCACACTTTATGGGATAAAGTAACGTCTACCTTTGGGCTTCGCAGGTGGTGCTAGTGGTAAAGAACACGTCTGCCAAATGCAAGAGATATAAGAGGCCTGAGTTCGATCCATGGGTCAGGAAGATCCCCTGGAGGAGGGCATGGCCATCCACTCCAGTATTCTTGCCTGGGGAATCCCACAGAAGCTATTATCCAGAGGGTCACAAAGAGTCAGACACAACTGAAATGACTTAGCAGGCATGTTCAACATCTATCTTTAAGAAGCAAGGGCGTATGATCCTATCAGGCTCTCAGAAGTTGGGGAACTGCTACACAGACCTTTCGTACCCACAGGTTTCACACCCATGGATATAACCAAATGAGGATTGAAAGTATCTGAAAAAATTTTTAGAGTTCCAAATGGCAAAAGTTGAATTTGCTATGCACAGGTAACTGTTTACATAGCGGTGCCCTGTTATCTCAGTTGATAAAGAATGTGCCTGCAAAGCAAGAGACCCCGGTTCAATTCCTGGGTCAGGAAAATCCACTGGAGAAGGAATAAGCTACCCGTTCAGTATTCTTGGGCTTCCCTGGTGGCTCAGCTGGTAAAGAATCCATCTGCAATGTGGGAGACCTGAGTTCAATCCCTGGGTTGGGAATGATACCCTGGAGAAAGGAAAGGCTACTCACTTTAGTATTCTGGCCTGGAGAATTCCATGGACTGTATAATCCATGGGGTCGCAAAGAGTCGCATGCGACTGAGCGACCTTCACTTTCACTACATTGTATTAGGTATGATAAAGAACCTAGAAATAATTTGAAGTGTACAAGAGAATGTGCGTAGGTTGTATGCAAATGTTATGCCATTTTGTATAAGCATTGAGCATCCATGGATGTTGGTATCCATACAAGTTCTGGAACCAATCCCCCAGGGATATTGAGGAACAGCTACAATGGGAGACTTCAGAGACTTCAGGACTCTCACAGGTAAGTTACTTAACTTTCTGTCCTTTATTCATTGTAATAATGTATTCATTATAATGATTCTACTGTAGTTATATCTGAAGGTTGTTAGATGTTTAAATGAACTGATGTATTTAAGATGCTACAAACAGTGATTAATCTATAGCAAACTCTAAGTAACTTTTGGGTTTATTTCACTCTCTAGTTCTCTACTACTTTTCCTTAACTCATTTCTCCTCTGGTGAGGCCCTTTTCAGTCTTGGACTTGCTCTGTCCAGCCTGCATTTTGTTCTGGTCTGCCAGTGCATTCGTTCTCCAAATGGGAACAGACTCATCTCTTTCCATCCCCCACCCCACAAATCCACTGCTAGGGAAAGAACAGAAAATTCCTCCTCTTTGTCAACATCAATCAGATTTCTCTCTTCAAAGATGACAACTCAGGGACATCGTAACCTCATACCTAAGAAACTACACTCTACTTCCCCATCTCCCCCAGTCGGTGACAGTGGCCTAGCTGTAATAAGCACTAAAGATTCATTTGGAGGCAATTGATTCCTTGGCATTGTGATCAGCTACTAAGGGGACTTTCACGTTTAATCAATCTCAAAGGGCTTGGAATTGCATCATTTCCAAAGCAGGATCTCAGAGAGAGAAGAATGAGTGTGAAAAAAAAAAATCTTTGCTCTGTCAACTCTTTCTGTCTCTGAACCAGGGAATTGTATGCCTTCGTAAACCTATTTCTGTCTGGTCCTGAGAGCAACAGGATCCATTACAGCTGCCGTCTGGTAGGGAAGTGTCCTGAGTACAAACAGCTGCCTCTGTTCCTCACCAAGAGAGCTGCCATGAAATTTATAGAGCCACACACGGTCAGAGCAGGAATTCAGCCATTCCCCTGAGCCAGAGACCCTCTTTGCCTCTCCCTGCCTCCAGCCCCTTTCTCTGGATCTCTAGCTCCACTGCGGGCTAAGGCGCACTGGGTGGTCCCCTGCTGCCCTAACATTTTCCTCCTTCCCCCAGACTCTAGCAATAAAGATATCTCCTGGGGATTCTTGACATCAATGAAAGGCATCCAGCGACTGAACAGCCCTTCCTGGTTCTGACCTCGAGTTCTTAAAGAAGGAAGGATAGTGATGTTTTTCTCCAAACTGTCTTCTCTATCACAAGTACATTGTCTGGGATGTCTGAAGTCTCCTACGGCTTCCCTATGGATTTACTTTGGAAAGAATGAAACCACTGGCCACAAGGTTGTCACCCGCCAACTCTCCCCACCTGTAAGCCTGAGGATTCTACCAGTTTATTTCATAGGTGAGATCTGGTACTAGAATATTCTCTAATGGCATCAAGCAAGTGTCCTAAAATCTGGGACTTCCCATTGGTTCAGTGGTAAAAGGATCCGTCTGCAATCCAGGAGACACAGGATACATGGGGTAGATCCTTGGGTTGGGAAGATGCCCTGGAGGAGGGCATGGCAACCCACTCCAGTATTCTTGCCTGGAGAATCCCATGGACAGAGGAGCCTGGCAAGCTAGAGTCCATAGGGTCACAAGTAGTGGGACATGACTGAAGTGACTGAGCATGCATGAGCATATCTTAAAGTTCATTGGTTGACTAGCCAGTGGATTAAGTACATTGTATCCCAAATAGGGCTTCCCTTGTAGCTCAGTCCGTAAAGAATCTGCCTGCAGTACAGGACACATGAGCTCGATCTCTGGGTTGGGAAGATCCCCTGGAGAAGGAAATGGCAACCCCACTCCAGTATCCTTGCCTGGAAAATCTCATGGACAGAGGAACCTGGTGGATTGCAGTCCATGGGGTCACAAAGAGTCCGGCATGACTGAGCGACTAACACACATCCCAAATATGTCCTGGCTGCTGGGAATATGGAACATACTTGACACGTGTTACTTTGTCTTGCTTTCAAAAAATTACGATTATTTTTACTATAAAACAGTGCATATAGTAAAAAAAAAAATACAGCATTTTTAAAACCATGTAACAAAATATAACATTCAGTTCAATTCAGTTCAGTCTCTCAGTTGTGTCCTATTCTTTGCCACCCCATGGACCGCAGCACACTAGGCCTCCCTGTCCATCACCAACTCCCAGAGTCCACCCAAACCCACGTCCATTGAGTTGGTGATAGCATCCAACCATCCTATCCTCTGTTGTCCCCTTCTCCTCCTGCCCTCAATCTTTCCCAGCATCAGGGTCTTTTCAAAAGAGTCAGCTCTTCACATCAGGTGGCCAAAGTACTGGAGTTTTCGCTTCAACATCAGTCCTTTCAATGAACACCCAGGACTGATCAAATATAACACTAAAATAGATATAAATTTGGCAGATTTTCTGTAGAGCTTGTTTTGCCCTGTGAGTCCCCACTGTTGCAGGGCATTCTGAGGTTCCGTAGCCCCCCTTGGCCCAAGGAGGGTTTCCTAGTGTGCGGAAACTTTTCCTCCTTCACGACTCCCTCCCTCCCTCAGGGCACAAGCCCACACCCCCTACCCAGCCCTGTCCTGAAATTCTTTGTCTCCTTTTATGTCTTTATCTTTTGCCCTACCTACCTCTTTCTAAGGAGATTGGCTTGCATTTTTTGGAGGTTTGGGGTCTTCTGGCATTTAGAAGTTGTTCAGTAGGATTTGTTCCATGTTCTGATGTTTGATATATCTGTGCGGAGGCAGGTAATCTCCCCGTCTTACTCCTCTGTCATCTTGAGGACCTCCCCGAAGATCTTGTATTGGTAAGTAAAAAAATGTTAACAGAATTAAAGAGCTCTTGATCAACAGTTTAATTTTCCTTTCTCCATCTCTCCTCCCTTCTCTCTCTCCATGTTTCTCAAAGGTAAGTACTAGCCTCATTACCTGATAATCCTGTATTTATAAAATGTATGATTTTGATTTTCAAAATGGTACCAAACTTTCTAAGCCCTCTGAGAAGTTACACTCTCCACTGAAAATTATGTTTTTGACATTTATCCAAGTTGATCCCTATAGACTTAGTTCAATATATTCTGCCGGTTGAATGTTATTCTATTATATGCTTACAATAATCTAGCTTTTCTACTTTTGGTGAGTATTTATACACTTCAAAATTTCTCTATTAAGTATAGTTCTGCAGTGAACATTCTTGTAAATGCCTCCTTGTTCATGTGTGTGAGAATTTCTCTGGAGTAGTGTTTTTCAACCTCATTTTGACAAGAACCCACAATCTAACTACACTGCATATCATCACCCACAAGCCCAGGTGCACACATAAAGCACACCCTCATGCATTTAGCCAAAACAAAATTGTAGTACATTCTGAAGCATTTCTATTCTATTCCTTTTATATTCTGAGATGGACATACTAAATTCATTCCATGATCGAACATGAATTAGGACCTAAGGTTTGAAAAACACTGGTTTAAGATATGTCTGGGAGCAGAATTGCTAGGTTAGAGGGCATGGGCATCCTTGATCAATTATTGCCAATTGCGTTTTCAATGGTAGGATGCATCCAAATTTGGAGATATTAAAGTGTGAAAAAAAACATGCATTTTATAATCTAGGTTATGAGATGTTCTGGATACTTATTCCTTCTCCATCCTACAAGTTTCTGGCATATTCTTTACCTATCCTTTCATTTCCTTTAAATGTATTTTTTGTGTGGAAATTTTTAATTTTAGAGTAGTCAATTGTATGCAGTTTTTACTCTATGGCTTATTTATTTACTTAGGCTTTAAGTTGTCCCCATTTATATCATTAAGATAATCTCCTCTATTGTTTTCTGAAGTTCTGCAATTTTGATTTTTTTAACTTTAGACCTTGAAGGCTGTTGCTATTTTTATTTAATCCATATAATATGATATGGCAGCTAACAGGAATAACCAGTTTTCAAAAATACATTTCCAGTAATCCATCCTTTCCTCCTTGGGCCTTCCTAGGCGATGTTAGTGGTAAAAGAATCTGCCTGCCAATGCAGGAGACACGGGTTGGATCCCTGGGTCAAGAATATTCCCTGGAAGAGGAAATGGCAATCTGTTCCAGTATTCTTGACTAAAAAAATCTCACTGACAGAGGAGCTTTGTGTGCTGCAGTCAAAGGGTCACAAAGAGTCGGACATGAATGAGCATGCCTGAGCACACAGGGGAAAATTCTGAAAGAGATGGGACTACTAGACCACCTGGCCTGCCTCTTGAGAAATCTGTATGCAGGTCAGGAAGCAACAGTTAGAACTGGACATGGACCAACAGACTGGTTCCAAATAGGAAAAGGAGTACATCAAGGCTGTATATTGTCACCCTGCTTATCACATCATGAGAAACGCTGGGCTGGATGAAGCACAAGCTGGAATCAAGAATGCTGGGAGAAATATCAATAACCTCAGATATGCAGATGACACCACCCTTATGGCAGAAAGTGAAGAAGAACTAAAGAGCCTCTTGATGGAAGTGAAAGAGGAGAGTGAAAAAGTTGGCTTAAATTCAACATTCAGAAAACGAAGATCATGACATCCGGTCCCATCACTCCATGGGAAATAGATGGAGAAACAGTGGAAACAGTGGCAGACTATTTTTCGGGGCTCCAGAATCACTACAGATGGTGACTGCAGCCATGAAATTAAAAGATGCTTACTCTTTGAAAGGAAAGTTATGACCAACCTAGACAGCATATTAAAAAGCACAGACATAAAAGACATAACAAAAGTCCATCTTGTCAAAGCTACGGTTTTCCAGTGGTCATGTATGGATGTGAGAGTTGGACTATAAAGAAAGCTGAGAGCCAAAGAATTGATGCTTTTGAACTGTAGCACTGGAGAAGATGCTTGAGAGACCCTTGTATTGCAAGGAGGTCCAACCAGTCCATCCTAAAGGAAATCAGTCCTGAATGTTCATTGGAAGGACTGATGTTGAAGCTGAAACTCCAATCCTTTGGCCACCTGATGCGAAGAGCTGACTCATTTGAAAAGACCCTGATGCTGGGAAGAACTGAAGGCAGGAGGAGAAGGGGACAACAGAGGATGAGATGGTTGGATGGCATCACCGACTCAATGGACATGAGCTTGGGTAAACTCCGGGAGTTGGTGATGGACAGGGAGGCCTAGCAGGCTGCAGTCCATGGGAACACAAGGAGCTGGACACAACTGAGTGACTGAACTGAACTGAGCACACAGGACCTTTATTGGCAGCATGCGAATTCTTCAGTTTGTGGCATATGAGATTCCCTGATCAGGAATCTAACCTGGGCCTGTGCATTGGGAATACAGAGTCTTAGCCACTGGGCCAACAAGGAAGTCTCTCCTCAAAAGTTTTTAATGCCATCGCTTTCATACCCAAAATATGTAAGTTTGTTTCTGCCCCATTTTTTTCAGTTGATCTATTTATTTCTGTATCAAAAGCACATTATTATTTACTAAAGCTTTATTTTAAAAACTTTATATCAGATTGTATTGATCCTTCTTAACAGTTTATTTTCTTACAATATTTAGAGTCAGCAGTCTAATTTCATGAAAAACTATGCTGAGAATTTGATTGGAATTACATTTGAATTTCTATATCAATTTAAGTAGGTTTTAACTATTTATTTTTCTAGTCCATGAATGAAGTATATCTCATATGCATTTTGTTATTCTTTCATGTTTTATAATAAATTTTTACAAATTTGCACAGAAATCTTGCATATCTTTGTTACATTTCTTTCTAGTTACCTTGGATATTTTTATAGTATGCTTTATTCTATTGTTATTACATTTTTAGACTGGTTAATACATGTGAATAAAAATATCAAAGATGTTTATATTTTGATCTTTTATCTAGCAAGCTTGCTGAACTGCATAATGACTTTTAATAGTTGGTTTGTGTATTGTCTTGCATTTTCTTTGTAGACAAGCATTGTCTGTGGGGAAACAAAGGAAATCTGCTTTACCCAGTCCAGTTCGTAAACCAGTAAGGTGTCTTGCTGTTCTTGTGACAGCAAGACTTGGGACACCTTGTGCATTTGGAGGTACTGAACACACTGGTGTTATGCACTCAGAAGAATACAACTTTATTTCTGTGTCACTCTTACCAAACTGCATAACCCCAGTCCAATCATAAGAAAATAGCAAACCATCACAAGCTGAGAGAGCTTCGATAAAACAATCAATCAACACTTGCAAATGTGTCAAGGACACGAGAGACAAGGACACTCTGAGGAACTGTTACAAATCACTGGAGACAGTTCTAAATCGGCAAACATAACACGGAATCTTTTATAGGAAATTAGACCAGAAAAAGGAGACCAGTGGCAAAGGGTAAAATTTGGATAAGGTCTTCAGCCTATGATATTGTGCCAATGTTAATTTCCTGGTTTGATAATTGTGCTACAATCATAGAAAATAATAGTACTAGGGAATGCTGGGTGAGAAACAAACAAAAAAAAACCTGTGGCAGATTCATGTTTATGTATGGCAAAACCAATACAATATTGTAAAGTAATTAGCTTCCAATTAAAATAAATAAATTTATATTTTTAAAAAACCCTTTCTCTGGTTTTTTTTTCTTTCAATTGTCTGTAAGTTTAGAATCAGTTCAAAATAAAAAGTCAAAAAAAAGTTTGTAAATTGGCATCCTTGTATGATTTGGAACTTTTCAGAACAGCCTTTGACATGTAATAAATAGGATATATTATTTGCTTTAAGTGTTAAGTAGACATTCTTTAACTGTCTAAGGGATTTCTCTCTTATTCATAGTTAGCCAAGTGTGTGTGTATGTATATATATTGAGGGGATCTTCCCCACCCAGGGATTGAACCCAGGTCTCTGCCTTGCAGGCAGATTCTTTACCATTTGAGCCACTAGGGAGGACTATATGTTGAGTAATACCTGGATATTGGATTTCATCTAAAACTTTTTCTAGATCAATTGAGATATTCATGCATGTTGTTTTAATGTGTTTTCTATGCATTTCTGATTTTACTACTTTTTTCATTTTAATCCATTCTTATATTTCTGAGATAAATTCTACTTTGTCATATTTTTCCTTAGATTTAATTTTTAGAGCAGTTTTAGATTTACAGTAAAATTGAGAGGAAAATATCTATTTCCCCCACACCTGCATTCAGTTCAGTCAGTTCAGTTGCTCAGTCGTGTCTGACACTTTGCAACCCCATGGACTGCAGCACGCCAGACTTCCCGGTCCATAACCAACTCCTGGAGTTCACTTAAACTCATGTCCATCGAGTCGGTGATGCCATCCAACCATCTCATCTTCTGTTGTCCCCTTTCTCCTGCCTTCAATCTTTCCCAGCATCAGGGGCTTTTCCAAGGAGTCAGTTCTTCACATCAGGTGGCCAAAGGATTGGAGTTTCAGCTTCAACATCAGTCTTCCAATGAATATTCAGGACTGATTTTCTTTAGGATGGACTAGTTGGATCTCCTTGCAGTCCAAGGGGCTCTCAAGAGTCTTCTCCAACACCACAGTTCAAAAGCATCAATCCTTCAGCGCTCAGCTTTCTTTATAGTCCAACTCTCATATTCATACATGACTACTGGAAAAACCACAGCTTGGACTAGACAGACTTTTGTCATCAAGGTAATGTCTCTGCTTTTTAATATGCTGTCTAGGTTTGTCATAGCTTTTCTTCCAAGGAGCAAGCATCTTTTAATTTCATGGCTGCAGTTACCATCTGCATTGATTTTGGAGCCCCCAAAATAAAGTCACTGTTTCCATTATTTCCCCCATGAAGTGATGGGACCGGATACCAAGATCTTAGTTTTCTGAATGTTTCTAAGTTTTAAGCCAACTTTTTCACTCTCCTCTTTCACTTTAATCAAGAGGCTTTTAAGTTCTTCTTTGCTTTCTGCCATAAGGGTGGTGTCATCTACATATCTGACGTTATTGATATTTCTCCCATTAATTTTGATTCCAACTTGTGCTTTATCCAGCTCAGCATTTCGCATGATATACTCCACATATAAATTAAATAAGCAGAGTGACAATATACAGCCTTGATGTACTCCTTCCCCAACTTGGAACCAGTCTGTTGTTCCATGTCCAGTTCTAACTATTGCTTCTTGACCTGCATACAGATTTCTCAGGAGGCAGCTTAGGTGGTTTGGTATTCCCATTTCTTTAAGAATTTTCCATAGTTTGTTGTGTTCCACACAGTCAAAGGCTTTGGCATAGTCAATAAAGCAGAAATATATATTTTTCTAGAACTCTCCTGCTTTTTCAATGATCCAGCGGATACTGGCAATTTGATCTCTGGCTCCTCTGCCTTTTCTAAATCCAGTTTGAACATTTGGGAGTTCACGGTTCACGTACCGTTGAAGCCTGGCTTGGAGAATTTTGAGCATTACTTTGCTAGCATGTGAAATGAATGCAATTCTGTGGAAGTTTGAGCATTCTTTGGCATTGCTTTTCTTTGGGATTGGAATGAAAACTGACCTTTTCCAGTCCTGTGGCCACTGCTGAGTTTTCCAAATTTGCTGGCATATTGAGTGTAGCACTTTCACAACATCATCTTTTTGGATTTTAAGTAGCTCAGCTGGAATTCCATCACCTCCACTAGCTTTGTTCGTAGTGATGCTTCCTAAGGCCCGCTTGACTTCACATTCTAGGATGTCTGGCTCTAGGTGAGTGATCACACCATTGTGGTTATCTGGGTCATGAAGATCTTTTTGTGTAGTTCCTCTGTGTATTCTTGCCATCTCTTCTTAATAATCTGCTTCTGTTAGGTCCATACCATTTCTGTCCTTTATTGTGCCCATCTTTGCATGAAATGTTCCCTTAGTGTCTTTAATTTTCTTGAAGAGAACTCTAGTCTTTCCCATTTTATTGCTTTCCTCTATTTCTTTGCATTGTTCACTGAAGAAGGCTTTCTTATTTCTCCTTGATATTCTTTGGAATTCTGCATTCAGATGGGTGTATCTTTCCTTTTCTCCTTTGCCTTTGACTTCTCTTCTTTTCTCAGGTATTTGTAAGGCCTCCTCAGACAACCATTTTGCCTTTTGAATTTCTTTTTCTTGGGGATGGTCTTCCTTTGATTAGGCCTAATCTATTGCTTAACTGATTTATTAATTTTGCTAATGTCAACTAAAAAAATAGACACAACCTAAAAGTTGAGAGTTAGGTTTTATTTGGTGGTAATGTTAGGACTTGAGCCCAGAAGACAATATCTCAGGTCTGAGAGAGCTGACTCTGAGGAGGTAGGGAAGAGTGAGGCTGTATACAAGTTTGCAGCAAGGGGCAGGTAATCTGAATATTAAAAGATTACTGTTAACTAAGAGAAAACTAAATCTCTCACATGAAGAGACTTAGCGATCTTATGTGTATCGGAAGACGCAATCTTCCAGGCTTGTTGAAAGCATTTCTTTCATATGCATCTAGCTATCTGGAGCCAATCCTCCTTTCTTTATTGTTCACATACTCTTTGTTTGCTATAAGAGATGGCGAACATATCTGATGCCTTTCATATGCCCCCCAGCTACTCAGCACACTGGGGAGGAAGCAGCTGATGGCTTCCAAAAAGCTGGCTTTATTTCACCTGGGCTCATAAATTTGCATTTGGATAATGTTTGTTTACTGATAGAGCATAGGGCAGAAAATGTTTTATTTCCCACTTATGTTAATAGCTTTATTTTCTATTTCTAGAGGATCTATGTTCTCTTTTACAAGTCCTCATTATTCTTCTTCTCATCTTTCATTTTATTTTCTGTTTCTCCTTTTGTATTTTAAACACTTCAATAACTACTTTTATGGTAGATTCTTTTCATAATTGTAAATCCTTTGGAAATTTTTATTATTTTGAAATTTTGTTCCTTAGTGTTTTACATGATATTTCTTCTTCATGGTAAATCATTGATAGATCAAGTCCTTGTGTGCTCTGTAATTTTTACTGTGAGCTAATCTTCAGATGTGTGTGTCTGTGTATGTGTGTGTATTTTTGTTGGTGTCCCATGTGCATTGATTGGAGGAGATGTTTGCTTTGATGTGGCACTATAGGTATTTTACTACTGCAGGGACAAATTTTACATTAATGTTCTTGTGGTGGGTTGAACTGTATCCACCAAAACAACATATTCAAGTCATAGCTCCTAATACCTGCAAAAGTTAAAGTGGAAGTATTAGTTGCTCAGTCATGTCTGACTCGTGAACCCATGGACATAGCCTAGAGGCTCTCTGTCCATAGGATTGTCCAGGCAAGAATACTGGAGTGGGCAGCTATTTCCTTCTCCAGAGTATCTTTCCAACTCAAGAATCAAGCCTGGGCCTCCTGCGTTGCAGGCAGATTCTTTACTGTCTGAGCCACCAAGGAATATGACCTCAATTGAAAATAGAAATTTTGTAGATGTAATCAATTAAGATGAGGTTGTATTGGATTAAGGTTGACCCTAAGTCCAATGACTAGTATCTTTATAAGAGAAAGGAGAAGGAAATTTTGATACAGAGACACTTAAAGAAACATAGGAAAGAGGACCATGGAAACAAGGATTGGAGTGATGCAGCTATAAACCAGGGAATACCAAGAATGCCAGCTACCATCAGAAGCCAGGTGAGACACCTGGAGCAGATTCTTCCACAGAGCCTCTAGAAGGAGCCCACATTGTCCACACATTGATCTGGAACTCTGGCCTCCAGTACTATGTCAGAATAAATTTCTATTGCTTTAAGCTGTCCAGTTTTGGTGCTTTGTAATGACAGAATAGAAAACTAACATGGTCCTAGCTTGAGATTCTCTGTGAAGACTTCAGCATTCCATTGTTCAGCCTTGGAGCTTTGGTTTGGGCTAGACACTCATTGGTTGAGCACCATTTTCAGTTCAGTTTAGTCACTCAGTCGTGTCCAACTCTTTGTGAAACAGTGGACCACAGCACTCCAGGCTTCCCTGTCCATCACCAACTCCTGGAGCTTACTCAAACTCATGTCCTTCATATCGGTGATGCCATCCAACCATCTCATCCTCTGTCGTCCCTTCTCCTCCAGCCTTCAATCTTTCCCAACATCAGGGGCTTTTCCAAGGAGTCTGTTCTTCACATCAGGTGGCCAAAGGATTGGAATTTCAGCTTCGGGATCAGTCCTTCCAACGAATATTCAGGACTGATTTCCTCTAGGATGGACTGGTTGGATGTCCTTGCAGTCCAAGGGACACTCAAGAATCTTCTCCAACACCACAGTTCAAAAGCATCAATTCTTTACAGCTACTTTCTTTATGCTCCAGCTCTCACACCCACATGACTATTGCAAAAACCATAGCTTTGATTAGGTGGACCTTTGTCAGCAAAGTAGCATCTCTGATTTTTAGTATGCTGTTTAGGTTGGTCATAGATTTTCTTCCAAGGAGCAA
The DNA here is from genome assembly GCA_917880005.1 of Nanger dama. NCBI lineage: Eukaryota > Metazoa > Chordata > Mammalia > Artiodactyla > Bovidae > Nanger > Nanger dama. The sequence continues at coordinate 30,632,357 of CAKJTW010000024.1, forward strand.
GCGTCTTTTAATTTCATGGTTGCAGTCACCATCTGCAGTAATTTTGGAGCCCGCAAAAATAAAGTCTCTCACTGTTTCCATTGTTTCTCCATCTATTTGCCATGAAGTGGTGGGACCAGATGCCATGATCTCAGTTTTCTGAATGTTGAGCTTTAAGCCAACTTTTTCACTCTCTCACTTTCATCAAGAGACTCTTTAGTTCTTCTTTGCTTTCTGCCATAATGGTGGTATGATCTGCATATCTGAGGTTATTGATATTTCATGTGCTTCATCCCACTCAGCATTTCTCATGAAGGACTCTGCATATAAGTTAAATAAAGATGGTGACAACATACAGCCTTGATGTACTCCTTTCCCAATTTGGAACCAGTCTGTTTTTCCATGTCCAGTTCTAACTCTTGCTTCTTGACCTGCATACAGTTTTCTCAGGAGGCAGGTCAGGCGGTCTGGTATTCCCTTCTTTTGAAGAATTTTCCAGTTTGTTGTGACCCACACAGTCAAAGGCTTTGGTGTAGTCAATAAAGCAGAAGTAGATGTTAAGGAAGAGCAAAACGTCCAGTGGACACAAAAAGATGGGGAGATGAGAAAAAGTACGAAGAGTGAATGGATGCCATTCATTCCTGCAAACCCCTCCATGCCTTCAGTTACTTTCCTATTAAAGTAAGCATAAGCTCCTTCATGTAACCTGCAAGACCCTGCCTGCATCGCCTTCCTCAACTCTCACCACCTCTTCCTTCTCATAATCCAACACTCAGGCACAGGAACACGTTTCATTTGTTCATTTCATTATGTCTTTTACTTGCTTCCCTCACATGTGAATTTCTTCCTTTGAGAACATTCTCAGTTCCCTTTGGAGTCCAAATCCTACATTTCCTCCAGGCCTTCTCTAGACAAGAAAAGTCGTCCTCCAGCTACTGAATCAAGAATGGATGAGAGACAAGCAAGACTGAAATCAGGAGACCAGAAAGGACATGATGAGATCCAGACAGGTTTGGGGATGGAGAGAAATAGACAATATTGGGGTAGAAAGAATCACCTACTTCCTATTAGTAAGAGTATGGTGTAATCTAATTAACAGATACTGTGTGCGTATTTTGTCCTGATAATTAAGAGTGTGAGCAAACTCCAGGAGATGGTGAAGGATGGGGAAGCCTGGAGTGCTGAAGTCCATGGGGTCACAAAGATTTGGACACAACCTAATGAGTGAACAACATTTTGTCCTTATCTCTCTTACCAGATCAGAAATTCCTTTAGGTCAGGGAATGTCATGGAAACACATTTTTATCCTATGCAAGACCAGGTCTTTGTAATAATAATAATACAATAAATATTTTTGAATGAATGGAGTAAAAGAATAAATTCATGAACATATATTCATTAAAAATATACTTGTAACATATTCTGGTATATATAGTCTATCAATCAATGTGTCTCATTGTGGGTTGCATTTTGTTTTTTATTTGGTGCCAAGTGGTATTTTGTGTTGTTTTGAGAACAATGGGCAGAATACCTTCTTTAATTCTATAGTTCTGTCTCCTGTCTTCATCTTTTCTTTTTCTATACCCTTTGTGTCTTGATATGAGACCTCAGAGAAAGGGCTTTGCTCATTCTATATACCACCGAGGGCTTAGCATATTTTTGGCCCTCATTAAATGTTAACATCAACAAGAGCATCGTGAAGGACGATTACACAAGAGAGAAATAAACAGAAAAGCAAGACTTGGCAAGCTTCAAGTGGATCCACCCACTTCTTCCCCCAAACTCATGATTAGAGAAGGTCTTTATTTTCTCAGCATCTTTAACTCTTTTGTTTCCGGTTTGCAGTACAGCACTGAACAGATTGCAAAATCATTTTCTAAAGAAGTCATCAAGAATTTAAGTTTTTTTTTCACAGTGGCAGCTATTCCAAGTATCATAAAATAGCACTGATTCTTTTTGAAACCTCGAAGGTCAGCAGCATCCATATTTGTAGGAATAGAACATACAGTGCTCATTTTCCTTTTCCTGGTAGTGAATGGACTCCAGTAGGAGAGACACTCTCCTGTGCCAAAAGGCTGGACCTCCTCAACTCCTGTCTATAGCAAAACCAGAGAAATTGCAAAAAAATAAATAAATAAAGCAAGCAAGATCCAGCTACCAAACACCTTGTCTCCATCACCAGTTCTGGCTGGATCAGCTGCTCTCTGATTCTAATTAAGTCTTTCCAAAAAAATTTATATGTCAGCAGAAGTAAGAGGAATAAAGGAAGCATTTTTACTTGGCAATCGTGAAATTTTCGCTGGCCAAAAAACATGTGAATGAAGTAAGCTTTTAAGAGCTTATGGTTTCTTTGTCAATATAAGCCTAATAAATTAAAATTGGAAATATTTTCTGCCATGCCCACAAGATCTCATCAATCACCAGTGTGCTTCATCCCCTCTCTCCTCCCTGGAATCCAGTGAGGGTGGAGAGCTGGCAAGCTCTGAGGCTTAGTTGAAGCAAACCCTGTTATTAGTAAAGAAACAGGGCTCTGGCTAAAGGAAGTTTGAGGTTCTAGCTTCAGATTTATTTTGTAAATGTGCAAAAGGAAAAGGGATGTTTTTGAAGAGAGGAGGAAAAAGAAAACCTTCGGACACTTCAAAGTTAGTGTTTGTTGGCATTAAAGCTAAGTACTAGCACAAAAGCCCCAAAGACATGGAAATGAGAAGAATGAATTAAATATTATCCTCACCTGTACATCCTTCAGTTTGAATGGCATATAGCACCACTCAAGCAGAGAAGTAGGAGTTCTCTGAGGATAAATAGAAAAATCTTTTACCAGGTAAAATTTGCACTCTACTTAAATCACAAAACAATTTTTCTCCCAGATACCTCCTTAGGCTAAGATATCATTAGCTCATTTGAGTATAAATATAATGTAAACTGAACGTTAGACTGTCTTCATTCTTTTGTTTTTTAAAAAAGGGAAAGAAAATGAAAACTCCTTTGCAATTGGATCATTTGGATATGAAACACTAGCGTTTTCAAATTGTGAAACTCAGAACATCATAAGAAATTAAAGACCTAAACCAGGGGTCATAAACTGAAATGTTTACAAATCTAAAATGCGAACTGCAGGTCCAGTGTAAATATTATGGAATGCTGAGGACTATGGCAAACTGTAGAACTCAACTCCTATCTTAAGGGCATGATATTTTTAGATTTTTTCTTTTTAATGTGGACCATTTTTAAAGTCTTTATTGAGTTTACTGCAATAGTGCTTCTGTTTTCTGTTTTGCTTTTTTGCCACTGAGGTATGTGCAATCTTAGCTCCTGACCAGGGATCAAACCCACACCCCCTGCACTGGAAGTGAAATCTTAACCACTGGACCACCTGAGCAGTTCCAGGGCATGATTTTTAAAAGTTGTCAAAAAAGTAAGAACTATTTTAGAAAGCAAGATCAAGTTCAATCAACGATGTAATGCATTATATTTACACTCTATTGAAATGCAAACGATGAGGAAGACTCATCTGCAAAATTTCTAGCTTTCATTGTGCAACCTTTTGTGGATAAAAAGAGTTGCAGAATTTCTGACCATTTTCAGATTTCTCAACAGAAAGACTATTGTCTTGGAAAATGAGATGAAATGCTCTGATGCCAACCTGGCTTTTGTAGCCACATCTGCTTGTCTTTACAGTTCATGTACATTCTGATGCTGACACATCAACCAAAATAAGAGATTTTCTTTACTTCTCTGGCTAGAATAAAATCTCATGTTACAAAAAGCCTCCCCACCCCTCACCAAGAAATCAATAATTATTTTCTATGTTAAAGAAAAATGATGATATAGTAGTAATAGTGCATCTGCTCCCTAGGGAAACAGAATTCAGAGCCCAGAGTCTGCATTTGAGCTCTGCAGGCAACAGTGCACGAAGCGATGACTTCCCTGTGTTTTGTATGTTAACTGTTGGTGCAACATTGAAGAATTAATGATGTACAGTTTGTAGAAGGAACACCAGCTACGGATAGGAATGAGGACAGTTCAAATCCTGACTCTCTTTACCATCTGGTGAGCATGTTTCTTAGTTTGAATTTCAATTTCCTCATCTATAAGATGGAAAAGTAATTGAATTAGTTTGCTAGATTACCATAACGAACTACCACGGTCTATGTACTTAGACCACAGAAATTTATCATCTCATGGTTCTGGAAGCTGGAAGTACAAGATCAAGGTGCAGGCAGAGTCGGTTCCTTTTGAAGGCTGTCTATTCCATGCTTCTTTCCTAAATTCTGCCAGTCATTGGGACTCCTTCACTGTGGCTGCGTCATTCTGAACTCTGCCATCATCATCACGTGGTGGTCCCTCTTTCTTTATATGTCCAAATTTCCCCCTTTTCTAAAGTCATCAGTCATGTTGGATCATGGCCTTCTCCTGTAAGGCCTCATCTTCACTAATTACACTTGCAATGACCATACTTCCAAAAAGGCTATATTCTGAGGCACTGGAAATTAGACTTCAACATATGAATTTTGAGGGGACACATCATAGTAATACTCACTCCAACAGTGGCTATCGAATTAAATGGTCCAATACCCAGTAAAGTCCAGAGCCTGGTTGTTGCTGTTCAGGCACCCAGTAGTGTCAGACTCTTTTCAGCCCCATGGACTGCAGCATGCCATGCTTCCCCGTCCTTCTCTATTTCTGAGTTGGCTCAGACTCATGTCCATTGAGTCAATGATGCCATTCAAACATCTCATCCTCTGTTGCCCCCTTCTCCTTCTTCCCTCAATCTTTTCCAGCATCAGGATCCTTTCCAGTGAGTTAGCTTTTTGCATCTCGTGGCCAAAGTTTTGGAGCTTCAGCATCAGTCTTTCCTATGAATAATTCGGGATGATATGCTTTAGGATTGACTGGTTTGATCTCCTTGCAGTCCAAGAGACTCTCAAGAGTCTGCTCCAAAACCACAATTCAAAAGCATCAATTCTTTAGCTCTCCAGAACATGGTAGGTAACCAATAAACACCCGCATTTATATGATCATTAATCCCAGATGGCTCCGAAAATTGATCTTTAAATGTGAAATATGTTTATAGCCTTATGTTCTAATCCCTTTGCAACATCTCATACATTACTGCCAGAATTAATTTTTAAAATTTGAAGGCAATCATGTTCTTCTCCTGCCCAAAGCTCTTCGTGGCTCCCTACCCTCACTGGAGACACTCCAAAGTCCCCAATATCACATACAAGTTCCTGCCTCCATCGTCTACACTCACCTAGCTCTCTAGTTTCATGCTTTCTTCGGAAACCCCTCCCGGGCCACACTGCATCACTGTCTGTTTGTTCTTTTCTCTTCCACACCTTGATGCTTTTCATGGTTTGGAATGCATTTCCTTACTGTCCACCTGCAATATCCACTTCATCTTTTATGACTCAGCTCAAAAAATATCCTTAACGAATTCATTTCTGACATCAGCCTGTGAAACTGGCTGCTCTTTCATTTGTGTGCTTTGTGAGCCTTATTTTATTCATAATGTGAAACTAGGTCCTGGTTTCTCTTATACTGTTCTGTTTTGTGTTGCTGTTCTGATATTCTCTGTAAGTCAGTTTATCCCAAGTTAGCACTCCCTTTCATTCTCAAAGGTGCTGCATTTAAAGGATAAATTATTTCACTATTCTACCTAAACAGAGTTTTTCTTAGCTCCTATAACCCTTATCCGAAGAAGGCAATGGCACCCCACTCCAGTACTTTGCCTGGAAAATCCCATGGACGGCGGAGCCTGGTAGGCTGCAGTCGATGGGGTCACTAAGAGTCGGGCATGACTGAGCAACTTCACTTTCGCTTTTCACTTTCATACATTGAAGAAGGAAATGGCAACCCACTCCAGTGTTCTTGCCTGGAGAATCCCAAAGACAGAGGAGCCTAGTGGGCTGCCGTCTATGGGGGTCCCACAGAGTCAGACACAACTTAGCAGCAGCAGCATAACCCTTATCTTTCCTGCTTATGGGTCACATACTTTAAGAAGTTAAGTCCTTGTCAGAACAAAGACATTATCATATTTATCTCTATATACCCATTGTCCAGTCCTAGCACATGTTCAATAAAGATTAGGCTAAGCATAGTAGGTGCTTAATAATATTTGTTAAATTAAAGGGTATATCTATATATATATTATAAACTAACCTACAAATTATAAAATGATATACAAAATTATAATAATACAACCACCATTTCTTGAGGCATTTCCTTTCTATATAATCCCTTTTCCCTACTTTCCATCTTCTAGCTCTTCTATGCATGAAAACTCAGAGTAAGGAAAGAGGGCAAAGAGTTGAAAAACAGCAGAGATACAACCTCTAGAGGGGATCTGGAACAAGTGGTATTCAGCCAATAGCAAAGGATATTTTTCGGAAGACCTATTATGGTACAGCTTTCCTTTTGGCTCAGATGGTAAAGAATCTGCCTGCAATGCAGGAGACTCTGGTTTGATGCCTGGGTCAGGAAGATCCCCTGGAGAAGGAAATGGCTACCCACTCCAGTATTCTTGCCTGGAGAATTCTTCCATGGACGGAGGAACCTGGCAGACTCTAGTCCATGGGGACACAAAGAGTTAGACACACTGAGTGACTAATACACGATTGTGGTACAAACTTCCCTTAGCGATGGGATTCCAAACTCAGTGGTGGTGGCATAACAAGACTTTCCGTAAGTGGCTGATTGGTCTCAAATTACAAGGCATATTATGTTGGACCCTTACATAGCCTTCATCCCTGCCACAAGGGCTACTCCATTCCTGCACTGTTGTTTGAGCACTGGTCTGGTGGCAGAGGTTGGCCAATGTCCACTGCGACTGGCCATGTTATTCCATCCTATGTACTTAGTGGCTTAGTGGTAGATACCCTTTTGTAGTGGTGCTCTCTGATGACCATAAACATGGAATGCAAGGATCTACCTTTCTAATCCCATAACTGCATACACAATTCTCTACCTGGACTTCCTTAATCCTGATCCTCCTAATCTTTCTTGATTAACTGGCTAGGCCATTTGCTTGTCTGTGAATCTGGATATAGAGAAAGAAATCTGGAAATAGAGAAAGAGAGGAAGGGAGGAAGGAAAGAGAAGGTTGAAATATTGAGTCGCCATTTCATGAGGACACAGAGCAATCAAAATGGTATTGAAGATGTGGCATATTCCCATATAATTTCCACTAAAGCCTCCAAAGACTAAAGACAAATATTTAGTTTCATGTTGGAAATATTCAGCAGGACAAATAATGCTGATATTTAAGTTACCTCAGACATGAATTATTTGACACAACCATAAATCTTCTTTCTCTCTAAAGTTTCCAGCAAATTAAAAACAGGCAGCTAGAAACAGCTTTCAGAATGAAGTAGTTTCAGATAGATTTACATGAATTCAAGTAAGCAAGAAAGCTCCCTTGTCAAATGCTAAGACAGGAAAGAGAAGGATGAGGGGCGTGGCCAAGGAATGTATAGGATCTAGGCCTCTGCCAGACACAACCCACCCTCTGTCTTCAGCTCACGTTTTAAAGGAAACAGAACACAGGGAATTTCCACTTCCTTCCCTGTTCCAAACATTTTGAATTGTTCAGAATTTTCTTCCTGATAGCATTTGCAGTCTTCTTCTCCAGCACCAATGACAGCTTCAGCCCTTAAAGCGTTCATCCCTGTTAAAAAGCTATATAGATGGGATAAAGCTGTAGTATCTTTTGTCATTTATTACTCACATGCTTAATAACTTTTGGTTGGATGCTTCACAAAATGCTAGGCTTTGAGCATAAGTGGATGAGTGACACAACCTGTCTGAATTCAGATGTAACAGTGTATCATGCTTGTAATGATAAGAGAAGGAAGGGGATTGTGGAAGCAAATATCAGGGCATTCACCCCAGTCTGGTGGGAGTAGAGAGATGGGGTCAGAGACTTGACATTTAAACTAAGACCTAAAGAGGGTCCTTGGGGCCAATAGCAGATAAAGGAGTTAGCCACAGTGGGGAAGGGAAAGGAGAGGGAGGAGAGAGTTGGAAAGGCAGCAAGCAGGCAGCGAAAGGCTTGAGTCTTCCTCAAGGCCAGTAGGAAGCCACTGATGGATTTCATGCATCTTTCTTTCTTCCCTGCCTCTTTCCCCTCCCCTCCCTTCTTCTTTCCTCTGACTACTTCCTACCATTTCCACCACTGTTTCCCTGATCAGAGCTGCCATAACGTCTCACCTGGATTCCTGAAATAGCTCTCTAATGTGTCTCCTTATGTTACACTTACATCCTCCATTCTGTGATCCACAGACCAGTTCCTTTTAAAACAGAAATCACATTAGTCATATTACTCCTCTGGTCAAAACCCATCACTGGGGCTTTCCTGGTAGCTGAGTGGTAAAGAATCTGCCTGCCCACGTGGGAGACACGGGTTCGATCCCTGGTCTGGGAAGATCCCATATGCCATGGAGCAACAAAGTGGGTGTGCCTATGCTCTACAGCCTAGGAACCACAACTACCAAACTCATGTGCCACAACTGCTGAAGCTCGCGGGCTCTAGAGTCCATGTTCTACTCTGAGAGAAGTCACTTCAGTGAGAAGCCCGTGCACCATAACAAAGGATATCCCCTGCTCACAGCAGCTAGAGAAAGCCCCAAGCAGCAATAAAGCCCCAGAACAGGCAATAAATAAATAAATGCAATTAAAAAGACACCCCATCACCGACTTCCTAGCTGATTCAAAGTAAAAACTTATTTGCAAAACAGAAACAGATTTACAGACATAGAAACAAACTTATCAAAGGGGAAAGGGGAGGAAAGATAAATTGGGAATTATAGGATTAATATATGCATGTTACCATATGTAAAATAGAGAAGCAACAAGCATCTACTGTATAGAATAGGGAACTCTATTCAATATCTTATAATAAATAAAAATAGAAAAGAATTAAAAGAGAATGTATACATATATATATGTATACATATTATATATGTATGTATATCCGCCTGCGATGCGGGAGACCTGGGTTCAATCCCTGGGTTGGAAAGATCCCCTGGAGAAGGGAAAGGCTACCCACTCCAGTATTCTGGCCTGGAGAATTCCACAGAGTCGCAAAGAGTTGGACATGATTAAGTGACAAACCGTAACACTTTGCTGTTCACCTGAATCTAATACAATGTTGTAAATCAACTATCAGTCAGTTTAGTTCAGTCACTCAGTCGGCCCCTTGTGACCCCATGAATCGCAGCACGCCAGGCCTCCCTGTCCATCACCAACTCCCAGAGTTCACTCAGATTCACGTCCATTAAGTCAGTGATGTCATTCAGCCTTACTTTAGTCAAAAATAGATAAAATAAAATTACCATTCTTGACCTAGCATTTCCAATCATACAATGTTCCCTCCAGCCTTATTCTACAATTCCTTTCCCACAGCATTTATCATCTTCTAACAAACCATATAATTTACTTACACATGATGCTTATTGTGTTGTATTACATTTCTCCTCCCACTAAAATATAAACTTCATTAGGGCAGGGCTCTTGGTAGGCTCTGTTCTTTAATGTATTCCAAGAATTTCAAATGGTCCTGACATAGATGCTCGAAAGTGTTTTTTTTTAAATTATTTATTTTAAATTGTATTTATTTTTTTTAATTCCCCGCGAACCCCCCCCCCCCTCCCACCCCCCCCCCCCCACAATACTGTATTTGTTTTGCCATACATTGACATGAATCAGCCACAGGTGTCCACGATCTCCCAATGCCAAAGCCCCTCCCCACCTCCCACCCCACATCTTCTCCCTGAATCATCCCGTGCACCAGCCCCATGCGTCCTGCATCCTGTATTGAACATAGACTGGCGCTTCATTCTTATAAGATAGTATACATGTTTCAATGCCGTTCTCCCAAATCATCCCACCCTCCCCCTCTCCCTCAGAGTCCAAAAGTCCGTTCTATACCTCTGAGTCTCTTTTGTTGTCTCACATAGAGGGTCTTCATTACTATCCTTCTAAATTCCATATATATGTGTTAGTATAATGTATTGGTGTTTTTCTTTCTGGCTTACTTCACTCTGTATAATCGGCTCCAATTTCATCCGTCTCATTAGAACTGAGTCAAATTTATTCTTTTTAAGGGCTGAGTAGTACTCCATTGTGTATATGTACCACAGCTTTCTTACCCATTCATCTGCTGATGGACATCTAGGTTGTTTCCATGTCCTGGCTATTATAAACAGTGCTGCAATGAACATTGGGGTACATGTGTCTCTTTCAATTCTGGTTTCCTCGGTGTGTATGCCCAGCAGTGGGATTGCTGGGTCATAAGGCAGTTCTATTTGCAATTTTTAAGGAATCTCCACACTGTTTTCCATAGTGGCTGTACTAGTTTGCATTCCCACCAGCAGTGTAAGAGGGTTCCCATAAAAGTGTTTTTGAATTAATGAATGCTTTCTTTCAGATAATGAGGCCGTTTGGTCAGTGGCATACTATATCACAGTTCGCCAATATTCTGTGTCCCTCCCTGCAAGAGGGCTTAGTCATAGCATTTTTTTACCCTATGAAATTTGAGCAGAAGAAATGTGTTATATTTGGTCAGAAGCTTGAACTGGCATGTGATCTGGCCCCCTCTCTCCTTCTTGCCTCTGTGTTAGGGAAGTCTGTGAGATAGGCCCCCATCATCCTGGGCTCCTGGTGTGTCTGTGGTGAGGATAACTCTCTTGCCAGATCATGATGGAATGTAGACTAATGACAAATGAACTTTGATATTATGGCCTACCCTGATGGACAGAATCAAAGCCTGGGATCTTTATACTCAGGTTTAATATTATTGAAGTTCAGCATTAAAAAAACCTAAGATCATTAAAAATCTAAGATCATGGCATCTAGCCCCATCACTTCATGGCAAATTGAAGCGGGAAAGTGGAAGCAGTGATGGATTTCATTTTCTTGGGCTCCAAGATCACTAAGGACAGTGACTGCTGCCATGAAATTAAAAGACACGTGTTTCTTGGAAAGGAAAAGAAAGTGAAAAAGTGAAAGTGAAACCTAGACAAACCTAGACAGCATATTAAAAAGCAGAGACATCACTTTGTTGACAAAGATCTGCATAATCAAAGCTACGGTTTTTCCAGTAGCCTTGTATGGATGTGAGAGTTGGATCATAAAGAAGGCTGAGTGCCGAAGAATTAATGCTTTTGAACTGTGGTGTTGGAGAAGACTCTTGAGAGTCCCTTGGACTGCAAGGAGATCAAATCTGTCAATCCTAAAGGAAATCAACCCCAAATATTCATTTGAAGGACTGGTGCTGAAGCTGAAGCGCCAATCCTTTGACTACCTGATGAGAAGATCTGACTCACTGGAAAAGACCCTGATGCTGGGGACGATTGAAGAGAAAAGAAGAAGGGGGTAATAGAGGATGATACGGTTAGATAGCAGTACTGACTCAGTGGAGGTGAATTTGAGCAAACTGGGAGCAAGTGGAGGACAGAGGAGCCTGGCATGCTGCAATCCATGGGGTCACAAAGAGTCAGACATAACTTAGCAACTGAACAACAACAAGGAATGCATTTAAGTTTATTAACACTTCTGTATCTTGTGCTCTCACAATTAAGACAGAATCCCTGGGAGTCACACGAGGCTTTTAGAATCAAAGGTAACTGGAATGTAGGTAAATACAGTGTTAGGTGCTTTCACTGTTTCTTAACTTGTCATGGCGAAGGGAGACTCCATGATGCTGGAGGAAGCACAGTAACAGTTCACCTCCTCAGGCAGCTGCACACAGCCAGAGACCAGGTGAAACAGATGGGTAACAGTGTAAATGAGCCTCGCCTAGATTGGGATCAACAGGTCATCAAGTCACTTAAGGTGGCTTCACAAACTAACCTGTTTGCATGGTATTTTCAGCTGTCAGAGTTTCACAACATTCCTACACAGGAGAGTCTGTTTCCAAAAACAAAAATGGCCAGCCTTCTCCATTGCTCTGCAGGCAGTGGAGACATTCCTTTTCTTTTTTAAAAAAAAACTTAACTTATTTATTTTACTTTTGGGCGCGTTGGGTCTTGGTTGCTGCCCAGGTTTCTTTCACCTTGTGGTGAAAGGAGGCTCTTGTTGCAGTTTGGCGGCTTCTCATTGTGGCGCCTCTTATTGTTGCAGAGCACAGGTTCTAGGGCGCGTGGGCTTCAGGAGTTGCAGTCCTGGGCTCTAGAGCTCAGGTTCAGTAGCTGTGACACACAGGTTAATTGCTCTGCAGCATGTGGGATCTTCCTGGATCAGGGATGCCCCTAAGACAATCCTCAAAGAATTCAGCTCAATAAACCTAGTCTTGGAGAGACCAGTGGTTCCCTGGATGACTGGAACCCTAGACCAATTTTGCCTCTAGCTGTGGACAACTTTATCCATGTAGCCTAAGGATGGGTGCCAATATTTTAATTTTTAATGTATGCTGTGGGCTGAACAATTCAGAAATCACTCCATAAAATGTGACAAGTGATAGAGGCATCTAAACTGCTATGGAAGCCACAGAAAGGTCAACCCATCTGTGATTTCTGATCGCTTTAAAAAATAAAGCAAAATTTCTGCCTGAATTCAGCCACTGTTGTTGTTGTTCAGTCGCCCAGTCGTGTCTGACTCTCTGCGAGCCCGTGGGCTGCGGCACTCCAGGCCTCAGCATCTCCCGAAGTTTGCCCAAATGTCATTACATCAGTGATGCTATCCAGTCAGCTCATCCTCTCAGCCATAGTGCAGCCATAAGTTGCTTCTTTGGAGTTACCTCATAGCCATAATGCTTTGGGAATTTTTTTCAAAACCTTTGCCTACTTTTTTAATCAAAAAAATTTGATGATTGAACATAACAGGGATCATAACAAAATAGTATTGCAGATATTTAATTGGATTTATCTGTGACTGGAGAGGAAGTTTCCTAAGACTCAGGGGGCAGGCTACCATACAGAAATTTTTTTAGACGCCTATAGCATTATCAGCAGCTTTTCCGCCCAAGGTGGTCTGCTGAATACTGTATACTGTCCAGCAATTAGGTAAAGGCTGAGATCCTTCTGCTTGTTTCTATGTTTCCACTCTCGTCTCCAATTCATCTGGTCACATCATTCTCCAAAGGTCCAGAGAGTGTAAATGCCCATACATGTTGGAGCAAGTGAGAGAGAGAGGAAGGAGATGCATACTCAAGTTTCTTTCTTTCCCACCTCAAGCCTGAACTAGAGACCCAGTCAGCAATCTTTCCGACTCCACGAGAAGCAAGGGTAACCCAGGTGGTCACTGGTTGCCATCACACTTACTCTGTAAGGCCTCTCTGATTACTTACTATGGGTGAGAATGGGGGATCTCAGAGCTCTAACCAAATAAGGCACTGCCCCCAGCAGTCTCCTAACACTGATGCAACATCTGTGAAATGTAATTGGATAATTGGAAACATTACTGAGACACAAAGGCCTTGGAACACATGTTTCTGCCTCAAGGTTCCATAACAGGTCTGGGAAAGGTTATACGGTAATTCACTTACCTATAATATGTATAAGAAAGTGAGCAAAAAACACACCTGCATTTTAAGGGCAATACACTAGGGTTCCCAGGGACTGTAAGCACCGAGGTCAGCAGCTTCTCTAAAACAGGCTCAAAACGCCACTTTTTCTCACCCTGTCTTGGTTACAGGAGAAATAGTGTCCCTGTTGGTCCCTTTTACACCCTCATGGGATATCTCCACTTCTGGGCTCCACCTTCTGTGAGAAGAAGAGGCCTAGTGCCACATGGGTACACATATTGCTTAGAAAATAAACAAACACATCCCCAACTGCAACTTTGAGTCCTGATGTATCTGAGACATTGAAGCAGTGTCTCTTCTAGAGAAGTGAAAGTCCCTCAGTCGTATCCGACTCTTTGCAACCCCACGAACTATACAGTCCATGGAATTCTCTAGGCAAGAATACTGGAGTGGGCAGCCACTCCTCTCTCTAGGGGATCTTCCCAACCCAGGGATAGAACACAGGTCTCCCACATTGCAGGCGAATTCTTTATCAGCTGAGCTACTAGGGAAGCCCAAGAATACTGTCGTGGGTAGCCTATTCCTTCTCCAGGACACTTTCCAGAGCCAGGAATCGAACCAGGGTCTCCTGAATTGCAGGCAGATTCTTTACCAGCTGAGCTACTTGGGAAGAGCAGTCTTGTTTTCTCTTCTAGAGCTACTCTTAAATTCACCCAACTCTATAACTGCTGCAGTCGTGTGTGTGTGTGTGTGTGTGTGTGTGTGTGTGAATATGGAGGGGGAGGCTCCCTTTATTTCTTTCCCTGTTCTCAGATCTAGTCTGTAGAGAATCCTTCTCATACACTGTAGTTGGTGAGAAATAATTTAAACTTCAAGGAATATTATTTACCCCCATTTTCATCTTAAAAGAACTTGTTTATTCAAGTGTTATTTAGTGAAGATTCTTTGTAGAAATCTTCTCTGTGCTTCCTGGCACTCCATACATCTCTCAGAGAATCTGTAGAGTAAACCTCTCTCTCAGTGTCCTTAAGAGACTGTCTCTGCCTTCAGGGGACTGTAGAGGACTCTGTGACCACTGTCCCCCATTTCACTGTCCCTGTTCAAGGGTCACCACAAGGCAGAGTGGTGAGAGAACAGTCGTACACACACACACACACCGCTGCACAAGCACATCCATGCACACAGACAGGATGATTTAAGGCTAATGCAACCTTTGAGTATGTAATCCCACTTCTGAATTCAAAACATATGGTTAACTTCTGATTTTTTAAAAATAGCCAATTTGTATGCTTGCTGTGCACAAGAATGGTTTGACTTAACTTGACTTTTTCTGGCTGAAAACTTTTCTCAGTTGCTGCCATCAATGGAAAACAGATTAAGAGACAAATTTCAAATGAACGCTTGAAGCCCTTTCTTGAAAGTAAGAAAACAGAAGGGGACTGCTCTGCCTGGGCTGGTTTTTGCAAGGCTTGCTGTCATCAATGCTGGCCTTATTCTATTTCGTCCCCAGGATATATTTAACCAGTACTGAAAATGTGCTGGGCTATGACAGTGTGATGGTGCCCACCCCATGAACATTTCAGGGTCACATCACTTACTGGAACACAATGATATCTTTTTGCACATAAATTACCTATGAGTCTTTAGATTAAATCCACCACCACCCTCCCTACCCAAATTCCACATCATTATTGAATTCCCATTTCATACACTTAACCTGAAATTTCCATTCAGTCAGTATCACTCACATTACCCACAGCTTCAAAAGACTAGAATCATTTTTACTGTAACTACTTCTTTTTTTCAATACTAGGCCAAGGATAAATGTGGTTGCATTGATTTCTCACAAATGAACCTCAAACCCCTGGTTTAAAAGAACAACACGGTTCACAGTCATTTTCAATCTGAAGTAAGTGTAATTGGTTTAAAGAGACATTGCCAACTCATTTGCAAAAAACTTTTGAGCTGGTTCTTGTTTGCAATAGCCTAGAAGAAGCTTGCCCATGAAATAACCTCTCCTTCTTCACTGGTTTCATCTATTTCTCCCTCCTGATAGTTTCTCTAGGAAAGTGAAAGCCATCGTTTCCCGCATGGGCTTTCCTTCTGAGACCCTTGTCAGGATGGGCCAGGATTCAAGTGGTCTAATCAGAACTCCAGATTCAGACAGTGATGTTCACTTGTAGGTTTTGAGGATGTTTCTCACAGTGAATCTCTGTTCCCAAGAGCCTTTAAATTTAGAGAATGTGTCAAATATTGGTCAAATATAACCAGCATTGATCCACAAGAAGATTACTTTGCCTTAATCTTACCCACAGTCCTTGTCTGCACTGGGCACTTTCTATTTGCCTCTCAGATCCACTTCCCAAACCTGCCGTTGGAGCCCTGGGAGACTGAGCTCCTCGCGTGCATGACAGGCTCTCTAGTCAGTCACCTGGCATCTGCTTGGCGTCTGCCATGGGAGGCGCTGGAGGAGATCAGAATGAGGGAGGGAGATGACCATCAGGCCAGGTGCATTTTCCGGCCGCATGATGGCTGGGTCATCACTAGGGCTGTTTGAGTTTTTTCTTTTCTTTCCTGTTTTTTGTTTATTGAAGGCTGCAGCTTCTGCTTGCCAAATCTCATTTACAACTACTGCTACTAACTAAGCACCACACTATCTCTGAAAAAAAGTGAAAGTGTCAGTTGCTCAGTTGTGTCCAACTCTTTGTGACCCCATGGACTGTAGCCTGCCAGGTTCCTCTGTCCTTAATTCTCCAGGCAAGAATACTGGAGTGAGTGGACATTCTCTTCTCCGGGGGATCTTCCTGACCCAGGGACTGGGTCTCCTGCATTGTATGCAGATTCTTTATCTTCTGAGCCACCAGAGAAGCCCCCTGGTGGGGGCTTCCCATCACTATCTTTAGGTTTTGTTAACTTGCAACTCTCTTTGTCCCTCAGAACTAGAGATACTATTATCATGCCAAAGGGCTATGTTAACATTTTGTTTTTCCTCGGTCCCACCAATGCCTTTATAAAACTAGCTTTAATAGCTTCTTTGAATGAGCTCTAAGAACAAAAACTGATACGTTACCATAACCAAAAACACGTTCCTTCACCTCTCCCTTCCCAGAATATAGAAATGAAGACTATACTGCTCACTGAAAACTATCCTCATGAGAGGATACAGAACCTCATAGGAACCCAGGCATGTGTAAGGTAAGGAAAAGGTGAGGCTGACTCTGCGGTATTTCATGTAACCTACTCAAGGACTCCCAGGCTAGCTGCTACACTTCCTTTTAACACTACCGTCAAATTTTCTTTTAGCCTTGCCCACAGGAAATAAAGTTTATTTGTCTGTCTGTATAAGCATTCTTCTAAGGAAATGAAAAGATCACTTGTTAATTTTTAAGAGGTGCATACATTGAGTTTGAAGTTACCAATTTGAACAAGTATAGCTGCTCTGAGTGATATAAACAGATGTGTGGAGGGAAGATTAAACCCCTTAAGTTTCTGCTGTGAGAGAGGATTGAGCCCAGACAGACCAGTTTAGATGCAGGTTGCTTCAATGTGATCTAGATATGGAAGCAAAGTGGAAGCAAGGGACTCAAAATTGATATTGATATTTCAGAATCAGATCATCTGGGTTTAGGTCCCACCCTTAATAGCTGTCTATTTTGAGCAAATTCAATTTAGAGGAGGAGATTGGGAGGTAGGTTTCTATAATACAGTGCTGCTATCCAGTATTCTGCCAGAAACTGGCTTCCCTTCATTCAAAGAGCTTAATCATTAGGTTCCCTAATCATAGCTACTAAGACATAGGTTTTGATTCTTATAATTGAAAATATTTAATCATTTAACTAAAATATTAAAAGAAAATTTTATTTATTTTTCTAGATTGAGTTCAGTTCAGTTGCTAAGTCATGTCCAACTCTTTGCGACCCCATGGACTGCAGCACACCAGGCTTCCCTGTCCATCACCAACTCCCGGAGCTGACTCAGACTCATGTCCGTCAAGTCGGTGATGCCATCCAACCATCTCATCTTCTGTCGTCCTCTTCTCCTCCTGCTTTCAATCTTTCCCAACATCTGGGTCTTTTCCAACGATCAGTTCTTCACATCAGGTAGCCAAAGGATTGGAGTTTCAGCTTCAACATCAGTCCTTCCAATGAACATTCAGGACTGATTTCCTTTAGGATGGACTGGTTGGACCTCCTTGCAGCCAAGGGACTCTCAAGAGTCTTCTCCAACACCACAGTTCAAAGGCATCAGTTCTTCAGCGCTCAGCTTTCTTTATAGTCCAACTCATATCCATACACAGCTATCGGAAAAACCATAGCTTTGACTAGGCAGACATTTCTCGGCTTTTTTAATATGCCGTCTAGGTTGATCATAGCTTTTCCTCCAGGGAGCAAGTGTCTTTTAATTCCATGGCTGCAGTCACCATCTACAGTGATTCTGGAGCCCAAGAAAATAAATTCTGTCACTGTTTCTATTGTTTCTCTATCTATTTGCCATAAAGTGATGGGATCAAATGCCATGATCTTATTTTTTTGAATGTTGAGTTTTAAGCCAACTTTTTCACTCTCCTCTTTTACTTTCATCAAGAGGCTCTTCAGTTCCTCTTCCCTTTCTGCCATAAGGGTGGTGTCATCAGCGTATCTGAGATTATTGATATTTCTCCCAGCAATAGATTAAATTTTCTAATCAGCTAAATTCTAAGTCCCTGAACTATTTCTTAAATGGACAGAGGTCACCTCTAAATTGCAAGTCCCAAACCCACTTGACCATAATGCCAAACATAAATTCATAAATTCAGTATTTCTTATTTAAAACATATCTGTGTATAGCAGAAACTAACACGATGTTGTAAAGTAATTGTACTTTAATAATAAAAACAGTAAATAAATTAAAAACAAACATATCTAAACCTCAATCTTTCCATTTGATATTTAATCTGACAGTTCCTCTTCACCAGATCAAATGTTTTCTAGTCTTCAGATTTCTGGTGTTTGTGCTTCTTACACAAATACCTTGACAGGGACTTACACAAATACATTAAATCCTTCTTGCTACTCCTTTCCCTCACTGTTTTGAAAATACAGATCCCCAAGCTTTTTACCTTTGGTTTCTTTAGCACTTCCACATCCCACTCTTGCAAAATTCTGAATGTTCCAATATTGTTTGTAATAACCTATCTCAGGTCTTTTGTTTCTAACATTAATGAAAGTAAAGGCTGGGGACCCTTGGGGGACTCCAGTGAACTGTCACTGACTACTGGCCCTTTCCTAGGTATAACTTACAAACCTCACAGAAGCTTTCAGGACAGGAAGTCCCTTCTTTGACTCTCTTTCAGTACCCACTGAATCAAGATTTGGAGATTGCATTGCAGAAAACTAGTGCTAACTCACAGAGACAGCACTGGAAAAGCTGATTTTACTTGCATTTATTATTAACAAATAAGCAAAGTAGATCTACTGCATTTAGCCAGTTGGTTTAATTCAGGTACATTTCATCATAAAAAATAAATGAATAAACATAAATAGATGTGTGACCAGCCCGTTCAAAAATATCTCTTGACATTTATTTCTCAAGTAAATAGAATGTTTGCCACTTACTACATAAGAAAAATGTAGTGTGGACAGAGAAATGCTTCCACTTGCAGGAAAAACATGTCACAAATCAAGAAAGGTCATTCTATAGGCACACACTTACCTCTCTGGGCACTTGTGACTTTGGCTTGGGTTTTCTGATATTGCTGCTAATTTAATGCAAATGAGACCAAATCCATTATGCACAATAAGCGAAATGGTAACTTCCATCTGCTTGTACTGTAATTCCTTCTGCCTCTGGGGTACTTAAAAAATGATGGAGTGGAGAAAAGGGAACCCTCTTAGACTGTTGGTGGGAGTGCAAACTAGTACAGCCACCATGGAGAACAGTGTGGAGATTCCTTAAAAACTGGAAATAGAACTGCCTTATGACCCAGCAATCCCACTGCTGGGCATACACACCAAGGAAACCAGAATCGAAAGAGACACATGTACCCCAATGTTCATCACAGCACTGTTTATAATAGCCAGGACATGGAAGCAGCCTAGATGTCCATCAGCAGATGAATGGATAAGAAAGCTGTGGTCCATATACACAATGGAGTATTACTCAGCCATTAAAAAGAATACATTTGAATCAGTTCTAATGAGGTGGATGAAACTGGAGCCTATTATACAGAGTGAAGTAAGCCAGAGAAACACCAATACAGTATACTAACACATATATATGGAATTTAGAAAGATGGTAATGATAATCCTGTATGCGAGACAGCAAAAGAGACACAGATGTATAGAACAGTCTTTTGGACTCTGTGGGAGAGGGAGAGGGTGGGATGATTTGGGATAATAGCATTGAAACATGTATAATATCATATATGAAACCAATCGCCAGTCCAGGTTTGATACATGATACTGGATGCTCAGGGGGCTAGTGCACTGAGATGACCCAGAGGGATGGTATGGGGAGGGAGGAGGGAGGAGGGTTCAGGATGGGGAACACGGGTACACCCACGGCAGATTCATGTTGATGTATGGCAAAACCAATACAATATTGTAAAATAATTAGCCTCCAATTCAAATAAATAAATTTGTATTTTAAAAAATGGTGGAGGTTGAAGTGAAGCAATATTCACTTGTACTGAGAGACACTGACAGCTTATTACCCTCATTTTTTCCCAATTGATTCCAATCATATCTAACCTCTGTTTAATATCAACAAAGAGGACTTATAGAAAAAGAAAAATATTCTTTAATCTTTTACTAAAGAAAAAAAAAATACCCTGGACAAGAACCTCATTGTCTTGTAAATCTGTAAATAAAATTACCTCCCAACTGTTTCCAAATTCCTGAATTCAGATTCTTTAGACTCAGTTTTCATAACATTTTCAACAGTGCCTGAGCATCAGAATCCAGTTCCTGGTGTCTGGTTGTTGAAGCCCTCCATGATCAGGACTCACCCCAGTGTCGCAAAAGAGTTGGACACGACTTACTGACTAAACAACTACTTATTTAAACTTATTTTCCATCACTTCCAGCCATTCATATGTCAGCCAATGTTTTAAACTCCCTCTCCTCACCCCTCTAAAACCATATCCCTGTGTCTTTGCCTGCATTTGATTGTTCTACATCCCTACATGCCCTCCCTTTCTTCCTTCTCCTAATTCAATCCCTTTGGACCTCATCGACCAGGCTTCATTGCCCATCCACACCTGTAGCAGTCATTCTTCCCATACTTGCTTGTACTCCTTGGTTTCTTATTGACAGCCTCACATGATTTAACACTTAGCTTAGCACCCTTAGATTGTTCCAGAATTAATGTACATGTGCTAGCCTTGTCTCCTCAAGTAGACTATAATCAGGGACTGTGAGGAAGGTTATTTACTTATATATATGTGTGTGTGAGACTAAATCTGTTTTAACATATGTTTTACATGAAAATAACTCTGGCTTTTTCAAAAGATGCTAAGTGATTAAATCATTTACCTACTGTCAAACCTGAAGATCCATTAAGACTGAAGTCATCCGAATGCTGGTCGGCACAGACAAAAGGTACTTCGACATGACCTCAGAACTTTGGAGCAGGGAGGGTGATCACATTTAAGAGCAAGAAACTCAGAGCAAGAGAGGCTGCTCTAGGAAGAGAACTCTTCATTTTAGACAGCAATTTGATCTAGGAAGTTTTTTTCACATTCTTTCAGAAAGAGACAATTGACTGTTTGAACCCAAGAAATAAACAAAACAAAAGGATGGAAGGTATTTGAACTCTAAGCATATTAATTTTTAATTTTCACTGGGATTTTCACAGAAGATTTTGTAAAGATGATGTATATATTTTTTTAAAGATGATGTAACAGTCAGTGACAGGGATAACATTAAGTCAAAATTAGAACGTACTTTACAAACAGATAGCATGGAATAGGTCCAGTTTGAATTGTATGTGTGTGTTGGAATGAGGGATCTGGGGATGAAAACCCAGCACTGGAAAAAGAGAGGAGATGAAGGCAGGGAGGCAGAGAAGGTCCCAGAGAGTATAATGACAAGTGAGAGGAGACAGACAGGCTGGGAAGCAGCTTGACAGCACATATGAGTTACCTGATGCTGGGAAAGATTGAAGGCAAGAAGAGAAGGGGAGGACAGAGGATGAGATTGTTGGATAGCGTCATCCACTCAATGGCATGTGTTTGAGCAAACTCCAGGAAATAGTGAAGGACAGAGAAGCCTGGCATGCTGCAGTTCACGGGGCTGCAAATAGTCAGGCACAACTTAACAACTGAACAATAACAACAACCAGGTACCTACTGAAAGGCGTGGCATGAAGAAGCAAGACAGAACCTCAAGAATTTAGGAGGAAGCAGGTGGCGAGTTCCAGGGAAATTTGGTTACAACAATCAAGGCAAATGTCTGCTTACTCTTTTCTGAAACATGAAGTGGGGTTTAATGCAGTAATTGGAGAAATGATGGCCAATCACTGGATAAGAGTGCTTATGTTCAGCCCAGGAGGAGCTGAAAGGATGCAGAGACAATTAGTCCGATCATTCATTCAGATTTGCCTTTAAGTATCATAATACATGAAATTAAAAGATGTTTGCTCCTTGGAAGAAAAGCTATGAGCAACCTAGGCAGCATATTAAAAGCAGAGACATTACTTTGCCAACAAAGATCCATCTAGTCTAAATTATGGTTTTTTTCAGTAGTCATGTATGGATGTGAGAGTTGGACTATAAAGAAAGCTGAGCACCAAAGAACTGATGCTTTTGAACTGTGGTGTTGGAGAAGACTCTTGAGAGTCCCTTGGACTGCAAGGAGATCCAACCAGTTTATCCCAAAAGAAATCAGTCCTAAATATTCACTGGAAGGACTGCTGCTGAAGTTGAAACTCCAATCCTTTGGCCACCTGATCTGAAGAATTGACTCATTGGAAAACACCCTGATGCTGGGAAAGATTGAAGGTGGAAGGAGAAGAGGACGACAGAAGATAAGATGGTTGGATGGCATCACTGACTTGATGGACATGAGTTTGAGTAAACTCCGGGAGTTGGTGATGGACAGGGAGGCCTGGCACACTGCAGTCCATGGGGTCACACAGAGTCGGACATGATGGAGTGACTGAACTGATGATGATGATGATGATCATAATGCTTGTTGCATTTAAGGTAAACTAAATAAACTATTTTATGTTCATTTTAAGACTTTTGTTTTTCTTACTATGTGTCACCTTCACTTGGTATTTCCTGGGAGTTCTTACTTATTTAACGCCAAAGCACTTGTCTTCCCTTTGTGCTCTATTCTCCTTTTTAGAAGATAGCATCATTTACTCTGGAGGGGTGGTAGATGGGGAAAGGGCAACGTACATAAGAAAACCTTGATGCCTTGACAGGATTGGGTTCAGCTCTTCATGTTCTGGCACACATATTATAGGGGCTTTTAAAAAATGCTGTTTCTTTCTTTTTTTTAATAAAAATAAACTTAATTTTTTAAATAGATTTTTTAAATTAAAACCATTCAGTTTAAAAACATTCAGTTTTATTAATATTGATTCATTTCATACATAGTTGAAATAAAACCTTTTGCAATTCATTATGTGTTCCTTGATTAAAATATGGATTATAGGCTTTCAGAAATATTTTTTGTTTATATGACATAAGGACAATTGTGATTGCTATGATTTACAAAATGGAGGCTAATCGTTTAGTAAATGTGTGTGTGTTGTGTGCTCAGTCACTTCAGCTGTGTCCGACTCTTTGTGACCCCATGTACTGTAGCCCCAGGCTCCTCTGTCCATAGGATTGTCCAGGCAAGAATACTGGAGAGGGTTGCCATGCCCTCCTCCAGGGGATCTTCCCAACCCAGGGATTGAACTCATGTCTGCCTATGTCTTGTGTGATGCAGATTCTTTACCCACTGAGCCACTTGGGATGTGCATTAATTACAAGACTTTCTAAAATGATTTTCAAATATTTTTCTTGGGTATCTCAGAAGCTGTATTTTTTTTCAGCCATGTCAAGTAATGTTTATGACTTTTCTCATGGATATTATAAAGATACATCAAGATTTTAGGGTATTGTCAGTTTTATCCTTAAAAATCAACTATCAAATGATAATTTTGAGCAAACTTTGTCTTACTTTAAGGCAAAAAAGCTGTTTCTGAAAGCAGCCCCTCTCCACTACCAGGCTGAGCACATAGTAGGTGTTCAGAAAACACTCAGAGGGTCGGCTAGCTCCACACAAACGTGAAAAGATGTCTCATTTGCAAAGTTTACTTGCAGGAGCCCTGTTCACTGAATAAAAAGATTTTTGCCTCAGTTGCAAGAATTTAAATGTTACTATTTTCTTTCAGAGGGTACACATTTTACTTCACATTACCATGCATTTCATTTCAGTTTAAATTCTGTGCTGTTGACCCTAGGATTTCACAGCCTTGTAATACTATTGCAAACCAAGGGTCTTCTAGGAATAAGGGCCAGTCTGAAGCTTCAGGTAACATAAAACCTCTGGTATCTCCTCCATCTGTGGCTAGCTACTTGGGGACCCCTCTTAGCCTTTCATGAATTCATCTCCCCACCGGCAGACAAAACGAGATCTGCTGGTGCAGCTCTGAGCAGAGAATATGTTCCATCCCTGAAAATACATGTTTAAATATTTAATAAAAGCATAAATTTGAAACACTTCTAGCAGCTGTAGAGAGCACCACAGAATAGAAGGCAAAAGCAATCTTCATTTGAGGAGATTAAGAGAGTTGAAGCAATGCCTGTGGTATTATACAATGCTGTGGCAAACAAACACTCCAGGCAAAAAGAAAGGAAAAACAAAAATACATGGAATGCCTGCTCCATCCACGAGAGGAAGGGAACACAGTACAGAATATTCTGGAGGTCCATGTCTGAAGTAAAATCCAAGCTATGACAGCGTCAAACACTCTCTATAGCCTCGCTTGTAAATCCTTGGCCCCCAGGGAAGGCAGATGGCTCAGTGTGTGATACTTACGTAACCACAACCTGAGCTGAATTCAACCTGCCAGGAGCCAAGGAACAAGGATGCCTCTGAGAAAAGATAAACTGTGCTCTCCTTAAATCCACTGGAACTGCTCTCCCTGGCAAGCCAGGATACAGCAGGGGGCATCAGAATCTTCCAGCACACAGGCAACCAGCTGTACAAGCTTGGCAGCACAGCCAGCCACCACAGCCAGGTGGCTATGTGTCATTAACTCGAGCCTCCAAAGCCCAGGGGTGGCGCTCAGGTTCCCCAGGCTGTTCACGGGCGTGGCAGGAGCTGCCTTCTGAAGGTTTAGAGAAGTGGGCATTCCAGTGCCTTGGGGTGGGGAATATTAGTCAGCCATCCCGAGCACAGACAGTACCAGCCTTGCACATTCCCAGTTTATAAATAAATGATCCAGGAGTGACACAGAGGGTCATTCCTGCCCAGGCTAAAGGCAGCCCTGGCATTTCTGACTCCAAGAAATTCAGAATGAAATAACAGACCATTGAGAGAACCGTGGATCCTCTAAGCCAGGCAAAATCGGGGAAAATCAAGAACTGTTTAGAGGGTTAACCTCAATTGCCATTCAACAGAGCAAGCACCTCCCAGATAAGTCATGAACTTTGCTGAGATTCATTTGGATCAGCTCGTTTCATGCAAATGTAAGCTTGAGATCTCACCTAGTGAGAAAATCTGTGTTGTTATTGGAGTTAAAGGAGTTATTTTTTAAAGTACAGCATTTTAGGAAATAGGACAGATCTAGGAGGAGGCAAAATAATGTTCTACAATATATGAAAGGCCCTTAAATATTCTTTGTTCCAAAACACTGCCAAGGACCAACCCAGAACAGAGAGAAAGTCTTTCCTTTCATTTCTGTACTATGAGACTGCTGTTCCTCCTGGCCAGATTTCCATCTTGTTACATGAGTCTGATGTTTTGGTGACTTTCTCCATTACACTGAATTTTTATAGCCCACCACACATGAAAACGTTTCTCCAAGAAACCCTTTCCAAATTTCTCACAATTGACTTAATAAAATGTACTTGGGGAAAGCTCCAATGTTCATAAATTGAGGGCAACCTGTCTATAACATACCAGCGTATCATCTGGTGGCTCAGCTGGTAAAGAATCCACCTGTGATGCAGGAGACCTGGGTTCAGTCTCTGGGTTGGGAAGATCCCCTGGAGAAGGGAAAGACCACCCACTCCAGTATTCTGGCCTGGAGAATTCCATGGACTGTATAGTCGCAAACAGCTGGACACTACTGAGCGACTTTCACTCACCCACTCACTTATCATCTGTAGTGAATAAAATTCATAGAATAGGGGATAAATATTCCCCAAATTTCCTATTTCACATCCTCTATCATTTGACAGCTTATTGAGTACTTACAAGAGGCTGTGGATTCAGAGATGCAGGACACAGGGCCCCAGCTCTTAAGGATTTTGTACTCTTAAGAAGCAGTTTCTCATGATGTACTCTGCATATAAGTTAAATAAACAGGGTGACAATATACAGCCTTGATGTACTCCTTTTCCTATTTGGAAGCAGTCTGTTTGTCCATGTCCAGTTCTAACTGTTGCTTCCTGACCTGCATACAGATTTCTCAAGAGGCAGGTTAGGTGGTCTGGTATTCCCATCTCTTTCAGAATTTTCCACAGTTTATTGTGATCCACACAGTCAAAGGCTTTGACATAGTCAATAAAGCAGAAAGAGATGTTTTTCTGGAACTCTCTTGCTTTTTCCATGATCCAGTGGATGTTGGCAATTTGATCTCTGTTCCTCTGCCTTTTCTAAAACCAGCTTGAACATCAGGAAGTTCATGGTTCACGTATTGCTGAAGCCTGGCTTGAAGAATTTTGAGCATTACTTTACTAGCATGTGAGATGAGTGCAATTGTGCGGTAGTTTGAGCATTCTTTGGCATTCCGTTTCTTTGGAACTGGAATGAAAACTGACCTTTTCCAGTCCTGTGGCCACTGCTGAGTTTTCCAAATGTGCTGGCATATTGAGTGCAGCACTTTCACAGCATCATCTTTCAGGATTTGAAATAGCTCAACTGGAATTCCATCACTTCCACTAGCTTTGTTCGTAGTGATGCTTTCTAAGGCCCACTTGACTTCACATTCCAAGATGTCTGGCTCTAGATGAGTGATCACACCACTGTGATTATCCAGGTCATGAAGATCCTTTTTGACTCATTGGAAAAGACTTTGATGTTGGGAGGGATTGGGGGCAGGAGGAGAAGGGGACGACCGAGGATGAGATGGCTGGATGGCATCCCTGACTCGATGGACGTGAGTCTGAGTGAACTCCGGGAGTTGGTGATAGACAGGGAGGCCTGGCGTGTTGAGATTCATGGGGTCGCAAAGAGTCGGACACGACTGAGCGACTGAAATGAACTGAACTGAACTGAACTGAACTGGAGAAGCAGTTATCATTTGGTATATGCTGGGATGTTATAGAAGAGGAAACAGATGCTTTCCTCAGAAAGGGTCTCACACACAGCCAAGAAGCTTTAGGAGGAAGTGACTCCAGACTCATGTCTTGAACGACAAGTACATTCAATTTCCTCTGAGGATCATCCTTACATCATATACTTTCTTAGAAGGTGTGACCTGAACCTATTATTTTGTGACTATCAGGCTTCTTAGCTGGGAATGGTACCCAATGGTAAAGAACCTGCCTGCCAATACAGGAGACATAAGAGACACAGGTTCGATCCCTGGGTCAGTAAGATCCTCTGGAGGAGGACATGGCAACCCAGTCCAGTGTTCTTGCCTGGAGATCCCCTGGACAGAGGAGTCTGGTGGTCTACAGTTCATAGAGTCATGAAGAGTTGGACACGACTGAAGCAACTTAGCACACAAAGCAACTATCAAGTGCGGCTATAATCTGAAACCCCCTTGGACAACACCATCTAGCTATCTCACATATTCCCTGGCAACACCAGCTGGTTTCCTTCCCATGCTACCATGTCCAGTGGGGCATTTGATTTACTTTTTGGACTTGCCTGGGATTTATCTCATTAAAGGTAACCAAATAGAATTACTCCTACCAAATTCTTGAATATTCTGAAAACAGTGGGTCCATGCTTTAGAAATATTTGGTAGTAATGAAACCTCAACATCTTTTGTAACAGATTCTTCTCTCTCCAGTCTTTATGAGCCTTTAGGGTCAACTGAACTGCTAGAATTCACAGAGGAACAATCACTGGAATTTAGCATTTATTGGATATTGAAATGCATTCAGTAATTTAGCAGATATCTCAAATATTATATAAACATAGAATTTTGTCAGTTGGTACCATGTAGTTCATTAACATCAGTAATGTAGATTAGCACCTTTCTACTGGCAGGTAGCAGTGCAATGCTGGGTCATGGATGGGCTTTCCTGATGGCTCAGCAGGTAAAGAATCCACCTGTAAGGCAGGAGACACAGGAGTCGTGGGTTTGATCCCTAGGTCAGGAAAATCTCTTAGAGGAGAAAATGGCAACCCGCTCCAGTATTCTTGCCATGAATGGGCTGCTGCTGACATACCACTTTCTTTGAACTTTTGGCAGCCTCATGGGACCTAGAATTGCCAAAGTTCCTGGACCAGTGGCCTGGGGCCAAGAGCATCTTTTTCCACTTATCTGAATGCCATAAAACATTATCATTGTCTGATTTTGCATGATTGGAGAAAGACTGGGAAGCCTCGATCTGTACTCTAAGCTTGCTAATTAATAACCTTGACCTCCTGTGCTGGATCTGGGGCACGATGCCGGGCTGATGCTGGCGCCCATGCCCCACAGTAACTCTCAGGAACAATCACGTGAACATTGTGGTCATTCATTCCAACCAGGCGCAAACATTGCTCACAAACTGTGTTTAGTGAGGATGACAGTAAAAACAAGCAGGTGATTGTGACGGTGGAAAAGTCTGGACTCCACCCGCCTCACTCACTCACCTGAGGCCGAGGACCAGAGAATCAGTGCAGTTCACTCCATTCTCTTCCATCTGCCTCAACACTACCCTCACTTCAACTCGCTCCTTTTCTCACAGAAGCAACTGGAAAAAAAAAATCCCTGCCATCAGTAGACAACTTTGATTTGCTCTGACTCATGAGTAGCTGAAGACTTAGAAAAATATACAGTGACATACAAAAGGTGAGTGTCCATATAAACCTGAGGCCAATGGATTATCAAAGTTTAGGCTTAATCATCCAATGGGAAAAATCTATCATCAAAATACTCCCAGAAATGATAATAAATAAGGGGAAGGAAATGTAGACTCGTGATACTGGTTGGTGAGGCTGGCTCTGTGGCAGGCTTTGGGATACTTGTGACAGAAAATAGAAGACCCCTGAGCAGTGGAACCTGAAGGACCATACCGCTGACCTGTTACCTTTGTTACCCCTTCTCTACACTGGAACTCTGGACAACAGGCGTTTGTTTGCTGACGAGTGTAGAAGTGTGAGGACAACTGGAGGGTGGGCACACAGAAGCCATCCATCTTAGCCTTTTTAAGTCAACCTTACCTACATGCATCCTTCATTTTAGACTGAGGATGTGCACCCAGCCAAATAGCTCAGAACTGGTCATTCTCTTCCTCAGCCTGTGCCTCTGAGATAAGAAGTCACTGACTCAGGACAAAGGGGTCAGTCACCACAGTAAACCTACAGTCTGGAAGACTGGCTCAGCAGCCTGGTGGCATATTGCCTGGAGACAGATGCTGTAATACCAAGTGGATGTACCTATGCTTTGGGAAAGATAGAGAAGCATGTATTATGTAGCCCTAGATTGATGGGGAGGATATATTCGTAGATTCTTGAAAGGCAACAGCATATAGGGATTTTCCTGGTGTCAAAGCTTAGAAGGTCCAAATTGGGTGATGACAGTTGACTCTTAAAAACAATTTCTCAGGAAGGGCTCATGAATATTTTTTCTGTGTGTACACTGGTGTACATTTTGCAACAGAGTGGAAAGAAAATTAGTATGTTGGATGAGAGAAGTAGTAGGCACAGGAGATAAATCAAAGGATTAAGAGTAATGATTTGCTTCACACTCATCCTGTTGGGAATACATATAGAGAATATACACTTATGCAGAATATACATATATATATTTAAAGTACAGGCATATATAATGTAAATTGTATATATATTCTATAATATTCTAAATATTATACTGTTTACATTATATGTGCCTATACTTTAAATATATATTATATATAATTTACATACACACATATCCTATATGCATATATACATAGCTGTGTGGAGGTATGTGTATGGGTGTGTGTATTATAGTATCTTTATCCATGGTAGTGGTTCATTCACCCCTAAAATATGAAAAGAAATTTCTTTTCCTTCTGAAAAAGAAATCTACAAACTTACAAGAAAAAATGCAAAAATAAAAATATGAAATTCAAAGAAATGATAAAATAGAAATTTAATAAAACTGGAGGAAAATCATATTAGTCAATTACAAATGTTAGTTGTTACCTGACTTCTGAAAGACAAGAATTAATCTCAAATTAATTTGCATAGACTATTAGACAATTAGGTACACAATTTGCCCAGATCTTATTTACATATGATGCTCTTGAAAACAAGCAGAAAATTAAGTTACATCAACTACAGCCAAAAGTAAAAAAATCTTGACAGTTCTAAATTTTTCTCACACAATTTATACTACCTATAGGGAATTAGAGTCAGGTATAGAACAGAGCATAGTTTGGGAATCAGATAAAATAGA
The DNA here is from genome assembly GCA_917880005.1 of Nanger dama. Lineage (NCBI taxonomy): Eukaryota > Metazoa > Chordata > Mammalia > Artiodactyla > Bovidae > Nanger > Nanger dama. The sequence continues at coordinate 30,662,538 of CAKJTW010000024.1, forward strand.
CAGAAATTATAGTTTCATCATTTACTAGCTGGATATGTTAAGCATTTAAGGTTCAACTGATCTAAATAAGCCACAGACTATTATCTCACAGAGTTATTGTGAGGAGTAGATAACACATTACATTTCCTTATGTGTATATAAGCGTATATACGTGTACACACACACATATATATTAGATGCATTTCCAATTACAATAACATATAATACAGTTTTAGTACTTGCTTCAGTCCTATATATCACCTTATCTCATTTTATAGATGAATAGCTGAGGCTCTGAAAGTTCATATTTAAAGTTCATATTTAAGTCACTGTAATCACAGTGTTTTTCTTCTTCTACATATCAAGCTCCACTGACTCTTGGTTGCAGAGAAAGTCCAGTTCTATGGCAGCGTTTGTTCCAACAGTTACAGAAGGCATCTGCAGTCAGGCTAGAGTGTTTTCGTTGTTCAGTTGCTAAGCCATGTTCGACCCTTTGCTATTCCATGGACTGTAGCATAACAGGCTCCTCTATCCACTATCTCTTGGAGTTTGCTCAAATTCATGTTCACTGAGTCAGTGATGCTATCTAACCATCTCATCCTCTGCTGTCTGCTTCTCCTATTGCCCTCAATCTTTCCCAGCATCAGGGTCTTTTCCAGTGAGTCAACACTTCATATCAGGCGGCCAAAGTATTGGAGCTTCAGCTTCAGCATCTGTCCTTCCAATGAGTATTCAGGACTGGTTTCCTTTTGGATTGACTGGTTTGATCTTCTTGCAAAGAAGATCAAAGATCTTGAGGGGTCTGTCTAAGGGACCCTCAAGAGTCTTCTCCAGCATCACAGTTTGAAATCATCAATTCTTAGGCACTCAGCCTTCTTTATGAGCCAACTCTCATATCCCTACATAACTACTAGATAAACCATAGCTTTGACTAGACAGACCTTTGTCAGCAAAATGGTATCTCTGCTTTTTAATACACAGTCTAGGTTTGTCATAGCTTTCCTTCTAAGGAACAAGCGTCTTTTAATTTCATGGCTGTAGTCACTGTCCACAGTTATTTCGGAGCACTAGAAAATAAAGTTTGTCACTGCTTTCACTTTTCTCCCTTCTATTTGCCATGAAGTGATGGGAATAGATGCCATGATCTTAGCCGTGGGTATAAAGAGCCCTCCCTAAGCTCTGCTCAGAGTAAGTGTTCCATTGGCATCCATCCAAAGAAATTTATTAAGCACTTCCTCTATCTTAAACAATGAAACTTCTACTGAAGATACTTAGATAACCCAGTAGCTTGAGGCTTAAATCTTTAATTTTCACATATCTACTGCTGTCCTCCTCCCAGACTTGCTGATAATGTCCCTCATAGCTCAGTCAGTAAAGAATCTACCTGCAATGTAGGAGACCAGGGTTCGATCCTTGGGTCGGGAAGATCCCCTGGAGAAGGAACTGGGAATGCACTCCACTATTTTTGCCTGGAGAATGCTATGGACAGAGGAGCCTGGCAGGCTACAGTCCATGGGGTCGCAAGAGTCTGACATGAACTCTAAACTACCATGATGTTCCCTGGAACATCTACTGATGCTTTAGATACGCTTTAATAGCCCTGGCTTATTTCAGATGCATTTTGAGACTACAAGTCAGACTCCTGAAAGAGATTACCCTCTTCTACAGTCACATAAGTTCTGAGAGAAAGCTGTCTGGATAATGGGCTTCATGAAAGTGGTCACCTCAACATGCAAGTGTCTCTCCTTCTTACAGGTGTAGCATCGGGTGCATGGAGAACATAGAAGATGAATAGATCTGAAACAGCAGTGCGGCATTGCAGAACACCTTGACTGTCAAGCTAAAACCCCAACAAAGTAACAAAGAATCTTAGTCAGCAACTAACAGAGTGCTGCTCTCATAGCAGAAAACATCAACAAAAGTATCATGCAAGGTATCATTCTTCAGAGTGAGAGTTATCATCAGTAAAGGGGTACTCTGACACTCCTTGAAAGTCCAAGGTGCTCCAACTGTCATGGAGCAATGAAGTTGTCAGGGTTAAAGTGATTAGAGAATTTACAGTGACCCCAAGCTTCCTTGGGAAACATTTTCCAGCTTGAAGACATTTTGGCCAAGTGAAATAGCTTCCAATACCTCTTTTTCTCTCTCTGTGAAAGTTGTACCAGTTACCTAAGGCTCCTGGATTTCTTACGGTTCCCACAAACCACACTCCTTCAAAGAAGCCCTCTTCTGTCCTGTCGCTGATGGAAATGACTTCCCCAGGTGGCTATTTAATCTTGGTCAAGCCCATCGGGCTTTGTGGGGTGAATATGTGTCCAGTTGCCCAACATGCTCTCCAGCCCAGAATTGAGTGCTGCCAGCATGAAGATCATCAGCGACAAGGAGAACCATCATAGTCGACTCAAAACATTCGGTGAGCAGAGCTCTTTAACTGTAGGCTGAGAAGCATTCCTTCCCAGTTATCCCATCATCATTTTTACTTCATGAACACTTCAAGTATTGACCACTTTGTTCCAAATTCTTTTCCTGAAAGCTCTCTGACATGGTACATAATTTCTTCCATTTGTTGGATTACTGTGTATCACATAAACCCACATATGCAACTGTGGGAAATGAACAGGAAAATGATGTCACAAAGTGAAGGAAGTAAGGCTGTAGCAAACCACACATCAATACAGAAGCATCAGCTAACCATTTATGACCAATCATTACCTTTTGTCTCCAGGTGGAACACATAAGATGTGGCCTAGACAGAGAGGTCTTTCCTGTCCGTGAATCAACTTACCTTGATCGACACTACTATTGGAAGAGAAAAAATATATATATTTTAAAAATGAACCACCTCCTCTTTTTCTATTTAATTTTATCCAGGTATTTTTTCTGTGACTCTTTATAGACTCAGAAGTGATGTTTTTACCTAAGACTATGAAGTTGCTGATACAGATGACAAAGGGAGTCCTCTCAAATACCGGAGGACCGTTTGGAAAAGTCTCTGATGTCGGGAATGTTTACTGTGCTGATTCTGCATTCAGTCATCTGTAACTGATGAAGGAAGGAAGGAGGTGTGCAGTGAGATACACAAAGCAGTGGCACCTTATACCCACAGGCACAAACACACATTCCCGCCCATCACCAGACCCTGAGCCAGGAAACCCCCAGGGTCTTCTGAAGAGCTTCACACCCAGAACACCTACTAAAAAGATCTCTGGGGACAAGCAAACCAACAGAGCAACACTTTCCTATATACAAACCTGTATCTTTCTCACAATGTGACTGTAGTGGCCCTGAAATTTCTGGTAGGTGCGACCATTGCAAATGTTTTATTTTTTTTTAATGCTGTTGTATTAGGTGACAGCACACATAACATGTCAACAAAGAAAGAACTGCTTGGTCTCTGTACTTGGTTGTTCAATCATTAAGTCGTGTCCAACTCTGTGACTCCATGGATTGCAGCACGCCAGGCTTCCCTGTCCTCCACTATCTCCCAGAGTTTGCTCAAACTCATGTCCATTGAGTCAGTGAAGCCATTCAACCATCTCATCCTCTGTCACGCCTTCTCTTCCTGGCCTCAATCTTTCCCAGCAGGAGGATCTTTTCCAATGAGTTGACGCTTCAAATCAAGTGGCCAAAGTTTTGGTCTCTGTAACAGTTGCATCAGTTTATACTCCCACCAAAAACAGTGCATAAGGGTTCTCTTTTCTTCACACCCTCTCCAGCATTTATTGTGTAGATTTTTTGATGATGGCCATTCTGACAGATGTGAGCTGATAGCTCATTGTAGTTTTCATTTGAATTTCACGAATAATTAGTGATATTGAGCATCTTTTCATGTGTTTGTGGTCACTTGTATGTCTTCTTTGGAGCAATGTCTTTTCGAAGAGTTGGGAAGTTGGGATTGATACATATATCACTATAGATACTATTTATAAATCCCATGGATGGAGGAGCCTGATGGGCTGCAGTCCATAGGGTCGCTGAGAGTTGGACACGACTCAGTGACTTCACTCTCACTTTTCACTTTCATGCATTGGAGAAGGAAATGGCAGCTCACTCCAATGTTCTTGCCTGGAGAATCCCAGGGATGGTGGAGCCTGGTAGTTGCCATCTATGGGATTGTACAGAGTCGGACATGACTGAAGCGACTTAGCAGCAGCAGTATACAATAGATAATGAATGAGAAAGAGAGAGAGAGAAAAGGAACTGCCTGGTCTCTAATCTACAGTTTGAGTCACAAGTAATTATGCAGCCATAACCCCAGAAGACTGGAGAATAACCTGAGGGGCAAGTCCAGTATGGAAGAATGCAGCGGAGCAACCTGAAGCAAATGTATCAGGAAACTAGCTTCTTTGGGGCTTTCATCGAACTTTGCCAGACATAGAGGCTGTAGCCTCAATGGCAGGTCCCTCCGGCTATCTAATCTAATCCAAATAAGGCTATCAGATAGTCAGGGATCTTGCTAAGATTTTCCATCAGTCCTCTCGATCTTCTTTCCTTTGATAACTAACTGCTTACTCTGATCTGAGAACAAAATCTCGGTGAAAATCTGTTCCCAATGTTCATAGCTTTATCTCCAACCTCTTATCCCCAAACTAACTAAGGATCCCAAGGCTTTCTAGATTTATCCACTCTCTCAAAATTCAGAACAACAAATTCAAAAAAAAAAAAAAAAAAAAAGGTCTAAAATTGTCTTCCAAACAGAAAAGTCTTAATTCTTGTCAAGGCCTTGAGAGAAAGATGAGGCTTGATTTAAAATGTGCATAAAATGGTATGCCTTAGGGGCAGCCTCGTTGCTGAATTACAGGGTGTGGCTTTGCCCAACAATAATGGAATTCTCACAAGTTTGCAGCCAAATAGAACTGAGTTAAAATCCTTGTTCTTTTCTTAAAGTTAGACTACCTTGGGTAAAGCACAACTCTGAGCTTTGGTTTCCTTATTCACAAAATGAGAATAAGGAGATCTATCCTCTTGAATTGTCATATGAATTAAATAATAACTGGTAAGCACTTTGCATAGCACTTGCTACACAGATAATGGGTACTCAACAGATGATCACCTTTTAAAAATAGTATCTTTGGTGTTTCTTAACATGCTGATTGAAAAGTGTGAAAGTGTTAGTTGCTTTGCTGTGTCCGACTCTTTTCAGCTCCATGGACTGTAGCACAACAGAGTCCCCTACCCGTGGAATTCTTCAAGAAACAGTGTTGGAATGGGTAGCCACTTCCTCTTCTAAGGATCTTCCCAACCCAGGGATCGAACCCACATCTCCTACATCTCCTGCTTTGGCAGGCATATTCTTACCACTGAGACAACTGGGAAGCCTGATATATACAGACAATTCACTTTCTTAGGTATAACTGATAGTTCTCCCTACTGACTTTAAAAAGGGCAACACTTAGCTTCACCACTCCAGTTTAGTTCAGTTCAGTCTCTCAGTCGTGTCTGACTCTTTGCAACCCCATGAATAGCAGCATGCCAGGCCTCCCTGTTATTCACCATCTCCCAGAGCTCACTCAGACTCACGTCCATCGAGTCCACGACGCCATCCAGCCATCTCATCCTTGGTCGTCCCCTTCTCCTCCTGCCCCCAATCACTCCTAGCATCAGTCTTTTCCAATGAGTCAACTCTTCGCATGAGGTGGCCAAAGTACTGGAGTTTCAGCTTCAGCATCATTCCTTCCAAAGAAATCCCAGGGCTGATCTCCTTCAGAATGGACTGGTTGGATCTTGCAGTCCAAGGGACTCTCAAGAGTCTTCTCCAACACCACAATTCAAAAGCATCAATTCGTCGGTGCTCAGCTTTCTTCACAGTCCAACTCTCACATCCATACATGACCACAGGAAAAACCATAGCCTTGACTAGACGGACCTTAGTCGGCAAAGCAATGTCTCCGCTTTTGAATATGCTATCTAGGTTGGTCATAACTTTTCTTCCAAGGAGTAAGCGTCTTTTAATTTCATGGCTGCAATCACCATCTGCAGTGATTTTGGAGCCCAAAAAGATAAAGTCTGACACTGTTTCCACTGTTTCCCCATCTATTTCTCATGAAGTGATGGGACCGGATGCCATGATCTTCATTTTCTGAATGTTGAGCTTTAAGCCAACTTTTTCACTCTCCTCTTTTACCTTCATCAAGAGGCTTTTGAGTTCCTCTTCACTTTCTGCCATAAGGGTGGTGTCATCTGCATATCTGAGGTTATTGATATTTCCCCGGCAATCTTGATTCCAGCTCGTGTTTCCTCCAGTCCAGCATTTCTCATGATGTACTCTGCATAGAAGTTAAATAAGCAGGGTGACAATATACAGCCTTGACGTACTCTTTTTCCTATTTGGAACCACTCTGTTGGTCCATGTCCAGTTCTAACTGTTGCCGCCTGACCTGCATACAGATTTCTCAAGAGGCAGGTTAGGTGGTCTGGTATTCCCATCTCTTTCAGAATTTTCCACAGTGTATTGTGATCCACACAGTCAAAGGCTTTGGCATAGTCAATAAAGCAGAAATAGATGTTTTTCTGGAACTGTCTTGCTTTTTCCATGATCCAGCGGATGTTGGCCATTTGATCTCTGGTTCCTCTGCCTTTTCTAAAACCAGCTTGAACATCAGGAAGTTCACGGTTCACATATTGCTGAAGCCTGGCTTGGAGAATTTTGAGCATTACTTTACTAGCATGTGAGATAAGTGCAATTGTACGGTCGTTCAGCATTGCATTTCTTTGCGATTGGAATGAAAACTGACCTTTTCCAGTCCTGTGGCTACTGCTGAGTTTTCCAAATGTGCTGGCATATTGAGTGCAGCACTTTCACAGCATCATCTTTCAGGATTTGAAATAGCTCAACTGGAATTCCATCACCTCCACTAGCTTTGTTCATAGTGATGCTTTCTAAGACCCACTTGACTTCACATTCCAAGATGTCTGGCTCTAGATTAGTGATCACATCATCATGATTATCTGGATCATGAAGATCTTTTTTGTACAGTTCTTCCGTGTATTCTTGCCACCTCTTCTTAATATCTTCTGCTTCTGTTAGGTCCATACCATTTCTGTCTTTTCTAGTAAAGATCAATTTTTAAAAGTCCTACCCACTTGTATGACATCTTTCCTGATAGTGATGGAAATCCTAAATTGGTTCTCTCTCTCAATTTCTCTCTATTTCCAGCCTTAATCTATTTTTTCTCTCTTCCTCCTATCTGCTGTTTATCATTCTCATTGCTATGTGAATAAATTTATGCATTAGAAAATGAGAAAGCTTCGGAAACAAAGCATTTCCCTAGAACACTCCAGAAAGCAATCAATTCTTAAATTAGAGGAAAAAAAAAGGATGACTCCAAGGTAAGGTGACTGCTGTTTTTAATAATCTCAATGGAATTCAAGCATTCAGAACTAGCTTTTGCCTGAATCTTCCTGGAAAACATGCCCTGCTAGGAGACGCATCCTAGGTGCTCTAGGATGGACACAGAAAGTTCTCTCCAATGTCCATGGAGGACTATTGTGGATTACAACCCTGTTTGACCAATGGTTAAGATGGTGTCCGTACCTTTCTTTCTGCTGCTGCTGCTGCTAAGTTGCTTCAGTCGTGTCCGACTCTGTGCGAACTCATAGACGGCAGCCCACCAGGCTCCCCGTCCCTGGGATTCTCCAGGCAGGAACACTGGAGTGGGATGCCATTTCCTTCTCCAATGCATGAAAGTGGAAAGTGAAAGTGAAGTCACCCAGTCGTGTCCGACCCTTAGCGCGACCCCATGGACTGCAGCCTGGACTGCAGCCTACCAGGCTCCTCCGTCCATGGGAGTTTCCAGGCAAGAGTACTGGAGTGGGTTGCCACTTCCTTCTCCGACCTTTCTTTCTACCTTGCGTTAATTCCTGTGGTGGATTTATACTGTCAATTTAGCTCATCTAGCACTATGTTTTGTAGAATTTCCATCACTGTAATTCTGAATTAGTATCAGCCATGTGAGACATTTTGCATGAGCTCTGGACAGAAATGAAGCAACATCAGTGATTTTTTTTTTTCTTAAAGTTTGATGCAGACCATGAAGGACTGCTGATTTCAGACATGTTGTCACTCATCTGTTGGGTCACCTGCTTAGCATCAGGCAGCAGCCAGACCCACAGTCTCTTTGCTTTGCCATATCACCTTGTCCAGCTTCTCTGATTCCTGGGACAAGGGCATGGTTAACTCCCTGACAAACGGTGCCAGCTGCTCTTTCAGGTCATCTCATCATCAAGTTTGGTGTCCTAGAGGTAGTGAGCGACCAGTAAGTTCCAGAGCATCTCTGGGGCCTCCCAAGCATTTTCACACACTCTCGTTTGTCCTTGCTTTCTCTGCTCCATAGGATCACCTTTTCTCCAGTTTCCAACAGCATGTGCTTCATTTCCTTCTGAGATCTCACCCAGAATTGTATTTAATGTTCATAGTTCTACCAACAGTCCCATCAAGGCAAGCTTGAGGTTGTCCAGCACATACCTCAAAAAAACTCTGACAGCCTCCACCCTTTACTCTGGTGCAATTCCACTTCCACATTTTCAGGCATTTGTCCCACTTCTGGATCCAAAAATCTGTATTAGTCTGCTCAGGCTTCCATAAGAAAATATCACAGATTGAGTGTTATTTTTTTATTATTATTACTTATTGGAGTTTTGTTTCTTTATAATGCTGTGCTAGCTTCTGTTGTACAGCAAAGTGAGTCAGCTATATACAAACATATATAACTTCTTTTTGGTTTTCCTTCCAATTTGGGTCACCGCAGAGCACTGAGTAGAGTTTACTAAGCTATATAGTAGGTTTTCATTAGTCACCTGTCTTGCACATAGTAGTATATATATATTTCAGTTCCAGTCTCCTAATTCATCCCATCTCTCTTTCATACCACAGATTGGGTGCTTTCAGTTCAGTTCAGTTCACTCGCTCAGTCGTGTCTGACTCTTTGCAACCCCATGAATCGCAGCACGCCAGGCCTCCCTGTTCATCACTATCTCTCGGAGTTCACTCAGACTCAGGTCCATCCAGTCCGTGATGCCATCCAGCCATCTCATCCTCGGTCGTCCCCTTCTCCTCTTGCCCCAAATCCCTCCCAGCATCAGAGTCCCTTCCAATGAGTCAACTCTTCACATGAGGTGGCCAAAGTACTGAAGTTTCAGCTTTAGCATCATTCCTTCCAAAGAAATCCCAGGGCTGATCTCCTTCAGAATGGACTGGTTGGATCTCCTTGCAGTCCAAGGGACTCTCAAGAGTCTTCTCCAACACCACAGTTCAAAAACATCAATTCTTTGTCACTCAGCCTTCTTCACAGTCCAACTCTCACATCCGTACATGACCACAGGAAAAAACATAGCCTTGACTAGACGGACCTTAGTTGGCAAAGTAATGTCTCTGCTTTTGAATATACTATCTAGGTTGGTCATAACTTTTCTTCCAAGGAGTAAGCGTCTTCTAATTTCATGGCTGCAGTCACCATCTGCAATGATTTTGGAGCCCCAAAGATAAAGTCTACCACTGTTTCCCCATCTATTTCCCATGAAGTGATGGGACTGGATGCCATGATCTTCGTTTTCTGAATGTTGTGCTTTAAGCCAACTTTTTCCTCTCCTCTTTCACCTTCATCAGAGGCCCTTTAGCTCCTCTTCACTTTCTGCCATAAGGGTGGTGCCATCTGCATATCTGAGGTTATTGGGTACTTTAAAAAACTGAAATTTACTTTTCATAGTTCTGGAGGGTAGAAGTCCAAAATCATGACCTCATTTCACCTTGTGTGCTAAGTCATTAAGTCATGTCTGACTCTTTGTGATCTTATGGACTGTAGCCTGACAAACTCCTCTGTCCGAGGGATTCTCCAAGCAAGAATATTGGAGTGGGTTGCCATGACCTCCTCCAGGGGTTCTTCCCCACCCAGGATCAAACCCACATCTCTTGTGTCTCCTACATTGGCAGGTGGGTTCTTTACCACTCGCACCACCTGGGAAACCCTTCATTTCACCTTAATTACTTCCTTAAAGCCCTGTCTCCAGATATACTCACATTGTGGGTAAAGAATTCAGGGGAGAGGAGACAAATGGAAAGGGACAATTCCTATCGACATGATCTGAACATCTTTATCTAGCCTTATTTTAGACCACACCCAATGCTGGAAGATTCATCAACAAAAGTTCTCACTTTTGCTTTAATTAATTTGATTGGGTTTCTGTCCATTCTGATGCATGTGTATTATTTTCAAGATGTCTCTTCTTAACTGCAAATATATCCCTTAAGATAACTAACAGCAGTCCATTGCCACCAAGAGTTGGTCACAATAGTTGCCTAACTGGGTTCTATGGGGTTATCTCCAGCTGGAGGCCACTTGCCCCTGCGGCAAGTCTTGTCCTCTTCAAGATAAGCAATTCTATTTGTTTTGTATACTGGACTTATGCCTGAAATTGTATTTGAAGAAAGGATCTCATTGTTAGAAGTATTTAAGCATTATTGGCTTTTTCAGATTTAATTGAAGGGAATGGAACAAGGAGACAATGGGATACCAAGCAGTCTGTTTTCCAAGGGACAATCTGCAAACTTTCTGTCTAGAAGAAGCAGGGCAGTACCAGAAGTGACAGCCAGAGGGCAGTCTAGAGACACAGGAGGCCTGGGCCCCAGTTACCAAAAAGGTAGGCTGAAGGGCATAGAGTAAAGGGCTGGCTCAAATTGCCTGCTTCAGTACTTTTTTTCTCATTATTATTTATTAGTCCTCCTCCCCATGGTGATTGTCTGAATTCATCTACAGTGAGAACAGGTATCAGCTTTTTCCATTGCTTCTGCTGTTAGTCATTATGCTTCTTGGCTTGCGCTGGCCAACTGTCAATTTTCGTGCATTTTTGCTTGTTTCTTTGTTTTCTGTTTTGCTAAAATGATCCTTCTGACAGAAGGACAAGCACCTATGTACTTGTTTGTTGCTCTTTCCAAATTTTTGCCAAGTTTCATGCATTTGCCTAAGCTCGTTTGCCACCATGACCCATCCTAGGTAATTAAGGACTCAGACCTCTTCTAATAATGAGGACCACAAAATTGATCTCTCAGCTGTTCTAGCCTAAGATCCAAATAGTCACACTGAAGCCAAGGTTTTTAGACTTCCTATAAATCCAGGCAAATTTTCCCTGGATGTTCTTCATAGTCTTGGAAACACGAATTCAGCTGGAATGGCTTCCAGATAAGTGAATAAAAGTCTGTGACGGGCACACTAATCTCCCAGTCACCTGGCTCTCTTTGTGCCACAAGGTCTTCTAACAGAGCTGACATTCTTGGTCTAACTACTGACAGAAGTATCACTCGCTCGCCGCTCTCTCTTTCCCTTGGCTCCCCAAATCTCCATTAGTCATTTCCTCATTGAGACCATTTGCTAAAATTCTCCATAGCTTCAAAGTTGAATCTATTCTCAATGCTTAATAGGCTATCTTATGATCTGGTTTTCTTTTCAAAAGCTCTTTATGTTCGCTTTTCTCAAAATCATTTCCACTTTGCCAAGTGATACTATTGAATAACAGTAAGAGCATTCTAGAAATAAATTATGATTCTAAAACTGCCTTCATCAAAATAGGAACAAAAAAACCTTTTAATGGGCCTAATTCAAAGGACCTGAACCAAGGAGGAAAGGCAGAGATCAACTGAACTTCTAGAACTGCATTTCTCAAAGAGGACCACCTGCTTTAGAATCACCTGGACGGCTGGTTAGAAATGCAAAAGTCCAGGCCCCATATATAACTTTTAAAATCAAAATCTCTGGGAGTAGGGCCTAAACATCTGCACTCTGAACACCCTCCCCAGGGGCAGTGATGCAGCTGACATTGAGAACTTCTGCCCTAAAAGCTGGTTTCATGCCCACTGAACCTTCCTGATGTGGCCTTTCTCTTACCTGGAGAGATCACTTCACCTTGGAGGACAAAAATAAGACTTTGGTGCTTGTTAGTCTCTTCCATGATCTCAGACTATGCCTGAACTATTCAGAAATCCAATTTCAAAGGCCACAAAGAAGACCAAGCAGGAGAGTATTATGATCAGTTCAGTTCAGTGGCTCAGTTGTGTCTGACTTTTGCAAACCCATGGGCTGCAGCACACCAGGCTTCCCTGTCCATCACCATCTTCCGGAGCTTACTTACACTTCTGTCTGTCAAGTCGGTGATGCCATACAACCATCTCATCCTCTGTTTTCCCCTTCTCCTCCTGCCTTCAGTCTTTCCCAGCATCAGGATATTTTCCTGTGAGCCAGTTAGTTCTTCACATCAGGTGGCCAAAGTATTGGCATCAGCATCAGTCCTTCCAATGAACATTCAGGACTGATTTCCTTTACATTTCACTGGTTTGAACTCCTTACAGTCCAAGGAGCTCTCAAGAGTCTTCTCCAACACCACAGTTCAAAAGCATCAGTTCTTTGGTGCTCTGCTTTCTTTATGGTCCAGCTCTTACATCCATACATGACTACTGGAAAAACCATAGCTTTGATTAGACGGACCTTTGTTAGCAAAGTAATGTCTCTGCTTTTTAGTATGCTGTCTAGGTTGGTCATAGCTTTTCTTCCAAGGAGCATGAGCCTTTTAATTTCATGGCTGCAGTCACTGTCCTTAGTGATTTTGGAGCCCAAGAAAATAAAGCCTGTCACTATGCCTGAACTTTCTCCATCTATTTGCCATGAAGTGAAGGGACCGGATGCCATGATCTTAGCTTTTTGAATGCTGAGTTTTAAGCCAACTTTTTCACTCTCCTCTTTCACTTTCATCAAGAGGCTCTTTAGTTCCTCTTCGCTTTCTGCCATAAGGGTGGTGTCATCTGCATATCTGAAGTTACTGATATTTCTCCTGGCAATCCTGACTCCAGCTTGTGCCTCATCTAGCCTGGCATTTCACATGATGTACTCTGTATATAAGTTAAATAAGCAAGGTGACAATATATAGCCTTGACGTACTCCTTTCCCTATTTGGAACCAGTCCATTGTTCTATGTCTGGTTCTAACTGTTCAAGCTGGATGTAGAAAAGGCAGAAGAATCAGAGATCAAATTGCCAGCATCCATTGGATCATAGAAAAAGCAAGAGTGTTATGATGCATGAGATTAAATCCATTTCTACTATTGTGAAGAACATCCTCTCCTAATCACAGACACCTGTGTCAGGTAAGAACATTGTGTAGGTGGCCAAGCAGATCTGTGCAGCACCGTGTGTACAGAGGAGGCTATGGAGCACTGCTCTCAATCCATTTTTTTTTTTTAGTGTTGTTTCTATTTTTTATTTTTTCTAAGATTTTTATTTGTATACAATTTTAAACATTACTTTCCATTTACAATTATTACGAAATATTGGCTGGATTCCCTGTGCTGCACAATACATCTTTGTGCCTATCTTTACCCAGTGATTCGTACCTCCCACTCTCCCTGCCCCTAGAGTGCCATCCCCTCCCTCCCTCCCTGTAACCACTAGCTTATCCCCTATGTCTGTGAGTCTGCTTCTTTTATGTTTTATTTGCTAGTTTTTTGTATTTTTAGATTTCCAAATATAAATGATATCACACGGCATTTATCTTTCTCTGTCTGACATTTCATTTAGCATAACGCCCTCCAAGTTCATCTGTGTTGCTGCAAGAGGCAAAACTTCATTCTTTTCTATGGCTGAGTGGTATTCCATTGTGTGTGTGTGTTTGTGTGTGTTTTCTATGTTTTAACTATTGTAAGTAGTGCTGCTGTGAACATTGAAGCACTCTCAACTTTTTATATTATATATTTATATATATTTTAACTTTTTGTTTTGTGTTGGGGTATACCAGATGTGGTGCTGCTGCTGCTGCTAAGTTGCTTTAGTCGTGTCCGACTCTGTGTGACCCCATAGACGGCAGCCCACTAGGCTCCCCCATCCCTGGGATTCTCCAGGCAAGAACACTGGAGTGGGTTGCCATTTCCTTCTCCAATGCATGAAAATGAAAACTGACAGTGAGGTCGCTCAGTCGTGTCCGACTCTTAGCGACCTCATGGACTGCAACCCACAAGACTCCTTCATCCATGGGATTTTCCAGGCAAGAGTACTGGAGTGGGGTACCATTGCCTGATTAACTTGCTGATGCAGGAGATGAAAGAGACACAGATTCAGTCCCTAGGTTGGGAAGATGCTCTGGAGAAGGAAATAAAAACCCACTGCATTATTCTTGCCTGGAAATCCCAAGGACAGAGGAGTCTGGCAGGCTACAGTCCATGGGGTCACAAAGAATTGGACATGACTGAGCACACCATCCCTCCTAAATATCTGATTAACGATGTTGTGATAGTTTCAGGTGGACAGGAAAAGGACTCAACCACACACATGCATGTATCCATTCTCTTCCAAACTTCCCTCCCATCCAGGCTGCCACGTAACATTGAGCAGAGTTCCATGTGCTATGCAGTAGGACCTTGTTGGTTATCCATTTTAAATAGAGCAGTGTATACACATCCATATATTTCCATCAAGCGGACACTCTGTGTACATTTCCTTGTGCTACCTGGCCCTGCTCTCAGCCTCTTCTCACATCATATTGTTTCCTCAAACACCTGATATGAATCCAGGTATCTATCACTATAGTGCTCCTGAAGAATTTTATGAACACGTGCTTTTGGGTTTTGATTTCAGTTTTGCTTTTCAAATCAAGTCGTCCCCAATTGACTCAAAATGTCATGAGATCTTGAGAAAAATATACAGCAATCATTCATTCTAACTTCTCATGTCACAAATGAGGAGACTGAGTCCTTCTTGGCTCTATTAATAGCATAATATGATTCTATATGTCTTCACTCTTCAGTTACAAATTTTATTTTTAGAGGCTGAGTCTCTTCAGGAGCATGTGGGTCCAGTTTCTTATTCAACTATCACTTAAGCTGTCTTTTATGACCTGTACCCTTGAGTGAGTGATAGTTGCTCAGTCGTGTCTGACTCTTTTTGACCCCATGGACTGTAGTCTGTCAGGCTCATTTGTTCATGGAATTCTCCAGGCAAGAATGTTGGAGTGGGTTGCTCTTGAGGAAGTCTTTTAAAAGGTCAAATTTGAGACAAGGGGGAGAATTTATAATCCTGCCCCTCCCCCATCCCTCCTCCCTAATATTCCAGTACACTAAATCCCCTACTTATGAATGAGTTCCAATATGTTCATGAGTCAACAAAGTTAGCCTAGGTACCCAGCTAACACAAGCAGAGGGCAAGTTGCAATTTCACTCATGCCTGACATCGATGGAAGACACAGTCTCATCTTTGAAAGTTCACAACTTGAAGGTTCTTATGTAGGGGACTTAACAGTATTAACTTAGAAACTTTGCTATTTTAAGATGTTAGGCTCTATATGTTCTAAAAGTAAAATTTATTCACATATTAAAAGGCCTCTTTCTTTCCTGAAACGTTGATTGATTTGATCTCCTTTGGTAGAAGGGCTTCATATTTCAGTGTGCATAATTTCTTATTCTAAAATGTGAAATACCTCTGCCTCATCAATTCTTTTTCTAAATTCCCTTCCCACTTCAGTCTAGAATCACCTTTTCTAGTACCCATAGTCAAAACTCAAAAGTTCCAAAGTTCTATTTGTCCAGAACATGTGAGGTAGGAAAAGGCAGCAAGAAGGGCTTACTGGCAAGGCAGGAGAAGAAAAGTGTGATTGCAGAGATGTCCCTGGCAAACCAGTGGTTAAGACTCTGTGCTCCCAGTACAGGAGGCCTAGGTTTGATCCCTGGTCAGGGAACTGTGTGACCACATGCTGCAACTAAGACCTAGAAGCCAAATTAAATAAAAGTTTGTTTGTTTTTTTTTTAAAGAAAGACGGCATTTTTTTTTTTTAAGTGTGATTGGATATCTAGTGACATAAGCTGTCACGCTGTGGGGCAGCTTCTAGTACTACCATACCATCTACTTGAACTCTTCAATTTCGACTCTGTCCACTTAATTCATTGAACAACACCAACGTCCAGTCTGTCTCTGTGCTATGCACCTGCAGATGAAGAAGGAAATAGGCAGTAAAGTTATCAAATGGCTCTTTGTCTGTGAGAAAGAGAGACAGATAACTAGCAAGACAATGTGTCGAGTGTGGTTATAGGGTTTTGGAAAAAGAAACTTTGAAGCAAAGAAAGAATTTTGGTTTTTCTTCAGAAAGAAACCAGATTTTCTTCAAATAATGAATAGTGTCAAGAAGGGGAAAGAAGGTGTAAAAATATCTAGATGATGCCTGTTTCAGAGTAGAGTGCAGCAACTGACAGAGAAGGTTAAACACCCAGTAGACAAGGGAGTATTCAAGCAGGTGCCACTGTGTATCCAGGAGACTCGAGGAGGGTTGACATCAGGCAAAGGAGGATGATGGAAGTGGAAAATAAAGGGAAAATGAGCTTTAGAGCCAATGGAGGGATTCTGTCATGCATAAAAGGTCTAGATTTTAAGAATAAATTAAATTCCAGGTGGCACAAGTGATAAAGAACCTTCTTGCCAAAGCAAGAGATGATCTTCCATCCCTGGGTCAGAGACTAGTCCGATCCCCTGGAGTAGGAAATGGCAACCCATTCCAGTATTCTTGCCGGAAAAATTCCATGGATACAGTAGCCTGGAGGGCCACAGAGGAGCCTGGACTGTCCGTGGGGCCACAAAGAGTTGGACAGGACTGAGCGACTGAGCACGGTACAAGCCATACAGTATTTAATGTTGCACACATGAAACATTCATATGGCATGTTATAAGCCAATGATACTTCAGTACCAAATAAATTCAAAAGGAAAGTTATCACTAGCAGATAACCTGGATCATAGGGAAAAGGGGCTGCCTTGGAATTTTATCAAGAATGGGTTCAGAATTACCCAAGTGAGAGTAATGTTAGTCACAGGACTCTCAGTACCTTATCCCAGGAACAAGGTTGTCCTCTCTCAGTTGAAAGGCTGTTTATGAAATTATCTGAATTCCTCTCTAAGTTGATCTCTGTATTCACCAAGGAAACATTCTGATTATGATCTTTCTTCTTACATAACTGAGCATCAGTGAGAAAATGCTCTGAGTCTGCCTTCTGTGTGCTGGAGAAAGCTTTAACTCCATTTTTAACCAGGGGTATTTCAGTATCTCTTTGATTCAGAAAACCCTCCATGGCTTATTTTCTAGTTAATCCTAAAGGAAATTAACTCTAAATATTCACTGGAAGACTTGATGCTAAAGCTGAAGCTCCAATACTTTGGCCACCTATTGCGAAGAGACCCGGAGGTTGGGAAAGACTGAAGATGAGAGAAGAGGATGATAGAAGGTGAGATGGTTGGATGGCATCACCAACACAGTGGACGTGAGTTTGAGCAAGCTCCGGCAGATGGTGGAGGACAGGGAAGCCTAGCTTGCTACACTCCATGGGTCACAAAGAGTTGGACACGACTTAGCAACTGAATAACAACATGTAACGTGAAATAAAAACTTCTGGGCTGCCACTTAAAAATTTTTTTTTCTGAGAGTCTCCTTCTGACTCATCAATGAGTGTGAAACAGAGCTGTGGAGAATGAGATAACAGGCTCAGCTCAAACAGCAAGCATCACACTTTCCTGAAATTCACAGAAGATGCATAATGAGGCATCACCTTCCATATTCTTCACAGTCTGTGTTTACCCAGCAGTGCCCGAATGCAGAGCGGCCCCAAAGAACTCCTTCCTCCTTACAGATGGCACAGAAACCAAATACACTGTGAGCATTTGAGTTACAATGGAAACCTCTCGTGCATTTTTATTTGTTTAAATTTAGGTTTGCCACTGAGTTCAAGCATTAACTTAAAGTTCAAAAGCTTATGATTAATATCAAAATTGGTGGTGAGATATTTCTCTGATCCTCATCGTTACTGAGCAAATGGCATGACATTAATTGCTGGAACAGCAAGATTTATTTTCCAAAGAACTGAACTCACAGAACATGAGAGGGAGGCAGGAAGGAAAGGGTGGAAGAGTCTGAGCAGCTGAGTGATAAGCAAAGAACCCTTTGTTCTTCTCTTCGCACCATGGAATCAAAAGCATCTCAACTCACTTCCCACACCTGAGATGTTGTCACGAAGCCACTTCCTTCTCTCTGAAGTGGTTTGAGACAGTCATTTTGCTGTTCTGAAATTTACATCCTATTCTGTTCCCAAACCACATCCATCCATGCTTCTCTCATCTCATCCTCCCCAGAAACACCTACTCCCTTACAGGGTTTGAATGTGCAAGTTTAGAGCTTTACACAACAGATAGAAAACCAATGAACTGGGGAGAAAAAAAATTTTTTTTCCAAGGAAATTGTAAGACCTTTTGAAATGCAGCCTGTTTTGCAAGTCTGCTCTTTGCCAGCATGAAGGCCAACCAAAGTAAACTATATTGTAGTAAATGTTGCCAGTCTCTTTGAGTTTTTCTTTCAACTTTAAGTATGCTGATGTGTTTGCACTGTGCTCTGTCATGTCCGACTCTTTGCAACCCTATGGACTGTGTAATCCACCAGGCTCCTCTGTTCATGGAATTCTCCAGGCAAGGATACTGGAGCGGGTTGCCATTTCCTATCCCAGGGCATCTTCCTGACCCAGGAATCAAACCCACATCTCCTGCATTGCAGGCAGATTCTTTAACACTGAGCCACCTGATGGAAGCTGACAATGTAACCCTGTTTCACTCCTTCCCTAAAACTCATCTCACACATTCCAATTACTAAAGCACTTGACAAGTTTTGACTTGTTCACAGTTCATTCCCTAGTTTTGAAGAGTAGAAACCTGGCATTTAACTTTGCGGTTGGCTAGGATTTAAATTTCTCTTGCTACTACAGCTGTCTTAGTATTGCTAATCTCCAAGCAAAGAATGATACAAAAAAATTCATGCTCATTTTGAGAATGTTAGAGACATTTTTAAAAAACGTTGCCTCCTTGAATTCTCCAGGAAATGATGTCATCCAGTTCGAGCAAACACTAGCTTCCGCAGAGCTGCTTGTCAAAGGTCCGTGCTGTTCTATGTTCTTGGAATTTACCAGGTTGGTGTTATGAGAGGTGAGCAAGGCCATTAATAAATAATAGCAACGCGGGAATGTTAAGGAATTTTAATCTTTAGTGATTATCTAATTCATCCCCTTATTTTCAAACCATCCCTGATCAATGCCTTTCTCAGTTCAGTTCTGTTCAGTCACTCAGTCATGTCTGACTCTTTGCGACTCCATGAACCGCAGCACACCAGGCCTCTATCTGTCACCAACTCCCAGAGTCCACCCAAACCCATGTACATTGTGTTAGTGATGCCGTCCAACCATCTCATCATCTGTCGTTTCCTTCTCCTCCTGATCTCAATCCCTCCCACCATCGGGATCTTTTCAAATGAGTCAGCTTTCCACATGAGGTAGCCAAAGTATTGGAGTTTCAGCTTCAGCATCAGACTTTCCAATGAACATCTAGGACTGATCTCCTTGAGGATGGACTGGTTGGATCTCCTTGCAGTCCAAGGGACTCTCAAGAGTCTTCTCCAACACCACAGTTCAAAAGCATCAATTCTTCAGCACTCAGCTTTCTTTAGAGTCCAACTCTCATATCCATACATGACCACTGGAAAAACCATAGCCTTGGCTAGATGGACCTTTGTTGGAAAAGTAATGTCTCTGCTTTTTAATATGCTGTCTAGGTTGGTCATAACTTTCCTTCCAAGGAGCAAGCGTCTTTAATACCTTTTTATGTGTTTTCAAATATTTTTAGAGAAGACCTGCCTTTCAGGTTAGATAAAATGGGTAAACAGTCAACCTTCAGTTGAGCACTGAATGGGACTTAACATATCCACTGTCATGACTGTGAGCAAATTCTAGATTTAACTAAATCTCTTCACATTCAAGAATATGTAAACAGATCTTTAGAGAAATGACACTGGATTACAAGAATATATAAAGTTTTCAAAGTTTCAGTGAAAAAGCTTGTCATTGGAAAATAGCTTCAAGTCAGAAAGAAAAAAATTATGGATGGTATTTTCTTAATTTCATTAAAAGAAGCCAGACCACATGGCAACTATGAAATAGGAATAGGAAATTACCAAGAAAATTCATTAAGATGAAGACAGAGATAAAAAAGAAAGCACTCTGAAATTAAAAAAAAATCTAACACAGACCAAAATTAATATCTGAATTGGAGGCATTAATTCATGAATACACTTAACAATGCACAAAATAAATTAGTCTTGTGAAATATCAACTTATGGGTCTCCCAGAATTTCAACTAAAAAATAAGTGAGTTTTGTGAAATATCAACTTATGTGTCTCCCAAAGTTTCAACTAAAAAATAAGTGAGTTTAAACTATTTAGAGTGAAGACAATTTATGATCAACATAAATATCCATGGAAAGAGGATAATAAAATTACAGATGTTCTAGAGAAAGATATGTGGCTAACAGGAGTAAAACAGAAATAAAAGATTTAATAAAATGTAATAAATACCAAGAAAGGTCAAAAAGAAGAAGCATAAGGCAAAATAACAGAAGAAAAAGCAAGCAAGTTAATTTAGAAAATAAAAAAGTGTTAATAAACAAGAAAAAATCCCTTTCTAAAGGACAAACACCCTGAAGAAACATAAAACTCCCCAAACTGTGAAAGTGAGTGTTAGTCGCTCAGTTGTATTTAACTCTTTGTGGCCCTATGGCCTGTTGCCCACCAGACTCCTCTGTCCACGGAATTCTCCAGACAAGAATACTGGAATGGGTAGCCATTTCCTTCTCCAGGGGATCTTCCCGATCCAGGGATTGAACCCAAGTCTCCTGCATTGCATGCAGGTTTTCTCAGATGGTTCTTTACCATCTGAGCCACCAGGGAAGACCAAGGCTCCTAATATATACATCAAAATGACAAAGGAATATTAAATATAAAAGAATACAAATTATTAGGCAAACATTAAACATAAAAGAGATCAGGGTTAAGATATTTCTATCCAGATGAAGTAAGGTTATAATTACAATGAGGAAGGGGATAGTTTCATAAATTAGAAAAAGTACAATCAATAACAAAGGAAAGCAATCAAGGACATTCAAATGTTCCCAAACTTAACATTGGGCTCCTCGGTAGCTCAGATGGTAAAGAATCCACCTGCAATGCAGAAGGCCTGGGTTCAAACCCTGGATCAGGAAGATACCCTGGAAAAGGGCATGGCTACCCACTCCAGTACTCTTGCCTGGAGAAGTCCATGGACAGAGGAGCATGATGGGCTACAGTCCATGGGGTCACAAAGAGTCCAATGAAACTGAATGACCAACACTTTCACTTCATTTTCAGACACAGCATCTGGCTTCCCAGGTGATTCAATGGTAAAGAATCCACCTGCAATGCAGAAGACATAGGTTTGATCCCTGGGTCAGGAAGATCTCCTAGAGGAAGAAGTGGCAACCCACTCCAATATTCTTGCCTGCAAAAATCCTATGGAAGAGGAGCCTAGTGGGCTTCAATCTGTGGGGTCTCAAAGAATCACACATGACTGAGTCATGGAGTCACGCAAACAGAGCATCAAAATACAGAAAGTAAAAATGTTAGACAACCCAATGATTAACAAAACCAAACATAAGTTTAGGCTACTGGCATATTGAGGAAATAACCATCTGTTGACTTCTGTACTTTAAAACAGTTCCCCAACTAATAAGCACTCTTACATCCTACAGTCTTCTAAGCCTTCAGTCATTCATGGAGCTTGAAGTTGCTAGAAACTTCAGATTGACCACCTTTAATCTTGAGCAGCTTTTTCTGAGACTACTCAAGGAATAGGCTGAGCAGAGTCTGACAACATGACCCTGGCAACAGAGAATTCAATAGCAACATCTTTTCTCTGTACCACAGTTCAGGGAGCCTGGTCAGAGAAACTCTATCACTTAGGCATTTGATTCATCAGTCACCTGGAGAGTGATCTGCTGCCTGTCATAGACAAAAGGCCTCATAGCTGCTTAGGAGTTCATGTAGTGATGTTCAAGGAGCAGGTTGCTTAGCTAAGATGGAGGCTGAAAGTTAGGGGAGACTTGCAAGAACTTCCCCAGGCAGCAACCCTACATCTCTGTTATCACATATTTTGGATATTCCCATGCTTTTGTCTTTAACATGACTTTCAAATCAGCAGCAGAATGGCTGTCTAGTGAGGCATGCATAAACTGCAAATTAGAGTTTCTTTGTTATTTTAAAATATTG
Organism: Nanger dama; assembly: GCA_917880005.1. Taxonomy (NCBI): domain Eukaryota; kingdom Metazoa; phylum Chordata; class Mammalia; order Artiodactyla; family Bovidae; genus Nanger; species Nanger dama. Next base: position 30,684,644 of record CAKJTW010000024.1, read on the forward strand.
ATATAAAAACTTTAATTACATATAAACCCACTTGCTTTATTTCAGTTTATTTCAAGAATGCATTTGCCAGGGAGATAAAAAAATAACTTTTTCTTTAAATATCATTTTAATTGTTATAATGTTTGAGGTGACTAATTTTAAAAATTTTAATTTGTTATCTATTTGGGTAAACAAAAGTTTATTGTCAATGGTAATGATAAACATTCTAATGAAATTATCCTTAAAATGTTGCAGCTAGGAGTTGTAGATACACTTAACCAGAGAATAAAAATTATGTTCATGGAAGTAAGTCACTAAAAATAGTAAGTCACGTTCATTAAAAATGTTCGGGGAATATTTTAAGTTTAGAAATATTTTGCCAAGTCATTACTTATTTTGTTTTATAATCTTGGCATTCTATAAATATTTGCTTATCAAAACTATATATCTGCACACGTATATGTGTGTATATATATATGTTTATGTTGTAGTTATTTAGACCCCATGGACTGTAGCCCACCAGGCTTCCCTGTCCATAGGATTTCCCAGGCAAGAATAATGGTGCCATTTCCTTCTCCAGGGAATCTTCCTGACCCAGAGATTGAACCCGTGTCTACTGCTTGGCAGGCAGATACTTCACTACTGAACCACCTGGGAAGTTCTTATTTGTTTATGCATATATATAAACATATATAATTACTCTTATATTCCCTCAAATTTACCCAACTGTGTCACAGAAATAGTTCCCTTTCTAGTGTGTTATAAAAACTGGGAGGTACTTCCCTGAAGCATAATCCTACTTTTGAAAACATATGTTTCTTTAAGACAGTTATCAATATCTAAAATTATATGCATTATTAACTAAGTTATTGATCATTGTATTTCCACTTCTGTGAAAACAGAATATCTGTCCCTGCAGGGACCCTCCCTGTATGGTTCACTACTGTATCCCCTGAGCCTGCAATAGTGCTACATGTAAGTGAAAAACTCTAATCTGTAGACCCCAGTTCTTATTCTATGCACTTTCTCTTGTAGTTTCGATTACTGCTTTTATTTCAATCATCTACCTTTCTTTCTTTAGAACAAATAAAATTCTAACTGTGGACCACTATTCTCTTTCCCTTGTGATTATAACCTCCTCTTACTATTTTCAGCATCATTGACCATCTGGAAATGTTTCAAACTGATCCTCTAAATTACATTACTGTCTTAGTCTGCTCAAGCTGCTATAACAAAATACTATAGGCTGAGTGACTATGCCAAAGCCTTTGACTGTATGGATCACAATAAACTGTGGAAAATTCTGAAAGAGATGGGAATACCAGACCACCTAACCTGCCTCTTGAGAAATCTGTATGCAGGTCAGGAAGCAGCAGTTAGAACTGGACATGGAACAACTGACTGGTTCCAAATAGGAAAAGGAGTACGTCAAGGCTGTATATTGTCACCCTGCTTATTTAACTTCTATGCAAAGAACATCATGAGAAATGCTAGACTGGAAGAAACACAAGCTGGAATCAAGATTGCCGAGAGAAATATCAATAACCTCAGATATGCAGATGACACCACTCTTATGGCAGAAAGTGAAGAGGAGCTAAAAGGCCTCTTGATGAAAGTGAAAGAGGAGAGTGAAAAAGTTGGCTTAAAGCACAACATTCAGAAAACGAAGATCATAGCATCTGGTCCCATCACTTCATGGGAAATAGATGGGGAAACAGTGGAAACAGTGTCAGACTTTATGTTTTTGGGCTCCAAAATCACAGCTGATGGTGACTGCAGCCATGAAATTAAAAGACGCTTACTCCTTGGAAGAAAAGTTATGACCAACCTAGACAGTATATTGAAAAGCAGAGACATTACTTTGCCGACTAAGGTCTGTCTAGTCAAGGCTATGGTTTTTCCAGTGGTCATGTATGGATGTGAGAGTTGGACTGTGAAGAAGGCTGAGCACCGAAGAATTGATGCTTTTGAACTGTGGTGTTGGAGAAGACTCTTGAGAGTCCCTTGGACTGCAAGGAGATCCAACCAGTCCATTCTGAAGGAGATCAGCCCTAGGATTTCTTTGGAAGGAATGATGCTGAAGCTGAAACTCCAGTACTTTGGCCACCTCATGCAAAGAGTTGACTCATTGGAAAAGACTCTGATGCTGGGAGGGATTTGGGGCAGGAGGAGAAGGGGACGACAGAGGGTGAGATGGCTGGATGGCCTCACTGACTTGATGGACGTGAGTCTGAGTGAACTCTGGGAGATGGTGATAAACAGGGAGGCCTGGCCTGCTGCGATTCATGGGGTTGCAAATAGTCGGACACGACTGAGTGACTGAACTGAACTGAACTGACTGGCTTACAAACAACAGAAATTTATTGCTTACATTTCTGGAGGCTAGAAGTCTGAGATCAGGGTCCAGCAGGGTTGAGAGAAGGCCTTTTCCTGGTTGCAGAGCTCTTGTTGCATCCTCACATGGCAGAAGGGGTGAGAGACCTCCCTTTAATAAACATTCTATTCCTGTTCATGACGGTTTTGCCATTATAACCTAACTACCTCCCAAAGGCCTCATCTCCTAATACCATGAATTTGGCGGGTAGGATTCAACCTATGAACTTTGAGAGAACACATTCAGACCATAGCAACTACTGATTCCTTTTGCAGTATTTCCAAATGGGTAAACTTTGGTGTTGCCACTCATTTGGGCTTTCCTTGCATTCCTTATCTTATCTGAACCTCCTGTATTTGCACATTTGCCTTGATCTCATTTTTAACCTTAATTCATTTTTTTCTTTATTGTTCCTTCCTTTTCTATCATAGTTACCATGTACTCTTGTTTCTTTCTGAAAACACTGTGTCTATCACTTCAATGCAACATTTCTAACATGGCATATGGATTAATTTGGGATTTTAAATTCAGTGTGCCTACCCTGTGTCATCTCTGTATCAAAAATCTGTACAAACAACTCAAGAAATTAAAAATGTATTTAAAAATTCTGGTAATAGCTAACAACTTGCATCTGATCAACCTTCTCAAAGGAAAAAATTATATGCTCTGGATAGAACATTAAAACAACAAATGATTGAAGGTATTATAGAACAAATAAAATTAGATGGAAACTGGAAGTTGAACCATGAAATAAGCAAATTGAACTGGATAAGATTTCTCTTTGTGTGGCTTTTCACCTGAGGAAAGGCTCCAGTCTACACAGTACAGGGATATGAGAAATTAGAGCAGAAAGCCTTGGTTTTGATGGTTTAAAGGGTCAAGTACAGGGTTCAAGGATGCCAAAGCAGGTGAAAAATCTGAGGATAATTCCAGAAAGAATAAAATGACAGGAGAGAGAACCCTAAACTCTGAGCACAAGCATCCTTCAATTCTGTGCCGGAACCCTTACTCTTAAGCATGTGTAAGGGAGACCTGCTTTTTAAAACAAATAAAAATTGATATTGTTTTTAAGAATTAGATATACCAGAATCAAGAGTTCTAAGATGTATTTTTCATGTTACCCATTGTTATCAGTTCAGTTCAGTCGCTCAGCTATGTCCAACTCTTTGCAACCCCATGGACTGCAGCATGTCAGGCTTCCCTGTCCATCACCAACTCTGGAACCTACTCAAACTTGTGTCCATTGCAGCGGTGATGCCATCCAGTCATCTCACCCTCTGTCATCACCTTCTCCTCCTGTCTTCAATTTTTCCCAGCCTCAGGGTCTTTTCCAATGAGTTAGTTCTTTGCATCAGATGGCCAAAGTATTGGAGTTTCAGCTTCAACATCAGTCCTTCCAATGAATATTCAGGACTGATTTCCTTTAGGATCAACGAGTTGGATCTCCTTGTAGTCCAAGGAACTCTCAAGAGTCTCCTCCAACAACACAGTTCAAAAGCATCAATTCTTCAGCTCTCAGCTTTCTTTATAGTCCAACTCTCACATCTATACATGACTGCTGGAAAAACCATAACTTTGACTAGATGGACATTTGTTGGTAAAGTAATGTCTCTGCTTTTTAATATTCTGTCTAGGTTGGTCAAAGCTTTTCAACCAAGGAGCAAGCATCTTTTAATTTCATGGGTGCAGTCACCATCTGCAGTGATTTTGGAGCCCCCAAAATAAAGTCTCTCACTGTTTCAATTGGAAAGTTTCAAGATGGTGGAGGAATAAGATGGGGAGACCACTTTCTCCCCTACAAATTCATCAAAAGATCATTTGAATGCTGAGCAAAACAACTTCTGAACACTGGCAGAGGACACTAGGCACCCCGAAAGGCAGCTCATTCTTTTCGAAAGCAGCTAGCTCAAAATATAAAAGACAAAGAGAGAGACAAAAGAGTTAGGGATGGGGACCTGTCCTGGGGAGGGAGTCTGAAGGAGAAGTATCCATTGTTATGGGATGCTCCAAATTTAGATGTCTCTCAGAATGCAATTATATTTGGAGATAGGACCTTTAAAGGGGCAATCAACTTAAAATTGGTTGATCAGGGTGGGCCCTAATCCAGTAAGACTGATGTTATTATAAGAGGAGATTAGGTAGAAGGAAGACCATGTGAAGACCCAGAAAGGTGACCATCTGCAAGCCAGCAAGACAGATATCAGAAGATCTCAAACTTTCTGAAATCTTGAACTTGGACTTCTGGCTTCCAGAATTGTAAGAAAATGAACCTCTCTTGTTTAAGCTTCCAAGTTTGTGGTGTTTTGTCATAGTTGTAGCAAACTAATGCAAAAATTATGAGATAAAAATTATGAGATATCTAAAGAAATAAAGCATGACCCTCAGGATAAAGGAAAGGGAAATCGATAAAATAAACTCTTAGATAACTGATGAGAACCTTAGGGGAACAATTACAAATATTCAAAGACTTTAGTGTATTACAAATTATTCAAGACAAACTGGGCCATAGTAAGTGAACTTACAGCAGATCTCATCAGTAAAATTGAAAATATAAAGAGCACAATGGAGGTTCTAGAACTAGAAAATATAATATGTCAAATGAAAATTTGACTTAAAAGCAGAGTGGAGATGGTAGAAGAAAGTGAAAGTGAACTTGAAGATAGAAAAATAAAAACTATTCAATCTCAAGAAAATAGAATAAAGGATCAACAACAGCAACAAAATGCAGTATAAAAAGTCTAATTTACAAGTTACCAGAGCCCCACAAGGAGAGAATAAAAAGAGAGACTGGAGAAAATTTAAAGAAACATTTATCAAAAACTTTTCTAAATTTGGTCAAAAATTGAATTAGATCAAAAGCTCAGTGAACTTGAAGCAAGATAAACACACACACACACACACACACACACACATGTATACACACCCACACACCTTGGCACATCATAGTCAAATCGCTGAAAACAAAAAATAAAACAATTTTGAAGGAAGTCAGAAAAAAAGACATATTTCACATTAAGAACCAGCATATGAATCCTGGTTTGTATCTCTTGAGCCATAATGGAGGCCAGAAGACAATTAAATGTCATCTTCAAAGTGCCTAAGGAAAAAAATTGTTAATCCGGAATTCTACATTCAAAGAAAATATTCTTCAAAAATGAGTGCAAAATAAAGACTATTGTATGTAACACAAAAATAAGAGATTTCATTGCTTCCAGAACTTATTTATAAGAAATACAAAAGGAAGTTTTTCAGTGGAAGGGAAAATATCATCAGATGGAAACTTCATCTACATGAAAGAATGAAAAGTCTTGGCAAGTATGTGGGTAAATATAAAAGACTGTAACTTTTCTCACTTTCTTTAAAAAGTATATGACCATTTACAGCAAAATGTATGTGAAAATTTCACAACAATAATGGGGGTAAAATAAACTACATTATTATAGAGTTCTTACAAATAGGAAAAGGAGTATGTCAAGGCTGTATATTGTCACCCTGCTTATTTAACTTATATGAAGAGAACATTATGGGAAATGCTGGGCTGAATGAAGCACAAGCTGGAATCAAGATTGCTGAGAGAAATATCAATAACCTCAGATATGCAGATGACACCACCCTTATGGCAGAAAGTGAAGAGGAGCTAAAAAGCCTCTTGATGAAAGTGAAAGAGGAGAGTGACAAAGTTGGCTTAAAGCTCAACATTCAGAAAACGAAGATCATGGCATCTGGTCCCATCATTTCATGGGAAATAGATGGAGAAACAGTGGAAACAGTGTCAGACTTTATCTTTTTGGGCTCCAAAATCACTGCAGATGGTGACTGCTGCCATGAAATTAAAAGACGCTTACTCCTTGAAGGAAAGTTATGACCAACCTAGACAACATATTCAAAAGCAGAGACATTACTTTGCCAACAAAGGTCCGTTTGGTCAAGGCTATGGTTTTTCCTGTTGTCATGTATTGATGTGAGAGTTGGACTATGAAGAAAGCTGAGTGCCAGAGAATTGATGCTTTTGAACTATGGTGTTGGAGAAGACTCTTGAGAGTCCCTTGGACTGCGAGGAGATCCAACCAGTCCATTCTGGAAGGAGATCAGCCCTGGGATTTCTTTGGAAGGAATGATGCTGAAGCTGAAACTCCAGTACTTTGGCCACCTCATGAGAAGAGTTGACTCATTGGAAAAGACTCTGATGCTGGGAGGGATTGGGGGCAGGAGGAAAAGGAGACGACTGAGGATGAGATGGCTGGATGGCCTCACTGACTTGATGGACTTGAGTCTGAGTGAACTCTGGGAGTTGGTGATGGACAGGGAAGCCTAGTGTGCTGTGGATCATGGGGTCACAAAGAGTCGGACACGACTGAGCGACTGAACTGAACTGAACTGAACTGAACTAATACTTCATATGAAATATCAACTGTGTATGTTAAGTTAGGAATGTACATTATGATCCTTGCAACAGCCTGTCTAAATATGTAAGTACAAAGATGTACACTATAAACCAACAGAGAAAATAAAGGAGAATTCCACAAAATATAATTATTCTCCCCCCACCCCCATCCCTCAAAAAAGGTAAGAGAAGAGGCAGAATAAAAGTAAAGATGCCACACAGATTTTTATTTTATGGTCCTTGAGGTCAAATCAGAGAAGACAATGGCTCCCCACTCCAATATTCTTGCCTGGAGAATCCCGGGGATGGGGAAGGCTGGTGGGCTGCCATCTACAGGGTTGCACAGAGTCAGACACGACTGAAATGACTTAGCAGCAAGAGCAGCCTTGAGGTCAGATGGCTACACTGGATCTCATCAGACTAAAATTGAGGTATTAGCACCACTGTTTCCCTTCCTAGAAGCTCTAGGGGAGAATTCCTTTCCTTGCGTTTTCCAGTTTCTAGAGGCTGCCCCTCTTTTTTGGCTCAAGGTTTTCTTTCTCCATCTTGCAAGTCAGAAATGGCAGATCAAACCTTATCACACTGCACCACAGTGACCTGTTCTGCCTCCCTCCTCCCCATTTAAAGATTCTTGTGATTACATTGAGTCTACCTGGATAATCCAAGATAATCTTCCTAAAGTCAACTGATTAGAAAGATTAATTCCGTCTGTAACCATCATTCCCTTTTGCCTTGTAACCTAACATAGTCACAGATGCCAGGGATTAAGAGGTGGGCATTATTTGGAGACCACTTTTTTTGCCAGTGCAAGAGACATAAGAAATGCCCATTCAATCCCTGGGTTGGGAAGATCCCCTGGAGGAGGGCATGGCAACCCACTCCAGTATTCTTGCCTGAAGAATTCCATGGACAGCGGAGCCTGGTGACTAACAGTCCATAGGGTCACACAGAGTTGGACAGGACTGAAGCAACTTAGCACGCATTACACATCTGCCTACTGCAGTGAGTTACAGGAACATCAAAAAGCCAGTGTGGCCGGAGTTCAGAGAGTATCGAGAAGTTTGACAAAAGCCCATGATTAAGAGGCAAGCACTGCGAGTATGTCACCTCTGTACTGTGCTTATCACGTCCAATTCTTTGTGAGCCCATGGACTGTAGCCTGCCGGGCTCCTCTGTCCATGGGGATTCTCCAGGCAAGAATACTGGATTGGTTGCCATGCCCTCCTCCAGGGGATCTTCCAAACGCAGGGATCGAACCCAGGTCTCAGGCATTGCAGGCAGATTCTTCACCATCTGAGCCATGAGGGGAGCCCAAGAATGCTGGTGTGGGTAGCCTATCCCTTCTCCTGGAGAACTTCCCAACTGGGAATCAAACTGGGCTCTTCTGAAGGTAGATTCTCTACCAGCTGAGCTACCAGGGAAGCCCCATGTCTCCATTAACACCATATTATAATTTCCCTGGTGGCTCAGAGGTTAAAGCATCTGCCTCCAATGTGGGAGACCCGGGTTCAATCCCTGGGTCGGGAAGATCTCCTGGAGAAGGAAATGGCAACCCACTCCAGTATTCTTGCCTGGAGAATCCCATGGACTGAGGAGCCTGGTGGGCTGCAGTCTACAGGGTCGCAAAGAGTCGGACATGACTGAGTGACTTTATTCACTTACTCAGGCTACAAGAAGAGGTATAGATCCCCACTCTTCCAAGCCTATTTCCCATCCTATTTTTCACAAAAGTACCTGGAAAAGGATGATACCTTATTGAAAAACTGATTGAAATGTCAAAATTTTAGTTGGATAGTTAGATATGCAAAAACAGTGAAACCTGGAAACTTATAAAATGGGAGGACTGAGTTTTTTCCTTAGAGAGATAGAGTCCAAAGGAAATGTTAGAATGGCAAGAAGGGACCAAAGACGGTCAAGAAACACAGGAGATCAGCAGTAGGATCTTTAATAACAAAGATGTTTGGCATAAAAATTTTACAGTCTATGTAAATTTTTCTGCTCCTGAAATATAAACTTCTAACTTTCAGCAAGGCCTTCAGTGCATGAGAAAGACTTTGTGAATAGATTTGTTCTAAAAATCAAGACTAGTGACCTCATGCCTTGCTGGGAGCCATCTATGGGAACTGTAGATGCAAAGTTGAAAACAATAATTCAGTAGAGGCAAAAGTACAAATCAGAGGTCCTCATGTGATGGTACTAACACCTTCTCAGAAATTTATAGGAATCTTGGGTGATCATTTAATGCAAACCTCCCAGATCTTAAGTCCTGAAAACCCCAGGTTGATGTATGAACTACAAGTCAACCCTCTTCTAAAAACACTTTTTTTTTTTTTAAAGATACCTGTTTTCAGTAGCATTTCAAATTCTCTCATTCTGTTTGGAGTTTCTTTGTCTTGCCAAGATTATCTTTCCTTTATTTTAATCTGAAATAGCTCTTTGAGCAAATAAGTGTGAGAAAATCAAGGAGGAAGAGAGAGCACGTGTTTGCAAGTACTAATTCAGAACTGAAATGGGAAATAGAGCTTGGCTCTTCTGAAATAATCTCACAGAGCAGCATGTGCAGGACAGCATGAAGGGTAACAGGCATTTGCTTTGGCCAATTTAAGGATTTTCCAATTACTTTTAAAGCCATCAGTTGAATTTTCTACTCTGAAATAGCTGTGTAGTGTTCAATTACTCTGTTCAGGACAGAGACTTTTACAAAGCAATCAGTAGTTTAGTTTCTTGAACTGTTAGCCAAAGTGAAATTGCTTTGGTGTCTGACACCTCGTTTTTCATGAAGTTTGGAAATGAGATGTAGCGAGAGGAGACTAGTCTCCAAGTTAGAGAGAGTTCACAGCTCTAGCGGGAGTGAACACAAGCCAACTGCCCCCACTCCAAAAAGGAAATGCTTCCCAACACCTACATATTAAAAAAAAAATAAGTTGCATTTTGCGTGTTATTTTATTTTACATAAAACGGCTTGAAAAACTCTCTAGTGTCATTTACGACAGCACCTTTTCCTATATTTCCTTTTCAGATTTCTCAGTATTTAATTTCTCCCTCGTCTTCAACTCTGTATTTATCTTGAGTCGGAGCAGTTACTCCCCTTAAATGTGCAAGCACCTCAAGGGCGCGAGCAAAATGATCAGAGAAATAGTTTAGGCTTCGCTGTACTTTGCTTTGATTTCACTAGACTTCCTAATGAACAGCCGAGTACTCATCCCACAGCCCAGGAGGTGAAATATTACATATGTGCCTGTTGAAAATCACCTTTTAAAATTTTTTAGAAATATGGTTTAAGGACCAAAAAGAATCATACTGTTAGATGAGTATTGGCATATGATCTGATTCATCCAAAAATGAACCTGAATTTTTAAAACGAAAAGGTTAATTTTGTTCCCATCAAATATATTTTTAAGGATTTTTTTTTTTTGCTGTGGACAATTTTTTTTTAAAGTCTTCATTGAATTTGTTACAATATTACTTCTGTTTTATGTTTTGGGTTTTTGACTGTGAAGCATATGGGATCTTAGCTCTCTGACCAGGGATAGAACCCATACTCCCTATATGCAAAGGTAAAGTCTCAACCACTAGACTGCCAGGGAAATCCCCCTGTCAAAATAGTTTTCAATGATGGATTTACATACAGCTATTAACATCTCATGTCTCACCATTATGTACAAAATTCCTATGACAAGACAGAACTCTCATTGAAAACATGATTTGATTTAGATCTCTTAAAACACCAATAGCTGTCTCTGAGCCATTTGTTCATGCTAAGATACCTTTGGCTGCTCCCAAGTTTTACTCTCTATCTCAGAAATCAACTTATTTCCACAGAAGCAAAGTTACCTTGGGTTAGGGTTATTATTTATAAGTTTGATTTTAAAAAAAATTCACTAGTCTCCCTAGTCCTTGTAAAAGGTTTGCAGTGTTTGTTTTATAAAAAAAATTTTTAAGGAAGATGGAACAATATCATTTAAAATAGTCGGTAATGCCCTCTGATATTGACACCAGGACTGAGAGTTTCTGCTTCTATCTAACCCATGATATTTTCTAATTCTTTGCTATATTATAAGATATCAACCGAAGTTTAGAAGTGACTTTGCTCCAACTCCTCTCTCCCCACCCAACTCTCAGTTTTTCTTTTCTCCTATCACAAAAAGTTTGATTTGAAGAATGACACCAGATGGCCTAAAGTGCTTGAGACTTTTAGGATGACTGAAGATGAGGAAGAAAGCAGCATTCGGACAAAATAAAAGCGAGATGAGACTGAATGAGAAACTTGGTGATGCTTTTGTAAATCACAAAGATGATTGCCAACTAAGGGGGAGAACTCTTTATAAGGGAAAAGAAGGAAAATGAATACACTTTAAGAGCCTACAATGTTCTCTCATTTAATTTTCAGAATGGTATATCCACTTTTATGGATAAGAAAGTAGGTCTCAGAGAGATTAGGTTATTGTCAAAAGTGAAACTACAAAAATGAGTGATGGAGTCAGTGTTGAATCCACTGCCATCTGACTCCACCGTCTATCTTCTCTTTTATTAAAAAGCATAGGGATGTGACATCTTTATGGATTCACAGGGGGAAAGAGGAAGAATTTAAGATAGAGAATGACGAATGCAAGGGAAGAGCAGAGGTTTCCATTAGAATGCAGCATCTCCAAAATAGAAGAGAGACAGGGGTAGGGATTTCTCAGCACAGAGGTCAAGAAAAATGCCAAGCTGGATTTCAGGGGTCCATGGAAAATGATATGGATTTATTTCTTTACGTCTGTTACTTTGAAATGTAAGGGTCACCGCACCACTGTGCCCTCATTCTCAATGCTTCTGCTTCACAGACTCCTATCTCCCCATCTCTTATTATCGTTTCTCTTAACTAACTTCATCCTCTCTATCTGAAAAGACTTCCTTACATCATCAAACCTTAATGTCTGTTTCAATAACAAACATCTTTTCCTCTGCTCTTTCTTTCCAGCTGTGGTTCTCTTTCTTTCTTCTTTGCACACAAACTTGTTGAATTCGTTGATTTCACCTCCTCATTTCCCATTTACCCCTCAATCTGGTTTCCTGCCCCACCTAAATCCATTGCCAACATATTATTAACTCCTGAAAACATTTTCAGAACTCCACCTTCCTTGAACTTCCAGCAGAATTTGACACTTTCATCATTCTTTGGTTTCCCTGGCCTCTCTCTCTCTCCTGAATGTCTTCCCATTTCTGTTCATGTTTCAATAGTCTTTGTAGAGTCTTTGTAGAGTCACATACTACATAGTGGTATGTCTCACACATGGTCAATTCTTAGTAAGCACTTGGAGAATAAATGAATCCAAACTCAAAAGACAATCATATAAAACTAGAAAGTCATCAGGAAGTCTGAGACAGCACACCAAGGGGTACCTGTCAATGCCATTATGTTAACCCCAGTGTTTGTTTTTTGTCCCACTAATGTCAAGAACAGTGAATACGTAGCATACAATGTGATCAGAAGCTCATGGAATAAACTGACTAATAACAGAATTTAAAATCCTAAAAAAAAAAAACTAAATCATGAAATGTCTGTAAAAAAACACTCATCATCATCTCATAGACTTACTAAGAAATAAAGTAATAGTCTCTTATCTAACTCATAATGAATATTATTGAATCCAAAAATAGATTCAATAAAAAAACATAAATAGCTAAGCTGGCCTATAAATTTTGGTATTGTCTAAGTATTTATAGAAAAATGAGACATCCTAGTAAAATTATAGCAGTAAGTCTGACCTCAGAAAAGGAGAAATGATAGCCATAAAAGAGAAAATTCTAAGTGGAGGAACTTAGTCTGAATAAAACAATGTGGATTTCAATAGTAATCAGATCAAATCCACAGTAAAATTAATTGATCCCACTGGAAATAACTTTAGTAAGATAGAAATGGAAAAAGGGAATTCAAAATTGGCTGTTCTTTAGAGCAAAATAAAAATAAGCTGTTAGCTTAATAAATTTTTATCTGAAAAATATTTGGCAGAAATTTATCATTGCTGTTTAGTTGTATCTTACTCTAAATGTATATATAAACAGTATTAAATCTGTATATACACACAAATATATATCATTAACTATGTATGTATATATCTGTATACACATACTGTAGATTATATATATATATATATATATATATATATATATAATTAAGATGGACTTCCTAGGTGGCCCAGTGGTAAAGAATCCACTTGCCAATGCAGGAGACTCAGGAGACATGAGTTTGATCCCTGGGTTGGGAAGATGGCCTAGAGTAGGAAAAGGCAACCCACTCCAATATTCTTCCTTGGAAAATTCCATGGACAGAGGAGCCTGGGGGTCTATAGTCCATAAGGTCACAAAGAATCAGACGTGACTGAGCAGACATACGATACATATGTATACAATGGTGAATATATATATATATTCACTGTTAATATATGCATAAATACTTGTGATGTAAGTATTAGCTCTTAGGGTCAATCTTATAAGTTTACAGTAATGTCAAGTGAGAATTGAAGGGCTGCTTGTTAAGCACAGAATCCAAATAAAAAGAATTAACTCACATTAAAGTATTAGATAAGAACCAAGATAGGCTAATGTATCCACCTTCATAAGTTTTCAGAAGTTGTGTGTGTTGTTTTTGGTTTATTTTTGCCAGACTTAGAATACGCATATCCACTCCTTACTCCTTAACATAAACCCTTAGTTCTCAAAGGACTAGTTTTCTCATTTACTCACAAATAATGTCATGTACAATTCTATCCTTTTTTTCTTGTCTGGTCCATTTTTTCCACTTCATAAGTTCTGTCTGATCAACACAGCCTCACATTTATCTTCCACAGCCTCCTTTGAATTCTTAGAAATTACTAGCATTTATAGAACTATTTCCTGGTGTTTCCATTTGTCATGTTTTAGAGGAATGGCACTTTATGGGAGGGAATGTATACTGTTTCTCCAAACTAAATAATTACTTCCTTGAGGAAAGGGAAAGATGATGCCTTAGACGGCTTTGTATCTCCCACTTTGTCATTCACATTAATTGCTTTTTTAGATTCTCAAGGAACAGGAAAGATATTTAGAGAACATTCGATCATAAGATTGTTCTGAGAGATGTATTTCTGTACAAACACTTAAGAGAAAGTGATAGTACTCTGTTAGATAATTTCATTTAAAAAATGCCAAACCTGTGGGATGTACCAACCAGAGATTAAAAACTAAGTCTTTGGTCGCAGACATACTTTGTTTAGCACTTGAACATTGTTCTTTTCAACTTAATTCATTGTCAATCTTTGAAATCATAAAAGTTCACATTCAAATCTGGGTTTATACTTTCTCTTGAAATATCCAAAGTGTTGGCAAAACTGGGTCCTTATGGTTCAGTATGGCGATTATTGTCCAAAGCCAGGCCTGGCTCTTCCTGTAGGTGCATACAGACAGCCATTTGGGGTGGCTGCACTGACCCTTTGTGTCATTCTGAAGCAATGACAAAATTTGTAGTTGGTTTGGAATGAGTAACTTATTTTCTCAGAAGCAAACCTCTTCTCGTCAGAAATGTGCCTTTGCTTTTCTGCCCTCAAACAAGTCAAATAAATCATGACTCAGATCTCATTCTACTGAAGTCTGAAGCAATCCAAATAAAAGGTAGCATTCCAAGTATTCAAGGAAAGAAACCAAGCTACTATTTATGTGGTGAAATCATAGGATGGCTCAAGAAAAAAGGGAATATATCATTAGTCAGCCAGACAGAATGTAGGATCTGTAGTAACTGGTAGAAAGTTCACTGAAATTACAGCAGAGAGGAGTACATGCTTGCTCAAAGAGATGTGCAGAAATTTTGACCGGGTAAAGACTGAATTTTAGCCCAGCTCTGTGAACCACTATTTTTGTTCTCACCCTCATGATACCTAATTTAGAATGCTGTAATGAGCTTCAGTCATCACATAACTTCTCAGAAACACTGAGCACAGTCCGCACCAAATGACACCAAGATTTCAGCAGTTTATAAAAAATTGGTTGACTGATCATAAGAATATATTAGGGGTGGGATCCAGAAAGGCAGAAAGAAGAACTGAGTGCAATCAAGAGGGAATGGAGAAGAAATATGTGTGTATATGTGTTTATACAGCTCAGTTGCTTAGTCATGTCTGACTCTTTCGTGATGGCATGGACTATAGCCCACCAGGCTCCTCTGTCCATGGAATTTCCCAGGCAAGAATACTAAAGTGGGTTGTGATTTCTTTCTCCAGGGAATCTTCCTTACCCAGGGATTGAACCTGCCTCTCTTGTGTCTCCTCCATTGGCAGGCAGATTTTTTTACCAGATTTTTTTTACCGCTTTACCACTGCACCATCTGGGAAGCTCAAGAGGATATTGATGGGTTTTGAAAGTGAAAGTGTTAGTTGCTCAGTCGTGTCCAATTCTTTGCAACTTCATGGACTGTTTCCCACCCAAATACAGGGTGTGCATGTGTGCTAAGTTGCTTCAGTCCTATCTGATTCTGTGAGCCTAGGGACTGTAGCCCACCAGGCTCCTCTGTCCATGAAACTCTTTAGGCAAGAATGCTGGAGTGGATAGCCATTCCTTGCTTCCCTGGTGGCTCAGATGGTAAAGAATCTGGCAGCAATGCAGGAGATCTGGGTTCAATCTCTGGGTCAGGAAGATCCTTGGAGGAGGGCATGGCAAGTCACTCCAGTATTCTTACCTGGAGAATTCCATGGACGGAGGATCCTGGCAGGCTACAGTCCACGGGGTCACAAAGAGTCAGAAACAACTGAGCAACAAATACTTTCATTTTAGGGGCTTTGCTGCTGCTGCTAAGTCGCTTCAGTCGTGTCCGACTCTGTGCAACCCCATAGACGGCAGCCCATCAGGCTCCCCCGTCCCTGAGATTCTCCAGGCAAGAACACTGGAGTGGGTTGCCATTTCCTTCTCCAATGCATGAAAGTGAAAAGTGAAAGTGAAGTCGCTCAGTCGTGTCTGACTCTTCGTGATCCCATGGACTGCAGCCTACCAGGCTCCTCCACCCATGGGATTTTCCAGGCAAGAGTACTGGAGTGGGGTGCCATTGCTTTGGTGAATATGAAATCCAAGAGGCGTGTGTCTGTTTCTCACTGAGGATACTGTCAAGATTTGAAGAAAATATCTCTAAAAGAAGCAGTCTGTAAACTCTCTAAACTCTGCCCTCAAACTATCAGACTGTGAGTTGTGTTTTTTTTTAGCAAGTTGTTTAGTGAAAGGCACTGTCTGAAAAGACTCGGGTGATTTTTACTCTCTTGCTTTACAAGTGAAGAAACTGTAATCCAGACATGGTGCTAAGGTCATTCATTCAGCAATTATTTACTGAATACTTCTTTCTGATGTGCAAAGACTAATTATCCAAAGTCATTGAACACAGAGAACTTACAGTGTAAGGGCAAAAGAGCAAGAACTCAAACAGTATGTACTAATGAAATAATAAAGTATTGATAATAATAATCAGTTACTATGTGTGACCATGTGTCAGGTGTAATTATAGGATGTGTTTCTGTCACTTCATTTATTCTCCCAAATATCTTATAAGTAAGAATTAATATAATTGTATAACCATTACAAATGTAGTGAGTGAGGCTCAGAAATTAAATTCATATAGACACTTGCTCCTTGGAAGAAAAGCTATGACAATCTTAGACAGCATATTAAAAAGCAGAGAGATTACTTTGCTGACAAATGTTCATCTAGTCAAAGCTTGTAGTCATGTTCTAATGTGAGAGTTGGACCATAAAGAAGGCTGAGAGCCAAAGAATTGATGCTTTTGAACTGTGGTGTTGGAGAAGACTCTTGAGAGTCCCTTGGACAGCAAGGAAATCAAAGCAGTCAGTTCTAAAGGAAATCAATCCTGAATATTCATTGGAAGAACTGATGCTGAAGCTCCAATACTTTGGCCACCTGATGCAAAGAATCAACTCATTGGAAAAGACTCTGATGCTGGGAAAGATTGAAGGCAGGAGGAGAAGGGAACAACAGAGGATGAGATGGTTGGATGGCATCACTGACTCAATGGACATGAGTTGGAACAAGCTCTGGGAAATGGTGAAGGACAGGGAAGCCTGGTGTGCTGCAGTTCATGGTGTCACAAAGAGTGAGCAACAGCAATAACAAATTCATTCACTCAACAAACAATTCTAATTCAAGGTACTTGAAACAGAGCAGTGATCAAAAGAAAAAAATACGTGTATCTTTTTATCTTTTTTATCATGGACTTAAACCAGAAAATGAAAATAGCAGAATTTCCCCTTGCCTTCCCATCATCTCATGGTGAATTGGAATATAACAAAAACTTGAAGATGGAAAGACTGTCTCAGGATTGAAGACTAAGCAAACTGAAAGAGAATTCATTTTTTGAATCACAGTAAATCTGCAGCTAGGCTCAACCTGATGAGTTTTTTAATCACTAATGCATCATAATTTGTATTTCAACCAATTTCCAGGTAACTCCGTTACTGCTGCAGCAAAGGCCATAGTTTGAAACCCGCCATACTGGAAGTATTAAGTTGAAATAGACAGAGGAAAATTCAGGACAAGGAAAAGATTACCTGCTGCTGTTGCTGCTAAGTCGTTTCAGTCGTGTCCATTCTGTGCAACCCCATAGATGGCAGCCCACCAGGCTCCCCCATCCCTGGGATTCTCCAGGCAAGAACACTGGAGTGGGTTGCCATTTCCTTCTCCAATGCGTGAAAGTGAAAAGTCAAAGTGAAGTCGCTCAGTAGTGTCCGACTCCTAGCGACCCCATGGACTGCAGCCTACCAGGCTCCTCTGTCCATGGGATTTTCCAGACAAGAGTACTGGAGTGGGGTGCCATTGCCTTCTCTGAAAGATTACCTGCAGAAACTGGCAAACAAAAAGCCAATCAGAGCCTAGGGGAAAGTGGCAAAGGTTTTGCAGAAGTCACTGTGAGCCTCTTCCTAGAGAACTGGAATTATACCTCAAGGCATCTCTTTAGGTTTCTCTCCATTTTCATTGTCACACATTTTCTGACCTTTAAATGCCAATGACATAGTGATGGTTCTAGGATTAAGAGTAGATGTTTACAAATAAGTTTGAAAGTGGTTTCAGTTCAGTTCAGTTCAGCTCAGTCACTCAGTCGTGTCCGACTCTTTGTGACCCATGAACCACAGCACACCAGGCCTCCTTGTCCATCACCAACTACCAGAGTCCATCCAAACCCATGTCCAGTGAGTCAGTGATGCTATCCAACCATCTTATCTTCTGTTGTCCCCTTCTCCTCCTGCCCTCAATCTTTCCCAGCATCAGGGTCTTTTCTAATGAGTCAGCTCTTCGCATCGGGTGGCCAAAGTATTGGAGTTTCAGCTTCAACATCAGTCCTTCCAATGAACACCCAGGACTGATCTCCTTTAGGATGGACTGGTTGGCTCTCCTTCCAGTCCAAGGGACTCTCAAGAGTCTTCTCCAACACCACAGTTCAAAAGCATCAATTCTTCAGCACTCAGCTTTCTTTAGAGTCCAACTCTCACATCCATACATGACCACTGGAAAAACCATAGCCTTGACTAGACGGATCTTTGTTGACAAAGTGATGTCTCTGCTTTTTAATATGCTATCTAGGTTGGTCATAACTTTCCTTCCAAGGAGTAAGCGTCTTTTAATTTCATGGCTGCAATCACCATCTGCAGTGATTTTGGAGCCCCCAAAATAAAGTCAGCCACTGTTTCCACTGTTTCCCCATCTATTTCCCATGAAGTGATGGAACTGGATGCCATGATCTTTGTTTTCTGAATGTTGAGCTTTAAGCCAACTTTTTCACTCTCCTCTTTCACTTTCATCAAGAGGCCTTTTAGCTCTTCTTCACTTTCTTCCACAAGGGTGGTGTCATCTGCATATTTGAGGTTATTGACATTTTTCCTGGAAATCTTGATTCCAACTTGTGAAAGTAGTTTAGAAAGCACTATTAGAAACAGAATGGAAGCCCCACACATGACTAAATTTTCTAGTGCACTCATTTAAAACATTTTTTTTTTAGCAAGGTGGAGGGGACTTCATTTGTGGTCTAGTGGTTAAGAATCTGCCTTGCAATGCAGGGGATGCAGGTTTGACCCTGGTCAGGGAAATAAGATCCTACATGCTCTGGAGCAAGTAACAGCTCATGCTCCACAACAACTGAGCCAACATGCCTCAACTAGAGAATATGTGATCCACAAGGAAAGATCCCTTGTGGCGCAATGAAGATCCATGTGTCTCAACTGAGACCCAAAGCAGCCAAAACCTTAAATAAGTAAATGTTTTTTTAAAAAGTAAGAAGAAGCACATGAAATAGTATGTAAAATATGTTTATTTCAAGCTGTAATAAATATAAGAAATTATTAAAGAGATATTTTACTTTCTTGTAATAAATCTTTGAAATCCAGTGTGTATTTTACACTGATAGCCATGTCAATTTGGATTAGCCACACTGCAAGTACTCAATAGTCCATGTGAGAAGTGGGGTCATATCATGAAGGGCAGAGCCAAAGTGATACAGTGGAAATGCCTAATAATAAAACAGAATGAAGTATATCTGGAACTTAAGAGCAGCAGTCAAGGAGATGTGACCAAACCTAATTTAAACGTTACTGATCCTAACTTGTTTATGGTAAAGAGAAAGCCAGAAGAAGTTCATGAGATAGAGGAAAAGATGAGATTAAATAAAATTAAATTGCCTTCTCTCCCAGCCAAGATAGAGTAACAGGAACCAGATTCACTTTCATGATCAAAAATCTAAAACAAAAAACAAAATACGTGAAACAATGGTTTTCACATATTAGGTATCAGTCTGGGCAGTATATAATTCCCGAGAGAATAAATTATCAAAATGAATCTTACAAATGACTCAGCTTATCGGTGTGAGAACTAGGGGGTAATAGACTTCTGTCTGAACTAGTAAAATATTAAAACAGGCCAATATCCACATTCTTTTGGCTCTAGGATGGGGAAGTGGGTTGATTTCAAATCGTTGAGGTAACTCTTACCCAGTAAAGGAGACTAATTTTGGAATTCTAATTTGCTTTTGTCAACTCTTATCCCCCCGAAGCTCAGTCGATAAAGAATCTGCCTGTGATGTAGAAGCCCCAGGTTTGATTCCTGGGTCAGGAAGATCCCCTGGAGAAGGAAACGGGAACCCACTCAAGTATTCTTGTCTAGAGATTCCCATGGACAGAGGAGCCTGGCAAGCTACAGTCCATGGGGGTCAAGAGTTGGACATGACTTAGGATTAAACCACTACATTTCACTAAAGTGAAATTGCTATAATGTAATTTAAAATTTAAAGTTAACAGAATAGGAAGAACAGACAACAATCGGAAGAACACACAAATATTTACCGAGGTTTGCTTACATCCACAAATCTAGGCTTGTGGATTACAAAATGCAGTCCTTTTTCGCTTTAACTCTTCACTGCTTTTGTTTTGTAGTTGTATATACTCCACCCATCTTGTTTGTCTTAACTGTAAGTTTAAAATAGGATCTTTCCAAGGAAAAGCTTCAGTGGTAGTAGTTTCTTAGCAACTCCTATTATTATACTCTTACTTTAAAATATGATTATTTTTCCCCATGTATTTGATTTTCTAAGTTACAGATAGATTAAATATCTGTTATTTTCTAATATGCTAGTTACTAGAATATTAGAATTTGTCTAATTGCTTGTGGTGGGTATTAGAGAAGTTTTGAGTAAATTATCATTGAAAGGTTTTTAAAGATGGGTAAATAGGAGGGGAATCCTGATGGGGCTATAAAGAATATATCTCTTTGCAGCTTAATTGTATTATTTGAAAAATACGCCGTTTCTCAATGCTTATGGAAGAACAAAGGAAATTATTTGCAAGCTGTTTTCTCTCTCCTATACTGATTCTTACCATAATTGAAGAAGGTATTTTTAATTCAAACTCTATAATAAAAGATTAGTTGAGAAGAAATTTTTATATTCATCAGAAGTCTGATAACTTTTTATATAGAAAATGTTAGCTCCCGCCACTCACTCTGAATCAAATAAGCATTGCAGATCTCCTCCTTTTAAAGAAAAATTCAACTACTTTAGCTCCTTTTCACGTAAAGTCGCTTCAGTTGTGTCCGACCCTTTGCAACCCAATGGACTATGTAGCCCCTCAGGCTGCTTGGTCTGTAGGATTCTCCAGACAAGAATACTGGAGCAGCCTGCCATGCCCACTAGTTCTTTACTAGTGCCGCCTGGGAAGCCCCTAAGTTCATCTCCCTTAAAGTTGGCTAATGCTGGTGACTAATCAAGGCTTTTCTGACTGCCTGTTCCCACTCCTAAAAGCAAAAACAGGTGTGCCAACAAGTAGAGAAAATGAGAATGTTATTTGATAAGATTTCCCCTGACCTCTGTACAATTTCTTTTACTTTTTTATATTTCAACATTACCATGATCAAGACAGCAACTCTCGAGGTATCCTACAGGAAAATTAATTACTGCGTTCTTTCTGCCGCACCATATAGTGGAATTATAAATTGCTATGTCTACGAGGATCTTCATTTTCAAGATGGAGAAACTGATACCGAGGAGAGTGAAATCAGCTCTCTGTAGTACTAGGTTTTTGATGGTGATTTCTCCCTTGTGTCAGTAAAGAAAAGGACACAAGTTTGAAGTTAAATGAGCCAAGATTTGAATTCTATCTTGTTAAATTATATTTGACAATTTAGTTGACTGATCGAGCTTACCTTTTACTAATTATAAAATGGAGATGCTAGCTACTGTTTTATTTAAATTTATACATTAATATTTGAATTGCTTAAATATGACTTTATTATCTATTTACTATATCAAAATTCAACTTTATTCTAAAGCTCCCAATCTCCACAGAGTGGAACAATTATTTTCGATTTTAACAAATTTAGAGTTAACCCAGTGATCTTTTAAATCAAATTCTCATCTCACTCCCTTTCTAACACTTAGACACTTTGGGACACATATCCAGTCTTTGGATGTTTCTTTCCTCTCCTCTTCATTATTATTAAGTCCAAATTTGACCTGCAATGTAGGAGACCCCAGTTCAGTTCATGGGGTGGGAAGATCCCCTGGAGAAGGGAACAGCTACCTACTCTAGTATTCTTGGGCTTCCCTTGTGGCTCAGCTGATGAAGAATCTGCCTGCAATGCAGGAGAACTGGGTTCAATCCCGGGGTTGGAAAGATCCCCTGGAGAAGGGAAAGGCAACCCACTCCACTATTCTGGCCTGGAGAATTACCTGGACTGTAGAGTCCATGGGGTCTCAAAGAGTCGGACACTACTGAGTGACTTTCACTTCACTTCACTGGAGGAGGTTCCTATGTTGCACTGTCTTGGCACAAGGAAAGGGTTAAACAATGCCCCTGGGCATTGGCTGGTGATATCTCATCCCCATGATCTGGCCATGAGCCCACCGTCTCACTGAGCATCCTCAGCTAATACCCATTGAAGTTGGTCTTTTGGGCCCTGTGCCAACATCCATCACAAATGACAACCAATTTAGTCATTGACTCCAGATGAGAGTTTGCCACCTTTTTCAGCAACTTTTTAAATATTAAGAAAACATATTTATTTATATTTATTTGGCTGTTTCAACTCTTAGTTGCAGCATACAGGGTCTTTTAGTTATGGTATGTGGGATCTAGTTCCCTGACTAAAGATCAAGCCCAGGCCCTCTGCATTGGGAGCACAGAATCTTAGCCCACTGGACCACAAGGGAAGTCCCTTTTCAGCATCTTTATCTCAAACTCAAGCTTTAGTCACCCAGTTACCTCTGGACTTCCCTACATACTCCTTAGGTGCTCAGGAACTATCAGCTGCTTTCCATGAAACTCCCTTGAATCTTCTCTTGAGCCCACTTGCCTGGAAATCTTCCTGGAGTATGCCTACCTGACAAAGCCTACACTCTGCTGGCTTCTGGAGCACTCATATTCCAAAAGAGAAGTGGAGCACAGCCTTCTCTGCTTTCAGATTCTCACCTCACACTGTCTGAGGTTTGTATCGCTTCACTTTTCTCCATCCTGGGCAGGCCCATTGAATGAGAGATGCTGGTCCCCAGAGATCTTGCACAGCATCTCCACTTTGAGTATAGTCTTCTAAATTCTCTCCTCAAATGCTTCCTCTAACTCCAGAGAGTCTTTAGTTACCAACTTCCCAACCTTGTGAAGTGGGAGAGGAGACTTACTTTGTGCTAGGCTTCATTTTTTTCTGCCCTGTGATTTATACCATCTCCAAGGATTTTGCTTTCTTTAGATCCTCTCACATTTATAGAAACTAGAAATCCAATGTCAGTATCCCCGGGATGAAATCAAGGTGTTGGCAGGGCCACTCTCACAGCTGTACCAGAGGGAATCCACTCTTTGCTTCTTCCATGTTCTGAAATCACATTCCTTGCCTCAGATTCCTTCCTCCACATTCAAAGCTAGTTTCAAATTGCTCTCTGCTCCCCATCACATGTCCCTTTGCCTTCTGAGTGTGTCCAGTCTTCCTCTGCCTCTCTCCTAGGAGGACACTTACAGCACTTAGGATCCACCCAAATAATGCAGGATAATCTCCTCATCTCGAGAGCTTTAACTAATCACATCTGTGAAATCTTTGCCACAGAAGGTTAAGGTACAGTTTCATGGATTAGAATCTGGTATTGCTGAGGTGGGGGCGGGGGGGCACCATTCATCTTATGACAGGTGCCAGTGTAATTTAATGGAAATTTTTAATAAAATTATACTGGAACAACTGAATATCTATCTGGAAAAAATGACTTATCTCTGTCTCCCACTATAGGCAAAAATTAATTTGAAATGGATCACAGTCTTAAATATAAAAGCTAAAACTGTAAAGCTTCTAGGATAGATATTTTCCTGAATTTGATGATCATCGAAGCAGGTGGTATATTGCCTAATATAGTTATATTAAAGATGATCAGTCTAAGTATCTCACTCACTCATTTAAATCCTTAATGGAAATGTTAAAGATGTTTTATACCCCTCCCTATTACAACAGGAATGCACATTAATTTATAAAATGCATATACTAGAATAGGGCAACCTTATAATAACCAAATAAGCAAGAACATGAAGCAAAAAAAAGTAGGGAAAAATTAAATTCAGCAAGGAAATAGGTTAGTAATAAACTGCATGTTAGGAGTCTTGGTTTAGCGGCTCAAATTTTGACCTTTTAATCTACTAATATCAATGCAAAGAAGGCAAAATACACATAGAGTCCATAAAATAAAATCATGTTTGTTGCCCCAAAATATGATTTTTCTGATACTGAAATAGGAAGAAAAATCTGCCTGAGTTTTCATGAAGAGAAAACTGGATGGTCATGAAAATAAACAGCAGCCTTTCAATTGGTTTAATAAGGAGCTTCCTGGATGACATCCCAGCATGCACTTCGGTGTGGGCAGATGGACTAAAGCCAAGAACTGCTCTGTCAACTCAGTTCTACAAAGGCCTCATAGGCTGTCGTGACCGGGTCTGACCCCAGATGAATAGATGCTATGCAAAAGAAAAGAAAGTGGGAATATGTCTTTAAATAAGTTTGAGATACACTGGACTAAACATGTGAAACATTGCTATAGGACTTTTCAAAGGCTTTAACTTATATATTGTGAATTTCCCAAGAAAAGACATTCTTTTCCATACTATTAACTCTTTTGCCAAAAATTAATTTCCCATCTATGCTTCTCAAGCTAAACTTGTGAAGAATACTTTACTTTGGAGTATCTGTAGGGGTGAGCATTTTATCAAAAACATTTTGGTTACAGGTAGTCTGGAGAAATAATGTATCTGTTTAAGTGCTGAGACTTATGTCAAGCTGAAGATTCTGTGTCATGAAGAATATGTGGAGGTGGACAGATGAGTGAGGGCTGGAGCAACCTCATTTCTGACACTCTCTGGGTAGGCTCCCTTGGCGTGTGCTCCACAATAGAGGACATGACATTTTTCTGGTGCATGGGCAGAGAGTTGAGGCTCATCCTTTGAAACTTGTCACTCCTAGATATGTCTATTTCAAGAAACACTGGTGTAGTGTTTGGCCAAATGTTCATAAATCTGAAACAGTTTTTCCCCCAGTGGCATAGATAAAGTTGAAGAAACAAAGATTTTGACTTGGTTAGGAATAATAACAATTTTAAATCAGTACTTAACAACAACAACAACTGAAAAAAAATAGAATAGCTTAAAAAAATACAAAATCTTCAAAACAAACACACAATGACAGAATAAAAAATTAATTCCTGTGAAAGTGAAAACAACTAATTCTGAATATGCAAAATAAATTCACAGATTCCCAAACCTCCATGCCCTGAAGCTTTTTGCTTAGAGAACAAAATACTTCTCACTTCCCTAACCCAGCTGTCTCTTAAGGCATGGTTGAGAGCTGCTAACTCTGAGATCTTGAGTGCCTGTTGGGCTGGGTGGGGGTAGGGAGAGAGTGGGAGCGCCGAGGGGGAGGGTGTGTGTGTGCCACACATCATTCCAAAGTCAGCCTCCCTATCAGATAGCAGAATCCACTAGTTCCCAATTTGGATGCACAGAAACATCCAATAGGAGAGGAGAACACACATTAAAATAACTGTCGGGGACTTCACTGCTGGACATTTTTTTTTTAGGATCAGTCTTCTTTTTATTTTTAATGTTAATTTTGGCCATTTTTATTATTTATTTACTTTTTTAGGCTATGCTGCATGGCAAGCAGAATGCAGGAGACCCTGACCAGGGGTGGAACTCATGCCCTCCACAGAGGATGTGCAAGATTAAGCCACTGGACTGCCAGAGAAGTCCCCTGGACACATTTCCTCTAAGTGTTCCAAGAAAGGTCAGTGAGATTAAACAGCAATTTTCAAAGAAGAGAAATCAACTGTGAACATCCTTATCAAACATTTGAACTACTGTGCTGAATAAGGAATAGTACCTGCCAGATGAATTCTTTGTCTAGGCTAGTCTAGTCTTGCTATGAAATAGCTGAAGGAGAGACAATGCTGGCTTTCTTCCTTTCCCTTAGAGTTCCAGCTATTATGATTTGAGGACACAAAGAAGGATCTTTATGTCTTAAAAAAATTTAGCTCACTTGTTTAAGTGGTGTCACTGTTGCCATAATTTCAGAAAATTAGGTAAAATAAAAGATAAGATAAAATATTCTAAGTGTAGACTCATTTCTTTTTCCAACTAAGAGTGAAAGAGGAGATACTTTTGGAAATGGTCCCCTGAGAGATGTTAACTAATGTCTGGAAAGGCAACTAAATGGACTAGACTCAAAGAAAAGAGAGCCTAACATCTAGCTACACCAAAAGAGTTTGACAGCCATTAACGTTCTATGGTTTTTCCAGTAGTCATGTATGGATGTGAAAGTTGGACTGTGAAGAAAGCTGAGCGCCGAAGAATTGATGCTTTTGAACTGTGGTGTTGGAGAAGACTCTTGAGAGTCCCTGGGACTGCAAGGAGATCCAACCAGTCCATTCTAAAGCAGATCGGTCCTGGGATTTCTTTGGAAGGAATGATGCTAAAGCTGAAACTCCAGTACTTTGGCCACCTCATGCAAAGAGTTGACTCATTGGAAAAGACTCTGATGCTTGGAGGGATGGAGGGCAGGAGAAGGGGACAACAGAGGATGAGATGGCTGGATAGCATCACCGACTTGATGGACGTGAGTCTGAGTGAACTCCAGGAGTTGGTGATGGACAGGGAGGTCTCAGTTCAATTCAGTTCAGTTCAGTCGCTCAGTCGTGTCCGACTCTTCGTGACCCCATGAATCGCAGCACACCAGGCCTCTCTGTCCATCACCGTCTCCCGGAGTTCACTCAGACCCATGTTCATCGAGTCCGTGATGCCATCCAGCCATCTCATCTTCTGTCATCCCCTTCTCCTCCTGCCCCCAATCCCTCCCAGCATCAGAGTCCCTTCCAATGAGTCAACTCTTCGCATGAGGTGGCCAAAGTACTGGAGTTTCAGCTTTAGCATCATTCCTTCCAAAGAAATCCCAGGGCTGATCCCCTTCAGAATGGACTGGTTGGATCTCCTTGCAGTGCAAGGGACTCTCAAGAGTCTTCTCCAACACCACAGCTCAAAAGCATCAATTCTTTGGCGCTCAGCCTTCTTCACAGTCCAACTCTCACATCCATACATGACCACAGGAAAAACCATAGCCTTGACTAGATGGACCTTAGTCGGCAAAGTAATATCTCTGCTTTTGAATATACTATCTAGGTTGGTCATAACTTTTCTTCCAAGGAGTAAGCATCTTTTAATTTCATGGCTGCAGTCACCATCTGCAGTGATTTTGGAGCCCCCCAAAAATAAAGTCTGACACTGTTTCCACTGTTTCCCCATCTATTTCCCATGAAGTGATGAGACCAGATGCCATGATCTTTGTTTTCTGAATGTTGTGCTTTAAGCCAACTTTTTCACTTTCCTCTTTTCACTTTCATCAAGAAGCTCTTTAGCTCTTCACTTTCTGCCATAAGGGTGGTGTCATCTGCATATCTGAGGTTATTGAGATTTCTCCCAGCAATCTTGATTCCAGCTTGTGTTTCTTCCAGTCCAGCATTTCTCATGATGTACTCTGCATATAAGTTAAATAAGCAGGCTGACAATATACAGCCTTGCCATACTCCTTTTCCTATTTGGAACCACTCTGTTGTTCCATGTCCAGTTCTAACTGTTGCTTCCTGACTGGCATACAGATTTCTCAAGAGGCAGGTTAGGCAGTCTGATATTCCTGGCATGCTGCAATTCATGGGGTCGCAAAGAGTCAGACACGACTGAGCGACTGAACTGAACTGAACTGAACGTTCTATTAGAGTAGGAAACCACAGATCTGAGGTTGTCTGCCGTGGGGAAGGGAACAAAAATACCCAAAGTTCAGAGATGAGTTAAAGCCAAAATATAAGTAGGGAGAATAGATGAGTAGTCTCTAAATAGTAAGAAAAGATCTAAAGATGTCCCGGATTTTAGGAGCACATACCAATCCAATTGGCATCTTCCAAGACCATAGCCCAAAGAGAATAGACCAGGATTGACAGGAAGGATGGACTAGCTAGGAGTTAATCCAGAGCCCAACACAAATGGGCATATTCCTATAAGAGATTCCTTGAGAATATGAGGTCTGTGCCTAAGACAGCCTCTCTTCCTCATTCCTCTTTGGCATCTTGCTTGGAATGACTTCAGAGGCACTGGAGGCAGAGAAATGTGTCTCCACAGGCAACTTGAACCCTTCAGCCATAACGCAGCAAGAAATCACAAGGAGAGTTCAAATAAATCTTACAACTGGCTTTGTTCATTTCACACAACAATGTATAGCTACACTGGCCCTTTATTCATCTTGTGAACTTTTCCACTTTTCATTCTGAGGGCATGATTTTCTAACCCTAGCGCTCAGTACACTCACTTTGCTCATCAAATCTTCTCTTTGATAGTGTCATATTTTAGCCCCCCAGTCCTTCCACAGTGCCTCTCCTGGTTTGCTTAATGCCCTGTTCTGCACGGACAAGCTTCTCCTTCTGTATTCTTACTAGAAGTCTCATGTGGCTCAATCCACCAAGTCTAGCAAATCCATTCTCCTGGGTCAGTTGAGCCATCTGTTTGTTTCTTGTATCGACACCCTAGGCTCTGAGACAATCAAAGTGCGTTACTCAGCTGGTTGGTGGTACAACAGAATAATGGTTTCTGATCTCAGTTTGTCCCTTAGTTGTCTCTGAGACACTTTTTCTTAAGTTCATTTAACAAACAATCATTGCTCAGTACTTTCCCAATGTGTGCAAAATATGCTAAGTGCTAAAATATATGGCAAAATGCTAAATATTTATGCAAGTTTGAAAATTGAAGCACTCTTATAAGATTCTTGAAATGATTAATACAAATTAATTATCTTTTCACCTTTCCTTTTACTGTGAGAATGATGGCATCTTAGAGTCTCTAAGGACACCTTCAAATAAATCTGAATAAAAATAGAGGCCAGTCATCACAATTCATGCAGAGAAACACCCTAGATCCAGACTGAACATAAAGAGAGAAGCACTGATATAGAATACATTTTCCTCTCTCCTCTCCCTTAATTCTTTGTACTGGCTGGAATTCTGGCTGTGATAAGTAGCCTTTTCTCTGTAGGCAGTATCCTGAGCTAGAAAGTCATCCTCCATCCTACTTTAATTTGTTTGAGAAAGTACACACTGATATTTACTGTGTGCCAGACCCTGTCCTGAAGGTGCAAACATGAATATCACACCTTCAACAAGGTCACTGAATCTCTTTTTGAACTTCCATTCAACTGATACTTTATGATTGCTTTTATCATCTTAGTTTAAAAAGGAATCATAAGCTTATATGCAATTTTTATTCTGGCCTTGGAATTGGGTAAGTACAATTCTTCCTTTAAAAATGTAGGAAAGTCAGAAGGATGGGTAACCCTCTAAATAAGTCCTAACACGGATACAAAGGAAGTGGCTGCTGCTGCTGCTGAGTTGCTTCAGTCGTGTCCGACTCTGAGCGACCCCATAGACGGCAGCTCACCAGGCTCCCCCGTCCCTGGGATTCTCCAGGCAAGAACACTGGAGTGGGGGTGCCATTTCCTTCTCCAGTGCCTGAAAGTGAAAAGTCAAAGTGAAGTGGCTCAGTCATATCTGACTCCTGTGACCCCATGGACGGCAGCCTACCAGGCCCCTCCGTCCAGGGGATTTTCCAGGCAAGAGTAGTGGAGCGGGGTGCCATTGCCTTCTCCGAAAGGAAGTGGAAACTTTTATTATACTGGGAGCCTGCTATGTAAAAGGATCTATAGATGAACAGTCAGTGTGATGAGAGCATGGATGAAGTTGGGAACTTTGATAAGAAAAGGTCTGGGATAGCCACTGTTAGTATGGGAAGAAAAAAGATAATATGAGCACATTGTAAAAATCTAGGCTTTTAACTTAATAGTTTACTTAACCTATTATTTCTCAAAGCCTGAATGCTGTTTTTCTCAAAGTTCCATGCTTCCTTGGAACAATTTAAAATTAAAACACAGGGCTCTGGGTAATAGTTATTGAATGATATACTCTAGTTTCCATAATGTATGAGATAGGAGATTAGAAAAGTGAATGAGACTCAGCCTTCCCATCCAGAAGGATATAGAGATGGGTTTTCACATCATATTTTCAAGGGGTGAATCCCTACTCTGCAATTATTTAGTCAGTGAATGTTAGACACAATACTTAACCTCACCATTCCTCAGTTGATTTGTGTGTAAAATGAAGATAGCTCTGGTATTCACTTCACAGCATTATTTTGAGGATTAAATGAGATTCTGTTTCCTAGTTGCCAAGTCATGTCCAACTCTTTGTGACCCCATAGACTGCAATGCACCAGGCTTCTCTGTCCTTCACTATTTCCTGGAATACATGTAAATATTATCCAGTATAACGGCTGTAACAGAGAAAGTGCTCCATAAATTTAAGTCATTATTTTCTGTCCAGGCAATCAACATAACCAACTAAGGGTCATGAGAATGTCAGTTATGGAAAGCAGTAGAAGTTTCTCATAGATTGACAAGCTTACAGAAGATATGAGCAAGATTTAGTTCAGCTGAATCAAATTTGCTTGTATTTCAGAAACGGACATCTAAGTCCCAAATCAGGGATCAACTGAAAGAATAATTTTGTTTCTTTAAGCAACACAGAATAATTTCTCTCCTGGCTCTTTTCTCAGCCTTTCTTTCTTCACTCTTTCCCTGGTAATCTCATTTAATATCATGACTATTCCCTATCCACAAAGTCAAACTAAATTGAAAAATAGAATTATGACTTCTGTCTTCAGTTTGGAATAGATGTGCAAAAGTGGTTTTGGCAAAGAACCTGCCCTACTGTACAAACTCAGCAAAAAGACTGAGGCAACAAATGGTGGGATGGAAAAGAGGTCATCTGTCTTGATCACAGCTGATCACAAATATACATGTGCATAATGGTTGGCTCTAAGTCAAAAAAATTTCTGAGAGTAGGGGAAAGTGAGCAATCCACATCTAGAACACGTGGCTGTGCACTGCAGAAATCAGCCTTCTTTATTAAAGTGGGTGAGCTGTGGGTGAGCATAGTCAGGGATGACAATGGGCCATGAACAAATCATACAAAAACATCCCCTTCCTCTATTTATATGAAAGGATCTCCTTCCTCTAATCTTATGATCCAGACTGCAGAGAAAAAGATCAGGAAGTAAGAAGTTGAGAAAAGCATGTAAGAAACATAGCCCCCACTCATTAGTTTTAGTATTTTCATCAACTAAAACTCCTGAATGTCCACCATGTTTCAGGGCATCATGAGATATCCAAATCATGGCTCGTGGTAGGGGCAATGTTCAGTTATCTATCAACTCTACTGTCTTCTGGAGGGCACATCCCTCTAATGTTTTTATGTCTTTCTGACTCCTTTAAAATATACTCTCTCACAAACACATGAGAGCATGGACCACTGGAGACTTAACAGAAGCAAGACAATCAGATGTTCAATCAAACCTTGAAAAATAAAGTCATCAGAGGCTAAGCCTTTATTATGTGTGCCAAAGGAAAAAAAGCATATGTGTAATCGCTGATTCTGCAAAGGCCTCATTTTTACCATTCTTCTTGCCTGTGAATTTTCCCTGGCATGCAGAAGGTGAGGGGATGTGTCCTTCTCAGACAACAGATGTCTTGGGATGCAGGGGACACAGCCTCTGCTGCTCTCCCTCACATTGATGTCAGCTCCTCTACAACTCAGTCTCCACTGACGAATTGAATAGGAAGCAGGAGCCACATGGAGACTAGACACAGAAGTCTTTGGTTCTTTGTCCTGACCAAGTTCATGATTTGCAAGGATGTCAGGATTTCCTGGATTGAGTTGTATTCCGCTAAATTCACATGTGCTGTGTGCTTTGTCACTCAGTCGTGTCTGACTCTTTGCGACTCCATGAGCTGTAGCCCACCAGGCACCTCTGTCTATGAGGATTCTCCAGGCAAGAATCCTGGAGTGGGTTGCCATGCCCTCCTCCAGGGGATCTTGCCAACCCAGAGATCGAACCCAGGTCTCCCACAATGCAGACAAATTCTCTACTGTTTGAGCCACCAGGGAGGCCCTTGAGGTCCTAACCTACAGTATCTCAGAAGTGCCCTTATTTGGATTTAGGCTCTTTATGGAGGTTAATCAAACTAACATAGAGTCATGAGGGTTGGTTCTATTCCAATATGACTGGCATTCTTATTTAAAGGGGAAATTTGGAGACAGATACACACACACACACACACACACACACACAGGGAGAACACTAAATGATGAGGAAGGCAGTGATGTAGAAATTGATGCAAACGAATGCCAAACATAGTGAGCAAGCCACCAAAAATTTTAGAAGAGGCATAAAACAGATTCTTCTGCCTGGCTCTTAGGAGGAACCAACTCTGATGACATCTTGCTCTTGGACTCCTAGTTTCTAGAACTGTGAGACAACACACTGCTGCTGTTTAAGCCACTTGGTTATGATATCTTATCATGGCAGCAAATGAAGATGTAGGGCTAATGCTTTATACTGTTCAAAGTACTGAATTGTGTCCAGGTTCATATGCAACCTCCTAAGAAATGTAAATGCTTCTTGAAAGCTTTTCAGATTTGTGTGTTAAGAGTCTTGAGAATGAAAAGAAAAAAAGAGCAAATATTATTTCTTCAGAATGATTCTCCCCAAATGAAGACGGTGTGCTGTTTAAAAAGCCCTTCTCTTTGGAAAAGTGCACCCTACGTTCTCATCATTTGTTTCCAGCAGAGGCAAGAACAACTCTCTTTTATTGCCACGTCAGATAATCACATATCAACGATCTAACCTAGAAAGTGGTGATTAACGTAAATTAGTATATGTGCTGCTTGTCATTTTACACTACCTCATTTTGTCCCAGGAACAGGGCACTAATGAATGAAAAGCCCAGATCAGACCAAAGATGGACAAGTTCAGATGCATGAGTATTTACTATGAAATCATGATTATGATCACTCTATGTAAAGTGAAAGCTATTTAAACAAGTCTCCTTTGTTTCCTTGCTCTAGGCTTATAACCACTAAAATATGGAACACCAAACCAAAGAATAGTGAGGTATTGTGAGTTAGAATTCAGGAGAAAAGGTTCTAACCTAGGTTTAGCAGGGCCAGCCACATAATTTTCAAGGCCCGATGCAAGATGTGAAGGAATAATAAACACGCACATCCCAAGGTGCTCAATTTTCCTCACTCTGTCTACATAGAAAGACCTAGTCTCAAGCATTTTAGAGACATGCTACACTGAAGCCAAAGGCCAATATCAGCCTAATAATATTGTTTTATGATCTATGAAATTAATACAAATGTATAGCCAAGACCTTAAATTTAGAAGATTTCACATCATAATAGGGAATTCCAGCTTTCTTCTATCTAAAAAAATAGAACTACTTATCCAAGGTGGTCTCAAGTTTGTCACTGCTCTATAAGGCTAATTTGGCTAATGAATGCCACCTGCTGAGTCCCCACCTTAGTCATCCAGAGAGAAATAAAGTAGATGATCTTGGTGGTGGGCAATTTCCTCCTGCTACAAGGCTATTGAGCATTTTGTTGTTGTTGTTTGGCTTTTCTCTCAGGACCAGAGTTCTAACGAACACCGTCAAATCAGGCCCTGCCCAATGGCATGAATAAGTGTGAGTCTTCTCTTACCAAAGTCCATTCATAGAAAGGAGAAAGTCATGAAGAAAACCCAGGTCATTTGTAGAGATGTGGATAGACATAGAGTCGGTCATATAGCGTGAAGTAAGTCAGAAAGAGAAAAATTGTCTATTAACGCATATATGTGGACTCTAGAAAAATGGTACAGATGAACCTATTTCCAGAGCAAGAATACAGATGCAGATCTAGAGAAGAGACACACAGACATAGGGAGGGAAGGAGGAATGGGATGGATCGGGAGATTAGGGCTGACATGCACATTACCATGTGTAAGACAGATAGCTAGTGAGAGCCTGCTATAAAGCACCGGGAGCTCAGCTCTGCTCCGCACTGACCCAGGACAGGGGATGTGGCGGGGAGGGAGATTTCCCCTCATCGCAACACTATAAGCCAATGAGCTCAGTTCAGTCACTCAGTCGTGTCCAACTCTTTGTGACCCCATGAATCGCAGCTCGCCAGGCCTCCCTGTCCATCACCAACTCCCGGAGTTCACTCAGACTCACGTCCATCAAGTCAGTGAGGCCATCCAGCCATCTCATCCTCTGTTGTCCCCTTCTCCTGCCCTCCATCCCTCCAAGCATCAGAGTCTTTTCCAATGAGTCAACTCTTTGCATGAGGTGGCCAAAGTACTGGAGTTTCAGCTTTAGCATCATTCCTTCCAAAGAAATCCCAGGGCTGATCTGCTTTAGAATGGACTGGTTGGATCTCCTTGCAGTCCCAGGGACTCTCAAGAGTCTTCTCCAACACTGCAGTTCAAAAGCATCAATTCTTCGGCGCTCAGCCTTCACAGTCCAACTCTCACATCCATACATGACCATTGGAAAAACCATAGCCTTGACTAGATGGACCTTTGTTGGCAAAGTAATGTCTCCACTTTTGAATATGCTATCTAGGTTGGTCATAATTTTTCTTCCAAGGAATAAGCATCTTTTAATTTCATGGCTGCAGTCACCATCTGCAGTGATTTTCGAGCCCAAAAAGATAAAGTCTGCCACTGTTTCCACTGTTTCCCCATCTATTTCCCATGAAGTGATGAACTACTCCTCTAAAACAGCTTCATTTTTTAAAACTCTGGCCAGAGTTTTGTAATGCTTTACCCATAGTCAGGTCAAGTTCTACTTGAGTGTATAGATAAGTAGATAGATAGATAGGTAGATAGATAGATAGAATGAGAAAAAGAGAGTAGGGTCATATTTATGATGAGTATTAGTTTTTCCAAATATGTACTGGCATCAGACAGATTATTGTCAATAAAAATATGGTTTTCTTTTGATAGTAGCAACCTATATATTCTTACAGCACAAGACCCTACATTATTCTCTAATAAGATGTTAAAAATCAGACCAAACAAAGCAAAATGTTTCAAAACATGCTTTCCAGTGGACAAGAAAACCAATATTAGTCCTAAGAACGTGCTTATGCCAAATCCCTCATCTTGAGGATTTTACCATTCTCCTTGGAAACTACTTCAAAATTCTGTCTTTTTCAAGCTGCGCTAGTAAGAAGCAGTAATTGCATCTCCATATAAAATTAAATTTACATGGAAAAAGTAATTTGAAAGCTAACATAGAGTCTGATCTTTACAAATATTATTCCAAAGCTCATGCCAGCCTATGGGCACTTATACAATTTCATGCTTCACACTTAGTTTCTTCTTAAATAAAATAATCAAAAACTTCATTAAGTTTTCTTGACTATTAGCTTAAAAGTTCTCATTTAATGAGACCATCTACTGATGCCATCTTATTTATTCTAGGGGTGCCACTGAGATTAAATCTCTGTTACAAGCAAATTCAACACTTGCTGTGGGTCTGCATAAAATTGTTACTTGCTGACTTGTTTGTGTGAATAGTTGGAGTACTCTGGTGCTCTTGGGAGAGTAATTCTTTTAACTTTCCTCCAAAGTCTGGGGACTCTTACTTAGCCCCAGGGCTGTAAGGACAAACTCTTCTAGAGAGAGCATTCAAACTCTGCCTGCTTCCTTGCTGGGAGCCAGTCCTAAGAAACAGTAGGAATACTTTCACCTTGTCAGCTTTTTTCCCATCCAGCTTGTCCTAATATAGAGAGTGCTTAGGCTCTGATAGGTTTCCATCATTGAATATCAGATCCATACATCCCAGATATTTAAGATTATAAATCACCTGCAATAAGCCCTTCAGTAATCCTTTCCATATCACCTAAACATGTAGGGTTTTATTACTGGGTTACTTTAAAATCTAAGCGTATCACTTGTTTTCTTTATTAACTTTATTGTCCCTTTGACTCTGCCAGCCAGACAGAGAGACACACACACACAGTGACATACAGAACAGGAACTTTCTCTTTGTTGGGCTTCCTGGCTGTGTGACCGGGTCAATGGCATCTCTGAGCTTCAGTTTCCTCAATAGGACAGATGTGAGATGAGATACTGTACCCACAGAGTGCAAAGGAGGTGTCACTGAAATGGTTGTTATTAATTACTAGTATTATTACTCTTTGTCCATTTTACTATCAATACATCAGTTGTATAAAATTGCTTGTATAAAATTTCTGGAAGAATTTGAAACTGTTTCTGAGCTAATGTAGGTACAAGAGATAAAAATAGATGATGGATAGATAGATAATAGATAGATAGCTAGGATCTTATTTAATCTTTCTGTTAAGCCCACACAATATTCTGCCCATTACATAAATGACGAAACCACAGTTGGATAATTTAAGGAAACATATTCCCTGATTAAAAAGCTACTAATTCCATAGATTTTGACTTGTGACTAAGACTGTATTCTATGTTAACACACATGCTAGTTAATTTAATTCCTGTTTCTCAAATGATTTATAAGCATGTGTCCAGTAACTCTGAAATGCTTGTCAAAGAAGGTCATTACTAATAGTCACACATTTCTTCATTTCCAAGGAAAATGATACAGGGCCAATAAGCAGCCCCTTTAATTGGATTCACAACCATACTTTGATTATGACATAGTATAAGAAAAGGGTAGAAGAGGAAGAAGTGATCAGTGGAGAATAAGTTCCATCCATTTTAACTGGTTAAGCAGTATAAAATTCTGAGCAAATCCCATTTCAACAATGAGAAGTCTTTTCTGTTTTCCTCAGGAAGTCCAAAGAATTATAGAATTTTTTTAAAAGCTGGAAGACCTTAGAGACTGAGGTCAAGAAAAGTGCAAGATGTTCCAAAGAACGCTGTCTGGGCAAGCCATTTCAAAATATGACATGGGTTATTGTCTTTTCAAAACAGCACTGCTGGGAGCTTATAATTATATTTTATATATGGCATGTCTCATTTTATTGATATCTCCCAGGAGTTCTGTTTTGTAACCAAGTGGTTCCCTGCCCCCCTCACCTTTGAGTAATGACAGAGACCTGGTAGTTCTGACTTGTGCATCTAAACTGCTTATATGTATACCTTTCATGTACCTGCAGCAAATTGGAAAGCATGTGGTTGTTCTTCATATTTGTTGCTGTTCATGTCCCACTCTTTGCAACCCCCTAAATGGCAGTACACCATGCTTCCCTATCCTTCACTCTTTCCTGGAACTTGCTGAGACTCATAGAATACAGTCCTCTCTTGGTTTCCAACTAGCTTTGATTCCTGTATTCCTCACAGGTATCAAAATCTACAGATGTTCAAGTCCATGATATAAAGGGTGTAATACAGTTGGCCCTGTGTATCCATGGTTACTTGAAGATCTTCAAACCACAGTTGAGGCTGATTGAATCATGGGCGTGAAATCCATAGATACGAAGGACCAACTGTGTACAGAAACAGTTTGACTTTGGAAGATAAAGAACACTGGTCCTACAAGATTGCAAAATACAGCATCGATTTCACACTTGATTTTTAGGTATTTTCCCAGGAAATGACTCTGCCACAAAAGGCCTCTGTACTTGCTTGGTGAGAGAGAAAATACCATCTGAGAAGAGGGGCAAAGCACTGGACTGGAAGAAACCTTCAAAGCTCTGCATTCAGTGTTTGCAGTGATTTATTTAACAAGCATGTTTTGAGCACCTCCTGATTGCTCAAAGTTGATAGTCTTTTCCGTACATCAAGACTACTGTGCAAAGTAGAAGTGAAATTCGCAAGTGGCTCCAGATTTTCAAGGACACGTGATTTCCTTTCAGAACCTTATCTTGTAAATAATACATTTGGTCACAATGCTAGAAACTCCCTTGTGGTAGCTAAGAATTAGACTATAAAAATGCCTAGAAAAGCTTTGCATTCGGAACATCTGTCCCCTGGGATATCTGAAGTTCTCGAGGTATCTCCATCTCTTCTGGTCCTTTGACCACTATAATATACTTCCTATTTTCTTTAAAAGTGTAATGGATTTTGCTATAAGAATTGTAAAAACGTGCTGATTGGATTTATTTCATTTTTCATCAATCCCTTGGGAAGGCTGGACTGAGAGGAAAATGTATACCAGTAAATTTTCATCATGTGGATGTACAGTTGATCTGAAATGAAATGAAACTTACCATTGTGGTTGAACTATCTATAGAAATCCACAGATGTGCCTTACAAAGCTGTGTATAAGGATCTTTTGATGATGTATATCAAGGAAAAGTTTTTAAAACATGAAAATTATCACAACCCTACCAAGAAACTAGAAAAATAAAAACTAAGCCATATACACTGAAATGTCCTTCCCCCCCACTTACAGATATAAAGCTTTAGTCACAGTAGTTTTATTCCA
This sequence comes from Nanger dama, assembly GCA_917880005.1. NCBI lineage: Eukaryota > Metazoa > Chordata > Mammalia > Artiodactyla > Bovidae > Nanger > Nanger dama. Next base: position 30,722,731 of record CAKJTW010000024.1, read on the forward strand.
GTCCATCCACACTTAGTCTTATTTTGATTACTGGTGTATTTATAATTTAGAGCAAAATTACTGGACCCCACTTTAAGTCACAGTAGAATAACTGAACCAGACTTTTCTTCTCGCTGTATACACACAGATTATAGAGGTAGAAAGTGAGAAAGTAAACACTGCTCTCACTTAATAGAAAATTCCAGATAATCAATAATTAAACTATGAGCCTCCTTGGAAGAAAAGCAATGACAAACCTAGACAGCATGTTAAAAAGCAGAGACTTGACTTTGCCTACAAAAGTCCGTATAGTCAAAGCTATGGCTTTTCCAGTAGTCATGTACTGACAAAGCTGGACAGTAAAAATATCTGAGCACTGAAGAATTGACTCCTTTGAACTGTCATTCCTAAAGAAAATCAGTCCTGAATATTCATTGGAAGGACTGATGCTGAAGTTGAAAGTCCAACACTTGAGCCACCTGATGCAAAGAGCCGACTCACTAGAAAACACCCTCACGCTCAGAAAGATTGAAGGCAGAAAGAGAAAGTGACAACAGAGGATGAGATGGTTGGGTGGCATCAATGACTCAATGGACATGAATTTGAGCAAACTGCAGGAGATGGTGAAGAACAGGGAAGCCTGGCTTGCTGTAGTCCATGCGGTTGCAAAGAGTCAGACACGACAGAGTGACTGAACAACAAAGATAATCAATGCAATCATACTTTTCTTGGCGTTATCACAGAACTGAGGTCACAGATTTACCAGTTAACCTAAAACCTGGGAAAAACAGTCACCATAAATAGAGATGGATGCAAGCACTGCTTCCTTGCGACAGAGCACAAAAGGAAGAGATGCTAGAAGCCATACAAACTGCTAAAAAGAAGTTAAATACAGTATTGTTAAAAGCCAATTCTATCCAAACTCTTCCAGAAAGTAGAAAAGTAGAACAGTAAAGCTCCCTAATTCATTTTATGATGCTAGCATTACCCACATACTAAAACCAGATCAAGACAGTACCAAAAAAGTAAACTACAGACCAATATCCTAATGAATATAGACCCACAAATCCTCCACAAAATGTTAGCTAATCAAGTCTAAAAATGTATTTTAAAATATGCCACAATTGCATGGGAATGTTAGGTTGGTTCAACACTCAAAACTCAATGTTATTCACCCTATCAACATACTGAAAAAATATAAGGTATTTGCTTGCTTTGTTAGAAGCAGAAAATGCCTTTGTCATAATTGAACATTTATTCCTGATCAAAAATGAATTCCCAGCAAACTAAGAATAGAAGAGAATTTTAACTTGAAGAAAAAGCATCTATGAAAAACTACATATACCATCATACTTAATGATGAAAATTGGTTACTTTGCTCCCAGGATCAGAAACAAGATATAGAAAGAAGTGTACTGTTACGGCTTCTGCTTAATATCTTTCTAGGGATGATCGCCAGTGCAATAGGTCAAGAGCCAGAAATAAAAGGTATAGAGATCGCAAATAAAATAGTTTTACTCATCAAACAAAGAAATTATCTACATAAAAATTCCAAAGATTCTGCAAAAATTTCCTAGACCTAGTAGAGAGTTTAGCAAAGTCTCAGGTTATAAAACCAATATTCACAAATCAAATATACTCCTAGATACTAGCCATGAACACTTGGAAGTAAAAATTTTAAACACAATATATGACAAAAATTTAAATACATAAATATAAAGCTTAAAAATTATGTGCAAGAGCTGTAAGCTAGGAATTGCAAATACAGATTACAGAAATGAAAGGCCTAAATAAATGGAGAACTGTATAATGTTCACACATCATATAACTCGATATTTAGATGTCAGTTCTCTCCACACTCTTACAGATTCAAAACAGTGTCAATCAAAATCCCAATGATCTTTTTTTTCTTTTTGGTACAAATTGTCAGGTTAATTTGAAATTTTATATGGGGTTGTAAATGAACTTGATTTAAAAGCAATTTTGAAAAAATAAGATTTAGCTTAGAGAGTATACATTACTAGACTTTGACTCACTAAAAGTCACCTGAATCAAGATAATATATCATAAGAATAGACATATAGTTCAAAGGAAGTCTATAAATAGACCCACACATATGTCAAATGATTTTTGAAACAGGTGCCAAGGAAATTCAATGGATGGAAAGACTGTAGTTTTAACATATAGTGCTGAAATTTAGAAGGCAAAAATTAATTTTTACTCTTACTTAATACCATATGCAAATGTTATCACTAAGACATTTGTGGCAAAGATAACATCTAAACTTTTGACTGTGTGGATCACAATAAACTGTAGAAAATTCTTCAAGAGATGGGAATACCAGACCACCTGACCCGCCTCTTGAGAAATCTGTATGCAGGTCAGGAAGCAACAGTTAGAACTGGACATGGAACAACAGACTGGTTCCAAATAGGAAAAGGAGTACGTCAAGGCTGTATATTGTCACCCTGCTTATTTAACTTCTATGCAGAGTACATCATGAGAAACGCTGGGCTGGAGGGAGCACAAGCTGGAATCAAGATTGCCGGGGAAATATCAATAACTTCAGGTATGCAGATGATGCCACCCTTATGGCAGAAAGTGAAGAGGAACTAAAGGGCCTCTTGATGAAAGTGAAAGTGGAGAGTGAAAAAATTGGCTTAAATTCAGCAGTCAGGAAACTAAGACCATGGCATCCAGTCCCATCACTTCATGGTAGATAGATGGGGAAACAGCGGAGACAGTGGCTGACTTTATTTTTCTGGGCTCCAAAATCCCTGCAGATGGCGATTGCAGCAATGAAATTAAAAGATGCTTACTCCTTGGAAGGAAAGTTAAGACCAGCCTAGACAGCATATTAAAAAGCAGAGACATTACTTTGCCAACAAAGTTCTGTCTAGTCAAGGCGATGGTTTTTCCAGTAGTCATGTATGGATGTGACAGTTGGATTGTGAAGAAAGCTGAGCACCGAAGAATTGATAGTTTTGAACTGACCCAACCAGACCATCCTAAAGGAGATCAGCCCTGGGTGCTCATTGGAAGGACTGATGCTAAAGCTGAAACTCCAGTACTTTGGCCATCTCATGCAAAGAGCTGACTCATTGGAAAAGATCCTGATGCTGGGAAAGATTGAGGGCAGGAGGAGAAGGGGACAACAGAGGATAAGATGACTGGATGGCATCACTGGCTCGATGCACATGAGTCTGGGTGGACTCCAGGAGTTGGTGATGGACAGGGGAGGACTGGCGTGTTGCAATTCGTGGGGTAGCAAAGAGTCAGACACAACTGTGTGACTGAACCGAACTGAAACAGTAAAACGATAAAACTACTCAATGAAAATACAGGTGAATCTTTTCAATACTAATGAGGCAAACATTTCTTAGACAATACACAAAAAGTAGCAAACTTGAAGAAAAATATAAAAATTTGAATTCATTAAACTGAAAAATTTTCCTCTTTTAAAGGTATCATTAAGAAAATGTCCATGTAAATCATGAACTAGTATCCAATGTTTATAATATATCTACAAATGCAAAGGATCTATACACCAAACATACAAAGAAATCTTAAAATGCAGTAGTCAGAAGAAACACAATCCAATTTTTAAAATTTAGCTACATAGTTAGACAGCTCATGAAAAATATAAATGAATGACCATTAAGAAAGTGAAAAATAATCTACTTCATTGTCAGTTCACTAAATTAAAATGAGATACCAGTTTATATCCCCTAAAATGCCCAAAATTTTTAAAGCATGAACTCCAAACATTGATAAGAATACAGAACAATTGGGATTCTCATACAATTCTTGTGGAAGTTAAAAAAAATTGCAAATCTCTTAGAAAAGCTATTTGGCCATTTCTTGTTGTCAAAATGTGCAAGAAAAATTTACAAAAAGACTTGTACAAGAATGTTCCTAGAAGTTTTATTTTTAAAAGCCAAAAATGGAAACAAACCAAAAGTACATCAACAAGAGAATGGTTAGAAATGTGTATGTATTTATACAATGGAATTATTATTCAGAAATAAAAAGGAGCAGACCACTAACACACGAATGTGGATGAATCTCAAAAACATACTAAATAAGAGAAGACAGACACAAAAGAATATCTTTTGTATGATTTCATTCATATGTGGCTCTAGAGCAGAAAAGCAATTATCTATTATTGAAGAGGGCTTCTCAGATGGTGCTAGTGGTAAAGAATCCACCTGCAATGCAGGAGACGTAAGAGACGCAGGTTCGATCCCTGAGTCGGGAAGGTCCTCTGGAGAAGAGCATGGCAACCCACTCCAGTATTCTTGCCTGGAGAATCCCACGGACTGGTGGGCTTATTCCATAGGGTCACAAAGAGTCGGGCATCACTGAAGCAACTTCCCATAGCATAGCATTATTGTAGAAAGAAGGCAGGTGTTTTCCTTGGGGCAGGATGGAAGGAGGACCTGCAGAGTCTCCAGAGAGAGGGCAGTGGTATGCCAAGGGCCGGCAGTGGGCATGATCTACCCTGGTTACTGGCAATAAAGTGGATATATTGTCTGCAGAGATTTAAAAACAAGAACAAAATGTACCAAAAAATTGTTGGATTTTTTAAATCATTATATATTAGCTATTCTAAACACCATCAGTTACCACCAAGCTTTTGTCACCATTCTCCTCCTCTCTTGGTAAGCCAGTGTATAATGAAAATGTTGACTAGGGGATGAATGTATACATTTATCAAAATTCATCACACTGTACACTTAAAATTGATGTATTTTGCTCTAGGTAAATTAAACCTCAAGACAGTTTCTTTTTTATTGGAGTTTAGTTGCTTCACAATGTTGTGTTAGTTTCTGCTGCACACCTAACTGAATCTGCCACACGTACACGTACATCCCTGTTTGTCACCACAGAGCACTGAGTCGAGTTCCCTGTGCTATACAGTAGGTACATGTTAGTTACCTAGGGATGGGATGAATTGGGAGGTTGGAACTGAAGACAGCTGATTTTAAAAGTTAAAAATAAAATCAGTGAGCATCTCTTATATACAATATCTTGTTCCTGGAATCATGTGGAGATGAATAAAATGTTTCTAGTGTCAGGGAATGGCAGCCCACTCCAGTACTCTTGCCTGGAAAATCCCATGGATGGAGGAGCCTGGTAGGCTGCAGTCCATGGAGTCGCTAAGAATTGGACATGACTGAGCAACTTCCCTTTCACTTTTCACTTTCATGCATTGGAGAAGGAAATGGCAACGCACTCCATTATTCTTGCCTGGAGAATCCCAGGGACAGAGGAGCCTAGTGGGCTGCCGTCTATGGAGTTGCACAGAGTCAGACACGACTGAAGCAACTTAGCAGCAGCAGCACCAGCAGCAGCAGCAGTGTCAGGGAAGCCCTTCTTTATTGGAGGAGGATGGTGTACTCAGAAGACTATCAGAATGTGATAAGAGTGCAGTATAGATACTAATAAAGGCTTGGCGAGCCACAGCAGGGGTTATCATCTGGGAATATCCAAAGCACTTGCACAGAGACGGCAAGAAGGCTGTGTCCACAGTATAAATAAAAGCTAACTGGCCTCTGCAGTGGTTACATCTATCCCCAAGACCTCAGTGAGAAGCGGTTTCACTGCAGAGTACTCAATGACACTTTTAATTTATCTCCATGATGTGAGAGCAGAGGCAGTGAGCAACTACAGACAGAAAGAGTACAAGACCAGTGTGCTAAGATGGCTGTTTCACTGTGGCTAAAATTCTGATGTAGGTCGACATACCATCTGCTAACATGAAAATAAAACAAGTTTATAAATTACTGTACGAGTGGGCTAAGCTGGCTCCATGGTAAAAATCCACCTGCCAATGCAGGAGACATGGGTTCAGTTCCTGGGTCCAGAGAGAAGGGCATGGCGACCCACTCCAATATTCTTTCCTAGGAAGCTCCATGGAGAGCGAAGCCTGGCAGGTTACAGTCCAGAGGGTCTGACAGTCCAAAAGAGTCTGACATGACCAAACGACTAAACAACAACCAGGAGTTTGGGAGAGAAGAGAAAAAGCAGGAAGACCTCCCGAGTGGGTGATGTTGTCCTATCTCCAATCTAGTAATTCACAGTGGAAACTACAACTGCCAAGAGAACCAGAATTCCAAAAGCCACTCTTGATCTACAAAGATGTTGCCTGGGGTCTATGAGATTCTCAGAGCACGGGAATGATTGCTGAATTTCACAGTATCATCAAGGAAGTGAAGGTGCATTGCCTCAAACTCTAATCTGACTTCTGCTTAGTGGCTAAAGAACAAGCTGTGATCCACAGAGGGAAAAATTGTTTTCGGAGAAAGGAATATATCCTGAAGGGGGTGCTACTTGAACTGTAAAAATAAAATGGGTAGATTTTCTAGAAATTCAGCAGCACAGGGTAGATGAGACTGGGACAGAGTGAGACATCCCAGGAAACAGTGACATTGCAAACGATGCAAAGGGAAGAAAGGATTGGGTGAGATTCAGGAAGTTAGGGAAGTCATTTGACTTAGCTTCATTATCTGAATTACTTGAGTTTTCTCTTTGCTGTGATAAAACAAAGAAATGATAACTATGCCACAACATTTGAGCCCATGCTCTAGAGCCCACGAGCCACAGCTACTGAGTCTACACACTGCAACTACTAAAACCCAAGCAGCAGTGAGAAGCCTGCACACAGCAATGAAGAGAAGCCCCCACTCTCCACAACCAGAGAGAGCCCTGCGCAGCAATAAAGACTCAGTGCAACCAAAACTAAATAAGTAATAAATATTAAAAAATAACTAAGATAAAAGTTTTGCTGAAACATAAGGAACATAACATATAAGAGACAGGGGAAAGACAGGAATGAAAAAGGAATTGGTAGACAAATTATTAAGAACTGAAAGTCAACTTTACAAAGCTACTCAACCACTTATATTAACAGTTCCAAGTGAGGTATCAGAGGCTATAATGTGTGTATATGCTTGTGTGTATACACAAACATTGACTTATATTTGACATTATTACGTGTTTGTTTTTCCATTATGCATTCTGTGGCAAGTTACTGCTGCCTGTGGTAGTGTGAAATCATCAAGAAGCTGCTGCTGCTAAGTCACTTCAGCTGTGTCCAACTCTGTGTGACCCCATAGACAGAAGCCCACCAGGCTTCCCCGTCCCTGGGATTCTCCAGGCAAGAACACTGGAGTGGGTTGCCATTTCCTTCTCCCATGTATGAAAGTGAAAAGTGAAAGTGAAGTCGCTCAGTCATGTCCAACTCTCCGGGACCCCATGGACTAGCACACACCATGTATACAATTTCCTTCTATCTGAGTCTAGGAAGTCAGCCTGATAACCATCACAGCTTTCCTCCATTCATCCAACTCTAAATGGACCCATATGGGTATTATAAAAGCTCAACCTTGAACTACCTTCTAGCACAGCCAGGGGCCCAAGTTTATTTAAGCTTTTGAACTTCTGTTTTCCCTATGTATGAGATCGGAGTATTTCTCCATCAGTATTTAAAAGCAGGTACAAAAAAACCTTGAGTATAGTTAAATAGTTTTCTCTATCAGCTCATCTCTTTTGGTTTGGCTCCAATGAAGTTTAAGGAAGTGATCGGATTATAGAAGGAACTGAGATTCTTTTGACTGCACATGTCTATCTAATCTTAGTGGACACATTTACTCATTTCGATTAAATTAAAAGTTCACCTGGTGTCTAGCCCTCTTGGAAGAGTTTTGTAGTGTATACCTTCCAAGGTTCAAACAGAGAGGCAGAGCCATTAAGAAATTTATACATGTATGTTTTAAGGGACGTCACAATTGTGGGAACGGGTTAAGCTGTTTGAGCAAAGCTATTGTCTTCATGGCTAATACAGTTCAAATTCCAGAGGGCAGAGTGGAAAGAAAGGGGTCATAAAGTCAGAGAGAGCAAGGCCCAGCTGGAGTTCTGGCACACAGAAGCTGGATCTGGCTCCAAGAAGGAAAGACTGAAAGTTGCTTGTTCCTATTGTTTCTGGCATTAATGGTATGGGTATACTGCAAAAGCCATGAAGGTAAATGCCTGTATCTGGCCCAGGAGTCAGAGAAGGCGGAGAAGAATCCAGGAAAATGTAAAGCCAGCGCAGAGGTAGATGCAGCTTCAAACCAACAAGGGTGAGTCAGCACTTTGGTGAGTCCAAAGTACAAAATACTTGCTGCTTCCTTTCTGCTCTCTAAATCTTCCAAGGGTATCCCTTGGGGCTTGCCAGCAGGAAACCAACAAGAAAAGGAATTCTGGGAAATGTAGTTCAACCTAGTCAAGCTGACACCTTACAAAGCCACCACAACTCATTTTAAAGCATTCTTTTAAAGTGAATAACATAGTCTTGAATATTAATTCTTCTAAATCTCTTGTGTCTTTAGTATTTCCCTTATGTAAAGTCTCTGCTATATGTTCATGATGAAAAGAGATAGGAAAACAGCATTTCTTAACACCCACTGTTATAAAGTACAAACTTCTCTTTTAACTGACTCCTACAGAAATCTATTTCTTATTATTCGTCTTGTAAACCACGACATAAACTATGGAATCGTGAGGTTGGTAGGAAAAGCAGAAGTCATTTATTCCAGCCTTTGACCTCTGGTGGGCTTTGTCTACATCCTTGTAGACTAAAGTTCAACCAGCTTACTGTGTAAAATACCCTCACGCTGTCTTATTAACCAGCTTTGCATTATTTAACACTAGACTGGACTCAGTTTCTGTATCCAATCAAGTGGAAAATTGAAATAATTGAAATAATGTAAAGAAGTCAGGCCAGTATATTTACTATTTCCACTTTCCTGGTGGCTCAGGAGGTAAAGAATCCACCTGTAATGCGGGAAGCCTGGGTTCCATCCCTGGGTCAGAAAGATCCCCTGAAGGGAATGGCAACCCACTCCAGTATTCTTGCCTGGGAAATCCCCTGGACAGGCTACAATCCACGGGGTCACAAAGAATTGGACATGACTGAACAGCTAATTTTGACTTCTTGAAAATTTAAACAAAATGGGATTTGGAGGAATGACGAGAAAATAGCTATAGCTCTGGACTTAGCATTGATGGGGGCTATTTCCTGCATTCAACCAACGGTCCTTTAGACTGACTCCTCAGACCTCCATGGCAGCTCTGGCTCCCCAGGCCAGATGGACTGAGCTGAGGTCATAATGAGCCCAAAGACCAGTCTCTTTCTGTGGAAACTTAGGTGATCCTGCCTCCATCTTGTGAGCAGATATTGCCACTTCTAGTGAGATAATTTCCTCTAGTTTGTGAGATAATTTCCTCTAGTTTAAATCTCAACTTCAAAATTCCGTTTTCTTTATTCAGGTAGAATAAGAAACAGACTGTCCAGCACCTTACTAAAAATAGGCCTTTGGATAAATAAAGACATTTTACTGCTGCACAAGTTTTCTTAGCTGATTATATTTCTGTAACTGTCCCTCTTCTTCATTCATTTTCCAGCCCTTTGACCCATTTTTCTCCTTCCATCTTCTAAAATTCTGGAAAATTCTCTTCATATTTCCTAGGCTTTAAAACTAAAATTTGGATAGAGGACACTGGATGAACTTAGCAAATGGAGGATTTGCAAAGGCCATTTTTGCTGTGGACCTTGCCTATTTTATTCAGTGTGGATGCTTTATAAGCAGGATTCTGGAAAGAAAGTAATCAGCCCTCAGCTTACTTCTCAGTCCTGAGAGTCACCTGATCACTTTGTCTTCATAGAGCCCTTGTGTGGCTGTAAGAGCTTTTCTTGAATACCTTAAGCTACGGTTATGATTAAACTATCTTTGAAGAGCCCTTGAAAAGCAATTTTTTTTTTTTCCTCAGGGCCACCGGAAGGACAGCTCACCTTCTGAGGTAGTTGTGTGTTGTCTGCTGAGTGTTCTGAAGTAACTTTCCAGGCCATGTGCGGATCACTTCCACCGACATGGCCCACTGACTAGGGAGTGCAGTCTTTCGAGGCACACTGTGGGACAGTGATCGCGTGCTTTGCTCTCCCATTTCCTCTGGACTGTTTAGAGATTCTCTGAAGAAATTCAGCGGGTATTGTCCCAATCTGGTCAAGCTGCTGTAACAAAATACCACAGGTGGGGAGGTTGCAAACACAGAAATCTGTTTCTCACAATTCTGGAGACGGAGAAGTCCAAAATCAAGGTACCAGCGGATATTTTACCAGTTTCTTGTGAGGCTCTCCTCCTGGCTTGCTGATGGCACCTTGTCACTGTGTCGTCACATGGCTGAAAGGGAAGACTCTGTCTGGCGTCTTTTTCTCTTCTTTTTCAAGGAAGAGTTCTCCCAAGAAACACAGCCAAGTAACTTACTTACTTATTATAAGGAGTTGGCTCATGCAGTTATAGAGCCTGAGAAGCCCAGAAATGCAGATGGCAAGCTAGAGACCTGGGAGAGCAAAAGGTTAGTTTCCACCCAAACGCTGGCAGGCTCAAGCGCGAGAAAGTGCCGATGCTTCCGTTATAATCCAAAACTCGGAAGAAACGGTATCCCAGCTCAAGACAGTCTCTGGGAAGGTGGTACCAATTGAGAGCCTAGCATGGAAACATATATATTACCATATGTAAAATAGGGAGCTGGTGGAAATTTGCTGTATGACGCAGGAAGCTCAAACCCTGTGCTTTGTGACAGTCTAGAGGGGTAGGGGTGGGGGTGGGTGGGAGGTGGGAAGGAGGTTAAAGTGGGAGGGAACACATGTTTCTAGCACTCACAGGGGCTCCGATGAAAGAATCTGCCTGCAATGCAATGCAGGATACCCAGGTTCGGTCCCTGGTTAGAAAGATTCCCCGGAGAAGGAAATGGCAAACCACTCCAGTATTCTTACTCAGAGAATCCCATGAACACAAGAGCCTCGTGGGTTGCAGAGTTGGACATGACTGAGTGACTAACACTTATGGCTGGTTCATGGTGATGTATGGCAGAAACCAACACAATATTGTAAAGCAATTATCCTCCAATTAAAACTAATTTCTTTTTTAAAAAAAAGACAGTCTCGAAGGAGTTCCCTCTTACTTGAGGGAGCATCAAACTCCTTGTTTTATTCAAGTCCTCAGTTGATTGGAGGAGCAGCCCTCCCTCCTAAAGAAGAGCAGTCCCCTCTTCTCAGCCTACTGATTCAAACATTAATCTCTCCCAGAAATACCTTCACAGACACACCCAGAATAAGACAGCACCAAATGCCTGGGCTACTCATGGTCTAGTCAAGCTGACAACATAAAATTAACGATCACAGGTACTTTCCATTTATTTCCAAAAATTGCCCAGATGTGTTGAGAGGATCATTTTTTATTATCTGTTGGATTCCTCCAACAGACATTCCTGAGTTACTATTGCATGCAGAGGTGTATTTTTTCCTATCCTCTGCACACAGTTCTGCCCACTCAGAGCAAGCCTTTACTTTTTCCAATTACCACTTTAACAGAGAAAGGGACAATTCTGTTATCTTTTACTCTGAGAAAAGTTAGATGTTTGGAAAAATACTGGTCAGTGGATGATCTGTCCTGCTCAGTGAGTGTTCCAACACTGAGTTTACAAAAAAACATCTTCTCCTGCCATGAAGACTGAGGCTGGCGTTCTCAAGACCCAGACCTGGACAAAAATCTACAGTACAAAATACTTTTGTTTAAAGAGTCATTTAATGACTTCCAACTGTAGATGTGTGCCATGATAAGGGAATGAGAGCTGAAATCACTGGTAACTTGAAATTGTCTGAGGGCCCTGCCGGGCCCTGACCCTGTCCATAGAATGGTAAGCTCCAAGAGACGGTTTAATCTGGGGCCTCTGACTCTGGAGAGGTCAGCTGCACTTGTGTCATTTAAGGGAACAATTTGATGCCAGCCTTTTTCAAAAGGTCACTGGATAACTCTGATTCTTGACCTCTGCCTGTTTCTACCAGACTGATGTAGAAACCAACAAACACAAAATGTTGATCAAACTACTTTCCTTCCAGAAAAAGTAAAAAATGGTCAGAGTGCAGGTAACCCAGTGACTTCATGATGCTATTTAGATGTAGATAGAAGAGAACCATAATAAACAAACGAGGTATCTGGTGACCTTAGGTGGTTGAAGAGACACACTAGGTTTTCAACGACCCAGCTTCAGTCTAGGTTACCTTCTTTTCCATTTTGGAGCCCATTAGGCACTTGAAGCACCAGATCATTATTTTCTGTTTTAAAGGAATCTATAACAAATGAGAAAACAAAGGGATACTTACTAAAACCTTATCTATAGAAGGAAAAGGAACATAGTTTCTTAACACATTTAGGTCAATCAATTTCTAGATAAAGGGAACTCAGAAACCCTCAAAAAAGTTTGCTCAATAATTTTAAAAAAATAGTTTGCTCATAAACCATCATGAAAATTGAGTCATAATGTGACTATTTCAGCCATTATCTGGTAACTAGAAAAGAAGTTGATATATCAAGAACAGAGAAATGTGTTGGGTAGAAATAAATGAGCACCCCCAATGGATGAAGGATTTTAAATTATGGAAAAGATCAGTGCTGTCACTAATCTCACATAACAAGCAAGTGCCGTAGAGGAGTTGGGGAGGAACGTCAATGGTTTTCAACCCTTTGGAGCACTGAAAATACCAAATTAATGAGGAGCACATGGAGCTCCCCTCAAAATATAAATGAAAGCCCAGAGTTTTGAATATTATCAAAACTCTCAAATCCTAAGCACACCTATTAACATTTATTATGTTTATAGAGATTCAGTTTAATACAATATGGAGTTCTGTGTTAACATATAATATAGCAAGCTTAGTAATCAGACCCATACTCTACTGAAAATGTCTAAAATTTCTAAAAGCATATTTCAAAATATTTCTTAAAAGCCCTGAAAAACAAGCAAGATATTTTGCCCTGAAAATATTTGTCAATGTCTGCAAGTTTGAGTTCTAGTTTTGATGATTCTATGGGGAGGGAGTGTTGAGGTCAGATGTCAAAGCCCAAAACCAGCTCAGAATGGGCAGTCTAAGAAGAGCCCCTCTCTCCACAAGGGAGCTACTCCCTTGTAGCTCAGTTTGTGATCCGCCTGCAATGCAGGAGACCCACGTTTGATCCCAGGGTGGGGAAGTTCCCCTGGAGAAGAAAATGGCAACCCACTTCAGTATTCTTGCCTGGAAAATCCCATCGACCAAAGAGCCTGGTGGGCTACAGTTCATGGGGTCACCAAGAGTCGGACACGACTTAGTGACTGAACCACCAGCACTCCACAAGGGTTACAGTCTGAGAGTTGGGGTTAATCAGAGCTGAGAAGGTCCATCATCTCTACTTTCAGTAGTTCTGTCCACAAGCTGCTCTTGATTTGCTGCACAGAATCACATCACCTGAATGGTCCCTGAACCTCAAGCCAAGAGTCAGAAGTTTTAGAGAGAGAGAATACAACAATTGAATCTTCCTCTAGCTGGAAGCCACAGCCTAAATACTGACTCATCACTTGACCTTGGGCCAGGCCCTTAAGCTCACTGGGCCATTATTTTCTCAACAATATATTGAGATGAGAAGAGTGCCTCACAGGGTTGACATAAGGGTTAAATAAATTAAAGCACTTATGGCTGTGTCTGGCACATAGTAAGCTATTTATAAGTGTAAATAAATTTTAAACTTTATTTGAGAATAAACCAATTAAAGATGGGAGGGAAGGTGTATGATTGAAAAGGGCAGACAGGGGCTTTGATAGGGGGCACTTGCAGCACTGTTCTTGAGCACAGGGAGATTATATGGAAGAAGTCATTTGAAAGCATATTTTAAATTGTATGGAGCTTCCCCGGTGGCTCAGCTGGTAAAGAATCACCTGCAATGTAAGAGCCGCAGGAGATGCAGTTTCTATCCCTGGATTGGGAAGGTCCCCTGAAGAAGAGAATGGCTACCCGCTCCAGTATTCTTACCTGGAGAATTCCATGGACAGAGGAGCCTGGTAGCCTACAGCTTATGGGGTCCCAAACAGTCAGGCATGACCGAGAGACTAACATTTTTAAATTGTATATCTATATGTTTTGCACTTTTCTGTAGGTAGTTTTTTTTGTGAATTTTTAAATGGAGTAAGCTCTATAAAAGTGGTTCTCAAACATATTGGCCTAAGTTTCCCTTTAAACTCTTTAAAATTATTAAGCACTGCAAATAACTTAAAAAATGTTATTGGAGTATAATGGCTTGACTGTGTTGTGTTGATTTCAGCTGTACAGCAACATGAATCAGCTGTAAGTATGCATATATCCCATCCCTCTGGAACCTCCCACCCCTTCATCCCACCCCTCTTGGTCAGCACAGAGCATCAGGCTGAGATCCTGTGTTATATATCAACTTCACTAGCTATCTTTTTACACATGGTAATTGTACGTATTTCAATGCTCTCTTTCAATATTTCTATAAATATTACAGTCAAAAATAAAAACTGAGAATTCAAAAATATTTATTAATTCATTTAAAAATAACAGAAAGTGCATAACATAGAAACATAAGTGATACCATTTGGTTAGTTTGTCATATTTTTTCTAAACAAAGAAAATGAGAAGAGTAGGGGTTTAAAATATTTTAGCAAATAACTTTAATATCTGACTCAATAAAAGCCAACTAGATTATTATTTCTTCAGCATTCAATGTGTTGCAATACGTTGTTTCAGTTAAAGTATATGAAGAAATTCCAGCCTTATAAAAATATGCTTTAGGGCATAGGAAGAATAGTTTAATGATCTTTTTAGACAATTGTGAATATTCTTCTTTGATACAATGGTCAAAGTTGACAAGTGGTATTTTCTTAAAGACTAATTGTAATGGTAGATTCAGAAACAATATCAGTGAAATTTCATGCTCCATTACTTTAAAATGCATGAACCTAACTTCACGTTAAATGGATGTTTTATCCATAAAAACTCATATTGTTTCTCTTAGTTAGCACATCTTCCAAACATTGACATATTTATCAATCAATGTTAAAAACAGTCACATTCATTAATATCATTACTGATTTCATCAGAAACTTTCAAAATATTGGAAAACTGTCTTGCTAAAAGTGGCAGATACAAGTTTTCAAAAATTCTATTTTTTTCTGGAAAGCTTTAATTGTACCATTAGCAACCAAGAGTGATATTTTCCTTGAACTAACTGATTTTATTAATTTTCAAAGAAATGTCTGCCAAGTACCCAAATCTGAATAACCATAGCTAGACACTCAGTTGTTTTTTCAAGAAAAAAATGGCATCTGTGAAAAAAGCAGCTAACTGGGCTTCCAATGGAAACCACCTCACAAGCATTCCCTATACTTTGGTATCTAGCAGAATTACTTTATATACACTTCCATTTTGTTACATTAGGTATTAAGAACTATATATACTCAATAATCAACATTTAATAATAGTTTTTGCTACTTCATCTAAAACATTCTAAAATAAAAAGTCTTTCTTTTATTTTTTTCCTTTTCTTACTGCAAATAAGTGGTTTGTGGGGGAGGTAAAGAAGATAGCTTTGGCTTTTCACTGAAAGGTCTTGGTTCCAGTCAGAATATATATATATATTTTTAAGTAAATATTTTTATTTAATTTCAAGAAATTTAATGTCATCTATAAACTGAAGTTGAACCCCTTTCCTCACCACACACACACACACACACACACACACACACACACACACACACTTCTCAGATATGATTTTATAAAAATAAGTGCTTTACACTGAGAAAGATTAGATAACATGTGAAGGGTGACGTGAAACTGAACACAAAAACCTGAAGTATCTGTGCAAAGCTGGCTTTGATGAGGCTCTGAGGACCTGCATGTACTAGAGCCTGGATTAAGGAGCATAGGTTACTTGGCTTATTTGGTGAGATCATTGTCATTCATAAGATTTTAATGGAGTACATTATATATGCACTTACTGTAGGAAATTTTTTAAAAAGCTAGGAAAATTATTTTTAACCAGTCACCACTGCTTTATACACTCTTAAAAAAAAGAAATTCTTAAATAAAAGCATGACCTTTGGAATCCTCTTGCTATATAACAAATATCACAGACTCAGAGGTTTAAGACATCCATTTACTGTTCCGCAGTTCTGTAGGCCACAAGTCCTGGGACTGTGTTACACCAAGTTTGTATTAGTTAGTTAAGGCTGCATAACAAAACACTACAGAGTAGGCATCTGCTTCCACCCTCATTTAGGCTGTTGGCAAAATTCACTTCCTTGTAGTTGTAGGACTGATGTCCCTGTTTCTTTGTTGGATGTCTTCTGGGGTTCACTCAGCTCTTAAAGGCCACCCACATTTCTTGCCAGCAGTGGACAAGTTTGTCCCTAGCATCAAGTCTCTTTTGAGTATTTTCAGATTTCTTTCAGCAGGAAGATCTTAATCCTTTTAAGTGCTTACCTGTCCTGGGACCTCTGCTTCTTGTTTGGGAGCCTTAATGACTGACAGTAGATGGTTCTTATGTGGCTCAGTAGTTGCTCAGAGTTGTAAAGGAAGTTCTCAGTCCTTCTCAGGTGAAGAAAGCATGACCCAGGTCTCACCTTCTGGCACAAAGAGTGATTTCTTGCTTAGCAAGAGAGTTTGTTGTGCATAAAGATACATGCAGTAACATTCCTCTGTAATAAAATTAATAATTTAATACTTCCCTAGCAACTGATGTTTGGAATATCAATGTTTAATCATTTTATAAATGTGGACTGCCTTCATTATTCTTGAAAGCCAGACTTATAATAGAAATTAATGCAAAATATAGGGGAAGGCAGCATGTTTTTAGCCTTTGTGAGGTGTTTATCTAAATGGTTCTGAAGCTCTTTCAGGCCATGATTCCTATCTAGACTTTAAGCCTGTTCTTAAGGGGAGAAAAAGCCCAAGTATCTGTGCTGTGCACCTACATGAGAAGCAGAGAAATTCATGTGAAGAGTGGCATCTTAACACAGACCCAGCCATCTGAGAAAGGAGAGAGGGAACAAGGCTGGAAATAGGATGGAGGTAATAGGATCTGGAGGCCATCAGCTTTGCCCCTCCCCATGTATACACACATATGCACACATGTACACACAGAGATACACATTCACCCATACACACACAATACACTTACACACAAATACACACAATACACTCCACATAATATACACACACAATACACCACACATTTCTCATACACATACACACACTACACATCTATACATGCATACCATACACACACAATATACTCACACACATATATACACATATAGATACACATATTGCACTCATATACAGACATATACACATAACATTGTGACAACATCCTCTTGAGAAGTCTCTTTTTATTCATTTTTTTTCCTCTTATTTTTTAATATTTTGCCCATCTCTCAAACAACCTGCCTAGGATTATGTATATATATGTGTATATATATATGAATTTTTTTCCAACTTAACCTCAGTGCCAATACCCAACAGACTGAGGAAGCAACCAGAGCCTGAGATGCTAGAGTCTGGGACTGAACAGAGAGTGGATCTGAGCTGTGCTGAGCATGAGGATCCCCGAGGATTGGTGGAGTAAAAGGGAAATCTGGGCTCCTTACCTGGACTGTGAGTCTCTTGAAAGAAATGGCTATTCCCCTTACATGTAAATCCTCAGAACCTAACGGTGTCACCTCAAAGCAAATTCAGTAAGTAAGTGCTGTATGCTAAAGTGGTTTTGCTAGCTTTCTGGCAGTTGTCTTTGTGGCAGTGGTGTTGACAGGGACAGCAATGATGATGCTAAAGAAGCCAAAGTCAGAGAAAGGAAAAGAGAAGCTCCTGCCCTACATGAGGGACTACTAAGCTACGGCACCCAGTAAAGAGAGCACTGGGGTAAAACATTTCATTTTGGGGAAAAGATGAAAGACATAGGAATTATCCATATGCCTCTGCGAATGGGTCTAAGGGTGAGCAATGTTCAGTTAAACCAAGGGGCAGGAGAATAAATGCCTGCTAGGTGTCGGGTGCAGTTACTCAGTGGTCTACGTATTCTGTGTCAACTGTTCATTTGAAAATGAGTTCCAGGCACATTGGTCTTTGCTGGGGTCATTCTACAAAAGTCAGCCTGTTCTTTTATCTCTGAAGTGCTCACTACACTGTTCCACAGAAGCCAAAACATTCTGGAACACAACTGACAGCTCATCCTGATAGAGAGCGAGTCTAAGCAGCATTTATGTAAGACAGAAATCCAGGTTCCTTTCAAATACCAATATCACCCATGTCCAGTTATTTGCATAAACACCTTCTCTGCCATGCAGAAATCTGTACACATAATTTCTGCATGCTTTCCTGCCCTTAACTAATGCT
The DNA here is from genome assembly GCA_917880005.1 of Nanger dama. Taxonomy (NCBI): domain Eukaryota; kingdom Metazoa; phylum Chordata; class Mammalia; order Artiodactyla; family Bovidae; genus Nanger; species Nanger dama. Next base: position 30,740,978 of record CAKJTW010000024.1, read on the forward strand.
GCCCTTGCTAGGCAAGGAAGAGCAAGGCAGCCTGCAGCAACAACTATTTGACTCATCAAACACCACTCTTGGACTGTTCACAGGCCCGGGAGAAGTCTCTCGATCCTGAGGTGAGGGGATCTCTGGCCTCTGGGAAGTGCTGCTCTTTAATCAAACCAGAAAGATTGTTGGCTGTCTTTTTCTTAACACTCAGATGGGGAAATACCACTTATCCTCTTGGAGATTCATTGTGGTCAATCAGGAAATTTTCCCCCAAATGGCACCAGCGGTAAAAACAAAAAGAATGGTTATTAACCTTAACATAGGGGCTCCAGATGGCAATCTGGTCTTTCATCTCAAAGGAAAGGAAATATCAGAGACAAATTTAAGAGACTGAAAATGGAAGAGGTAGCACCCTGGGCGCTTCCGCTTAGCATTTTGGATGGCTTCAGAGATGAAGCTCTAGCAGGGAAAACCGAGGGCTCTTCTCCGAAGGTGGACTGCAAACAAACATTTTTCACTTACAGGATGTCGAGTGCTGCTCCCGGATCCCTTGAGCACAAGTATGGCAAGTGCAGCTCATTACACAGGAATAAGGCAAATAAAATTGCTTCCAATATTTTTTGGATGAATTCTGTGGGAGGCCATTGGGAAACAGAAGCCAGCTTTCGCACATATTTAATTAAAAAAAAAAACATTTAAATAGTATTAAGCTTTTCCACACATCCATGTTGGCTTAAATTCATAATGTTATGATTCAAGTACCTTTTTTTAAAAAAACTTAACAATTCTAAAGGCATGTTTATTAAAGGAAATGTATTATGCATTGACCTTTTGCCTTTTCCTAACTCTCCTGGATTTTAATAGCTGAAGAATATTTAATAGACAGAACCTTTGCCCAATGGTCAGGAAAACTGAAATTTCACTATTGGTCATGGAGTTAACCAAATTGAATTTTTCTCTATATTCCCTTTAACTCACCAGTGCTGACACCTAACTAGAGCCATTCTAATTTTTGGAGGACTCCTGGATGCTAGTTGTGGTTTTCCTATTTTGTTAGAGGTCTTTGGAGGTAATAACTGAGGCTTTAGAATCAAACAGAGTCAAAGTTGAACTACTTACTAACTGTACATATTTGAGCAACTTATTTTGCCTCGCTGAACTTCAGTTTCCTCTTTTGTTAAATAGAAATAATAGTAAGTTCTTCTGAAGATTGTCAGGAGGAATTATTGAACTAACATATATAACATAGTAGGCATTCAATAAATGGTAATTTACTTTTATTGATATTAGTATTCTTTTCCTCTTTTAATTAATTTATTCTGCCCCCTCCCCCAAATCTCTCCTACTTCTTGTATTTTCATCCACTGAAACTGAAGCCAAGACAGACTCTGTCAGCCTTCCCAGGGACAGACCTCCATGCCCCACGCCTCTTGCTTGTAGAAAAGCTTCATCCTCCTAGGCTTTCTCTGAGTTCTGAAGAGAAAATTTAATTGGAAAAGTGACAAAATGCAGAAACATAGGAAAGCAGTCAAGCAAAACAAAATAATACTAATTTCAAGTCAGAGCCAAGAATGCTTAGTTCCTCCACAAGGGCTATAGATAATATTCTGAGCCATATCTCTGAGCTGTTTTGCAGATACTAAAACTCCCATCAGATGGAAGGAGGTGACACAAGCATGTGGGTAACAGGCCAGTTGGACCCAGAAGATACTGATACTGATTCCGAAATATCACTTTGTAACCTCACCACTAACCAATCAGAAGAATGCCCACAAGCTGATCAGGCACTCTGCAACCCCCACCCTTGATGCTGCTTTTAAAAAACCTTTCCCTAAAATCCACCAAGGGTTTCCCAGGTGGCATTAGTGGTAAAGAACCCAACTGCCAATGCAGGAGATGCAAGTTCAACCCCTGGGTCAGGCAGATCCCCCGGAGGAGGGCATGGCAACCCACTCCAGTATTCTTGCCTAGAGAATCCCATGGACAGAGGAGTTACCATGGACTGGCAGGCTACCATCCATAGGGTTGTAAAGAGTCATATAAGACAGAAGTGACTTAGCACGAACAAAAATCCATCAAGGAGTCTGGGGTTTTTTTGAGCATAAGCTGCACATTCTCCTTGACTAGGGCCCTGCAAATAAATGTGCTTTCCTTTACCACAACCCAAGGTCAGTAGATTAGCTTTGCTTTGCTCTGGGTAAGCAAACCCAAATTTGATTTGGTAACAAAATTGCATCTCTTAGCCAATGTCTTTTCTCAAGTCTGTGTTCTCAGTAGTGACTTCTCCAATCCCAGAAAGTAGCAGTGAATTTCCATAATCTCCAATCCTCGCCACTTCTTATATGCCTCATGTAGAGCTTGTCACTTATTGCCCTGCATTGTAGTCTTGTTATTTCCTCAAATCTGATCATTCTAATTAAGATAATAGTGTCTGGAGGGCAGGAAACAAAATGTTCTCTCGTAAAATGTTTCTTGAATGTGTGTTGAATGAATATGCATACACTATAGAATAGTACCATATGGTTCATACATTAATTTGTTGAATCCAAGGAAAAGGGTTTTCATCTTAGTATTTTTTTTATTTTAGCTTTTAGATATGTCAATTTAGTTAAACAAAAAATTGTCTTGAAGTTACTAGATATTAGTTGAAGTCAGAATGAAAATATATTTTTCTGAAAACTCTTATTCTTTTGCTCTGACAGGACACCGCAGCTGTCGATTTTGAATCCCTGTAAGTAGACATAATTTCTTCCAGAGCTGAGTGGTAACACTTTCCAAATAAAACCATGTAACATCCAGCAAGTCACTTCACCTTTTTCTACTTCAGTTTCCTTATTTGTAAGATGGGTGGGGGTATCAGATCAGACGATCCTTTAAGAGACTTTCCTTCTCTAAAAATTTCCAGTTTGCCCATTTTAACATGAGAACACTGAACTTGGTGACCTTAACATTTCCTTTCTGTGGTGTGATTCATTTTTACCTTCTCTTTCTAGACTACCTAGGGTCCCTAGAAAAATAACCAAAATTAGTTTTTCAACCATTGCATCTACTATTCAAAAATTTCCCAACTACTGTGAATTCCCCCTAGAGTTTCTCATATGCATTTATCAATAAGTTTCTCTTACTCCCTCAGGATTCCATCACTATTTTTCTTTATTCTAGCCACAGCTTCAGTTGTTCCTGCTTCTCATAAAATTACCTGTGCTGTGTTATTGTTTTTGAAATGGGATTTTTGCCTGGGCTTTCTCATCTTTTAAATTGACTGCATTTTTATCATCTTTAAAATGAACTACATCTCCTCCAGTGTTCTCATACAAAGCTGGGGGTGACTGAATCTGACATATTCCACACCACCAAGAGAGACCTCCATTTTATAATAATGAGATGATTCAAATATACTATAAAGTGGTTCTTAAACATAATGTTAATAAAAGACGATCAAAAGTAATTCATATTAGGAATCCCCAAATACAGTCAGGGTTGAAGTAAATTGATCAGTCACTATAGTTTGAATGACCTAAACCATTCTGTGAATTACCAGCACCTAGTGTAAGACTTCCCTGGTGGCTCAGATGGTAAAGCGTCTGTCTACAATGTGGAAAACCTGGGTTCGATTCCTGGGTTGGGAAGATCTGCTGGAGAAGGAAATGGCAATCCACTCCAGTTCTATTGCCTGGAAAATCCCATGGACAGAGAAGCCTGATAGGTTACAGTCCATGGGGTTGCAAAGAGTCAGACACAACTGAGCAACTTCACTTCACAGTGTAACTATAGGAAGGATGACAGCCACTTGGTTATCCTGGATAGTATATCGACAGTTCCTTGGAGATTCTCTGTTGGCACAGATACAGTCTTGAGGTCTAGAAGAAGATGTGCAGAGGCAGTTCCTGCTTTTTTTTTTTCTTTGATTCATACAAATCACGTGAGATGAATATTCCACCTTCCACAAACAAAGAGCTCAAGGTAGACCTTTTGTCCAACTGCCTATTCGACACTCAGAAAAGTCTGGACCAAGTCTCAAATATTTAAAAATTAAGCAAGTTTAACTAGAGATTGGAGTATTTGCAGCAAGGATTAAAGTTACTAAAAATGTGTTTGCTTTGGAGGAATCCCACTTTAGGGAATTTTCCCTTTAGTCTTGCAAAAGGAAAATGGTGGTGTCAGTGTCTTGTGAGAAAGTGACCTCCCAGCTGCTGACTGATGAGACCTTGTGAATGAAGTTTCAAGAAGAGGTTAAGGGTGGGGAAACTAAAAGTGACTCTGCTCTCCAAAGTCTAGGATGGGTAGCAAATACTTCATGGATAATGCACAGTGAGAACCATTTTCTCAATAGCAAGCTACATAAAAGTTTAGAGCCAAAACCTCAGCTAGGGGTGGAGTGTTAATGTTCCTGGAGGGTCCCGTCTGCTTGCTTCCCTGAGGACTTGCAAAGATGGTAGGCAAGTGGTGGAGGATTCAGGGTTTTAGGCTCCTTGCCAGCTCTCTCTCTTGTCTCTTGTCTACACACACCCACTATATGCCTTACACTGGACTCAGCACTAGAAAGAGGGGGGAGATATCAAGGCAAAATTATTGCTGGGAGTTATCACTTTGCCATAATTCTTGAAGGCTGAGTTCCATTCAGGACCACCACATCCAAGCTGTTCAGGGAGCTCAGTTGCAGCAGACTGTGGGGCTCACGACCTTCTGAAATGTGATTCCTACCCCATGAGCTGAGGTAGGAACCCTACTGCTTCATAGAAAACCACAGCACCTTACACTGCTGTGCTTGCTACTTCTCTAGGAGAGGAATAGAGGTTCACCTGAAGAACATCTCTAGGTTGCAAGAGACCACAGTTTGGCAGAGAGAATGAACTTATAGCTACCAAGCGGGAAGGAAGGGAAGAAGTGACAGTTCAGGAATATTGGACTGACATGTTCACACTGCTATTTTTAAAATGGATAACCAACAAGGACCTACTGTATGGCACAGGGAACTCTGCTTATGTGGCAGCCTGGATGGGAGGGGAGTTGGGAGAGAATGGATATATGTATGTTATGGCTGAGTCACTTTGCTGTGCACCTGAAACTATCACAACGTTGTCAATTGGCTTTGTTGTTGCTTTTTAGTTGCTAAGTTGTGTCCAACTATTTGCAATCCCATAGACTGTAGCCTGCCAGGCTTCTGTCCATGGGATATCCCAGGCAGGAATACTGAAGTAGGTTGCCATTTCCTTCTCCAAGGGATCTTCACAACCCAGCAGTTGAAGCCACATCTCCTGCATTGGCAGGAAGATTCTTTACCACTGAGCCACCAGGGAAGCTTGTTAATTGACTATGCTCCAATATAAAATAAAAATATTTTTTAAAAGAGAATTGCTTTTCTTTAGGGAACTATTTCAGAGGAGGCAATGGTACTCCACTCCAGTACTCTTGCCTGGAAAATCCCATGGACGGAGGAGCCTGGTAAGCTGCAGTCCATGGGATCACTGAGAGTCGGACATGACTGAGCGACTTCACTTTCACTTTTCACTTTCATGCATTGGAAAAGAAAATGGCGACCCACTCCAGTGTTCTTGCCTGGAGAATCCCAGGGACAGGGGAGCCTACTGGGCTGCTGTCCATGGGGTCACACAGAGTCGGATACGACTAATGCGACTTAGCAGCAGCAGCAGGGGACTATTTAACTTTGAAATGCTTTCCTTAAAAAAATTGGACCTCTCTCTGCTCTTCACATATTATTCTTTGATGAATTTATCCGCTCCCTTGGGGGTGGTGAGGGGCAATGTTCTGTAATGAGCAAGTCATGCTGCTAAACTATAAGAGAAATGTTGGTGGTGGACAGCAAAGCCTGGTGTGCTGCAGTCCAGGGGGCTGCAAAGAGTGGGACACGATTGAGTGACTGAATTGAACTAAACGGAAAAGAACATACTGAGAGTTTATTATAAGCAACATGAAGCACTGAGTGTTGGTCAGCATTTCTGAGAAATTCCAAGCAGAAAAACAGTTGGCACTGAGGTGGAAAAATAACCAAGTGGTAGAGCATATTTCTATCCTTCACCTAACCTCTCACCCCGACCTTCTTCCTATGAGCAAGTCTTGCTGGGCCCATCTTCCCACTGGAGGGGAAAACATTGAATTAGGTAAAACAGCCGTTCTTTGAGCCTCCAAAGTTGTACAAGTGCTAATAAATGCTGTCCCTGTAACTCTGCATAACTTCCCCCGGGTATTTGTCATTTGTACACTGAGACATTCTGACAGCCACTTGGCAGTTGCGTTTCGTCAGGTTGTAACAGAGGAGTACATTTCCACTGCCTTCAATATTTTTTCATTCCAATTACATGCAGTGAATCAAACGCTTGCTATGGTGAAATGCGACTGAAACCCTCCGCAGAGCCAAGAGCCGCTGGAGAACCCAGCTCCGATAAGTGCCAGTGGGTATGTACGGTGCCCCCCCTCTCCATGTGAAGAGCAGCTAATTTGATTTGTTCTCTTATTTGAGAGGGAACCAGATCATTTGCATTGTAAATAAAACCATTTCTTATCTTTATTTCCATTTTTTTGATTGCTTTTGGCTGCTTAAGTTGGATAATTGAATCATGGGCCATATGAAAGAGAGCAGAGAAAGATTTTAAATAATTTCAGCAGTGAACTCAAAGAAAATGTGTGGCAGTAACAGAAGAGTAAAGCATCTCTCATCTCAGCCTTAGCGAACACTGTACGGCACCTGAGCTACTAACTCTGATTCTGGGAGACTGATCGAGGCCTCTCAAAGTACATTCGCTGTGTTAAACTGGGAGCTTGGTTCTACACGTTTCAGTGAGACCCCAGTGTTGTTATCAGTGGTGGAAGAAAGAGCCCCGATGGGAGCACTGCCTCGGCTCCACCTAGCCTACAGTGCAAATGAGAGCTGGGCAACATTCAGTAGGATTTTTCTGCAATGATGGTTATGGGATAAATAGTGGAAGAAACAGCTCTCCTAAGTCACTGCTTTATGCTACAATTTAACCATGTTGAGAAGGCAGCCATTTCCTGAGACAGCAAAAGAGGAAGTGAACTTAAAATAGCCACCAAAATCATTTTACGCCTGAATGATTTCTCTTCCTAGTGCAGCATCACTGATTTGGTATTCCCAAGAGCTACAGTTATTTTTCCAGATGGTACTTGAAGAGGAGGCATTTGAGATTCCCAGGAAGGTCTCAGAGGTGGGTTTTTGGGCAGTATTTCCAGCAAAGATTTTCATTTCTTTTTGCCTCTTGGTGATGGCATTGAGCGGCAGTTACTGGATAAAGAGCCCTGTTCGTGTAGAGATTCTTATCCTACTTCGGAGATGTGAAAAATCTCCAGGAATGCTAGCCCATCCTTGCTAGGAACAGTCTAATCCAGCCTCCGATGACTCTTTCGGAAAAGACAGGACAGTACCACCCCCAGGTGGCACTAGTGGTAAAGAACTCTCCTGCCACTGCAGGAGATGAAAGAGTCATGGGTTTGATCCCTGAGTCAGGAAGATCCCTTGGAGGAGGGTGTAAGACCTCACGGCCTTTTCTCAGGACCTGTCGCTCTAAAGACCACAATGACTCGAATTCGATGCAATAAGCAAGAGGATTTATTAAGCCGGCGCGCCGGGGTTCAGTCTCCTCGGGAGGAGTGAACCCCCAGCGTCAGTAGTGAGGGGTTTTTATACAAAAAAATCACAGGCAGGTGGGAATGAGGTCAGGTTATGGGATACAATGAAACAGGGGCCATAGGTGCGGGGGATACGCTTAATTGGTGGGAAAATCTACAGAAAGCAACAGAGAAAGCTATTTTCTGGGAGGCTACGGCCTTGCCTCCCGATAAGGAGAAAGCTATTTTTCGGGAGGCTACGGCCTTGCCTCCCGAGCTTAAATTTTTAATCTAAGTTCTTCAAGGGCATGGCAACCCACTCCAGTATTCTTGCCAGGAGAATCCCATGGACAAAAGAGCCTGGCAGGCTACGGTCATAGGGTCGCAAATCAGACACGACTGAAGCGACTTAGCATGCGTCCACCTGCCTAGCCCCTGGAGATTCTCTCTTTCTGGGAAGGGCAGTGGCCCTAGGCTAACTCCAGATAGGTCTAGGGGCCACAGCCTGTGAATCACCAGGAGATCCCTAGGTCTGACCTTGGCAAGTCACAGCCAGCTAAACCATCCTGCTCACCTCCCTGCCCCTTGGCTTCTGATCATCTCTCTTCTTTCGATATTTTATCTTCATACTGCTCTGAGCTGCCTCTTTCCTCATGAAGATTTCTACAGTGTTCTTCTCTTTCTAACATTTCTTCCCTGCTTCTTGCAACTACAGGTCCACAGCAGGCCAATTCTCTCAACTCCACTATTTTTCCTTTCCCCTCTTAGCCTTCACTGAAAACTTGCACTGCCCTGAGGATTGTTGTGCAGTCACTCAGCCATGTCCAGCCCTTTGTGACCCCATGGACTGCAGCACACCAGGCTTCCCTATCCTTTGGTATCTCCCAGAGTTTGCTCAAATTTGTATCCATTGAGTAGATGATGCTTCCATCCATCTCATCCTCTGTCGCCCCCCTTCTCTTCCTGCCTTCAGTCTTTCCTAGCATGAGGGTCTTTTCCAATGTGTTGGCTCTTTGCATCAGGTGGCCAAAGTAACCTGAGAATTGCCTACCCCCAGACCTGAGAAAGTTTCTCCAGGTAGAACCACTACAAACCTGTGTCCCAAGTTTGGCCAGCTGGGTCAGCAAGGTCTTTGTTTCCCACTGTTCCCTCAGAATTACAAGCTCTCTTCACTCAGACAAAGCCTCTCCTCCCTTATATGAAGCTCACAATGAGCATCATCAAAGCCCTGACTGCCATGCCCACTCTAGACTCCAGTGCCTGCTGGGATTGCTGTTGTACATATTATCTCATTGTGACTATGTTTAACGCTACACACATTGGGGTTCTGTCTTTGGTTTGGAAATAAAACTCTTTCATTTTTGAAAGAGTGGACCATTTTTAATGTCTTTATCAAATTTGCTACAGTGTTACTTCTGTTTTATGTTTTATTTTTTTGGCTGTGAGGCATGTGGGATCTCTGCTTCCAGACCAGCAATCGAACCCACATTCCCTGCATTTGAAGGCGAAGTTTTAGCCCCTGGACAGCCAGGGAAGTCCCTAGAAATAAAATTTTTAATTCTTATGTGCAGGCACAGTATTTCATTGATCCCCCCACCCCCACCAATACACACACTCCTTGTGTTCACCATCTTTGTGTTTACCTGCCCAACACCCTCGTGCTTACAAGCCATCCAGTCTCCTTTCCAATTCATGAAGTTTCTGTTTAAATCTTATCTTTCTGATGAAACATCTTAAGCATACAAGCCCAAAGTGATTTCTCATCCTGCAAAGCCATAGCACGTATGGCCCCTACCGGGTGATCAAAAATAGTTTTGGCACTCCCTGATTCCATAAAACTTTCCATTGGATTCACTGCCTTTCAAATATTGTGCTGTTACTGTTTGGTGCCAAACAAGAGGTTCTCATTGTTGTAGTCCATCCTGCTTATCACCACTGTGGGTGTAAGAGTGAAGCCTACAAGTGGCCAGCCAACACCTTGCATGCAGACAACAGATTTTTAATCACCATCACACATCTGATGATTAGAAACAAAAAAACTGATGTCAAAACTCATTTTCAATGATAATTTGATCACTCAGCTTACAGTTACAGATTTATAATTGCAAAGTAAATGGCAATTTTTTTTAATGGCTTATAGTGACAAAATCTGTGTAGAATCATAAGGTTTTACACAGAAAGGAACTTTACTTCCTATATCTTTTATTTTACAAAAATTTTTCTGTATGTTATTTTATTTGTGAATATAATTTTAAACTAAGAATTTATTTTTCACTCATATTTTGTATCCAGCATGAGTTAGTAGAGAAGTTCTGTTCATTATAGTTTTGCAGAAATTTTGGTTAATTGAGTCTCCATTTCAGTGCACATTTCTACTATGAGGCAAAGAAATCAGCATTCTGGAGAGTCTTCTCCTGATGACTCCAAGTTCTAGCCCAGAAATGATATCTGTTGCTTCCACCTGAACAAGCCATTTCTGGCCAGAAATGGTATGGACTTAACAGAAGTAGAATATATTAAGAAGCGGTGACAAGAATACACAGAAGAACTATACTAAAAGATCTTCAGGACCCAGATAACCACAATGGTGTGATCACTCACCTAGAGCCAGACATCCTGGAATGTGAAGTCAAGTAGCCTTAGGAAGCATCACTACGAACACAGCTAATGGAGGTGATGGAATTCCAGTTGAGCTATTTCAAATTCTTAAAGATGATGCTGTGAAAGTGCTGCAGTCTATATGCTAGCAAATTTGGAAAACTCAGCAGTGGCCACAGGACTGGAAAAGGTCAGTTTTCATTCCAATCCCAAAGAAAGGCAATGCCAAAGAATGCTCAAACTACCGCACAATAATTGCACTCATCTCACACGCTAGTAAAGTAATGCTCAAAATTCTCCAAGCCAGGCTTCAGCAGTATGTGAACTGTGAACTTCCAGATGTTCAAACTGGATTTAGAAAAGGCAAAGTTACCAGAGGACAAATTTGCCAACATCTGTTGGATAATCAAAAAAGGAAGAGAGTGCCAGAAAAATATCTACTTTTGCTTTATTGACAATGCCAAAGCTTTTGACTACTTGGATCACAACAAACTGTGGAAAATTCTTCAAGAGATGGGAATAACAGACAACCTTACTTGCCTCCTGAGAAATCTGCATGCAGATCAAGAAGCAACAGTTAGAACTAGACATGAAACAACAGGCTGGTTCCAAATCGGGAAAGGAGTATGTCAAGGCTGTATACTGTCACCCTGCTTATTTAACTTATGTGCATCATGTGAAATGCTGAACTGGATGAAACACAAGCTGGAATCAACATTGCCAGGAGAAATATCAATAACCTCAGATAGTCAGATAATATCACCCTTATGGCAGAAATTGAATAAGAACTAAAGAGCCTCTTGATGAAAGTGAAAGAGTAGAGTAAAGAAGCTTGCTTAAAACAACATTCAAAAAATGAAGATCATGGCAGCCAGTCCCATCACTTCATGGCAAATAGATGGAGAAACAGTGGAAACAGTGAGAGAATTTATTTTGGGGGCTCCAAAATCACTGGAGATGATGACTGCAGTTATGAAGTTAAAAGATACTTCCTCCTTCAAAGAAAAGATATGACCAACCTAGATAACATATTTTAAAAGCAGAGACATTATTTTGCCAACAAAGGTCCATATAGTCAAAGCTATGACTTTTCCAGTAGTCTTGTATGGATGTGAGAGTTGAACTATAAAGAAAACTGAGTGCAGAAGAATTGATGCTTTTGAACTGTGGTGTTGGAGAAGACTCTTGAGAGTCCCTTGGACTGCAAGGAGATCCAACCAGTCAATCCTGAAGGAAATCAGTCCTGAATATTCGTTGGAAGGACTGAAGCTGAAGTTGAAGCCCCAATACTTTGGCCACCTGATGTGAAGAACTGACTCATTGGAAAAGGCCCTGATTCTCAGAAAGACTGAAGGCAAAAGGAGAAAGGGACAATAGTGGATAAGATGGCTGGATGGCATCACCAACTCTATGGGCATGAGTTTGAGCAAACTCTGAGAGTTGGTGATGGATGTGGAAGCCTGGCATGTTGCAGTCCATGGGGTTGCAAGGAGTCAGACATGACTGAGTGACTGAACTGAACTGAACAAGCCAGAACCATTAGCTAGAACCAATATGTGACCTGCCCAACTAAAGGAGCCAGAAAGAAAGGAGTTACTTCTTCCCATGTGCTACTGCTGCTGCTAAGTCGCTTCAGTCATGTCCGATTCTGTGCGACCCCATGGATGGCAGCCCACTAAGCTCCCCGGTCCCTGGGATTCTCCAGGCAAGAACACTGGAGTGGGTTGCCATTTCCTTCTCCAATGCATGAAAGTGAAAAGTGAAAGTGAAGTCACTCAGCTGTGTCCTACTCTTAGCGACCCCATGGACTGCAGCCCACCAGGCTTCTCTGTCCATGGGATTTTTAATGAACAGCAACAATAACTACCATATCTATAGCTAATGTTAAGTCATTTATATTATATGTATGCCATATTATTATAATATTACAAGAGAAATTGGAAGGCATTAAAATGAGCATGTATTTTGGAGTCAGAAAAGCCTAGGTTCTAAACTCTATTCTGCCATTCATTAGCTGAACTTCAAATCTCCAGGGCCAATATACTTGACCTCTCTGAACTTCAATTATTGTTGTTGATTTTTAGTTGCTAAATCATGTCCAACCCTTTGTGACTCCATGGGCTGTAGCCCTTCCAGGCTTCTCTGCCCATGGGATTTCCCAGGCAAGAAGACAAGAGTGGGTTGCCATTTCCTTCTCCAGAGGATCTTCCTAACCCAGGGATCGAACCTGCGTCTTCCACATTGTCAGGTGGACTCTTTACCACTGAGCCACCTGGGAAGCCCAATATATTAACTTCTAAGATTTAACCCGGCTGCCTTGAGGATTCAATGAGAGAGAATGTTTTTGAACAACATAGAACAATTTCTAACAAATAAGTAATCAGTATACGTTAATTTCCTCTTTCTTTCCCCCTCTTTTGCTCATGCTTTGTTCACCTTCTCTTACCTTCTTTTTGTCCTTCCTTACTCCCCTTATGGCTATGGATTTGTTCTTTCCTTGGGTGTGAAAGATTCAACCCACTCCCCTCACCTGCAGATAAGCTTGTTCACATCAATGCTCTAACAAGCTGTGTCTTCATCCATACTTCCACCAGACGTATCACTTCCAGGACTGTGTTAGGTAATTTTCTCTTTTGATCTGATCCAGCTGTTGGATCAATACCTTTAAACAATTTATGAACAGCTCCTCACCCCAACCTCTCTAAAATTTTATTAATTTTTCAAGACCATATTGTTTCTCACCACATCAATTGTAAGACTTTCAGAGCTAACAGCATTTTTAAACTTTACATCACTTACAGAGTCAAGCATTTTCCTTTGTCTTACCCATCAGATGACTTGTCCTACTATCAGATATAAAGTAGTTCACTGGTGACAGCCATGGTATACTAGAGTTCTGGGGCTGCCAGAGGAATGGCCACCAGTTAGATGGGTGAAAAATGAAATTCATTTTCTCATAATGCTGCAAACTAGAAGTCCAAGATGAAATGTTTGCTGGGTTAGTTCCTTCCAGGTCCCTGAAAGAATCTGTTCCATGATTCTCACCTTGCTTCTGGTGAAGGGCTTATAGAAACATCTCCCTAGTCTCTGCCTTCATCTTCACAGGGTGTTCTCTGTGTGTGTGTGTACCTGTGTCCAAGGTCTGCTTTTCATAAAGATATTAGTCATGCTGAGTTAGGTCCCATCATAATAAAGTTATTTAAACTAATCACCTCTGCAGTGGTGCTCTCTAAATACATTCACATTCTAAGAAAATAAGGAGTTAGGACTTCGACACATGAATTTGAAGGGCACACAGTCCATAGCATATAGGTTACTATGATCAAGGTGAATACTTCATAATTTTACAGATGGAACAGTATGACATCAATATTTGTGCCATGTCCAAGTATAATTTTCAAATGACAAAAACTTGATATTGATAGTGAACATCTATCAGAGATTAATTTACTTATTTCATGAGAGAACTTGCAGAATGGTAAAACTTATTCCAAGAGCATCTAAGGAACAGAAGTTGGTATCGTACTCAGCAAAGATAAATCAAAATGAGTTTGCATAGTTACAGACAAAACTGGAAAATTATCTCTAGACAATAGACTCATAACCTTTGAGATTATCTTTTCTACCAGACATAAATTATTTACATACATCTAGGCTGGACAAAAGTCAGAAACTGACATGTAACTTTACAGTGTCTGCTCTATTCAGTAGTCTATAGCAGGTCAAAGTTGCATATTGTTATATAATTAAATATTAACTGAGTTGGAGAAATATGATATTGAAAGGACCTGTAGCCATCCTTTTCCCTTCTTTCCACGTTTCGGTTGTGCTTTCAGAGTAGTCCTCCCTAAATAATCTCTAAAAATTATACACAAAAAGCTGCTTTCATAATGTCGACCCAATTACTTTATAGATGAAGAGGTATTATTTAGCCATATAGACTTCTTTATGATGATCAAATGCAGAGCTAGTTACTAAGGTCATAAAATTAATTTTAGTCTTGAAATTTCATAAAGAATCCTGGACTGTGAGTATATTTTGAAAATCCATCATTTGATCTTCTACCTGGAAGCTAGAAATCCAGCCCAAGAAATTCTCTCTGATAGGTTTCACTTGCACTATTTTATATAGGTGAATTTCTCTCTCTTCAAGGTCTCTGATATCTGCTCAAGCACCTGACCTGCAAAGAAATGATTTTTCTTCCTACTTGTATTACAAGGACTCTCTTTGTCCACAACAGGTATCAGACCAGTTTTCTGGAAGAGCTTTACAGGTATATGTTCCACATGAATTAAAACTCTTGCTCTTTATTTATGTCTTATCACAAGTGCACTAAATAAGATGAATTTTCAAACTTGACACGCCAAGGATGTCTTTGATTACATAATCAATTCATGCAATTATATCCTAGTAAAAAGAGGCCAGATTCGCATTCAGTTCAGTTCAATCTCTCTGTTGTGTCCGACACTTTGCGACCCCACAGACTGCAGCATGCCAGACCTCCCTGTCCATAATCAACTCCCAGAGCTTACTCAAACTCATGTCCATTGAATCAGTGATGCCATCAAACCATCTCATCCTCTGTCAACTCCTTCTTCTCCTGCCTTTAATCTATCCCAGCATCAGGGCCTTTTCCAATGAGTCAGTTCTTCGCATCAGATGGCCAAAGTATTGGGGCTTCAACTTCAGCATCAGTCCTTCCAATGAATATTGAAGACTGATTTCCTTAAGGATTGACTGGTTGGATCTCCTTGCACTCCAAGGGACTCTCAAGAGTCTTCTCCAACACCATAGTTCAAAAGCATCAATTCTTTGTTTCTCAGTTTTCTTTAGAGTCCAACTCTCACATCAGTACATGACTACAGGAAAAACCATAGCTTTGACTATATGGACTTTTGTTGGCAAAGTAATGTCTCTGCTTTTTAACATGCTGTCTAGGTTGGTCATAAATTTTCTTTGAAGGAGCAAGCGTCTTTTAATTTCATGGCTATAGTCACCATCTGCAGTGATTTTGGAGCCCCCAAAATAAATTCTCTCACTGTTTCCATTGTTTCCACATTTATTTCCCATGAAATGATGGGACTGGATGCCATGATCTTAGTTTTTTGAATGCTGAGTTTTAAGCCAACTTTTTCACTCTCCTCTTTCACTTTCATCAAGAGGCTCTTTAGTTCTTCGCTTTCTTCCTTAAGGGTAGTGTCATCTGCATATCTGAGGTTATTGATATTTCTCCCGGCAATCTTGATTAGAGCTTGTGCTTCATCCAGCCCAGCATTTTGCATGATGTACTCTGCATATAAGTTAAATAAGCAGGCTGACAATATACAGCCTTGACAAACTCCTTTCCCGATTTGGAACCAGTCTGTTGTTCCATGTCTGGTTCTAACTGTTGCTTCTTGACATTCATATAGATTTCTCAGAAAGCAGGTTAGGTGGTCTGGTATTCCCACCTCTTTCAGAATTTTCCACAGTTTATTGTAATCCACACAGTCAAAGGGTTTGGCATTGTCAATAAAGCAGAAGTAGATGTTTTTCTCAGAGAAGGCAATGGCACCCCACTCCAGTACTCTTGCCTGGAAAATCCAATGGATGGAGGAGCCTGGTAGGCTGCAGTCCATGGGGTCGCTAAGAATCGGACATGACTGAGCAACTTCCCTTTCACTTTTCACTTTCATGCATTGGAGAAGGAAATGGCAGCCCACTCCAGTGTTCTTGCCTGGAGAATGCCAGGGACGGGGAGCCTGGTAGGCTTCCGTCTATGGGGTCGCACAGAGTTGGATACGACTGAAGCAACTTAGCAGCAGCAGCAGCAGCAGATGTTTTTCTGGAACTCTTGCTTTTTCTATGACCCAATGGATGTTGGCAATTTGATCTCTGATTCCTCTGCCTTTTCTAAATCCAGCTTGAATATCTGGAAGCTCATGGTTCACATACATTGAAGCCTCGCTTGGAGAATTTTGAGCATTACTTTGCTGGCATGTGAGATAACAGCAGTTGTGTGGTGTTGAAACATTCTTTGGTATTGCCTTTCTTTGGGATTGGAATGAAAACTGACCTTATTTATTCTTATTGATATCTGATTCTTATTGAACCTATGCAAACAATTATATTACCATAAAAAGAAAGACATAGTAAAAATATCTAATCTATATTAGAGGTCAGAAAGAGAGATCAGAAAGATCAGAAAGGGAGATCAGAAAGAAAGAGATAACATTTAAAGAACATTTTTTTTCAAACTGCAGAAATAATTTCTATTAAGTTGAGTCATTCAGAGAAATGAAGAAAGATGAGAAAAGGTTTTCTGGAAAACCCAGGAAAATACAGAACATTAATGACAGTATCAATAATATTTCAGCCTAAACAACCAAATTCTGCATCTTTCTTCATCAGTCCTAGTTCATTTTTTCCCACTGGACCTTGGATCAGCAGTTGCTTTCATGAAATCATCTCATTCTGGTTTGAGAAAGAATTAATAGAAACCCTCAGTTACTCCCCAAATACAGTCAGAGTTGTCAACTGAAGGCAATTTGAAAGTCTACACTTTTAAAATACCACATTAAATATATTGGTTTGCTAGGATACCAGAACAAAGTACCACAAAGTGAGTGGCTTAAATATTAGAAATGTATTTCTTTATGGTTCTGGAGGTTTGACATTCAAGATACAGGTATCAGTGGGACTGGTTTCCTTCTGAGGCCACTCTCCTTGGCTCATGGATGGCCATTTCTCCCTTTGTCTTTAAATGATCTTTTCTATATGTGTCTGTGGCTTACCCTTGTCTTCTTAGAAGGACACCAGTCATACTGAATTAGGGCCCACCTACATGGCCTTATGTGTGTGGACATGCTAAGTCGCTTCAGTCGTGTCCAGCGCTTTAAGACCCTATGGACTATATCCCTCCAGGCTCCTCTGTCCATGGAATTCTCCAAGCAAGACTACTGGAGTGGGTTGCCATGCCCTACTCCAGGGGATCTTCCCAACCCAGGGATCAAACCCACGTCTCTTATGTCTTTAGCCTTAGCAAGTGGGATCTTTAGCAACAGCACCAGTTGGGAAGCCCCTACGTGGCCTCAGTTTACCTTAATTATTTCTGTGAAGAACCTATCTCCAAGTACAGTTACATTTTGAAGTACTGGAGCGGATTTCAACATATGAATTTGGGGAAATACAATTTGTCCGTGCTGCTGCTGCTAAGTCACTTCAGTCATGTCCGACTCTGTGCAACCCCATAGACAGCAGCTTACCAGGCTCCCCCATCCCTGGGATTCTCCAAGCAAGAACACTGGAGTGGGTTGCCATTTCCTTCTCCAATGCATGAAAGTGAAAAGTGAAACTGAAGTCACTCAGTCATGTCTGACTCTTAGCGACCCCATGGACTGCAGCCTACCAGGCTCCTCCATCCATGGGATTTGCCAGGCAAGGGTACTGAAGTGGGTTGCCATTGCCTTCTCTAAATTTGTCCATAATTTTAAGTATACCCGGATTAGGCTTTTCCAAGAAATCCTCAGGTTGTCCTTTGTTAACAATCAAATTCATGACTTCTGATTAGGAAGCCTGAGAGGAAAGTAGAAGCAAGTTGCTGATATTAAGACTGAATGGCTGCTAATTCATTGTGCCTGTGTGTCAAGTAGCTTCAGTTCAGTTCAGTTCAGTTGCACAGTCATGTCCGACTCTTTGCGACCCCGTGAATCGCAGCACGCCAGGCTTCCCTGTCCATCACCAACTCCCAGAGTTCACTCAAACTCATGTTTATTGAGTTGGTGATGCCATCCATCCATCTCATCCTCTGTTGTTCCCTTATCCTGTCCCCAATCCCTTCCAGCATCAGGGTCTTTTCCAGTGAGTCAACTCTTCACATGAGGTGGCCAAAGTATTGCAGTTTCAGCTTTAGCATCATTCCTTCCAATGAACATCCAGGACTGATCTCCTTCAGAATGGACTGGTTGGATCTCTTTGCAGTTCAAGGGACTCTCAAGAGTCTTCTCCAACACCACAGTTCAAAAGCATCAATTCTTCAGCTCTCAGCTTTCTTCACAGTCCAACTCTCACATCCGTACATGACCACTGGAAAACCATAGCCTTGACTAGATGGACCTTTGTTGGCAAAGTAATATCTCTGCTTTTCAATATGCTATCTAGTTTGGTTATAACTTTCCTTTCAAGGAGTAAGCATCTTTTAATTTCATGGATGCAATCACCATCTGCAGTGGTTCAGTCATGTCCAACCCTTTGTGACCCTATGGACTATAAATTGCCAGTCTCCTCTGCCCATGGGATTCTCCAGGCAAGAATACTGAAGTAGGTTGCTAGGCCCTCTTCCAAGGGGTCTTCCTGCCCCAGGGAACAAGCCCATGTCTTCTGGGTGTCCTGCATTGGCAGAAAGGTTCTTTACTATGAGCGCCACATTATAGTTATCAACAATATCATAAAGGAGAAGAGCAAAATTCTCCATTTAAGTCAATAAGATACCTATTCTTTTTAAAGGAATAGATTCATGTTTCCATTAAGGATAAGAACATAATACAGGCTGACATGTTTCTAGAGCTTCTAAGCACATCTTATAAAGTGTGTAACCAATTAAATATATTTATATTAATATTTTTTGTACAAAATTAGCCTACAGAAAGCTTCCGTATTTAACAACTTTACTCATGAAACTCATTCAGTGATGCTGAGCTAATTAAGAAAAAAAACATTCCAAAGATTTCCAATTATCACTATCTCCAATAGGGAATGATTTATTAGCTGTGCACAAGCTATATTCCTACATACAGAAAGATATGTGGACTATTTAGTTGAGTCTAGTCTAACGGTCCAGTAACCTCTAGACTCCAGGCCTGGATGTAGAAAGACACAATACCCAAACAATAAGTTGTATATACAAGTTGCCCTACTGTTTATTCAGTCACGACCAGTTGATCTGATAACTGTCAATCTTTGATCCTGCCATAGAAAGATATAGTCCTAACCCTGATATAGACAAACATCACTGACCAACTCACATAGCCAAGATTTGGAAACAAAAAAAGGAAAAAAAAAAAAAAGGAAGGAAAAAGACAAAATATGGGGGAAAAAGATTCAACTAAGGAAAGGTTTTAAGGCCACTTAGAATTCACTCTGGGAAGCAAAAGCAGTGTGCCTAGGTAGGTCCTAATCAAAATAAATAGCTAGTCAAACAAAGATATATGCTTCTAGAGGGCTTTGTAATTTTTAGTTAGATACTTCTTTGAATAACAGCCTTCTTTTACCTTAATTTCCATATATTTGGCTTTTTTTTTTCTTAATAGCTCCATGACAGGTATTTGTTTTTAGGATGGACTTCAACCAGGAAGTGAAAATAGCAAAATTTCCCTGGCCTTCACATCACCACCTTATGAATTAGACTATAACAAAAAGTTACAAAAGGAAAGAATATCTCAATTTTCAGGACCATCATGCAAACTGAAAAAGATTCCATTAGGATGGACTTCAACCAGGAAGTGAAAATAGCAAAATTTCCCTGACCTTCACATCACCACCTTATGAATTAGACTATAACAAAAAGTTACAAAAGGAAAGAATATCTCAATTTGCAGGACCATGCAAACTGAAAAAGATTTCATTTTCTAGATCATAGAAAATCTGTGGCAGTGAGTTGACATGTGCTACAGGGCACTGGTGAACACAAATCTAGGGCTCTCATTAATTAGGAAACCACTTAGGTTAAATACTGAGAATTTATAGAAGCACAAATTGCCAATATCCTTTGGATCATAGTAAAAGCAAGAGAATTCCAGAGAAACATCTACTTCTGCTTCACTGACTATGCTAAAACCTTTGTGTGGATCACAACAAACTGGAAAATTCTTCAAGAGATGGGAATGCTAGACCACCCTATCTGCCTCCTGCAACACCTGTATGCAAGTCAAGAAGAAATAGAAGCAGACATGGAAATGGACGAATTCAAAATTGAGAAAGGAGTATGTCAAGGCTGTATATTGTCACCCTGCTTATTTAATTTATATTTGGAGTACAACATGAGAAATGCCAGGTTAGATGAAGCACAAGCTGGAATCCAGATTGTCAGAAGAAATATCAATAACCTAAGATATGCAGATGACACCACCCTAATGGCAGAAAGCAAAGAGGAATTAAAGAGCCTCTTGATGAAGATGAAAGAGGAGAGTGAAAAAGCTTGCTTAAAACTCAACATTCAAAAAACTACAATCATGGCATCCAGTCTGATCACTTCATGGGAAATAGATGGGGAAACAGTGGAAACTGTGAGAAACTTTATTTTCTTGGGCTCCAAAACCACTGTAGATGGTGACTGCACCATGAAATTAAAAGATACTTGCTCCTTTGAAGAAAGGCTATAACCAACCTAGACAACATATTAAAAAGCAGAGACATTACTTTGCCAACAAAGGTCCATATAGTCAAAGCTATGATTTTCCAGTAGTCATGTATAGATGTGAGAATTGGACCATAAAGAAGGCTGAGCAACAAAGAATTGATGCTTTTGAACTATGGTGTTGGAGAAGACTCTTGAGATTCCTTTGGACTGCAAGAATATCCAACCAGTCCATCCTAAAGGAAATCAATCCTGAATATTCATTGGAAGGACTGATGCTGAAGCTGAAGCTCCAATACTTTGGCCACCTGATGTGAAGAGCCAACTCATTAGAAAATATTATGATGCTGGAAAGATTTAGGGCAGGAGGAGAAGGGGACAACAGAGGATGAGATGGTTGGATGACATCACCGACTCAATGGACATGAGTTTGAGCAAGCTTCCTGGAGTTGGTGAAGGACAGGGAAGCCTGGTGTGCTGCAGCCCATGGGGTCACAAAGAGCTGGACACGACTGAGCAACTGAACAGCAATAACAAAGTAGAAGTGCAAGCCAGGGGCGTTTAATGTTTTGTTTTGTTGTAAAAACTCTTCAGTCTTTGGATAAATTCTCTATGAGCCAGAAGAGGACAGTGAAGAAACACAAGAGATATGGATTTCAGAAAATATACTCATTCAGGAAAGTAGTAAAATAGAAGTGACACACATATACAGAAAGACATATAATTGCCTAGCGAATAGAGATTTCCCCAGTCTTTTCAGCTTTAATGTGCAAAATCAGAGTTGTTTTAGAAGTGTATATTGTACATCTACAACATGCAAGAACTATACTAGGTGACATGAGACGTTCAATCATTAATAAAATGTGTTCTGTGATATTAATAAATCTAAACGTTTCCAGGATTTAATTTTCTCATGGGTGAATAAAATCTCAGTCTTCTTGAAGTTGTAAAAGACGATAATGTATGATTTTGTAATTCCTGTCCTCAAAAAGCTTAGTAAAGTTTTTGGAAGACTTTCACAGACTCTTGAGGGTCCCTTGGATAGCAAGGCGATCAAACCAGTCAATCCTAAAGGAAATCAACCTTGAATGTTCACTGGAAGGACTGATGCTGAAGCTGAAGCTCCAATACTTTGGCCACCTGAGGCAAAGAGCCAGCTCACTGGAAAAGACCTTGATGCTGGGAAAATTTAAGGGCAGGAGGAGAAGGGGGCGATAGAGGATGGGATGGTTGGATGGCGACACTTATTCAATGGACGTGAGTCTGAGCAAATTCAGGGAAATAGTTAGGAAAGGGAACCCTGGCTGTAGTCCATGGAGTCACAAAGAGCCTGACACGACTTAGCAACGGAACAACAACAGGATAAGAAAGGGGTTCCCAGGACAGAGACACTTTCATTATAAGTTTTTCAATTTTTATTTTTACCACAGAAGTATTTGTTCAAAAGCTAAACACGAAGAAGTAACACAAGTCTATAGGAGATGTTAAGGTAGAATCAGGAGGGGAATACCAGGACTCCTGCTTGCCTTCCCACCTTGGCTTTTAGACTTCTGTGATCCCTAAGAAGCTCCTCTGATCCCCCAGAACTCTATGGAGCATGTTATAAAATCATTTATGAAGCCCTTTCTACTTAGTTTATGGACAAAATAATAGTCAAAAAGAAGTTTCCTTGACTAGGAAATGTTCTTCTCCAAGTTCACAGAGATCAGGGACAGAATTTGGACCAGACCACCCAACTTCTATATATGCCCTGGAAGCTCAGTGGTAAAGAGTCTGCTTGCAATGTGGGAGACTCACATTCGAACCCTGGGTCAGGAATATCCCCTGGAAAAGGTAATGGCAGCCGACTCCAGTATTCTTGCCTGGGAAATCCCATGGACAGAGGAGCCTGGTGGGTTACAGTTCATGGGGTCGCAAAAGTCGGAAATGACTGGGCGACTATTACTTACTTACCCAACTTCTTCCCTCTCCAAGGACTCTCTGATTCTCTATGCCATCTCTCTGAAATATTGCTCCTTGTCTGTACACTGCCCACTCATTGACTCTCTTTTCATAGTAAGTCTGCAAATGCAAAAGAGTATCATATTTCTTTCAAATCTACTAAATGTTATCACTTTTGTAATCTTGCAAAGGGGCTTGCAAATTCAACTCCAAGATCAATGCATCTAACATTTTCATGTTATCTAGTAAATGAAAAGAAAAAAAAGGCAAGATGGCTTGGAGCTGATAATTACGGTATGCTTGGATAACATCTGCTTCCTAAAACACTGTGTATAATTTTCATTTTTGTGCATGAACATATTGATGGAAGATCTGTGAGTTTTTTCTAGAGTTTCAAAGGTCATTTTCAAATCTTTGAATTTTCTTTGTCATTTTATCACTTCCTGCTCCTAGATGAGGTTCTGTATTTCCTGTTGTGTCCTTATGTTTCCAGGGCAGATTTTCATTGTTCTTTTAGTTGTTTTTCAATTTAATAATCTGCTTTATGATTTAGACCCAAATAATGAGCTTTTGTGGAGAAATGCTAGGGTTTAGAAAGAGGGAAGGAAGGAGGGGGTGTGAATTAGAGGAATAAGCTCAAGCACATTGGGATTGCCTTTGAAAATCCTACACAGATTTTCCCCCTCATTCAGATAACTTGCTGACCTTATCCTATGCTACATCTGATTGCAATTACTTCAGTTTGTTAAGCTGACCAATTTTAGAAACTTGGACAATGTACTTCGTTGCAATCAGATCTGCGTTAAAACCCAGAAATGAAGGATAAATTGGTTATTGCCACTGAAGTTGTTATGGTGATTTTTTTCCAAAAGAAATACACTCATGTCAGCAGCCCTGAACTTTCATTTCTCCAAACTTTTGACATATCTTCTGCAAATAAGCCTAGTATATTCTACATAATAGGCTTCCCTGGCAGCTCAGTGGTAAAGAATCCATCTGCAATGCAGGAAACTCAGGTTTGATCCCTGGTTTGGAAAGATCCCTTGGAGGTGGGCATGGCAACCCACCTTGCCTGGAGAACCCCATAGAGGAGCCAGTGGGCTATAGTCCACAGGGTTGCAGAGAGTTGGATATGACTAAAGTGATTTAGCACATCTTCTACATAATCTGTAATTTCATGAAACTCAGTTGCAAGCTATTACAGTAGGTTTTCATAATTCTTCACTTCTCCCTTGTAAATTTTATAATTATTGTCAAAACATTTTAAGGTAGAAAACACACAGAAAGGAAAAAGTGAGAGGAGAGTCATACCATAAACTTTTCAGCATTCGAATATAGATTTTCTCTGTTCACTAATATATTTCATCTTTCTATCAGTCTGCTATTCCCATGGGTGGATTTAGCAACCTCTTAACACAATGTGATTTAAGGGGTACAAAAGAAGTTATCTCTGATTTTTTAAAAATTCACTTCACAAATTGTCTTAGCCTGCAAAATCCCCACCTTTTCCCTCTAGAGTAGAGATCTGGATGCAGAAATCTCAGTGAAAATGCAGATGTGTCCCCAGATTCTTATCTAGGATCTGCACCAAAGGCTTTGTAATTTCCCAAGATGGCAAAGCCCTAATGGGATGAGATGGGGCTTCAGGAGGGTAAAGTGAATCACAGAAAATGGCCCCTAATCACACTCCTGGAATCATGAAGTTCTATGCATTTTTGTTGGCAGAGAAGACCAGGCCTAGATAAAGGACTTTTACAGGGCCACCAACAGGTGCCAGGTAATGAGAAAGCCAGCTACTTCCCAAGGGGGCATCCTGCCTGTTCAGTCACTTCAGTTGTGTCTGACTCTTTTGTGACCCTGTAGACTGTAGCCCTCCAGGATCCTCTGTCCATGAGAATCTCCAGGTAAGAATACTGGAGTAGGTTGCCATGCCCTCCTCCAGGGGATCTTCCCGACCCAGGAATCGAACCCATATCTCCTGCAGCTCCAGCACTGCAGGCAGTTTCTTTACCACTGAACCAAAAGGGAAATCCATAAAATGGAGCAACTGCTTATATTTCTGTTTAGGTTGTAAAGTCAACATGTAGGCATAAAGCAACTTAGTCACAGTTAATATGTCAAACTCCTTTTTTTTTCCATTTATTTTTTAATAATTGTTTATAGCCATCCAGCTAAAGATTACATTTCCCAGCTTTCCTTGCAACTAAATGTGGTCACGTGACTAAGAGTACTGCCAATGGGAGCTGAGCTAAATCGATATGTACAATTTCTAAAACATTGCATTAAAAAAAGAAGATATATGGAATTTGCCTGGTGGTTCAGTAGCTAGAAATTGGTGCTTTCACTGCTGGGCCCAGCTGCTCACAGCACAGCAAAAGAAAAAAAAGAAAGGAAAAAATTAAAAATCAGAAAGAATAGTGGATATGCTCTCCACCGTGCTGGCTTGAAGGATGAGCACAGCACAAGATGGAAGCCACATGGTGAGGATAATAGAACAAAAAGAATGAACACCTGATGAATTCTTAGAGCAAGCCACCCACATTTAAACAAGCACGACAAGACAACTCTTCTCTCTTAGGACTTTATCTTTCTTAGAAACAAGGATATCTGTATAGAAAATCAGTATTAGGCCCCCAAGAACTTAGGATTTTGAGAGACCCTGAAGTGAAAAAATGGCAAATTTGTATTTCCAGATTCCACTGAAAAAACATCAACTGTGACTGACTCTTTTCCCTCCATTCACTTCCCTTTTAGTTTAAGAAAAACTGAATTCTCATCACCTCTCTCTCTTACTTGCTCATCGGTACAATTTAAAAATTGAGACACCTTGGATAAATCATACATTTTTATTAAAATTCATTCTTTGTAAGAATTTGCCATGACTCATGTATGATTGTTCCAAAGACTTATGTGACCAACTCATGTCAGTTTTTCCACTGCATGATCTTCCCTTTTTGCTGAATAGCTGTCAGAACACATCTGTGCTGTGTGTACAAAATTTCACCTCTTGAGAGCCCTACATTTGTCAGAATCAAGTTTGCCTCATTTTTCAAACAGTGTTAATTCGATTTAAAAATATTTTTCTCATTAAGTTATTCCAAGGGTCTTTTTTATTCTATCTCTTGACTTAGTCTATCCTAGATCTAATTTTTAAATTAGAATTTTACCGATGGAAAGGTGGAAGGCTCAATAAAATCTGGCTATAATTTCCCCACCTCCTGTCAAACTCCATGTCATGTATCAAAAGGAGGAGGGAAGGTATTGCTTTCTTCAGATAGCACGAGACAAACAGTAGAGATCCAATCCATTTGGAAAACCTCTTCCTCACATCTTTTATCTGTAGGTGAATGTTCTGTATAGTGGGTTTCTCAATGCATCTTAGACACGTTGTATTTATATACAAATCCCTGGAAATAAATTTGTATGTATCCCTGAGGAACGTTTCATGGAAACATCTACTCTTCATCACTTTAGGACTATAAGAGTCTCTGTAACATACCCTTTCCTATAAAGATCTTAGGGATACCCAATAGAGTCAGTCATCATAAGGCAAGATATTCCCATCTCTGCTCTATATGGAAGACAAGTTAGTATCATTGTTACCACTTTAAATGCCTTCAGCAGGTTAATGTGTTATTAGTAGTATAACTCATCACCAACATATATTTATTGATTTCCAGCTAGAAGAATTGATTTCCAACTGGAAGAATTGATTTCCAACTAGAAGACACTGGAGCTGAAGCTCCAATACTTTGGCCACCTGATGCAAATAGCCAACTCAGTGGAAAGATCCTGATACTGGAAAAGACTGAAGGCAGAAGAAGGGGGTGACAGAGGATGAAATGGTTGGATGGCATCACCAGTCCAATGGACATGAGTTTGAGCAAACACTGGGAGATGGGAAAGGACAGGGAAACCTGGCATACTGTAGTGCATGAGGTCACAAAGAGTCAGACGTGACTGAGCAGCTGAAGAATGACAAACTAGAAGAAAGTCTCTGCCCTTCATAGGTGATACAAGTAAAGATATTATTTCTGCCCCTAAGGAGCTATCAATCCAGTTTCAGAAACTTGTGGGAGTCCCTAGCTTTTCCCTAAAAGCTTTTAGGAGAACAAAGTCATGGCCCCCAGGTACTAACTCATAAAAGAGTGTCCCTAAGAAAGGCTTAAAACTCAACATTAAGAAAACTAAGATCATGATATCCTGTCCCATCACTTCATGGCAAATAGATGGGGAAACAATGGAAACAGTGAGAGACTTTATTTTGGGGAGCTACAAAATCACTGCACATGGTGACTGCAGCCATGAAATTTAAAGATGCTTGCTCCTTGGAAAAAAGATATGAACAACCTAGACAGCATATTAAAAAGCAGAGCCATTACTTTGCCAACAAAGTCCAGTCTAGTCAAAGCTATGGTTTTTCCAGTAGTCATGTATGGATGTGAGAGCTGGACTATAAAGAAAGCTGAGTGCTGAAGATTTTATGTTTTTGAACTGTGTTGTTGGAGAAGACTCTTGAGATTCCCTTGGACTGCAAGGATATCCAACTAGTCCATCCTAAAGGAAACCAGTCCTGAATATTCTTTGGAAGGACTAATGCTGAAGCTGAAACTCCAACACTTTGGCCACCTGATGTGAAGAACTGACTCATTGGAAAAGGCCCTGATGCTGGGAAAGATTGAGGACAGAAGGAGAAGGGGACGACAGAGGATGAGATGGTTGGATGGCATCACTGACTCAATGGACATGAGTTCAGTAACCTCCAGGAGTTGGTGACAGACAGGGAAGCCTGGCATGCTGCAGTCCATGGGGTCGCAAAGAGCCAGATATAGGACTGACCAACTGAACTGAACTGAAGAAAGGTGACACTGCCTTGGCCTATTCAAATTCCTTGTGCTTGTCATCATATCATTGGCATTTGAATAGACTTTTTAATCTTCAGTGAATTTAGTACTTCTTAAGGGCTACATCTTATAAATTCCTGTGGTCCTCAATTCCTAGCTTATTGCTATAAACACAAAGTACATCAATGACTGAATGAGTTAAAGAGTAAATGAATAAACTTTCAACATGTCATTTATAGAGTTGACAAAATGATCTAATTCATCTTCAGGTTAAGATCCAGGACATTATGACCCAATGAAAGAGGAATGAAAGGACCCTTGCTTGCACTTTTGTTGTTTAGTCGCTCGGTTGTGTCCAGCTTGTGGACTATAGCTCACTGGGCTCTTCTGTCTATGGGATTTCCCAGGCAAGAATACTGGAGTGGATTGCCATTTCCTTCTCCAGGGGATCTTCCCAGCCCAGGCATCAAACCAGCATCTCCTGCATTGGAAGGCAGATTCTTTATTGTCAGATATTCTTTTAGATGCTGGGAATACAGTGATGAAGCTAAGAATTTGTCTTAATGAAGCTTACATTCCGAGGAAAGAATTTCTCTGTAGTAAATGAATCATCCAGTGAAGAAGAAAGATTACAACCATGTCAGCATAGGCTTACTGGTAAACAGAACTTGTTTACTCGAGCTTTATAAAATCAACAATAAAATGGTTTCAGCCTCAGAAGTGAATAAAGCAAAATTTATCACCCCTTGAAAAGCAGAAATGAAAAGTTATCACCATTCTCTTTTACCTTCATCAATAAGGGAGACATTTTAAAAATAAACTAAAATAAAAATGTTTAATTTTCAGAAAGAAATAACTTAACTATGCTTTGCCTAAAGTTTTATTCTGTGCTTTAAGCCCATGTTTCTTTATGTGCTATCTGTTCTTAATTCCTTCTGTCTCTTTTAGCAGTCTTTACCAATGCATTAATTTCTTCACTAAAATTCTTATGAGGAGGAAAATATTGACAAGTTGCCCAATTTTTAAGAAGTACTATGTCTTATATAATCTGATGAATAAAATACCATTAATTTAAAGAAGTTTAACTGTCCTTATCTTCCTCTTCATGACTCTCTAGCCCTACCACTTCTACTACCTCCCCACCCCCTACCCCACCTTGGAATGAGCTGAAGGTTAGCTATGAATGAGATGAATGTTTCTTTGTTTCTAAAATTTAAATTTCTAAGTTGTTATCATTGAATCACTCTCCAGCAGCTACCTTTTATCACAAGCGATATGTCAAGATGGAGAGTAGAAATCTATCCTTCACTAACTTGAAAAATTATTTTTAAAGTAAAAAATTTGAACTTAAAATGTTACTGCTTATTATTCATTATAATAATCGCTAAATATTGATTTAGACTAGATATAGCTTCCTCCATATATAAAATATATGGGCTCAATTCATTTTGGAAATATTGCACTTCTATGATGTCAGGCCACATCAGGAATTTTGCAGCCTTTCTGTGGAAAATAATATACTAAAGATATATATATGTCAGTCATATTTTATTCATTTTTACCCTTTTCCATCTTAACGATTAAAACATGTTAAAGCAATTGTCTCTGAATTCCATTCAGACCGCCCACCCAAGACTGAATTAGTTTTCCCAGTACAGAATTGGTACCCAGACCACTAAGGTACCATCAAGGACGGATGGAACATGGAAACGTCTCACCAGAGCAGCAAGAACTCCATAGATTCAGAAAGGAAGAAAGGGATGAGGAGGTGAAGGGAAGGACCAGAAAGGAGTCTGGCGTCTGTGGTGGAGCTGACCACATATTCACAATCTCATTTCTCTTTCTGGGTTCAGAAGTATCCCACACTTGCCATCTCCCTTGCACTTGGAATTGAACAACAGACTACATTCTAAGGGGATGGAATGAGATGGGGAGGTGGCATTCTCCCTTCAGGCTTGACCCACAAAACTCCCCAAGTAAGACTGCACATTCCCCTCCTCTTTTCTGTCAAGCCTGCCAGCTGCAGAGGATTAGGGAAGCTCTCACCGGGGGAGTTAGGTGATGACGGAGTCGCTTGAGGGAGCAAGGGCAGCAGAGCATTCATACTGGATGTGTGATGTGAGTAAGAAATACATCTTCTCTGGGTTAACACACTGAGTACTCAGTTATCTCTTACAGTAATACAGTACTCTGACTAATACAGCACCTAAAGAAATGCATTGGTGACGGACTCCATGCCTTCCTCTAGTCCTGTGAAGTGGTGGGTCCTCATCAAGACTCTGTTAGGTCATCTCTAAGGAGAAAAGCAATACCTCTAGAAGGTTCTCCACATCCATGGTAAAGGGGTGCATCCTGTACATTTATACACTGTAAAACTTCAGAGGGAGGACTTCATTATTCAACACAGGAATGTCTTATTCTCTGATACTGTATTGATGGCAAATGATCTCTTTATTCCTTTGGGGGAAAGCGAGAATCCTGGGGCAGTAACGATAGATTTTGTTGACATATGAAGCAATTTTGGCAAGCCTAGCCAGCATTTTGGTTGTGATTTATATCTAGCCAGGGAGAAATGACATCTGGGCTGTCTGATTTATTCACTAGCAAAATGCTGGCTGAACCTAAAATAAGAAAATAGAGATTTATGTAACAGATTGCAGCGCCTTAATTTAAGAATGGCTAGGAAACCAGCAGACACTCCATGGCTCGGCTCTGCTTGGAATCACATGCTGCAAGTTAATATTACCTTTCTCAAAGCATGAAGTCACATGTTGAGAGTCAGGGCATTATTTCTTCACCTGAACATTTTCAAAATGAATATTTCATATCCAAATAAGTCCTGGCATTAAATGAACTTTCGACTGCCATGAAAAAGCAAAGAGTTCTTGTGGAATTTAGCAGACTGCTCTGGTCTATTGTGGGCTTCCCAAGTGGTTCTGGGGTAAGGAATCTGCCTGCCAATGAAGGACTCTGGTTCAGTCCCTGAGTTGGGAAGATCCCCTGGTGAAGGAAATGGCAACCCACTCCAGTATTCTCGCCTGAAAAATCCTAGGACAGAGGAGTCTGGCAGGCTACAGTCCATGGGGTCACAAAGAGTCAGACAGGACTGAGCAACTGAGCATGCACACATGGTCTATTGTGGCTCAGCTTGGAAACCCACAAGTGACTTTGCATTCATCTCCATGCCAGGAAAACTCAGGAAATACTGCGACTTGAGTGTAAGAATTCTGTCCCTTCTATTAAGAAGTCAATGTCATAATTGTTTTCTTTCAAAACCCAACAAAGTTTTCCTGGAACACACTCAATGCTGTAAAGTCCAAAATGCAATTTC
This sequence comes from Nanger dama, assembly GCA_917880005.1. NCBI lineage: Eukaryota > Metazoa > Chordata > Mammalia > Artiodactyla > Bovidae > Nanger > Nanger dama. The sequence goes on from CAKJTW010000024.1 coordinate 30,771,591, forward strand.
TCCCTGGTCTCAGTGCCCACACTAGATGCTGTTCTCCCAAAGCACCCATTTCTTCTCATCTTGGGGACACTGAGTCACATCACAGAGTCCTGCTTCCTGCTTTGCCGAGGCTGTGAGAGATCTCAGCACTGACATGCAGTCCCCTCTAGAGAGCCAGAGGACTCCTTGGCAGGACTGTGACGTGCTAACCTTATTCTAACTCCTCCCTGCATGTCTCCCCTTTCTCAGTCATGCATTAGTCAGTCAAGCAATACGCTTATCATGTTGGCTGGATGAAATTCCAAATGAGGCTGGGAGATTCACAGAGAGAGTGAAAAAAAATCGCAGAAGACAGAATGATGGAATGAGAACGAAAGCAGAAAGGGGTAGGAGAGAGGAAAAGAGGGAAGGATACAGTCCATATATCCATCAGTGGTCAGCAGATGCGAAAGTTGAGTCCCTCATCAAAGGGCCATTAGACAGGAGTATTTACCTTTTTTCCTTTAAAGAAAATTTTACTTTACCTACTTTCTTTAAAGGCTGTTGCTATTGCTCCCTTGTTCTTTCAGGTTCCCCTCACAGTGAAGAGACTGCACAGAAGAATCCCTCCTGCCGTATGGAATTTTGTCAGCTCATCATGCCTTCCTTAAAACCAAGGTTTGGGAAGAATCACTGGTGTCACAGTTGAGGATGAGGTTTTTATCCTCAGCAAGGCTGAGGATGCTAGATTATACAACTTCTTCCAGGAATATCTGTCCGTGTAACTACAGGAAAAATTTTTCGTCAGCCAAAGGAATGGATCTGTAGTGGATCTAAAATTTGGTCTGCAAAACTAGAGTGCAAGAAATATCACATTTATTTCTTGTCTTCCTTGGCTCCACGTTCACTTTTCTCTGAGATGGCGAGAAATCCAATCCCTGTCAGCACTGGGGCTTTAGTTACACCTCCCCAGTCATGCAAAATTCCCTGTCATCATCTGGATTTGACGGTGTTAGGAGAAGGCCCTGGTCTTCTGTCCCACGTGGTCATCACTGCTGTGCTCGCTTCCCAACCCCAAGATGTCCCCCAGAGGCGAGGAATTCCTCAGCTTCAAGCCAAGCCTAAGCTCCCAGGAGCTCGGGTGTTATATCTTCCCATCCCACCCCCACACCACAGAGAAATCTCCTTTTGGGGGCTCTGTGAGTAAGTGTGGGATAGAGAGAAGTGTCTAGCACATTCCCCAGTTTCCTTTCCTCCTTTGAGCCCTGTCAATTCTTCCTTTTGAACTCCAAGCAGTACAATTCATCTGCCCACTCCTCTTCCAGAAGCATCCAGTGTCACCAGCCCGAGTTTCACAACAGAGCCCTAAGCATCAAGAAGAAGAATTGCCTTCTCTGCCTCCTAACTCCTTCTTTCCACCCTGTATCACACATCTTTCCGAGGTAAGGGAACACAGAGACCTGGCCACAAGAGCAAACAAACAAACAAAAACAACCATCAACAACTCACTGAATGATCCCTCCACAAAGAACCAGATGTGGAATGAGAGGCATCTCTGAGGAGTGGAAGTAGCAGAAACCGTGGGGCAATGAGGGCTCTGGCTTCAACTCACATCCCTCCCTGAGGAAGGAGTGCCCACGCCAGTCACCCAGACACGAGAAGAGAGCCTCTGTGGGAAAGGGACACGATCTGGTCTAAAATTGGGGCTCACGTAGGAATCCACCCATGGGGAAGCTATGTGACATTGTGCAAATTAACCTCTACCTCACATCTTAGTGTTCTGTCCATAAAATGGGGTGATAACACCTTCTTGCAAAATACTCTTGAGGAGTGAATGAATCTCCTCTTTGTTGACTCTTCTCTCAAGTGTACCAAATTACTCTCTAGGATGGAGGCAGAAGGGCAGGAAATGACAAAAAAGCCAGAGGAACATCCTAAAAACCTGAGAAGACCCTCCTCTCCAGCCCAGTGTCTTATTAAGCTCTATATGTCAGATCAAGCAGGTGAAGAGGGAAATGCCTGGAATCAGAGGTCATCACTCCCACACCCTCTCCTTTCCCTGAGGCCCTGAAGAGGATCCTGGAAAATACACACCAGGATGGTTAAACCCCTAAATCTTGGAATCCGTGGGAACCGGGTTTGGATCCCAACTTAATCTCAACGGGTTCAGTGAGCCTACTGAAGTGTGAAACAGGGATAATCCTCTTTACAACAAGAATTACCATAAAAAGAAATGAGGTGACACAAAAAGTTTAGCCCAGTGTCCTACAGTCTAGCAGCACGCCTATTATCATGGTCATTAGCATCTTTGGCCCACTTGCTAAGAAACCTTTCCATGAATACATCAGTTATGGAGACTTTTCCTTGTGATTTTATTGGTTTTAGCCTCGAAGCGTTTTTAGCCTGTTCTTGATTATGTTCGATCATTTGTGAATCCCATTAATTCATTAATTTGGAAACCTGGTAATTATCAGTCTCTCCAAAGCGACTCCAATGTACCGAGGTTCACAAACAACAAAGAGCGGCTTCCATGGAGCCACAGTGAACATCCTGCACCGTGGCACAAAACCAAGTGTGCACAAGACACATGCTTGTAAACAGCCTCACCTTCACCCAGGATACCACTTTTATTATGATGATGACTGTCTTTTTTCCTCTTCAAGGCTGACAAGTTGCACCAGGTATTTCCTTCTTACTTAGATACCAAAATAAAGTCTCCTCCAAACTTCTGGCTGTTGAGTTCTGCTGCCAGGGTGTTAGAGCCAGCCCCTGAGTCATGCAGCCCAAAGCCAAGTCGAGGGGAGGTGGTTTTCATTTCAGGAACTCAGCTCCGCTTCCTGGAGACTAAACACAGCGGCATCAATAAATAGGGGAGACAGGAGGCAGTAATGAAAGAAGAATTTAAACTTCGGCTTCAATATTCACCAACAAGCATGCAGTAGTTTAATACGGCTGTACAATAAATGCATTTTTATGTGGTAGAAGGCAAAATCAAGATGGCCTGATTCTGCCATCACACAGCCAACAGGGATGGAAAGAGCATTTTCTTAAATGTGCAGCCTTTTTACTAAAATAGCCCAGATGGTCCTAATGGGTATTTGTAAGTACTCTTTTTTTCTTTCAATCGTTCTGCAAATATTTATAAACACCCCTTATGGACCAGAAGTTGAGGGTACACCAGGGGATGAGACATGGATGGTTTCCTAACTTCATAGAGTTTATACTCCACTGGAAAAGACAAATCATAAGCGAGGGTCTGTCCTTAAACCAAGAGATGATGAGCAAACTGACCCAGGATGAGTGTCTTAACCTTCTTATATCACCACGTCCTCTTCTGTGGGAAGGAGTTGCTGTTGCTGATGTTTGTGTGCTCAGTCATGTCCGACTCCGTGACATCGTGGACTGTAGCCCACCAGGCTCCTCTGTTTGTGGAGTGGGTTGCCATTTCCTACTCCAAGGGATCTTCCCAACCCAGGGATCGAACCCAGGTCTCCTGCATTGCAGGTAGATTCTTTACCGCTGAGCCACCTGGGAATTCCACAGTTCTATGTCTGCTTAAGGAGGGTGGGTATTGAAAGTCCCCATTTCCAACACTGGAGATCCAGTGTGGCATAAATGAATTGCCATATCAGAGCTGAGAGCAGGGCAGCCTCACCGAAGTGTGCGCTATTTGTACCCGCCACCTCAGAAGGGGAGCAGAGGGCAGGGGCCTTTTCCTTGTTCCATCGAGTTCTTTCTGCTTAGAATGTGCCTGAACAGAATAGGTGCTTACAAGTGTTAGTTACATGACTGAAATAAAATCAAAGGGCAGATTTTGATTTATGCTGTGAAAGAAGTGAATGGCATCCTCTAAAAGAAGAATGGAAATGTAGGAAGCTAGAATGATCTGGCCAGAAGGGTCTCTGTAAATAGCTAGGGAAAGAGCATTCCTGTGAGTGGGAACGGATGCAAATGCATGGAGGCAGGAAATGCTTGCTGCGCTCCAGAATCTTCTAACACTAGGCAAGCACAGAAGCACAGACATCTGTCTGGATGCTGATTTTCCGGCCTGAATCTTGTAACGCCTTGGGTGTTCATCTCCTGCCCTGGGTCTGTTCCCCCACATGACAATACACGACTTCTTTACATCTGAGTATCTCTCAACTTGAAGATTTCCTGAAAGGAGTGGTGTTGAATTCTAGAGGGAACTGGAAGTCTCTGCAGACTTGGGGGAATCTGGTTAGTGGCAATGTGGTCACCCACGAATTCTCCGACATCTCCCCTCTTCTTCTCTTCTAAGTTTCACTCCCCTTCCTGGGATGTTTCACATCTTGGAATTCCCAAGACTTTTCCTTAAGCTCTTTTTTTTTAAGATTTTTTTTTTTAATGTGGATTATTTTAAAAGTTTTCATTAAATTTGTTACAATATTGCTTCTGTTTTGTGTTTTGGTTTTTTGGCTGTGAGGCATGTGGGATCATAGCTCCCCAACCAGAAATAGAACCCGCAGCCTCTGCATTGGAAGGCAAAGCCTTCACCACTGGACCACTGGGAAAGTCCCTCCTTTAACTAGTGACTAAACAACAACAACGGAAGAGGTGGCACCTCATAAACTCACTTCCCAGGAAGAGATTTTCATCCTAGGTGTTTCTATCCCTAAAAGCTCAAAACTCTTCTAAAAGGAGTTGCCGATGTGTCTTCAGAAATGCTCATATTTGCTCAGAAGAAAAGTGATATTTTTTTCCTCGTAATAAATAAAGCAGACTTCCCCCTGTTTTATGATGAGACCTTGTACAGTCTAGCAGGATTGGCTTCTGACTAGAAAGACAGGCAGGAGGCCCTCCAACTGCTCCTGAGAGCTGATCGACTGGTCAGGCCACAGCTGTGCCCATCTGTACCATGAGACACATCACTGCCACCACCCATTTCCTTCAGCTCTCTCACCATCAGCTGTCTCAAATTTGTGATTTCCCAGGTGGCACTAGTGGTAAAGAACCTGCCTCCCAATGCAGGAGATATAAGAGATGTAGGTTTGATCCCTGCATTAGAAAGATCCCCTGGAGGAGGGCATGGCAGCCCACTCCAGCATTCTTGCCTGGAGAATCCCCTAGGACAGAGGACCCTGGCCAGCTACAGACCACAGGGTTACAAAGAGTCAGACATGACTGAAGCAATTTAGCATGCATGTAGCTCGAACAGCCATGCTGAGGAAAGAAAAGAGGAGTGATCGAAGAGATATACACTCTCTGGGAGCCAGAGTGAAAAAAAGGAGCAAGAACTTCTAAATAAGTCTCTGCTGGCTTCTCTGTCATGCTTGTATTGCACTCAGATTCTTTAATGTCTGAGCCTCCAGAGAAGCCCAATATTCACGATATGTTCATCAAATCAAGAAATGCAATTCCTTGAGGAAGATCAAAATGCTTATATGATACATCCTCCTACTGGACATCCACATCCCTTTGCCCCCAAGACTGTTGGGTGTACTTGAAAAAGTATCCAACTGGGAGCTGAGGCCCAGAGTTCAAGCTCTAGGGGTGAAAGTCCATTCCTCAAGAAGTCCCCTTGTCCTGAGCATCTTCATTATTGCCTCGTATAATGAAGGGAAATGCACTTGACGTCTGTTCTGGCTCTCCAACATTCCACGGATCTATGTAACAAGCATAAGCTTGTGGATGTTCATCTGGCACACCCAAAGAGGAATTTGCCTTGTTCAGGCACCATTTAGTGAAGTTTGCTGCTTATTATCTTTGCCAAATCCAATTGGACCTACATAGTTAGGATGTCATCTGTAGCAAGTTCAGATAGTGTTACTTTCTATTTAGATTAGATTAGATAGATGACTGACAGATTCTGAACTGATGTTATAAACATAAAATGTGTCATTTATTAATATTACACTTAAAAATCCTGAGTTATAACAACTAATATACAGCTTCAAGGTGGTTTGTTGTAATACCCCCAATCTTTCCTTCCTAAAGTATTGATAAAACCCTTTAGGCAGATGCATGGAAGGCAAGTGTTTCTATCATCACCCTGTCCTTGTTTTCTTTTTGTAAGCCTTGTTCAGAACAGATCCTTCTGTATTCTATACCAGCTTGTATGTGACCTTCTTTATAGACTGATTTGGAGAATTCTTAGTATCTTCTATGATTTCACAACATTCACACATTAAAGTTCAGAATCTGCATCAGTTGTCTTTATATAACTCTAGCTATTTCGATTCCTACTTGTGAATGCACAGACTCACGCAAATGTGAGAACTGTGGAAAGCATGGCTTGTCTCCAGGGCCCACTCTACAACTTGGGAGGGGCTGTCACTTGCCTGCTCCAGAATACCTTCTCTTCTTTGTCCCCCAGCCATGGAAGGACTTGGACAGACCACCCTGACTTTTGGAGAGAAAACAACATCTGAACGAGTGAGTGCTGCCTAAAGAATTCTTCCCCAGTAAGCAGAAGCCCCAAGGTACTTCCTGAATCCCACCAGCCAATGGCCCCCAAAAGATAGCAGCTGTGAGTAAAGCCATGAACTTTCTGGTCACGGGGTTTTCTTGTTTAATTGCTTAAACCTGACTTATTCCACAGGATACCATCTTGGTTGTCAGGAGTTTGTCTTCTTTGGTTCATGTCTTCAGAACTCATTGTTACTTGTATGTATCCAATGTATTGCCATTTATCGGGAATTACAGAAGAGGAAGCTCAGCTAAGTCGGCTTTCAAAAGTTGGCCCAGAATGATGCAAGTGGGTTGAAATGAGTAGTAGAAACAGATGATTTTAATTCGTTTCATCTGTTCACTACCTGTGGCGCAGATGTACCGTCTGTGAGTACCGCAGCCTGTGTTCTCTTTCTCTTTTACCACATCCCTTGACCCCTTCCGTGCACTAGAGATCCTTAAATTCCCTTTTCGGAAAGTTATATATCATCTCAGCATCCCTGAATTTCCATCTGTGCTTTGCATGTGATCAACAAAATATACAAATGATTGTGCAACTGTGAAAGGCTACTTCTTATTTCCGTTGAGAAACTGATCCATTCTCAGCATTTCCTCACAACTTGCAATTCCGTGTTCATTCCCTTCAAAATGTGTGACTGTAGTTCATTATTCTCACCATTTCTGGCACGTTCACTGTGAGCATTTGTTGTTTCAACCTTAGGAGCATCTGTTTGTGGGGCATGTAGACGCCCCCTAACTTTGCATGTGTGTGCCCAGTCACTCAGTCCTGTCTGATTCTTTGTGACCCCATAGACTGTAGCCCACCAGGCTCCTGTGTCCATGGGATTTCCCAGACAAGAATACTGGAGTGGGTTGCCATTTCCTCCTCCAGGAACTCCTGTCCTGGTGTTTGGCCAGGGCTCTGCCTGGCAGCTGTTTAGGAGGGGGAAGGCCTTGGCTCTCTTTCCCCTCTGCCACCGCAGTTCACTTGGAGCCAGATATGGACACCTGGGTGAGTTGTGGTTGGGGCAGAGCAGGGTGGGGTGGGTGCACATACAGGTGCATAGATACTGGAGTGGATTGCCGTTTCCTCCTCCAAGCATCTTTCCGTCTCCTCCCAGGGATTGAGCCCGCATCTCCTGCGTTGGCAAGAGGATTCTTTGCTACTGAGCTACCTGGGAAGCACCCCCCCAACCTTACCTGAGGGTTTATCACCTAAGAAAAAAAGCTTTGTGTCATACACTCGATAATCTCCAGGAAACATATGTGGTGGCCTCCATCTCCTACAGTAAGTCAGATTCTTGTCCTGGATTGCCCTACCTAAGATATACAAGCAAAAGGCCTATCAAAGCACTAACATCTTTCATGCTCAGCACAAGCTCCTGCATGGAAACTTTTGTGACTCCCACTTCATGGACCACCACCTTCCCCACCGTCCCGCAAACCGATGCCCTGTGTCCCACGGTTAGTGCTTAATCAGATCTAGTGTCAAATTGATGCCTGCTGCTCTGTGTGGGGGTGCTGTGGTCTCACCAATTACATGGGCATTTCCTCAAGCCTGTGTACCTTAGCTAGTTCTTGGAGTATTACCTGGTCTTCTGTCTCCTCCCCTTATAAAATACTAAAATGAACCCTTTATGTGATCCCCTACCACCCTCTTTTCCCCTCTAGAAGGACAGTTTTCACACTGAATGTAATTTTCTCCTGACATTCCTGGATGTGCCAGTGGAATGTGAACTCACTGAAGGCAAATCAATGTCTTATTCATTGTTACAGCTTTGATGTATGGTACAAAACAACTTTTCAATGATCATCTGATTTATAATGTAAGGATAAATAAACTTTATCAAGAATTTATTAATTGCTCATAATGCCTTAATGTTTTAACCGAGCACTTGTTAAATATTAGAGAATCAATAAATAGCACACTTGAACAGTTGAATGAATCTTATATTTTTGACTGGACAGTTATTTACCTAAATGAGTAAAACATTCAATAATGTGCAAGAAGAACTCAGTCATTGCTAAGATGCAAAATGTAGCACCCTATGCTAAGAAATGTGACCTGAAAATAGTTGCTAGTTTATACATCACAGGCTTAGAGAAGTGCAGAAATATTCAGTGATCCCTGCGTGTCTGATAGCTCCAAGAATGACATCAAAGTATCATTAAAAAAAAATTCTTGCTTAATGTGAAAACCTGACAGTCTACTCTGTCTCCTGCTGAGGGTCTGCCTCATGCCTGGTATCTGGGAGAAACACTTTCTGTATATCATCAAAGTCAGCAGGGAGATCGAGGTGGACTTTCACCTTGCCTGAGACCTCCAACATAATACCCCTGTACCTCTGCTCTCTAAGCTCTCTGCCAACGAGCTAACCTAAAAATCACATCAGCCAGTTCAACCCACTGTTATTTCAAAGTGCAACCCACATGTGAGAAAGGAGCCTGTGGCAAGCCTTTCAAGGTATTAAAACCGTGACTCACTGCCAGACAGGAAAAAAAAAAAAAGTGTTCTCTGCCCAGAAATTCAGTAACATATTATTGCTAAAATTAAGAATAAACTCTCAAAACAGGCCTGAGATGAATTTGTATAAATGATGGCATTACAACATAAATCCAAAAGAAAATGGCCAGATTTTCCAGTAAGTTCATGGAAGAACATTAGATAACATCAAATAACATCTCCAGCAAAACAGAGGAGATGGTCCCTGAAAAATGCTCTCTTTAACTGAATGAAGTCACAGAGTTATGAGCAGAGAAGGATGGTCTGGCTTTTTTGGCAAGGCTGTACTTAAACCAAGCTTGGAAGTAATTTCAAAAAGAATTATTGTTCCACATAAAGAAATGTGTCAGCCATATACTTTTCTACAGCAGTTTACTTTGCACACAAGTAAACTGTGCAAAGTAAACTTGTGTCCCTGGCCCACCACGAGGATTGAGACGGTTGCTAATAGTAACCGCAGCCCCTGGGTTGCACTTGGTACCCAGACACTCACTACATTTTACAGCAAGCCACCCCCTCTTTCTGGGAGCTTCCCATCAATGTGTCAGACACACATCAACATGATAAAATGAGGCAACAATTCAGGAAAAGAAATATCTATGTTGCTATTAGAAAACAGTGCTTCACTTTTTTCCCATCCAGGTAGTTGTTCAAGGTGGGTGAGAATAAGGAAGATTAATATGTGTCTCTGTAATGTCAAAATAGGTTGACAAAAAAGATTGTTTTTCAGTTGTTTGTATGTGTGGTGTAAACAGCTTCCCTCATACCTCAGTTGGTAAAGAATCTGCCTGCAATGCAGAAGACCTCAGTTTGATTGGGAGGGGGGTGTAAACAATTACTTGGCTCTTTGGAAGACAAATGAGTCCCTTTGGATATTACAGAGCCAGAGTAGGACTTGAAAGAATGAGTCCATAATCATTTAAAAGAATAAAAGGAGCAGGGAAACGTGGACAAGAATCATGGAGAGAAGCTTCAGTATGTGAAGGAAAAAACACTTTAACACACTCACCATCCAACAAAGAGCAATTTCTAAGAATGCCACCCAAAGAGCCAAGACACTTTAATGGCACACATTAGCTTCACAAGCCGGAACACATGATCAATAGCCCACTTCTAGAGCATCAGGAGCTAGTGTGAAGTGTTATGCCCACAGTCCAGCCAGGACAAGACTTTGGAGGCTTTAAGCACATAATCGATTAAAGCAAGGAATTCTAACATGAAGAGTAAATTCATATTAACCATATTCTTTATCCACTGCAGATAGATTCATGGAGAAAATTTTATTTTTTTAAATTGATCTTTATTTTATTTTATTGCTTTGCAATATTGTGTTAGTTCCTGCTGTATAGCAAAGTAAATCAGCTCTATGTTTAGAAATATCCCTTCTTTTTTTTTATATATCCTCTTTTTATATCCTTCTTCTTTTTGGATTTCCTTCCTGTTTAGGTCATTGCAGAACTTTAAGCAGAGTTTCCTGTGCCATACGGTAGGTTCTCATTAGTTATCTATTTTATACAGGTGTGCTCAGTCTCTCTGCTACTGCTGCTGCTGCTAAGTCGCTTCAGTCATGTCCGACTCTGTGTGACCCCAGAGACGGCAGCCCACCAGGCTCCCCCATCCCTGGGATTCTCCAGGCAGGAACACTGGAGTGGGTTGCCATTTCCTTCTCCAAGCATGAAAGTGAAAAGTGAAAGTGAAGTCTCTCAGTTGTGTCTAACTCTTAGCGACCCCGTGGACTGCAGCCCACCAGGCTCCTCCATCCATAGGATTTTCCAGGCAAGAGTACTGGAGTGGGGTTCCATCGCCTTCTCCGGCTCAGTCTCTCAGTCATGTCCAAATCTTTGCAACCTTATGAACTGTAGCCGCCAGGCTCCTTTCATGTCTCCTGCATTGGCAGGTGTATTCTTTAACCACTACTACAACTTGAGACCATGCCAAAGCCTTTGACTATGTGGATCACAATAAACTGTGGAAAATTCTGAAAGAGACGGGAATACCAGACCACCTAACCTGCCTCTTGAGAAATCTGTATTCTGGTCAGGAAGCAACAGTTAGGACTGGACATGTAACAACAGACTGGTTCCAAATAGGAAAAGGAGTGCATCAAGGCTGTATATTGTCAGCCTGCTTATTTAACTTCTGTGTAGAGTACATCATGAGAAATGCTGGACTGGAAGAAACACAAGCTGGAATCAAGATTGCTGGGAGAAATCTCAATAACCTCAGATATGCAAATGACACCACCCTTATGGCAGAAAGTGAAGAGGAGTTAAAGGGCCTCTTGATGCAAGTGAAAGAGGAAAGTGAAAAAGTTGGCTTAAAGCTCAACATTCAGAAAACAAAGATCATGGCATCCAGTCTCATCACTTCATGGGAAATAGATGGGGAAACAGTGGAAACAGTGTCAGACTTTATCTTTTCGGCTCCAAAATCACTGCAGATGGTGATTGCAGCCATGAAATTAAAAGACACTTACTCCTTGGAAGAAAAGTTATGACCAACCTCGATGGTATATTCAAAAGCAGAGACATTACTTTGCCAACTAAGGCCCATCTAGTCAAGGCTATGGTTTTTCCTGTGGTCATGTATGGACGTGAGAGTTGGACTGTGAAGAAGGCTGAGCGCCGAAGAACTGATGCTTTTGAACTGTGGTGTTGGAAAAGACTCTTGAGAGTCCCTTGGACTGCAAGGAGATCCAACCAGTCCATTCTGAAGGAGATCAACCCTGGGATTTCTTTGGAAGGAATGATGCTCAAGCTGAAACTCAAGTACTTTGGCCACCTCATGAGAAGAGTTGACTCATTGGAATAGACTCTGATGCTGGGAGGGATTGGGGGCAGGAGGAGAAGGGGACGACTGGGATGAGATGGCTGGATGGCATCACGGACTCGATGGACGTGAGTCTGAGTGAACTCCGAGAGATGGTAATGAACAGGGAGGCCTCGAGTGCTGCAATTCATGAGGTAGCAAAGAGTCGGACACGACTGAGCGACTGAACTGAACTGAATTGACCACTTGAGAAGCCCATTTTATACATAGGACTTCCCTGATAGCTCAGCTGATGAAGAATCTGCCTGCAATGCAGAAGACTCCAGTTCAATTCCTGGGTCAGGAAGATCCCCTGGAGAAGGGACAGGCTACCCACTCTCATATTCTTGGACTTCCCTGGTAGTTCAGTTGGTAAAGAATCAGCCTGCAAAGCAGGAGACCTGGTTTGACCTCTGGGTTGGGAAGATCCCCTGGAGGAGGGCATGGCAACCCACTCCAGCATTCTTGCCTGGAGACTCCCCATGGATAGAGGAGCCTGGCATGCTGTGGTCCATGGTTTTACAAACAGTGGGACACAACTGAGAGATTAAGCATAGCACAGCACAGTGTATATACGTCAATCCCAAAATCCCAATTCATTCTACCCTGCCCTTCGCCTTGCTATCCTCCTTGTTTTCTATGTTTGTGTCTCTCTTTCTGCTTTGCAAATAAGCTTATCTCTACCATTTTTCTAGATTCCATATATTATATTTTAAAATCTTTGTTGAAGTATAGCTGGTTTACAGTGTTGTATTAGTTTCAGGTACAGCCAAGTGAATCAGTTATACATGGACAGATATCCACTCTTTTTTATTTTTACATTCTTTTCCCATATAGGAAAAAGTTTCTGTATGCAGAACACAATGAGGTGGGTCTGGAGAAGTTTGGGGAAAGGTCTATAATATGACAAAGACCTGTCCTGGGCTCTGCTCTGTTCACCATTTCTTGACAAGTCATATGATAGTGTAGGTGACATTCCTATCACTCACTGAAAGAAAAAAACATAGAGACCCAGAATTATTTCAGGTGGCTGGGACAATGGCCTGACTCTCACAAGAATTCCTTCAGGTCTTCACCTAAGTCACACTTCTTCAGTAAGGTCTTACCCAAGCCTGAACCACATGAGGACTGCTGTGAGCTTCCGTAGCATCTTGCTCTATCCCTTTCTTTATTACAGGTTGTGAAGTCTGTTGATAAGCAAAGAACACTGTCATATCCCCCTGGTGCCCCCAGCACTTCCTGGCACATAGCAAGTGTTCAATGAATATGTGCTGGATTAATGAAAGAATGTACAAAGGTCATGCATCCAGGTTCAGAGCTATCTGAGTGCCGGATTAGGAGACGTAGCAGGGTGGTGGTGGAGATGGTGGGAACTCAAGAGCAGCAGGTGTGAGAGCAAGACATGGCAGTCTCCGCAGGCCAACAGTGAGGTGAGACTGCAGAAATCAAACAGGATACTGGCTACATATATATATTCCAAATTCCACCAAAAAAGAGGTGATGGTTCTCCTCTAAACTTCCCTGAAATATTTTATTCAATTTTGGGGGAAAATGACAAACTGAAATGAACCCAGAGGATAGCTTTCATGATAGTGGAACCTGAGGAGCCATGAAAGAGGCTTAAAAACCTCAGGATGATTAAACCCCAACATAAGACTCAGTGTGATCAGAAGGCAGCCTTCACATATTTAAAATGTTGGCCTGAAAAAGTAGAATGACACTATTTATTGCATGTAGGTCTGGAGGGCAGAGAAAGGACAAATGCATGTAAATTATAAAGAAGTATGTTTTGACTTGATAGAAGAAAAAAAACTTTAGTAATTATAGCTATTTTAAAAACCTAAATGTGGTTATTCAAGCTTTGAAAGTGATGTTATGGAAAAATACTAATGGCAAAGTCGGTTCTAAAATATGGGTAGTCTGATTTTTTTTTCAAAATAAAACTATATATATGCACACACACATACACACACACCTGGGCATATACATCAAAAGGTTAATAGTGGTTATCTCTGAATGTTAGTATTGAATATTATAGATATTTTTAATTTTTATTTTGTGCTTGTGCTTTTCACTGTTTTATAAAATTATTATGGTAAAAATGAGCTATTTTTCTAGTGACAGAGAAATACTATCCCACAAAAATGGTTGTCTTCACATACAGATAATTTGTTCTACCTGGAAGTGTTTGAGCAGAACCTATAAATGTTGTAACTCTCTGTGGTGTGGAAGGAGAGCACCTCTGATAAAAAAAAATAGAAAATATCTATTGTCTCTATCAGCTTCTAGAGTGCCTTTGCATTCTAAAAGTCAATCATACAAAATGTTTATGAATAATTCTTATAATTATTAATATATACTATATAGTTATTAGTAATAGATATTAATTATTTTTTTTAATCACAAACTCTCAATTTGTCAGAGAACTCAAAAGTCATCTTTTCTAGCCCATCCAGGTAGGATTAAAAAACTTTTAGGCAAAAAATACAGGTAAGTGATGGCCAGGAACTCACATCTTTTCCTGTTGTCCATTTCAGCATGGTCTACTCTAGAAGGTGTGAGACATTTCTGTCTTGACAACATTCAGTCCAAAGGCATGCGAAGCCACCTAATCTATTCATTTCTCAAGCATGAGACTAAGGCTTGCACTCAAGCCTGCAGTATTATAAACTTTCTGTGATCTTTCACAATGAAAATAGAGAAGAGTTACTTATCTTATTCATACATTATCTTCTTCTTGTCTTGAAATTTTCATCCTATATTTCTTCAAAGCACATATATTTTTCCTTAATCATGTCATGTGTACTGTTATTTCCTCTGCTCAGGATGTCTGAACATTTTTATATAGAGTCATCTTAAGTACAAACCTAAATAGAATTCGAAACAAGACACCTAACACTAAGGAAAGGCATAGGTAAAGTTTTGAGGGCTAGGATATATTTATCTGATTGCAAGAAGAGGTCCAAATTTTCCCTAGCATCTTTTGTTCGTTTCTTATAGGGACCTGATATCTTTTCAACCCTTTCTCTCTCTGGGCCTCAGAATCAAAATCACTCTTAGGAAAGAGATCTGAATTTTTTTCAAATCAAAGATAACAGTTGCTGCTAAGTCACTTCAGTCGTGTCCAACTCTGTGCAACCCCATAGATGGCCACCCACCAGGCTCCCCTATCCCTGGGATTCTCCAGGCAAGAACACTGGAGTGGGTTGCCATTTCCTTCTCCAATGCATGAAAGTGAAAAGTGAAAGGGAAGCCCCTCAGTCATGTCTGACTCTTAGCAACCCCATGGACTGCAGCCTACCAGGCTCCTCTGTCCGTGGGATTTTCCAGGCAAGAGTGCTGGAGTGGGGTGCCACTGCCTTCCCGAAGATAACAGTAGGCATCCACTAATTTTGTCATTGTCTCTTTGAGGCCCTCACTATGCATGGAAGAAACAAAATGATATAAGACTGTTCATATTCCTAGGAGCAGACAACTTACTTGAGGAAAACTCATGAATCAGGAGATCACAAGGTAATATGTTATTAACAATCCAGCTTCACAAATTGTTAAATGCAGATTTGTTGCTGTTCAGTTGCTAAGTCATGTCTGTTTGTGACCCCATGGACTGCAGCAAGCTAGGCTTCCCTGTCCTTCACCATACTCTGTCTCGATTTGTCATAACTTTCCTTCCAAGGAGCATATTGATGAAAGTGAAAAAGGAGAGTGAAAAAGCTGGCTTAAAACTCAACATTCAGAAAACTAAGATCATGGCATCTGATTCCATCACTTCATGGCAAATAGATGGAGAAAAATGGAAACAGTGAGAGACTTTATGTTTGGGGGCTCCCAAATCACTGTAGATGGTGACTGAAGCCATGAAAATAAAAGATGCTTGCTTCTTGGAAGGAAAGCTATGACAAACCTATACAGCATATTAAAAAGCAGAGACATTACTTTGCTGACAAAGGTCCACAAAGTCAAAGTTGTGGTTTTTCTAGTAGTCATGTATGGATGTGAGAGTTGGACCATAAAGAAGGCTGAGCACCAAAGAACTGATGCTTTTGAACTGAGGTGTTAGAGAAGACTCTCGAGAGTCCCTTGAAAATCGATTATCAAACCAGTCAATCCTAAAGGAAATCAGTCCTGAATATTCATTGGAAGGACTGATGCTGAAGCTGAAGCTCCAATACTTTGGCCACCTGATGTGAAGAATTGACTCACTGGAAAAGACTGATGCTGGGAAAGACTGAAGGCAGGTCGAGAAGGGGACAACAGAGGATGAGTTGGTTGGATGGCATCACCGACTTGATGGACATGAATTTGAACAAGCTCTTTCAGTTGGTGATGGACAGGGAAGCCTGGTGTGCTACAGTCCTAGGGGCTGCAAAGAGCTGGGCATGACTAAGCACCTGAACTTCCTTCCTTCCTTCCTTCCTTCCTTCCTTCCTTCCTTCCTTCCTTCCTTCCTTTCTTCCTTCCTTCCAAGGAGCAAGCATCTTTTAATTTCATGACTGCATTCACTGTCCACAATGATTTTGGAGCCCCTTAAAATAAAATCTGTCTGGTAAATACTCTTTTAAGTTCAGAAAATAAAAAAATAATTATCTCTGAACTGACAAATTTACATTTCCACCAAATGAATGAGGGAATCATTGCTGTGTTCCAACAGGTTTTGTCAGAAGGTTGGTAGAGATGGAAGCTTTAGGAACTTCAGAATACTGTACAACAAACAAGCAAATCCCAGGGCATAAACCATCCCTGCCTGCTACTCGAAGTGCTATCAAAGTGTGGTCTGTGGACCAGCATCCTCTGCACCACTTGAAGCTTGTTAAAGATGCAGAATCGAGAGCTCCATCCAGAACTACTGAATCAAAACTGTGTATTTTAACAAGATCCTTGGCTGATCTGTGTGAACATTAACATGTGAGAGGGCTTCCCTGGTGGCTCAGATAATAAAGAAACTGCCTGCAATGCAGGAGACCCAGGTTCAATCCCTGGGTTGGGAAGATCCCCTGGAGAAGGGAACGGCAACCCACTCCAGTATTCCTGCCTGGAAAATTGCATGGACAGAGGAGCCAGGTGGGCTACAATCTGTGGGGTTGCGAAGAGTCAGACATGACTTAATGACTAACACACACACACACACATTTGAGAAGCTGATCTAAACAATGGAGAGTCTGCCAACTTTCTTCACATTTGAGTCCTCAGTATATCAAAGCTACTTAATTTTTTTAACAGACTGTTAATCTGTAGCCTGCAATTGTCACAGTTGTGAATTTAATTCATTACTAATCTTTAATCTATTTCTCATTTCTTTCCCCTCAACATCTCCTATTCATCAAAGGAGGTAATGGCTTGAGATTTTCAGCTTCAACCCAATAATCAAGGAACTACCCTTCCTCTTACACTAGGGGGTGCATGAGGACTAAGATTCAGAATCTTCTCGGCCATCTTCTCCACAGTGATTTGTGTCAGCTACTGCCCCCTTTCTTCAGGACTGGTTTTCCAGTGTCATGACTTGGAAGAAGGAAAAGAATTCCCGGAAACCTGCTTCTCTGGTGGCTCTGACGGGTAAAGCGTCTGCCTGCAGTGCGGGAGACCCGGGTTCGATTCCTGGGTCGGGAGGATCCCCTGGAGAAGGAAATGGCAATCCACTCCAGCACTCTTGCCTGGAAAATCCCATGGACGGAGGAGCCTGGAAGGCTGTAATCCATGGGGTCTCTGAGGGTCGGACACAACTGAGCGACTTCACTTCACTTCACTTCCCCTAGCTCACAAACCAGGCATGTCTTCCACTGGGTTGCTCTGTCCTCCACCACGGGACAGGCACCCCATGACCTGCCCACAGGGTGCAGCACTTCTGGGGCATCCTGCCCGGAACTGGAGACCCACAGAAGAAAAGAGAAGCACTGCTTTAAACCCAGGACCAGTCAGAAGACTATAGCACATACTACTACCTTCTTGACTGAGTTTCTTGTTATATATGGTTATGCACTATGGCCACCTCATGCGAAGAGTTGACTCACTGGAAAAGACTTTGATGCTGGGAGGGATTGGGAGCAGGAGAAGAAGGAGACAACAGAGGATGAGATGGCTGGATGGCATCACTGACTCGATGGACATGAGTCTGAGTGAACTCCGGGAGTTGGTGATGGACAGGGAGGCCTGGTGTGCTGTGATTCATGGGGTCGCAAAGAGTCGGACACGACTGAGCAACTGAAGTGAACTGAACTGATGTAGTCTTGAGGGTTTCTGACACACATCTTCCTCTCCTCAGAGTCCCAGGTTTCAAATGTTTCAAAAGATCACGGTCTTTTAAAAATTCCTGCTCTACTCTGTTCTTTTATTTAGCTACGTTACAGACTTCCGGAGAGAAAGCATCTAAGTGGTGTGAGGATGAGAATCCCAGGGACAACTCTGGGTTCCGCACTAAGCTACTGTACTCACTCAACCTTTGACCTGAAACCTAATTAGAAAATTTAATGTTTCATTCTTTTCAGAGGCCTTCCCTTTTCTCCAGTGGAACCCATTACTCTCTGGCTGAGCTCACTTATTGAGGCCACAATGTTTATCTCCATGCCCTCAGCACATTGACAGCCAGAGACTCACAGATGCATTTTGGAAATGATTGTAA
Organism: Nanger dama; assembly: GCA_917880005.1. Lineage (NCBI taxonomy): Eukaryota > Metazoa > Chordata > Mammalia > Artiodactyla > Bovidae > Nanger > Nanger dama. The sequence continues at coordinate 30,789,884 of CAKJTW010000024.1, forward strand.
ATAATCAGTGTGATGTGGGTTTTCCCGGCTTCCCTTGTGGGCCCAGATGGAAAAGAATCTACCTGCACTGTAGGAAAACCAGGTTCGATCCCTGGGTTGGGAAGATCCCCTGGAGAAGGGAATGGCTACCCACTCCAGTATTCATGCCTGGAGAATTCCATAGAGAGAGGCTACAGTCCATGGGGCTGCAAACAATTGAACACAACTAAGTGACTCGCACTTTCACTTTTCATGGATTTTCCACCTCCTCAAGGTTTTCAGCCTAGTGGGATCCTTTAAACAATTATTTATCTGTATTTACTCCTAAGAGAGTTCTATATCAAACATAAAAAAATGTGATGATTTGTGTCCATGTACAACCCCACACGTCAACAATTAAGAGCCCACTCCAAAGTAAAATTAAAATGGCTTCAAAGAATGACAGGAAAACATCTTTTTGGCAGGGAACAACAGGAAGCCAGAAGGAACAGAAGAGAAATCCAGTAGAGAGTGTAAAGTGATGAGAGACCTTTTCCATATGTGTGGCCATTAAAAAAATTATTCCCATCCCTTATGTTGCACGTGCGGGAGACAACTCTATCTCACAATAAAAATGGGCTTTTTCTTTCTTTCTTTCTTTCTTTCTTTCTTTTTTTGCCAATTCCTGCAAATATTACCAAGCAGCATTTCTTATAGAAGAAAAAGAATATGATGACACAAGAAACATAAAAAGAAAAAAAAGACCCAAGGCTAAACAGTGCACTCAATAGACACACAGTAAATGCAGATGGATCACCAACAGTAGACTGGGGGCACACCTGTCACACAGAGTAGGCTTCTTTTACATACATTTAGAAATTTAAAACTAGCTTCCTCATCATCAATTTCTTGTGCAATATTGTATGAGCCACATTCATGGCACAGCCCCTTGGGTCCTGAAACACTCTGTCTTCAGCTTTGCTCTGTGTGGAGAGAGCATTTCCACTCAGTTGATGGATCTGTGAACAAATGAACAGGGCATCTTTAGCAGCTCCTTGGTTACATTTTCTTTAGAGAGTTAAGCAGCATGAGTCTTTCCTCCCATCACATGGGCTTTCATTTCGTGATGTATTTTATTGACATCAAACAGAAAAAGAAGTTAGATGATGTATATACTGTGTGTTTTTCCCCAAATCTCTTCTCCCATTTACCCCTAGGAGAACACTGAAATTGCCCAGTTAACTTCCCTGAGGCCAGAGACCCCTCAAGGCTTCCTCTGCTGGAGGAGAATCTGGCTCCCTGGGTGACCCCGGGACACAAGCAACAATTCCATCTAGCTCATGCATTTCCTCAGGAGTTTAGATCTATTTTTAAATTAGGTAATTCTTTTATTACCATAGATACAAATATTAGCAGGGACCAGATACTATGCCAGGCACACGAAAGCCAAGTGCCTATAGGTGCTGTGCCTCATTTATAGTTAATTTTTTTCATCACGATAATTGCTGTTTCCATAACATAAATCAACACATAGAAACCATTGGATTTGCCAAGAACAAAAACAACAACACAAGCATCTAGTATCCAGTCTAGATGCATTTGTACGGCCATAGGGAGAGTGAAACCCATTCTAAGTCTAGCGAGCAATCCCAGTGGAAATAGTAAAGAAACCAGAGGAGTGGGTTCAGAGAGGTGTGAAAAAATGATGAGATTCAAGCCAAGCCATACCTTGCAGTGGCAGAGGAAATCATTTGGGATGGGAAGGCAGAGGGTCCATGGAGAGCTAGATAAAGGTCTGTTGTCATGGTAACATAGGCAAATGGGAATTGCACCATGACTTCGAGTAGGTCAAATTCTTAGCATCAAGACCTAATACAAAAGGGTAAGATCATGGGGTTAGAATGTAGGGTGAATTAGGGTTACAGAGGTCTGTGGTGAAACTTGTCACTGTCTTTAAAATCTTTTGGTAACATATATCAGAAAGCAGTAGGGTTAGACTGATCAATCAACAGGAATTTATTATAAAGATGCAATGTCATCTTTGGGACCCAATAGAAGGACATGTCAGAAGGCTTCTTTTGACTCTGCTTTACTTTGTATATTTGCATTTTCTTCCCCTCTCCCAAGACTGACTTGTTTCTAGTTTCCCCGCAGATGACCACCGTTGCTCCAAAATATGTGTCTGAGCCAGACTTACATGCTAACTAGGCTTTCTTTAATTCCAAATTGCTTAAAGTAAGAATATGATTGTCCACCTTGAAACTCTGATGCAATCTCTGATGGAAGTTGAGGGCTCCTGGTGAACAGTTACTTGAGGGTCTCTTTTGTGGAGAGGGGGTGTTTCTTAGGGAAACATAGTGTCACAGGCCTGGGAGGGAACTCCAAAGGTGTTTACAGTGATCAGCCAGAATTCCGCTGGTGTATTTTAATCCTGCACTGATATCAGCTTGGGCTTCCCAGATAGCTCAGCAGGTAAAGAGCTTGCCCGAAAGGCAGGAGACATGGGAGACAGGGGTTCAACCCCTGGGTTGGGAAGATCCCCTGGAGGAGGAAATGGCAGCCCACTCCAGTATTCTTGTCTGGATAATCCCATGGACAGAGGAGCCTGGCGGGCTACAGTCCAAAGGGTTACAAAGAGACATAACTGAGCAACTGAGCACGGTATCAGCTTGATGTTAATAAGCATGGGGGAAAGGGATAAATAGAAGAAGTTTCTGTCTTATTCCTAGGGACAGGGCCAATTTAGGACATATATTTGTGTCAGCCATGGGGTTGGTCTGGCAAAGTTCAATGGCAAGAGTTGTTTATACAAGATGGCCTGAGGCAGTGGGCACTGGTCTAAGGTCAAAAGCATTTGGAGATCCACAGAGACTTCTGAGTTATCCTTCTTTTAAAGAAGGATAACTCAGAACATCACTGTGTGCTGGCTTTCTCCTCCAAGGTGGAGATGGATGTGGAGTTCTTAAAGAGCTGAGACCTGATATTTTCCAAAATATGGGAGGGAGCATTCATCTTCAGAAAATTCCCAGTGTTATTCATCAATTCCCCCAGGATTTATGAAGGCCCTGCTTTGTGCCCAGTGCTGGTCACTGTTGCATTGCAGGGCCCCGGGGCTCTTGAGACAGAAAGGCTGTCGCTCAGCTGTGCTAGGGAAACTGGGCCCAGCTGCTGGAGAAAGCCCCAGCTGGGGTCTGCAGGGAGCCTGAGGCCAGGAAGCTTCCTCTCGGCCTCCCCTCCAAACCCAGAGTAGCGCATTCCCTCTCCACCCTCCTCTGCTGCCTGCCAGAATTTCCAGATTTGTTCTGTTTTGCAGTTTGCATCAAGCCACACTCAATCCCAACCCTAGCAGAAGGCATAAATTAACATTTTATTATGTGTACTTGTTAGGGTCTCTCTTAAAGCAGACATGCAAATGTGAGGCTCCCATAGTCAATGAGGGTATACCCGGATGAACTGAAAATAAACCAGGTGGCTCTGGCCAAACCCTTGGAAAGCAGGACCTTGCTGAGCTATCCTGGGACAGATACTCACCTCAGTTCCCGCCCCCGGTTGTTTACCCTGGCCCCTGGCCATTTCCTGCTCTGTTTGGCACCCCAGCCCTCCCTGTCCAGCTGCCATAGGCTCCTATGACTCCTGGTCGACTTTCATTTACAAGGAACCAATTTCACAAGCAGCTGTAGGTGAGCCTTTTACGGGCCTCTGGTGAGTGAGTGGGAGGCCTGGGGGCCTTCTCCATCAAGCAGCTGGACAAATACATCTGCCTTGGCCTTCCTCGGGGACCGGGCTATTTTGAGGCTCCCTCTGATTGGCTCTTGCTGTTACTGTGCCTTTAATTCCAGCTTATAGCTCTTAAAACCTTATATAACAGGAACCTCAAGTTGGATGGAGTTTGATTGGATTTGGCTTGGCTCAAGTGGAGGAATTAGTAAAACCAAAAGTAAGAACCACTTGATATGCCACTTGGAGCTCTACCAGGTGAAAATATTAATTGTTCTAAAGTGTTTCTTAGAATGCTGCTTTGGTCATATATTTTTGTGTATGGATTGGGGAAAGTCAAACAGGGGAAAGAGGGAAAGAAACTTTTCCCTACTGCTGTTTTAATTTTCCAGGATCTCTTGTATCCCTTTTATTTTGTGTTATTATAAATAACTGCCTTCATATAAGCACATGTGGGACAACCCCATCCAAACAATTAAACAATCAGAGAAGGCAGTAAAAGAAAGAAAGATGACAGAGCCTTCCAGAGTCCATCCTGGGGCATCTGATTAGGACCAAAATCTTGGGTCTAACCTTGTAGGTGGAAGAGCTTGATTCCAGCGGCCTTGTGTCAGCCTATGTGTGCCCAGTGAGCATTCACAGGGTAGAATATTTGAGCCTCTTTACCTTACAGACTGGGCTTCGCAGGTGGAACAGTGGTAAACAATCCACTTGCCAATGCAGGAGACACAGGAGATGTGGGTTCAATCCCTGGGTGGGGGAAGAGCCTCCGGAGGAGGAAATGGCAACCTGCTCCAGTATTCTTGCCTGGAAAATTCCATGGGCAGAGGAGTCTGGTAGGCTACAGTCCATGGGGTTGCAAAGAGTAGAACACAACTGAGCGCGCGCACACACACTTTACAGTTAACACAGGAAGTCACCTTTCAGAGGGTCCTGTGTAATGAGCTTGTCTAGGGATGCCTCCTGGATCGTGGCTCCAGCCACCCAACTGCTTCCAGGCGAAGGCGGCCTGACCACCACCCCCCGCCCACCCCTGTGGTTCTTATGAAGGTTCCATGTGGATTTCTGAGCACTCATGGATGCTCTGGTGCCAACGGCTGCGGCTCTGAGGGACCTGACCCGCCTGCCACACTGCTACCTTGGTTTTATTCCTCTTTCCCCGCAGATGCTTCTCTAGTCCCTCCTCCCTCCTCCCACCTCTATTCCAGCTTTTCCGCTTCTCAGCTCTTCTTAGCATCTCATTTCACCTTTCTGCTCGGCAGAGAGCTGTGTGGGGTTCTTACCTTCCCCCAGTGGCATTTAAAGTGTTTCTTGGTGCAAAACATCCTATTCATTGCCATAGAAACAGGAAGCTCAGTGTGGAAGGAAAGAGGGGGAGAAGAAAAGAAGTCTGGGAGTCTGAAGCTTTGCAATTCTGTTATTTTGCCCAAATCCATAAATGGCAACACACTGGGAGATAAGCAAAATCCCGCTCCTGGCTGGATCTCCAGGAGTAAGGGCCACCCTTTCCAAGGGCACAGGTTTTAAATCCTGGTTTAAACCAGGAAAGAGCAGACTTGTATGGAAAGTATTGCTGCTTTTCCCACAGAGGGGAGTTCCCAGTTGAGTCTGGGGAAGTCAGACAAACCTGCCTTCTCTTATCAGTTCTGCATCTAAGCTGAAGGACTCGGGAGGCTTTCTCAACCCCCTCTCAGTGCCCTCAGCTGAACAATAAACATGTGAACTTCCTGTGACCGCTTGGTTGGGGTCACAGGAGAGCTCAAGAAGTGACAGCTTCAAGGCCTCCCTGAATGGACTCCCACGTTCTTGCCACACCATTGGACACACTGAGTCTGGGCCACCTGATCTCAGCTGTAAATCCCTCTCTGATATCAAAAAGAGGATTTCACATCATTCCTCAGATCAAGCCAGTCTGCTATGGTTTTCCTTGAAATGCAGTAGAATGTGTTTAATTTTTACATCTTCATGCAAAAACCTAGAGAGAAGTCCTCTTCAAACCACTGATTTTGAAGATGGACCTTCAACCTACCCTCAATGGAGCCCCTTTGGTCTGTGTCACCCAACCAGGCACCTCGGGTCCATTATTCCTAAACTGAGAATGGGCCAGCTCATTGTGTGGATTAGAGCTTCAGACTAAACATGAAGTTTGAGGTTTCAAACTCCACTGAGGCAGTGAGTTTCTCAGAGGCATTCATTAGTTATTTGGCATTCATTAATCACAGGGCCAAGCTAATAGCCAGAGTTCTGTACATCTCCCCTTGTGATACAGATTTTGTAAGAGCACAGAAGTCATATCACAAACCCTCCAATCAGTTCTGGCTCCAAATCCCCAACCATCTCTTTTTCAAACAATAAATGATTTCTTTATTTTTGTCTACGTTGGGTCTTCATTGCTGTGTGTGAACTTTCTCTAGTTGTGGCGAGTGAGAGCTACTCTAGTTGCGGCGCACAGGCTTCTCAGTGTGGTTACTTGTTACAGAGAATGGACTCTAGTCATACAGGCTTCAGAAGTTTCCCCAAGACATGTGGAATCTTCCTGGACCAGGGATCAAACCTGTCCCTAGCATGGGCAGGCACATTCTTAGCCACTGGACCATCAGGGAAGTCTCCAACCACCTCTTTTAACTGACACACCAAGCCAATATTCCTCCCGCCCCAAATCACCCAAGCAACTAGAGAGCCCACCCATATAACCCAGAGCCCACCAACAGCATTCAGATCAGCCAGTCTTAAGCCACTCCCCCTGCCCACCTTTCCTTTCCCATGGAAAACACAATAAATATTTTCCCCTGGATCTTGTATCTAACCCATGAGAAAACCTGGTGCTTCCCCCTGTGGCCCTATAGGACGTGGCATACCCTCTCTGGGAAACTGTAAGCCCCTTCCTGTAAGTAACTGTAAGTAATAAAAATTTTCTTTCAATAGTACTAGCCTCTCTGCATGATCACTCATTCACCTTTATAAATTAAAATCCAGGCACAAATCAACCTTGCCCACATCTATCCTATTAGCTGCAAGGCTCTCCTGGTAAACAGATGTACCTGGCTCATCATGCACACGTCACAATTAGGGAAGGACGGTCCCAGGGGCATGCTTTGTTGGTGCTAGTTCAGCAGCATCGTCATCTATAAATAGTGTGACCATATGTCCCACTATGTCCTGTAGAGTCCAAGCTTACCCCTGTCGACCTGTGTAATTATTAATAGTGCTCTCGTTCACTCTCAAAGCAGTCAGTTTGGAATATAAATCATGTGGCTACCGTAATATAAAGGACCAACAATTAAGCACCCATTAAACAGGTAAATGACTTTGTTACAGAGGAGTAATTGCAATCACTTACTTTTACATTTTCACTTGACAAAAGGGTGTAAATGAATGTCACAGACTTTCTAAATATATGTGTTATTCTGCACATAATATGCAAGAAGTTAAAAAAGAAAAACCAGCTGCATGAAGTATGTATACAAAGCAGAGCAATGAATTATGATTGCTCTGAGGATATTTTGTGAGGATTGAGGGAGATGGTAGTGTTGGCCACCAGGACTGAGTAGCTGGATAAGGATAAGGGTAAGAGCCACTATGGGCCACGTCGTTGCTTGAACATCTCCATGTGTTTTATTTTTATTTATTTTTTATTTTAAAAATATTTATTTATTTATTTTGCTGTGTCGGGTCTCAGTTGCCATGTATGGGCTTCTCTAGTTGCAACTCATGGGCTTAGTTGCCCCATGGCATGTGGGAACTTAGTTCCCCAACCAAGGACAGAACCCATGTCCACAGCTTTGGAAAGCACATGGGAAATCCCTCCATGTGCTTTATTTGATATTGGAGATGAGATGTAACCACTCAGTCATTTCACAAACATATTTTGTTTATCTACTATTAGAATCAGCTTCCATTCTTTTCCTCAAGGAGCTTATTCTATAAAGGGAGAAGTTAACACACTGGGGTTGTTCCAAAGGTACAAGCACAGATTATTTAGGCCCATCTAGAAGCATATATTCTAGTCCTCAGGGTATAAAGAACTTTACAACTAAAATCTGGAGAGAGTTGTGGAAAGATAGGAGAATGAATTTTAAGACCTGTTAGTATATGACCCACTGAGAGTAGAGCCCATTTTTTAAGATCCCAGAAGTGAAAGAACAGAGTCTGAGGGCATTGGAGCACCAGGTTAGGGGACAGCCTGACATCAAGCATTTGAACAGACAGGATCTAATGATGCCTAGCGGCTCAGATGGTAAAGAATCTGCCTGCAGTGCAGGAGACCCAAGTTCGATCCCCAGCCTAGGAAGATCTCAGGGATCCCAGAAGGGAATGGCTACCAACTTCAGTATTCTTGCCTGGAGAATTCCATACAGAGGAGCATGGTGGGCTAGTCCATGGGGCTGCAAAGAGCTGGACATGACTGAGCTACTAACACACACAGGCAAGGATGCCTAAAATGCTACTGAAGTTCTGGCCTCGAGTCTTAGCATTTCTTGACAAATAGAAATGAGGCATGCTCAGGACTGCCTTTAAGAAAAAATTACTAGAGCCAAAATATGGGAGAATTGATGTTTAATGCTCCTAATTTTCAACCCATCTCTAAAGAACCTATATTATTCCTTAGGTGCCAAGACTGGTGCTGATATTTGCCCTTAAGGTCACTGGACTCAGTTCTGCAGAGGAGAAGGATCAACTGTGTCACAAGAACAGCTTTCCTCATCATGCTCCCAGGGATGTCTGTCAGAGGTTGTTTGTAATCAAGCCCTAAAAATCTATGCCACGCAGCTGCACTGTCTGTGATGCCATGTACGTCAATGAGAAAAATTCATGATTTAGGAATGCATCTGAACTGTGTTTTGCTTCTCCATGCCCTAGTCAGATGTAGGCTTGTTTTGGTCCTCTAAAGAATTATAAGTAAAGAACCGACTCTAAAGATTTGCTGAAGCAAACTCAGGGCTGAAGGAGCCATCCTTCTTAGTTGACCTGACTTACACAATGTTTGGGGCATATGGTTCTGCTCTCCCCAGGCAAAGCAAATTCCTATAAAAAGAATTATGTGATATTGGTCCTCGCTTTAACTCATGGAATGTTAGACACAAAAGGGACGTTAGAAATTTCTTACCTGTGCTTTCTCTTTAGATGAGGACTGACGGACATTGTAGAGCTATTTAATGGAAGTCCTCAATTGGGATATTTGTTTTTTAAATTTCAGAAGCAAAGGTAATTAGATCCAACAGCTTTGTTACATTGCTAAAGTTATAGGCTGTAGTCTCCGTTGTATGATTAATATGCTTAACCTAGGCAGAAAAATAAAATGGGCTGTGTTCTGCACCCCAAAGTGGCGTGCTTCATAGCACAGCCCCCAGGACCCTCAGGGCCCATCATGGGGCACTCCTGATTAGTGCTCCCTACTTGGGATCAGTGTCTTCATCCCCTTCAGTTCAGCTCAATCACTCAGTCCAACACTTTGTGACCCCATGGACTGCAGCACGCCAGGCTTCTCTGTCCATCACCAACTCCTGAATCTTGCTCAGACTCACGTCCATCAAGTCAGTGATGCCATCTAACCATCTCATCCTCTGTTATCCCCTTCTCCTCCTGCCTTCAGTCTTTTCCAGAATCAGTGTCTTTGCCAGTGAGTCAGTTCTTTGCATCAGGTGGCCAAAGTATCAGAGTTTCAGCATCAGTCCTTCCAATGAATATTCAGGACTAATTTCCTTTAGGATTGACTGGTTTGATCTCCTTATAGTCCAAGGGACTCTCAAGGGTCTTCTCCAACACCACAGTGCAAAAGCATCAATTCTTCTGTGCTCAGCTTTCTTTAGAGTCCAACTCTCACATCCGTACATGACTACTGGAAAAACCACAGCTTTGACTGGACAGACCTTTGACTCTGCTTTTTAATATGCTGTCTAGGTTTGTCATAGCTTTTCTTCCAAGGAGCAAGCATCTTTTAATTTCATGGCAGCAATCACCATCTTCAGTGATTTTGGAGCCAAAAAAGTGAAATAAAATCTCTCACTGTTTCCACTGTTTTTTCATTTGTTTCCATTGTTCCACTATTTCCATTGTTTCTTCCATCTTTCTTCCACTGTTTCTTCATTCTCTTACCCTTCATCAAATTTCCCTATTACAGACCTTGTTATCAGAGCTCTGATGGGTGAGAACTGCTCTGATTTTTAAATTAAAATTTTAATTTAAAATTAAATTAAAATTTTAAATTTTAACTTAAAACCATTTTTTAAGTTTTTATTGAATTTGTTGCAGCTTCCCAGGTGGCACTAGTGTTAAAGAACCCTCCTGCCAATGCAGGAGACATAAGAGAAGCAGGTTCAATCCTTGGGTTGGGAAGATCCCCTGGAGGAGGGCATGGCAACCCACTCCAGTATTCTTGCCTGGAGAACTCCAGGGACAAGGGTTCCTGGCAGGCTACAGTCCATAAGGTCACAAAGAGTCAGACATGACTGAAGCAAATTATAACATTGCTTCTGTTTTATGCTTTTTGTTTTTTGGCCCTAAGGCATGTGGGATCTTAACTCCCCAATCAGATATCAAACCCACAGCCTCTTCATTGGAAGGTGAAGTTTTAACCACTGACTCACCAAGAAAGTCCTGAAAACATCTTAATAAAAGTGAATCTGTAAAATATTTTCCTACAAAATAACACCAAAAAATAGAGACCAACGTTTTGAGTATGAAGAACCAGGCATTATGCGAACCATTTTAAACACATGGTCTCATTTAAGCATGACAACAATTCTACAAGATTAACCTCATGTTATTCCCATTTCTCAGGTGAGGAATATGAGATATGTAGTGTTAAACATCATACTATTAATAAGTGGCAGTACTGGAATTTCAGTCCGGACTGTTTGAATTCAAAGCCTATGGACTTCACCACATGGCCTGAAATGACGCAGCTACGTCAAGGCTGTATATTGTCACCCTGCTTATTTAACTTATATGCAAAGTACATCGTGAGAAATGCTGGACTGGAAGAAACACAAGCTGGAATCAAGATTGCCGGGAGAAATCTCAATAACCTCAGATATGCAGATGACACCACCCTTATGGCAGAAAGTGAAGAGGAAATAAAAGAGCCTTGCCAGGGGCCAGTGTGAGGAACTCCGCCCATGGCAAAGGTCACGAGGAAGGAGGCTTCCAGCGTACGCAAAGGCGTGATCAAGCCTCAGGAAACCCCCTGTTCCCGAGCATCTACCCCCAAAACCATAGTACTTTACAGGGGCTCTCCCCCATAACCATTTCTCTCGGAGAAGGAGTAGACTTACAGCTCCAAGTCAATAAAAATTCCTGGATGTGACAAGAGTGTTTCAACTTACGAACTCTGAAGGTTATCTAGCCTGCCTGTATAGGTTCATCCAGCTGCATGTGATGGTTTACAACCCCCAACTGTGAGAGGCGCGAGATGTTTTGGACTTACTAAAGGCAAATTCTTTCAGGAAGTTATAAATTATTAGTATAGTGGGTTGGTTAGGAATTATACAGGTGAAGGGTTTTTCATTTGTTATGTCAATAATTGCTGCTAATTCCCTGCCCTGGGTGGGACAAGGGTGTCTCAGGTCAAACCTCTCTGCCAACAGACTAGCTTGTGTGACAGTCTCTCAACCATAAACAGCACAGAGAGTTTGGAGGATTTTGAAAGTCTTAATTAGCATAGGGTTTTTCTCATTGTTGGGTCAGGCCTCATTGCCTCACTGCCTGTTGAGTCTCATTGCCGCCAGGCCTCCATATCCTTAGGCACCTGGGAATATATTAATCAATGTATTTGGAATATAGAAAAGGAAATATAGTATTTTTGATGTTAGCAGTATTAGACTTTTTGAGTTAATGAATTTTCTGTTTTGTTATAGATCACTGTACTTTGTTATAAATCACTGTGTCCTTGCTACGTAAAAATGTAACTTTATCACTATCTTAAGACTAAATAGATCTTAAGGGGAACACTGGTGAAAGGATTTTCATTTGTTGGGCTGATGTTTTGCTGCTAAATCTCCATATTCCCTGCCTTTATAATAAATATAACTAGCATATAGGAGAAATAAGTATTAAAATTTAAGATTGATCATGTTAACCTTGGGTTAAATAAATTCCTTTCTTGATTGTAACTCACTACACCCTCACACTATAGGAATGCAACTTTATTTGGAAGGTGGTGCCTGGTTTAAGAAAAAACACCCTTGGAAAAAATAAATTTTTTAGTTATCAGAAAGAAAGGGTTGTAAATGTCAGCAGGCAGAAATGGCCGGAAGATGATGTAAAAACCCCTAAGACCTTTTTTTTTTATGTAAAGCACCTGATTTTGATAAAGGTCAGGACTGCTGACCCCCACGTGACTCTGTATTCATCCCTATATGTAACAAAAGGTATATAAGAAAATTGGAAAAATAAAGAAATGGGATCAGTTTCTGGAAAGACTGATTCCTTCATGTCATTTTTTCTTGCTCCCTGTTTTTCTGGCTGAATTTCCATCTGGAATATGGATGCTGTTCCACATAAACCAAGTTATTCAGCCTCTTTTTCTTCACTAATTTTCCTACTACACTATCCGTTTCTAATCTCTCTGTATATCTGTAATTAAATAAGTTTTTTCCAGGACACCTACTCCGTCCCCACCTTCATATTACCCTGGATCTACCGGGGCTGGACCCCAGCAAAGCCTCTTGATGAAAGTGAAAGTGGAGAGTGAAAAAGTTGGCCTAAAGCTCAACATTCAGAAAACGAAGATTATGGCATCCAGTCCCATCACTTCATGGCAAATAGGTGGGGAAACAGTGGAAACAGTGGCTGACTTTATTTTGGGGGCTCCAAAATCATTGCAGATGGTGATTGCAGCCATGAAATTAAAAGACGCTTACTCCTTGGAAGGAAAGTTATGACCAACCTAGATAGTAGATTTAAAAGCAGAGACATTTTGCCAACCAAGGCCCGTCTAGTCAAGGCTATGGTTTTTTCCTGTGGTCATGTATGGATGTGAGAGTTGGACTGTGAAGAAGGCTGAGTGCCGAAGAATTGATGCTTTTGAACTGTAGTGCTGGAGAAGACTCTTGAGAGCCTCTTGGACTGCAAGGAGATCCAACCAGTCCATTCTAAAAGAGATCAGCCCTGGGATTTCTTTGGAAGGAATGATGCTAAAGCTGAAACTCTAGTACTTTGGCCACCTCATGCGAAGAGTTGACTCATTGGAAAAGACTGATGCTGGAGGGATTGGGGGCAGGAAGAGAAGGGGAAGACAGAGGATGAGATGGCTGGATGGATGTCATCACTGACTTGATGGACGTGAGTCCGAGTGAACTCCAGGAGTTGGTGATGGACAGGGAGGCCTGGTGTGCTGTGATACATGGGGTCGCAAAGAGTCGGACATGACTGAGCGACTGAACTGAACTGAACTCCGTAAATTGTGACTGCTGTAAAGACAACAACAAAGACAATGATAAATGAATGTCTGTTATTACTCATCTCCCCAGGACATAAGATGCAGTCTTTCTGATCCAATCCCCTTTCAATAGCCTTCATGTTGAGAGTTTAATTAAACTGCTTCATAGTATTGCTGCTTTGGCATCATTTCATTTGGTCAAGTGGCCTGCAGGGGTCTTGAACTGACAATAGCCCCTCCCCCTGTTATGCCCTAAGATAATAGCCCTCAGGGTCACACATAAATGAAACTTCCTGACATGACTTCCCCAGCCATCCTTGTGATAAACCATCTCCTGCATCTCCAGGGCCTTCTTCTTAGCTAAGAGCCCCAAGAAGCTAACAAAACCCTTTTGTTTTTAGATTGAATTGACCAATCTGGCCTTAGCCTGGGAGCCTCAAAACACTTAGGCCCTAATAAAGGTATATGCCCCAGGTCCTGCCCACACCTGGCCTTGACATCTCTCTGTGGCCCCTTGGAGACATGCCACATACCTCCTCCAGGATCTGTAAATAATGAACTTCTCTATTTCAATTCCCTTGTGGTCTTTTATGACCCCCATGGCTCAGACACCATCCAACACTTTAGGGTTGTTCTTAACAAATGTCCATTTAACAGTCACAGCTCCTCATATTACAGCCTATCCACAGCTTCCTCATATCTCCATTCATATGATTAGCTCCTTAATTTCAGTAAACATAGAAAATAACAACCGGTAAAGACCCTCTCTGATGATGAAGCTGTCTCTACTTTTCCAAGATGAGAGCTTGCAATTTCTGCTTCACTTTTCCATGCTCTGTTTTTTTTTTGTTTTTTTCAATTGGAGTATAGTTGCTTTACACTGTTGTGCTAGTTTCTGCTGTACAACAACGTGAATCAGCTATAAGTCTCCATATATTGCCTTCTCTCTTGATTCTGTCTCCCTACCCGCTGTGCTCTGTTTTCAATCATAGCATCTTCATCATTGTCATTACGGTTCTGCTCCCTCCCCCAAAGCTCTGTCCTAACGCCACAAGCTCCTGGACACGTTCTCCGTTACAAAAAGTGGCGGCTGGAGAGAGAAGGGCCATGAACTCATCCTAAACCAGTGCAGAAAGCCCGTCACCCTTCAAGATCCCCTTTCCTTACTCCAAACTCTGTCTCTGCTCTTCTGCTTCCTCATCTGCAGCGTGAGAAGGTGTGTGTGTGTGTTGGGAGAGGGGAGAAACAAATACAGCACAAATCCTGAAATACACCATACATTTTACTTTCTGTGAAGAGAATAATCACCCCTGGGCCCAGAAGATCACTGTTGGCCTCTCCAGCTCAGAGGAGAAGGATCAGTGATGCCATCCTCTGCTAGACAGCTGCAGCCACCCTGGCACCACCATACAGGGCAACACTGCCTGGCGGTTGTGGGGGAAGGGGGGGCGTTCTGTCTCTAACCCTCTCTGGAGCTTCCGCAGCTGCCTACAAGTCCTTTAATCCAATTAGAGCTATGGTGTCCTGTTTCTGGTATCATCATGCTCCTATTGCCAGACACAAGATATTCATCCATTATGGCAAATTCATGTCTCTCAAGAGAGTCCTTTCTGAGGTAGCTTAACTCCCTTGCCTACCCAGACTGTCCAGGGACTTCCTAGGTAAAACTCCATTCTCCAAACCTTGCCCAAGGAAAGGAGAAAGTTAGGAGCGATTTTGTGTCCTTGATACTGTCCTGAGTATGAAGGAAAACCCATTTCACGGCAGGTAATAGGAAGGCATGACACACAAAGATAAGCTCTCTCTGTCCGCAGTATCCCATCAAGGACCTGCTTACCGTAGGATTCTAACAAGCCACCTCCAAACTCTACTCCAGTGGAAGACTGATCTACATGGGACCTAGGATCAGACAACATTTAGAGGTTTCATGTACAATTTTTGTCAAAATAACAATTGCGTGTTTTTTTTTTTTTTAATGTAGACAGAATAGTCATTTGCCTTCCCGCTCAAGATGTTCACATTCTAGTCCCTGAAACCTGTGAATATGTGTCCTTACCTGGAGTGGAGAACTTCGCAGTTGTGATTAAGGTATGGATCTTGAGGTGGAGAGAGCTATCCTGAATTATGCAAGCGTGTTTGATTTATTCACATAGGTCCTTAAACTCAGAGAACCTTCCCCAGTCACGAGCAGAGAGAGGGTAACAGAGATGACACATTGCTGGCTTTTAAGACAGAGAAAGCAGCTACAAGCCAAGGAATTTGGGCCTCTCCACAAGCTGGAAAAGGCAAGGCAATGGCTTCTCCCCTAAAGCCTCCAGAAGAAACATGGCTCTGCAGACACGTGAGTTTCACCCCAGGGAAATGTGTGTTGGACTCCTGACCTTTACAACTTTAAGAAAGTTAATTGGTGCTGTCTCAGAACACAAGCCTGGGTGCTCAGTTGTGTCAGACTCCTTGCAATGTCATGGACTGTAGGTTCCTCCAGGTTCCTCTATTCATAGAATATTCCAAGCAAGAATACTGAAATAGGTTGCCGTTTCCCACCCCAAGGAATCTTCCTGATCCAGGGAATGAACCCGCTTGTCCTGTGTCTCCTGCATTGGTGGGTGGATTCTTTCAGTTCAGGTCACTTCAGTTGCTCAGTTGTGTCTGACTCTTTTGACCCCAGCATGCAAGGCCTCCCTGTCCATCACCAACTCCTGGAGTTTACCCAAGTTTATGTCCATTGAGTAGTCAGTGATGCCATCCAAATATCTCATCCTCTGTCGTCCCCTTCTCCTCCTGCCCCCAATCCCTCCCAGCATCAGAGTCTTTCAAATGAGTGAGCTCTTGGCATGAGGTGGCCAAAGTATTGGAGTTTCAGCGTCAACATCAGTCCTTCCAATGAACACTCAGGACTGATCTCCTTTAGGATGGACTGGTTGGCTCTCCTTGCAGTCCAAGGGACTCTCAAGAGTCTTCTCCAACACCACAGTTTAAAAGCATCAGTTCTTCAGAACTCAGCTTTCTTTAGAGTCCAACTCTCACACCCATATATGAACACTGGAAAAACCATAGCCTTGACTAGATGGACCTTTGTTGGCAAAGTAATGTCTCTGCTTTTGAATATGCTGTCTAGGTTGGTCATAACTTTCCTTCAAAGGAGTAAGCGTCTTTTAATTTCATGGCTGCAATCACCATCTGCAGTGATTTTAGAGCCCAAAAAGTAGTCTGCCACTATTTCCACTGTTTCCCCATCTATTTGCCATGAAGTGATGGGACTGGATGCCATGATGTTAGTTTTCTGAATGTTGAGCTTTAAGCCAACTTTTTTCACTCTCCTCTTTCACTTTCATCAAGAGGCCCTTTAGTTCTTCTTCACCTTCTGCCATAAGGGTGGTGTCACCTGCATATCTCTACTTAAGGAGCCTGCTTAAAACCATAGATGGTGGTAATTTGTTATGGCAGTCACAGAAAATAAACAGGGGCCAAAAAAAAAGAACCACGTGGCTCAAAGTCCTTGTCTTCTCAGTTTTGTTGGACTAAATAGTAGCAAATGACTCAACTGACAGTTACCTATCAATAAGCAACTCTTAAAGCAGCTATAAAAAATTAACATCATTGTCAAAGTCTTCTCCAAATTGGACAAGAGAAATTTTGAGAAAGAAAGAGAAATTGTAAAGGATCCAGGCTAGGTAGGGATATATATTGCTACCAATGAAGTAAGACATAGACTGATCTATAATAACCCTTGAGATCATTTTCAGTGCAAACTGTTAGTCTTTAATGTAAATGTAAAGAAGTAATACCTTCTTTGATTACAAAGTAAATTGCAGAGTTAACGTTTTGTTTCCTAAAGTCTGAAAGACATAAGAGGATACTGAGAATGTGTGAGATCGTCTAGCATCAGAGCATCTTCAATTATCTCAGCTAACTATAGGGTCTAAAGAACTTGCCTGTAGACCGTTAAGCATCCTATATCATGGCATTTGGCAACTGTGAAAAGTCTAATCACCAAACCCCTCGAGTAGAGAAACCGTGACTTAGTGCCTTTCCAATACGCAATGAAGCTTTGCCAGATTTGGCCAAGAGCATTTTAGCAAGTGACATGGTAACTGATGCTTTCCATCAGTGTTTTATTGCATATCCCCTCTCAAATACTGAAAAAGTGATTTTTTTTCCTCTCCCCATCTACTCTTGAATATAATTTTGAAAAGCAATTTTATGTTTCCTCTTTCTATTGGGTTGGCAAAAAAGTTTGTTTGGGTTTTCTCATAACATCTTATAGAAAAACCTTAATTAAGTTTTTGGCCAACTCAGTATGTATGTGTTAGTTGCTCAGTCATGTCTGGCTCTTTGCGACCCCATGGACTGTAGCCCACCAGACTCCTCTATCTTTGGGGTTTTCCAAGCAAGAATACTGGAGTGGGTTGCCATTTCCTTCTCCAGGGGCCCTTCCCCCAACCCAGGGATCAAACTCAGGTCTCCTGCATTGTGGGCAGATTCTTTACCATCTGAGCCACCAGGCCAACTCAGTATTTACATTTATTTATGAAATTGTAAAAATTACATTAATAAAAACTTATCATTTAGTGAGCAACTACTATGTGTCAAGCATCTGACATTCAGTATCCTATTTAATTCCTTAAAGGGATTATTACTTTTCTTCATTGGGTGATAAATGTAAGGAAGTTCAGATAAGTTGCCCAGACTTACAGAGGTGAGAGATGGTGAAAACCAGAACACTTTTCCTACTCCTTAATCAGGGACTTCACTGATTTCATTCATTATTACTCATGTTTCTTGAGTGTGAAATACATTACAAGACAACGTTAAGAGTTAAATAAAATGGATTTGTAACTGGCGGGTCCAGTTTTAGATCATCAGTAGATTTCCCCATCCCAAGTATGGGTCTCCCCAGAACACACACAGAGAGGGCCACTGGCTTCCCTCTCTGGGATGAGCAAAGAGGAAACTGATAAAACTCTTCCTTGATTTTAGTGTGGCTTCCATCAGCCAGTAATTAATTCCTTTTGTAATGAGGCCTCCTGAGAACCTTGAAAGAGTAGGAACTCATGACCTGAACTTAACATGTCACAACTGAGAGTTACAGTTAACTCACCATTTCTATTAGGTAAGAAAATAATGTTTTTGCTAAGCCAGCACCTCCATTCTTTTTTCTCTATTGTTTTAATTTTATTGATGCTTCCACAAAACCTTTTCTTCAAAGCAATATTTAGTGTTCTGGTGCCATGCAAAATCTACTTGCTCAGTCAAGGTAATGTATTGGTTGCCCAGTCATGTCCGCCAAGAGTTAGAAATGACTGAGTACTTAGTGTTTTTAACCCCAGTCATGGGGTAGCATGGATGGTAGCTGGCCAGGCTCCTGTGTCCATGAAATTCTCCAGGCAAGAATGCAGGAGTGGGATGCCATTCCCTTCTCCAGGGAATCTTCCCTACCCAAGGATCAAACCCAGGTTTCCTGCATTGCAGGCAGATTCTTTACCATCTGAACCACCAGGAAGCCCCAAGGTGACGAGACCTCAAATATTCCTTCATCTACAGCTTACAACTCAACCTCCACTTTTTACATCAAAATGGTCACTTCATGGATATTTTCTACAGCTTTAACTGCTGGAGAAAAATTCCTAAACTATTTCTCCTTTCTCTGTTTCCTTTAGGTGCTTTATTTCTGCTCCTTTTTGTGATTTCAGAGGCCAGACTTAATTCTCCCAATTAGCCGTGTTGTTGCCATGATGATATGATATCCTTGTAAATCACATTACAATGCCTGGTGCCCCTTTCAGGTGGGTAAAGTATATTAAGCAAAGAATTAGCAATAACAGTATGACCTCATTGGCTGCTACAGAAATGACCAAGCATAAAATGTAGTGAATTAATTACCTTCAGTTTCCATTCACCAAAGAGCCAACTTTGTCTCATTTGTCTGATGATGAACACCTATAACATTTTACCACTTACCTGGAATATCCCCTTGGAGGAGGATATGGCAACCCACTCCAGTATTCTTGCCTGGAGAATTCCACAGGCAGAGAAGCCTGGTGGACTACAAGCCATGGGGCCACCAAGAGTCCGACAGAGCTGAGCACTGAGTGCTTTCATCACTTATACAGGTAGATAATCAATATAATATAATTGTTCTTCATATGTTGTGTCAGTAGGTAAAAGACAAAGGAAAGGTGACTTTAGGAAGATCATATTTATAGGCTTAGAATAATCACAGAGACTGAGGGCAATGTATTTGTAGATAGGTCAAAATATAAGAGTAATGGCTTATAAGAAAGTAGGTCACTTCTTGCTGAGGTTATCCTAATGCTAGGAATAAAAGAGAAAGCAATCCATCTGGGATCTGGCCTTTTGGTTTTCTGATTTTGAGTTCAGGTCTAAAAGTCAGAAAACCTGCATTCTGCTTCTGTATTTGGTACTCCCAGAGTTCCTTGGGGATACGAGTAATGAAACAGGCAGGGGTCTAAGCAAGAAGAAATAGACTTTCTTCTAAAATATCAAACAATGTCGGGACAATGTGCAGACTCACACAGAGTGAAATTCAAGAAAAATGATGCCAGCACACAAAAATAAAAAAGTTTAATGACAGCTCAACATGAGAAAAAAATCTAGTTACCTATAATTTGCCTTAATAATTACTGAAGTGAAATGTAGGAATAAACAAGAATGATGAAAAATAAATTTTGAATTTGCAGGTGCTGGTCTAGGTGCAATCAGACCTGAAACACATCCAGATTCAATATCAAGTGTCTAGATGCCAAATATTTCCCCAAGGAAGCTGAGGAAAGATTAGTGTATTAAAATAAGAGCAGAATAGACATTGTCTTTATTGCAAAGATAACTGTTACCTGCACTAATCACATATATAGTCTTATTTGTGATATTGTTTTCCCCAAATCTCAGTGTTTCTAATGCACATCTCAAGGCAATGATTTTTTTACATCATTTTTAATGTTTACCAAGCACATTACAAATTTCCTTGAGTGAATTATTGCATAAGAATAGAAAGGCAAGATGCTAGGATTTTTTTTTCAAGTAGCAGACCAAAAGACAAGAAAGATATGTTGAGTGATATTTTCAAACCCCTGTGTTAGATCTTTACTTCTGGATATGGTGAAATAGCTTTCACCAAACCAGTTGTTCTCGTAAGAACAAATGAAAAAATCAGCTGAAATGTAAAGAAAAACCCAACAGTCCTCTGGTTGAAAGCATTGGAAAGTGTCTGAGGCAACCAGGATTTGAGGGGCCAAGACCCAGGAAAGAAGAGAAAAGGTGACCACAGAGCTCTGAGCTGATATTCTGCAAGCAAAAAGCACAAAATTTCCACTCGGGGTAATAGCCAGTCTGGGGCCTGAAATCAGAGGCTAAGAATACACCTGCTGCTGCTGCTCCTAAGTCGTTTCAGTCGTGTCCGACTCTGTGTGACCCCATAGCCGGCAGCCCACCAGGCTCCCAGCCCCCCGTCCCTGGGATTATCCAGGCAGGAACACTGGAGTGGGTTGCCATTTCCTTCTCCAAAGTGAAAAGTCAAAGTGAAGTCATTGAGTCGTGTTCAACTCTCAGCGACCCCATGGACTGCAGCCTACCAGGCTCCTCCGTCCATGGGATTTTCCAGGCAAGAGTACTGGAGTGGGGTGCCTTACACCTAGTTTGTGAAAATATTGCAAGGCTGCAGGCTGGAAAGGGGAAAAAAAGATTGGGAAAGAGGAGAGGTTGGTTTGCCAAAGCATTGAAGACTTGAGGGAGCAGAATTCTGGAGAAAAGAGAAGCATAGGGCAGTAAATGCAATACCTCATTTTCTCCTAGAAATACGTGCCAAATTCTTAAGCTGCACATAAGACAAGAAGCTAAGCAGGAAGTCACAGAAAAATGGGAGCAGAGTTTTGAGCTGTAAGACCTCGCGGCCTTTTCTCGGGAACCGTCGCCCCAAAGACCACAGTGACTCGAATTCGATGCAATCAGCAAGAGGATTTATTAGGCCGGCGCGCCGGGGTTCGATCTCCTTAGGAGGAGCGAACCTCGAACGCCAGTCGTGAGGGACTTTTATACAAAAAAATCACAGGTAGGTGGGGATGAGGTCAGGGTATGGGATACAATGAAGTAGGGGCCATAGGTGAGGTGGAGACATTTGATTGGTGGGAAAAGTTTGCAGGTAATTAAGTTGAAACGGTTGGCTGATCACCCTGCGGCATTTGGTCAATTTTTACCCAGAAAAGTCCGACAGAGAGATACATTCTTGGGAGGGGGTTTCCTTGTCCAGGTCATAAGTTATCTGTTAAGAATCGGTCAGGAGGCTCTGAGTCACCAGATAAGGAGTAAGCTATTTTCCTTGAGGCACAGCCTGCCTTCTGGGCTTAAATTTTAACCTAAGTCCTTCAGAGCCTCACACAGTTTGAAAGACAAAAATTGGAATTCAGAACCTGACTTGGAAGAGAGGCCCCAGCCAACTCTCCAGGCTCCTGGGAACTATATCAGTGATGAGGAACAAATCAGAAATAGATGTGGCTTTTGAAACTTCAATCCGGCCTCCAGTCAGTTTAGTTACTAATTGAATCAAAGTGATCTGCCTCCTTTCTGACCACATACCAAAGGATAGGGTAACCTTCTCAAAGGAAGAGGCTGCCTCCACAATTTTCCACATATCCATCAGTCAACCAAAAATTATGGTCATAATAAAGGAAAGAACCAAGATAAAAAAATAGGTAATATAATCAGACCCACAAATATTTTAATTATCAAAGTTATTATACTTGAATTTTTAAAGATGTAATTAAATGTGACAAAATTAAGAAAGAAAAAGTCAAATATAATTATCAACAAAAATAATTCAAAGATGGAAAATTTTTTTATATCTCTGGCTCTCTATTGGCATTTTAGAAAGAATCGAGTAAAAATTATAGAGCACAAAAAATATAATATTTTAAATTAAATAGTAGATAAATGGCTGGATTTAACAGCAGTTGGGATTCAGCAGCTAGTGGATTAGTGATGGAAAACAGGCCAGCAGGAAATCCACCTAGGCTAACAGGAGCAAATAGGATGGAAAATGTTAAAAGGAAAATGTGATGGTTAATTTTATGGTAGGCTAAGATATTTAGCTAAGCAGTACCTTGCATGTTTTTGTGAGGGTGTATGTGTATGTGATTAATATCTAAATCAGAGGACTTTGAGTAAAACAATTTGCCCTCTATAACATGGGAGGGCATCACTCAATCAGTTGAAGGCCTCAGTAGAACAGAGACTGACCTTCCCCTAAGCAAGAATGCATTCTGCCTGTGGATGGTCCTTGGACATGAACCGTATCATCAGTGCTCTTTTCTGGGAGTCTTGAGCCTGTAGGCTTACCCTGCAGCTTTTGGACTTGCCAGGCTCCATAATCACATGAACCAATTCTCTGTATCTCACCGTACACATACATATTCCATTGGTTCTGTCGCTCTGTAGAATGTGGACTAATACAGACCATGAGACATGTGGGCACAGGAAAAATGCTTAATATATAGCTTAATGAAATGTGGGAGACAAGGAGAGAGTGATAATGAGAAAGAAACAATATTTGAAGATATACTGGCTTCGTGGGCTTCCCTGGTGGCTCATTGGTAAAGAATCCACCTGTCAATGCGGGAGACACAGGAGGTGAGCATTGACACAATTGAGCATACACGCACAGGTCAGGACACATTCCAATATAAAGTAATTTTTTTAAGGAAATTTATTTCTCAGTTCTGGAGGCAAGTAGTTTAAGACTGGTGCTGTGCTGTGCTTAGTTGCTCAGTCGTGTCCGACTCTTTGCGACCCCATGGATTGTAGCCAGCTAGGCTCCTCTGTCCATAGGATTCTCCAGGCGAGAATCCTGGAGTGGGTTGCCAGGCTTTCCTCCAGGGGATCTTCCCAACACAGGGATTGAACCCAGGTCTCCCACATTGCAGGCGGCTTCTTTACTGTCTGACTGTCAGCATACTCTGGTGGGAGGCCTCTGCCAGGTTGCATCCTGTCAGTTTCGCATTGTCTCCTCAGGTGGAAGAGAGCCGCAAGAAGCAAGCTCTCTCATGACCTTTACACAGGCATTAGTCCCACCCATGAAAATTCTACCCTGCTGACTTCATCTGATTAAAATTACCTTCTGAAGACCTCACCTTCTAAT
This sequence comes from Nanger dama, assembly GCA_917880005.1. NCBI lineage: Eukaryota > Metazoa > Chordata > Mammalia > Artiodactyla > Bovidae > Nanger > Nanger dama. Next base: position 30,813,088 of record CAKJTW010000024.1, read on the forward strand.
CCCATCACATTTCAGCTTACAAATTTTCAACAAATATTCAGTCTATACCAAGGGTAATGGAGACGTTTTCAAACTAGATAGTGGTGATAGCTGTACAACATCATGAATGCAATTAATATCACTGAATTGTATAAACTGTACACTTAAAAATGGTTAAGATGGGGAATTCTCTGGCAGTTCAGTGGTTAGGATTCTGCACTTTCACTGCTGAGGGCGTGAGTTCTATCCCCCTCGTCAGGGAATTAAGATCCCACTGTGGCAAGGCCAAAAATATGGCTTAAGTGGCAAATATATCTCCATGGGACTTCCCAGGCAAGAATACTGACTGAAGTGGGTTGCTATTTCCTTCTCGAGAGGATCTTGCTGACCCAAGGATAGAACCCAGGTCACCTGCATTGCAGGTGGATTCTTTACAGTTGAGCAACCTGGAAAGCCTATGTCACCATAACAAAAGAAAAAGAAAAAATAGCATATCTTAAAAGTAGCTAGATAAAACATATTATTTTTAAAGGAGTATCAGTGAGACTGACAGCTGACTTCTCAACAGAAGCATGAAATCAGAATATAATGTACTGATAATTTCAAAGTGCTAGTATAAAATAGTGATTTATTTTAAATTCTATAACCAGTGGAGGTACACTTCTGAAGTAAATGCAAAATAAATAAAAGTAAGCTTCTAGAAAAACATAAAAACTGAGAAAGTTTGTTACAATAGTTCTGTATAAAGGAAATACTAAAGAATTACACAGAAGGAAAATACTGCAACTTTGATGTAAGGAAATGCAAAAAGGAGAATGAGCAAAGGAAAGGACAAATATTCGGCCAAATATAGATAAATGTTAGCTGTATAAATAATAATCTGTCTTGTAAAGTTTTAAATATGTGTAAAATTAAAGTGCCCAAAGACACTAATCAAAAGATCAGAAGAAATAAGGGCTTCCCTAGTGGCTCAGTGGTAAAGAATCTGCCTGCAATGCAGGAGACTCAGAGATTCAGAGATGCAGGTTTGATCCCAGGGTTGGGAAAATCCCCTGGAGGAGGAAATGGCAACATACTCCAGTATTCTTGCCTGGAAAATCCCATGAACAGAGAGAAGCCTGGCAGGCTATAGACCATGGGGTCTCAAAAGAGTCAGACATGACTGAGAGACTAAACAACAGCAAGAACAGCAGGAGGAAGCAACTGGAGTTTAAATGTTATAAAATTTTCTGTATAGGAGAAGTGATAAATATATTAATTTTTGTTAGACATTGATATGTCAGGGATACAAATTGTAATCTCTAGGTAAAGACTAAATTAAGAGTCAAAGAATTTGTAACTAAAAGGTTGTGAAGAGGAAAAATGGACTGCTTAGCATAGCTGATTCATTCAAAAATTAAGAATTATAAGGGGAAAAAAAGGAATGTAGGTAGATATAATAGAAAATCAGTAATAGTAAGGTAGTAGTTAATATAAACAAATATATCAGTTATTACATTAAATGCAAAAGGATTAAATATTCCAATTAAAAGACAAAAGGATTAAACATTCCCGTTAAGAGACAAATATTCCCATTAAATACAATTGGATTTTTTACATTTATTTATTTTTGATTGATTGATGATTGCTTTACAATATTGGTTTGATTAAAAATATATAGCATGAACTGATCAACAAAAGGAGGCAGTTCTATTCTTGGTCAGCTGTCTCTGTTTTAGAATAGTTTCTTCTGCCTTCATCTTGTAGAAGAAGCTTTTGACGATTTTCTTAGAACACAGATTCCTGGGCAGCATCCTTGATACAGGACGGTTGGGAAGATGATTTGCGTTTCTATGAGCTCCCAGCTCCCAGTTCCAAGGTCATTCTGATGCTGAGGGACTTTAAAACTCCATTTTATGCAGCTATTATCTGCATGATGATATCTGTAGATTCCCAGAGGCTGTGACAGAGAGCTGACCTTTCTCTTTTCAGGAGTTTATGTGAAAAGTGGGGTGAAGGGAGCACACTGGCGTATGTTTTACCATTGGGTAAGGCATCACTGCACATTATTGTTCTAAAAAGAAATAGCACATGGGTACAACATTCTTTATCTTCTCCATGAAGAAAAGAAGACTTTCCTCTTTACCTATACCTATCTACCCGTCTCTCTATTAAAAGGGAATCCTCACAGTGTGAAATAAAATTACGACCCTGTATCACCAAAATTTCTGCTGGTACCACGGTCAAACCAAAATTGATACCAGGCAACAGATAACCACAGCAAGCTGCAAGCTTAGAAATGCACCAGCTGTTTCCCTGTGTGATCTGTCTCCTCACCTAAATTACACCCCATTTGAGGCAAGGTGTCACCTCTGCCCTTTCTTTTGTATCTTCCCCCACTAAGTGACTAGCGCGCACACACACACACACACACACACACACACACACACACACGCTTCAAGCACAGCCATCTCCTTCCATGTAGTATGAAGACTAAAAGCCAAAGCAATTGCCAGAAATTAGCAAGGAGATAATCCAAGTTTGCCCTCTTCTTTATCTAGCACTCAGCCATGTATCTTATTCATCATCCCTCAACAACTCAAACCGCTTGACACATACCAATCCACTCAGTACTTCTACAGTGACTGATGGAAGCCTCGTGCTACAGTATCCCAGCAGGAGGTCATTCACAAACCTCCTAAGTTCACAAGGATTCAGAGAGAGCATACCGAAGTAATGGTATATACCCTGTTACCCCTATGCCAGTGCACACTCCAAACCCCTGGCTACAGCGGGCAAATCAGGCAGCATTGCTGTTGAAAAGTCAGAGCCACTGAAATTACACTGGTAAGTCACCACCTGGTTGGTCCCTGGCCAGCAACCGACTTTGACTCACTCATCTGGGGCCTAAATGACGCAAACCTCCAAGACTGTCATTGGCTTGAAGCCAGTTGGTTTGTTTAGTTGTTGTTTTTATGGGTGCCAGGCAGTGTGTTAGACACTAATGACTAATATCTCACTTACCTGAGTGATACCAATGATCAATGTTTCATCAGAGGAACGCCATGCTCCATCTGCAGACTACAAAGCGTGATTAATATCAAAGTTCTGAGAGAAATAATCCTGACACGACTTTGGATTTTAGTTAAGAAATAGGATGAAAGTTGAAACCTCTCCTTTTCTTGGCAGGAGAAGGGAGATTATGGACCTCTCCATGTACAGGTAGGAAGTCCCCCAAAATACTAAGATCCAGCAAGCTTTCCTTCTTAGAGTTAAGTATGTTTGCTTTCAGAAAACAGATGTCTAACCCCAAATACTGTCTTTATTTTTTTTTAGAAACCACCTCTGAATTAAGACTACACATTCTTTAGGGCAAAGAAAGTCCTATGAAATCTTGAGAAAAATATATCAGTTGAGAGCTAAGTGGCTGTCTGTCAGGTAAGTAGTCAGTTATGGAGATATCCAGGAGAACCAAAGGAAGTTCACTGCTGCTTTTCATTTCTAATTGTAAAAACCGGTATCACTTATTTGGAAATTGCGCATGTATCTGGGATATAGGAGACCTAGGGTAGTTTCAGTGGACATTGAATAGTTCTAATGACCATTCCAAATAGGAAAAGAAGTACATCAAGGCTGTATATTGTCACCCTGCTTATTTAACTTATATTCAGAGTACATCATGAGAAATGCTGGGCTGGAAGAAGCACAAACTGGAATCAAGATTGCTGGGAGAAATATCAATAACCTCAGATATGCAGATGACACCATCCTTATGGCAGAAAGTGCAGAGGAACTAAAAAGCCTCTTGGTGGAAGTGAAAGAAGGAAGTGACAAAGTTGGCTTAAAGCTCAACATTGAGAAAACAAAGATTATGGCATCTGGTCCCATCACTTCATGGGAAATAGATGGGGAAGCAGTGGAAACAGTGTCAGACTTTTATTTTGGGGGCTCCAAAATCATGGCAGATGGTGATTGCAGCCGTGTAATTCAAAGACGCTTACTCCTTGGAAGAAAAGTTATGACCAACCTAGATAGCATATTCAAAAACAGAGACATTACTTTGCCAGCAAAGGTCCATCTAGTCAAGGCTATGGTTTTTCCTGTGGTCATGTATGGATGGATGTGAGAGTTGGACTGTGAAGAAATCTGAGCGCCAAAGAATTGATGCTTTTGAACTGTGGTGTTGGAGAAGACTCTTGAGAGTCCCTTGGACTGCAAGGAGATCCAACAAGTCCATTCTAAAAGAGATCAGCCCTGGGATTTCTTTGGAAGGACTGATGCTAAAGCTGAAACTCCAGTACTTTGGCTACCTCATGAGAAGAGTTGACTCATTTGAAAAGACCCTGATGCTGGGAGGGATTGAGGGCAGGAGGAGAAGGGGATGACAGAGGATGAGATGGCTGGATGGTATCACTGACTCGATGGACATGACTTTAAGTAAACTCCGGGAGCTGGTGATGGACAGGGAGGCCTGGCATGGTGTGATTCATGGAGTCACAAAGAGTTGGACACGACTGAGGAACTGAACTGAGCTGAATGACCATGGGCCTCCTAAATAACCCCAGCTGTGTTCAACGTGTTTCTCATCAATTTCTCCAACAAGTCTAATCTTGTTCCTAGACTCTCACTCATGAAGTCTCCACCACAGGGATGCCACCTGCCACAACCTGATGGGACTCCAGACCAATGAGCTCCTGACAGTAACCAAATTCTACAGACAGTTCGCTGCCTGGCTGTGTCTGCTGCTGCTGCTGCTGCTGCTATGTCACTTCAGTCGTGTCTGACTACACGACTCCAGAGATGGAAGCCCACCAGGCTCCCCCGTCCCTGGGATTCTCCAGGCAAGAACACTTGGGTAGGCTGCCATTTCCTTCTCCAATGCATGAAAGTGAAAAGTGAAAGGGAAGTCACTCAGTCGTGTCCGACTCAGTGATTTTCTAGGCAAGAGTACTGGAATGGGGTGTCATTGCCTTCTCCTCTGGCTGTCTCTAGAAGCATGCAAAGTGAACTCCCAAGACCTGGGTCCCCCTTGGATACCACCCCCCCATGAATGTGTCTCATGTCTCAGTCCTAATCACTCCTGGACTCACTGTAAACCTCTATATACTGCCTCTGATGTGTGACCCATTAAACTCTGTGTGCATGTTATATAGGAGTACACGTGTGTGCATGTTCATGTGTATGTGCATATTACTCAGAGAATGATACAGTAGAAAAGTCCTTAGCTAATTAGTACATATGGGCTTCCCTGGTGGCTCAGATGGTAAAGAATCCGCCTGCAATGCAGGAGACCCTGGTTTGATCCCTGGGTCAGGAAGATCCCCTGGAGAAGGAAATTGCTACCTACTCCAGTATTTTTGCCTGGAGAATCCCGTGGACAGAGGAGTCTGACTGGCTACAGTCCATGGGGTTGCAAAGAGTCAGACACCACTGAGTGACCACACCTTTTGGCTGTGAGTCATGTATGATATTAGCTCTCCAACCGGGATTGAACCTGCACCCCTTGCATTGAAAGGCAAAGGGTTAACCACTGGACCACTAGGGAAGTCGCAGTACGTACATTTTAGACTTTCTTCTTTATGTCCCAGGGATTTTGTAAAATCCCTTCAAGGTTAGTGGAGGAGATGAGGAAATACCTCAGGACCCCCAAAGCCCCACAATCAGTGCAGCGTCCTCAGCGCCAGGTGTATATATTGACATTTGTAGTAAGCATGCTTTTGAAGAAAAGTTGCTCTCACTTCACAAAAATATCTTCTCTGAAAACCAAACATTTAGTTCAACCCTTTTGTTTTACAAATGAATAAGTCAAGAAGAAGGGATTGATTCATACTGATGTTTGGCAGAAACCAACATAATACTGTAAAGAAATTATCCTTCAATTAAAAATAAATAACGAAAAAAAGAAGAAAAGTTTCTCCCATAGTCACAGGGCTATTTAGCTGGAGTTGGAACTAGAACTACTGAAGTTGCTTGATTACCCAATTATGCATTTTTCCATTCATCTCACCACAAGGAGAAAGGGAAAAAAACAATATTTATGTGCTTGTCGCATGTGTTAATAGTTAGGATATGTCTGGATGATCATCTAGAGTTTAAATAGCAAACAAAAAATGTGGGAGTGGAATGGCCCATTCTATAATGTGTCCTGGCTGCTTGACTCAGTTCAGACTGGGACCGCTCAGCCTTCAGGTAAGCCTCTCCTGTCCTTCTCCCCAGGAGGTGCCTGATAGCCTGGAGTTCTGCCCCAGGGAGGGAGACTGGAGTTCTGAGGTAGGAGGACTAGAAATTTGTCCAACCTCCTGGATACTTCTGTTTTCATTTGGCTGGCAGGAGCTTCCTGAAAGCCTCCTCTGTACTGTGTATTGGGGAATTAAAGCTCTTGTAATTCAAAAGGGGCAGTGTGATAATAATTCCAATAGTCAAGAGTTAGGAAGTCTGGTCCCAGCTTCATCGCTAACATGCTTGGGACTAAGGGCAAGGTCCATTTCCACAATGATCTTTAAGGAAAGCACAGTGGGAATGGAGGGTTCGGTGTTTCTGTAGTTAGAAATCTGAATAGGAAAACAATTGGAGCACAAAGGAAATTATTTGAGAGAAATTCCAGGACAACATATTCAAAATTTCAAAGTACTGTCTTCAGTGCCTTAAAATGAATGTTATATTCAAGGAGAGGTATGTGAAACAAAAATTGAGGATATTGCATTTCATGAAGAAACACAGTTAATATCTTGATCACTCACTGCATATGTAAGAATTGAATGTTCCCATTTCCTGAACACACAGAGCCTTTGTTCTCCATATGCTGTATTTATACTCCATGCACTTGTTCTCATCAGAAGTGCTCAAAATGCCCAGATCTTGGAGAACTGGGATGATTTTGCATCTAACAACTTGGCTTGCAATTTGCATCCCCTGGGAAATGAAATTCTAAAGGGAAATTTAGTCCAAACGAAGCCCCCCACAGGAAAAGCTTACAGGATGCCAGATCCAGCTTTTTAGAGCTCCCTCAGTAATGCTGAGAACGACAGGCAAACATCAAGAAGAGACAGAGAGCCAAATGCGTTTCACAGATACATCCACTCTGTGAATGTGCCAGTGAGGGGCTAAAGATGTCCCTGACAGCACAAGCTGTTCCATCGTGGACCCAAGGAAGGCCCATCACTTAAGAGACCCAAAACTGGCCAGAGAGTAAGCTGACACACATCCTTAAGTGCCCCGCACTGATCTCACAGGGAACCCCGCAGCGTGTCCTCATCCGGAAGGTCTCTTCCTCTGCGGGTATCTGGGGATTTGCAGGCTGGGAGCTTCCTAGGATGAACAGAAGGACGGGTCTGTGCATGTTCACACATCTCATTTCATTCATTCACACTTCAAAAGGCTCCAGATTCTGTTAAAATTTTAGCTCTTTCGTATTCTCAAATCCATTTTTGAAGCTGGCACCCGTATGCCCGAGTTCCAGGTATAATATATAGCTCCTCACTGCCTCCCACTTCCAAGCCTTGCTACCAAGTATGCCACTCACATTTTCCTCCTTTCAACACAAACATGATGCTTTTCATGCTTCCTTGGCAAATGATGGTTGGTAGCTGAGCTAAATGTGGAGACAGGGGTTACAGACACATTTTGTTCCTGTTAAATGTTCTACTTCTTGTGCTATTCTCTTCTCTGCTTCACTTTAACTCACTTCCTTCCTAGCCTCTAAAAGGTAGGAGCCTATGATTGGAACCCTGGAGGTCAAAAGCAAGACTCTATATTGCAGATCTATCTTTAGGTAAAAAGAGTGCCTCTATTGATCTGTAATTTCCCATTAGGATGAGGTAAATCAGCTGTCACTTTTGTGGTCTAAGACAAACATGCTTTTTGAAATTTGAGACACCTGTTGTTTTGTGACCAGTTGATGAGATGGAGGGATGATTGTGAAAATAGAGCTTCTGAAAAAGTGATGTTTATTTCTTCTCCAGCTTTGAACAAGCTAAATGTCGGGGTCTTGTGAAAACCCATAAATACTGACAGAAAGCTGAGTGTCCAGGCTTTGGAGGTGAACACGATCAGCTTGGTCTACTCTTTCTGCCTCTTATGACATTGTAAGTTTGACCAAGTTTTTTATACTTGCGTAGCTTCAGTTTCCCAATCAAAGTTCCCACATTGCCTTTGACTGTCATATTTCTTTGGGCTCTTAATATAGAACAATTCCCCTCTATTTTTTATAATGTTGTTTATTCTTGTCCCCCAATTCCTCTCCCAACCAGGCTACCACGTAACACTGAGCAAAGTTCCCTGTGCTATATAGTAGGACCTTATTCATTATCCATTTTAAATATAGCAGTGTGTACATGTCCATCCCAAACTCTCTAGCTATCCCTTCCCCATTCTTCCCTGATATGGATATTTTTTAATCAAGACAATTATTTTGGAGAATGTCCCTCATTCTGCATTTGTCCCATGATTTCCTCATGATTAGGTTCACATTAAAAATTTTTGGCAAGAATACTACAAAGTTGGTGCATACTTCTCACTGCAAACCATCAAGTGGATTCAATACTAAATTTGATTACTTGTTTAAGGTAGTTTCTGCCAGAATTCTCTATTAAAAGGAACTTCTTTTCTTTGTAATTAATGAATAATAATATTTGGATCTGTATAACTTTAAAAATTATTACTTCATATTGATACCATGAATTCAAATCCAACAGCATTCTCTGCACATATCATTCTCATGTATATATCTGTCTTTTACCACAGTTCATAAAACATTAATATACTTACTCAATAGCTCAGCATACACAAAGAAAACTTTATAATTATTTCCATCAAAACCATTGCCACAACAAAACTAAGTAATAAACCTTAAGATTCTTTTACAATTATTTTTTTCTTTAAACCATTACCAGTAAGATGTACAGCCAGAGCATTGTGTTCAGAATTATTTGGGTTAATTTTTCTATGTGACTTCATTACAAATTTGATATATAGGTAAGTTTTTAAAATGTAATATTAAATGTTTACTCTTATTTCACCATGCTTAATTCAGTTTTATTTTGTAATATATAATATTTATATGGTGCAAAAATCAAAATCATCAGAGAAATTTCACTCCTATCCCAGTCCCTTTTACTTCATTCTCATGAACTTCTAGAGTTAACCATTTAAATTGCTGATTTATTTTTCCTTTGTTTCTTTTTGAAAAAATGAGCAAGTATGCATATATAAAAGAACATATATATTTTTATTTTGTTTACTCTTTCCTCTTATTTCATATACAAAAGGAAAAACACTGTGTATGCTCCTTTTCTGGGTGGTTTTTTGTTTGTTTGTTTGTTTTTGTTTTTTTTGCATTTAGCCCTACATATAGGGCTTCCCTTGTGGCTCAGCTGGTAAAGAATCAGCCTGCAATGAGAGACACCTGGGTTCAATCCCTGGGTTGGGAAGATCCCCTGGAGAAGGGAAAGGTTACCCACTCAAGTATCCTGGCCTAGAGAATTCCATGGATTGTATGGTCCATGGGGTCACAAAGAGTCAGGCATGACTTTCACTTTCACATGCTACATATAAGATGTCTTTCAGGCATTTACTTGTAGGTATCAAGTAGGTAAATTGGACATATAATTGTAAGGTTCAGAGGAGAGATTAGAGCCTAAAGATGTCTTCCTGATAAGTTTCTCTACCAAAGTATAAAGTAATACCTTGCCAATTATCAAGTAATACTTCATTTGACTTTGTTAAAGTCAACACCTCTTAAAATTTCATCCACACAAGTTTAAAACAATAACCTATGCTCTCTATGTGCAGTTTTAAAGACAGATTTCTCTTTATCCTGACTAATTGGAGTTACATTATCCTCTTATCATTGACCCCAGTTTCCAAATCTTGATTCTTAAGTATGACCTTTGAGAACTTTCCAAGTTAACCATAGCTTGCTTAATTTGAGGACGTTCATGAATGAAATTGTCCACAATTCAGATTCAACTTCCTTGTTTCTTTCTAAACATCTCTTTCAAGTTCAGGGACCTTTTGAATTCTATATTTACTTTACAAGCAGATTTCCATAGGAGCCAATGTGAAATTACGGGCAAGAAAGAATTTTTGTTACTTGATCTGTTAAAGTTATCTTAGTGCAAAACAAACAAAAAACTGCTGAAGAACCAGCATTGAAAAAATGTTCTGGGCATTATACAATAAAAGTAACTGATGTTAATAAACTTCATAGACTGTCTTAAAGCACTTTAGTGCCGTCATCTTTTCATTCTTTCAACAGTGTAGTACTACCAAATGGAAGGTCTAGGCTAGAGGGTGCACACCTGAATAAATCAGAACTTTGCCCTGAATGAGCTTGCCAACAGTTAAGTAGACAACTAAGTTATGCTTGAAATTATTATGAGAAGAGCCTTAACTAAAAGACAGTGAGAGTTAGTAACAGAGACATTGATTCTGATGGTGGAATTTGATGGACCTCTAAGAGGGAATAAGATTGAAGGCTGAACAGGGATTTGAGAGCCATGAGTGACAACTGATTTTGATTTGAGCTAAAAGACCTATTGGAGACTCTCAGAAGACACAACAGCTTTAATTAAGGCAATTTCAGTGGGAATGGGGGAAGACAAAAAGATTCAAAGGTCAAATGTCCTAAAGCAGAAAGATTTTGCAAAATGTCATTGATGGTCCCACATGGCACATTTTTGAAAAGAACTTGAAATGAAGAGTTAATACTTGAAGATGCTGAGAAAACAAAGTGAGTTTTCTGATAGATTTGTTTTACATTCTTCACAGGGTTGTCATGAATATCAATGAAGGTGAATGTGAAAAATATTTTGCTTGTTGCATGATGTTCTTGTTATTTCTATTAACAAAAGAGCAACAATAATATGGCTATTTAAAGGTAGGTAGTTTTTTTTCTCTCTCTCTTTGTGAAAGCCTGGAAGTGAAGAGAAACCAAAGGCTGGAGTGAGTTTTGCTGCAGAGAATAATCTTACAACAGATTTCAGAATAAACCATTTGTAGCTGCAGGGACTGAACATATTGGGTTCTATAATGGTAGAAAAAGGACCTCCAAACTCATTTTTAGCAAGAAAACTAGTTGTTTTTTTTTTTCCCCCAGAGGAGAAGGAATCTGTTGGAAATATGAACAGTTCAGCTTCCCAGGACTGCCAGATGAGTTGGGGTAACTCAAGGCTCTCAGAAATCTTTATCTGGCTCTTCCATAAGGAGAACAGATGATGACTTCGCCATGGCAGGAAGAAACTTATTCTATGACCACCTCTGACCTTTTCTGCACTGCACAGGGCCTGTGGCCTCAGAAGAACAAATTCAGGCCATGAATTCCCCAAATAAGTATATTCATCAGCATCATCATTGCTGTAGACCGAATATTTGTGTCCCTGACACCCTCCCAAGTTCATATACTGAAAACTGAAACTGTTTACCTCAGGCTGGGACTTAGAGTCAAACAAAACCCACCATACCTGGTTTCAGGACCTAATGGAGCTCAGGTTCTTGATATCTCATCACAGAAAGAATTCAGAGACACAGTGATGAGTAAGAGGTGGATTTATTCAGATTCTGAGAGAAGCACACTCCATAGACAGTGTGGTCCATTGCAGAGGGCAAGTCTGGTGACCTTGAAAATGTGGTGTGGTTAGTTTTTATGGGTTCTGTGATTGGTGATGGACAGGGAAGCTACAGTCCATAGGGTCACAAAGAGTCAGATATGACTGAGCAACTGAACGGAACTGAAATTTCATAGGCTAATGAGTAGGAAGACTATTCCAATTATTTGGGAGAAGAGGTGGAGATTTCCAGGAGTTGGGCCACTGCTCACTTTTTGGTCTTTTGATGGTGCCTTGGAACTGTCATGGTGCCTCTGAGTGTGTCATTTAGTTTGCTGGTTGAGGACCAGGGTCTAGGCGAAGTCAACCTGTCTGCTATCTTGGGCCGGTTTGATCCTAATCACTTTATGTTGTGTCCTTGGGCTACGTCATTCTCTCAAAACTTGTGCCCTGCCCCTTTCCCTCCTGTTTCAAAACCAGCACTAATGTGTTGGAATTTGGAGGAGAGGCCTTTGGGAGGTGATTAGGTCAGGAATCTCTCCCTGGTGGTCTACTGGTTTGAATTCAGTGCTCTCACTGCTATGGCCCAGGTTCAATTCCCCATCAGGAAAGCCTTTCTTCTTTCTCTGCCCCTGCCACCTACTGATCTTCCCAACATGACCATACCACCCTTTAGCTTCCCTGGGGTGCAACCATACCATCCTGTAACTTCCCTGGCAGCTCAGACAGTAAAGAATCTGCATGCAACTCAGGAGACTAGAGTTAAGTTCCTGGGTTGGGAAGATCCCCCTGGAGAAGGAGATGGCAACCCACTCTAGTATGAATTCCATGGACAGAGGAGCCTGGAGGGCTAAAGTCTATGGGGTCACAAAGAGTTGGACATGACTGAGTGACTAACACTTTCACTTTCACTTAAATCAGAAAGGCAGAACCTTCATGAATGGATTTTTTTTTCCTGCTGTTCTTAATCTCCACTTATAGTGTGAGCAATGATCATGAAACTAGTTGGAGCTTGAAGGGGCATCCTCTCAGGAGGCAGGAAGGAAAGGCACCATTACAGCCAGAAGACTGAGCTCATCCCCAAAGTGTGAGGCAAATGGAGACTATAGGAATCCTGATGAGATGGTTGGATGGTATCACTGGACATGAGTTTGAGCAAACTCTAGGAGATGGTGAAGGACAGGGAAGCCTGACCTGCTACAGTCCATGGGGTTGCAAAGAGTCAGACACAACTGAGCAGCTGAACAACAACTCATGTCAGTGGACTGGTCCATTGAAAAGAAGAGAGAGACAGAAGCCCCAGATGACTAGGACAAGGATCCTGTTCTCCTGGCCCTCCACTCCTGAAACATGGGCAGACACAACTCTAAAAGGTGCCTCATGGGCCAAGCTTCCTCAGGGCATTAAGTCACAAGTACAGCTTCTGCAGTTGAAGCTGTATTTTGTCACTGGGTCTTGGAATATCCTGGATGTCAGGGAAACTCCCAACACCTTCTCAGCCAAGAGCAACAAAATGTTCCACTGCTCTTGAACTTCTTGAAACCCTAAGTGCATAGGGTGGTTACCTTCCCAGATGACAAGTCCTCTTTTGTCAAGTTATTTGATCCAGCTTTCAACCAGGCTCCTTCCAGGATTTATTTTCTCTACTCATACAGTGTTATGGACTGAATGTTTGTGTTTTCCTCAAAGTTCATGTGACAAAACACTAATTCCAATGTGATGGTATGTGCAGACTGATCCTTTAGGAGATAATTAGGTTTATTTTTTTTAATTATTTTTTTATTTTTTTGTGGTTGCATGCTATTTTATTTTATTTTATTTTTGATTGTTCTATAATTGCTTTTTTTTTTTCATTTATTTATTTATTTAAATTACAATACTGTATTTGTTTTGCCATACATTGACACGAATCAGCCATAGGTGAAGAGGATGTGGGGTGGGAGGTGGGAGGGGGCTTCAGCATTGGGAGATTGTGTTCACCTATGGCTGATAATTAGGTTTAGATGAAGGCATGAGGGTAGGGCTCTCATGATGGGATTGGTGACTTCTGTAGAAGAGGAGGAGACACCAGAGCTCTTTGTCCACTAGTGAGAAGATAGCCTCTGCAAGCCAGGAAGAGGCTTCTCACCAGGAACAGAATCAGCTGGAACCTTGATCTTGGACTTCCTAGCCTCCAGAAGTATAAGAAATAAGTATCTTTGGTTTGAGCCACTCTCAATTATAGCACCCCAAGCAGACTAATGGCTTCCCCAGTGGCTGAGCAGTAAAACTTCCACCTGCAATGCAGGAGCAGCAGGACACTTAGATTCGACCCCTGAGTCGGAAAGATGGCCTGGAGCAGGAAATGGCAACTGGCTCCAGTATTCTTGCCTGGAGAGTCCCAGGGACAGAGAAGCCTGGTGGGCTACAGTCCGTGGAGTTGCAAAGAGTCGGACATGACTGAAGCGACTAAGCACAAAAGCACAAATGGACTAATATATACAGTTACAGAAGTAGGTCAGGTAACTCTTGACAATATGTTGGTCTCTGTTACATTCCTTTTATTTTCACAGATCCATTGAAAATTCTTTCGAGACTAGAAAGAGATATGTGAAGAGCTCTCGAAAGATTCCCTCAGCTCTTGGAAATCAACGCTCTAAGCACTGTGAGGACTGGTTTGGGTGAGCTCATGCTCACTAATTTTTATGGTTCAGAGAGTATATAAGAGCATCTTTGAGAACTAAGCAGAAAAGAATTGTACCAAACTGGATTAACTGGGTCTCCTCAAGTGAGGGCAAGCCCAGAACACCTGCCAACAGTTAAAGATTGTGACCTACAGTCATTGTAACAAATTGCGTAAGACTGATTTGGCAGAATTCCAGGTAACACCTCACTGAGAACTGCTACCAGGAAATTGCTAACAAAATGCCAAGAAAAAGTGGCTGTGAGTTGCAAGTTGCAATCTCTTTCCTCCAGTGTAAGAAATTTATTTTTTATTCCCATACGTGTGTGATATCTTGGATTTAGAGGTTCAATTTTTGATCTGTTTGGTAGAATTCTCTCAGTATAAATGTTAAAAACCCTTTGCCTCATAAAGTATATATAAACATATCACCTCCCAAGGAAGGGCATTGAGGGGAGCATGCAAGGAACAGGCTCTAATGGGAAAACAAGTATGAACTCACATTCCCACAGACTTTGCGGTTTTAAAACAATTGGCTTTAAGTTTTGTGTTGTTTCCTTTGCCTCAACTTCCTCCTCATATCAGTAAACCCCAATCAGGGTTCTCAAGTGATGGAAGGTCAACATGTCAGCATCTATTTTACACCCAAAGAATCTCTCTTGATGTTTTCGTGGTGAGTCCATCCTGGACCTTAATGTTTCCGGAAGCAGAGGAGATCGACAGCCACACAGAACATCAGGGGGCGTAGTGATGCACAAGCTGTGCATGAAACATCTTTAATAAATCATCTGCACTGAGTTTCCTATTCCTATAGTGCAGGAAGTACTGGTTCCACAGGCCCCTGTGCACTCAGAGATAAGGAAGGTTCCGCACTGTTCAGGACTTTAGAAAGACCATTGGAATTTTGCACGAGAAGAGTAGGCGGTCCTAACCCTACCAGACAAGAAGCCGTTCTTCAGATGTCATCACCCACTGGAACTCTCTATCAGGACCTGGGAAACATGGATAGCTGGGATTCCTCCCTGGGCTTGTGGTGTGTACAGATAACTGCCATCGATGTGCCTTTCTGGCTATTGCTGTGGAATTTCATTCACGGGAGCAGTGCCCACACTACATGAAGCAGATCAAACTGTGTTTGGTTTCTTCTGCAGATAAGAAAGCAGGCTTAGATTTGACAGCTCAGCGTCTAGTTAGAGGATCAAATGAATCAGTAGATAAATTATTAATCATTTTTCTTTCTGTAACTTGAAACACATTCCCACCCTGAAGCGAGGAAGGATATAAGCAATAAGGTAAAGCATGATGATAAGAGTGGGAATGACTGCATTCTGGGAACCTTTTTTTTTTTTTGGAGAGTTATTGTTGGGGCAGGGCTGGGAGGATGAGTGGGGACAGGAGTGAAAATCTACATTTTGAAAAGATTACATGAAACATCTCAAATGGGATAGTCAGAAAATTAAAGTGCCTCTATAACAATGTTCAATAAATATAAAAGCAGAAAATGAGGGCTAAATATATCATAAAGCATGCAATGATGACTTCACTGTAGAAATTGTGTGTTTGTCAATGTGGCTTGAAGGGAAACACAAGAAATGAAAGTATCTATATTCTTGGAGGATAGGGGTCCCACAGGACTGTCATACTCAGGAGATACAACTGTTGAAACAGTGGACAACGCAACTTCTGCCTTCTTTACAATCTCTTCGGATTGTACACTTAGTGTGTTCTGATGTTATGGAATTATTTAGCAATCTGCTGTACAACATTATACCAAGACAAAACAATACTGTGTTGTTGTTCACTTAAATTTCTGAAGATGGTAAATCTCATGTTAAGTGCTCTTGTGTGTATGTGTGTGCTACGTTGCTTTAGTCGTGTGCGATTCTTTGTAACACTATGGACTGTAGCCTGCCAGGCTCCTCTGTCCATGGGGTTCTCCAAGCAAAAATACTGGAGTGGGTTGCCATGCCTCCTTCAGGGGATCTTCCCAATCCAGGGATCAACCCCCTGCCTCTTACATCTCCTGCACTGGCAGATGGGTTCTTTACCACTACCACAATAAAATTAATTAAAAAGAAATAAATTGAAGGAATACCTGGGAAGCAGACTGGTTTTCTTGCTTTGCTTCTGTAACTTTTTCATATTGGGGATATCAGCATATTTCCCTCAGCCACACAGCGCCCCCTCCAGGATTCCTGTATCCCAAACACTTCCCTGTTTTTTGTTTTTTTAAAATATAAGTCTGACTATTCCTCCCTAAACCTAGTCCAAGTCACCATCATTTGTCCCCTGAACTGCTACAATGGCTCCTAATTGGTCTCCCTGCTTCCACACTTGCCCTGGAGGACAGTCTGTGGAGCTGTCTGCAGAAACATAGAAAGATATTTTGACCTCTTATTATTACCTTGATAAAGGCAAGAGAGATCTTGAGAAAATGGATATCTGGAGATTTTGATGCAAACTTGAGATTTCTAAAATGTGTTCGTGTTTGAATATATGTATGTATTGTATGCATGCATGGATTTGGACAAATACATTTCCTGGTTCTATATGCTGAAAGAACCTTGGGAGCAATGACACTCCCAGTAGCAAAATGATTACATTTCCCTGATAGAACTGGACTTCTGGCACCACCTCCATGAAAAGGAATCAAGGATCTCAGAGAAATGATTGTTTACTGGGCTGGATAAGGGAAATATGAGATACAAGTTTTCTCTTTACATGAAAGATTAAGGAAATGTTGCCTCAAAAATGAAAAAGACTTGTCACAAGAAAAATGTGAAAAATTTGAAGGAACTTCCCTGGGACAATTTGAGAGATAATAAAATAATTCAGAGTAGTAACTAACCATAAACCATTAAACAATAGGGATCCACAAGTCCATACTGATGATAAATCATGAATCAAGGAATAAAGGAGAAGGGGAGTTTTACTAAAAGTAGAATGCTGTAAATGTAAGATGAGTTCTGGATATGGAAAATCATCATTTTGAAAACATCGCAGTAAAAAGAAATTTAGGCAAGGATCATCAAGAAAGAATAAATCTAGGGAAAAAATTTTGATAAGGATACACCCATGGCTGATTCATGTCAATGTATGGCAAAACCCACTAAATATTGTAAAGTGATTAGCCTGCAGTTAAATTAATTTTTAAAAAGGTTCAGTGTATCTGCATGATTGCTTGTTAATAGCAAGGAGAAAATGTAACTATACAATGGAAAACTGGATAACACCTTGACTGAGTGATTAAAATTAATATCATGAACCAGGCAGATGGACACTGAGTGTCTTTAGATAGGATATTCTGAGAAGAGCCAGCAGCAGTTCTGTGACATTCCTGCCAAGAATGCTTAACCTGAATCTAATAATGAGGAAATGTTAGATAAACCTCAAAATTGGAATTGATCTATTAAAAAGGAGTGGTTGGGGTAGGGATGAGGACAGAGGTTGGGAGAATGCCTGCTTCAAACCTGTCAGTAGTCATAAAAGCAGAACAAAGCCTGAAGAAGTGTTACAAATCAAAGGAATTAAGATGAAAAAACTGAGTACATATGTGATCCTAGACTGGATCCTGTATTAGAAGAGAAAATATGCAGTAAGATGTTATCACTGACTTTATTAATGCAATTGGAATACAGATGGTAGTTAGGATAAATGTAACATATCAATGCTAAACTTTACTTAAGTTGATAACTATTTTGTTGTTCAGTTCAGTTTAGTCACTCAGTCATGTCCGATTCTTTGCAATCCCATGGACTGCAGCATGCCAGGCCTCCCTGGCCATCACCAACTCCTGGAGTTTACTCAAACTCATGTCTATTGAGTCAGTGATGCCATCCAACCATCTCATTCTCTGTCATCCCCTTCTCCTCCTGCCTTCAATCTTTCCCAGCATCAGGGTCTTTCTGTATGGAGAATTAGTCAAGATTCTTCAGAGAAAAAAATAGGAGATACATAGCTGATAGATTGATGGATAGATAAGGAATTTATTCACACAATTACGAAAGCTGGCAATTCCCAAGATCTATAGAGCAAGTCAGCAAGCTGAAAACCCTGAAGACCTGATGGGGTAGTTCCAAGCCAAAGGTTTAAGACCCAGGAAGAACCAACGGTTCAGTTTGAGTTTGAAAGCAGGAAAATGTTCCAGTTTAAAGTCCATCAGGCAGGAAAAATCTCTCTTACTCTGGGGGAGAGTCAGCCATTTTCTTTTCTATAGAGGCATTAACTGATTGGATGAGGCCCACCAACACTAGAGAGGGCCATTTGCTTTATGCCATCTATTGACTTAAATATTAATCTCATGCAAAACACTCTCACAGAAACACCCAGAATCATGTTTGATCAAATATCTGAGTACCCCATGACTGAGTCAAGTTGACCCCTAAAATTAGTCCTCACAACAGGGAATAGCCATTTTGTTGGGAAATACATATTGCAGCATTTTAGAGCCATGATGTATGAAATTTTCTCTCAAATACTTCAATTAAAAAGTGTTTTTGAGGAGGAGAGAGATAATCAATAATAAAGGAAGGAAATTGAGCAAAATGTCAATAATAAATGAGTGAAATGCATATTCCTTGAACTTCTTAACCTAAATTTCCTGTAAATTTGAAATTGTGTCCAAAATAGTTTCCCGTGCACTCAGGATGAATCTTACTTTCCTCACTTGGCCTGCTGGGCCGGCAGCAGCTCCTAGAAGCTCCTAGAGGAGTCCAAGTCAGAAAGAGAAAAATATTGTCTATTAACTCATATGTATGGAATCTAGAAAATGGCACGGAGGAACCTCTTTGCAGGGCAGGAGTAGAGATGCAGACATAGAGAACTGACTTGTGGACACAGCAGGGGAGAGAGAAGGTGGGGCGAACTGAGAGAGAAGCTCTGAAACATATATACATTACCGTGTGTAAAACCAATAGCTAGTAGGAAGCTGCTGCAGGGAGCTCAGCTCCGGACTGTGATGAGCTAGAGGGGTGGGGTGGGGTGAGGGTGGAAGGAGGTTCAAGAGGGAGGGGGTATATGTAGACGTGTAGCTGATTCACATTGTTGTACAGCAGAAGCTATTGTAAACACATCGTAAAGCAATCATCCTCCAATTAAAAACAATTTCTAATTAAAAAAAAAGTTCAAGTGCATTCTCTCCATGGAACTTCACACGTGCACACTCTTCACCTGAAAGCTCCTCCCCGCTCTTCACACGGCCACGCCCTCTCATGGCTCCGTTCAGTTTAGTCGCTCGGTCGTGTCCGACTCTTTGCGACCCCGTGAATCGCAGCACGCCAGGCCTCCCTGTTCATTACCATTTCTCATGGCTCAGGTGTTTTTATCAGATGTCACTTCCTCAGCGTACCTCTTCCTGAAGGAGCCTATCTTCAGTCATGTTGCTCTATTTCACTTTTCTCTCTGAACCGAACCATGGTTACTCACTCCTTTACTTGTTTATTACACCTCACTGGGACATACATTTGAGAAGGGCAGTCACCTCGTCCATCCGTTTACTCCTCTAACTCTGATATCTAAAACACTGCCTAGCATATGGTAAATTATATCTAAGTTATATGCCTAGCATATGGTAACTGTTCTAAAAAAATAGTTTTGAGTAAATGGATAAATGTTTAAGTCCCTATAGCACCCAAAGCTTTAAAAGTAAAATTCTTAACTTATTAGTGATTTATTTTTCAATCATATTACATAGGCTTTTCTGGTTTGTGACAAGAATTTCAATGGTAAATATTATAATGTTACAGATGAGTATCAAATATAGATTGTTATAACAGAGAAGTTAAGAGAAATTCTAGTGGATAAAGAGAAAGATCTTTAAAGTTATTCTTTGCATCCAAAAATTAAATTAGGCTGACCTAGTTAATGTAAAAAACCCAATAGGTATAGTAGTAGTAAGAAAATCTCTTGGTAACAAGTCCTTCAATTCCAAATATCTAGTATAATACCTGGAAACTAGTAAAGGGCCCATAAATTTTTAACACTGCAAGAAATAACCTGTCAATAGTTCATAAACAGATCGCTCCAGGGAAACTGGAGAGAGGGGGCTGATGTCGAACCTTTGAACATTAAAACAGGTCCTTTGTTTTTAACCAGAAAAAGAGCTCATGATTGTCAGAGGTAAGGTCTCCTCAAAGGAGTAGAAACATCGCTAGAAATAACAATGACAGCATTTGCCTCAGGATAGGTACCAACTTTTAACATTTTGATTTAGTTTGGGAGGGGTTTGTGTTTTTTTCCCATACCTATTATTCAGTTGATGACTTATACTTCTCAAGAAGTCGTGTGTTTCTGAAGAAGGCATTCACTTCATACATTCCCTAGGGTTAAGGGTCAAGCTATTATAACAAAACCCTCTTCTATCCATAAAAATAAAAGCAAAATTCCAATTTCAGCATGCTTTAATTAGCAGGCTGTAAATCGGTTCAGTATTGAAAGCATGCACTTTGTTGTATAGTGATTACCTAGTGATGAGTCAATTTGCACCTTCTTACAAGTCTTCACATTGCAGTAGTTGTACCAATATAAAGGGGTTCTCACCATTTTTACAAAAAGTCTAGACTTTTCCAAGTTCCATGCATTTAGGTAAAAGTGTAGCCTCTGGGAGGTCTTCTTTAGTTGCTATGTCCTGTGTATTTCACTCCCCTGCTACTCACTTGGCAGCATCCCATACTGTCTCTATGGCAAGGACAACATTTACTTACCTATAACTAAGCTATTTCGTAGTTTTAAAACTTGAAATTATCATTGGATCACGATTTTGTGAGAAAACAAATATACTACTGTTGGTCTCTTCAATAATGGGATGTCTACCTTTTCCTAAGCTTAAGAAAACACTGAATTGTCAAGCCAATTTTTCTTTTTTTAAAAAAATTATGATATAATTTGTATGGAATAAAATTTGCCTTTTTAATGTATACAGCCATGAATTGTAACAAATGTATGTGTTGATAGTTGTATAACTATTACCATAAACAATGAGCTTCCCAGGTGGCACAGTGGTAGAGAATCCACCTGCCAATGCAGGAGATTCAAGAGACAAAGTTTCGATCCCTGGATCCAGAAGATTCCCTGCAATCGGAAATGGCAACCATTTCCAGTATTCTTGCTGGGAAAATTCCACGGTCAGAGGAGCCTGGCAGGCTACAGCCCATAGGGTCACAAAAGAGTGGGACTCAACTGAGAAGCTGAGCACCAGCTGCACCACAATAAAGGTATCGACTCCAGAGACGGCAGCCCACCAGGCTCTCTCGTCCCTGGGATTCTCCAGGCAAGAACACTGGAGTGGGTTGCCATTGCCTTCTCCACAATAAAGGCACAGAACCATTCAATCACCTCCAAACACTCCCTCATGGCCCTTTGAAGTCAGGCCTTCCCTTCACTCCTAGCTCTGGGCAACCATTGATCAAATCTAATCTTTGTACTGATATATGAATACATTCAGGCTTCCCCGGTGGCTGTAAAGAATCCTCCTGCAATGCAGTAGCCGCATGAGACATGGGTTTGATCTCTGGGTCAGAAAGATTCCCTGGAGGAGGGCATGGCAACCCACTCCAGTATTCTTGCCTGGAGAATCCCCATGGACAGAAGAGTCTGGCGGGCTCCAATCCATGGGGTCGCCAAGAGATGGACACAACTGAAGTGCTTAGCAAACACTCAAGCACAAACACATACATCATACCTCACTCTTTCACCCTAACAGAAGTAAGACTTTATTAGAAGGAATTCAAGGGTCAAAATGAAATTTCATCTGCACAACATGAGAAAAGGCAAGTTAATGATGATGCCCTTATATTTGTTCTCACCATATGTTATATTTATTTTCTCTGTATTCTCAATATGCAGAACTCAGTTAATAATAAAAGGATCATTTATATGTCATGATAGATAAGCAAAAAAAATAAAACCATTTTGGTGCCGGTGGTGAGCAAATGTCATTTCCATAACAGTATCTAAATTATTAATTAGCTTATATTAACCTTCTGAAGTGATTGATACTAATTAACAAACCATTCTCTTAATCAGGGATATGAAAATGGTCTCAATTTGAGTCCTGACTAATTGCTAGTAGCTGCCAAGAATTGTAGGTTACAAAGAATTCTGAGGCTTAATAGGAAATTTTAATATGAAACATCTAAGTCTGAGATTATTAAACATTATAGATATATTATCTTAATCCTACCAAGAAGCCCAGGAGAATGTTCCTACTGTTATCCCTATGCCACGAGAGGGGAAACTGAGTTTAGAGTGATTAAATAACTTATTTAAGGTCTAACAGGGGAGAAGTGATGAAGGTGGGATTTGAATTCATTTAGTCAAATTCCAAAGGTTAATATTTATCAACTTTGCTACTTTGCACCCAAGAAATTAATCACAGAATGCATGTGTATGTCTAGAAGAGCATACATTTTTCTAAGGAAGTGAATCTGGAATGAAATTTGAAGTATGTACTGAACAGAGATAGAGGGAAAGCCACAGAACAAGGAATAGCTTTAAGGGCAGAAAGTAGAGCAGGTGCAAAGGCCCAGTAGGTGGAGGAACAAGGAACACTCAGGAAACTGATGTGCCAGTCTGCCCGAGCAGAGCCCAGGGAAGAGACCAGAAGAGAGGTCTGCACACTAGGGCACTATGGCAGTGAGGATGACCTTGACCTTCCTTCCAAGGGCATTGGGAAATTCCTACATCATTTTAAGCTGTCTGGTAGTACAATGTAGGCTTTCAGATGGTCACTCTGCCTGCTGGAGAAAGGCTTATTCACATAGGTAAGAGAGATGGAAGAGCATCGCAAGCCATCCAGTTCAAGACAGAGGCTGTGTTAACCAGGTCTTTTCACTGTCTATATTCTGATACTTGGGCATCTGGTGCTGGTTGACCCTGGGGGACTGCCCTTCCCAGGACTAGCTAATCCCTGGAGATTGTCAACAGGTGGCCTTCAAGCATAGCTTTTATGAAAACCAAACTGTTCAGAGCCAACGCCCCCAATTGCCTTTTTTTTTTTTTTAAATCAAGCTCTTTCAGTCTGGGCCAGTATCCACCTACCCTAGTCACCCCAAGGCCAGGTACCATACAACCAGACAACCCCAGGGCCCACTGAGATTCTGCAACTAGCTAATCCTAAACTTGCTTACCTTGCTTTGCCCATTCCTTCCAGTGGAATCACAATAAAGGCTTCCACCATATTCTATCCTCTCTCCTCTGCCTCCTGACAAACCCTGGTGCTTGCCTGTATGGCCTCCCCATGCAGTGGCATGCCCCTCTTCCGTATAGCAAGCTAATCTTTTCAATGGCAATTGTCTCCTGATCCTTTGGCCTTGCTGAACCTTAATAACAGTAAAACTACATTTTAAAACAGTGGCATATTAGAGAAGAGGACACATCTGAGAGTATTACGGATCAACTGGACATTGATGTGATTGATTGTATATTCCAGGCAGTAGATGTCAAGAAGGAAATCAAGATTTCTCACCTGCAGGCAGAGAGAAAGAATAGTAAATGCTTACACAGCATTCATGTTATTCCAGGCCCTGTTCATTCAATTCTCTTTAAAATTTTATTATTCCCATTTCACACAAGCTGAATCAGAGACATAGAGAAGTTATGTAATCTGCGGTAGCAGAGACTAGCCAACTAATATCCATCTCCTCTCTTTTGCTTCCTGGTTAGGCAGCTGGGCTACATTTTTCAGCCTCTTTTGAGGCTAGGTGTGGCCAAGTATCTGAGTTCTGGCTGTGAGAGCATGGCTGGGGAATGGTGCACGGCACTTCTGGGCCTGGCTCATTAAATTCTCCCATGTACCATCCATCCTTCTTGTGTAATGAATGGGCTCTGGAAGCTTCCTGTTGAAGATGGTGAAGCCATAAGTTACATGGAGCTTTGGGCCCTAAATGGAGGAACAACAGACTTTTTCTGTAAAATACCAAAAAGTGAATACCTTTGAGGACCAAGGAGCACAGAACTGCAGATATTATGCAGATATTTACATCTACAAACACTTAAAATATGGTAATTTTAAAACATGATTTACTCATGCTGATGTATGGCAGAGACCAACACAAAATATTGTGAAGCAATTTTCCTTCAGTCTAAAATAAATAAGATTGGAAAAAAATAAAGGAAAATGTAAGAACTATTTTTAGCTAATTGGTTGTACAAAACATGTGCAGCAGGCCAAATTCAGTCACAGACCTTAGTTTACCAAGCTTATCCTAAATTGTTGCTTAAAGGAAAGCCACTGGCTAATCTGGAAAACTTTCTATGACTTTAAAATAGACTACTTGTGCATGCAGCCCCTGACACTTGGGGGCTGTTTGTTCCAACAGTTAGCTTCTCATAACTTATCCAAGGCCACAGAACTAGGAAGTAGCAAAGCACAGATTTGAACTTGCTGACATTGCTGCCTCTTGAGAAAAAAGACAAGCCTGACTATTGACATCCATCAAGAACTGGAAAGCAGCTGAGGAGACTCACATGCTTCATACTGTCAACTCTGTTCTAAATCTTGAGTCAGACAGAAATGCACAGAGACAAGCAGTAAGAGTTCTATGTTACACAACTGTGCCTTGAAAACCCACCACAGGCTTCCCTGGTGGCTTCGATGGTAAAGGATTGGCCTGCAGTGCAAGAGATCTGAGTTGGACCCCTTGGGCAGGAAGATCCCACGGAGAAGGGAATGGCAACCCACTCCAATATTCTTGCCTAGAGAATTCCATGGACAGAGGAGCCTGGTGGACTATAGTTCATCACAAAGAGTCAGACATAATTGAGTAATTAACACTTTCATTTTTCACCCAATTTAACAGAGATCTTGCTTGATGGTGGCAAGGACGATGGCTTGTTTCTATTCCTTCTAAGAGCAGGACTAATATTTTGAATCTTACAAATACCCCGCAAGTGCCGTTTCTTCCAAACTCCGACTCTCTCCCTGCCACCTTCTCAGGAGGGTCCCCCAGTGCAGAGTCCACCAAATCTGGAAGCAATGCTATACTTTTCTTGGGAGGAGGTGAGATGGCAAGAAGTATAAGGGTTGGCTCTGGGGCCTTCTATACTTTCCAAGGTTTACATTCCTTAGAGATTTTTGACACCTTATTTAATATGACTAAAAAAAAAAAAAAAAGAAAAATTTTTTCCTGGAACTTTACAGAAAATAAACATGAAAGGGGAGCATTCTGGTATAACTTATCCTAAATATGTCCATGTCCAGAATTTTGAATGGTGCATAGTGTACCTAAACAATTGGCAAGTCTTCCTGGTATAAGTTTGGAAAGAAAGAAACAGGCATTCCAAAATACCACTCCTGCTCACTCTTGCCATCTTTCCCCAACAAGCAGGATTTGTTTACACCGGAGTTTATAGTTACCGGTTGGCCTCAAAATAGATATTTTAATTCTGAGATCTCGCTCATGGATAAAGAATGCAAAAGGAGGTTTCTGTGGTGATGTTTGCATTTTAAAATTAAGGGTGCAGTTGATTAATCTCTCCTGTCCATCTCAGGAAAAAGAGAATGAGTAATACGAAAAAGAGGTTGTTAGAAAACAGTTAATAAGTCTTTATTTTGGAATCTTCCTTAGACTCTGCTTTTTCCTTAGACACTGCTTTTTTTCCCTTAGACTTTTACTTTCAAAGATGAAAGATGTTATTTTTTAATCCTGGACCCCCAGTGTTATAAAGAGAAACAAATGATGACCTATATCTATATAATTTGCTCTATTTGTGAATACTCCATTATCGGTTTTTGTGGTTTGGTTCTTTTACACCAAACTCTGCTGCTACCGCTGCTGCTGCTAAGTCGCTTCAGTCGTGTCCGACTCTGTGCGACCCCATAGATGGCAGCCCACCAGGCTCCCCCGTCCCTGGGATTCTCCAGGCAAGAACACAGTACACAGTAAGTTGTCTTATATAATGCAACCAGAACTAGTAGTTGATTGGTTAATTTTAAAAAGTCAAATGATAATAAAAGTTAATAATTATACCTTTAAATATTTCCTTTTAACTTGGTTTAAAATGCTCATACATTTATCTTCTTTTAGCATATGGAAATGTACCATCTTTCTTTTGAGTATGAGTCTGTTGTTAGAAATCTAATCAGGTAGCTTAAATAAAACCCAACCATAATAAACTAAAATTCCAACTTTCTTTAAAGAAGAGTGAGAATTCAAAGACATTCAAGAATCAGTTGGAGGGCAGAATCATTTTTAGTTTTTATTTTCTTTTTGACTCTTTTATAGTTGTATCAACC
This sequence comes from Nanger dama, assembly GCA_917880005.1. Taxonomy (NCBI): domain Eukaryota; kingdom Metazoa; phylum Chordata; class Mammalia; order Artiodactyla; family Bovidae; genus Nanger; species Nanger dama. The sequence goes on from CAKJTW010000024.1 coordinate 30,839,483, forward strand.
ACACATAATTCAATGACAAGTTTTAGTGACTCATCTTTATAAAGTCTTTCTAAAGCACTTAACTTTGTCGTCATAAGTACTCTCCCTTTTTGTACTCATACTTCATAGTTTCATGGGACATTTAAATTATGCAACTTCAATAACCCACAAAACTTGCATACACTGGTTTGGGATTAAATTCAACTGCATGTAATTCAACTGGTAACAGCAAAAATGCTCTGATATATTGGGGCCAGGCTTCAGCAATACGTGAACTGTGAACTTCCTGATGTTCAAGCTGGTTTTAGAAAAGGCAGAGGAACCAGAGATCAAATTGCCAACATCCACTGGATCATGGAAAAAGCAAGAGAGTTCCAGAAAAACATCTATTTCTGCTTTATTGACTATGCCAAAGCCTTTGACTGTGTGGATCACAAGAAACTGTGGAAAATTCTTCAAGAGATGGGAATACCAGACCACCTGACCTACCTCTTGAGAAATCTGTATGCAGGTCTGGAAGCAACAGTTAGAACTGGACATGGAACAACAGACTGGTTCCAAATAGGAAAAGGAGTACATCAAGGCTTATTTAACTTCTACACAGAGTACATCATGAGAAATGCTGGGCTACAAGAAACACAAGCTGGAATCAAGATTTCTGGGAGAAATATCAATAACCTCAGATATGCAGATGACACCACCCTTATGGCAGAAAGTGAAGAGGAGCTAAAAGCCTCTTGATGAAAGTGAAAGAGGAGAGTGAAAAAGTTGGCTTAAAGCTCAACATTCAGAAAACGAGATCATGGCATCTGGTCACATCACTTCATGGAAAATAGATGGGGAAACAGTGGAAACAGTGTCAGACTTTGTTTTTGGGGCTCAAAAATCACTGCAGATGGTGACTGCAGCCATGAAATTAAAAGACGCTTACTCCTTGGAAGAAAAGTTATGACCAACATAGATAGCATATTGAAAAGCAGAGACATTACTTTGCCGACTAAGATCCGTCTAGTCAAGGCTATGGTCTTTCCTGTGGTCATGTATGGATAAGAGAGTTGGACTGTGAAGAAGGCTGAGTGCCAAAGAATTGATGCTTTTGAACTGTGGTGTTGGAGAAGACTCTTGAGAGTCCCTTGGACTGCAAGGAGATCCAACCAGTCCATTCTGAAGGAGATCAGCCCTGGGATTTCTTTGGAAGGAATGATGCTCAAGCTGAAACTCCAGTACTTTGGCCACCTCATGCGAAGAGTTGATTCATTGGAAAAGACGCTGATGCTGGGAAGGATTGGGGGCAGGAGGAGAAGGGGACAATCGAGGATGAGATGGCTGATGGCATCATGGACTCGATGGATGTGAGTCTGAGTGAATCACTCCGGGAGATGGTGATGAACAAGGAGGCCTGGCGTGCTGCGATTCATGGGGTCTCAAAGAGTCGGACACTACTGAGCGACTGAACTGACTGAACTGAACTGAAGTACATTTCTGTCTGGTGAATTTCTATTTATTTCCCCCAGCTTCAAATGGACCAGTGGTTCTTAATTGGGGCAGTATCACACGCATAAACACCCAGCACATTTTAGAAATATAAGAAGACTTGTCCATTACTGCTATAATTGCAGGATATCATGACTGCAGTGTAACAGTGACATTTATTAGACCAGTTTCTGGGATGCTGGAGTCCCAGCAGTGTGTAGGACAGTTCTGGACAACTTGCTAATGTCCCTCCAGAGGAGATACTCATTTTTTTTCTTTTTCCCAGAGGAGACATTCATGAAAGTGAAAGATCTATTTAGATTTATGATTTGTATGAATCTAGAATCTGTTTTAAAGACAAATTGCGGATGGAATAGATCTTTAATAAGTCATTCGTGCTATAAGACATGTTTCTAAAAATCATCATGCTATGCAAAATCATGCTAAAAAACACAGGGCTTATGAGAAAAAATGCAGTTAGGGACATTATACTCAACACATAAATAAAAAGATAGAATCCCAGTAAAAATAGTAGCGTAGTTTTATACATGGTAAATGGTTAAGAAATATACAAGAACTACAATAAGTATTGGGGGAAAAAAACCCTAAAGTTCACTAGTGAAAGTGGGCAACAGAGGAGTCGACATTTGTGAGTAACTGTGAAGTGGTGGAGAGTTATCTGAAACTGGATGGAAAGCCATAGCCCCATTCACTACGTGTCCAGGTGTGATGAAATGAAGTAGCTGGTCTATGTCTGGTGTGTTAATTTGTATGTGTGTGTACTCCTGAACATGGATCATACAGAAGAAGTGCACTTCTCTGGGTCTCCCAAGTGTTTCTCACTGAAAATGTCCTGCATAATCAGCAAATGTATTATGTACAGATTGTTCCTTAATATATCAATTGCTTTGGAACAAATTTTAAAGCAAATGTTAGAGAACTAAGACTTTTTCTAGGAAGGCAGCTACCATCAAGAAAAATGTTGGTTTTGTTTCATTTGGAATTTTCCGAGATTTGTTCACCATTTCAGAACATCATATCCTTTGGGCAATAAGACTTGTGGTCCGTGGACTCCCAACATGACGCACTGGTATGAGCCTGCCATTGGCACCTGTCATTCCAGGTGATCTGTGTAGAGGTGCAGGTACCAAACAATGTCATTAGATCTTCTACTGTAACCTTTAACTGGAATAGTTAAAGAGCATTTATCTAATGAATAAAGAAAGAAAATTGCCTTAGAGGTTACGTTCCTGTCATTTCTCCCTTTACATACAGCTAGAATATTATATTGAAAAATTTGAAATGTTATGTAAAGGCCAATTATATAAAAGGAGCACAATAAAACATGTATCAGGAAAGGAGAGTGGCGCTGGGTTTAATAGGACTGTAAACCCTGATATAAAGACACTTAAAAAAAAAAAAGGGAAGGTGGCATGTTTGGCACATCCGTGAATAGATGTGAGGATTAAATGGGATATTCTTGAACATATGATAGGTTTAAATAAATGATTGGTGGTATTATTACTATTTTTGATACCATATTAGAAGACCCACATATCCAGTCACTCCTTGAATCTTTCCTTATGGATACCCCACAGGGGACCCAAACTCAGGAGACCAGGGTCACCAAACTCAGTAACTGCCCATTACTCCCCCAAACCTGCTCCCATCTGGATTTACCCTTGCAGTGAAAAGGCTTCATGTTTAACCTAGTAGTAGCCAGCTAGCCATGGAGCATTATATGTGACTCTTCTCTCTTCTGAGAGGCCTATATCCAATAAACCCCTCTTCCTGTCAACTCTAGTCCCTCTACATATTTCAAATCTATCTGCTTTTCTCTATCCTGACTACTACCACAGTATTTCAAGCTACCATCATCTCCTATGGAAATAGCCTCCGAGCTAAGCTCAGTCTCCTCTCTTATCTCCTCAGATCTCTCCTCTCTTCACTATCATTCAATAGAAGCACAAGACACATATACAATTTTCAATTTTCTGGACCAACATTTAGAAAAGGAAATGTGAGCCATCAATTTTAATAACAATTTGTTTAACTTATGATATCCAATCATGTCAACATGCTACTCATATGAAAAACTGTGAAAGACATGTGGCCTCCTGCTTTTGCCATGTCTTCAAAGTCTGGCATGTACTTTATGTTTATAGCACTTAACACTTTGGACCAGCCACATCTCAAGTACAATTTGAGATGTAATGCTGTGCGATGGCACCCTACTCTAGTACTCTTGCCTGGAAAATCCCATGGATGGAGAAACCTGGTAGGCTGCAGTCCATGGGGTGGTGAAGAGTCGGACACGACTGAGCAACTTCACTTTCACTTTTCACTTTCATGCATTGGAGAAGGAAATGGCAACCCACTCCAGTGTTCTTGCCTGGAGAATCCCAGGGACGGGGAGCCTGGTGGACTGCCGTCTATGGGGTCGCACAGAGTCGGACACGACTGAAGTGACTTAGCAGCAGCAGCTGTGCTATGAGACTCAGTATATACTCTGTGGTAACCAGGTCTGACAATGTGACTGGGCTTGAGTTGAACTGGGAAATACACTACAGTCCATCCCTTTACACCTTGGAGAAGGAAATGGGAACACACTCGTCTTCTTGCCTGAAAAATCCCATGGACAGGAGCCTGGTGGGGTACAGTTCATGGGGTCACAAAGAGTTGGACATGACTGAGCAACTGAGCACATCCCTTTACAAATAGAGTTCCATAAGAAGAGTAAGCCTTGATGCCCTGAGACATCCCATGTCATGAATTAACGTCTCTCCTATGAGAGTCTTCAAACTCCCTCTTTCTAGCTCTCCAAACACATACGCCTTGAGGATTTCATCCAGTTCAGGGCTCAGCTACCATTAAGTGACAAGAAGGGACAAATCAGCCTCCAGTTTGGGCCTTTCTTGAGATCACATTCCTTATGAACTGAAGTGGGATGCTCATTTCCTTACCTGCATCTCCAAATATAGTATAAATCCAGGCTTTTTTCTTGGTGAACAAGACTACCTCTTTCCACTGCCCTGGTTAAAATTCTGGTTAGGTCCTCCATCTCTCTCTCCCCCTGACACCGAATCAGTCACTAGTTATGATCAATTCCTTTTCATTAAGCAAAACTGTCCCTTCTACCTCCATGACCCCATTGTCTGGATTGTTGCTGCTCTATTCCCATGGAAACAACATGACTTCATAATTCTCTCAATTGGTCTCCCTGCCTCCACTCCCTCTCAACTCGATTATTTTCCTTGCTGCCACATTGATATATTTCTAAATAATAACAATGACACTAACAATGGCAATGCCACTTTCTTGCTTCAATCTTCCCTTGGCTCCATTCCTCATTGCTTTCAGGGCCAGGTCTGAGCTCTTTGGGCTGGATTAGGATCTTGGGTTTTGACTTGCGTTTCCAGCTTAACTACATCCACCCTGTCATAGACCCAGGCATCCAGCTACATATGGCTTTTCCTCCATTCAGTCTTACACAACATGATCACGATTATCTAACATGCCGCTTTCCACTTTTATACCCCACCTCTACTGGAATGCAAACTCCATGAAGGCAAGGACCTGCTGTGTTTTTTGTAGTACCGTGCACTAGCACAGAGAACAGTGTCCCAGTGTCCATGATGAAGTTTACTTATTGAATAAGTCAATATATTGTTAGGATGAGACCTGGGACGTGAGACTGTTTGCTCCAGTGCTTACACCGAAACAAAACGTCTCCTTGAGCAGCGAAATACAATGAAGTTATAAAGGACTAAAAATAACTGTGCAGACAGTTGGGACAAATTATGGAGAACAAGGTGCAAAAAGACCAAGAAGCCCAACAGCCACTTCTGAAGAGCTGGGACAAAAGCAGGGAGTTGGGAGCCAAAGCAGAGTACTGGGCATACCCTCTGCACATGACCACAGAAGGGGTGGGCAAACCAACTAAGCCACCACTCCAGTCTGACCCCTGGACCCATACCCACCCTCACCTTGTACAAGGTACCAGCTTGCTCCCCTCAGCAAGCAGACAAGCAAAGGCACCTGTTGGTTCTTCTCACTCCTCTGTGCTGCAGCAGGCGTCCCCAGTGAAACCTGGCCAGGATTTGTCTGAACTCAGCAATTTCTATTGATTAAAAGGCCAAGAACCCTGGTTGGTAATGCTCCAGGACCACCTCTGCAAAGAAGCCTGCTCCATCCCTCCTTCCATTCTCAGCAGGGTGGTTGCTCCTTTGCGATTGCAAAATACATCAAATGTACCATTATTTTAGCACTAATAGCATACTGCACACATTACTCACATATCATCTCTTTTCTTTATTTGGTCTCCTTGATGGCAGGAATACTTATCCACCCTAAATGCACATTATAGCACCCAGTTCATAGTAGGCATTCAAAAACTGTTTTATGAGCAAGTGAATACATGCAGTGAATCAGAGGAAGAAGCAGAGCATTTGATTTGACCTGGGATCACACACACACACACACACACCAGTGAGGAGTAAAAGACACAAATCAGCCTATGCAATTAAATGTTTCAGGGATTCTTCTCTGTGAGAGATGGATATTTAGGCTGGTCGTGGTGGCCTTTAAATCACCTTTGTAAAACATACCTTTAAAGAGACAGCCTGGCTCATAAAACATCATAGGTAAGTTGTAAATCCACCAATTTGAGATTTCTGGAATGGAAATACCCACAGATTTTGACCTTTAATGACCTACTTCCATTATTTAAAAGATTCTACTCTTTTGTAATAAAGGAACTGCGATTTGTGGATATTTTATGGTGTTTGGTTTCAGTTAGTTTTTACCTTCAGTCATTTCAGCAAAAATCAGGAGGTTTCCCGGGTAGTAGAATTTCAGACATGTATGCATGCTGAGGGAAGCAGAGGGGAAATGATGATTTGATTTCTTCATGACTCTTTTCAGACACCCATTCCCATGTCCAGGTTCTAAGGACTCCATTTCTAGAACTTGCACTGTGCTGACCACTCTCTGTTCTAATCAGGTGACATGCTGAAGCCAACAACTGCCTTCTCACTTGTTCAAGGCATTCGTACTCTGAGCAGCCTGGGATGGGCAGAACCTAGGAGTGAAAAGCACAGATGGCATGTTGGTAGCATCAACATTTCTCCAGCAACAAAATTGGGAAATCAAAATGTCAAACAACACATAAAAACTAGACACCTCAAGCATGTAATCGTATATTTATTTCTCTTTTTAAAGAACACTCCTTAATGTAATTCAATATACAAACTTGGTTTCACAGAATTATAATCCACTATATAGCACAAAGATAACCCAGATTGTGTGTGTGTGCGTGCGCACACACACGTGTTTGTGTGTGCCCATGTGTTGTACCCCTTCCCTTCCTTCCACTCTTCGGAACCTACAAACAAAGGCTCTGCCCATCGTCAACGCTAACCAAAGCCCATTCTGAATGTTATACACAAAAGACAGCATCCTCCCACAAGCTCTTTTCCCTGGTAAGCTTCTTTTCCATTCCCCCTGAGATAGCCAGGGGTCTGACACTCTTCCCTTCTGCAGTAGGGTCAAGTGGCTTCCCCAGAGCTGATGTCAACCCTGTTACCGTGCAGACTGGCTGACAAGAAAGGCTGAGGAGCAGGTCTCCACGCCCTTCCCCGCTTCCACACCCACCTCTCAGTCCAAGCGCGACCCCTCTGTAGCAGCCTTAGTTCCAGTCACCATCTCGTGCAGCAAGAACCAAGGAGATTGCTAAGCCCAGGTCTTCTCCACGGGCAGCGCACAGCACTGCCTGCCAAGCCACCGGGCCGGCCGATAACCAAGCTCAACACAGTCCCATGTGCTTTGTCACTTTAATTTTTAAAGACACCCTAGCATAGGTCTGTGGCAACCTAGTGTCCAACTGAGTTACATAAAATTGTACCAGTGATGCACTTGTACATATTTACATGGGGCGGAATGTTTTCCCATATTTTTAGTTGAGTATATAGATCAACATGTTCACATAAGACCAAATACTTTTAATATTATTTATAACTGATTTATAAAGCTTTGAAAAAACTCACAATAGCACATTGTTTACTTTAATGCTTTACGGTACTATCAGTTTAAAATCACAATCAGCACTTAAGTTATAGTCAATCCAGCAAACAAGAGACAAAAAAATTTACAAGAGTTAAGAACTGACTGATACATCCTTTATCTTTTTTTTAACTAATGCATAAGTGCAGAATAAGATACTCTAGTTTAAATATCTTGTTTACAATATACATTTTTTGTTCTAGTTACGCAACAGTAAACCCCATGCTTCACATAGAAAAGCAATCCACAACATTAAGAAAAAAATGTACAATTTATGAAACAAAGTAAATAAATATTAGTATTACAGAATCAGAGCTGTACATAAAAGCTGTTCAGTTTTAATCATATAAAAATATGTTTTAGTGCAACCTCACATATATATTGATGCTGTTTTGCTTTACATCATTTAGATCCAAGTGTCCAAAAAGGAAAGAAATTACATTTATTACAAAGCAGATACACAAATTCTAAAATATGTACAAATTACTGCTAAAAAATGCTTATAAGAATATAAGCAAAGTAAAGAAAAGGCACAAACATCTGTACAATTTTAAAAGTACCAGACCCAATAGGTTAATTTCAAATTTTGTTTTGGTCAGGCTCATGATGACTTGTTAATTTACCTAATTCTTCTGATATAACAAAAGTATATATAATAGCAAACTACCAGTAACTTAGGACAGGCATGCTATAAACTTGATTACCTCTATTTCTAGAAAAACAAAAACAAAAACAAATGGGAAAATGTGGAAATGAAAGTCTCCATGCATCTTAGATCAATGTAGTTGACTCTTTTCTGAAGCCGGTTCCTTGCCTGCCTCTGCGCTTGAAGGTAATTCCTTTCTGTCTTGAAAGCCCGACTGTTGGTCATCCAGACAACTCTTGCTGTAAAACGTGGAGTGGGCGAACGCAGTCTGGGATGTACCAAAATTGTCCTTTTCGCCATCATGCAAGTCAGGGTGGGTAGCTGAGGTACAGGGCTGGCCTGGCTCAGGTCCACTAAAGTGTCTAATGCTAGCCTGTGCACTTTCCAAGGGTTTCTGATGAGGCGCCTGCCCCCGAGCTGACTGATCTGCCCCAAGCAGAGCGGCCTCTTCTGTGGCAATCCGGAGGGAGGCGATGGCTTTTGTGCAAGTCTGTATGTTTTCCTCCTGTTCCCGCCTCCGTGGCATTCAGGCTGTCTTCTGAAGTGCTCTGTTTCATCAGGAGCCGCGGAGAGGACGGCGTGCTAGGTGGACCAGATGCCTGGGGAGCGTAAGGCGACCGCTTCCCGTGCTGCTTCGAAACTGCGTAGGGATCCTTGGCGAAGGAGTCCCCTGAGGCTCCCCTCTTCTCTTCGGAGCCCTCCATTGGCAGAGGCAATGTGGGTGGAGGGTGTAAACCGGAAAGGGCCGGCGGTATGGAGTGAACCATTTGGATCCCACCAACTGGCACCATGGGGATAGGAGCTCGCACTTGTTGCTGAGAGTGGAGTGGAAGATGACTGAAGACATAGTCATTAGGACCCTCAGGGAAAAGGCTGGAGCCTGGATGTTCATAAGCACCTTCTTGGTCTCCATAGAGACTGAAGTAAGGAACCTGAGGTAATCCTCTTCTTAAATTCTGCTTTGGGAAAACAGAGACAACACTTAGGACCCAGCGTGCTTCACATTTAGGTCAAACTGTTTCACTCATCCATTCACTCACTCACTCACTCATTCCTTCAAAACACGTGAAGACCCCCTCATCTTTCTATCACTCTTTGATTTCTCAAGACAAAAGAGGTTTACTTCGCAGTCTTTTAGGATTCTTGACTGTAGCAGGTAGGTCTGTGAAAGTCGCTTTTGTTGTTAAACAGGAATGTGATAAAACCTGCAGTGTGTTTTCCACTAGGTACAGAGACACGGTCCAGCTCTGGGTTTTTTTGTAAGACAGAATGAAAAGGAAATAACGGATAATTACCAGAAAAACTTTACTGAGCCAAAAACACTAATAACAAGTTTTTAAATCCAAAAGAAAGTTAAACGATTACCATCTGTTTATATACTGGGCAGATTTTTAATATTTTTCTTAAGTGTTGATGAATATAAATGGAGTGACAAGCTTGAAAATTAGCTTTTTTTTTTCTTTTTAGTCTTCTACAGAACAGATGACAAAATGGTGGTGATGCACAAACTAGTCCCTCCAATGTGCAAGACACTGCTCTAAAGAAATAGATTTCTGCTCAGGAGGCATCGAGGCAGAAGATCAGCACCAGCATCTCCATCAAACTGTAATTCAAGGCCAGATTTTATATGGAAACTATGCATCAAAGTAGTTAATGTTAAGTATTTCAAATAGTTATAATTCATATTCAACTATGCAGCTGGGAACCATAAATGACTGTATTTTAATTTTTCTATGTTATTATTCCCATTTAAAAATCTTCTTGGCAATTAATAAATTAGGACATTTAAAGTTTGGGGCCAGAAATCCAGATTTCATGGTCCCAGTCCTGAAAATGGAGAACCCATTTTGTATAATTGTTTCTATAGCAAAACCTACCCTAACTGTGAGATTATCAGGTTTAAATGAGATGCTGCTGCTAATCTGCTAAGTTGCTTCAGTCGTGTCCGACTCTGTGCGATCCCAGAGATGGCAGCCTACCAGGCTCTTCTGTCCCTGGGATTCTCCCAGCAAGAACACTAGAGTGGGTTGCTATTTCCTTCTCCAATGCATGAGAGTGAAAAGTGAAACTGAAGTCACTCAGTCGTGTCCGACTCTTCATGACCCCATGGACTGCAGCCCACCAGGCTTCTCCATCCATGGGATTTTCCAAGCAAGAGTATCGGAGTGGGGTGCCATTGCCTTCTCCGTTAAATGAGATGACGAAACTTCAATTAACTGAGATTCATCCTTTTAATGCGTGCATGGTCAGTCACTCAGTCATGTCTGACTCTTTGCGACCCCATGGACAGTAGCCCGCTAGGCTCCTCTGTCCATGGGATTTTCTAGGCAAGAATACTAGAGTGGGTTGCCATTTCCTTCTCCACAGGATCTTCCCAACCCAGGGATTGAACCTGTCTCCTGCATTACAGGCAGATTCTTTACCACTGTGCCATCATTCCAAGAATGTTTCAGGTCAAAAATGCAAGATGTGCTCTATATCATTAATGATTCATCCAGTTCTAATTAGATTGTGAGACCAGGTTAGGAAGGATAAATTATCCACTGTTTCTGCTACTCTGTACCATTCTTGGCCCTTACCCTGTTCTGGGCTTCACCTTATTCAAGCCAGAAACAAATGATTTGTGCTGAAAGTGCAGGAGAAATCATGTAAACATCAGTCCTCATAAGCTAAGGACCTCATCAGCTAGGTAAGCGGAGAATTCTATGGTAGGAGAAAGAAATCATTACGACTAAAAAATCCCTCTTGTATTTATTTGCTCTGGTTTAAAAAAGGCATGTTTACTTCATCCAACCACTAGGTAAGGTGGAGACCATAATGCCTACAATCACCACCTGTGAATGTAACCAAATGAATCTTCTTTGGATCACAGTGATCACAGATGTAAAGTCTGAAATAAAACATAGCTTGGCTCTTTTTCCATCTTGCCTTTGGTTGCTATTCTGTGATGTCCACGGTATATACCTAATCAGAATGGGGGCTTGTGAGACAGCCAAAGACAGAGCTGCCCTATTTCATAAGATCTCTGACTCAAGTCCAACAAAGCGAGTGATGAAGTGTCCTCTAAAAATAGGATGTATTCAATCTGTTCAAAAGCCAATAGAATTTAGTGTTAAGAATACAAGTGTTATATTCAGACTTTTACTGACCAGACATTAAATGATTACAACCACAGAAGCAACTGTATAATTCCTATCAGTAACCACTTCCATGGTTCCAAATACTGCCAAGCCTTTCACATATTCTTTGTCCTCAGACTCACTCCTTCTTCACCCTCCAAATAACTCTCCAAAAGATTTTTCTACTCTAATTTTTACTCCATTTGCAACCTTATCTTGTTTTACAATTTGAGTCTTACCATTTTAATATGAAAAAACTCCCATCTTACTTAAAAATCTTGACAAGGAAATATGAATAATGAATGCCTGTGTGGGTTGTATATGCATATGTGTGTGTATATCTATCTGTATCCTATGTACCAGATATTTACCCCAACTCATCTTTTCAACAGTGTCAGTAGGTCCTCTGGAAGCAAAGGATAAGAAGGAGGTAGAGGTACACGAGTTCTGGCTGGGGTTGGTGACGGGGGAGCAGGGATATAAAGTATATGACAGTAACAGGGAGAGGAAGCAGGGGGTCACCTGGAACTGATCCAGGCTCAGCCACCGATAGAGGCTGCAGGGGAGAATGTGGCGTTTGCTTGAAAATGGAGGTCTATCCTGAAGGTTCGAACATCAGGAGGCTGTTAGCTCACTGCATTCCTTACAGCTGAATGGCAAGTTCTTTCAAGGACAGAAGTCTACTTGGCTCACCTCCCTGGCTGCCACAAACAGAGGAAAAAACTGACCAAGAGGTTAAGTGACTTGCCCAAGACCACACAGACAGCAAGGAATGGAACCAAATCATAGCACTTGTATTAGACAGTGTTCACGACACTCTGCACTGAGGACCAGGACACACACTCTTTGTCTCCTTGCTATTTATCTACCAAAACTTTAAAAATGGAAAATTCTTGTTTGAAAAGGATGAGGCCAGAAACCATACAATTTTTCTGTCATCATCATTGAGCCACATAAGAGTAAACCCTCAAAAATATTTACTGAATGAATGAATAAGACTCTTTTCTCTCTTCCTCTTCCTTCCTTCTGTCCTTCTTCCCTCCCTCTTTTCTTCCCTCTCTTTATTTCTTCTTTCCTTTTCTCTTTATCTGTCCATCTACCTACCTACCTATCTATCATCTATTTTAAAATTAAAACTAACCAGAAGACAATAGAGAAGAAATAGCAGGGTTCTAGAATCTCAGTGACTGCATATCATCTCCTCCAAACTTGCTCCCTGGAACCTACCACTATAGGCTGAACCAGATAATGAGTGTGCCATGCTTGGCTATGAGGTTTTTTCAATGCCAGAGTCACTGCCCTGTGAGTGCTTGGTAAATGTTAAACCACAGATATTGCTAACAGAATTTCCACCAAAGATAATGATCTTTAGGGTTATTCCAATTTAATATGTTCATACATAAGATGGCTGGATAGCATCATCTGCTCAATGAACGTGAGAGTTTGAGCAAACTCTAAGAGATAGTGAAGGACAGGGAAACCTGGCATGCAATCCATGGGGTCACAGAGAGTTGGACATGACTTAGTGATTGAAGAAAAACAACATACATTCTTCAGAGAGAGGGAGGTATTCATCTACTACAGCAATAAGGAGAAGTACTCCTTAAAGGATCACTGATTCTTTTTCACAATGAGAATCTTGTCCATACATCATAGAAAGATGAAAATTCTCTGCTGCCCCTCAAAAAGTGAAGTCGCTCAGTCGTGTCCGACTCTTTGCGACCCGCGGACTGTAGCTCACCAAGCTCCTCCGTCCATGGGATTCTCCAGGCAAGAATACTGGAGTGGATTGCCATTTCCTTCTCCAGGGGATCTTCCTGACCCAGGGATCGAACCCAGGTCTCCCGCATTACAGGCAGATGCTTTTAACCTCTGCACCACCAGGGAAGCCCTGCCCCTCAAAAACAGAGTGCTAAAGCATCAAATGGGAAGCGTCTGAGACCAAGGGTCCCTGCTTTAGGAAGGATTCCAAGGGCTATTCTTTCCTATCACATAAGCAAAGTAGCATGTTAAGAACTGTCTATGGAGAATTAAATTGGGTAATAGAGCAAAAGCTCAACACTTGGGCTTCATAAATGGTAAAGTTCAGCAATTTTATTAAATATACAGGTGAACTGGTATTTAAAAAAATACAAATTCAATTACTAATAAAACCAATCTCTTTTTAACAACAACTTACTGGGCAGAAATCCAAAAATTAGATGATGAAGTCTTTAAGTCCACTTCTGTGCTTACTTTGCCCAAAGTGACCATGAGTTGCTATTACTTTTTAATAACAGTACTGTGTTGGCACCAAAGCATTATTTTTTATGCCTACAGATGACTGGATATACTACAACATCTCCCAAATATCACAGTCTTGACCCACTAGGCCAGTTAGAATGGGGGGCCTCAGCTCACACACTCCACAGCACCATTGGGTCTAACCAGAGCTCAAACTGCCAACATTCATTTGATCACAGAAAAAACAAGAGAATTCCAGAAAAACATCTACTTCTGCTTCACTGACTATGCTAAAGCCTTGACTGTGTGGTTGACAACAAACTGTGGACAATTCTTCAAGAGACTGGAGTACCAGCCCACCTTACCTGCCTCCTGAGAAATCTGTATGCAGATTAAGAAGCAACAGTTAGAACCAGACATGGAACAATGGACTTGTTTAAAGTGGGAAAGGAGTACGTCAAGGCTATAATTATCACTGCTTATTTAACTTATATGCAGAGTACATCATTTGAAATGCCAAGCTGGGTGAATCACAGGCTGGAATCAAGATTGCCAGTAGAAATATCACCAGCCTCAAATATGCACATGATACCACCTTAATGACAGAAAGCAAAGAGGAACTAAAGAGCCTCTTGATGAAGGTGAAAGAGGAGAGTGAAAAAACTGGCTTAAAACTCAACATTCAGAAAACTAAGGTCATGGCATCCAGTCCCATCACTTCATGGCAAATAGATGGGGAAAAAATGGCAACAGTGACAGACTTTATTATCATGGGCTCCAAAATCACTGTGGATGGTAACTGCAGTCATGAAATTAAGACGCTTGTTCCTTGGAAGAAAAGCTATGACAAACCTAGACAGATTATTCAAAAGCAGAGACATTACTTTGCCAACAAAGGTTCCTCTAGTCAAATCTATGGTTTCTCAACTAGTCATGTACAGATGTGTGAGGTGAACCATAAAGAAAACCTAGTGCCAAAGAACTGATGCTTTTGAACTGTGGTGTCTGAGAAGACTCTTGAGAGTCCCTTGGACAGCAAGGAGATCAAACCAGTCAATGAAATCAACCCTGAATATTCACTGGAAGGACTGATGCTGAAGCCGAAGCTCCAATCCTTTGGCCACCTGTTGTGAAGGGCTGATTCACTGAAAAGACCCTGATGCTGGGAACAGCTAAGGGCAGGAGGAGAAGGGGATGACAGAGGATGAGATGGCATCATTGACTCAATGGACATGAATCTGAGCAAATTCTGGAGATAGTGAAGGTCAGGGAAGCCTGGTGCGCTGCAATCCATGGGGTCACAAAGAGTCAGACACGACTTAGTGACTGAACAACAAATACCAGAAAAAGCATTTTCTACCCCAGATGTGGTATTCTGGTATGAAAGGGATTTCTCTATTTATCCTGCAATAGCATGAACTTCAGAACAGCCCTCCTTTCTACTTGGTACCACTAAGACACAAAAACCTGTGGAAATGCCCCTCCTTTTCTTAGGTGGCTAATTTATTAGCAGCTAAGTTATGTCTTGATTGCTATGCATGTTTCTACAGTCATTGCACCCTGAAGACTATGCTGGTGGCAGGCTTGTAAACAGAGGGTCTTGGGAACTGGGGAGTAGAATGCAGCAGGGAGTTTTCCTAAAGCTCAAAAATGTGAATCTAAGCATCTGATTCAGGATGGTGAAAAGATTATGAGAGAGGGGAAGCTGACTACTAGGGCCATGATAAGATAGCAGGGCTGATAGCTGGTAGTGCTTCCTTTGGCTGTGAAGCTCAGTGACGACCCACATGATGGAAATCCAGAGCAAAGAGAATGGCCACGAATCGAGCCCAGGAAACAAAAAGCACATTTAAAGCAGCCAAACTCCAAAGGTATCCTTCCTCTGTTTACGCTAGGTATGCTAGGTGCCTGCTTCTTTCCTTTTTGTTTTTTTTTTTTTTACACAAGTTGAAAAAGACATCAAGATCTATCATGTTGGTGGCATGAGGCAGGGCTGACCCTCTTCTATGGATGTGCATTAAGCCTTACTGCCCACATTTCATTCCTGTCTGCTACTGTTGCTATCTTAACCTATAATGAGGGCATCCACAGAAATCTCCTCTGATGCTTTCTCCCTTTCCTCTTCCAACTGCCCACTCTGTGAGCTCCCAGTATCACTGAAGAAGGGCTCTCGGTAACAGGAGGTGGTGGGACCAGCAAGAAAGCATGCATGTTCATGCCTTTCATTTATACCACGGGGTTCATTCTCCCCTCTCCTGGTCCCTTACTGGTTTCACACATCCACTATCAGCAAAGTAATTAGTTTATTAAAAAAATTTTTTTGATTGAAAGTCAATGCTAATGCCTGAATTAGAATTTTCACCTATTAGAGTTTGATAAATGATACCTAAATATCCCTCAGAGTGTCTGTCTAGGCAGTCCTGCCATTCCAAAGACTTTTACCTTTTCCACTCATGCCAAGGTTTCAACTCCTGTCTATAATGAGTTAAGCTTAGAAAACATTCAAAAAGGTCTCACCTGTCATTACCAGATTGAAATGCTCTTCTCTGATGCAGTGCTACACTTGGGGTAACGCTATAGACATGTGATTGACAATAGCATGTGATAAAAATGCCTTTCTGCTATTTTCAGTAACCAAGTTCACTCCTCCCCACGAGAGATACTCATGTCATAATAAATTTCACACCAGTGTGTCATCAGGAGGCTCCAATGAGCTTGGGCTTATATATTAGAAAGAGAAAACTAAGGATACTTACAGGAGGCCCCAATACAATTGGCTCTGCTTGCAAATACTGCCCCATGGACAACGGTGGGTTGTGGTATAAAGCCCTTCTGGGAGATGGTGCTCTTATGGTGGTCATGTATCTTCTCTCTCTTCTGGGAGAGAGGTCCCTCCTGGCCATGATTTCTTTCCCAGGTGACACTGGCCTCCTTGGGGACAGATGCCTTCTTGGCGAAACACTCTCTGGGACATCTCTCTTCTCAAGGCAGCTTCCTTTCTTGGTGAAAGATGTCGCATGGGTGACAGATCTCTCCTAGGTGACAAATGTCTTCTGGGTGACAAATCCCCTTTGGGTATCAGACACCTCTTTGGTGAATTATCTCGACAGGGTGAAGAATCATATCCTGGTGAGGAGTGGCGGCTGGAGGGTGAGAAGTCCCGTGGGGAGGAGCCCGGCTCTGAAGACAGCATGCAGTCTTCATCCATACAACTGGGGATGTCTAACCTGTCTTTGTCCGGTTCTGAGTCTGTACTTTTGCTCTGGAATAACCTCTGGTATTCTGTCATCTGAGTATCTTCACATGAGTCACTTGGTGTCATCAGCTGAGTAACCTGAATACTTGGCAAGGTAACCAAATAGCTGATCAATGAAGAATGCCCCAGGGAGCTATCGGAAGGAACCCCGTGGGGCACAGCGCCAACATTCACAGGCAAGGAGGAGAATCTAGGAGGCTGGGGACTGGTGCTTCTTGATCTTGTTTTTGGTGTCAAATCTCCTTGGTCATCAAAGTCATCATCGTCTTCATCGTCATCATCATTATCATCTCCATCTTCACCATCCGATTCTTCAGCATCTGAGAACTGATGATCAGTTGAAATGCTGGACATGCTGTGCTTCTCACTTGCCTTGTGCAAATCTTCCATCGTTTCTGAAGCAATTGAACAAACAGAGTGAACATCAAGATTGAAACAAGAAGGTTAGAAGCTCATTCAGATGCCATCTCTTTGCAAAAGCTTTCCTCAATCCTCCAGCCCCTAGAGACGGTCGTCTCTGAACTCTGTAACATGAGCACTTACCTCCGTGACACTGACTGGTTCTTATCTTTTATGTAGCTATCTATCTGGTTTCATTCCCGCCTACAATATGGCCTCCAGAGTAGGCACTTTTAGCTCAGGCATCACACCACTCATAGAAAACCCTCAATAAGTAGGTACATAATGTTGTTAATGATGATATTTGAGGAAAAAGAAAAGCAAGAACCTGTCTCTACAAGTCAGGAGGTCCAGCTGATCCCCAGATTTTCTACTGAGGTTATTGATGGACATTTTTTTTTCTACTAGATTTCCTCTTGATCAAAAAAATAAGACATTAAAATGCTTTTCAAATTTCCCAAAAAGTATCATCATAAGATTTAAATCACCATAACAAATTAAGTGCAATTAGATTTCCTTTATGGTTCTATTCTAATAATGATAAAATTATTTTCACAGTAAGGCATTTCTACTTCTTCAGCCAAAACTGAAATGCATTTCTTTTCACTAGGTCTCAGTGTCAGATTTCTTTTCTATGTTTAGTATTTAGTAAAATGAAACATGATCAGGTTTTTTTTTTAATACTTATATTTATTTTACTACCTTGGCCACAAAGCTCCAGCATGCACAGTAAAGAGCTCAGTCAACTAAAGTGTGAATACCTGCTTCCTCGGTTTCGGTGTCATCGACTGATGTCATTGAGACCCCTAACTCCAGGCATTTCTTCATATGTGCTTTAGATTTCATATGCTTCGTTAGGTTTCCTAGAAAATACAGCCCCCAAAAGAAGAGCAATTAATTGGTTACCAAAATGTGATGACTGCTCCAAAATTCAGTGCAAAATGAACTAACTTGAGATAACACAAATTTGTTTCTACCGCCTGCTCCTTGCCTCAAACTTAAGAGGAACAATTTGGCTTCTGAAGATATGAACCCCCAACAGCTTCAGCCCAGTCTCAGGTTGTCTTTGTTCTAGAGCTGTGGAAGTCTAGGCTCATATTATTTCAAGTGTAGACTCAAGTCTGACTGAGAATCCCAGACTTTTCTGGCTGAGAGAGGATCTAATACCTTGCCCAGTTGGGTCTGCCTTCTTGGGCTCCACATAAACAGGGTAACACAAGCTGGGTCACACATCTCTGAGAAATTCTAGAATAAACTATTGTAATCAACATAGTCTCTGGACCCCAGACCTTCTGTCATCAATCAGATATAGATTAAACTAGCAGGATGTTCACTTGTCAGAAGAAAAAAAAAAACGCAAACTGATGTTGGGGCCAATCCTGTAAATGAATTCAAAGATCCAGACAAATACTTAGCTACTACTTATTGGGCACATTAATCTTAGTATTTAGCTTCTATCCATATGACATATATCAGCAGAGTTTATGACAGCAACTTCTGAAGTTCCAGAGCAGCAAAATTCCTTTCTTATTTACCTTGAAACTCCCACTGTTCTAAGAACAAAGAATGTATTATGATGGTGATATGGGCTTCCCAGGTTGCTAGTGATAAAGAACATGCCTGCCAATACAGGAGCCATAACAGACTGGGGTTTGACCCCTGAGTGGGGAAGATCCCCTGGAGTAGAAAATGGCAACCCACACCAATATTTTTGCCTGGAAGATCCCATGAACAGAGGAGCCTGGTGGGCTATAGTCCATTGGGTCGCTAAGG
This sequence comes from Nanger dama, assembly GCA_917880005.1. NCBI lineage: Eukaryota > Metazoa > Chordata > Mammalia > Artiodactyla > Bovidae > Nanger > Nanger dama. The sequence goes on from CAKJTW010000024.1 coordinate 30,858,411, forward strand.
TCAAACATGACTGAAGCGACACAGCATAAGCACAAACTCTTGCATCTTCCATATACAGATAGTTATATGTAACTGTCCCTATGTATAGTATAAATGGTATAGTATGATGCCTTCTTTATCTGTAGGTTCAGAGTTCATAGATAAGGAGGGCTGATTGTATAATTATACATGTACCTGATTACGTATGTATGTGTGTTTCTGCATATGCATGCTCAGTCGCTAAGTTGTGTTCGACTCTTTCTGACCCCATGGATTGCAGCCCTCCAAGCTCCTCTGTCCATGGGATTTCCCAGGCAAAAATACTGGAGTAGGGTGCCATGTTCTCCAGGGGATCTTCCCAAACCAGGGATTGAACCCAGGTTGTCCACACTGCAGGCAAATTCTTTACAATCTGAGCCGCCAGGGAAGCCCCAAAATACTGGAGTATGTAGCCTATCCCCTCTCCAGGGGAACTTCCTGACCCAGGAATCAAACTGGGGTCTCTTGCATTACAGGCAGAGTCTTTACCAGCTGAGCTACCCGGAAAGCCCATTCCACATCATATATATATAACTAATCAAAAGAAATTCAGGAACTAATTCAGCTATAAGGGCCATATTATCTTTGTTCTTTGACACTGCTTTAATCACATAACAGCAAGTGCTTTAAGAGTAGGCTCACTGAATCCAGGCGGAAACTCCGGCCTGCTAAAATAGTTTGTTCTTGCAGGAGTTTTTGGCTTACTATTAATGTAATATATGAGCCACAACTCTAAACTGGGGCACTGTTGTTTATTATTTTATTTATATTACTTTATTTTTTAATTAGGGAAAGTAAAGTTGCTTAGTTGTGTCCTACTCTTTGCAACCCTATGGACTGTAGCCCCCCAGGCTCCTCTGTCCATGGGATTTTCCAGGCAAGAATACTGGAGTAGGTTGCCATTTCCTTCTCCAGGGAATTTTCCTGACCCCAGGGATTGAACTTGGGTCTCTCACATTTCAAGCAAACTCTTTACCATCTGAGCCACCAGGGAATCCTTAACATGTGGCTTATTGCTTATATACCTACAAATTTAATGTGCTATTTTTGTAACTCCAAGCACAGAAATATTTCCTGGCCCATATTGCTCTTATATAACAAAAATTATACCTCTAATTTTTCTAAAGATCTCAAAAATTCTTATAGACAAATTATCATGAGCTTCCTTGGTAGTTCAGCTGGTTAAGAATCCACTTGCAATGGAGGAGAACCTGGTTCGATTCTTGGGTAGGGAGGTTCTCCTGGAGAAGGGATAGGTTACCCACTCCAGTATTCTTGGGCTTCCTGGTGGCTCAGATGGTAAAGAATCCACCTGTATGGGGAAGACCTGGGTTGGGAAGATCCCTTGGAGGAGGGCATGGCACCCCACTCCAGTATTCTTGCCTGGAGAATGCCATGCTCCTGCCCAAAGGAGTCTGGCAGGCTACAGTCCATGGGGTCACAAAGAGTTGGACACAACTAAGCACAGCACATGATTATCAAGAATTTAAAAATTTGTAAATTAATGGAAATCATCTGCTTCTGTAAGGATGAACATAATTTGTGTATGTGGATAGATGTGGAAGTTAGTTAAGTCAAGATGGTTTATTTAGATCTTTTATGTGTTTCTTCTCATACTTTTCTTTCTTCCTGTTTCAAGTAAGCACTTGGGCTTTGGGCTGTCATCCTCAGGGTAGGTTTATAGTTACAAATCTGGCTCAGAAATGACCCTGCCCTGACTTTGGCTTACTGAAGTCTTGAATGTCTGAAGAATTACAGCAAAGAGAAAGCAGCAAGATGGCAGGAAAGGGTGTCTGGAGAAGTGACACAGGCAAAGAGGAGGTACCAGTCCTGCAAGAGCACTCTGATTCTGTACTCAGATGATATGACAAGAGGCAGTTGGCTGGAAGTGAACACTGGCGAGGGGTTTCCCAGGATGATTTACTCTTTTCAAGATCCTAAGACATTTATACTTTCCAAAGGGTGACAAGGAAACTCCGATAATGATCAAGAATAAAGTATTTTCTGCTAAAACTCCAAGACAATGGCTCAGAGCCAAATTTAGCATGATAGAAATATCTAGCCATGTGACATTTCTTCAGGTACAGTTTCAGGAAGGCTATACCCACAATCAACTCACACGCCCAGGAAATACCAGTTGTAATGACCGGTGGATCACCTTTATTTCTTAAAACCAAAGTTTATATATTTTTATGTCCTAGGGAGTCTCTTACTGAAGTTCTACATAAAAGGCTTGATTGTGCAAAAGTGGATGGTATTTAAAGGACCTCATATTTATCTCCTTTGAAATGCAAATGAACATTCCCTCCCCTTTTTGTGGCTTCAAAGAGGGATAATTGTAATATAAATATCTTTTTATTAAAGAAAAACAGATATGCTCAGAGGCAACACATTTACATTTCTGACAAACCAATAAAGACAATTTTGGATCTGGGGTATAAAAGAAAGTAGGTACACATTTCCTTGCCAAAGATAGTTTTATTTGATATTTATTTTTCTTGATGGGTAGTAGAGCAGATTAATTATTATGCAAATTAAAGTTAAAACATCAGAAAATTTTTGGGTAAGGTTAGTGGTGGGGTGTCTATAGGGTTCCATTAGTACTTCCACGCGTGTGTATGCTCAGCCATGTCTGGCTCTACGACCCCATGGACTGTAGCCCACTAGGCTTCTCTGTCCATGGGATTTTCCTGGCAAGAATACTGAAGTGGGATACCATTTCCCCTCCAGGGGACCCTTCTGATCTGGGGATTGAACCCACGCCTCCCGCATACTTTGACAGTAAGTAGTAAAATATACTTCTATAAAAGTCAAATCACCTCTATTCCACAACTATTTGTATTCTGAAAACACTAGGTTTCTGAACATTTTCATAATTTTACAAAATGATAGAAACATTTTTTATAAAATATTTTCAGGTAAGACTATCTGTTAAAAATAGACTTATTTTTTAAAGACAGAATATCATTTCAAGGCAAGTCTTAGTTTTATGAGATTAATAGCTGTGGCCTGAGAGTAAGAAATTGTCTCTGAGCTCATAAAAACACAGAACACAAGCGATCAAATTTCTATACATAATTAATGCAAGTGTGGATGGAGGGGCCCACCCGGGACTCTGTGGGTTTCTACATTATTAATAATCTTGAAACTGACCATGGGCACATGTTTTCTTCCCAGCTGCTGCCTTGCTTCTCTAATGCCCCAGAATGGGTTGTCTCCCTGCAGAATTTCAATACTGGTGCAAAGATTCTCTAGACCACATAACATTTCCAACAAGAAGTAATAGCTATGCAGGCAATTCTTAGCCATTTCCTTCGAGACTACTAGCCTGGACCTAAGTCTATAGCTCTTACTTCAGTCATAAAAGGAGCCTCACTGTCTCATACATCTTCAGACCACTTACAGAAAGAAAACACATTTCACGAGTGTCACATTTTCACAGAGAAAACCATCTAATTGTCGATGACAGTTTCAAAATGGTATGCAGAATCTGGAGCAACCATTAAAAAAAAAAGTTTTGCCGCTTAAAAAAAAAAAAAAATCAGACCAGTACCTTTTGTTTTGAAGGCGAAGTTACATAGCTTGCATACGTAAGGCCGGACATCAGTATGCGTGCGGATGTGCTTTTTGAGCATGCTCGGTTTCTTACAGCGAATCCCACATTCTTCACAAATGTACTTTCCACGTCCACGTCCTCTGACATATACATAGTCTTCATTTGATTTATATCTGTTAAAAAGGGAAAATCCAGTGTGTTTCCAAATACTTTGCTGCTGCTGCTGCTAAGTTGCTTCAGTCGTGTCCAACTCTGTGTGACCTCACAGATGGCACCCCACCAGGCTCCCCCATCCCTGGGATTCTCCAGGCAAGAACACTGGAGTGTGTTGCCATTTCCTTCTCCAATGCATGAAAGGGAAAAGGGAAAGTGAAGTTGCTCAGTGGTATCCAACTCTTAGCGACCCCATGGACTGCAGCCTACCAGGCTCCTCCATCCATGGGATTTTCCAGGCAAGAGTACTGGAGTGGGGAGCCATTGCCTTCTCCTTCCAAATACTTTACATGATTCCAAATACTAACATGTTTCCAAATATATGTTATATATATATAATCAAAAGCTAATCACTTGCAAGACAAAATTTTAGATGAGTCTTTTACAACTATTCAACTTTATTTCTACAGATCCAGTGAAATCTATGCAATACCTGAAAGAACTTGGTAACAGATTTGGCATTGTAAATAAAAGGGAATTTCTTTCTATGTGGAGTTCAAAATGTAGTTGGCTCTTCCATGAAATGTGACTATATGGACTCTATATAGAAGTTCAAATGGGCTTATATAAGCCGCAAAGAGTTGCCGCACTGTGCGCCTTACTGCTTCCAGATTTGGATACCAAGAAACATCCAAAAAGTTATACTAGCATACTTAAATCATCACATATCACTTGTTAACATTACATCATCTAAGATGTGCATTCACAACACATATACCCCTCTAAATTGCTAGAATAAATATAACTGATTATAGAATTCTTCACTGCAAGTTTCTACTCTATTTTTACAATCCTGGCACGAGACTCAGAAATTTCTAGCTTACACAGGCTGAGCTGAGCTCACCAACTGTTGCCTACAGATTTGATCTGTTCTTCCCAAGGACCGTAATTCTGTACTGAAGTGAAGTCTACATTTCAAGTGGCTTCAGGAAGGTACTGTTACATAATGAAAACTAGAGATTCTATTTTTCAATCAAATTTGCCTTTGTTTCTGGAAGAGTTTATAGAGAGGTTTGAAAGGATGTCTGAGGTCATCCAATTTAATTAAATCAGTAAGATGAACAAAGTCTTAGGTATTCATTGTAATAATCCATGGAAGAAACCTACCCAGTGATCACCACTGGTCACATTTTCACATTTTCACATTTCACATTTCACCACTGGTCAGAATTTAAGGAAACATGACCCATCATAGCGTATAGCAGCATTCTACTGAATAACTCAGTAAATATCATTATCTCTTAAATCTCAGGCTAGAATTAGGGGTCTACTGCCAAAGATATTTCTTTTGAGGGTTCTTTTATAACTTCCAAAGGTAAAGTGACATACAAACGCCCTAACTCAGTGTGTGCTGACTTAAAGGCCTTAGATTTAGTCTTTTTTTCTTTTGTTTGTTTTTAAATATTCTAAGAGCATTGCAAACTTCTCTATTTTGTTCCAGCTAATCCATCAGCAGGAATAAAAGCAAATTCACTTTCATTTGTCCAAACCACTGAAGGATTTTTAAGATAGAAAATCCATCCTATCAACTCTGCTATGGATACTATTTGATCTTAACATTATCTATTTTTTCAGTCAGTACCAATCCAGGTGAGAATTAAGTAGTATCAAAAATATGAATAGTCAATTTTATGTACTTTTTAGTCCTTTAAATCTTTCCCCTTTTACAAAGAATTTCCAAAGTCAACTTTTTCTTCAAAACTATTCTGAACTTTATCTTTTATCTCATTGTCTTTGTAATAAAGCAGAAAGGAACCTAAAGTTGCACAATATGTTACCTTTTCATACCAATATTTTCTGCCCCAAACTGGATGAAACTACCTAAGAACTACAGAATAAAACAAATAATTTCATAGACAGCAATTCTTCTCCAGGGAAGGGTACTTCAAGCTTCCTGTGGTACATCATTGTACTTGATGGACAATGCATTTTATTTTCAAATAATACTATTTTAAATTCTTTAGCTGATTAACTTGCTTCCAGAATGAAAATTAAGTTCTGTATAAAATATAAATGTATTAGAAAAATCTGTACAAATAAAATATTTACCCTTCAAAAGTTTTACAGACCCATATATCTGCTTGATACAAGAATTAATGGACTTTTGAAAAAATATGGCAACCTACTCTAGTATCCTTGTCTACGAAATCCCATGAACAGAGGAGCCTGGTGGGCTACAGACCATGGGGTCACAAAGAGCTAGACATGACTTAGCAACTAAACAACAACAACAATGAAATTACTAGGTCTATGAATTAGACAATATAGGAAACATATACACTTAAAAATTTGGTCAGTAATTCTTTTCTTTTTTTTTTTTGGAAGTCATCACTTTGCAATGGCAAACTAAGAGGTTTTAACACATTTCTTGGAATAAACAACTGGTCACCACCAAGGAGAAGTTGGATCACAGATTAAGGAATGAATGAGATATAGCCCATAAAGAGACAATGAAAGGAAGAGGAAATGAAATATCGGCACAATCTTTTTGGATCATCAAAACACAGTAATAAAATGTTCACATATGCTTTTCATTTGCATCTTTTGTTAGTGGCAATGAGCTTCCCAAAGCACGCAGACCTGTGAAGGTCTCGCTTATCTAGCGCAAGTGCACTGCTCTGAAGAAGACTGCTGGACACAAGGGTTGACTCAGTCACAGGAACTTCTTGGGCTCTGAGGAAAGATATTATCTCTGTTTCTCTTGTTTGTGTTAAAAGATGAGGAATGTCAAAAAATTCTGAGACAAGCTTCATGATGACAACTGTGGTTTCAGCGATGACAATACTCAGGCATCCACCCAAAGGGGGCCAACGCGATGAGGGAACCAGCTTCCATAATCTATCGCCAAATGGTAAATCTATGTGAGAAACTGATATCTTGTATACCAGCGCCGGCTGTGACGGACCGCGCAGAAGCGTGGCCGAAAGGAGCTACCCCACGCCTGAGGTCGGGGCGGCGGCTGGGAGGGCCAGGCTACGACAGCGCAGGAGCGGCCGAGAGGAGCCACCCCATTTCAGAGGTCAGGGGCAGTGACCGAGAGCACCAGGCTGAGATGGCGCAGGAGCGGCCGAGAAGAGCTACCCCACGCTCGACGTCAGGAGCGGCAGCCAGGAGGAGCAACCCCTGTCCAAGGAGCTGCGGCTGTGCAGGCGCAGGAGGGCCGAGAGGAGCTACTCCACGTTCAGGGTCAGGAGGGCGGCCGTGAGGAGATGCCCCTCGTCCAAGATAGGAGATGCCCCTCGCCCAAGATAAGAGAAACCCAAGTATGGTAGTAGGTGTTACCAGAGGGCATCAGAGGGCAGACACACTGAAACCATAATAACAGAAAACTAGTCCATCTGATCACACAGACCACAGCCTTGCCTAACTCAATGAAACTAAACCATGCCATGTGGGGCCACCCATTGGCTGGGTCACGGTGGAGAGGTCTGACAGGATGTGGTCCACTGGAGAAGGGAATAGCAAACTACTTCAGTATTCTTGCGTTGAGAACCCCTGAACAGTGTGAAAAGGCAAAATGATACGGTACTGAAAGAGGAACTCCCGAGTCAGTAGGTGCTCAGGATGCTACTGAAGATCAGTGGAGAAATAACTCCAGAAAGAATGAAGGGATGGAGCCAAAGCAAAAACAATACCCAGCTGTGGATGTGACTGGTGATAGAAGCAAGGCCCGATGCTGTAAAGAGCAATATTGCATAGGAAGCTGGAATGTCAGGTCCATGAATCAAGGCAAATTGGAAGTGGTCAAACAGGAAATGGCAAGAGTGAACGTGGACATTCTAGGAATCAGCGAACTAAAATGGACTGGAATGGGTGAATTTAACTTAGATGACCATTATATCTACTACTGCAGGCAGGAATCCCTTAGAAGAAATGGAGTAGTCATCATGGCCAACAAGAGTCCAAAATGCAAGATTGGATGCAATCTCAAAAACAACAGGATGATCTCTGTTTGTTTCCAAGGCAAACTATTCAATATCACAGTAATCCAAGCCTATGCACCAACCAGTAATGCTGAAGAAGCTGAAGTTAAACAGTTCTGTGAAGACCTACAAGACCTTTTACAACTAACACCCCCAAAAGATGTCCTTTTCATTATAGGGTACTGGAATGCAAAAGCAGGAAGTCAAAAAACAACTGGGGTAACAGGCAAATTTGGCCTTGGAATACAGAATGAAGGAGGGCAGAGGCTAATAAAGTTTTGCCAACAGAACACACTGGTCATAGCAAACATGCTCTTCCAACAACACAAGAGAAGACTCTACACATGGACATCACCAGATGGTCAATGCCAAAATCAGACTGATTATATTCTTTGCAGCCAAAGATGGAGAAGCTCTATACAGTCAGCAAAAACAAGACCAGAAGCTGACTGTGGCTCAGATCATGAACTCCTTATTACCAAATTCAGACTTAAATTGAAGAAAGTAGGGAAAGCCACTAGACCATTCAGGTATGACCTAAATCAAATCCCTTATGATTATACAGTGGAAGTGAGAAATAGATTCAAGGGCCTAGGTCTGATAGATAAGAGTGCCTGATGAACTATGAATGGAGGTTCATGACATTGGACAGGAGACAGGGATCAAGACCATCCCCATGGAAAAGAAATGCAAAAAAGCAAAATGGCTGTCAGGCCTTACAAACAGCTGTGAAAAGAAAAGAAGCAAAAAGCAAAGGAGAAAAGGAAAGATATAAGCATCTGAATGCAGAGTTCCAAAGAATAGCAAGGAGAGATAAGAAAGCCTTCCTCAGTGATGAGTGCAAAGAAATAGAGGAAAACAACATAATGGGAAACACTAGAGATCTCATCAACAAAATTAGAGATACCAAGGGAACATTTCATGCAAAGATGGGCTCGATAAAGGACAGAAATGGTATGGCCCTAACAGAAGCGGAAGATATTAAGAAGAGGTGGCAAGAATACAAGGAAGAACTGTACAAAAAGATCTTCATGACCAAGATAATCACAATGGTGTGATCACTCACCTAAAGCCAGACATACTGGAATGTGAAGTCAAGTGGGCCTTAGAAAGCATCACTATGAACAAAGCTAGTGGAGGTGATGGAATTCAGTTGAGCTATCTCAAATCCTGAAAGATGATGCAGTGAAAGTGCTGCACTCAATGCCAGCAAATTTGGAAAACTCAGCAGTGGCCACAGAACTGGAAAAGGTCAGTTTTCATTCCAATTCCAAAGGAAGGCAATGCCAAAGAATGCTCAAACTACTGCACAATTGCACTCATCTCACATGCTAGTAAAGTAATGCTCAAAATTCTCCAAGCTAGGCTTCAGCAATACGTGAACTGTGAACTTCCTGATGTTCAAGCTGGTTTTAGAAAAGGCAGAGGAACCAAAGATCAAATTGCCAACATCCGCTGGATCATGGAAAAAGCAAGAGAGTTCCAGAAAAACATCTATTTCTGCTTTATTGACTATGCCAAAGCCTTTGATTGTGTGGATCACAATAAACTGGAAAATTCTGGAAAAAATGGGAATACCAGACCACCTGACCTGCTTCTTGAGAAACCTATATGCAGGTCTGGAAGCAACAGTTAGAACTGGACATGGAACAACAGACTGGTTCCAAATAGGAAAAGGAGTACATCAAGGCTGTATATTGTCACCTACTTATTTAAGTTATATGCAGAGTACATCATGAGAAATGCTGGGCTGGAAGAAGCCCAAGCTGGAATCAAGATTGCCAGGAGAAATATCAGTAACCTCAGATATGCAGATGACACCACCCTTATGGCAGAAAGGGAAGAGGAACTAAAAGCCTCTTGATGAAAGTGAAAGAGGAGAGTGACAAAGTTGGCTTAAAGCTCAACATTCAGAAAACGAAGATCATGGCATCTGGTCCCATCACTTCATGGGAAATAGATGGGGAAGCAGTGGAAATAGTGTCAGACTTTATTTTGGGGGCTCCAAAACCACTGCAGATGGTGACTGCAGCCATGAAATTAAAGGACACTTACTCCTTGGAAGGAAAGTTATAACCAACCTAGATAGCATATTCAAGAGCAGAGGCATTACTTTGCCAACAAAGGTCCGTCTAGTCAAGGCCATGGTTTTTCCAGTAGTCATGTATGGATGTGAGAGTTGGACTATAAAGAAAGCTGAGAGCTGAAGAATTGATGTTTTTGAACTGTGGTGTTGGAGAAGACTCTTGAGAGTCCCTTGGACTGCAAGGAGATCCAACCAGTCCGTTCTAAAGGAGATCAGTCCTGGGTGTTCACTGGAAGGACTGATGCTAAAGCTGAAACTCCAGCACTCTGGCCACCTCATGCGAAGAGTTGACTCATTGGAAAAGACTCTGATGCTGGGAGGAGGGGAGACAGAGGATGAGATGGCTGGATGGCATCACTGACTCGATGGACGTGAGTCTGAGTGAACTCCAGGAGTTGGTGATGGCCAGGGAGGCCTGGGGTGCTTTGATTCACGGGGTCGCAAAGAGTCGGACATGACTGAGCGACTGAACTGAACTGAACTAATAATTTAGGGTCAAACAGATAACATTATTTTGTCCTTTAAATATAATTAGAATAAATTCATGCTCATGGAAAGTTGTAAATCATAAATCTGTTGTAGACATAAGGTAATTACATCACAATCGCCAAATGAGGTTAATGTCCTTTAAATTTTAAAATATTTAAACCAAATATCTCAGCTTTTTCTCCAATGTGACTGGATTGAAGATACTTTTCTATCAAAATCTAAAACTTGACATTACACACATGTAATTTTTCTTAACTAGATAGATAACAAAGTCATTGAACCTTATCACTTGAGTTTCTGCAACTCAGAATTCTTAAAAAGAAATTCCTAAAGGCAGAAAAACTATCACAGTTCAGAGGAGGCTGGGGAAACATGCAAGATGGTGCTCTGGCTTGGGTCCTGGAAGAGAAAGAGGGAAGTACAGGAACTCGTGAAATCCCATACATCTGGAGCTCAGGTAATAATCAAAGCAATAAAACCAACTGGCTTCCAGGTACATACATGAGTGTGCAAGACTGCATTTTTGTAATGCAAAATAAAAATGTGTCCATTAGTAACACAAGTGCTTGTAAAAATAGTACTAAAGAATAAACAAACTTAGATGACATCAAAAGTCCAGCAATTTAAATTAGAGGTATGAAAAGAGGTTTAAACCATATACAATAAGACATTTTTATTAAAAGCAAGTCATGAAAGCATGGACATAAATTCATTATCTGTTACCAAACAGACTTCAGAAATGTGTAGAGAAAAAGAATTTGCTTTATGCTTCGGACCAGAGGAGATATGACATTTTCCACACAGACACTCAGGACCATTAACTCTGATGTCTAATAGAATAGTTGACATTTGCACTTATGTTTCCTTACCCTCCTTCAAAGATTTTAATTCGAATAGGCTCAGTTTGCTTGGATCCAATATCCTTATCTCCATGAATATCTCCTTTCCCTCTTTCCTTTAAGATACTTCCCACTAGTTTCCTTTCTAGTTTGCTGCCAAATAAAAGGACGCATCAGGTTTCATCTGCAGGAAAAAGAGAGAATCATTTTGTATGCATTACCTAAAACACAGAGGAAGCCCATGTATTCCACTCTTTCATGGTCTCTGAAAATTAGCCTAAATTCCATACTAAAAGGCCATAGGGTGGCTACATAAAAGAAGGGACAACGGGATAAAATCAGAAAAGAATGAGTTTCTACAGAATAAATTCAACATTCTTTTAAAAACAAGACCCCATTAGCACATATACCGTGCAACACTAATAAAAATGTTAAAAACAAGTGCTGTATTTTGGAAGTAGCAATTCAAGCAATCTCTATGCATTTCAAAAATATTCTTAAAAGTTATTAAAGAGAAATAGTAACTGAAATATACTGTATATTTTATATATTTTATATTTATAAATCTTCCATTTACTTTTTTATTAGCATAAATTCCAAAATGGCCCTTATTAATCTTTTTATAATTTTACACGTAAGGCAATAACTGTTCATACAGAAGCAAACCCACTAATTCTTGGAAAAATGAGTTGAGAGAAATACATATGTATTATAAATATAAAATAAATTTTAGTAAAAGGTATAGTCAATGGGAACAACTCCTCCCCCAGAAGTTTACAGAACTCAGTTCTGACATCCTGCAGTTTCCTTTGTCGACTGAAAAAGATGCATAACATGAGAGTTGTGAGTTGAGTTTTATTTGAGACAAAATGAGGAAGAGTTGACTCACTGGAAAAGACTCTGATGCTGGGAGGGATTGGGGGCAGGAGGAGAACAGGACGACAGAGGATGAGATGGCTGGATGGCATCACTGACTTGATGGACATGAGTCTGAGTGAACTCCGGGAGTTGGTGATGGACAGGGAGGCCTGGTGTGCTGCGATTCATGGGGTCGCAAAGAGTCGGACACGACTGAGCGACTGAACTGACTGACTGAGGACTGCAACCCGGGAAACAGCACTTTAGATAGCCCTGGAAAACTGCTCCAAAGAGTTAGTGTATGTGCGTGTCAGTTGCTCAGTTGTGTCCGACTCTTTGTGAACCCATGGACTGTAGCCCGCCAGGCTTCTTTGTCCACGGAATTCTCCAGGCAAGAATATAGGAGTGGGTTGCCATTCTTTTCTCCAGGGTTCTCCGGCCCAGGGATCAAACCGGGGTCTCCTGCAATGCAGGTGATTCTTTACCGTCTGAGACACCAGGGAAGCCCCAGTGGTAGTGGGGGAAGGTCAACATATGAGATTTTGGTGAAGGGGGGAGTTCAATGCCATGAAGCACTCTTCTTACAAAAGGTTTTCTGCCAGTCACGAGGAGCTGATGTCACCATGAAGGGATTTAGCACTTTTCTAGAAATGAGGAGATGCAAGGATTGGAAACTACTCATTGGTAAAGACTCTGATACCAGGAAAGATTGAGGGCCGGAGAAGGGGGCGATAGAGGATGAGATGGTTGGATAGCATCATTGACTCAATGGACAAGTTTGAGCAAACTCCAGGAGATAGTGAAGGTCAGGGAAGCCTGGTGTGCTTCAGTCCATGGAGTTGCAGAGTCAGACACAACTGAGTGACTGAACAACAACAAGGACTGGAATCATGGAATCAGTTCCTGAAAAATATCTATCTAAAGACCTGTTCCACCAGATTCCCTGGAGTACAGAGTGTCTCACTCTCTACGCTGAATACCCTTCAGGGCATGTTGAAAGTCAACAGCTACAGAAGCACAGGTTCAGATGCAATCTCTGCAGAGGCAGATGGTAAATGCCTTTGGCAAGCACCAATTTGTAATTGACACTTTCCCGACCTTTCCTCTCTAGTGCTCACTCCTTGTTCTACCTCATTTCACAATTTCCTAAATTCCTCACATCAACAAAAAGTTGATTTCCTAGGTCACTAACCCAGGTCATTCGGAAGGGGGAGGAACTCTAAGGAATTAGCCCCTGAGGTGGGATTTCACAGCACCTGGCTGGAGAGATTCTTTGTGCTTGGGACAGTCCTCCTAAGACTCCCATAACTAAGTTCACATCAGTGATTAAGGCCTGTCTACGGAGGATTCTGCCCACCTTGGCCTTCACTTCACTTGTATCTTTTGGTTGTACATTCTTTACTACGTTATTCTGCTCAGCAATCAAATCCACAACACAACACTTTCAGAAACAAAGTTTGTTACCTGAGCAAACTGCTTCCAAGCACTTGACGATGTCAGTTTGCCAGTTCCAGGCCGGTGCATAGCAGCCAGAGTATAAATTTCTGCCGTGATTTTTTGTTTGGACCTCAGAAGAGCCAGCGTGGTCTTGGTGTTCAATCCAGATGGGTTTGGGTTACAGGAACTAATGCACCATGAAGCATAAACCGAAGATTTGAAGGTGGCCTGCTGCACATAATTGGGTTTTGTATAATTCAAGAAGCACCAACTCACAGTCGTCGTTGTCCGCAGACTGGGGAACTGAAGAATCTGCTGGAAATCTACCATGTCCGTGAAAAGAAGAGTTGAATTCGCCACTTTCCCACTTGGGCCCGAGGCCCTGTGGAGCAGCACACCAGCAGGCAGTTTCTGGCCCTTTCCTTGCTCTTCGAGCTGACTGTCCCCAGGTGGTAAGGAGGAAGTCTGAGGGCTCATGCTCATATCAGAGGCTGTCTCGTCAATGTCCAACTCATCTGAGGACTCTTTGCTTTCCGAGGGCCCACTGGATGACTTCTGCCCCAAGGGGATGCTCGGGAGCCTGGCATGACAGGCTCCCTTGAGGGCACGCTGGAAGAGGGATGGTCTTGAGATGAGGAGGGGAGAGCGAGAGGAGAAGGAAGATGACCCTGACGCCAAGCCATCCTTTGGCTCAGAAGCACAGCCCTGTCGAACCAGCTGGGGTTTCTGGGGGCGGGAGAGATCCTTCTTGATGTCTGAGTTCGTCAGCTCCACGGCGCTGAGCTCCTCCACGATCTGTCCATACATCTTTTCTTCCTTGACTCTTTTCTGCTGCTTCGTTTCCATGAAGAGTTCTAAGCTGCTGGCAGGAGAAAGCATACGTTTGCTGCCTCCCAGGGTGGCCACACTGTCAGAGGTGGAAGGTAAACATAAGGGGATTGAGGACTCCAAGCCAAGGGGTAAAGTCTGAGGTACTTTCCAGATGGGGTATTTTTCCAAGCCTGCATGCTGCCCCCAACACCTGGGCAATGTTAAATCCTATCCCTTGCATGGCCGCGTTGGTTACCAGGGTTCTTTGGGTCACATTCTCATCGACTTTGCATATGACAATGGCAGGGCTGTTCTGCCCAAGCATCTGAGAAATGCTTGTGTACATGACACTCCCATAGGATGGGACGTGCGTCTGGATCCTAACAGGAACCACCGTTCCCGGTAAGGACTGCAAGGGCCCAGCACTCACTGAGGCGAAATCTTCCTGAAGAACCTGCTCAGAGGGAGTATCTGTTGACTTGGTGCTCTCCCAGAGGGAAACTTTGGAAGGAGGTTCTTTGAGGGTAGCCCTGATGTTCCTGAATAACCTGGGTAGGTTTGATCTTTGTGTGCGTGTAGTCAGCGGATTTCTTTCCAGTGTGTTCGGCCAAGGGCTCCAAGGGGTAGCTGGGGTGAACCTCTGCCTGGAAAGAAGGCTTGCCATAGCTCTTCGGAGCTTGCTGAGCAAGAGGATGGGGAAAGTGTGCCTGCCACCAGGGGGCTGCTGGGCTGGTAAATGAACCATACAGACAGTAGGATACTGGAACTGAAACAAGGCGCTCTGGATTGGAGAAAATGAGAGAGCCTCCTGATGGGGAAACAAATGTGGCTGTTCAGACAAGTGCTTGCTTGCAATATAGGATGTCGGTTGTATCAAGGGATTTCTCAGAGATTCCTGACTATCCAGGTGCAGGATCTGCTGCTGGGCCAGGTGGAGGGGGCCTGAGCTCAGCTGGGGGCAGGGACCCACGACTTGCTTCCCTGGATCCTCGGCCGGGAGGAGGGAGCAGGGAGCACGCAGCGTGGGGCCATGTGGACCTGAGGCTGGCGTGCAGATGCTCTAGCTGCTCCTGCTTGACACCCAGATCCGCGCTGGCCTCCCCTGGGAGATCTCGGGAGAGCCGCTGAAGGACGCCTGGCGCACGAGAAAGCACTTCTTCCTCTCCCGGGATGGGGACAGCGCAGAGGCGGCTGACGCTCCGGCTGTGGGCGCGTGGGACAGGTTCCCATAATCAAATGACTTGCTCCGAATTTCTGGGACCTCCGTGGGGTGAGGACAAGGCATCTGCTCAGATGAACAGCGTCGCATCTCCTTCTGGTGATGGTGGTGGCCGGGGACTGACAGTGAGTAGGAACCGGCGGGGACGGTCAAGAACTCCGAATGCTTCCCGAACTCATCTGGCTTGGAAACCGCAAGCTTCATGGTCTCCTCTCGATCGAAAGACATGGAGAAGCTGGAGCTGTGGGACAGGTTACTCTCTTGACTGGGGCTGCGGGAGAGGCCGGTGCCCGTGGATTCGAAGCTGGATTCCCCGGAGGAGTGCTCCATGTCTGCGAGTCGCAGACGCTTCTTTGGGCGGCAGCTTCTCGGCCGGGAGCTGGGAGAGGGTCTCGCTTCTCTGGGGCCACTGGAACTCCTCCACCGGCTTTTCTGGCTCTTTGCTCTGCGTTTCCTTCTCTTTCTCCGGCTTGTCCGGCTCCTCGGTCACACGGATCTCCGGCACTTGGATGTTGTGCTGGCGCACCAGCCGGGCGGCGCGTGGTAGGGGGCGGCGGCGGCGGCGGCGGGACTTGGGGCGTGGGGGACGGCTTCCCCGCGCTCTCCGCGCCCTCCCGGGCGGGGCCCACTCCGGGCTCACCGGGCTTCGAGATCTCGCTGTCGCAGGCCTCGGAGGGTGATGAGACTTTCTCCTGGGCGCTGGCCGCGAGTTCAGCAGACTCAGACCGCTCGAAGGAATTGGGGGCGGCTCAGAGAGTTGGTGTGCTGAATCACAGAGATCACATTTCCAGGAGGCTTTCTGCCCGCTCCGTCCGATTGCTTGTCCGGATCAGCCGCCAAGGGTGACTCCTCCGACCCAAGAGAGGGACTCCCAGATTGCAGCGGGGGTCGACACAGGTCAAAGCGCTCAGAGTGCCCATGAGAAGGGTTTTCCTGTCCAGCCAGGCCGAACCCACTCCTCGTGCCTTCCTGCATCTGCAGCTTGGACTCGTAATCTGCAGTCGGGATGCCCAAAGGCGTGCTGCTGCAGATCATGGGGGTGTCCTCCTCGTCCCCCACGCTCTTTCTTTCCGGCGTTTTCGAGTTTCGCACGTGGTTCCAAACATGGTTGGCACGCCCTGGGATGGCGCCGAGGGATCCATGAAATACTCCCCGCCATGTTTCAATGGGCTGATGCAGGAAACATCCCTGTAGTTTGGCTTCGTCTCAGAGTCCTCCCACTTCTTACAGGGTTTGCGGCAGACGTCATAGTCATAGCCGACCCTGTCCCCAGGAATCAATTTCTTTTCCTTCAAGGATGGACCTGTGATGCTTTTGGACATCCTGCCATGGTGGTCTCCCTCCAGGTGCCCCTCCTGGACTGAAGGCAGCTCAAAAGCCGCTTGTCTCCTTAACATGCGCTGAGGTGGTATGCCTACTGTTCCTGGGTAGAACACATCATCGGAGCCAGTCATCCGCTCATCAAATGAGTGACTTCCTCTCAAAGAAGGAGGAAGACTTAAGTTAGTTGCTGAAGAAGTTGGCATTGAGTTGCTTGAATAAGGGGTGAGGGAGTCAACTGGAGCTTCGAGGAGAACTGGGCTGCCACCTTGGAAATTGGCTGGATAAAGTTTTCCTTCATTCCTGATAGCTGATGGAATTGTCTGGGATTGTCTTGACTCACTGTTGAATTTGGTGGATTTTAGCATGCCTGTCTGACTGGGGTCAATTTCCGCCTTGCTTGGGATCAGCTGTGAAACAGGATCTTCAAACATCTTGACATCTAACCTGGTGTTGACGTGAGGTAATGAGTCCATGGTGCCCTTCCTACCCATCGTGGCGCGTTCCTGACTTGTGGTAGTAACACTGAGTGTATTTCTCGGACTAAGCCGACAGTATTTTCCAAAGATGATTTCTTCATAAGACTTCGCGTTTGTGTTTGGAGGGCTGATCTGCTGCTCTGCACTTTCTGAGCGGGAAAAGTAACCAGAGTCAGTGCTTCCTTTACTGTGCGGGCTCAGAAGGTTCAGAGATGGCTCAGAATCTTGTCCTTTTTCTCTGACAGTCTTAGTGCAAGTTTCTGTTTAACTGTGTGAGAGTCATCAGCCTTAGTACTTAAAGACGGATTTGATAACATATCAGAGCCAATATACTGAGAGCTTTCATTAGGTAAAGGAATTCCGCTTTTGGGGATAATCAAAATCGGCACCTTCATTGGACCTCCCAGCGATTCTTCCAGTGACCCGTGATAGCCACCTCTGCTGGCCATTTCCAGTGGAATGGGTGGGCCAGGACTCATTTTGTCAGAAGCCTCAACAAACAAAGAACTCTCCTCATCTGTGTCTGTACTCTGTTCACCGTCCGAATGTATTTCTGCTTCTACATCAATAAAACCAGCCTCTAGATCCAATTTTGATACCGCTGACTCTGTGAAAGGGACTAATCCTGCCTTAATTGCATGGGCATGTGACTTCCTGTGCTTGTACAAATTGCTCTTCGTCTTGAAAGAGAAACCACAAGGTATACATGGGTATGGCCGCTCACCGGTATGGGACCTGATGTGTTTTTTCAGTACGCTGGGTTTGGCACATGCCCTGCTGCAGTAAGGGCAAATGTACTTGCCGGGCTTTTTGGGTTTGTGCTCTTTTTTGTGAGCATCTTCAGACTGTTCAATACTTTTCTGGGAGTATTGGCTATAAGCAGGGTTCAGACTTGAAATCTTTTTTCTAGGATAACCACCACTGTGGCCGTGTATAGGAAAGGAAAATAGGTCCTCAGAGGCAACAGATGGCAAAGGGCTAGAGAAAAGCCACGGAGGGCCTTCGAGGCTCTGGTGTGGCTTGTTGCTGTGCATGACCCCCTGTGGCAATGAGTGCTGAGGGAAAGAGAGTGAAAGTTGGCATGAATAAGGACTTGGACGGTGTGGTGGGTATTGCTTCTCTGTCACTTGCTGGACCACTTCACTAGGTGAGGCCAGTTTCCCAGAACCAAAGAGTTGTGCTGATGCTGTGTTTCCAATATGCTCAGGATCAATTTGTGGTTGCCGCTGTCCTTCTTGACTGCCAAAAGTGCTCATCTTAATAACAGCTGATTGTTCCTGTCTCCATCTACCTGATGCTTTATCAGTTTCTCCAGACCTTGAGGTAGCTTTTTGTCCTAGAGCTGTGTCCCCAGTGTCCATTTTGTCACACAAGGTCTCAAGTGCTAGTTTGCTTGAAAGCCGTGCAGACTCATGGAGTGTCTTCAAAGCTGTCCCTTTCAAAGCTTGCTTGCTTCCATGTTCCAGGGTGTCTGCAGACTTGCTGAGTTTTCCTTCTCTTTGGAACCTTCCACACCCACCCCGTAGTCTGTGGGCATTTGATGGTAATGTCCTTGGACCGGGGCTATAACACAGTTCTCTCCATTGTAGAAATGTCCATCCAAAAGCTAAGTGCAAATCTATAAAGCTTTCTTATGGCATTTGAATATTTTCAACTAGGATGAAATTGGGATGATGAATAGTCTAGGAGAAATTTTGCCCATCAACTAGAGCAAAGTTCAACTGTCAGTTTCACTAAGCCAAAATGGTCTGAAAGAAAACAGAACAAAACACAAAGAGATTGTCAATAACAGTTATCGAGTAAGAAACTAAAACCAACCCTAAATATACAGCCTGAAATTGGATTCAGTGAAAATATGTTTATTTCAAGAAATCCTTTTTATATGTTACATTAATTCCACAATTAAAGGTTATTAATTGCAAATTTAATATTGTCATAAGCATACATCTCTTGACTTTTGGTTACCCTTTTAAACCCTCCTTAATCTTGATAAAATAACAGCATTTAAGGGA
Organism: Nanger dama; assembly: GCA_917880005.1. Lineage (NCBI taxonomy): Eukaryota > Metazoa > Chordata > Mammalia > Artiodactyla > Bovidae > Nanger > Nanger dama. Next base: position 30,877,670 of record CAKJTW010000024.1, read on the forward strand.
AAACTTTTGATATGTATTATTTATAAAATCATAAAAATTTTAAAAGTCTTCATTAACATAAATTTAGAGCTATTGCTAACCAAGTTTTATGACTTACATGCTAAGTGTACTACATATTTCTCTATTTAGATATGTTAAATGTATAATATGACATAATTTACAAGTATATAATACAATGTTAACATAAAACGTTTTATGTATTATATATAATGTTAACATAAAATATATTTTATAGCTTAAAAACATTGATTAGACTAAGGCTGGCTGCAAGAATTAAAGATTGTCATAGAGCTTTGGAAAAGGCAGAAAAGTGCATCTAAATAAAATAGTTATAAAATCTTCATAATATGGATGAAAAAAACAAATTTTGGGGAAAGTTAAAAATATAATGTTTACCTGAATGGTTTAGAGTTCTCATGGGCATGATTGTCTTGTCGCTTCCTGGGTAGAAAATAAATACAGTTAGGAAATATTGTTCCATTAAACTACAACATTGCCAATTACAAATGTTAATTTAAAACTCATTATATGTAGATCTCACAATGTTATGAGATGTAATGTAAGGAGACTGCAAGAGTGAACACTGACATTTTAGGAATCAATGAACTAAAATGGACAAGAATTGCAAATTTAATTCAGATCACCATTATATCTACTACTGTGGGCAAGAATTCTACAGAAGAAATGGAGTAGCCCTCATAGTCAACCAGAGTCCAAAATCCAGTTCAGTTCAGTTCAGTTGCTCAGTCGTGTACAACTCTCCGTGACACTATGGACTGCAGTATGCCAGGCCTCCCTGTCCATCGCCAACTCCCAGAGTTTACTCAAACTCATGTCCATCAAGTCAGTGATGCCATCCAGCCATCTTTCCCAGCATCAGGGTCTTTTCCAATGAGTCAGTTCTTCGCATCAGGTGGCCAAAGTATTGGAGTTTCAGCTTCAGCATCAGTCTTTCCAGTGAATATTCAGGACTGATTTCCTTTAGGATGGACTGGTTGGATCTCCTTGCAGTCCAAGGGACTCTCAAGAGTCTTCTCCAACACCACAGTTCAAAAGCATCAATTCTTCAGCACTGAGCTTTCTTTAGAGTCCAACTCTCATATCCATACTACTGCTGTAAAAACCATAGCTTTGACTAGATGGACCTTTGTTGGCAAAGTAATGTCTCTGCAGTCTTAAAATGAAAGAATGATCTTGGTTCATTTCCAAGGTAGACCATTTGATATCATAGTAATTGAAGTCTATGCCCAACCACTAATGCCAAAGAAGCTGAAGTTGAACAGTTCTATGAAGACCATTCAACCTTCTTGAAGGTTCTATAAGACCTTCTACAACTAACACCAAAAAAAAAAATGTCTTTTTCATCATAGTGGACTGGAATGCAAAAGTAGGAAATCAAGAGGTACCTGGAGTAAGGCAAGTTTGGCCTTGGAGTACAAAATGAAGCGGGGCAAAGGCTAACAGAGTTTTGCCAAGAGAACACATTGGACATAACAAACATCCTCTTGCAACAACACAAGAGACAACTTTACACACTAACATCATCAGATGGTCAATACCGATATCAGACTGATTATATTCTTTATAGCTGAAGATGAAGAAGCTCTATACAGTTAGCAAAAACAAGACTGGGAGCTTACTGTGGCTCAGATTATGAACTCCTTATTGCAAAATGCAGACTTGATTGAAGAAAGTAGAGAAAACCACTAAGTCATTCAAGTGTGACCTAAATTAAATCCCTTACAATTATACAGTGAAAGTGCCAAACAGATTCAAAGGATTAGAGCTGATCAACAGAGTGCCTGAAGAACTATGGATGGAGGTTCAAAACACTGTACAGGAGGTGGTAATCAAAACCATCCCCAGGAAAAAGAAATGCTAAAAGGCAAAATGGTTGTCTAAGGAGACCTTACAAATAGCTGAGAAAGGAAGAGAAGTGAAAGGCAAAAGAGAAAAGGAAAGATATACCCATCTGAATACAGAGTTCCAAATAGTAAGGAGCCTCCCTAAGTGATCAATGCAAAGAAATAGAAGAAAACAATAAAATGGGAAAGACTAGAGATCTCTTCAAGAAAATCAGAGATACCAAGGGAATATTTCATGCCAAGATGGACACAATAGCGGACAGAAACGGTACAGATCTAACAGAAGCAGAAGATATTAAGAAGAGGTGGTAAGAATACACAGAACTATACAAAAAATATCTTAATGACTCAGATAACCACAATGGTGTGATTACTCACCTAGAGCCAGACATTCTGGAGTGCAAAGTCAAGTGGGCCTTAGGAAGCATCACTGTGAACAAAGCTAGTGATGGAATTCCAGCTGAGCTATTTCAAGTCCTAAATGATGATGCTGTGAAAATGCTGCACTCGATATGCCAGCAAATATGGAAAACTCAGCAGTGGCCAGAGGACTGGAAAAGCTGTTTTCATTCCAATCCCAAAGAAATGCAATGCCAAAAATGTTCAAACTACCACACAATTGCACTCGTTTCACATGCTAGCAAGGTCATGCTCAAAATCCTCCAAGCTAGGCCTCAACAGTACGTGAACTGAGAATTTCCAGATGTACAAGCTGTATTTAAAAAGGCAGAGGAACCAGAGATCAAATTTCTGACATCTGTTGGGTCATAAAAAAAGCAAGAGAGTTCCAGAAAAACATCTACTTCTGCTTCATTGACTACGCTTATTCCTTTGACTGTGTGGATCACAACAAACTGTGGAAAATTTTTTAAAGAGATGGGAATACCAGACCACCTTACCTGCCTCCTGAGAAACCTGTATGCAGCTCAAGAAGCAACAGTAGGAACCTGATATGGAACAACAGACTGGTTCTAAATTGGGAACAGAGTATATTGAGACTGTATATTATCATCCTGTTTATTTAACTTATATGCAGAGTACATCATATGAAATGCTGGGCTGTCTGAAGCACAAGCTTGGATCAAGATTGCCAGGGAGAAATATCAATGACCTCAGATATGCAGATGACACCACCCTTATGGCAGAAAGTGAAGAGAAACTAGAGCTTCTTGCAAGTGAAAGAGGAGAGTAAAAAAGTTGGCTTAAAGCTCAACATTCAAAAACCTAAGACCATGGCATCTGGTCTTATCACTTCGTGGCAGATAGATGGGGAAACAATGGTAACACTGACAAACTTTATTTTCTTGGGCTCCAAAATCAATGTGTGACTGCAGCCATGAAATTAAAAGATGCTTGCTCCTTGGAAGAAAGGCTATGACAAACCTAGTCAGCATATTAAAAAGCAGAGACATTACTTTGCTGACAAAAGTCTGTATAGTCAAAGCTATGGTTTTCCCAGTAATCATGTACTGATGGACCATAAAGAAGGCTGAGCATGGAAGAATTGATGCCTTTGAACTGTGGTGTTGGAGAAGACTCTTGAGAATGCCTTTGAAAGGAAGGAGATCAAACCAGTCAATCCTAAAGGAAATCAACCCTGAATAAAAAATCACTGGAAGGACTGATGCTGAAGCTGAAGCTCCAATACTCTTGCCACCTGATGGGAAGGGCCGACTCACTGGAAAAGACCCTGATGCTGGGAAAGACTTAAGGCAGGAGGAAAAGGGAATGACGGGATGAGATGGTTGAATAGCATCACCACCTCAATGGACACAAGTTTGAACAAACTCTGGGTGATGCTGAAGGACACGGAAACCTGGTGTGGTGCAGTCCATGGGGTCACAAAGAGCTGGACACGACTGAGCAACTGAACAGCAAACACCACCATATTATGTGCTCTAAAAAATACAGCAAGTAACTGCTTTAGAAAACACTAAAGTAGTAAACGTAATACTGATTGTCACTATGCTTAAGCATAACTCAAGGAGAAAAAAATTTTTAAACCTCAGTCATATTTTCTAAAATATAAGTAAAACATCTTAGACTTTTGACAGAAAGGCTTGGCTTTAATTCCTTAGATATTAAAAGGTTGAGAAGAGTGGGTTTTTAAAATTTAACCTGTAGATTAAAAAAAATTTTGAATACATATCCTTTTAGGAAATTTGCATGACAGCAAGGTGAAAGTCTTCCAGATGACTATGAATGGCTCAGGAAAACTTTAATAACTTAGAAACTATTAGGTATTAACTGAATACTCAGTTTCCATAAAGAAATGGCCAATGTAGCACACATAGAATTCTGAGAACTTCAATCATATCAATTACAATGATATCTGATGTGTTTCCTTAATAGGTAATATAGCAGTATTTATCATAGTAAGAAAGCTCATATTCTTTGGTCCAGGAATTCCATTTCTTGAGATGTGTCTGTACAGATGTACACAAGAGTACAAAGATGTGTGTACAAGGATTACTTAGGTCAATTAAGGCTCAGTCATAAGACTCAGCCACTTAAAGAAAATTAAGTGTATCTATAAGTACTAATATAAAAGCTCATCCAGAAGGTAGTAACATTGGATGTAAAATAGTTTATTGTGCACTAGAATATATTTTATAATCCCATTTGTGTAAAAGAGAAATAGGCAATAAACAGAACATTTCTGTAAGGATGCCAAATAGCTTTTACATTAGTTAAATCACAGAAATGGAGCCAGTGAGTCAAAAGAAGGAACAAAGGAAGGAATTTCTACCTTTAACCTTATGACTTCTGGTAATCTTTATTTTTCTTTGTTTGTTTGTTTGTTTGTTTTTTTTTTTTTTTTTTTACCATGAGTATGTCCAATGCAGGAGATGTAAGAGACTTGGGTTCAATTCCTGATTTGGGAAGATCCCCTGGAGGAAGGCTCAGCAACCCACTCTGGTGTTCTTGCCCAGAGAATGTCCATGGACAGAGAGGCCTGGCGGCTTCAGTCCATGGGGGTCACAGAGTCAGACACGACTGAAGTGATTTAGCATGTACTCATGGATGTTCACATTTTAAATAAAATATTTGTTAAAAGATGCCACTGTGTAAATGTACTGTAATTTCCCAAACTAAAACTCAAACACTGATTTTATTTCCATGATCAATTTGCTCCTTAATATAGAACGCTACTGTGATGATAATAGGTAAACTTGGAAAAGGGGGAAAAACATGGAGTAAATAAACCTTTTGGATGAGAAATCAGAAGCCCCCAGGTATCTGAAGCAAGCTATCTGTAATCAAGAAGCCCTTGTGGGGACTCCACAAGTGGCCCAATGGTTAAGACTGTCTTCCATACTTAAGATCAGAACCAGAATCAAATCCATGTTTGGCTGACTGCCAAGCATAAGGGGGGTCTCACCTTCCCAACCGGCATCCCCTACTCCCAGCTCAACTGTTAAGTTTTATTACAATGTAAAATAAAACATGGGCTTCCCTGGTGGCTCAGTGGTAAAGAATCTGTCTGCCAACGCAGGAGATGCGGGTTTGACCCCTGGGAGAGGAAGATCCCCTTGAGAAGGAAATGGTAACGACTCCAGTATTCTTGCCTGGGAAATCCCATGTACAGAGGAGCCACCAGACTCAGTCCATGGGGTCAAAAAAAGAGTCAGATACAACTTAGCAACTGAATATAAGAGAAAAAATTACATCTGCAATAATGCTTTCTTCTAAGTATTTTCACTTGACTCTGATACTTCCAATGCTTGAATTTTTCATAGTCCTGAGAGAATATATGAATTCTGTATGGATCTCAAACAAATCCACAATTTAAACAATGTTAAAATCTATATATTGAAGTATTAATGAAGACAGCCCCTTGTGAGACCATGATTAAGTCTCATGACATACAACTGTTTTACTTTGTTCCTTGAAAAGCATTACTTTTAAGAAAGTATTAATAAGAACCTCACAAGTGAAAATTAGGCATATGGTCACTTGCCATTTCTCAGTTTTCATAGAATATATAATTTTGCTTAAAACATGGACTTCATGTTAAACACATACATAAAATTTTATGAAAAACAGGACTGGGATACTATATTTAATAATTAAATACAATATAGTGTTTTCGTGTAGCAATGAGGCAATAACTTTTAAAATCAGATTTAATTTTTGTGGTTTACAGTAAAGAATTATATTTATTAAACCCTAAACCAGACATATACAATTCTTATCCACTAAGGACATATAAAAATAAAAGCACCAAATAAAATTCAAGGAAGGGTAATAATATTTTGCTATTAAAGAACAGACCAGAAGATGAAGAAAAGTGATTTACACAAAATTCAAAAGTAGATCAGAAATAATACATTAATGGTCAGAAAAAAATTATCTGGAATAGTTATTTAATTGTCAATGGGTTTAAATTTTAAAGGGCAAATCAGAAAAAGTCACACCTACTTTTTATTTTTAAAAAACAATCTTGCTGATACTAATAGAAGAACATCCTATATTCCAATAGCATTTATTATCCAGAAAATGTTTTAAAAATCACAACTTTGATCCCAGTAAAAACACATTGACTCAATTATGGAAATAGCTTCAGTCAGGAAAGTGTTGATAGTTGCTCAGTCATGTCTGACTCTTTGTGACCCATGGGCTATAGCCCACAAGGCTCCTCTGTCCACAGAATTCTCCAGGCGCAAATACTAGAGTGGGTTGCCATGTCCTACTCCAGGGGATCTTCCCCAGGGATCGAATCTGGGTCTCCGGCACCGCAGGCAGATTCTTTACCACGAGCCACCAGACTTCCCTGAATCAGTCCGGAAAACCTCCTCCTTTTAAATTTCTAAGGTAAACTCACCTAAGATGTCTTACCATTTTATCATAAATTAGATAAACCTAGTATCATCCTCCCTACTTCTGTCCAAGAAGAGTTTCTGTCGTTCCGCCTGAACTGAAGATCCCAGTAGGACTTGGGACCTCTTCTGGTCTACATTCCTTTGAACTATAATGTCTAACTTTTCACTTCAGTGACAGGCTTATTAGGGACTATTACACAATTTTGTGTAATTAGACTATTATTAGGAACTGGAAATCACTCCTATTTCACATGAACTGTTTACATGAGATTTTAAACATATCTGAGGATATAACTCTCTTACCCATCCTTGGACAGCCTTCAACTAACTGCTATCCATAAGACCACTTTCCTTCTTGGGAGTTTCTGAGGCACATAGAAAGGCAGATGGGAGAAAACAGGAATGACAGATCCTTTGGGAATTTACTGATCCTATTCATAAACCATTTGTACTCTTTTGTTAATCTCTTGTCTTTAGTTGCTTTATCTTGGAGACTGAAAAACTTCTGCAATGCAAATGGTTTGCACCATAGATCTATTCCTGGGCATGTATGGCATGTCTTTCTGGAGTTCAAAGTCTCTTTGCTGCTTTCCTGAACTTACACTTAGGAAAATAAATTCACTTGAAAATCCATAAGGCTTTCAAAGTTTAATAATGACATTTGTCTTTTTTGGGTGATACTTTTAAAGGATACTTTTACTTAGCCATCTAACTCTACCAACAATGGTAGAAATTCTTGAGCTTGTGTTGTATTAATTAAATGTATGAAAATTCTTATAAGATACAGAAATATCTTCTTTGTATCTCAGAATATGATTATAAACCATCAAAAGTGTTTGTATCTTGTATATATCTGTAATTTTCATATAATTTTCTCAATAGAGATCTACTTGGAGCTATGAAGATCAGTAATAATATAGTTAATTATAGCTACGTTACTTCCCAATGATTGTATAGATTGATTTCATTTTTCAAATTCTCTATGTGTTAAAAGTATATCTCCAATTTTCCCAATCAATTGATGTGTTAAAAATGCAATATTAGAGCAATCCTCACATGGAAAGAAAATAGCTGGTTATCATTTCATTCTCTGAGGTTTCTTTTATGGTAACCAAACCCACGCAAATTCACTTTTGGCACCCATTGCCAACAAAGGAACAGGATTCCAAACACAGCTTCACATTCACATTGACATTTTTCCCTCCTGCCTTTGAGTGCTCTGAAAGGAGTAGGATAATTTGCAGGATGATATGACTTTGGGGTTTCTTGTGGATGGTGCTCTAGCCCATAGGAGTCCTTTGGTTGGTAAAGAAAGACAAGCATTGTCTTGCAGGCTCCGTGCATTTTTCTAAGTGGAGTACTATTGAAAAAGACACAACCTTCTGCATGCTGTTTCAGTGGCAACAGAACTGAAGTAATTGAGCAAAAGAAAAGAAAATGATATTACTTGGAAGAGTTGCCATTTTTCTAAAAGTGTGCCCACTCCTTTGGCCATGCTTCAGTCCCCTCAGATAAATCTGGCAGGCACCCAGTTAAACAATTTCCGCAGACAGGCCCTGAGAGCAAAGGCGCAGAAACAGCCTCCCGTGCAGACCTCCACAGAGGTCTCTTCAGGATAACAGCTGGGTGGGATTGGCAGCTGGGCAGCCCAGCTCTGTAGACGAATAAAGGCCTACAGTACCCCGGGTTGTCAGTCTGGGATCTTTTGCTAAGAAAAACACTATCTTAGAAAAAAACTTTACCTCAGGAAATTAATCATTACTTGAGTGGTGGCAAAAGTCAAGTGAGCATTAAATAATAACATCCTAAATAATAATGGTATAAAATGACAGGTAATAAACACTACTTCTCTACTTCCAATGTCTTAATAATAGAACATTTTTTTTTAAACTAAACTGGTGACTTGGTCTTTTTGAGATATTGGTGGAATTACACTTGTAAATAGATGTCTTCTGATAATTACTGGACAAAAATTTAGAGGCCATTTCCATGTATTTGCTTTCAAAATGTCATAGATCGACTGCAAAATATTTTAAGAAATACATGAGCATCTCAGAGCACTGCTGCTTTAACACGGACAGACCCACAAGTCACTACCACCTATGAGTACCGGATGAAGGAAAAAAAGGATCTACCGAAAAACCATGAGCAGTGCCAGAGTCCAGCTGAATACAGACTTATTTCCACAGGATGATTAAAAAAGGCACCTTTCTGAGAGCCAAATTCATTATAAATGCTTCTTTTATTAGTTAAAATTCCCATCACAAGCTTAGTTCTCCCTAAAAGGAGCAAGTAGCTAATTTGAGGAAGGTACTGTATACTATATAAAACCTTGCCAAGCAATTAAGAGAACTTCTGGAGAAAAAGTAAAGAGATTGTGATAATCACCGTCTAGTTTGACATACATTAAAATTTAACTTGACATTTCAAACCTAATGGAAAACTAAACTATATTTTTTGCATGTTGGTTACAATGACTGCAGATAGTTGTACAGTTTGCATATCTATCCAAAGTTTTTATGACATGACTATAGCTTACTCATTTTAATATTTTGTCATAAGCTTTTTTGCAAATTTTTTACAGTTATGATTTTGCTCTCCTGGTGGAATGTTTTCACATTCTATAACAACAGTTATTAGGTTTTACTATACAGAATTTTGTATGAAAATAAAACTCTGCCAGAAAGAAATTCTCATAAATGAAGCTGCTTCAATTAAGCAAATTTTAATTAAAACTGGGCTATTATGAAAAACAAAACAAAACCCTTCACTCACTAAATATACATTGTTTCTTCCCAAACTGGATGACAGTCAATTCACATACGGGTGGGTGCACAGTAAGTTAAAAGTTCTCTTCAAGTTAAATGTAAAAATCATAGAATAAAATAATAAATGCCAGCTATTAACCTGTTATCCTCATATCAAAAAAGTGCATCACAGCCGTCTTTGCTTTCGACAATGCCAACTCCCTCCACAGGAACACATGCACAACTTCTGGGAATCTAAAAATAAACAATAAGATTTTTTAAAATGATGAACCTTGTAGTGAATTTAACCGACACACTACTCATAGAAATGCTCTCTCCTTGAGAAAAGAAAATTTGGAACTGGATCCTTCAAGACTTTTTTCTTTCAAGAAAAATTTCCTGTCTTTTCACATACTTTACATCTTTTGAATAAGTTTTTGCATTAAAAGAGAATTATCTGTTACAGTAAACGTGGAAGCAACATGGAAAATAATGCTAGAGTTAAATCAATGTATTGGAACTAGAAATTATGCCACTGTAATCCATGATACAAATCCGACTTAAAGCTGATTCCCACTAAACTTCTTTTGGTGCATCAGCAACTAAACTCCCAGGATGAAGACTCAGATAACCTCCTAGAAAATTCTTTTCTATAGTTTATTTCAGCAATGTTATGTTCCATGCTAATATTAATTTCTGAAATAAGAAGCCCAAAACCAACCAAAGTTAAATCCTGAGACATAACAAACTCTGGAAAGTAACGAAGAAAAGAACTTTCTCATACTTAGAATTAATTTATTCAAACCTGATCCAAAAAAAAATGCATAGATGATCAGTCAAAGTACATAATCCAAATAGATTAATCAGTCACCATCTTTAGATGGTTTATCCCCCAGTATAAAAGGCCCATATAAAAAAAATAGTACTACATATCTATAGATATCCATTGGTTATTTGTTCATTTTTAAAAACATTGCTCTTTCTTCTAGACAAGTTATATCTCATAGAAAGGACTAAAGCATCAAGACATGAGAGTTGAAATGTGCTTTAATCCAGTACCATTTCATGTGACTGTTCAAAATGCTTAAAGGAAGCAGTTAGCTTTAATTTTCTCTCCTCCTCTTTGCATATCACTTCAGGACACCCTGTGCACTTTGCAACATGAATCATTATAAGCACGTAGGCCCACTCGGTTCCTCAAAAGACACAAAAGGTGCAAAAATAGCTTCTGCAATTGAAGCAAGAACCACGTCAGCAGCCAGATGAATGTGGGTGGTCAGATAAGATTCTGTTGCTGCAAAGGGCAAATTATTAAGCGAATGCTAGATTTATTTTTTTCTAAACTTTGTTCTTGCCTCAAATCAACCATTTTCTGGCACTTAAATGACTCCTGACAAGCTCCACCATTCTCAAAATTGAAAGCTTCATCAAAGCCAAAGAGCATGACTGATTAAACACTGAGGGAATAGTGATGGGGTCCTTAAAGATATGTATGTATGTATGTATGTATGTATGTATATGTATATATACATATACAATAAGGCTTCCCTACTGTCTTAGAAGGTAAAGAATCTGCTTGCAATATGGGAGATCTGGTTAATCCCTGGGTTGGGAGAGCCCTTGAAGAAGGGGATGGCTACCCACCCAGTATTCTTGTTTGGAGAATTCCATGGACAGAGGAGCCTGGTGGGCTACAGTCCATGGGATCACAAGGAGTCAGACACTGTTGAGGGACTAACACTTTCATTTTCTTCATATTAAATCATAGTATATATATTATGTATAGTATATATATAAGGTATAATTTTATATGTATATATATCCATATATATATGTATATATATCCATATATATATGTATATATATCCATATATATATATATATATATATATATATATGCTTTTGAACTGTGGTGTTAAAGAAAGCTCTTGAGAGTCCCTTGACAGCAAGGAGATCAAACCAGTCAATCCTAAAGGAAATCTACCCTGAATATTCATTGGAAGGACTGATGCTGAAGCTGAAGCTCCAGTACTTTAACCGCCTGATGCGAAGAGCCGACTCATTGGAAAAGACCCTGAAGCTGGAAAAGATTGAAGATAGGAGGAGAAGGGGACAACAGAGAATGAGATGGTTGGCTGGCATCATCGACTCAATGGAAAGAGTTTGAGCAAACTCCGGGAGATAGTGAAGGACAGGGTAGCCTGGCGTGCTGCAGTTCATCAAGTCACAAAAATTTGGACACCTCTTAGCAACTGAAAAACAACAATAACAATATTATAGCTTCTATAATTATACATATATATTTATATATTTAAACCATATTCATATTAACAAACCAAAGAGTACCTCTTTTGAAAAGAAAATCAAGTTCAAGTGCTAAAAAACCAAAATTGTACACTGGCAATATGACCTGAGCTAAAGTATGGCATCTCAGATAAAAAATAATAAATCACTAAGCTATTCACACTCTGAGATGAACTCATCCAAGATAGAAATAGGCCAAGATTCTACAGATACAGCTATTTACAGGAAACAACAACTTGTGGTATCCAGGGAGTACCTGTGATTGGCGACCCCATGGCCACTGAACTAGAAGTTAAAAGACAAAAGGAGAACTTCAGCCTCAGAACTCTGGCACTGACACCCACTCCTTCCAGCTATCTGGCAGCTGCACACAAGCACCCAACCATCCCCTAACCCAGAAAGCGTCATTCCCACCAATAGCTTCCACAGGCAAAGGGAGCATGTGAGTCCTCCAGACAAGATGTGTCAGGGGCAGTTTTCCCAGTTCTGACCCTGCTTTTCCTGTCTGACTCTCCAGGACTATGACCACAGGAAATAGGAAACAGTCGACTCATGATATGCACGTATAACTGGAATGTTAGATGATAGAAGATTGCTTTTTTCACTCATTAAGAGGGTTTGGAAATTGTTTCTATCGTAATAAATTGCTACGCATGACCTCTTCAATGATTGGTTTGCCCTTGAAGAACAAAAAGCAGTGGTCATAATATTGCACTGCTATTTTACCTCACAGAAACTTCCAAGTAATTAGTGTGATTTTAAAGCAAAGACCTAAATGATGATAACATGAAAGATAGGACACCAAGTTTGGAGATTTTGCGCAAATCGTTTTGTTGCAATTGGAATCAGTAATGGCCTCTACAAGGAAGGCAATTGTTGTTACTATTAAAATAGAGACATAGAGATAACCATCTCAGAAATTTGTTTTTGTCTTAATTTTAATTGAGTTTTTGTGCCTCAGTATCTTCTTTGAAATAAAAGAAAAATATTTCCTCAAGCAGCTCCTGACAATGTAGTATTACAGCTTACACTTGTATTTCCTAGAAATCAGCAGTTCACACAGTATACTTTTTAAACAATGGATTAAGAAAAGAGAGATTTTTCATTTTTTAAGCTGTACTTCTAGGTTACTGGAGTCATAAGAAATCACTCTTCATTGAAACATTAATATCCAATAAAACTAACACGTTTTCAGAAAATTGTGTTCACAGATCTTGTTAAATATCCCCAAGTTATTTAAAATTCCTTCCTAAATATGAGGTAAAATAATCTTTCACTTTATTAACAAAGTAAAGACTGATTTTTCGTCGTTTATAGGCTTACAGAAGAGTTCCTTAAAAATATTTTCCAAACCTCCGTCGCCTACTTGTAACAAACACTTGGAAAATTTGAACATTATTGTTTCTAATCCAGTGGTTTCTCAGACTATTTTTAGAAAAAAATCATCCTTGACATTAGATCTTTATTCTTGGAAGCTTACAGGTTATTATTACTAAACTAAGTGAGGGTCATGTTGAGCTATGATTAGATAGGTAGGCAGGTATTAATAGACAGACAGACATGGAGACATATCTACAATGTCCATTGCTGGTAAGATTCTTTAGTATTTCATTTCTCTATTCTTCCAAAATTATTTTAAGACAAGTTATGGATTAATAGTTTACTATGGTTAGCATGTCATTGGTAAACTTCTCATGCAAATCAACCTTTTTCTGAGGTTAAACACATATAGACTAAATCATAATTTTAGTAGAAAAGCCAAGAAAATATACCAGTTACACTTTAGATGAGAGCTGTTACAATTAAAAACAATTATTATGTGCTTCAACTCTATGGAAGAAGTGGCAAATAGTACCTGGAAACAAGATATGATCCTTATATTGCTTGGTTTAAAGAAATATTTAAAAGAAGGACTACCACTCTTCATATATTCAGTAGTAGAAAAGAGATACATACCTCTTTTATTTTATAGAAGGGAGTAGAAGAGATTCAAAAGTAGTAGGTAAAGACGGGAGGAGAGTACTGAAAGATAAATGTATGTTTAAATACTTTATCAGAGTGTACTGAAAGTGTACCAGAAGCAGCAGCTTCTTGCTACAAAAAGAACTTTGAATGGGGTCACTGTTCCACTTGGAGTGTCTAGAGGGGCAAAATAAGAGGCAGCTGGGAGGTGGTAGAGAAGATAGTTAAAGGCTGGGAAGATACACACACACACACACACACAACACACACACACAGATAAGTCTGATTATAAGCTCATATTTTTAGAAACAGTTAGGATACGAAGCTAAAGGTTGGAACTGGGTTTAGAATGTAAAGACGAAAAAGGGATAAAGAGTAGGGACAGGAAAGAATGCTAATTTGGGAACAGGGGACAATTCACTGCTGGGACAACTACATAAAAGGCTTTGAAAAGTGAAAAGTGTGTCTGGAAAAGGGAGTTTTCACAAAAGGAGGAAGGGACAAACAGTAAAAATTGATTACTCTGCCATTGTGTTTAGGGGGCTGGATCTGGAAACTGCTAGCGAAAATGATCTGCAAGTGCCACTTGGCAGGCTGTCAGTGCTGGAGCACAGGAAAGATACAAAATAAAAGCACTGTGTGAATTAGAACTACTAAAAACACAGAAGAGTAAGCACCTGTGAATTAATGATTATAACTTAAGCCTCCTTGATTAGGGTTTCTGGACCATTTTTGTGACACTTTTAGACATTTATAGAACATCTATACTCATTAGAAAATGAGCTAAGTTTACAAAATACGTACATGAAAAAGCAAACTCTACAGAGCCTAGAAGGGAAACATTTGTGAACCAGTAAGTGCTGCAAAGTGTTTTAGGTGCTTTGACAAAAATATAAGCACAGTACTGGGCACAGCACAAAAGAGGAAATGGCCAATCCTATCAAGACAAGCACAAAAGGCTTGAGAGACACAATGACACTGAGTCTTTAAAGAAAACTGTACGTGCTAATGGGCATCGCTGGTGGCTCAGTCAGTAAAGAATCTGCCTGCAATGCAGGAGACCCAGGTTCAATCCCTGGGCCAGGAAGATCCCCCAGAGAGTAGAATGGCAACCCACTCCAGCATTCTTGCCTGGGAAATCCCATGGACAGAGAAGCCTGGAGGGCTACAGTTCATGGGGTGGCAAAGAGTCCGACATGACCGAGCAACTAAACACACACACACACACAGACACACACACACAGACACACACACACACAGTAATATGGGATTCCCAGAGGCCTCAGGGGAAGAATCTGCCTGTCAATGCAAGAGACTCAACAGATGTGGATTCAGTGCCTCGGTTGGGAAGATCCCTTGGAGAAGGAAATGACAACCCAGTCCAGTATTTTTGCCTGGAGAATCCCATGGACAGAGGTGCGTGGTAGGCTACAGTCTCTGGGGTCACAAAGAGTTGGACACAACTGAGCATGCGTGTAGGCAAGCATACAAAAACTTGCAGTTTCCAGTGTTAGATTTAGAGATAAATAATCAGATTACATAAAAACATAAGGCTCTATCATTCCTGTTTCTCTCTAGTTTCATCTATTTTATTTTACTGTGGTGAAAGTCTGGTTCATGGGGAAGCTTTAGGGAATAAGGTAAATGTTCTAGTTAATACAATCTTATGGTTAGGTAAAGACCACAGAGAAATAATTTTTGTTTTAACATCTGCTAATGGTTATTTTCCAAAGTACATTAGCCTTCTCCTTGAGTTAATTACAGTCTCCTGAACATAATTTAATTTTTCTTTGATGATTCAGGAGAGTATAGTGTTCTCTGGTCGTTACTCCGCATCTGGGCTATGATTGTCTGGTGTTGGCAATGCAAACGTCTCCCCAACATGTATTCTTAAACACATGTCAAGTTTTCCAAGATCAGGGTTGTAACTGAGATTTTTCTTTTTTCTTGACCACATATTTGACATCAGACTAACTTATTTTAGGAGCAAATACATAACCATTCACTTCTATCACCATTATTTGTTGAGCCTATTCTAAATCATATAAGGAGTATTTAGTAAAGTGAAAGATTTTAGAAATCATCGACTCTCTCAGCCAAATAACAGGGAAAAAGGCTGAGAACCAGAGAAGTTAAAATACTTGCTTAAGGACTCATAGGTCATTATGATGACCTGGACTATATATAGCTTAGGTCTTCAACCAATCAAGTCAACTATTTTCCACTATCCATATTATTATCTTATTACAAGTTTATTAACCTGACCCCACTGCAGAAACTGATTAAATGAAAAAAGGAATAAAAATGAGGAATAAATAATACTGAACTTAGAATGAGCAATGACATTTACTACCCATGCTGCTACTGTTGCTGCTGCTAGGTCGCTTCAGTCGTGTCCAACTCTGTGCGACCCCATAGACGGCAACCCACCAGGCTCCCCCATCCCTGGGATTCTCTAGGCAAGAATACTGGAGTGGGTTGCCATTTCCTTCTCCAATGCATGAAAGTGAAAAGTGAAAGTGAAGTCACTCAGTCGTGTCTGACTCTTCATGACCCCATGGACTGCAGCCTACCAGGCTCCTCTGTCCATGGGATTTTCCAGGCAAGAGTACTAGAGTGGGGTCCCATTGCCTTCTCCATACCTTAAAGTTAATAAGTCAAATGAACAGAAAATTACAGTAGCTAAAAAGCAATGCTTCATTAAACTGTTTATCAATTTTTATCCCAAAGCAAGAACAGCTCATTAATTGACAGTTAATGGAGGTAAGCCCTTTGGTTCATAAAACCAAAATTTCACTAACAGAGCCTATGGAAATACAGGACCCCACCTTCACAGGTACTACTTGGTGGCTTGCAGAATGCTCTTTGCTGCTTTGTTTTTGCAAAAGGGCATGGCCAATTAGATGTTCTGTATTAATTAAATTTTTTTTGTTTTCTCATATGTGATACATTTTTATCTTTATATTCTCACTTCAAGTTTTCTTTCTCTTCTTTTCAATTCCCTCTATTCTATCCCTTAATAATATTATGGCAGGTAAATAACTACTGCTTAACAAGTTATTGTAAACATTTATTCTTTAACTAAATACCTGAAGGATAAAGCCAAAGGAGGACTATTGACTAGTGTACTCTAATGAGAGGTATGACATAACAAAGTTATACCTCCAAGGTATTGTTTTCTCCAGTCTCATCCTTTACAAAACTTATGTTTACTATTTGGTTACAATTTTGGTATAACTAAATAAGGTCATAACTCTTTCTCTAAATCTCCTTTACTCCTGGATGTGCCAAGATTAGCATAAAGAAAAGCCAATGTTAATTTTGGATTCTGTAAACAAAGAGAACAGAGAAATAGAGTGGTAAAATATGCATTATATTCATAAGTATGCATAAACAAGCTGACCTTGCCTGAAGGAAAATCTCTCTTAGGGAAGAGCCTCCCACATCAATGGAAATAATATAAAGTAATGAAAGCACAGTTGAAAACTTGGAATGCAATTGCATTCCAAAATTTCATGTTACAACTGATTCTCAGATGTAATGAATAAAACAGTTTTCAGTCTCCGTATCCTAGGTCCGCACACAATACAGATCCTTCGAGAAGAAATCAAGGCAAAGCCTACGGCATATCTTACAATCTAATCAGATGAGCACTATTCAGTTAGTAACTGAGCTGCTGAAATAATCAATTCTGTCTCTCTTGAAAATTTTTACAGTCAGTGGGGAAATGGGGACTCACGTGCCAGTGTAAAGGTACACAATCTCAAATCTTGATTCCACACTGTCCAAGGATTGATGAGGCAAACAGACAAAAATAAACAATAGGGTACAACTCTCAAGAGTCTGGAATTAGACATAAAGTTAGGAAACGACAAATAATCTGAATATCAGCTATTATCAGAGCTTAACAAAGTATATGATCGAGAAGGGTTTGCACAACCAGGTAGGACAACAGTGGTAAGTGGTTCAAATGGGAGTCACGCTTTATCCAAGTGAAGCGTGCATAGTTGCTCAGTCGTGTCTGACTCTTTGCAATCCTATGGACTGTAGCCTGCCAGGCTCCTCTGTCCATGGAATTTTCCAGGCAAGAATACTGGAGTGGGGCTGCCATTTCTTTCTCCAGGCAATTTTCTGGACCCAAGGATCGAACTCAGGCTTCCAGTACTGCAGGCAGACTCTTTACCTTCTTTGCCACCAGGGAATCCCTTATCCAAGTGAGGTAACCAGAAAAGCTTTATAACCACCTCTGCTATGTAGTTATTCAGGTACTACACTGGCACTTTGATAATCTCTGGGTGGCATTAATATTTTTAGCCTCATCCTGGAATATATCATCACCTGCAAAGTTTAAGGCTAGAAAAATGTTCAAGTTTCAAGCAGGTGCCTATAATATCCTAATAGACAAACTCTGTCAGATAATTCCAGAATTTCATCTATTGGCTCATTCACTCAATCATATGGTACATTTTCCAAAGCATATATATCCTCAATGTGATGACATAAAATATTATTGGAAATCAAATTTCATATGAAGTTTGAATCTAGATATTATTGTCTCATTTATCTATTAACTGATATCAATTTCAATGACATCGAGTATGAATTCAAAATAATGTACACATGTGGAATTCAAAGATAAACAAGACAAGAATCCTTCTTTCAAAGAGCTTGCTGTCTAGTGTATGAGAAAACCATATAAACAAGTTGTAAAAGCTACAGAGGCATAAAATGGTCTTATGGGGAGTACAGAAACAAGACATTGATTGGGCATGCAGCAATTAGGAAACACTCTCTGAGGTCTTAAAAGGATGCTAGGATTTGGCAAGTACAGATGCAAAGAAAAGGCATTTAATATGTATACATCATTATGCATTAGAGAAGACGAGGGGATGTTGAAGAAATAGCTGGTCTGACTAGAACACTTGGCACATCGAGCTAATGGAAGTGAGGGCTGAGAAGGAAAGGTCTTGAGGGATGGTAAGGCAACTCTGGTAGACAGTGACTAACATCATAAGTTCCAAGCAGACTACGCCAATCACATAGACACTGTAGAAAGTTCACACATATCTCATCTCTTTCCATGTCTTTCTGGACAAACTACAAATGTGTAACCTGAAAAAGAATCAATTTTGAGAAGTTTGTAAGATAAAGAAGACTTGAAGCTAAAGGGAAAAAGAAGTGATAAGAGAATTAGGAATAAACTCTTGGAAAAGTGGGAAAGAAAAGGGAACTCATAGGCATTGATTAAAAGATCAGTTTTAGAAGAAAGAATGAAAACTTTTGTTTTATTTATTTATTCTATTTTTATTTGATTGCACCAAGCAGCACGCAGGATCTTCCCCAATCAGAGATGGAACCCATGTTCCCTGCACTGGCAACACGGAGCCTTAACCACCTCCAGGGAAGTCCAACTTTTCTGAATTAGACTGGAGGAAAAGAAGAAATAATGAAGCAAATTAACATTTTAGATAGAAAAGAAACTGAGAAGTTCCCTTAAGATGTTCTTAACTCGCTCAGAAAAGTAGAATGCTGGTCATCTGACGGGCATGAAGGAGCTAGAAACTGTTGAGGGGCTTAATGAGTTTAAACAGCTATTTTCCCTGAGTAATTAATCACTAGACAATCTTAAGAACACTATTTCTTATTAGGCTATTTAAATAGAGTACTTTGCACCAAAATATACACAAAACTTATCTAAGTCGATCAGTTTAGTTGGTCAGTCGTGTCTGACTCTTTGAGACCCTATGGACTGCAGCATGCCAGGCCTCCCTGTCATCACCAACTTCTGGAGCTTGCTCAAATTCAGGTCCATCGAGTTGGTGATGCCATCCAACCATCTCATCCTCTGTTGTCCCCTTCTCCTCCCACCTTTAATTTTTCCCAGCATCAGGGTCTTTTCCAATGAGGCAGTTCTTCACATCAGGTGGCCAAGGTATTGGATAAATATATCTAAATACTATATCAAATAAAATATTAAAATTTCTTTTATTTTTCAGTAAAACTCTAAAGATGATGACCAACCTAGATAGCATATTCAAAAGCAGAGACATTACTTTGCCAACTAAGGTCCATCTAGTCAAGGCTATGGTTTTTCCAGTGGTCATGTATGGATGTGAGAGTTGGACTGTGAAGAAGGCTGAGTGCCGAAGAATTGATGCTTTTGAACTGTGGTGTTGGAGAAGACTCTTGAGAGTCCCTTGGACTGCAAGGAGATCCAACCAGTCCATTCTGAAGGAGATCAGCCCTGGGATTTCTTTGGAAGGAATGATGCTCAAGCTGAAACTTCAGTACTTTGGCCACCTCATGTGAAGAGCTGACTCATTGGAAAAGACTCTTGATGCTAGGAGGGATTGGGGGCAGGAGGAGAAGGGGACGACCGAGGATGAGATGGCTGGATGGCATCACTGACTCAATGGACATGAGTCTGAGTGAACTCCGGGAGTTGGTGATGGACAGGGAGGCCTGGTGTGCTGCAATTCATGGGGTCGCAAAGAGTCGGACACAACTGAGTGACTGAACTGAACTGAACTGAAAGATGATAAACTATTTAAGACATTATCTAAGAACAGTAGATATAAAACAATCTTTAAAATTTTATATATTTCTAATCTTTTCTTTAAAAGAATAGCTGTGGAGATCTTTTACTAAACATGATCTCTTACTAAACGTGAGATCTTTTCATAAACATGAAAATTTATCTATTTTGATTTTAGAAATGTTGAGTTTAAAAGACTGAATTATTAGTTAATATCTAGGATATAGATTCCTTACCTTATTGAATTAACTATATATATTCAACCACAATGAAATATATTGAAAGTTAAAAGTCATTTGACTGTCCCCACAGGACATGGGACAGTAGCTAGCAGAGTAGGAAGTCAATAGATATTTGTCAGCTGAGTGAATGGAGGAATAAAAAAATGTGAATAAGCGAATGAAATAATGAATGACTGTGAATAGACCACATGTGTGTGCCCAGCACCTGAGAAAACACTCTGCTTGCTTACCGAATAAAAAAGAGCTTCATAAACTCTCAGACATAGAGTACAGATTGGATCTTGGTTAGTCTACCACCATATCCAATAATTGAGGACACAGAAACCCCTCAGGACTAAGTGACAGACCTAAGTGGACTTTGAGAAAGTTGAGCATTCAAAACCTCAAAAAGGCTTAGTTTTTGAATTTCTGGCAGTTTTTCATCTACTAACCACAAAGAGAAAATTTTTGCAAATGTTGCAAGATACAGAGAAGTTAGATGTTATTTAAAAGTTTAGGTAGAAAAAAAGTTAACAGAATTGTGTATTTTTTTAACCAAATAATTTTAAACATCCAATCACCTTATCTTTTGTTAAGAATCTCATCTCAATACAGTAACTAAAGTAAGTAAGAGTTAGGCTTAAATCTCTTTAACTGAAATGTAAACAATAAAATATTAATTTAACATGGTCTCTCCAATTTCTCACTCTTTCTTTCCTGCCTCCCTACTGATTGGAGTGGTCATTTTAATTGCTAAAGACTTGTGAAGTCTGGTGCTGATTCTATCGTGCATGCATGCTCAGTCGCATCGGACTCTTTGCGAGTCAATGGACTACAGCTTGCTAGGTTCCTCAGTCCATGTAATTTTTTAGGCAAGAATACTGGGTTGCCATTTCCTTTTCCAGGGGATCTTCCTGACCCAGGGGGATTCTTTACCTCTGTGACACCGGGGAAGCTCTAATTCTATGTATACGTATGATAAACATGTAGATGTGAAAAGCACTGAAAACCAGGGGAAAAGAAAGATCAGGCCTGGATTAAAATCTGAAGCATGTTAGGACAAGAGAGAAAATGTGCAAATGAAAAGAATACTGCATTTTAATTCAGGAAATTCACACCCTTGCGTTAGTTCTAGGGCTTCCCAGGGGTGCAGTGGTAAAGAATCCATCTGCCAAGGTGGAGAGGCAAGAGATGGAGGTCAGGGATCTAAATCTTGTAACTGCATAATATTGGACAATTTATTTAACCTTTTTGATACTTCTTTCTTCTGTGAGAAAATGAAAACAATAATTCCTCCCCATCAAGGTTGTTGTATCCAGGTGTCTGTCACAGTAGGTACTCAATAAATTGATTTTTGAAAGATAATAAGATTAAGGGGGATCCCTGTGAGGAAGAGAATATAACAGCTAATGATATAAAATCTCATAATTCTATATATCACTACCTAAACCAGAATATTGCAATAGTCATGTTGTGCTTCAGCCCATTAACTTTAAGGATATATTTATTGGTGGCCTGAATATTCATTTCTTATGGTATTGTTAGGGATTGAGATGATTTTTATCAGTATTTTAATCAATTTATCAAAGAAAAGTGATGATTCTACGCCATGTTTTGGTTTAGGTAACAAATTTAGGTACAATTTAGTGGTAACAAAAATATGTACTGCATGCTACTATGGACAAAGCAAGGTGTCTTTTTCAGTTTATTTAGCAATTAAAAGGGAGCTGTGCAGTTCACAATATTTAATTGTCTTTTAAAGTGAGGACATATCAGAGATATGTATGTGGTATCAATATCAAGGAGAATTTTATTTTTCCTAAAAACTGGCTTTATAGATTACATTGTAAGCTATTTAGTGTCTCTTTTAGGTTGACTGCTAGAAAGCTAACATCTAAATTTGGGGCCTTTCTCTAGGCAGTATCTAGGCTTTGTTCACATGTATTTTGATCATTACCATCATTTCTAGCTTCAGGTACTGGTGCTGCCTTTGTTCCCTATTGGCTCATGCTCACACTCACTAATTTATACATATACACACCTCAATAATGAGGACTATTACAGAAGACATAATAAATGTAGTTGGGAACTATTTCCAAAATTGAATCTATTTGTATATTTCAATAGTGTTTGGGCAGCACAACTTTGAAAGCTAACTGGTTCCAGGAACATAAAAAGTAATGTGGAAACTCCCCAAATATTTTTCTTTCCTCCAGCCTCCAACTGTATTGATTCCAAGAAAAGAAAGGATTTCATAAATACAACTGAAAAGGTACATATAACACAACTCAAGAAAAACATTAATTGTTTTTCCTTCTCTAAGAAATTGCATATGAATAATATGGAAATAATATGGTCAAATTATATTATCTTTGAGACATGGTCAAATTTCCAGCTACTGTCAAGGCTCAGCAGCAGACGTGGTAAATGCATCTGACAGATTCTTGGACACAGATAACTTACACTGGCAGATCCTACACGCAGATCCTGTGCAGAGTATTCAAAGGGTTGGATGAATGTTTTTATTTGCCGAACATCCATAGGGTATAAAATCAGATTTGAACACATGTACTTTAACAAGCTTAGAATCCATTTGATCAGAAAGCATTTCAAGTCTCAAATCAACTTCTACTTTAAAGGTAAAAGCATCATATATCATAAATGTTACTAAAATTCTAAACAATGAGTTAGAATCCCAAAGCCATTTTCAGTGAGGATTTGATTAGCCCAGCATACATGATTTAATTTTCTCTTTTGTTTTCAAATAAATTCAAATGCTGGAGAATGTGTATTTGTATCCATAATTTTGGGTTTCAGTCAACATTGACTAGTATCCAATATGAGCATATTAGCTTGATTTCTATGTTGTTCACACCTATATAAATGATTTGAGGAACACAATTTAAACAATGCAGCCAGCAATAAGTCACCCTGAAAAAAATTAGAATAAGTTTTAAAAATATGCTTTGGTTTCAGCTTTAAAGCAGTTTGCCTAAATCTGCAGACCCATGAACGATCTTCATCACACACTGTTCACTAACTTCACGTATACTAAAGTTATTTGGAATCTCACTTTCATTCTCTCTGATACTTCACTGAAGGGAAAATAATTTGTTTAGAAATCTTATTAAGGATTCTTCCTTAGCACAGATTCTCACTAAAACAAACAAAAGTAGAGAAAAATAAGCAAAAACAATTAAGCAAATAGATATATAAAGATTACAAAATTAAATATTTTATCATATTGTCTCATTTATCAGGCTTTCTCTGATTTCATTAAGGGCCTTTAGACTAGGTGCCAGAAATAATTTTATTGCAGCATCTGCTCTTTGGTTTTAACATGGGTATACAAGTAGATTATAATATTTCTTTTAATTGATAACTAGCAATATAGAGAAGAAAATGTTTTAATAATGCCTTGAGTATGTGTATTTTTTTCACAGTTTATCATTTCATCTTCATAATATCCTTATAATGTGAGAAAAACATGTGGAAATAGAGGCTCAGAAAGGTTAAGTAGTTGTCAAAGCAATCTCTCCAAGATTACACAATCAAATCATGAGGGGTGACCTGGCTTCCTCTCTTCTAGAATAAGGCTATTTCCATGGACCACAGAGGATGCTATAAGCCAGCTTTAAGAAAGGTTTTTAGAAAGCATGTATGGGATTCATGGGCAGGAGACACAGGTTGAAGATCCCCTCTGCCATGGACTGACATTGGGTGTGATTCCCTTACCCTCTCTGAGCTTGAATTTCCTCATATATAAAATGGAACATAAGTCAATTTGTACTGCAAAAAAATAATAAAATAAGATAAAATAGGAATCATAAAGGTGCTGGTCCTATGTATATACCACTCAGATGGTGAGCCAAAAATTGAGATGACAATTGACGTGTCAATTTTAAGTCACCAAATTGTGTGTGTGCGTGTGTGTGTGTTAGTCGCTCAGTCATATCCGACTCTCTACAACTCCATGGGAAATGCCCGCCATGGGATTTCCCAGACAAGAACACTGGAGTGGGTAGCCATTCCCTCCTCCAGGAGATCTTCCCAACCCAGGGATTGATCCCAGGTCTCCCACATTGGCAGCAGATTCCTTACCGTTTGAGCCACCAGATTCTCACAGACCAAACCAAATTTGTTGGTAAAGAAACAAAAAGAGAAGGAATTAAAAGGCTTGAGCCTTAACTAATATTTCCTATTTCCCTGAGGGCCCTGAGCAAGTTCTGTCAGCCCACAGTAACGCATCAGAAAGCTTTCTACACAATAATGTGGTTAAGAAAGACCAGCCAAAGCCTTCTGTACACATCCACTGGCAATGAATTTACACTCATTGTATGCATTGATGAGAAATCACTTTAGCATCCACCCAATGTGAGATTCCATGACAAGGACCTGCAAAGGCCAAGAAGGCTTCAGAGATGTGAGTCCTGCTGGGCTGCAGTAGGAAGATGTGTCCATGGAGGGAGGGTTACTGTTTGTCTAGTACAGGCCCTGCAACATCTTCACCCCAGAAGCTAAAAATGGTATAATTTCATCTGTGCCTGGCACAGTCTACAGTAAGCATCAATCTTTAGTTTAGTAAATGGGAAGGGACACATGAAAAAAGAAAATATCAGCATCACTAATGTTCTTATCCCATGGACGGAGGATCCTGGTAGGCTGCAGTCCATAATGTTGCTAAGAGTCGGACATGACTGAGTGACTTCACTTTCACTTTTCACTTTCATGCCTTGGAGAAGGAAATGGCAACCCACTCCAGTGTTCTTGCCTGGAAAATCCCAGGGACGGGGGAGCCTGGTGGACTGCCATCTATGAGGTCACACAGAGTAGAACACAACTGAAGGGACTTCACAGCAGCAGCAGCAGCAGTGTTCTTAATTGTAGGGACCACTGATACCCTTAAAAGCCCTTCAGTGGGTACATCTGCTTGGTGATGCCTTGTCTATAAGAATGACAGGGCTCTGCACTTGAAGACACATGGCCTATTCACCCTTGATGCTTTTCTATATTTGGACCATGACCCTTTTGACTATTATGGTCCTTTCTCTTCAAATTTGTTACAATAAAATCCATTTTTCAGAACCTAGAAATGAGTGAACAGGAGGGCAGAAACAGTGTAATAAATAAGCCTGTGCAAAACCTTATTTTATTACCTTCTCCCATGACCTGTTTCATAAAACAGATCTTCCTTTCTTTTCTCCTCATGGAGAAAGGGGCACAGAGAATGGAACTCTTTACTCATAAGAAAAAAAGTAAGAGAAAAGAGACAATATAGGCATAGTACTCAGAACCAAAAATACAAGTACATCATATGGAAAATATTTATAAATAGTGCCTCTTCACCAAGGGTTTGCTATAAATGGAGGGTTTCCGTCTTCTTGTCAGCTTATTTTCTCTGACAAAAACATCTCAAAGAGAAGTTCAAATGACTGTATTGCAATGTGGTCTAATTTCCATGATATATAAGGTTAGGGTGTAAAACAGCTATACTTAATACTTTTGGATGGGAAATATGTATTTTTATTTTTATTGGGCATTAGTTAAAAGACCTACACAAGTGAACCCAAATGAAAATAAAATATTTAGTTCTAAATTGTTTCACAGCCCTTTCCTTCATGGGACAAAGAAAATAGTTGTAACTCATCAAAAGCGATAAATTTGAAATACTTTCTTCAAGGAGAAAGCAATTAGGAAATTTAAGCGGAAATTGGCATACATCATTTAGACAGGTAAGGGAGGCAATGTCATCCAAAATTGCAAACAAAGAGCTATTCTTCTGGAATAACAGTTTTCCTGCTGTGTACATATGTGGTTGGTATGCAAATGTCATGTACACACATCTCTAAAATCCTTCCCTTTGTTTCTAATGTGGTGATATTATGTCAAGAAAAAGTATTATAAGTAATTATGAACTGAGCATCTAGGTAATAGCAGGTAGTGCCTGTCAAACATAAAAGAAGATTTTCATCCTGAAAAGCCATAAGAAATTATCTCCTCCTTTGATTTGTGTGGTGAGGAGAGGAAGTCAGGAATCTCTTCTGTCATCGACACTACCATGAAGGGAGTGAGCCCAGTGACAAATCTGATGCATACAGGAGGCGCATTCAAAAATCCCAACAGAAGAAACCATATCCTGGAGGCTTTGCAAGTCTCTGGATCAAGCCTAGCGTGAAAGCACACGACCCTTGAACAACTGGGGATTGTGAGTCAATAATGTTTCCATCTTTGCTGTAAAGAATTTGAGTCAGGTTCTCTGTCCTTTGCTATCAAAGGAATCACCACACAAATAGTATGATTAAAACACATGGGCTCCTGTTTCTTACTTCCTAGATCTACCTGCCTGCCCATGAAGAAGGCATGATGCCAAGGAAGACTGTAGTCTTTCACCTGGGTTGCAATTTTCTGCCCAACTCATTCTCTCCAATTAAGTACTGAGCTGACTGAGATGCTCGTATGTTTTGGAAATTAATACTTTGTCAGTTGTTTTGCTGTTATTTTCTCTCATTCTAAGGGCTGTCTTTTCACCTTGTTTATAGTTTCATTTGCTTTGTAAAAGCTTTTAAGTTTAATTAGGTCTCACTTGTTTATTTTTGTTTTATTTCCATTACTCTTGGAGGTGGGTCATAGAGGATTGTGTTGTGATTTATATCATAGAATGTTCTGCCTATGTTTTCCTCTAAGAATTTTACAGTTTCTGGTCTTACAGTTGGGTCTTTAATCCATTTTGAGTTTATCAAAATGGGTCAGAATGGACATCATCAAAAAAATCTACGAACAATAAATGCTGGAGAGGATGTGGAGAAAAGGGAACCATCTTGCACCGTTAGTGGGAATGTAAATTGATACAGCCACTATGGAAGACAGTATGGAGATTCCTTCAAAAACTAGGACTAAAACTACCATAAGAAAGTGAAGTCATGTTCGACTCTTGGCGACCCCACGGACTGTAGCCTACCAGGCTCCTCTGTCCACGGGATTTTCCAGGCAATAGTACTGGAGTGGATTGCCATTTCCTTCACCAGGGGATCTTCTCAACCCAGGGATCGAACCTGGGTCTCCCCTATTGTAGACAGATGCTTTACCGTCTGAGCCACCAGGAAGTCCTACCATATGACCCAACAATCCCAATACTGGGCATACACCCTGAGAAAACCATAACTGAAAGAAATACATGTACCCCAGTGTACCCTGCACAACTATTTAGAATAACTAGGACATGGAAGCAACCTAGATATCCATCAGCAGACGAACAGATAAAGAAGTTGTGGTATATATATATATACACACAATGCAATATTACTCAGCCATAAAAAGGAATGCATCTGAGTCAGGGCTAATGAAGTGGATGAACTTAGAGCCTATTATGCACAGTGAAGTTAAGTCAGAAAGAGAAAAACAAATATCGTATATTAACACACACATATGGAATCTAGAAAGATGGAACTGATGAAGCTATGTGCAGGGCAGCAATGGAGATGCAGACAGAGAGAACAGACTTATGGACATGGGGAGGGGAAGGAAAGGGTGGGACGAATGGAGAGAGGAGCGTGGAAACATAAATACTGCCATATGTAAAATAGAGAGCCAATGGGAATTTGCTATCTGACTCAGGGAATTCAAACCAGGCCTCTGTGATAACCCAGAGGGAGTGAGATGGAGTGGGAGGTGGGAGGGAGGTTCAGGACAAAAAAAAAAAGAAGTAATTCTGCGCCTGAGGCTCAGTGTCACAGGTGACTCCATGAAGACAGCACTGGAATGATAAAGTCCAAGGATTCTATAGAACTGAGTCACAACTGTAACACACCCATCAGCTACAAGACCTTGATTCGATTACTAATGATCCTAACATCTGCTTCTTCATGTAAAATGGGGTTAATAGTAGTCCTTACATGAGAAGATTGTTGTATTAAATGAGATACCATATATAAAACTCCCAGACAATATCTGAAACTTATGAACATTCATAAAGTACTGGCATTCTTATTGATATACTAGCAGAGTTAAATTTCCTGCAGCTGTAAATATAGGCTAACATTCTATTTATAAAAGTAGATACTTGATTTTTATTATTTGAGCTATATGAATATCAAGTGTATCAAATTGGTTGAAAATGGTTATTTTATTTTGCCTGTACCCAGCCTCTTGAGAATATATTATCTCAGTGCAAGTAAATATTCAAAAGGCAAACTTTTAAAAGTTGTATTTCATAAAGTAAAGCTCATTAAGTAGAAAACCAATGCTGTAATAATTCTCTCTCTCTCACACACACACACATATGGAAGATGGGCTAGCCATCAAATGTAGTTCATTTCTTGGCTTGTCACAGGAAAGCCATTCAGGCCCTCGATGCTGCCCATGAGGGACATCTAAGTATTCCTGAAAAACAAATGTGGATATGCATCTTGTCAGTTTCAAAGAGAGCCATTCCTTCACAAGAAGCTAAAACACTAAGGAAAAGGGGACAGAGAATCATCTTTTCATAGAAAAACCGGATGTTCATATTGCTACTCATTGTTTCCTCTAGTCCTGTAGAATTGATATGATATGCAGCTAGCTTCTATGCATGCAACCTGAAACTGTAATGAAAGTTTAATCCAGGTGGTGGAGGAACAAACTAGTTATGTCAGAAAGCAGGGAGGGGGTTCCTGGGTGGCACAGTGGTAAAGAATCCGCCTGCCAATGTAGTGGACATGGATTAGATCCCTGACCCGAGAAGATCCCACATGCCACGGAGCAACTAAGCCTGTGCACACAACTACTGAGCCTGTGCTCCAGAACCTGGGAACTGCAACTACTGAGCCCCCGTCGCAACTACTGAGCCTGCACGCGCTAGGGCCCATGCTCAGCAACAAGAGCAACCATGGCAATGAGAAGCCCAAGCACCACAACTCGAGAGTAGACCCCGCTTGCTGCAACTAGAGAAAAGCCCGCATAGCAACAAAGAACCAGCACAGCCAAAAATAAAGTAAATAAATAAAATTGGTTTGAAAGAAAAAAGCAGGGAGACCTTTGTGAACTGAGATCCAGTTAGGGGGAGCAAATAGTCACTGTGCAGGCCGGCCTCTGACGGTGACCCAGCACCACTGAGTAGTTTGGAATCCACCCGATTCAGCTGGTACCTCAAAATCCACATATCACTGAACACCAGTGAATAATGAATTCTCTTCAAATGCAGGTCAAATGGCTAAAGTCTCTTCCACCCACCCCACCCCCACCCCTGTATGTTTCAAACCATATTGTTGCCCGAGAACCTCCATCAGAAATTAGCTTTAGCAGCACATATTTCCCCTTAACTTCAGACTCAGTGCTTGGGTTGCAGCATAGCTGGGTGGCAGCAAAACCCCTGAAAATGTCTGCATTTGACTGGTGAGAAAAAACCCTGTTAAAGCTCACAAACAGCTGAGGCATGAAGCCAAGGAGCAAGAGCATCCCTGCGCTCAGCTGCTGAAGTGTGGCTCTATTACTGCAATTTTGAGATACTTATCAACATTCAATTAACATCCATGATATGATATTAGTCACTGTAACACTTATTAAGCACCTCTGTGCAAAGTGCAGAATTCAAGTTTAATAAGGTAGGACTCCGACTGCCAGATGGCATCTTCATTTGATTTATGCTTCTCAGTGAGAATCTGCTTCCATTCCAAGTGAATTGCCTCAAGTTTCAAAGTATTTGCCCTTCACTTTTATATATGATCAATATGCTAAGGAACACGAAATGCATGGATGATCAGCATGAGTAAATGTATATATGAAGATTTACAAAGGAACACATTTTCTACTTAGGATATCTAGTTGATGAGAAAGATTTCAATTTGTTGAAGGAGATTAACATTTGAAACCAGAAGATAAAACTCTTAGTAATGTCTTCCTTTTAATATCTTGAGGGATGATAAGCAGAAGAAAAGCGGGGGTTGGGGGGGATTGGGAAGATCTAGGAGGAAGAATCCCTGAAAATGTATGGAAAGTATTAACGTCTATGAAGTTAAAGAACTGGTTCTCTTTGCTGAAACTGAAAATATCCCTGTTTAGAATGGAGTGTTTCTCCCTGAGAACGACAGGCGATGTAAATGGTATCAGACAGCAGTGCTTTCAGCATCTTCACTCTATTCTTTGCTGCTTCTTGGTGTTAATGGATGAATGCTGGCTTTGCTTGACAAAGACTGGTTAGATAATGACGATCGTGTAGCAACCCCTACGTTTTGAACAGATCAAGGAAGGCAGGGGCCTCCTCCATGCACTTAAGAGTCTGCATGGGGAAGGGGGGCCAGGATGGCGCGTCCAACTGCTCAGCCTGTCCCGCCACACCTTTCCCATGCTTCGCAGATTGCAGATCTGAATGCAGAGCATCTTCCCTGAGGCCTTCCAGGGTGTGGGTGAGGTCAAGCAGTGGCCAGTACCAAAAACAACAGGAACAAGGGGTACAGAGAGGCACAAGTGTAGGTTAGAGGTCTCATGATAACATGAAAAGAATGCTGGATTAAAGCAAGCACCTGTACACTTTATAATATCCAAATTCATTGGATTTTCCTGATAACACCGAATGCAACATTTTTACAGTTGAGAATGTTAGACAAGGCCAAAGATGACCCAGATGGTAAAGACCAGGCACAGGATTTTAAGCTAACTCTCTTTTTCTCTAGAACCCCAAACATTTCCACTCATTCATGGCACCTCAGCCCATGAATTCAGCTCTCCTGTTTATGCATCCTCAGATAAATCACTTAAAATCAGTGGGCCTTGGTTTTCCCACCGATAAAATGCACACTATTAATTTCCACCCTGTTGCCTTCCTTAACTATTTTAAAAGTTATATGAATCTGTACATTTGAAAGCAATAGTAAAAATCGCCGGAAGACATAAGAGTTAAATTCATGGTGTTTCTCAGTCATAGTTTAATAGATGACCCCATCACAGGCCTTCTGTGTCATGACTCAAGTTCAAACAGGATTTTGATATTTCACGGATCTAGGGACGCATCTGGTTTATTCCTATTCATCTTTAAATCTAAGGCTGTCCTGTGTTTCTGAAAGTATCCCAAACCCTCCTTTGTGATTCCCACAGGACAGACATCTACTAATGGACCATCACACTGTGCCACAGTTTTGACATGTTTATCTCTCAGACTACAGTAGGAGGCCCTTGGAGGCAGGAATTCTATCTGTATTTGTTAATGTACTAAAGGATGCTGTAACAAACAAAATCCAAAACACATCATGGCTCATTCACGGCAGCCATCTAAAATGAGTATCCTAACAGATGGTGTGTGTGCGTCAGTCGCACAGTCATGTCCGACTCTTTGTGACCTCATGGACTGTAGCCCGCCAGGCTCTTCTGTCCGTGGAATTCTCCAGGCAAGAATATTGGTATGGGTTGCCATGCCCTTCTCTAGGGGATCTTCCCAACCTAGGGATTGAACCCACATCTCCTACACTGCAGGGAGATTCTTTACCGTCTGGGCCACCAGGAAAGCCCCTCACAGATGCTGCCTCCCTTCAACTCAAGAACCTAAGCTCCTTCAACCTTACGATTCGCCATCTGAAGCAAAGACTCTAGGGCCACCATGATTATCTGCCTCAAGCTGGCAAAGGAAGGAAAACAGAGGGTTAACTACGGGAGGGTTTATGAGTCAGGCATGGATGTAGCACCCAGCACTTCCTCCCACATTCCATTCACCAGAACTCAGCCACGTGGCTCCTCTAACTGCATGAGAGGCTGGGAAATGAAGCCTAACTGTGAGCCCTGGAAGAACAGGATCTAGGTTTGGAGAAGGGCCAGTCACTCTCTGCTACACCAATGCTAGAAACTTCAGAGATGCTTCCTCATGTATGAATGACACACTCAAGCAAAGCCCAAAGTTCCCCAAATCTGAATCACCTCATGAGAAGGAGATATTACAAAGAGGAGAGAATCATAAACAGAGACAAAATTTATTAGCGATACATTAAGAAAAGATAGAACATGACAGAGTCTACTTACTGCAGAATTTTACATTTTTATAATACTTTGAGGTAAGGTCCTGTCATGTTTCCATAGCTAAGCTAGACTTTACATCATCAAACTCTGACATTACTGCTTTTAACTGGTCTTAAAATCAACTGAGTTTAGAAGTTGACCAAAAGCTTAGATGAAAAAGACACTTAACATTTTTTTTGTTTTAATTTAAGTAAAGTTACTAAGAACAGCAAGAATGACTGTGTGGTCTTTTAAAGGCATCATAGAAAACTCTGTAGTACGTAAAGTACTTTTTAAAAGTCTATTTGACCAAGTCAAAATCGCTAGTGCACTTAACTTTCACTAAAAGAAATCTATCAGCTATAAGTTTAAGCTCCAGTAGGAAACTAGGTCAGGTAGTGAAAGGCTATGGGCGATGCCAATCCAGAGGAGCCCCTTACTTTAGTGGAATTTGCCTCACCACACAAGCTCTCAAATTAGGTTTATTTCTGCTATTTTTATGACTGTATTTTAACAGAAAAATGACATAGGTTTTGTAGATGCTGAAGAAATAATCACAACTGCATAGGCAAGGCATATAATTAGTTGAAGAAGAGGGTAAGAAAAGACTTCACCTACACTACACGGACACAAAGAATGAAGATTAGCTGGAGAACAACTGCTGTTTGTATCTTGCACAGCTGT
Organism: Nanger dama; assembly: GCA_917880005.1. NCBI lineage: Eukaryota > Metazoa > Chordata > Mammalia > Artiodactyla > Bovidae > Nanger > Nanger dama. Next base: position 30,910,769 of record CAKJTW010000024.1, read on the forward strand.
AACCAATCCTGAGGCAAAAACAACTACCACCACACACACACACACATACACGGTAACAACTAACTCAGAACATGAACAGAAGATAGCCTTCTGCACTGAAAGTAAACTCAGTAGTCACCTTCAACCCATGGGTGTGAACCAAATATCAGAACATGAAGCAAAAGGAGGAGGGAAAACTATGAAGTAATTCTTCCTCTTCAATAATCAAGGCCAAGTACACTTGCCTAATTCACAGAGTAGAAACCTCTCTTCTGGGTGCCCTGGGTGTGGGAATGTTGCCTCTTCATGCACCCACAGTCCTCAGGGAAGAGAGGCTAGAAGAACTGGGAAAGAAGCCAAATTCTCTCATTTCCATATAAACCTTTGTTGAACTCCAAAGCGTTTCAACTTCTAAGCTGAAGGAGCTCTTAAGCATGAACATCAAAAGCTATTTTTACCTGTTTTCACAATCTCCTTTAATTATTTTATGAAGCTTGCAAGCAAGTACAAAGATACAATACAGCAAATTCCAGTTCAAACATTACAGAAGCATGATACCAGTTTACTTTTACCCAAATGTATAAATTCTAATGGGAAGAATTTGCTCACAGCTTCAATAACCACATCTTATTGGGAAAGAGCTCAAACAAATTGGGAATAATTATAAATGAATACTACACATAGCTAGCCTCATTCACTATTAGAAAAAAATGCATCAGTATTGAACCAGCTCTACTGTCCCAGAAAGATTGGGGTTTGGGGGCACTTCTCTAAAGCTCTAGTGGTTAACACTCCACACTTCTACTTCAGGGGGTTTGATCCCTGGTCTGGTTGCAGAACTAAGGTCCCGCATGCTAAATGTGTCTTGACCAAAAGAGTTAAGAAAGAAAAAAGAAAAGAAAAAGACTGGGGGTTTGAAGAGTATACACAACAATATGTTCACACTCTCCTGTTCTAGCCTGACATCCCAGGATACATTTTAGAATACCAGGGTTCACAATTCTAGTCCCTTTGGGGCCAAGCAGATATTGAAAATGAGCAGGTGCCCTGGAGGAAGTATAGTGTTCAATAATCAGCTGAAGAATGAAGGTGAATTTCAGGTGAATTTCACTTGAGTAGACTGAGCATGTGTTTCCCCCACACCTCTAGAATCCTTATATTGAAATCCTAACCCCCAGTGGGATAGCGTTAGGAGGTGGAGGCTTTGAAAGGTACTAGGTCATGAGGAGGTAGTTCTCCTGCTGGGATTAATGCCCTTAGAAGGTGAGACACAAGGATGCTTGCATCCCCTCTCCCCATCATGTGAGGATACTGAGAAGATGGCCATCTGTAAGCCAGGAAGATGGTCTTCACTGAGGACTTGACAATGCTAGCACCCTAATCCTGAACTTTCCATCACCTCCATAACTATGAGAAATAAACGTCTGGTGTGTATACCAGCCTATAGTATTTCTGTTACAGCAGCCCAAGATGATTAAGACAGATGGTCAATGGAAGAAGAGCAAAGCTGACATTCTTTTAAGAAAACAGGGCAATCTAATAAGGACATATATCTGTGAATAAGGCCATTTCACCTCAGCTTGGAGAAAGGTTGAAAGAATCAGTACAGGAAAAGTGTTAGATTAATATTTTAAACAGATTTTTAAGAAGATGAATGGAAGGATGTCAGTCCTTTATATTTGACTCGATAGGGTACGACCACTAAAATTTCAGCCCATGTCCAAAAGCAAAAACACATACGCAACAAACTGCTTAACACTGCATTAACAGTATGTTGTTTTTGTGTAATACTAAGTTTCCCTTTGAAAATATGGACCAGGTAACTCTAAGAAGAAGGGTCATTACATGAATTCCCATGGGACAGCAGGCATCTCTAGAGAAACAAAGAACCAGAAGAGTGAGACCAACATAGCCCATGACCCGGGTCATTCCTCCTGGCTGCCCCAGCTTAGAGGGCACAAGCCTGTGCTCCCCAGGAGGGAAAGAGAAGCAACTACTGCCAACATTCCTTTAAAAGGAGCCCTCCAACTCGTCCACATTCTCTGAGATTCCAACAAGCCTCAGAGATATAATGAAAAAAGTCAGATCTCTCTCCACCTAATATAAGAACCTTGTGTACCACGGAACTCACTCTTCTGCATGTTGGGAGAGAGGAGCAGAGAGGCAGAGGGACCTTTTCTTCATCTGATTTTCATCTGCTCTCTTATCAAGTGGGCAGACTCTTACAAAAATAAAGCTTCCACTTTTCTTCTAGAAAAGGAGCTTATTCAGAAAACAAACAAACTCTACATGGAAACAGTTTCCAGAGAAGGTCTGAGAAGGCGAGCTGTCTCCTGACCTAAGTTTACCCTCTCATAAACTTTCTGAGCTCATATGTAGGCACACCAGAGCACTTCAGCCTCTATATATACTGTATTCTGCCATCTGCAAAGGATCCGGAAGGAATCTGCTAGAGACGCATGAAACTCTTAACATGTGGGGTGCCAAGATCCTCATCATTCATTCATTTATTCAACAAATATTTATTGAGAATATAACCATGTTTTGGGTGCTGTGCCTGGTGCTAGGTCTATAGTGGGGAAACAAATAGACATGATCTCAGCCCTGGAGAAATTCTGTCTAGTGAACAGCCCTCCCACCACGGATTAGAATGACTATTCTTCACTTATATATAGCCTAATACATCTACACGTTAGCTTATATCTTCATTTAAAAAGCAGCATTTAGATCACAGGCAATACCTATATGACCATAGCATGAACTAGATCACAGTGGATTTGCTCTGGTTCCACTGCACTGTCAGAACTCCCAAAGCACTAGTATATTTGGAGAAATAAGATATGAAATGGTGTGCATCCTCAAGTAGCTTACAATCACCTTTAAGAGACACAATTATCTATGCGAAAAATAACACAGTTGGAAAAGTACCATGGACAATTAAAAACTGCAAATATTCCATATATACAGTGTCCACAAAATTTATCATCTAAACCATCACCACAAAAGGGGGTACTTTTAATACTTGAGACCAGATTTTTTTCTTTGGCAAACCAGAACCTAAGGTCACTTTTTCATAAGTCCCTTCTTGGCCAGTGAATTCTGCAATTTAAAAATCACATTTATTTCCTTCTCAAAGAAATATTTATGGAATATTTGCTGTATTCGAAGCACTATGACATTCTCTTGTAAAGGCAGGCTTTGGAGAGGAATTCACAAAGATAAGAAAGACACAACATGACCTCAGAACTTACTCTGAGAGGAGAGATGCAAAAGCTGCTAATGCTTTCTAAAAGACATACCACATGACAGATAGCCCAATGCTAAGCTTTGCACATATATTATCACATTTAATCATCAAAACAATTCTCAGAGGTAGGTGATGTCAATCCCATTTTATAGATGATGTTTATACTGGTTAAGTAACTTGTCCAGGGTCACACAGGTTGTAAATAAGGAGCTGGCACTGGAAACAGGTACATCCCAGTGCAATGTCCCAGCTCTTCGACTATGACAAGTGCGTGCTAGGTCACTTCAGTTGTGTCTCTGTGTGACCCCATGGACTGTAGCCCGCCAGGCTCCTCTGTCCCAGGGATTCTCCAGTCAAGAATACTGGAGTGAGTCCTCCAGGGATCTTCCCAACCCAGGTATCAAAGCTGCCTCTCTTATGCCTCCCACATTGGCAGGTGGGGTCTTTACCACCAGCGCCACCTGGGAAGCCCTATGAACAAGCAGCACACGAAAAATCCATGGGAAGTAAAATAATTACGGAATAATTATGAATAGTTAAATGAAGGAGAGTGATATTAGACACAGACCTTGAGGAGTTCGAAGGATTTTAAAGGCAGAGATTAGAGGGGAGGGCAGCCCAGGGATGTGAGACAATGAACTAGATGTGGGCAAAGTACTTGGCTAGTAGTTCGCAGTTTTGTATAGAGGAATTGAGCGTGGGAAGGCTAGAAAGGTCAACTGAGGCTGATATCACCTTCATGTTTAATTTAAGCAAATATGAAACTCAGTTTGCATGCCCTGAGTACACTCCATATTTAATTTGCATTGAGAGCAACCTGTGTATCCAGATATAGATATCTTGTAGGCAGAGTGCCTCATGAGGCTGAACTGAGGGGACAGCTAGAAGGAAAACAAGCAGACACACATTTCATCCAAAGAGAAGTAGGGGGGCTAACTCTGGGCTGAATGCAGCCCTGGGAAGTCCTTGTAAGTTGAAATGATATGAATCAAATCTCATTTTTGCCATAAAAACAATGTTACAACAAGAGTGACATTTCCCCTCAATGTTAAAGTTAAAAGCATCCCAATTCTAATATATTCTCCCCTCACAAATTAAGTTGTTTCCCCAGCAACAATTTGAAGTTTAAAAATTATTAATTTAAAATCAACATTAATATGGTTCTGCTTATTACATTATTTATTTTTTCTTCTGGACAGCTATCATTATCTTAAATTTAAGGTTTAATAAAACCTTAAGAATTCTTAAAACATATTATGCCTAGTAAATAAAGCGTCCTGATTCCAAAAAGAAAAAGAAATCAGAAAAGCGTCCTAAATACTATTAGTAATACTACAGAAGACAGAGGTTAGGTCTATAGCTGGAAATTAATTTCCATTAGAGGTAATAAAGGTCATGGCCTTCTACTTCTCCTTCAGGACACCATTCTGGCACCATGTCTTCCTTGAAGCCTTTCTGAGAACACTCTCTCCACCACACTTCTCACCAGATTCTAGGTCTGCCTCTCCGTGCTCCCAAGGCACGTGCGCACACACCATCAGAAGCAAGGCTGCACGCCACTGTGCAACTGCTGCTCCCTGCGTCTCTCCACTGGGCAGAGGCAGAGGCTTTGCTCATCTCTATAACCCACTGTCCCCAGAGCAGGATCTGGCACACACTGGGCACTCAATGAAAGTTTCTTAATAATATTCTATTTTAGAAATATTTAGTTAACATTCTGATTTTTTATCTACCAAGTATACTCACTACTGTGAACAAGCCTGGGATATGTTGCTTAATCTCTTAGAGTAGTAAAACTTAGCCCAGCATCAGCTCTGCTTCTTACTGGGGATGTGGTCTTGCACAAATCATTTTTACTTCTGAGTTGATGCCTGCATGTCTCCCAAGGGGATAACAGTACCCACTTGGTAGGCTGTAGTGAGGACTAGAGTTTATGTACATAAGTCACCTAACAGAGTGTCCAGCAATTGGACAGTATTCAAGAATGACAGCAATTGTAAGTACTACATCAAAAGGACAGGTGAAAATAAATGTTGATATAAATTTTTTCAATGAATATATAAAATTGCTTTCTATAAATCCCATGCAGAGACAGTCCATATCTTTGGGGCTACAAATTATTTGCCATGTTTCTAATAAGAATCTTGATTCAACTGACAAAGAAAATATAATAGAATCTATAGAGGCCACATTGAGTTGACAGAAAACCATAACAGACACAGCACAGAAGTAAGGCTATACGGCCTGTCTTTAATCTGATTTCTATGTCACAGTTTACCAAGGAGAATTAAAAAAAAAAAATTAGTGGGGAGGAAAGAGGATGTTTTCACAACATTAAATATTTAAAGTAGATCAATAAGGGCACTTCATATCAGGAATTCTTCATCAGTCTTCCAAACATTAAATATGTAAGTGGTTCACATGTAGGCCATGTTGAGAAAAAAACAATGTGGAAATATGTTTCTGAAACAGTCTCCAAAGAAAAGAATCCAGTGTCTAGCTTCCTGTGTAAACAAATGTCATCACATTCAAAGAACAGTACATCAGGAAGTTCTCTGGAAGATGTCTCTATTTTCGTGTGTGTGTATGAGAGAGAGAGAGAGAGAGATCTGACAGTCTGACAGCATTCCACCACAAAATGACCTCAGAAGCACTATAAGACGAATCATGAAAAATGCAACACATCTAAACTCTCTTCCACTGTAGATGCAGAGAGGTTACTGAAAGCAAAATGATCACTTAAGATCAATTTAAGAAACCTGGCTTCTTACAAATAGGAGTAAGTAGGTGAATTGGTCCAAACCACACTATTTACATCTTCTAAACCCTATCATTTTGTGCAATGGCTAAAATTTCATTCCTGTCACAAGTCTTTCTCCTCCTCCCCTGCCACACAATGTGGCTACTTTTAAGGACGTCAGGTTGGGAATAAGGAGAAGAAAGAGACATTATTTTGAAATCTCACAAATTCCCAACTGGATTTAAATCACACAACTTTTAGTTTATTTTAAAATGGATCAAAGGTTTCAAAAGGAATAGCCAACAGTACTTTTGCATCATGCTATGAAAATACCTCCTAACACATTCTCCAACACAGATTTCACAGTCTTAACTCCCTATGTTAGATGTGTACAATGGGTTAAATACTTTTATTTAGCAATTATCTAATAGCACCTTGAATTCTTCAGGCTAATGAACAGTATATAAATGAGTAAGTAATAACTAAAATAGGCCTTGACTCAACCTTAAATCAACATGATGTAGTAGGAACTGGATTTATTCTCCTGCCTTGTAAAGCACTATGAAGATAAATAATAAATATATGATGATAGGGTCTTCCAGGTGGTGGTATGGTAAAGAACCCGCCTGCCAATGCAGGTAAAATGTAAGAGACCTGGGTTCGACCCTTGGGTTGGGAAGATCCCCTAGAGGAGGGCATGGCAACCCACTCCAGTGTTCTTACCTGGAGAATCCCATGGAGAGAGGAGCCTGGTGGGCTACAGTCCACAGAGTTGCAAAGAGTCAGACACGACTGAGCAACTTAACATGCTCGCACATATGATGATAGCTTCTAAGAAACTGAACAACTGGCTACAAAGGACAGTGATCCTTGAGAGAAAGTGGACAAGTGAGATGAGCCCTAAAATTGCCCCAGATGACACCTTGGTGAACATTTTCACCATGTCAGGAAGGGAAACTCAGAGACCAGTGGTCTCCCTGAAGTGCAAGGAACCTAAGTGTTCAGGGATCACAGGACATGATAAGGACAGCACTGGACAGACAGAACTTGGAAGATCTGTAGATAAAGTGCTCAGGTGAATACTGACTAGCACAGGCATATGAGGAAACCACCCACAGTCAGGAGAAAAACCACTGAAACTATTAGAGACAGCAGTGCCCAGTACTCACAAAGGGCCAAGAAGAGTGCCTGTTTCCAACAGCCAGAGTGGGCAGCCTTATAATTTATAAGGCATCAGTTAGAGTATTTAGAAGTGTCTTGCTTTAGTAGGAGGAAAGAAATTAAACCTAAGCTACACACTGCCCTGGTTATCTAACAAAGCTTAAAAGCAAGATCTGAAAAATAAAACTATCGTCAAGTATCTTAACTATATCTAATAATAATAAAAACCTCAAGGATATTTTTAGGAATACAAAAGTCTTTGGTACCCACAAGGTAAAATTTAGCATCCAATCAAAAATTACCAAGTCTGCAAAGAAACAGAAAAATCTGATCCATAAAAAGCCGAAAAATTAATGAATCAAAACTGACCCAGAAATGAAACAGATCACAGAATTAGTAGAAAGGCCATTAGAAGTTATTTTAATTATATTCCCTATGTTCAAGAAACTAGAGTAAAGAATGAATATGTGAAGCAATATGGAAGATATATTTTAAAAGGCCCAATTTGAACCTCTAGAGAGGAGCATCTCAAAACCTGAGAGGAAAATACACTGGGTGGCAGATTAGACATTCCCGAAGAAAGGGATAGTGAACCTGAAGACATGGTAATAGAAACTATCCAAAATGAAACAGAGAGACAAAATACTCAGCCTTACTCAAAGTCCACAATTTTAAAAGTATGTCTGAAAGTTAAATGAGGACAGTTGTCTTGAGGCTGAGACAAAATTCACTATATAGTTGAAGATCTATTTAACACTGTGAAAAGAAAGGTATTTTGCCTATTGATAAAACTATTTGACATTATGACTTGTCTCACTTTATAGCCTTTCTGTTGATGGTTGTACCCACTTTTAATAAGACCTGCCACTGTTACCAAACCTTAAATGAGGACTATCAAAACTTATAAATACCTTTACAATTTTAAATAACTAGTTTGACTTTACCAGCTACATATATATTAGCATATGTAGTGATAATAAAAATTCATGGGCAGGCCACTATTTTTTCATAATTGTAGACAATTATATCAATCCAAACAAAATTGTTGGGAGAGTTTATTTCACTTGAAAGAGTAATGTTGTTTTTCTGGTCTAGTTTCTAACTGACCATCTTTTGGTTCACCTACCTCTCCTAGTTTTTGTTGTTGAATCTTCTGGATTCTGAAAATATTCACATTCATGGTTTCATTATGCTCTACACATGGGTAATATACATATTTAAATAATTTTTCTGAAATTTGTCCCTCTAGTGTAATAATAAATATTATATTGTTAAACCATTTCAGTGCAATAAAATTTATAAACTACAAGACATTTAAATTTGGATGCCTCATCATCAGTTCAGATATTTTATAACAGAAAACTTTTTCAGCTTCTCTTCACAACCTTTCCTTTATTACTTTACAGACTTACATGCAGGCCATGGTGGTTACTAGAAATACAATGATAAATAAGATGCAACTTTTGGAGAGTTTATGGTCTAGAGTCAGACGGGTGAAAAATAATCTTATACCATATGTGTCTTAGGGTGGAGAGAGCACAATGGGAGCAGAAGTGAGAAGGTGACTAACTGTGCTGGGGGTGACAAAAGAGGGAAAGGGGGAACCCAGGCAACCTTTGTATCTCGAAGTATCTATGGGCATGGAGAGAAAATAGCAACTGTAAATGCATAGAAGCAAGAAGAAACAAGGTATATTCTGTGAATGAATAAACTTGGGTATTACTGAAGTATTATCAATTTCATGAGGTTTTATCGTGAGATGAGAGAAATGATATAGGAATTACAGAGTTGGTCGAGATAATCAAGCACCTTTATGATACGGCTAAGATTTTGAACTTTATCTTAAAGCAGAAGAAAGATTTCTCTTTTACAAACATAGCATTGGAAGCAGCATAGAGGGTGTAAGGGAGGTGGGTAGGGCTTAAGGCCAGGACCCTAGTCAACAGGCTCCTGTAAGAGCTCAAGGACATACCATGTGGAATTGAACAGGGGCAGAGGTAGGAAGCATTGATCAAAGAGATATTTAGGAAGAAGAATCAGCAGAATTTGTGCATTGGTTATGTATATAAAAGCTCAGTATCTTTTAAAATTCTTAAAAGTATATATAATTCTTGCTATAGACATGACTTCATAGTAGACCACAGAAAAGATTTTTTTTTACACTGTCAAATTTTATACAAGTTTAGAAGCTCACTCAAGAGACAAGACATACAGATGAAAAGTTAACCTTGAGCTTTAAATGTCAATTAACTGCCACTGCATTTACAATGGGCTTCCCAGGTGGCTCCAGTGGTAAAGAATCTGACTGCCAATGCAGGAAACCAGGAGACACGGGTTCAATCCCTGGGTTGGGAAGATCCCCTGGAGGAGAAAATGGCAACCTACTCCAGTATTCTTGCCTGAAAAATTCCATGGACAGAGGAGCCTGGCAGGCTACAGCCCATGGGATTTATAATAGTTCTATATAAGTTTAGCAGAAGAGCGACTGCTATGAGCTAGTGCTGTGAAAGAAATATTTATGCAGCTGGTAGAAGTTAAGTAAGGGCTTGAAAATTCTGACAGGCAGAGACAAGGCTTTCCAGGAGGTGAAAATGCTACAGTAAAGGAATGGTGTGCATCTCACAAGTGCCAAGAATTCATGGCCAATGATTTATTAGCAAAATCTTCAACTGTATTTGCTCCCAATTCAGTCCATGTCCAACAAACATTTTGTCCTTCCCTATAGTCTAAATTCAACTCTTTATCTACAATATCTCATGGGCTTCCCTGGTGGCTCAGATGGTTAAGAATCTGCCTGTAATGTGGGGGTACTGGGTTTGATCCCTGCATTGGGAAGATCCCCTGGAGGAAGGTATAGCAACCCACTCCAGTATTCTTGCCTGGTGAATCCCCATGGACAGGAGGAGCCTGGTGGGCTACAGTCCACGGGGTGCAAAGAGTCGGATACGACTGAGCGAATTAGCATAGCACATCTATATCTCACAGGCACAAGCCTCTGCTCATATTCTGTGTCAACTACAACAACCTCTTCATTCCTCAACTCAGCACCACTGGCAGGCGCCTCTACGGATCCTCAGATCCATTTCTGAAGTTCCTTCCATTGGGCCTGGTTCATCTATTACCCCAGCCAGTGTTCTACCCACAGTTTTCTAGTACTCTAAAGGTTAGGACTAAGGGTTCTTTCTTTGCATCAAAACTCTTCCCCAGGCCACCAGACATCAATCCCCTACTTCCAGCATCTTTCCTTCTCCCCTCTCCACTCTCTTCTCCTTCTCCATCCTAAGTCATTGCTGTCTTTCCACACTGGTTGGCTCCAAAACTTCCAGCAGCCAACTAGGCATTGCTCTCTTCCAAGCCTCCCAAGGCTCATGAAGACATTCCTTATGCCCAAGCCTCTAAATCATAGTTTACTGCTTGGAAACCTTTCATCACATATAGAAAGTATGAAGCTGACTGCTACAGAGTTATTCAAGTATTAAGACAATGTGGTTTGATATAAATTTTTTAAAGTTGTCTTTATTTAATATATTTGTAACAGTTGCAGGATATGTGTGTGTGTGTGTATGTGTGTGTGTGTATGTGTGTGTGTGTGTATGCATGTGTGTGTGTATACAGAGAGAGAAATGGGATCGATGGGAGTTGACAAATGATCAGCTCCTCAAAGAGCAGGACATTTTTGTTCAATTTGAATTGAAAAGCATTAGCAACGGGATGTGAGGACTTAATCCAAAGAAAGTCAGATCGGGATGTTCTTCAAGCTATTGTTCAACCCCAAATCCTAAATAATAAAGTTTGAATAAACAAATAAAATTCTAAAACTAAGGCTTTGGGAGCCCACACGTTCCCCTGAGAGTCAGATAATGTGTAAGAAATACATTTGAGTGAACTTCCTGATGTTCAAGCTGGTTTTAGAAAAGGCAGAGGAACCAGAGATCAAATTGCCAACATCCGCTGGATCATGGAAAAAGCAAGAGAGTTCCAGAAAAACATCTATTTCTGTTTTATTGACTATGCCAAAGCCTTTGACTGTGTGGATCACAACAAACTGTGGAAAATTCTGAAAGAGATGGGAATACTAGACTACCTAACCTGCCTCTTGAGAAATCTGTATGCAGGTCAGGAAGCAACAGTTAGAACTGGACATGGAACAACAGACTGGTTCCAAATAGGAAAAGGAGTATGTCAACGCTGTATATTGTCACCCTGCTTATTTAACTTCTATGCAGAGTACATCATGAGAAATGCTGGACTGGAAGAAACACAAGCTGGAATCAAGATTGCTGGGAGAAATATCAATAACCTCAGATATGCAGATGACACCACCGTTATGGCAGAAAGTGAAGAAGAACTAAAAGCCTCTTGATGAAAGTGAAAGAGGAAAGGGAAAAAGTTGGCTTAAAGCTCAACATTCAGAAAACAGAGATCATGGCATCCGGTCCCATCACTTCATGGGAAATAGAAGGGGAAACAGTGGAAACAGTGTCAGACTTTACTTTTAGGAGCTCCAAAATCACTGCAGATGGTGACTGCAGCCATGAAATTAAAAGACGCTTATTCCTTGGAAGGAAAGTTATGACCAACTTAGATAGTATATTCAAAAGCAGAGACATTACTTTGCCAACTAAGGTCCATCTAGTCAAGGCTATGGTTTTTCCAGTGTTCATATATGGGTGTGAGAGTTGGACTGTGAAGAAAGCTGAGTGCCGAAGAATTGATGCTTTTGAACTGTGGTGTTGGAGAAGACTCTTGAGAGTCCCTTGGACTGCAAGGAGATCCAACAAGTCCATTCTGAAGGAGATCAGCCCTGGGATTTCTTTGGAAGGAATGATGCTCAAGCTGAAACTCCAATACTTTGGCCACCTCATGCGAAGAGTTGACTCATTGGAAAAGAGTCTGATGCTGGGAAGGATTGGGGGCAGCAGGAGAAGGGGACAACAGAGGATGAGATGGCTGGATGGCGTCACCGACTCGATGAACGTGAGTCTGAGTGAACTCCGGGAGATGGTGATGGACAGGGAGGCCTGGTGTGTTGCGATTCATGGGGTCGCAAAGAGTTGGACATGACTGAGCGACTGAACTGACTAACTGAATGTCATAGCATCTCTTTTTTCCCAATCACCTGGTGACTGACTTGATTGAACACTCTGGCTCTGGTTTAGAATACACTCTGGAGGTAGCCCAAACTGGAAAAGACATACTTTCCACTCAAGGTTCTGTTCTCTCACTAAATTTCACTTCAGCTGTACATGGATCATTTGACCTCTCTTCTGTGATGACTAGCAGTCACATAAGCATGATATAGTTATAAGCCCAAGTCCAAGTTATTTTATCTCTAATAAGCATTATACTATTACTACTAACGTAATAAATAGGGAATGCTTTTACGTCTTAAGCACTATGTTGGACACAGCATGCACAGACATAAAACAACGCTAATAAGACAGAAGAGTCTCAAAACACACATCTTTATCTGTAACCAGTGAATGAAGATGCAATTTTAAGAGTAACGAGATTTACAAACCCTAGAGAAACACAGCGGAGAAGGCAGTGGCACCCCACTTCAGTACTCTTGCCTGGAAAATCCCATGGATGGAGGAGCCTGGTGGGCTGCAGTCCATGGGGTCGCTACAAGTCAGATATGACTGAGCGACTTCCCTTTCACTTATCACTTTCATGCACTGGAGAAGGAAATGGCAACCCACTCCACTGTTCTTGCCTGGAGAATCCCTGGGATGGGGGAGCCTGGTGGGCTGCTGTCTATGGGGTCGCACAGAGTCGGACACGACTGAAGTGACTTAGCAGTAGCAGAGAAACACAGAGGGGAAAAGGGGAAAAAAAATCTGCCTTCAGAAATTGCAAAGAGACGCATAACAAAGTGGCATTTAAGCTACCTCTCAAAGGAGGAAGGAAAGAAGAGGAGGGGAGGGATACATATTGAAAATGGACTATTTGTCATCCTTGTTGTCATCATTTTAGAGATGACGAAACTGAGGCAGGTTACCTCAGGTCACTTGCTAATATGTCACCCATGTATGCTAAGTCACTTCAGTCACGTCTGACTCTTTGCAACCCTATGGACCACCAGGCTCCTCTGTCCATGGGATTCTTCAGGCAAGAACAGTCGAGTGGGTTGCCATGCCCTCCTCCAGGGCATCTTCCCAACCCAGGGATTGAACTGGTGTCTCTTATGTCTCCCGCATTGGCAGGCAGGCTCTTTACCACTAGCGCCACCTGGGAATATGTCACCCCACAGGCTTCAAAGCCAGCTTTGTATGTTCTGTCCAATGTACGTGCTCCTTTCCAAAGACAAGGAAACACTTTCCAGGTGGAAACAGAAAAGAATTATTACTGCTACAGTTAAAATTTCTTAAAAAGTGCCTCTTATAAAATCTTTACTTGAAATGAATAAATATTTTCACTATATTTTCTATCTGTCCATAAAAAGCGTTATAAAACTAGAACTAAAAAACAAGAAAACAAAAAAACCCTGGCATTCAAGCTCACTTAAGATAGCTGTGGAACTTTAAAAACTGTATGTAAAATGTTGTGAATATATGCATTTTCTGGGAGAAAGTGTCAGAAGGTTTTTTCTGAGTCCTAAAGAGATCTGTGAACCTCTCCCATAAAGGTTAAGAACCTCAGATTCATAGAGCATTTTGCAAGGCTTTTTAATGTTTTCCAAAGAGGAAAATATATAAGTAAAATCTAGTTTCATATATTAAGAAATACATTTCACGTGTAGTAGAATATTAATATAGTTTATTAATAATGTAACAACTTGATAATGAGACATGAAGCCACCCTTGCCCATGTTTCTAATAGCTACTCAGGATGTTAACAGCGAAAGGATCATTTAGAAAGCTAATTTCCTTTTCATCATGTTTGTTAAGTGTTTACTCTAATTCACATCCTGTGTGACCCTATGGGAAAATTTTTAACTAATACTGGGGAAAATCCCATAGGGTTACACAGGATGTGAACTGGGCTTGTACTGAAGTACCTTTGGCTTGAAAAATAAAATTAGATAGGTGAGTTTCACTTTCTGTTTGTCCTAAGTTCCACTTTCTGGTTCCCAAAGTTTAGATGCAGAGCCTTTCTGGGCTTTGGAAATGGCAGCTCAAGAAAATCCTCTAATCCCAACTCTGTTTTCAGGAATGGCAGAACTAAAGCGTTTCTGCAGAAAATGCAAACGGGTCGGTCATGCCCACCAAGGAGCGCCTGGTGGAAGAGCCGTGGAGAGCTCCTCCATACCTGTGCTCACAGAGTTCAGCTGCCGTTTTCCATTTCCTGTGGAGAACACACATCATACCACTTCCCCTATAGAAAAAGAAAGCAGCCCAGCTTAATTGCTGATGGAAACACTGTCATACTTTCCACTGGCCAAGCTTGAAACCATTACTGATCTAACCTTCATTAATTTTTCCACAACAATTTGCAGAAATGTCAGGAAGCAGCTGCATGAAAACTGATTAATTGTCCTTATCACCGCTATTTCACCAGGCTATATATACCTTTTTTTTTTTCCAGTTTAAAAATAAGATTTGGGATTTTTCTGTTTGGATTGGTACTGATGGTGGTATATCTTAGTCTGAAGAACCCAGATCTATTTTTGACACTTCCAATGGCCCAACATTTTCAAATCTGGAGGAGACCCCATAAAATCTGACAGCATCCAAGAAGGAAAACATTGCTTCCTGCCGATTACTCAGTTATATCTGTTTAAACAGAAGTTAATGAATTTGAATCTTAGAGCAACACTGCATTTATTAGTCAATCACAGAAACTAAAATTCACTTCTGAAATGTGAGTTAGAAAATCAAGTGCCCTTTTTCTATTTTTTTCGTTTTCTCCCTTCCCTCATCATTTTAGCTTAAGCTATACCATCTGTCTCAACCTACCAAATAATGTGCTGTGCATGGCTGGCAGAAACAAGTGGAACAGTACACCTCATAACCTCAAGCATGCAACCAGTGAGCATCTATAAAAGGGGTACACAACGGAATCTGGCCATCTGGGGATAACTGGTTACAGCAAGCTCAGTTTCTCAGCCAGCACTCAGATTTGCAGACGTTTCACTAGCTGGCAAAACATCAACTAGTGTTCAAGAAGAGAAACACTAACAAAAATTTTTTTCAAAATACAAGAATTCAGATACAAATTTTCAAAGGTGTATTTGCCAGTGCTGCTGATGAGAGGGCTACAAAGGAAAAGATCAAAGCACTGACAACATCCTTGAAAAGGAGATGAAGTCAATCCAAATTAAGCCTTTTGTAGCACTCCTAAACCTTGTGAGTATAAATGTGTTTTTCCTTCTCCATACTGCCCGAATACATACAAGCAAGGGATTAAAGCCGAATGGACTTGGAACCAAATGACACAGTACCTTTCAGAGACAGCTCCGAGAATCTGGGAAGAGACCCTCCTAGAACTGCATCAAAATAACCCCAAGCCAAAGGAAACACAGATTGGACAATGGTGGTGTGAGGCACTGGTATAGCAACTGGACGCGTGGCACAGCGGCCCAGATCAGGGGCTCTGGACCCAGAAAGCCTCTTTAAATTCCATCTCCAACACTTAGTAGACAGATAAATAACTTCAGGCAAGTTACCTAGCCTTCATTTTCCCACTTGTCAAACAGGGATAATGATAATAACATTATAATAGGTAAGAGAATAATACAGTGCTAAGAAATGGCACTAGGAAGTGAAACGTAAATATTAGTAGTTAAATCTCTATTTCTCTGTTGATATTTCAGCCTTATGCTAGGCTAAAAGAGGAAGGAACTATGTGACAAGATTTCCTTAATTAATTTAACAAAGCTCACTGGGTTGGATGAAAGATTTCCCTTGCTGGGGGCAGATATCAACATTGCCTGAAATACCACCACTAAAATGGGGTCAAGTAATCAGGATCAAATTTTCTACTCTTTCTGTTGACTTGGTCAGGTGTCTCAGAACAACAAGCTTTGTGACGATGTGGGCCGCAGGGCCAAGCAGGGCCAAGCTCACCTGGAGATGACCAAACCCACCACCACCTGCCGGCCTGGAAGTCAGAGGTGAGGGGAAGGCCACCACAGAACAGGGAAATACAGAGAAAGAAGGAAGCCGACTTGGCCTCCATCATATTAAAAGGGCTTGCTGGATAAGACTGAGACATTCATTCCCCTGGCACCAAGATGGGGATGGAGCTGCCAGGGGGCCACACACAACAGGAAGGACATTACTTTTAATTCCTGTTCCGGGTAACCTTAAGTAACTCACTACCCTCTCTAAGGCAGTAAAACAGGAGATTTTATCTAGATCAGAACTTCTCAACCTTCTCCTCACCATGAACCCCCTTGGACAACCTGATGAAGCCTGGGGATCCCTCCTTAACATGGTGTTTCCAACTACATCAAATAAAATACACAGAGCTATAAAAGAAACCAACTGAAATGAAATTCAACTACCTCAAAAATTTTGAACACATCTGTTGACAGTAATATATGTGACTATTAAAAATCAGAAACAGGATACAGTGCAGGATAATATTCACCATCATTTTGAGTAGTCACAATTATAAAGATACTGTGAGATATTATCTACAAAGTAAGGTGACATGAAAATATCTGTGACTTCTACTGGTGACAAAGTCACAGAAACTGCTAAAATTACTGTCTGTTGCCTACATGAATAATGAAGGGAGTGCCAACATTTCCACCAGATGTTTGTGAAAATAAAGTTTTAATTCTTTTCTCAACCAAATTTCTCAGATCCTCTGAATTCTATCCATTTGTGGTTAAGGTTCCCAATCTAGGTAAATAATAAATCGCTTCATCATTCCAAGTGCCTAGGATCAGTGATTTAATTGTTTCCCCTAGCTCCCTTTGGCAGCTTGGGGGTCACAAAGTCCGACACAGCTGAGCAGGCACAATAAGAGCCAGCTCCCTCCACAGTGCATATTCACAAAATGAAAATGGAACTATCCCACCCAAATGTGTGGAGAAAACGGACTTATGGGATGGCAGTGTCTCTCCCCATTCCCTATGGAAGTGAAGGGAGCACTTACTGACTTGGAAATGAGCTGCCCAAACACCTCCAGACCCTCGCAGCCTACAGGCATATACAGAAGAAGTGGCATCAACACCAATTAACCACAGCTCCTTTTCCAGCCCCACCTGCTCATAGAGGACCTCCAGTCCCCTCGAAAAGTCCCAACCAAGTATTTCTAGGATGCCAGCAAGGAGGACTCACAAAAGCCCACGGGGAGCCTGACAGCAAGTCACAACACCATCTGCTACGCCTTCCTGCACCAGCTCCCCTAGTGTCCTCAGGAAGGAGGCGCTCTGCTGTCTCTGCAGACAGCCCCTCAAGAGGATGCTAATGCCCAGAGTCCACATGTAGCAGAGTCCACACCTTAAGGCAGGAGGCGTTCCTGCCTTGGGTCCCATGGCTCAGAAAGCCCCCATACCACAAATACACAAAAGAAATGTGCCAACAACTATATGGGCGCCTCTGTCACTGGCATCCAGTTGTCTTATAGCCTTAAACGTCCCAGCTCCTGACTACAGCTGTTTTAGGCCCAGGAAACGCTTTTTCCTTATCTCGTGCCCAATCTCTGTGCTCCAATCTACAATCAAAGGAGTTCAAATGCCCTGAAGGTTTGTGGGCTGTGACTCTGCAAAGTGTGGGGTTAGACAAAGTCAATCTGCTTAACTTTATAAAGCCTGAAACAATGAAAGCAAGCAACCTTTTATTAAGCGTGACCCATATAAAATTCACTAACAGGACATTACAAATTCATTCTTTGATGAGGATTTAATTACTATTCAAAACAGCAAGAAGGAGCCAGAAAATTATTCTCACCAAATCCACAACTTAAACTGGTCAGATAAAATCCCTGCAAATTCACATTCTTTACAAATAAAGAATCACTGACTCAGTTAAGAAGAAAGTGTGCGGGCCTCCGTTTGAACTCCTGCCCTGGAGGCCTCACAAGTATTGGTGGCAATAGCCGAATCCCAGGTTGTGTGTACTTATGTCCAAACCAAGCTTGGCTTCTAATCAACTCTCCCTCAAGATTGTCATGAAAGCAAGCCACCAGGTTTTTGCCTTCCAACTCTTCTTTAGAATCTCACAGATTATTATTTTAAACAGAGGCAGACTTTTAGAGGTTTTGCAGATGTATATGAATATGCAATTTATATATATATATAAATATAATTAAGAGGGTGGGTGGTGGAATAAGGGAAGGTTGAATTACATGCACAAGATCCATAGTCTATGAGACCCAGGGCAAGAACCTAGACAGCTTCCTGACATTTCAACCAATGAATTTTCCAACCAATCACTGTTCCCTGCCTACCACAGTTCTGTGCATGGGTGTGCTCAGTCACTCAGTCATGTCTGACTAGATGCGACCCCATGGACCATAGCTTGCCAAGTTCCTCTGTCCACGAGACTTTCCTAGCAAGAGTACTGGAATGGATTGCCATGTGCTCCTCCAAGGGATCTTCCCAACCCAGGGACTGAACCTGCATCTCTAGGGTCTCTTGCACTGGCAGGCGGACTCTCTACCACTAGTGCCACCTGGGAAGCCCCTACTACAGTTAACTATCCACATATTGTTTATGTGTTGCCATGTTACGTTAGTATTATTAAACTCAGAAATCACTCACTAAGGTTTTGATGATGTTACAAAATAAGACTTAGATATCACAGAGTTACCAAGAGTCATCCTTCTCATAAGTTACGTATATTATTATTAAATGTACAAACTCAAAGATATCTATTTATAATAGACATTACAGAATTTATACAGAACATTTCCAAACATAATTCTCTAAGATTTCTAAAAGAGGGTTTAAGTGATAATGATATTATGAGTAAAAAGATTTTAAAATGTGTGCTTCAGAAAAATGTTAACTAATTACATCTGTTCTGAAGAATAATTCACAGTGCCAATCTTAAAATGGAATTAATTTATTTCAATTTAAATTTTTATCAGATTTCCAAACTGCATCAAACATATGTATGTAAAATGGGGCACATTAAAAATGTGATTATAATCCTAGCAAGTTTAAAATAAAATAATATGTATATCTTCAATTAAAGATTAAGTTTTATTTGTCCACTGGCTCACCTCTAAATTCTAAGTAAAATCACAAGTGAACAAATATTATTTCTCACATACTGTATAAGACAATCTTATTTGTGTCAAAAAATACAAATATAAAATATCTGATATAGAAAAACTTTAATATCTGTAGCTAACTGTAAAATAAAATGTCTTATCATACAATTCTTAAGGATAAATTTCCATCAGGTATATGTTTAAACAGCTTAAGAATAAAAGCTTTGACGAGGGCTCTGAAGAACTCTTCTATTGTAGCTAGCATAAACTTTCTTTTTTTCCATATAACAGATATTTATTGAGTATCAACTCTGCACCAGGTACATATTTATCTTTCTAATTCTTTTAACGTTCTTTTTTTTCTAATATAGCAGAACATTTCTTGATAACTATTTCAAGCCTTGTTCCTGCCACTGGCAAAAGTTCACAGCACATAAATTTAAAAGCACGCATACAGTTCTAGATATTTTGAAAAGAATACATCCCTTTTACCTGTAGATGATCAAAGACAATTTTATAATTAATTAATCAATAATTTATTAAAATGATGCTATTATGTATTTCCTGACCAGATGGCAGTTTTCCATCCACTTACAACAACCTTGGAGGAGGAAATGGCAATCCACTCCAGTACTATTGCCTGGAAAATCCCATAGACAGATGAGCCTAGTAGGCTACAATCCATGGGGTCGCAAAGAGTTGGACACGACTGAGCAACTTCACTTCACTACATCAACCTAGAGTGTGACATGTAATTTCCCACTCTCCATTAATACTATATTTTCCAGTTAAAAACATCTACTTTACTTGCATTTATTGAAATGGAAAATATTAGTCATTGATCAACATCCTTCCATCTCTATCCTGGATGAATGAATAAATGAGTGAATGAATGAATGATCCAGGTACACACATCAGACCAGTTCCTGTCCTCTCCATGGCCACAGATTTAGAAAACAGTACAGGCAGGCATAAATGCATACTATTTAGAAAATAACAGCAAAGTGAAATTGCTTTCTCTCTCTCTAGAATAAAAAAAAATCCACATAAACATTTTCTTTTTGTCAATAAATACTTCCAAATTTGGGTTAGTGCATTCTTTATGTATAATAAAACTTTCAAGTTAACATAGTTTATTACAATATTTTAGTATCCCTGAAAAAAATCTATGTTAATATGTTTGTCAACTGCAAAAACTCAAAATTTTGTTTTGACAATAAAAAATTGCTGCCACTTATAATGAAAATTATTGCCATTTATGGAAATATGACACACATATATTTTTATTTTACTTGAAAACAAAAGAACTCAAGATTAAGAATTCTGGGACAAAAGTGCCATAGGTTTCCTAGTTCACTTTAAATTTTTGACCATTTAAAATAGAGTTAAAATATGGCACCATGCTATATCTGACCTTAAAACATGGATATATGCTGAAAATCAAGGTCTTGTTTTCTTGTGCATCAACAAGCTGATAATAAAACAAGTCCTACCAGAAACAAACCTGTTTGCTACAGTTGCCAGTTGGAAAGAGCAGAAAATTATTAAAATGAGGCAAGGAGGGGTAACAAAAAAAGTAAAAGAGAAGAATTAGCTGGCAAGGAACATATCACTAACATTCTCAGGTTTACTGTGCCCTAGGAGACCAGTCTAAGTCAGACTCAATGACTGCTGGTTGTAAAGATCTTTCAGAAGGTACATAGTGACCCTACGTTTGGAGGAATTCCCTGAGGACATTTCTATGATGACACAAAAAGCTTACTGACCCTATCTAGCCCAAGGCTTTTGATAAGACAGAGGAAAAGCAGCCTGATTAATCTTCCGGCTGATTGAATTCTTAAGGAAAACAAATTCCAATTTTCCTGTAGTAGGTAAAGTCTGATGAGAACACACGACAGTTTCTCTAGAAGTTCTGACAAGTTCCATAACCATTAATCTAATAAAGCCGGATTACTGTATTGTAGCAAGTTGAACCTATTTTAGGATTTACAGTGGCAGAAAGTCAGCTTTGAGTGGTGAAATCAGGAGTATATAATACTCACCTCATAAATGTACTTCTATCAAGCTGTGGGATTCCCTAGAAATGGCAACCCACTCCAGTACTCTTGCCTGGAGAATCCTATGGAGGGAGGAGCCTGGTAGGCTACAGTCCATGGGGTCGCAAAGAACTGGACACGACTGAGCAACTTCACTTCAGATGGTAAAGCATCCGCCTGCAATGCAGGAGACCCAGGTTTGATCCCTGGGTTGGGAAGATCCCCTGAAGAAGGAAATGGCAACCTGCTCCAGTATTCTTGTCTGGAGAATGCCACAGACAGAGGTGCCTGGTGGGCTACAGTCCACGGGGTCAGTCACAAAGAGTCGGACACCACTGAGTGACTAACACACACTAATATTAATAAAACAGGGAAACCTACTTCTTTTGGCTAGTTTCCCATAAGAAGGATATACTGCATTTAAAATGTTATATTTTTTTCTCCCCTCTACTCAGTTATATTTCCCAGCACTCAGCTCAAGACATAATAGGAAGTTGGTAAACGTTTATTGATTGAGTGATCAAGTGGGTGAATGGATAAATGAATGAGTGAATGATAATTAACACACACCATTTGAGGGGTAAAGAAGCAATTGCTTCTTGCTCCACTCTACTACTCCTTTAAAATTCTCTCCTTTCATTCCTTTCAAATTACAGGATGGCCTGATACAATTTAAAATTCCCCTCTGTAGTAATATGAGTGCCTCTGCAAAAATTCTTTTATTGTGTTCAATTTACTGTACTAACTGATTTTTTAAAACTCTACTAAACATAACCTTGACACGATGTCATCCCTTCACATTCTATAGTAATGTGTTGCTCCTTTAATTTTTTTCTCTAAGTTCCATCACTGTTCCTAAATGCTGTCCCCATTACCTCCCTACTAGATGACTACGTCCCTGCCCTGTTTTCTCAGGGTGAATGTTACACAACATGCCTGTAAGTGACGGTATGTTTTGTCTGTTTATTGGCACATGAATATCTTGAAGGACAGGAAAAGAACTGGTGTGTGTGCGTATGTGTCTCTGTGTGCGTGCACTTCCCTGGATTGTTCTTTGTCGAAATCTCCTTCCACTTGGGAACAGTGCCAAGGAGAGCCCGAGGACTTCCTGACCTTGAGCCAAGGGTGTGGCAAATGTGCACACCCTAACCAGCTGGGTGCTTAAAGGAAAGGGGTGGGAAGAAGGAAGTGAGAAAGAGGGAGGCTGGAAGTCAGTGTTGAAATATCTCCGACCTGTGAGAAAATCATCTAGGAATCCGAGACGCTTGCAATGTACAATTAGCAAAGATTTTTCAGGAGTAAGTGGCTCAGATGGTAAGGAATCTGCCTGCAGTGTGGGAGACCTGGGTTCCATCCCTGGGTCGGGAAGATCCCCTGGAGAAGGAAATGGCAACCCACTCCACTATTCTTGCCCGGAGAATCCCATGGACAGAGGAGCCTGGCCGGCTACAGTCCGTGGGCTCAGAGGTTCGAAATGACTGAGCAACTAAAGTGCTCAGAACTAACACATTTTCAAGGGGTACCTCGAAGACCACCTGGCACAATCAGATCTACTGTTTCTGTAAACTTGACCCATCGAGGATAATCACTGAGGAAAGCTCAGTCTAGAGTTTACTTCTATCTTCAAGATTGCTGTTGATGTTCAGTTGCTCAATCGTGTCCAAGTCTTTGAGACCCTATGGACAGCAGCACGCCAGGCTTCTCTGTCCTTTGCTTTCTCCTGGAATTTGCTCAAACTCATGTCCATTGAGTCAGTGATACTATCTAACCATCTCTTCCTCTGCTGTTCCCTTCTCTTCTTGCCCTCAATCTTTCCCAGCTTCAGGGTCTTTTCCTGAGTCAGCTCTTTCCATAAGGTGGACAAAGTACTGGGGCTTCAAGACTACGAATAACCTTTAGAATATTTCCTTCCCTATTCAACTGAGTTAGTCGCTCAGTCATGTTCGACTCTTTGAGAGACCATGGACTGTATGCACCACATCAGACTCCTCTGTCTATGGAATTCTCCAGGCAAGAATACTGGAGTGGGTAGCCACTTCCTTCTCCAAGGGATCTTCCCAACCCACGGACTGGACCCAGGTCTCCTGCATTGCAAGCGGATTCTGTACCATCTGAGCCACTAGGCTAATCTCTATCCAACTGAAACCTCTTCAAAAAACCACTCTTAATCCTTAAATTGCTGAATGCAGAGGCCCTTCCTTAGATAACATTGTTACTGCTCTGCAGCACTGAGGCTGTGGGATACTCCTTCCTTAAACACAGAGCTCCCAGCTCAGAATCTGGCACACCAGGGGGCAATCTGTAGGGTTCTTCCCCCTCAGCTTCTTTGATACTTGTCTCGCTTAGTTTTTCCCACTATGTTTCTGAGACCTAAAATATTTTGGATTCCTATATCTGATCTTCCAGGCCCAAGTGTCTTCTCCCTAGATGTTTCTCCACTTTTCCAGCATCAAAATTAATACAAGCACCACTCTCTCATATCTCCTGTGATCACACTAATCATGATCTGCTTTGGATTTTAGTTGAGTATATACATTTATATCCCCCAACCAAATTTTCAGCCATTCAGAGACAGCAGCTTTCTCATTTTCCTTAGTTACACGACTCTAGCACAGAGTACAACGTCTTGCGTATGACTTTGGTTTTCCACAAATGTTGACTGGATTAAAAAACTGCCTAAAGCTGTTGAATGCAATTTTTAACTCCTTCCTCTTTTCTGCCTGTCATGTAGGCAATTATGTGCCAAACCTACAGACTAATAATTGTACCATCTCTCCCATCTGGGCCCTCCTTTGTATTCGTATTACCACCAACTTAGTTCAGAAATTTATTACCTCTCATGGAGACAATTCCAGCGGCTCTTTAACTTGTTGACCTCCAAGTTTTCTACCTCTTACCTATGAGGTGAGGTATATTTCAAAAATATAATCTAATCACATCATTCCTTAGCTCAAAACTGGGTCCTTAATGTCTACCAAACTGATAGCTAATTACTCATTGAAAGCCTTGTATACTCTCTAAATCTCTAGGTATCTCTCTTTCCTTTTCTTTCATTTTTCCCCTTCACTTACCAATGTTGTGTTCGAAACATACCAAGTTACTTTTCGTTCCAATGACATCCACATTATACATCCTAACTCTTTGCCTCTGTGGTTATAATTCTCTCCATCTGTCAAAACCTTGCCCATCTTAAAAGCCTTCCTCAGGGAACACTTTCTGATCTCCAAACTCTTCCCTCCCCATTCCCTTGAGAAAATGCATGTGATTTCTTTCTCCCCTGAATTTGCAACAATTTTTATTTATACACTTCTGAGGTTGCTACTTAAGCCTTCTTATATGCAAGTCATGTATGTACTAATCTTGCCTCTCTTTTAGGTGTATAAGTAACTTAAAGACTAAAATGCAGACTTACTCATCATTGTAGTCCTCCAGCCACCAGAACACTAAATTGCATATGGCAGAAATGCCATAAATATTCATTGAATTTAACCGAATTAAAGCTCTTATAAATATCCAAAAAAGTTTAGGTTCCATGTAAGAAGGATGGAGGCTCAAGCCAACTTAGTGTTGGCATCTGTGATGATTGGTGTTCTCAAAATTTCCACTTAAGGCTGATGACAGGCTCAAGCTCTGCTACAGTCAATGAATAATTTATTTGTGCAAAAAACATTCTGTTAATGGAAATCTTTTTATGGCTCAAGATCTAAAATATATTTACTGCCCTTTGGTTATTAAATGTTTGCTTTAATCATTAGTACACAAAGTAATGGCAAATTATAATTACAGGATCATTATATGCTTTTAAACTGATTGAATCAAGAATATCTCTGCTGAAATTCAGAAACTTCTCAGTGGATGGGGATGCAAGTGGATTACACTGGGACCAGCTGGCTCTCTGCTACCGCCAAATTTAAGAGCCTTAGGATGTTATTGTTAGAAATACCACCAATTGAGAGAACAACTTTTGATTCGAATGGCTAATACACACTGATTTGAATGGTTAATATACTTCGAGTTTAGTGCTCAAGTAAAAATGCCCCTGCTTCCCTGAACTAGACTGTCTCAGCTGAATGCCTCAAGCAAAGGAAAGAGGAAGTGCCTGTGTTTTGCATTTCCTTGATTTTCCAGCCTGCACGTAAGTGTTCCTATGCTGTGCTATTTTAGCAAGTCGTAAGGTGACAATGTTCGTGCTTGTCAAAAGGAGAGGATAGCTATATTTTTCCCAAACGTTTTAATTTTAGGAGGCTGAAAGGTACACTTCTGGCTGCTGTGAGTACTCGGACAAGTACACATGTTCCTAGAGAGGTGAACTTGTGGGGGATTTTGGCAGGGGTAAGGTTGAGAAAACCTAAAACCATCCTCTGCTCTAGGGAAATATTTAAGGAGCTGGAAGAACAGCAAAAGAGGAAGAAAACTCAGGTCTTCCAATGATTTCCTGTTTCCAGCTATAAATCCTCGTGGGGGAAAAAAAAAAGTCGAATAGTAGAAAGTACATGCTTTTTATCTACTTTTATCTCAAACTCAACTGGTACACAAATTCATCATCCTACAGCCCAAGCCAGCTTCTGGATTCACTTCCCTTTTTCTGTTAAAAATCCTATTCAAACTCTCAAAGCCTGATGTCATCACTGACAGCTTCTTCCTGCTCCCCGCCCCGGAAGCACATGTGCCACACACACACACACACACACACACACACACACACACACACACACCTCCTACATCCAATCAGGCAGCCCTATATGGGCTCCCTGCACATTCTCTCTCATCTTGTCTGTATCCTGTCCACTGGCATTGCTGTCACTGGAATTCAGGCCCTCAACACCTATCTGACCCTCCACTGTACAGTCAGACAGTTTGCTTTGGGTAAACTGTCAAATTTTCATAGGACAGGTCTAGGCACTGTGCCCTTGGGCACTGGGTGTATGGAACCCAGGGACAGTTCTCAGAAGTAGTCACTTGTGGAGGCATCAGCAGAGCCTTAAGGGAAATACTTTGAGCTGAAAGTAGCCATAAAGGCATGAGGATGCAGAACCAAGGAGACGCTAAGGAAAAGACTGGAGGAAGTTAAGTCAGAATTCCAGCACAGGGTAGTATAGCCATGATAGATGGAGTGTAATCTATAAAAATAAAAACACTGAATCACTCTGCTGTACACCCAAAACGAAGGCAATATCGTAAACCAACTATACTTTGATACAATAAAACAGAAAGAATTTCTTGAACTTGGGATTTAAGTGTTCACTAAGGTTTTCTTAACAGTGCTTTCATCTGCGATGTATGTGTGGGAGGTGAGGGAAAGGGCATAACAGGAGGTGACAGCTTCTTGTGTGAATTAATGTTAAGTGCCTCCTAAGAGGCTTTCAGGGACTCTTGCACCCACTCACCCCACCCTCACCTCTACCCCCACACCATCCAACACAACCCAGCCTGATTGAGTTTCCTAAAGTGCAGCTCTGATGACATCACTTTTTGGCTCAAAAATTTTCAGGGGCTTCCCAGCAATGCAGGCCAAGTTAAATGTACATCCTCAGTGCTAAGCCTGTGACAGCTATGCTCCACATTCACAGCACAGCTATACCCGTACCTTCTAGGAAGCCTCCAAACAGAGCCCACTGTTATTTTATCTCATTAAGTTTTTGCAGAGATCAATTATTTTTGTTCTCATGGTCAAGACAGGGACAATAAAACACCTTTGTAGGAGAATGTATGGAGTTTTGTTTTGTTTGTGGCTGAGAGGGTTGTTATTTTACTCCAAGACAAATTTTTGCATTTGAAAAGATCACCTACAAAGCATATAAATCTGCTTATGACTCTCCGCTCAGGGGCTTTCCTGGTGGCTCATATGGTAAAGAATCTGCCTGAAATGAGGGAGACCCAGGTTCGGTCCCCGGCTGGGGAAGATCCCTTGGAGAAGGGCATGGCAACCCACTCCAGTATTCTTGCCTGGAGAATTCTATGACAGAGGAGTCTGGCAAGCTACAGTCCACGGTGTTGCAAAGAGTCAGACACAACTGAGCAACTCAACACACACAAAGACTTGCTAATTCATCTCCCTACTATGATTAAAATTAAATCTGTGCCCAGGTACCAATTTGAAGCTCCCAAAATGAATCTTAGATGAAAGCTCATAATCAAATGTTTTCAAAAAATTCAACACTTATTTATGGAATACCTACTACTTTTTTTTCAACCACTATTTTCAAGGCTGAAGAGGACGCCAATGAAATAAAGATGCAGTCTTTGCCTTCAAGCAGCTCACAGAGTGGCAGATGTGATAAAAGTCCTACAGGTATCACTTTACTAAAAGCACAAACACAAAAATATGAACAAAAACATGACAGGAGAAAAATACAAAGTATTAATGGGACTCCAGGGTTTCTCAGCTGGATTGGCGGTAAAGAATCTGCCTGAAATGCAGGAGAATTAGGAGATGCAGTTTCAGTCCCTGGGCTGGGAAGATCCCTTAGAGAAGGAAATGGCAACCCACTCCAATATTCTTGCCTGGGAAACCCCATGAACAGAGGAGCCTGACTGGCTACGGTACATGGGGTAGCAAAAGAGTAGGACACCACTGAATGACTGAACAACAAGGAGTTTCAGAGAGAAGAGATAAAGCATGAAGACCTCCCTAGTGGGTGATGCTCTCCAATATTCAATCTAGTAATTCACAGTGAAAACTATAACTGCCAAGAGAACTAGAATTCCAAAAGCCATTCTTGATCTACAAGGATGTTGCCTGGAGTCTGAGATTCTCAGAGCAAGGGAGTGATTGGTGAATTTCACACTATCATCAAGGAAGTAAAGGTGCATTGCCTTCAAGATTCCTTAAAACTGTGAGATCTGGTTCTTTCTCCAACCTCCAATATGGCATCTACTCACATGTTTCATGCTAAACAGAATATACAGATGATATCAACAAATCTCTGGTATTTGAACACTCCCAGCAGACAGCACAGCACAGTCAACCAGACTGGTGACCTGGCATTGAACGACATGATGTCTGAAGTTGGGAGATATGCTGTCTGAAGTTGGGAGAACCAGGGTTGAATCCTGCTTTTATGACTCACTAATGCTGTGACTTGGAGCAAATCATCCCACTGTAACCCCCAGAGCCTCCGTTTCCTCACACACAAAATTAAATGTCAGTAGTAGCCACACAATAGTTCTTGATTTAAGTGAGATCATCCGACGTGGAAGCCACTGGAAAACTGTAAAGCATTACACAAATAATTATTCAGGTTATCCTAGAAACAAGGCATATGACTACTCAGTTCCATTGTGCAGGTTCTCTGTGGCCAATACAAGAGAAGGGGTCCTGCCACACACAGCCATCCTACACTGCAAGCTAAAGGAAGGGGCAGACAGGAGAGGCAGGAAGGAGTACCGTGAAATGATAGAAAATCAACCCTCAGTCAGTTTTTCAAATGGCTACAGAATGTTCAAGGAATGAGATGTGCTCTGCTCAGACTACTGGTTTAATTAATCTTGCTGATGATGAATAAATGAAGGGTAAGGGGCTGAATGTATGAATGAATCTAGCCATAGTCCAGTGCTTGAAAAACAAAGCAGGAAGATTGAAATTTTATACAAGAGGTTAAAAAATAATTTTGAAAAAGTGAAATTCTGTAGCCCGAGAAGCTAACAGTAACGAGCTCCTCTCTCACAGACTGTAATGACCACACGAACCACAGTCTGTGGAAGAGTTTATAGGCCCATAGGCTTCATATCGGTTTAGTAAAACTCTCTTCAGCTAACTTAAAACATAAAGGACCCAACAGAAGAACTGTAGGCATCTGAAAAACCTATAAAAATGACTCCTTTTAAAGTAAATATTTTGAAGGCCACAACACATTGAAGTTCATAAGGTTTGCTCCGAATTATATGTAACAGCAGGAAAAGCTGTATCAAACCATAATGAACAGAGCACAAACCTTATTTGAAACCTCATCAAATCTTTATGCATATGCATGCATGCTCAGTCATGTACGACTCTCTGCGACCCCATCAACTGTAGCCAACCTGCCTCCTCTGTCCAATGGAATTTTCCAGGCAAAAATACTGGCATGGGTTGCCATTTCCTACTCCAAAGGATCATTCCAATCCAGGGATCGAACCCAGGTCTCCTGCATTGCAGGCAGATTCTTTACCATCTGAAAAATGTGTCTAAATAAAATGGATTAAAAATCTTCCATTTTATTTTCCATATTGGTATAAGTAATGACAAAAATAACTATAAAAACACATAAAGGAGCAGATGGATGGATGAAAACTGAATCTGGGGAAATCCAGAAAATACAGCAATTTCTACAGGAAATAGAATTACATAGTTTGGATTTTCTAATTCAAAGTAAGATTTTCATAACTTCTGACTCTTAAAATTACTATCATAACTGTAGAATTCTCAACAAATTAATTACTTCTCTGAAATCCGATTTCCTCAAATGAATATAGAACCCTTTATTCTTACTTTTCAGGAGGAAGCAGCTATAGCAAAAAATCTGACTCTGCAGAACATATTCGATGAATGCTAATAATTTTCACCCTCCATCTTATCTTTCCTCAGCTTAAATAAGACATACTACTTACATAATTCTGAAATAACTGCATTCAATGCAATGAGAGCATATAACTCTGTGCACCTGATTTAAAGGTCTATATAGTTCAGCTACTAGTACCTGAAAATGAGTAAGGTCAAGATCAGTCAAAAGCACTGGCTACTTGAAGGACCATGGCAGGACATAAAAGTCACATTATTATAAAGTAATTTGTATTTATTATCTTTTTACAAAAAATACCATAAAACGAAGATCATCCTAATTATGACAGTTTTCTTTTTTTATCATGTAAAATTTTATCATGCAAACTTTCCCTTTTTATTTATCCTGTTTTCTATTACTAACAGTTTTGAGTGGGGGAAAATGGACACATTTAAAAATTTTTGGTTTAAAAAAAAAAAAATCCTTGCTTGAGTCAATGGAGAAGACCAGACTCACAGATAACGTGATTGACAGCTTGCTGATAATGTCATATACGGCATGAAAAAGCTGACCAGTTTCATATGATGTGTTTCTTATCAAAACAAGTATTTGTTTTTATGGAGTATTTCAACAAGTATTTGGTTTAATGGAGAAGAAGTACTCATCTCTATGAGCTATGTCCACAAGGACATGCTAAAGAATCAGTCATGTGATTAATAAAGTACAATTACTGTTACGTTTAAACCAGGACTGTGACTTAACCACCGTGAATCACCATTGTTATTATTACTACTAGTTACTGAGTCTCTACCACCTGCCAAGAGTTTAATCCTCATGTAACCTTACGAATTAAGTTGTGCCCTTATGTAACTCAAAAGAAAAATTATTTTAAAACACAGTGACTGACTTAACCAAAGATCTGACATAACCAAAGGTGCTCAGAATTCATAGTGAGATAAGCAGGAAGGCCAACATCCATTCTCACGAGGCACTTACAGAACAGTTTCCTAAACATAATTTAAATTAGGTCCCACCAACCAAATTTAACCGTTATACTCTGGGGTACTTTGGGAATAACTGCGTAAGTCAATCCTTGTGAGCAGATGGAAAATGAAATGTGGCAGACAAAGACATTTAAGTGAGTAGTTCAGAGTATAAATTTTCATCTTCCATTACGGCTACTAAAGAAATTAAGGTTTTGCTTTTGAAACTTCTTTACCATTTCTCTTCCTGATGGATTTTTCATCTGCTCTGCTGTTGTTCAGTGACTAAGTTGTGTCCGACTCTTTGTGACCCCATGAATGGCAGTACGCTAGGCTCCCCTATCCTCCACAATCTCCCAGACTTTGCTCAAATTCAGGCCCACTGAGTGACCCTAAAAAATTTCCCAAAAGTACCATGTGCCCATAACAGGAAAAATTTGGTCACAGATGAATCTTGGGTCCACGAACCCATTCAGGCCACATGAAAAGGTTCCTTGGGTTTCCACACTTAATATCTCTGCACTTACTGGATGCTCAAAAGCTATACAAACAAATCAAGTTCCAGGGAAGTTGCCAAAGGTAGATTATTCTAGACAAAACTAAACTAACTGTTAGCAATGCATAAACCATATTCAACAGTATCCCTGTAAAACCACCTGACCCATCACGTCTGAAGATGCCCACAGGGAAAGCAGTCACTGTTAGTTTGGTTTTGAAGTCTGTTCCCTGAATGGTTAGACACTTTCTTCTCATTTACCATCATTCATCAGATTTTTAAACATCTTCAGTTTATCCAGAGGAAAATTAAGTAACAAGCTGCACAATTTAGAATCATGAAAAAAACATAGAATTTCAGAAACTAAAACCGTGTGACCTGGACTAGGAATACAAAATTTTTTCCACCTTTTCTGTTACTGTATAAAGAGTAAGCATTTGCCTGGTTAAAACAAAAATTAGCAAACCCTAAAATCAGTATTGTTTAGATTTCTGACTTAAAAAAATCTGTTTGACAGGGCAGGCTTTACTATACTAACATCTTAACAGTAACCAAAGTCCTGTTCCTACTAAATTTTGGCGTGGCAGCCCCCAAATTTGCCAAAAGCCTAAACCCTTCCTGGCTAAGAATTCTGTACCTTAAGAGCATTCTGCAGTAACACAGTGCAACAAGGAAGCTGAATTAAGCAAGTCCTTCAGATTGCTATTCTTATCCCAGAAACCAAGCCTTCTGCAAAATGAGAATAAGGAGAGTTACTAATTTACTCAGGGTCTTCCCAGGTGGTGCAGTAGTAAAGAATCTGCCTGCCAGGGCAGAAGACACAGGTTCAATCCCTGGGTCGGGAAAATGTTCCTTTTAGCAGGGGACACCAACCACTCTCCCCCGACCTCCCCACCCCCTCCCCGGGCCACACAGCAGGAGGTGTGTGGAGGGCAGGCTGGTGAGCAAAGCTTCACCTGTATTTCCAGCTGCTCCTCATCACTAGCATTTCCTGCCTAAGCCCTGCACCCTGTCAGATCAGCAACAGTATTGAATTCTCATAGGAGCTCAAACCCTACTGCTCTTGAATCATCCTGAAACCACCATCCCCTGCCCTCAGTCTGTAGAAACACTG
This sequence comes from Nanger dama, assembly GCA_917880005.1. Classification (NCBI taxonomy): domain Eukaryota; kingdom Metazoa; phylum Chordata; class Mammalia; order Artiodactyla; family Bovidae; genus Nanger; species Nanger dama. Next base: position 30,943,116 of record CAKJTW010000024.1, read on the forward strand.
TCTTCCACCAAATCAGTCCCTGGTGCCAAAAGGGTTGGGGACTGCCGTCTGACACCTTAGATTTGAATCTGATACTATACAGTACATAATATCTCACTAAAAGTAAAATCTGATATTCTCACATTACCTCAGATTGCAACAAGCAAATAATCATTAGAAAGGATCTTGTTTCAAACTATAAACAACAACATTTTCTAATCTTCTCATCTTTCTCATCAGGTTGGCTCTGCTGATGTGGTGAAGTTCATTTAGACAGCACCCTAGACATCTTTCACAGGTTATGAGGGCCTCAAGTTATGAGTGTCAAAATTTCACATAAAGCTTAATATCTGGGTTGAGAGAACATTCCAATAATTTTAAAATCAAACCACATAGAAAGTATTTGACTCAACTTACCCAGTGGCTAAATGTTAAAGAATTGGTCAAAGAGTGTTCGAAACAAATCAATTCACTTAATTTTTCAGGTAGATCCAATTACTGTTGTCTTTTAAAAAATTCAAAGACTCCACCTATTGAGGAGAGAGAAAAAAACACAACAAAGGATAGCATTTAAACCAGAGGAGCATTATATGATCTATATATTAGTAACATGAAAATCAAAGCAAGATTATTATTATTATATATATAAGTTACTGTGCTACTTAAAACTGTAAAACAACAAAAGCATCTGGCAACTAGATTAAATTTTCCAGTTTGAAAATAAAAAGAATGTTCAGGCACAGAAAAAAGCAATAAAATAACAATGTGTGAGAACAGAAGAGTTTATTTTCAGTACTGATTGGCACACGGAAATGATGACTATATAATGTCAGTTAGGATATGTATATAAAATTAGAGATGAGTAAAAGATGTAACTGACTACTCTGGAATTCTGTTCATTGATTCTTATTAATTTACTGATGCAATGAAAATGTGGAGGTTGCAGTTCTTTATAGCAGGTAAGTCCTAGTTACAGGCAATCTCTCTTGAGGAATATTAATGAATACCCAGATAGATCATTTGGGAGAATTCACTAGCATAAATTTCCAAATCATTCTTAGACTATTACACCCTGTCTTCCACAGAAAGTGTTTACTAAAGACCCATAAACAGCTTAATTATGGTTCATAAGTAATATCAGTTAATTCTATTAATCTTACCCATAGATGTGTATTTTCTGAAGCTCAAATATTAACTTGCTATCTTTAGCTTCAAGAGAAGGTTTGACAGAAGGCAAAGCTATATCTCAACTGACGAGAACCTAAGATAAATGGGAATCTGGGAGGCTGAGAAGAGTGAGAAAATTGGATAGCTTCTAGCTACTTCTGAATCAGGTCCTCCCAGGGTAGATTAAGTAACTTTAAAGTTCTAGGGCAAAAGACACAACTATATTCCAGTGAAAGATGAAAACCTATTGCAAGGTCATAAATATATAATTTTTATAATGCACTTTGGAATTAACCACATACTGTCACTCCCGAGTCCCACTACACATATTGTTAACAGAAAAATTGAGCTAACTCAGTTGTAAAAAAAAAAAAAAAAAAAAGGTTTAAATAGATTTGCTATCCACTATTTGAAGATAGATGCTCCAACAAAACAAAACAAAATTGTTCCTGCTAATGAAGAAGACAAATAGTAATAATAATACTAAGTAGAAATCCCCAGTAGCCATGGGAAATATATTTTCACTTCCAAGACAACCCATGTCTAGATACTAGTCTTGCTCTTATTCAAGAAATAGTTATCTAGGAAACTCATCTGGATATGGTCCTCATTAATGGTGATAAATAGTCTTAATTATTATTCTAGGGTTCTTGCCATAACTATGACAAGACAAATGTCAAATAGTTTGGTTATTTTAATTACACTGGACCATTACATTGTTTAGGTTTAGAGTACCTAAACAGTGAAATGCAAAATGGTACAATGCACATAACTTTCACATTGAGTATCTAAGAGCTGTGAAATATTTTTGGGCACTTTTCCAGGCCCTTTATGAAAGAGTTATACAAAGGTGCTTTCAAACAATGTTCAGTAGCTAGCTTCCTATTACCTCTGGGAGCTTACACTATGGTTTTGTGCTATCATACTGTTTAGGTTAGCCACTTTCTAGGAAAAATCTAGGGCACTGCCCATCATGATACAGAACGACTTGAAGATCCTAAGAAGGCTTTCCTCATTGATGCTTCAGTGTATAATGTGAAACTGACCTGTATAAGTGTCTAGATCCACCATCGCTCTGTTCATTATTTAGATGAAATACTGTTTTCTTAAATTATGTATTCATATTTCTTGCTTCACTTCTGGCATCATTTCATGGTTGGCCACCAAGCCAGAATCTTATTTAGGTTTTTCATTCACAATATACCAAGTATGCTCTAGTTTCAAAATAACTAGGATTATCTGAGTGGTCAGTGATTTCGAATTATTTAGGAATTTTTCAGCATGAGTGCTCCCTAAAGTGAAAGTGAAGTCGCTCAGTCGTGTCCAACTCTTTGTGACCCCATGAACTGTAGTCCACCAGGCTCTTCCATCCATGGAATTTTCTAGGCAAGAGTACTGGAGTGGGTTGCCATTTCCTTCTCCAGGGAACCTTCCCGACCCAGGGATTGAACCCGGGTCTCCCACATTGCAGGCAGATGCTTTTACCGTCTGAGCCACCAGGGAATCCCTACAAAGTGCTCCCTACCAAGTTGCAAAAGCAGTAAGCACAAAATATATTACTTATATGTATGGATGATTTAGTTAAATGATTGCCATAATTTACACAGAAGGTACAGATATATTTCCTTGTAAGTGAGCCCCATGTTTGCAAACCATGATACAACATTCCCTAGAAATGTTCATTTCCTTAGAAATGACTAACAACTGAGAGATGATGGTTGATTCCCTATAATTCTTACACCATGCAGTAGTACCTATCTAAAATAATTTTGTAACCTGATGAAAGCAGTTGAATCTACACCGCCTTACATTCATTTTGGTTTTATTGCCTGCCTTACCACACTAGGAAAAAAGGAAAACAAGACCAAAAATAAAAAACAACCCCACCTCAGTCAGTGGTATTTGGGCTCCATCAGAAAATCTAAATACATTTGAACTTTGTATTTCTGTCAAGTATGTGGTCTAAACAATAGAGTAATTTATCATTAGCTAATATTTGATTGTGCTTGTCACCAATTGGCCTAATTCAGTCATTTTTGTGTAATAAATCCATATATCTACAATGCTGGATTAGAGTGACTTTCTCTGGCTGAATGGTTCCCCATGTAATACACAGGAACCATGCTCCCTGAATTGACAAGGCTACTCTAAGAACACCTCAGCTGTCCAAGCTGTCGCCACAGTGAACACAGTAAATTACCCTCTCGGGAGCATGGAAACTACCCTTGAAGAGAATGCGGGGCACCTTGGAGTAAGTCTGTGAACTGTAATGTCTTCATAGCCCGGTACTGTGGATTAGCGGTCATGGAGAGTCCTCCTTGTGCTGAGGATGAGACTGAGGCCCAGAGGGCTGCAGACACTTGTCCTGGGCCACAGCCAGTAGGGGAGGTCTCCTGACTACTCTTCCACCATTTTCCCCTTTACATCACAGAGCTTCTTTGCTTTCTGTAAGCAAAAGTTCAATAATCTTGACCAGGAGCTTACTGAGAACCGAGGACATTAAAGACACTTCTCAGTTTAGGAAGAGAAGATCCTGGGTGCAAAGTGAGTGAGAACAGGCCCACAGACACCAGAGGTCACACTACCCTCTTGAGCATCGTTATAGTCAAACTACTTCTTTGAAAACTTAATAAAAACTGGCCAAGAAGAATAAAGAGGCTGAGAATACCTTGAGACTCTTACATACCCAAGATATTTGGGCACATTTTGGCAGAGCTCCAAAATAACATTTAGAAAGCAGTGTCCTAACAGCCAGAGTTATAAACACAGCTGCCTTACTGGGTCATAAATATTATTTTTCCTTATAAGTAACATCATAACAACATTGAAGACGTTTTTAACCAGAGAAGCACCCTTAATCCTACCATGCAAATACAACTATATTCATTAAAAAAAAATTTAATCCAGTATTTATTTGCCCCCATGCAACCCGCTTCAGTATTCTTGCCGGGAAATCCCATGGACAGAGAAGCCTGGCAGGCTTACCGTCCATCGGGTCCCAAAAGAACTGAACAGGACTTAGCAACTAAACAATAACAACAAAGCATATTTTCACAAAGATGTTCTCATAACACTTTCATGCATCTCATAACATAATTACACATTCTAGCTTTTCATTTCACATTTCATAAACACATTCTATATTTCCACATAAGTCACAAAGTTCACATTTTCATCAGCCATATAATCTTCAGTTGCTCAGCCGTGACTCACTCTTTGTGACCCCACGGACTGCAGCACACGAGGCTTCCCTGTCCATCACTGGATCTTGCTCAAACTCATGTCTATCGAGTCGGACATGACATCATAGTCCATAGGGTTTGCATACTTACTTAGCCATTTCCTTAATCATTCTTATATGTGGGAGTATTTCAAATATTCTCATTTGCTTTTTAAAAATTTTTATTTAATTTTTAACACCAAAAACATTTTTATTGGGTTATAGTCCATTAATGATGCTGTGATAGTTTCAGGTGACAGTGAAGGGACTCAGCCATACATATATATCATTTACTTTTAACACTAGAAACACGTTTTCCTTAAAACATTAACAAAAATACGATTGTTAAATCAAAGGGTATGAATATTTTATGGGCTTCATAAAAAGCCTTATGGATGTGAAGAGATTGAAATGACCTATACAGTCACCAGCAACATATGAGCATTCTACTTTCACCAAACTTCCTCATTATGGCATGTAATATTTTTTTATTTATTTAATATAAAATGGCATTTCAGACTTACTTTTCTATTTTAATGGAAATCATCATTAATTTCATATTTTAAGATAATTTTGTTATTTCAACTTTAATATAAAATTTAATATAATTCTATTCATATGATTTGACTATTTTTAAGTTGTATGTTTTATATGAATTTAAATGGTCTTCAATATAATAAATACATTGTCTACAAACTGTCCTATAATTTTATTGTTGGATAGTCACCAGTTAATATGTCTGGTGCGTATTTGGATTCTCAGTATGAGGTATATATTCAAAGATTTTTGACAAATCTCAGGCTGCCATAATCCTGCTTACTAAGCTTGGTGTGTTATATTTTATGTATAGATTGTATTATTATGGGTTCATTTCTGGCTTCCTCAATCTGTTACCTTGATCTATGTATTTAAAAGGGAATGTTTGTTCAGACCTAGCAAGTGTTATGTGATTGCCATTGAGTAATACAGTTGTCATGTTCATTATTACATGAACTTGTGTGTGTGTGCATTAGGTAATTTTAATTATTGTTACTGTTTCATAGTATGTTTGAATATACAGTAGGCCTAGATTCTATTCCCTAGTCTCTTTTTTTCAAATATTACTTGATATTTCCTTGTGTGAGCACGTATACTTGAGAAATCCCCACCTATTTTCCCAGATTATACTCTTTGATTAAGTGCATTTTCCACCCTCTGTATTCAGCCATACCCAAACAAGTCTCATTAACAGTCTGAAAAGAATTGTGTTGAATCACAAATATAAACATTTGCTCAATATTTTGTTTTCTCATGTGAAAAAAACATAGTATATGATATGCATCTCTCTACTACCTTTCAACCTTTATATTCAGTAAGCATTTACATGTCTTTTCCTATTGTGTCTTTCCTCATTTCCACTTCACTTGCTTGGAAATATTTCATTCTCAAGTCCAGCTACTAAGCTGCATTAATTCCTCACAAAGTCTCCTGAATAATACCCTGTACATATGTAGGTGAATACTGATGAAATACAGGACAAGTATTTTAAGTCTTATCTTAAAATATCTTAATTGTCTCAACAAAAATGAAAATAACCTGTCTGTAAATGAGACAAGCACCACAAAATAATAGCTCCAGTAACCACTTTATTTTCTTAGTATATTTACACGACAAAGCCCTGAGTTCATTTAAAATGAAACTGAATGACTGAGGTTACCAAATACCCTCCTCTTCTCCCTCCATCGTGACCAATATCTCTGATTTCTGTTCTCTGTGAAATAGGTTTGGATTAAAAGGAGAGAGAGAGAGAAAAAATAGGGAAATGTAAATGACTTAAAATATTTTAAATGTAAACTGGACTGAGAATAGTCCACATATTGTTATATCAATACATCATAATTAAATCCACACATTATCTTCCTTGATTTAACAAACTTAAATCTTCTTAAAAAGTCTTATATTTTATGAAATCTAGAACTGTAGACACTATGGTGAAAAAGGAGGAGAAGGACATACAGAAGGAATAGGAGGGGACAAGGCAGAAACATTTGTCTTGTGAAGGCAGGCAAATCAGAAGCCATTTTCCATCCACACTTAGAAAGTCACACTTTGTGTCAAATTGAGTAAAAGCATGAATGATGTGCGTCTCCACTTTGCTGAAGAAAAAACACGTAGAAAATGTGGCAAATATTTAATCTGAGTCTTGTTTCCTGAAAGACTGCAAGATGCCCACAAATTTTCTTTCCCAGAGTTCAAAATAGCAAGCTGAGTGGGTGTAAGCACTTCAAGTACAAAGTAGGAAAAAAAAAAAAAAGGTAACTAAAGAAAAGGAAGTCATACTTCTTGCTCCTCAGTTTGAGAATTTTAAGAGGTCCTTTAAAGGAATTTTAAAGATTTGGATCTAGCATCTGCCTGGAATCAGAACACAAATACAGTCCTGAACACGTAAACGGAGCCCTTCAGCCACTTTTAAATGGTACAGTGTCCACGTAAAGACCATATTTACAACCTCACTGTTAGAGTAAGAATGTGTAGTTTCTATTCAGTTACAACCAGATACCTAAATACAACAGTGACAGAAAGGGAAAGTTAGTTGAAGGATGATGGGGGTCGCTGGCACACCCAGGAAGAGGGACCTTCTTCAACGGGCTATGAAAACTTTATGATGCATATGAGTCACCAGGGGAATTTGTTAAAATGCAGACCCTGATTCTACAGGTCTGTGTGGGGTCCAACTTTCTTAAAGTTCCCAGGAGATACTGCTATGCTTGCCTGAAGTCTATACTTTAAGAAGCAAGGCTCTAGTCAATCACAATGGCTTACTGACTGCCAGACAACAGAAATAATAATCAACAACTACAAATGTTTGCAAGGCATCTAACAATGGGTTATGTGTCAGAGGTGATAACCAAGTGTATATGATTAGCCCTAAGCTAACCCATAAGAAAGAAAGTGAAGTTGCTCAGTCGTGTCTGACTCTTTGCCACCCCATGGACTCCTCTGTCCATGGGATTTTCCAGGCAAGAATACTGGAATGGGTTGCCATTTCCTTCTCCAGGGGATTTTCCCGATCCAGGGATTGAACCCAGGTCTCCCACACTGTAGGCAGACGCTTTACCGTCTGAACCACCAGGGAAGTTCTATCAGAAACCATAAGAAGCAATTTTTTAAAAAATTAAGTGATAAATGCTAAAGAGTGTGGTAATGATTCTAGAATAATAGGAACTGAAAACAGGAAGAGATCAGACAGGGCTGAAATAATAGCAAGGGGTTTCAAAGAGCCAGGTAGACTTGGTCAAGCCTGTGGTTGGGAGGATGTGGATAGAGAAAGAGCCGGGGACCAGAAAAGAACATTCTAGAAGGGAGTTACGTGCCTGTAGTTCCAATAAGAGAAAACTACATCCCTTGCTTTCCAGCTGTAAATATCATCATTAGAAATTTTAACCAGAATTCATTTTCAACCAAGTTTAGGGAACTTCTGACTTTTGTTTAAAATGTGTACACTTGGGCCTTACAATGCTGTTTTGGGACAGTAAAGCAACAGGAAATCTTATTTTAGTCTTAAGTTTTCTTCATTGACACTACCATGTGTCATTAATGACATTTGATAGGTGTAAGCCTGGCAGCACAAAGATCCCATTTCTGTATATATATTTGGGCTTCCCTGGTAGCTCACATGGTAGAGAATCTGACTGCAAGGCAGGAGACCCAGGTTTGATCACTGGGTTGGAAGGATCCCCGGGAGAAGGGAATGGCAACCCACTCCAGTATTCTTGCCTAGAGAATTCCATGGACAGAGGCGCCTGGTGGGCTACAGTCCATGGGGTCACAAAGAGTCGGACACGACTGAGTGGCTAAACACATATTTATGTAATGTATGCCTCTGATTAATCTATGTCTTTAACAGTGAATGATTTTAACAGCATTAGGATAGAACTTTTCACTGTAATAGAATTAATAATTTTCTGTTATTCAGAGTGTTTCCTGTTATTCAGAGTCTACTTTTATTATAAAAATAAACACTTTTTTCTCCTAGAAGATACTTTTGGATGGCACATACCCACACAACACCCCCACTTCCAGCAATATTCTTCCTTTTTCTCCCACACTGGCTGACAATGGGAAGAAAACAATCCAGAAACAGAATGAAATTATTAATGAATTATATCTGAGGGCTTTGAGTGTTTGTTTGTTTGTTTTTCCAATAAAATCTCCTTAAAGAGATTTTTCTCACCAACCCCCAGTAGGTCAGATATATTCCTATCCAACAGGAGAGGAACAGAGGATTACAAGGGTCACTATAAACATGGAAATTCGAACTCTAAACTTTTTAACTGAAGAAAATTATAGGGAGATGAGGGTACCTATAAGCTGCAGGAGGGAACGCATTTGAAAGAGAAACAGTGTGCTTTAGTCTCAAGGCAGGTCAACACTCTCATCAAGTTCCAGTTCTGTCTACGGCACTATCAACCTTATCGTGTGTGTACAGCACTATCAACCTTATCGTGTGTGTACGCTAAGTCACTTCAGTTGAATCCGACTCTCTGCAATGCTATGGACTGTAACCTGCCAGGCTCTTCTGTCCATGGGATTCTCCAGGCAAGAATACTGGAGTGAGTTGCCAAGCCCTCCTCCAGGGGATATTCCCAACGTAGGGATCGAACCTGCATCTCTTACGTCTTCTGCATTGGCAGGCAGGTTCTTTACCACTAGCGGGATGGGAAGCCCTTCAGCCTTATCACCTTATCATAAAGAGTAAGAAAAGATATGTGGGCTACTTGCAAATACTACACTTCATGTGAACATTAAAAGCCATGACTGTGGTTTAATTACAACTACTGAAAGAGGAGAGTGAAAAAGTTGGCTTAAAGCTCCTCAACATTCAGAAAACTGGCATCCGGTCCCATCACTTCATGGCAAATAGGTGGGGAAACAGTGGAAACAGTGGCTGACTTTATTTTTGGGGGCTCCAAAATCATTGCAGATGGTGATTGCAGCCATGAAATTAAAAGATGCTTACTCCTTGAAAGAAAGTTATGACCAACCTAGATAGCATATTCAAAAGCAGAGACATTACTTTGCCAACAAAGATCCATTTAGTCAAGGCTATGGTTTTTCCAGTGGTCATGTATGGATGTGAGAGTTGGATTGTGAAGAAAGCTGAGTGCCAAAGAATTGATGCTTTCGAACTGTGGTGTTGGAGAAGACTCTTGACAGTCCCTTGGAATACAAGGAGATCTAACCAGTCCATCCTAAAGGAGATCAGTCCTGGGTGTTCATTGGAAAGACTGATGTTGAAGCTGAAACTCCAGTACTTTGGCCACTTGATGTGAAGAGCTGACTCATTTGAAAAGACCTTGATGCTGGGAAAGATTGAAGGCAGGAGGAGAAGGGATGACAGAGGATGAGATGGCTGGATTGTATCACCGACTCAATGGACATGGGTTTGGATGGACTCCGGGAGTTGGTGATGGACAGGGAGGCCTGGCATGCTGCGGTTCATGGGGTCACAAAGAGTCGGACACGACTGAGTGACTGAACTGAACTGACTGACTGTGCCTTCTGTTTCTGTCCTATAAAACTTCACTGTGCTTGCTTGAAGATGAAATTTAGGTAATGGATTATGGCAAAACTCTCCAAGTTCAAAGTCTGTAAACTTGAACATGATAAGATACATTCATCACTACTGCTGTGCTAACTAAGGCCCTGGGTTTGCTTCCTGGATCAGGAAGATGCCCTGGAGGAGGGCATGGCAACTCAATCCAGTATTCTTGCTGGAGAATCCCATGGACCTGGTGGGCTACAGTCCACAGGGTCGCAAAAGTCAGACAGGACTGAGCAACTGAGCACACACACGCCCACACACACAAACACACACATATTCAGGATGCACCAGTGGTTACCTACTCCCCCAACCTAACCCACACAGGCATACACTCATAATGACAAAAAATTGAGATTACGATGAGACTGTTAACCGTGAATGGCTGCAAAACAGTAAGTAGAAGGCAAATGGACATGTCCTAATAAGATCACGAGGTTCATCCTCTACAAATCTCTTCCTCTTTCTATTCTGAACCCTTTCAGGTGTCCTCCCCTAACTAGGTCAGGGATCGTGAAAGTAGCACTCCCCTTTTCCGGGAAAAAAAAAAAAAAAAGAGCTAATAATCTTTTTCATACTTGGCTGCTGAAAATGTAATACATTCTCATTAGAAAAAGAATTTACTTTATGAAAACAAACAAAAGTACTTGGGACAGGACAAAACTTATTACGAACAAATAAATAATGGCTGGCGATGAGGTTTATTTGGGGAATGCATTTTACTAGAATAAAAGTAAGAACCACCCCACCCCCACTTTGGGAGATGCTGTTATTAATACCATGAAGATCCTGTGCAAGGCACCGTGTCCTCTAAACCACAAGACATGGTCTGCTTTCAGTTTTGTGAGATCATTTCTCTTTGAATCAAACTGGCCTTTCTGAAGACAGTTCCTCAGTGAGACATATCCTCTCCCTCTCCTTCTCTCTCTTCCCTACCCGCCGCCCTCTGGTTTGGATGTGGCCTTTTGCTTAGTCATAAGACATAGCCCCATGTTTTCTTCTCTCATATCTCTCCCTATAATGCTCTGTGTTTGTGCGTCCACCTACTTTTAGAAACACCCACCCATATTCATCAGCAGTTTTAAGAGTTAACTTTACAGCAGCATAGACTTCTAACTACAAGCCTGCAACCACTGTGGAAAAAGGTTTGGTGAAAGAGAGATTTCCCAAGCCAGAACTGATGTCCTCACTAACCGGGCTGCCAGGCCTAGATCAAATGAAGGTCGACGCACAGTTCCCAGAGGAGGCTGTTCAACTCGTCGGGTCGGTTCCCCTGAGCCCTGCCAAGGAGGCCCTGCAGACTGACAGCCGACCTGGCAGAGCTGGTGTCTTCCCCTGGGCGGGCAGAGAGGGCCTCCCCCAAGGACGGGCACCAGAACCGGCAGAGGCAGAGCCCAGCTGAGCGGCTGGGGGCAGCCACCTGGGGGCGACACAAAGGCAGTTCCCTCTGCCTCGAGAGGCTTAGAAAGCCCTGATGATGACTTGGGCTGTCGAAATGTGTACTGTGAGACAGGTCGTCCCTCCTGGCACTGAAGCCCAGGCCGGGGCAGCAACAACAGCCTGGCCTGAGGACAGCCTGCTCCTTACATCAAAGCTGGAGGCCCTGGGAGGCTGGCGAGCAGCCAAAGACGCAAAGAGCAGCAGGGGGGAGTGTGTTGCCTTAGGATAATAGCAAACTGGGACAGGGTAGAGTCTGTGAATTCTAAGCACCGGGGAGGTCTGCTCAGAGATTTTACCCTCTCCTGTCAGGGATGTGATTTAATTTCCTTTGAAGAAAAAAAAAAAAATAAAGAAAGGGAGAAAAAGAAAAGAATATACATTCCCAAACCTTCTGTCTGCAAAAGCAGACACCACAACACAAGTTAATGCACTCTGGTCCTTTTCAGCTTGCAGCCACTGTCTAAAACAATAGGGCTAAGTGAGATGTGACATTCTCCCGTCCATCGTAACAGGGCATTAAGTCTAAGGGGTAATTAAGATCATTGAAATGCAAACATCACTGTTCCACTGCTAATATCCTCCCAGATATTTCCCATCAATTCCGTTTAATTAGAGGAGCACCGCATGTTAATTATAACCTGACAGTTTTATTTATTTGACAGGACACAGTATAGAGTCTCATTTTAAGTAACAAGAATGAGAACTTACGTTGACGCTTCGAACTCTAACACAAAGATGACTCAGCTCTCGGTCCTAGAATGTTCTACCCAGAAAAGTTGACCCAACTTGCTCCCTGGTGGCTCAGTGGTAAAGAATCTGCCTGCTAATGCAGGAGACATAAGAGACATGGGTTCAGTCCCTGGGCTGGGAAGATTTCCCTGGTGGAGGGCCTGGCAACCTACTCCAGAATTATTGCCTGGAGAATCCCATGGACAGAGGAGCCTGGCAGGCTACAGTCCATGGGGTCACAAAGAGTCAGACATGACTGAAGTGACTTAGCATGCATGCACACATGCTCAACAAAAATAGGAGTTCATTCAGGAATTAATTATCTTCTCTCCTTCTCACTTTACTGCATAGCTTTTTGCATAAAAACATACAGAAAACAAAGTAAGAAAGAAAACTCTGGAAGGGAGTAAAGAAAAATCAATCCATTACTCTCCCTTCTGTAATCTTAAAATGTGATTCCTCAGGACCAGGATAGATGCTGTGAACGAACCGAAGCCCTTTCAAGGAAGCAAGCATCACAAGGGAACATGGCACCTACGGGCCAACCAGTGACTGGGTGTCTCCGTGAGAACCCGCACTGAATAAATCCTCCTTAGAACAGAGAGGGCCTTGTGAGCGTTCCTCCAGAGGAAATGAATACGAGTTGAGGTCACTCAACCCTAATCCACCCTGTACATCAGGGTGATCCTTCCAGCCACACATGCTCCACTAAGGTGGTAGTTCGTCAGGGCCCAGCGAGTCACCCCTAGTGGCATGCTGGGGGTGGAATAACTTCCAACTCCTTGCTCATCCGGTGTGGGGAAGGCCAAGGTACAGAGTTTTACTTGATTGCATAAAATGTAGAGCTATTTTCAGCTTCTGAATCATCGCTCTGGCTCTTTCACCAGTCCTAAAGCCATAGTACAACCCTATTCAATTTTAACTTATTTGAACAGAAGCAAACCCTTCAACTTAATCCTGAGGAATTTCAAAAAAAGATGAAACTGTGAAATGGAAGGGGGAAAAAAACCCAACCAAATGAGTTTTACAAATATTTGCAATTTATAATGGTCACCATTGGGATGCAGTGGTTCCCTTCTATTATCTTGGAACTCAATATACAAACCCTGGACAATTAACACTTAGCAAGACTTGGGTGCCTGAGGACACAAAGCAATTTTGTTTTAGTTACACTTCTAAGACTTCGAAGAGAAACATTAAATAATGGAGATTTTTTAAAAACTGCTAACTGATATAGGAAGAACCTTAGCTATTTCTGTAATAATTCCACTGGGATTTGTGCTAGATATTATAAAAACAGGATGTTTTGTTTGTTGTTCCTCATAAAAGACTACCAAACCAGTTATAAAGCTACAAAAGACAACAAAAAGACAAATCTATGTGAAGTATTTATGAAGCCTGATGGAATTTTTATTCGTGTATTTAAAATTTTTGCTGAATGTGGGATGACCTCTGGAGACATATTTCTTGTTTTTATGAATGCCAAAAGGAAATAGTTACATAACATAATTTTGCAGTGGTCCAATATCAGAGCGCAGAGAACTTAATTTTAAATACAGGACAGTCAGAGATGAGTCTTCAACGCTAGGATCTCTTAGTTTTAAAATTAACATGGATTAACCCATGAATACCTGTCCCATTTAGAGAGAAGCTGATCCCAATAATATAAAGATTCCAATAGCAAACTTTTTTTTTTTAATACTCCTTCAAGGCAATGTGATAAAGCTACTGGTACCAAAGGATAATATTAGTGTATTTAGAGATGATTTTGAATGGGTATGACTAGCACACCCAGATACACAATCTTATCTGTGTGTATGAGGGGAAAGAAGGAGGATGCAGCAGGGTTGCTGTTGTTGTTGTTCAGTTGCTAAGTCGTGTCCAACTCTTTTGCAACCACATGGATGTAACCACCAGGCTCCTCTGTCCATGGGATCCCCCAGGCAAGAATACTGGAGGGGGTTGCCATTTACTTCTCCAAGGGATCTTCCCGACCCAGGGATGGAACCCGAGTTTCCTGCATTGCAGGCAGATTCTTTACCGCTGAGCCACCAGGGAAACCAGCAGGGGTCATCACTCTGTAAATTAAATCATGATTTTTCACTACTTCTGCCTAAGTAAACAGAAGCCTACATATCATCCCCATATCCTGACCCACATAGCTCCACTTAGGAGTGAAGAGTAAGTGGAGAGGAAGTGCATCTAGGAAACAATTACACCTAAATGTTCTCCAGGCAGACAGCTCAGTTCTGCACTGCGCATTCAGAAGCCTTTTGAAATAGCTGGAAAACCCACTCAAAAAACTATACCTGCTACCAGGACTCTATGAATGAGTCTGCATTCAAGCCAAGTCCAAATACCTGGTTGACCATGAGTCTAGGAAGGAAATAAAGGCTTCTCTTCTTTTAGTTCTAGGAGCCACAGCTAATCAACAAGTTTTCATTTTCTATAAAACTATAAGCAAATGTCTTTTTTAATACCCAGCCACTTGCAAACTATTCTGCCTAGTGAAATAAAAACTGCTTCCTATTTCAGTATCTATAATTTGCAGTTTCTGTCACCTGGTAACATACTCAGCAACCATTTTCTCAGTAGCTGTCACACACCAGGCACTGTGCTACATCCAAAGGGCCACACATGTGTTTTCTGACCTCAACAAATACCTGGTGTGCAGGTAGGAGAGAAAGTGCCATAGTCCAGGTTACAACAGCACCCACAGGAGAGTGAGGCACAGGGGCCAAAGAAGGGCTGAGAGTGAAGACACGTGAAATGGCCTGGAGTAATAACAGAAGCTTGTCAGGCAGACAAACAGAAAACCAGGTTTGGGAGAAAACAGTATATTTGGTTTTAGAACAAACTAAGTTTGAGGTTTTGAGGTGCCTTAGGAATATTCAGATAGGGACTTTCTTGGTAGTCCAGTGGTTAAGATCCCATGCTTCCAATGCAAGGGGCGCAGGTGTGATCTCTGGTCAGGGAACTAAGATCCCACATGCTATACGGAGTGGCCAGAGAGAAGAAAAAAGAATTTTCAGACAGACATGTCCAAGCAGACAGCAGGACATATAACACCCACAAGAATATGGGAGCTGAAACTCAGTTTGGAAAACCACTAGCATCATTGGTATCTAGGGAAATATGAAGCAATGGGCCTTGTCAATGATTTGGGAAGCTATAGACACAAGAGGCCTAGGGGCTGTACTCTGGGGAGAGCCACAAAGACTGGGGAATAGGGAAGGGCCTGAGGACAGAGGTGGGCACCAGGTCACCAGCATCACAGAGCAAAATGGAAAAACAATTAAATGCAAACAGTGCCAAATACAAATCAAAAAATAGAACAAATAAGTCAAAGATTTCACTGAATTTCAAAATTAAGAGGTAACTGAAATTCCTTTCTAAAGTAGGCAGTCAAAACTGTGATGCAGTTGAGAGATAGGTAACTTGGGAGGTAGAAAATCCATTAGGATTATTGATTTCAGTTTGCTTGTTTGTTTACTTCCCAAATATAAAATATTTGAACATGCTTAATCTTTCAAGTTGGGGGATCTATTTAAAAGCCATAGCCCTGAAAAGAAAAAGTGTTCTAACAAGATTTTACTGAATTACACTTTAGCCACCACAGTGGAGAGACAGTTAAAACTTGACTGTGGGAAAGTAAAATTTCAAATTCTCAACAATTAATTAATGACATACAATATTTTGGGGAACCAAAAGAAATCAGTAAGAAATTACACAAAACTGGGAATACCAGACCACCTGACCTGCCTCTTGAGAAACCTATATGCAGGTCAGGAAGCAACAGTTAGAACTGGACATGGAACAACAGACTGGTTCCAAATAGGAAAAGGAGTACGTCAAGGCTGTATATTGTCACCCTGCTTATTTAACTTCTATGCAGAGTACATCATGAGAAATGCTGGGCTGGAAGAAGCCCAAGCTGGAATCAAGATTGCCAGGAGAAATATCAATAACCTCAGATATGCAGATGACACCACCTTTATGGCAGAAAGTGAAGAGGAAATAAAAGCCTGTTAATGAAAGTGAAAGAGGAGGGTGACAAAGTTGGCTTAAAGCTCAACATTCAGAAAACAAAGATCATGGCATCCAATCCCATCACTTCATGGGAAATAGATGGGGAAACAGTGGAAACAGTGTCAGATTTTATTTTGGGGGCTCCAAAACCAAAATTAAAAGACACTTACTCCTTGGAAGGAAAGTTATGACCAACCTAGACAGCATATTCAAAAGCAGAGACATTACTTTGCCAACAAAGGTCCGTCTAGTCAAGGCTATGGTTTTTCCAGTGGTCATGTATGGATGTGAGAGTTGGACTGTGAAGAAAGCTGAGTGCCAAAGAATTGATGCTTTTGAACTGTGGTGTTGGAGAAGACTCTTGAGAGTCCCTTGAACTGCAAGGAGATCTAACCAGTCCATTCTAAAGGAGATCAGTCCTGGGTGTTCATTGGAAGGACTGATGCTAAAGCTGAAACTCCAGTGCTTTGGCCACCTCATGCGAAGAGTTGACTCATTGGAAAAGACTTTGATGCTGGGAGCAGGGGATGACAGAGGATGAGATGGCTGGAGGGCATCACCGACTCGATGGACATGAGTTTGAGTGAACTCTGAGAGTTGGTGATGGACAGAGAGGCCTGGTGTGCTGCGATTCATGGGGCCACAAAGAGTCAAACACAACTGAGCAATTGAGCTGAACTGAACTGGAGACGTTTAAAAAGTAAAACCACTAAAAGGCAAGGGTAAACTTTGGTCATAGGATTTTTCAAGCTGAATAAAACTTTACAGATCAGATATCCACTTAAATCCCCTATTTTAAAACAGATTTTAACTCCATGCAATAATAGCAACTTCCACTAGGAAATATCAAAACCATATTTAAAGAATGCAAGATGAAAGAAATTGGTCATGACAAAAAGGAGGCAATTCCTAAACCTGGCAGTTTTAGGATTCAAAATTCCCAGGAAAGGGTCCCCTCAAGGGTCCACTGACATCCCATACTCCTAGCACCTGCTCAGACTGATGTCATGTCCCTCAGGGGTCGGTCCTCACTCTGAAAGTTACTACATGACCAAGAAATCCTGAAAAGAGTAAATGAGAATTTATACCAAGGTAAAAAACAGTAGTGTCCATGTGATGACTTGTGTTGTGGCATGACTGTAATTGAAAACCCAGTTTCATTCATGTGATGAAAAAGTCAGGGAAAAAAGTTTCTTTAGAACTTTTGGAAATGACTTATAAGTTACTTTCTGGGAAACATAAAAAATAATAGAAGCGCTTTTGTACTTCTTTTATAAGTTTAATTTATAGCTTTCCAACTCCCTCGGTCTTTATGTTTTAAATAAGAGATGAGAAAACAAAAATCAGCCAGAGGAAGCATCTTTATCAGGCCTAAAATAAATAAGGCCTGGTAATAGGATTTAGGCTCCCAGCAAAGACTGCGATCCACCTGCCCTCAGTCTGGGAAGATTTAGGATTGTGGTTCTTTCACATGGAAGCATACACATACAGCATTACCTTACTTCTTTACAAGAAGTAGCAGACAGTTTTGGCAGCCTAGACTCTGTTTAGAGTCAGACTTTCATACAAAGAAACTTAAAAGTTTGGGCTCACTACTGAAAACATTAAGAAAATAAAAGATCTAGAAAGAGTAATGGAGTTTGAAACAATCATCACATAGAATGATATAAACATTTTATGTCAACATTTACTGAGTCCTTGCATCCCATCAGTGTACTAAGTGATTCATGTGTGTTTTCTCATTAAATTTTTCATGAGGCAGGTACCATTATTGCCTCCCTCAGACAAAGCTTAAGGATCCAAAAGTTTAAGAAATTTGTCTGTGGCCTCATAGTAAATGCTGAAAATGCCCTTTTAATCTAGGGAGTCTGACTCTAAACCAACGCTCTTGAAAAGATATATATAATAAAAAAAAAAAAGAAAAGATATATATAGTGGCAATATAAAAGTTTCTCGAGCTGAAGAAATCCAAGTACCTTGTATTTGTGTGTGTGTGTGTGTGTGTGTGTGTGTGTGTGTGCCCTCAGTTGCTCAGTTGCATCTGACTCTTTGCAACCCCATGGATTATATCCTATAAGGCTCCTCTGTCCATGGGGATTCTCTAGGCAAGAATACTGGAGTGGGTTGCCATTCCCTTCTCCAGGGGATCTTTCCTATCCAGGAATCGAACCCAGGTCTCCTTCATTGCAGGTGGATTCTTAACCATCTGAGCCGCCAGGAAGCCCACCTTGTAGTTACTTGCACTCAATTTTCAGTTCCACGTATGACTTTGATCTGGCAAATGGATCATAAGTGCCAAACCAAAAAAGTTTAATATATTGAACCATTCCTAATTATTGACTATCTCTGTTGGGACTACGGAATCACATGATCACAAGAATTTCAGGTGGGTCAACCAGGTCTACACGTGACAATGATGGAAATGCTTTCAGGTACACAATGAAGGTCATTACTCTAAATTTGGCAACAAAATCCATATCTTTCTTATACAGCTCAAGAGTATTCTTTTACCCAGATCATTGTCCTAATTTACTTTGGCACTAAAAAGTGTTTATTACTGTAAAGTACGACTAAAATGGATGAATATAGAGGACTTTTATGCCCATGTTCCACTAGATTAATTTTGGAGGGCATGCCATGCTCTCCTTCTCTAGAAAATACAGTATTTCTTTGTTCTTAAAGAAAAGCCAAAATTTCTAAAAGGAAACAAAATGTCACAGCATGACATTCTTTTCAATTTTGTTTTAACTTCATTATTGGAAAATGTCTATATTTTATTTTTCTATTAGGAAAAGCACTATGCTTTTCTTACAAAATGTTCATGATGAATTTTTTCCCCTCATTTATTCAATTTTTATTCAAAAAAAAACTGTGTCCTCCCAAAGCCATGATTCTTGTCCTCAAGGAACTCAAGGGCTAGTGATGGAAAGACACTGAAAACAGATTGTTGCCAGTAAATCCCTAACAAAAGGCATGCCATACAATCAAGACACTATGTAATAGCATTGGAATAAAGCAGTGAGTGAGTGAGAGTAGCTCAGTCATGTCCAACTCTTTGCAACCTCATGGACTATGCCCTGCCAGGCTCCTCTGTCCATGGAATTCTACAGACAAGAATACTGCAGTAGGTTGCCATTTCCTTCTCCAGGAGTAAGGCAACTCTTTCCTAAACGTACAGTATTTAAAATTTGGAATCTAAGCATCCCTCCTGTCATGATCTGAAGCCTCAGATTCAGGGGTGATTAAAACTGACACATGTCAAATCCACCAAAACTCCCTCTCTCTCTCTCTCTCTCTCTCTCTCTCTTTATATATATATATATATATATATATATATACATTTATTTATTTATTTAAACTTCCATATGTTCCAAGAAACCCTGACTCCAATTTGAAAAGCACCAGTATAGATGTTTAGAAACTTTCCCAGAGACGTCACTGGCTACCATTCTTATACTCTAGTTGCATAGATTTATCACTCAGTATAACACGTTAATATGTGCAACTTGACAAATTTAGAGGGAAAGTGAAAAAAGCCCGTATGATTATCAGAATTGGAAGACCCTTTCAAGTCTTGGGGTCGCCATCTTTTCCACTGGATGTTTCTTCTCCAAGATGGAAAACATTCCTATTTTTAACATTCCTATCTTTAACTAACTTTAATCTAAACATTTATGATTTGATATAGATACAAAGAGTAAGGTCATTATTGTATTTATATTTTAATTATCCAAATTCTTCTTAGTGTAATTGCATTCCTGTACAACATATATTTTTAAATTAAACTGTTTATTTTGTATTGAGGTACAGTAGATTACGACACCACCCTTATGGCAGAAAGCAAAGAGGAACTAAAAAGCCTCGATGAAAGTCAAAGAGGAGAGTGACAAAGTTGGCTTAAAGCTCAACATTCAGAAAACTAAGATCATGGCATCTGGTCCCATCACTTTATGGGAAATAGATGGAGAAACAGTGGAAACAGTGTCAGATTTTATTTTGGGGGCTCCAAAATCACTGCAGATGGTGACTGCAGCCATGAAATTCAAAGACACTTACTCCTTGGAAGGAAAGTTATGACCAACCTAGATAACATATTTAAAAGGAGAGACATTACTTTGCCAACAAAGGTCCGTCTAGTCAAGGGTATGGTTTTCCTGTGGTCACGTATGGATGTGAGAGTTGAATGGTGAAGAAAGCTAGGCACTGAAAAATTGATGCTTTTGAACTGTAGTGCTGGAGAAGACTCTTGAGAGTCCCTTGGACTGCAAGGAGAGCTAACCAGTCCATTCTAAAGGAGATCAGTCCTGGGTGTTCATTGGAAGGACTGATGCTAAAGCTGAAACTCCAGTACTTTGGCCACCTCATGCGAAGAGCTGACTCATTGGAAAAGACTCTGATGCTGGGAGGGATTGGGGGCAGGAGGAGAAGGGGACGACAGAGGATGAGATGACTGGATGGCATCACCAACTCGATGGACATGGGTTTGGGTAGACTCCGGGAGTTGGTAATGGACAGGGAGGCCTTGCATGCTGCAATTCATGGGGTCACAAAGAGTCGGACATGACTGAGCGACTGAACTGAACTGACAGTGGATTAACAATATTGTGATAGTTTCGGGTGAACAGTAAAGGGACTCAGCCGCACATATACATGTATCCATTCTCCCCCAAACTGCCCTCCCATCCAGGCAGCCACATAGCATTGAACAGAATTCCATGTGCTATACAGTAAGTCCTTGTTGGTCATGCATTTGAAACACAGCACTGTGTACCCGTCTATCCCAAACTCCCTAACTGTCCTTTTGTCCCATCCTCCCCACCAGGAACGATAAGTTTGTTCTCTGAGTTTCTTTCTGTTTTGTAAGTAAGTTCACTTGTACCATTTTTCTTTAGATACCACTCATAAGGGATGTTACCCTATATTTCTCCTTCTCTGTTTGACTTACATCACTTGGAACAACATATATCTTTCTTTTCCATTTCTGGGCTTGCTAAGATTCTAGCTGCTTTCTTATTGATTTCCTTCAGTTAGCATCTCAACCCATAGATGAAGGTGCTCTTCTTTTCCTCTTTTGGCAAACTTTGGCAGCCTAAGTACACTTGGCAGAAGTTAGACACAAGAGCACGTTCAAATGGAATCCAAGGAGATTGCCAGATGCCTATTTTTTCCACATCAGAGAAGCAAACCCTAGCTGGTGCAGTTTGTCTGTCCGCCAAGTCTGGGACTTAGGGTGGGAAGGTTCCGTCCCGCTAGAAGGGCGAGTCTGAGTCTGAGCCACCTCCCCAAGGGTCTCTTTGTGGTTTGGGGGGGAGAACGTATTCAAAACAGGTGCAACTTGGATGACTGCATCTCATCTTCCGGCCTGTCAAAGCAGTTCCACTTAAAGTAAACTGTGTTCTAAACGTTTGCTTTGAAACCTACTATTTGAAATTTGGAACGTGTCCCTTTGTAACCAGTGTCACAAACAGTGGTTGGCATTCCAGGCTAGCCATCAAAAGTTTATATAACCTGACTGAGAAGTAGCCTAAGGCAATGTAATAAGTGGACTCTAGGGCCTGCTAACCATATATGGCACAGCTTCTATCAGAAAAAAATAGTCACAGTGGGGACTGGCATCCTTGGATACAAAACTGCTCCTCACTGTTCCCTACACAGACTGTGAAAATCTAAGTAGAATGCAAAGAGGTAAATAATGAAGACAGAATAGCCAGACATGTTCCCCAGGATCAGAGGGATGGCTCAAGGACATCGGAAGATCTCAGTGGCTCTAAGCTTTTACAGAGGCTCCAGGGGCAGACCAGTTGCTGATGGCAGCAGACGTGGCAGAAAAGTAGAAGAGAAAGGAGGACGCAGAAAATAAGTGAATCGGAAGCAAGGGCATTCCTGCAAAGGGAGCTCCCTACAATTGAGGGTGAGAGGAAGAGAAAGGGAATTCCTGCCACAGCCAGCAGGGGAAATCCCCGGTTTAGGTTGCTAGTCACTGTGTCACTGACAAGGAATGTTCATTATTTAGCAATGTAACCCTCCCAGCCCTTACTTTCTTACACTGTCTTCTTAGAGACAAGCTGTATGTTGTTCATGACAATGTGCTTCAGTCTGGTAGATAAGTCATCCTCCTCAGACTGACTGTTAGCCTACAGAGGTTCTCAACCCTTGAACACAGAGGGGCCATGTCTTGGGATCTTTCTGGTTATCGTGACCAGGGAGGAGTTGCTACTGTCATCTAGTGGGTAGAAGCCAGGATGCTGGAAACAGCCTACAATGCACAGGAGAGTCCACTCACAGCAAGTATTATCCATACTCTGATGTCAACAGCGCCAAAGCTGAAAAACCCTCTAAACTTGTGCTGCACTAACTTTTGTTACCTGTGAACTGCATCCCTGATGTGCTTAAGCAAGTGATGATAACACAAATCCTGCCGACTACGCTGTCACTCAGACTGCAGTGCGAAGACTAAGTTTCCACTGAGAAATTCTGCAAACACTCAACAGTGCTATTCAGCATTATGAAGCATGACATTTGTTTTTTCACTGAAGCCAATTAGAGAGAAAAGAGTAAGAGAGCCAAACTTAGAGAGGATGGCAGAAAGAGTTTGGCACAAACTTGGGATAGATATCACCTGGATCACACTGCAATTTTCTAGAGCAGTGTATGGTACAAGCTCCTATGTCAATGTAAACCCTGCCACCAATGCCACATCTGGCTTCTTAGGCATTTCCAGGAACTGCAGCCGTATTCCTCCCCAACATCCAATGACAACCCAGAAGCATCAGCTACTTCCTGAAACGCTCACAGCTCCCCAGTATTACAGTAATCATCTCCCCCAGGAAAAGCCTCACTGGGCTGTCTATGTGAAATATAATGAAAGCAGAGCCAGTAATCAAGGCATAAAGAGTTCCACGACCCAGGCAAGCAACATAACCTCTTTCTGGCTCTCTCTTCAACTAAGTGAGTTTGACTGAGTCATCTCCAACCTCCCTTTCGATTCTCACCACCATGATTGTTTTCTCTCCAGACAGTAATGAGGAGAGGAGGCTGCTCCAAAGAAAGTAGGTGAAGCCACTTTGTGAAACACTCTACCGTGAAGGCTCCAAAGGAGGGGGCCTGTGAACTAGAAGCACACAAACTACCCAAACAGTAAGCAGTCCCCACAAGAGAAGTCTTTTGGCCCCAAGCTTGGCAGAGAGAGTCTCTGTTTATTTCAGAGCTATATTAGAAATGGGCCTTCCCAGCTTGCGCTGGTGGTATGGTAAAGAACCCACCTCGCAATGCAGGAGATGTAAGAGATGCAGGATCAATCCCTGGGTCAGGAAGATCCCCTGGAGGTGGGCATGGCAACCCACTCCAGTATTCTTGCCTGAAGAATCCTATGGGCAGGGAGCCTGGCGGGCTTCAGGCCACAGGGTGGTAAAGAGTTGGACACGACTGGAAGCGACTTCGTGTGCACGCATGTTAGGGATGATGTTGGTAAGACATCAAGGGACAACTTCCACGTGTACACAGTGAAGAAGAACTAATTATTACACAATGACATCAGCCTCTGCCTCCTGCACAGATAACTGTCACCTCCGAGCACCACTTTCTCATTTGGAAGAAGAGTACACTGCGTTTTTAACTACGTCTTTGTCAGAACCATCGCCAATGAAAACAAAACGGGAGGGACACAGCAATAGGAATTTGAGGGCCCTTTAGTAGTTAGCAAACACATACTTTACTTCTTAATAACCTTTTGGTAGGCGCCCAAGTTAGTTCCAGGGAACCGCTCAGCATTGCTGCTTGATCTACTGAGCTTGTTTTCATTCACTGCTCTACTGCAAGAATGAATATGGTTTCCCCTAGTCTCTCCCCTGAGATTTCTAGTCTGTGTTTTTTTCTGTTCATATGCTTAGTGAGGCTATTTAAAGTAATAACGTCAAGGAGAGATTGAGGCTCCACCAAGTATGAAAAGCAAAAGATTGTATTTCTTGTTCTCAAGATTAAAAAAAAAAATCTGAATATGAATACATAATGAAAAGTGCACCATGCTAGAGAGATAGAGGAGAAGAAGAAAGAAATAAAAAGCCATTTTTCTCCCATTTCAACATGATCACAACTTCCCAGGGCTTTGTTTCCCAACTTAAAACGAGTATTTTAATATATGTTTGAAATTGGAGGCTTTTTGATAAAGCATGTTTGTTTGCTGGGCTCGTTTGTCATCTTGTTTTTCTCAGTAAGAGCTGGTACTTTACAGAAACATCTGTCATGTGCATTTGAGAGTGCTTGAGAATGGTTGTCTCATTACTTTTGGCCACATGCTGGCGAGGGGGAGATGGCAGCTACTCCCGCCCCATTACACTAGGGAAACAGCTAGCAAGGGGTTAAAAATAGGGTGACTTTCACACTCCTCAGTATTCTACCTACTGCTCCCAGGCACACACCCCCACCCACCCCCCACCCCGAGAAAGGAGTGACAAGAATCCCCCTGGAGCCTTGATACTGCCACCACCACTGCCACGGAGACTGAAGCTTCGGTAGACAGTACTTTTGTGGTGAAACAAAAGGCAGATGCAAGGAGCTGACTTCCCTTTTGTTGCAAATAACTCTGATAGGACCAGCATGCTACAAAAATCAATAGCAGTAACGATTGCCTTTTCCGGAGCAGCCTGGGCAGTCAGCTGGACAAGGGGCATTGCTAAGCCCAGGCACACCGCCTGGATCAAGCACTGCAAACAAGCTTCACCAGAGAGAAGCGTGAGTAATTTACTTATTAAAGAGATAACTGTAAAGTCTGATACAAACAGACAAGCGTAAATCCTTCAACGCACAGACCAAATGCTTGACTTGGCGACCATAAAATGCAACGAGCGATCGAATCTAGGTTCCATTACTCCACTTCCAGAAGTTTAATGCCCTCCCTTTCTCCTTAAAAAGATGACACCTCCACGTGCACAAAGAAATGGCCTGTAAGGGAGTGCTCCGGCTTAGAGGGTCTCCCCGATTACCCTAAACCCACACAGGAAGTGAAGGAAACCTCAGTGACTAGTTTGTACTAACCTAGTCTCCGTGTACAGTGCAGATAAAGGGAATTGCTCTCTTTCAATCTGGTTCTAAAATAATAAGTATTTCACCTTATTCCAAAGAACACAAATCTAATCAATAAGTGCTCAAAAAATCCCTTCTGTAATCATTCTTCCTGTTTCAGTAGCAGGAAGCATACATTTGTGACATTCTGAGAACGAGATATCTCTATGACCTCAATGATTTTACTTTTTTAAATTATATCTAACTGCCACCAACCAGCAAATACAAGCAAAAAATAAAGAAGTCTGAAACACTGTTAGAAAACGGGAGCGTGAGTTAATGAGCAAATTAGAAAAAAATATTGTCACTTGCCATCCAACGTCATCTGTCAAGTTTTTAAAAATCCAAGTATAGAGAGAATTCAAACAGTCCTTCTACAATAAGCTATTGTATGGTTCACAGGTCTGGGTCATTTACAGCTCCCGGAAATAACTGCCCGGTGGCCAAATGCTCTTATTTTCTATGTTCTCACAGGCTTTCAGGACCTGTGCAAATTGTTTTCCAAGCACCATCCGGCCATAATGACCAGGTTACTACTGATAATTATGCTTGCCTGTCTATAGGTTTGTCAGCTAAAGAAATCCACAGACGGCTGTCATAATGAGCAGAAATCAACTTCTGGCACAGCTGTGCTGACCACAATGAATTAGAAAAACAACCCTCTCTGCAATAACCAGTTCTGGGCATCACTGGTTAAAAAGACTAGTTTCCTGTTTTTCTCAAAAACTTCAGAGTGTGGGTACTGCTATTTTTTAACCCCACCCACACCTTTTCTCTTTAATTGTTGAAAATTCCGTGCTGTAAACACCTAATCATGACATTTTTATATGTGTGTGTGTGTGTGTGTGTGTGTGTGTGTGTATATATATATATATATATATATATATATATATATATAATAGTTTCAGGTTTAATTTTAGGTCACATTCATGGTTTCCAAGCCAGGGCCTCCCCTGTACTAAGGCCCAAGCGTGGGAGGAGGAGCTGAGACAAAGGGTTAGGACGCAGGGAGGAAGGGAGGCACCCCTCTGGAAAGGGGATCACAGCCTAGGCTTGGGCAACACCCCAAGTTTACAGCCTTGCCCAGCACCTGGCACCTCCAGGTCGGCTGAAGACTACAGATGGAACCTGGTGGCCTGCAAAGGGCGTAAAGCATCCAGTGTCCTGCCTGCTACACTATCTCATTTATATTAAGCTGCCCTTCTTCCTCACTTTGAAATGTTCACTGCTCTCTTTCAAGGAGAGGTCTAAGTGACTGGCCGCAGCCCACACTATTACAAGAGCAGCTGTTCCTTCTGCCTGGTGTGAAGGGCTCCTGCTCAGTGTCACCTCCTCCCATACCTTTTCGTCTCCCTACCTGAGTCAATCACTCTCTGCCTCTCACACACAAACCATATATGCTAGGAAGGTTGGTATATTACTCTTATCGGTCCCCACACTAGGACAGAAGCTTCTCAAGACAGGTCATATTGTTTTGTCTCCTTGTAGCCGGGACACCCTGAATAGTGCTTAGAAAACAGCAAGCGATTGATTACAATTGGCTCAGAATGAATGCCCCTTTCCCTATTCATGACCTCTCCCTTCTGTGCTGGCTTCTGTGGAAACTCTCACTTATTACACTGCAGTTCCTTTCCATCTGCCTTTCTTCTAAACGCAGAGCTTCTGGAGGTGGAAACTCTGCTGAACACGAAGCACGTAGCAGGTGCTCAGAAAAACACCGGCTGAGGGTTGTTAAATGAATCACTTGTGATTGCCTACTTTGGGAGCAGCGACCACGTAGACACCGTAGAAATATTAAAAGGAGTAAAAGACAGATTTCTGTCTAAAATTCTTTCTTTCACTGATTCTGTAATTTTGGGTCATGACCAGAAAAGTCCGCGGCATCTTCACAGCCAACAGCATCCTCTCAAACGCAAGGCAGTAAGACTTAATCCACAAAAATTTGTCAAAACAAAGAGCAGAGAAAGAATTTTTTTTTAAAGGAAGTTGAAAATAAAATGTTTATTGCTGTCCTGCTAGGCAAGAGGTTGAGGTAATATCCTTTGAAAGTCACTGAAAGGGAAGGATCCTAACCAAAATTAAAATCTTCATTTGGGTTAAACTTCACAATAGGGAAAGTGTAAACAGACCCCCACCCCCATCCACCCTGCTCCTTCAAACTCTCCTTCTAAAACTCTCCTTTTATTCAACAAAGAGAATAAAGATCCTCTCAGGCCTTCTAATTGTTCTGAACCGTAAAAGGGATAAGACAAATTCTGAGCGACAATTATGCTTAAATGTACCTATTTTACATTTGGGATTCATTCATATGAAACCCACTAAGAAGAATGAAGAAGATAAAAACTTATATGAGCTCCTGATGTGAGGGAGACAAACATACATCACTTATCTTTCGTTTTAAGATTTTAAAAAGTCACGTATACGTTCACTCCTATTATACAATGTTCCGCAAGCTATCCGTTACTGTCACTGCTGGCCCTGGTAGAAGGCTTTATTCCTAACAAATTTTGCAACTTGTCTAAGTAATAAACAGACCTTTTAAAATGAAGTAAATCCTCGTTAATTCCTAGAAGGTTTGTTAAACTGTGGAAAAATAAAAGAGAAATAGAAGTCAACTAACATTTCATAGAAAATTGGATCTATTTTCAAAGAAGTTAAAAATCTACTTAGAGATATCTGCATCAGATAACTGGAAAACACCCCAACAGAGTCAATAACAAGAGACAAACGAAGGCAGCATAAGCAGCACGTGCAAATGCCAAAGTGCATTCATTAAGGCAAATGTTGGCTAGAATAACAAAGCCTCTCTGCTTCTGTATGTTTGGAGATAAATACCATCACTGTTGTATTATATTATGAAGCAGCAAACTCCTTCCCTGCTCACTGACAGATCATGTACAATGGCCTTCCCCAGTGGTAACACTCAGATGATTGATCTATAAGAAGCTATTCGCTAATAACGGTGAGCTCTAACCAATGTCCTTTAGGCTTGAGATGAGTAAACCGTAGTTTCTACATATAGGAAAAAAAAAAAAAAAATGGGAAGGCCATGTCCCATGTAAACCAAATATCTACTGCAGTAACACTGATGAACTGTGAGCAACACAGTCAGCCCAACAAAATGACTGTTTCTTGGAAAAAGTAGAATAGCACCACACAAATAACAGGAATTTATAAAAAGGATACAATGACACACAAACATACACATTTTGCAGTCAGGCTGATGTCAAAATTATAATATTACAAAAAACATAAGATCTGTTTTGGCTTTCTTTCCAAGTTGTCCATAAATACTCTCAAAATTAGTCCTTTTCTTCTGAACAATTTCATGTCTTCTTAGGTTCTAAGTTGTCAGGCCCACCCTTTCAAAGTATAAATAGGTAAAATTCAGTGTATGGAGCTTCTATTTAGAAAAGGATTCCATTTCAAAGCGGACTCCTAAGAAAGAAATGGTAAGTAAGCGGGACAGACAGTGTGACAAGCCTTACTGAAGAGTAGAATTTAGTCCACCTGCAAGAGCAGATGGTTATTATGGACAGCTGCAGGAAGATGGGGAGAATAGTTTGAGAGCTATTGATTTCTGTAATGATTAAAACCACCACCACCGACAATGAAACAGCATTTAGATTTTTATAGTGTTACTTAAAAATTTTTTTCAGAAAAATTTAGGATTATAAACTTAAGGAAGCATATCAGTCCAGCAATCACTCTAAGACTCTTGTTATCAATATTTCATATCTGGACCTTTTTCTAGCCCTAGGTTCTTTTTTCCCACTATATAAATCTTCATAACAATGAAGCACTAATAATTGAAATGTGTCTGTCTAACATAATTACAAGAAAAGCGTGAAACAAATTTATGGTACTAGATTTCACATGTGAAGGACAAATGGCACTTCTTCCTCAAACAATTTCTAATCCTTTCAACAGTGAACTATATTGAACAAAGAATTTACTACTGTAGTAAATGAAATATAGAAACATGAAAAAAACAAATGCTCTGTCCACAGCTCCATATATAAAATAATTCCACAAAATTTAACATGAAACTTCAGAGAGCAGAATTATAAAAGGATAAATAAACTCTGAATTCTACTAGTTTTTCTTTAATATAAATTGTTTACAGGCAAAAAATTTTTTTCTCAGCCTTGTCACTGTTCCTGATATTAACACAGACATTATTTTTATTTTAAAACCTAATGTCTTTTTGGAAATTATGAATTAACTTCTTCAGACTATTAATGTCTACGAATGGTTATCATGTATAAAATTCTTTTTAAAATACGGCTTTCTGAAGACTCAGAAAGCATATAAGGGGCTTCCCTGGAAATACAGGTTTGCAGGAAATGCAGGTTTGATCCCTGGTCCGGGAAGATTCCACATGCTGCAGAGCAACTGAGCCTGGAAGTCACAACTATGAGTCTGTGCTGCTGCTGCTAAGTCGCTTCAGTCGCGTCCGACTCTGTGCGACCCCATAAACGGCAGCCCACCAGGCTCCCTGTCCCTGGGGGTCTCCAAGCAAGAACACCGCAGTGGGTTGCCATTTCCTTCTCCAGTGCATGAAAGTGAAAAGCAAAAGTGAAGTCGCTCAGTTGTGTCCGGCTCTTTGCGACCCCATGGACTGCAGCCCACCAGGCTCCTCCATCGGATTCTCCAGGCAAGAGTACTGGAGTGGGATGCCATTGCCTTCTCCAGTCTGTGCTCCAGAGCCTGGAAACCACAGCAACTGAGCCCATGCACCCTAAAGCCCATGCTTCACAAGAGGAGAAGCCATTACAATGAGAAGCCCGTGCAACACGACTTGAGAAAAGCCCACGCGGCAACGGAAGCCCAGACAGCCAAAATAAATAATTAAAAGCATATAAGATATATTATAAAATACTTCTAAAGATAGTACATGGCAAATATCAAGTTATGAATCCTTCTGAAGATTTAATTGAGTTCTTAGAAGGAAAGAGGAAATAAGTTTAGAAAGTCTTTCCCCAAAGAGGTCAAGTTCAACAGTAAATGTCATGCCAGATTTAACGCAAATGAAAAATATCACATCAAAGTTTTCACAATAACTCACATTTACCTTCATCTAACTGTGCTTTTACATGTCACACATTTTGAGAGCCTGCAATTTATCAAACTCTGGGACAAGAGCTAGGATCTTATCAGATGCCTATCTTTCTATGGAAAAGCTCACATTCCACTGAGCACTGATTCAGGAAATATTTAGAGTCCACAGGTCCCTAAAACACATGTTTACACAAAATCTTTATTTAAATCTCAGTCTTATTATTTTATGCAGTTTTTGTTCCAGTATGGAGAGATGTTTATATTGCTATAAACAAAGACTGTTTTAAAAGGATATGTATGTGTTAGCAATTTTCAAATTTAAAGTACATGATTCACCTTTGGCTCTTGTCCTGGAAAGACCACCCAGTAAGCAGCCAAACCAGCAAAAGGACTGCAAGGGGGTTCCTTTCCCCTCGGCAGCATACACTGGGGATATCACTCTTGCCTTCCTCTCCCCCCAGTTACCTGCAGCCTGAAACCAAAACCGAACTTTACTAGTTCTCTCCCTCATTTTTCAGCCTACGAGAGTGTCAGCAAAGGAGCCTCCTCAATCTCTTCAACCAAGAACTCTAGGATAGAAACTGTTCCCACAAGAGTAGATCCCCAATATGCGATCCCCAATATCACTCAGAATGCATTTTTGCAGAGAAACCGATACCCAGTTTGTAACTTCTTGTTACTAATACTTCAAGTACATTACAGGTCAACTCAGCTTTTGTGACTCAGCACAGGAATATAAATGTTATACAAGTAAACTGTTTAGAAGTTGAGGATCTCTTATATGCACATAGAGGGACAAAGAAACTGGAATCTTTTACAAGTGACTGATTTCTGTTTAGCCAAGAGTTGTTGGAAAACCAAGTAACTTCTAGACAGATACATTTGCTAACACATAGCTCAATTAAATGCCTTTATTGTGCTCTTGATCACCTTTTTTTTTTTAAGGATTGACTCTTTTGGAATTATAGCCTTCAATTCAGTCTCAGCCCCCAAAATTTAAAATGAGAAGGGCAAAAGTCACCACATTTACAATCTGTCACTCACATGAATGACACCTGATCATGTTTTTCAGTATTCTCCTTGTCCTGAACACCCAAATCCCAAAAGAACAGATTCAGCCAATTCCATTACATACTGCAACTAACTTCCCAAGGGGCTGAGATACCTATCTGAGTTATCCATTCTCACCTCACAGAATAAATATATATTCATATAAGCTAGAGCTTAGAGTTGAAAAATAGACTCTTCAAAAATAGTTTCCTCCAGCAAGAGCTTAATTATACCCTATTTGGTTTTGGTCTTTGTTGCTGTGTGTGTGTGTGTGTGTGTGTGTGTGTGTGTGTGTGTGTGTGTGTGTGTGTGTGTGTGTGTGTGTGTGTGTGTGTGTGTGTGTGTGTGTTTTTTTTTTCCTTAATAAGAAAATAAGCATCTTAATAGTCACTATTGCTCTGGTAAAACCAAATCTCCTCTAAATGATCCCAGGTATCTAAAATGCTACCATTTTTTATAATTCAAAACAGAACTTCGACTTTTTTGTTTTCTATTATAGTTCTAATTGCTTCTTCAGTTAGGATGTGGGGTGGCATGTAGGCATGTATGAATGCTGCCTGGAGAATTATAAGAGAAGGCTGAGAGAAAAACACAAAAATCCTAATTCATTAATAATTATCTCCCCAAAGGCATTAGGGTTATGCTACTAACTAGTGAGAATCTCAGATTATTGAACTGAGAAGAGCAGAAATAGGAAAACTTTTAAAGACTGGTATTATCATTCGTTTTCTCTTTCACTTGGTTCTAAATCCTTGAATAATTAATACAGCAATACTTAATAAATGCATAGGAGGCTACCACCTCTCTTCTCTTGCAGTTTAATTAGATGATTGACTTCAGGCATACTATAAATTATAATGACAATTTAATTACTTCTGTAATGTGCACACTTAAAAGATTTATAAACAGGAATAGAACAGCCCAGCACGCTGAAAAGAGGCACACCAAACAAAATGAAGCACAACCCAGGCAGATAACAGAGGCAGTGCATTCTGGAAGAGGTCAGCCAGAGAGGCGTCTCTTGGTTCAGTGCACATCTACTCCATGGCCATCCAATGAGCTATGAACAACCTACACAGGCTTCTCTATAACCTCAACTGTCTTTGCAGGGAAGGATTAGGCCTCCCCATACTGAGTCTTCCCAAGAAGGCCTCCTCTTGCAGTGAAAAGGCACAGACCTTTGAGAGCGTCAGTTCTTGTTCTTGTTCAGTCACTAAGTTGTGTCCAACTCTTTGCGACCCCATGGATTGTTAGCACACCTTCACTACCTGCTGGAGTTTGCCCAAAATCATGTCCACGGAGTCAGTGATGCCATCCAACCATCTCATCCTCTGTCGCCCTCTTCTCCTGCCCTCAAAGTTTCCCAGCAATCCTTCTTTTGTCATTAGCCACCAGTGACTTTGACAAAGGTAACCTCTCTGGGCTTCAATTTCTTCAATGTGGAAAGTAAGGAAAAATCTCTTGTTTGCAGGGCTATGGTGGAAATTAAATTACATAGACAGTTGGGTGCATTGGTTAAGAGGCATGTTCTGCCTCTTATTACTGCTAGAACCTTAAGCACATTATCTAGTCTCCTTGTACCTCAGTTTCCTCATCTAGAAAGTGGAGATAAGATTAACTTTCAAAATCTTGTTGGAGAACTAAATAAGTTAGTACAGTTAGCCTTCCATATCTGTAGGTTCTACACCCAGGCAGTCAACCAATGGAGGATTAATAATCAGAAAAAAAAAAAAATCTCCAGAAAGTTTACAAAAGTAAAACAAATTTGATGTGCAATGGCAACAATGTACATGGCATTTACACTGTATTTACGATTTACCTACCATTTACAATGTACTAGGTATTTACACTGTATTTACGATTTACCTACCATTTACAATGTACTAGGTATTATAGGAGGAGAAGGCAATGGTACCCAACTCCAGTACTCTTGCCTGGAAAATCCCATGGACGGAGGAGCCTGGTGGGCTGCGGTCCGTGGGGTTGCTAAAGAATTGGATAAGACTGAGCAACTTCATTTTCAATTTTCACTTTCATGCATTGGAGAAGGAAATGGCAACCCACTTCCAGTGTTCTTGCCTGGAGAATCCCAGGGACGGGGGGAGCCTGGTGGGCTGCTGTCTACAGGGTTGTACAGAGTCGGACACGACTGAAGCAACTTAGCAGCAGCAGCAGCAGGTATTATACGTAATCTAGAGCTGATTGAAAGTAGAAGACTCTGTGTAGGTTATATGCAAATTCTACATCATTTTATATATGGGATGTGAGCATCCACAAATGTTGGTATCTGCAGGGGTCCTGGAACCAAATCCCCAGGGATATCCAAAGGGTGAGTGAACACATAAAGACACCTTCCTGGCACAGAGTAAGTACTCAGTAACTGTTAGCTATTAATAATTACCGAGCATAACCATCAGCACACACTTCCTTTTCCCCAACCCCCAGCCACACAGAGATTTCCAGCAATAAAGAGTTCCTAAGATTCCATCTCCACTGTGAAGCTTTCTTTCAGAATTAGGTAACAATTAAGTCCTTTATTATCTTTGTCCAATATACAAGTATCCATATCTTGAATATGAATTACATAAACATGTGTATTCAAATCTTTGATATGAAGTATTAATATTATATAATTTAAGTATTACTAACAAAGTATTATATAATTATATATGAAATATATTAGGTATTATATAATATCTAGGAGGCTGTCTTCATAAGGCACCCGTAGCCTTAGGAATCTGTCTATGCTATCAAGTACTTAGAAAACATTCAGACAATCTCAGAAACAGTGTGTGTTCTGATGTTAATGAGAGGGAGGAGAACTATTGGGAGGTCTCACATGTTAAGCTGTGCAGAGGGCTTTCTTTGCATCTTTAAGGTAAGTCTGTCCCTTAAGTGATTGGACCATATAAGGATTTTATTTTAGCCCAACAGGGTTAAAGAACAAGGAGAGACAGCCTCCTATGGCTAACTGTCCCTTCCTAATGGCTAAAACATTGTTTCTCTTTCCCTTGAACTGTCTTTATAAAAAAGTAGAAAAAAAGAGAACAATCTGACTACAGTGTTTTGATGAGCATTTTTCAGTTTTCTTCTCTGAACTCATGCTAAACTGGAAAATGGGAATGATGGAAGATGGAGACAAGTGAGATCCAGTGGATTAAGAGAAATCTTGGACAGGGCTATACTAAGTCCAGTATCCTAACCAGCTCTAGTAAAGTGTGGTATCAACATTCTTCTAATTAGCAAGTGGTGTAAATATTTACTTGAATCAAAATACATTTAATTAGAAAGCACACTGCCCACTTATAGCAAAAACAAACATTTTACTTATTTGCTATTACAGATTTTCGTTTGTCCTGTTTTTAAATTTTGCATGCTATTAAATATCAAGCTTTATGTTAATAACCTTACAGAAAGGCTATAGCCAAAACTAATAAATACCTCACATTCACGAGTATTTCCTACTGTACAACTGAGAAAATCATATATACTCAGGGTTTTTCTTTTCCCTTAAGCTATCAGTGATATTTATCGCTATGGCATCCAAGTTACTGTACATTTGGTCAAAGATAAAAAAATATCTGGCTTTATCTGTCTTCTACAAGCCAGTTGTTATCATCACAGATTGACTGCAACAGATATGCTTTTGAAACACAGAACCTGAACACCGCATCTCTGATTCTTCCTCCACCCACTTCTGTGACAGCTTTGGTCAGCAACAGCTGCAGCTGATATATTACTCGACTTGTTTAAGAATGTGGCATAAATATAGAGATGAGATGACATAAAGCTGTGAATACTAGATATAGCTCTTTAAAAGTTTTCCTGAGCTAGTAGAAAAAAAAAAATAAGGTATGCAATGAAAGGATTTGTATGTGCCATCCGTTGCTTTATGCTTTCAGTAACTAACACATGAATAGTGGAGAAGCAGCATTCAAGAGCTGCAAGACACCCTAAGGGATTTAAGGATCCCATGTGAAATTCTTGAAATTTTGTGCTAGGTCCTTTCTGTCTATATTCTTTAGTTTTTTGGGTTTTCTTTTTTAAAGAAACTCAATAGTCTCAGGGTCATCCATGTGAATAACCCTACTTCAAGTCTCATATATTATCATCTTACACCTCTAACTGGCACAATTAGCAAGAGAAAGGAAACATGTGTCTATAATCTCAAAACTAGAAAGACATCTCGTTGCAAGACTGCTGTGTCAGTAATTTCCGTTTTCAAGAGTTACACAATGCTTAAACAATAATTATCCTCCTGAGCCACAGTTCACTAACCTCACAGTGCGGCTGATGACTGATGAAGGGTCAAGAGGGTAGCAGACTTTGGGTGCACAACACTTCAGTCCTTTATCAAAGATGGCGAGAGGCCATGGAGTACAATAACGGAACAAATATTTCCTTTATCCTGTAGTCCATTCCTTCCTCTGATTGGCTAAAGCTTCAGTCCCCAGTTCACAAGAACAAAACTATGCTCTGTCCTTAACAAAACACATTTTTAAAAGCAGTCATGTAATTCATAGGCCAAGCAAAATGTCTGTATCCCTACGGTAGTTAATACCGTATCTGCCTCCTTATCCTAAAATAGCTACTAAAAAGTCCATAAAGGGATTCCTGAAACTTAACTTCAACACCATTCGCACAACTGCTTCACAAGACACATGCCCATCTCTAAAGGCAATTAAGCCTTTCCGTATGTCTATGAGGAACATACTGAATGTTCTTATCAGAGGAAGCATTTAATATATAGCAAACTACAGTATTATTTCCAGTTATGTGAAGTTAAATCATCAAGTCACTGATCTAAATTAATTCAGAATCAAAGAGATACATCTATTTTGAAAGAAAACAAAGAGCATATTAATCCAAACGTCTGGAATTCTGGTAAACTGGATGTATCATGGTAACTGAGAATTAATAAAAAACATTTCAATGCATATTGAAGAAAAATCTTATTATAGAAGTCTGTTGCTTCTATAAACATATTATTTTCTCCTTTTCTGGTGTGATTCTGAACATCTACTCAAAATGACAGAATAATGTAGATTTAGGTAAGGTAGAAGATTTGAGCATATACTGAAAACCCCAGATCAATGGTCCTCAACCGGGGTAAGGCTGCTCTCTTAGGAACCTTTGGCAATGTCTGGAGACATTTCTGATGGTCAAGACTGGGAACAGGGACAGGATACGGTCTGGGCAGCTGCTGCACCTCCTGCAACACGCAGAAGCGCCTGCCCCCAGCGAAGCGCCCGCCAGGCATTCTGGGCCCGCAGCCGCACCAGAGCCAAGATGGCGGCCAGCAGGAGGCTGACCAAGGAGCTGGAAGAAATCCGCAGCAGTGGGATGACAAACTTCCGTCACATCCAGGTCGATGAAGCTAATCTGCTGACTTGGCAAGGGCTCATTGTTCCCGACAACCCTCCCTATGATAAGGGGGCCTTCAGGATCGAGATCAACTTTCCAGCAGAGTACCCCTTCAAACCACCAAAGATCACGTTCAAAACGAAGATCTACCACCCGAACATCGACGAGAAGGGGCAGGTGTGTCTGCCGGTCGTTAGTGCTGAAAACTGGAAGCCAGCGACCAAGACCGACCAAGTCATCCAGTCCCTCATAGCACTGGTGAACGACCCCCAGCCGGGAGCACCCGCTCCCGGGCTGACCTGGCCGAAGAATACTCTAAGGACCGTAAAAAATTCTGTAAGAATGCTGAAGAGTTTACTAAGAAATACGGGGAAAAGCGACCTGTGGACTAAAATCTGCCGCGATGGATTCCAGCGAGTGTGAACAGAGGCCCGAGCAGTGCTTTGAGACAAGCCGCAAAGCAGGACTCCGGAAAATTGACACGTGCCACCGCCTGGCGTCTGTTTGTGGCAGTTACTAACTTTCTACAGTTTTCTTAATCAGCAGTGGTCTAGGTAACTTGTAAAGAGAGGATTAAAAATTTAAGATGTTTAAAAAAAAAAAAAGCACAGTCCAGACTCAAGTGTCAACAGCACCAAGGTTGAGAAAACCTTAGAAAAGCCAAGTTTAGTGATTTAGAAAAGCCAAGGTCTAGTTGTTGTTTCAGAAAAAAAAAAAAAAGCACTGTTACCAACTTCTTCTCTAAAAAGTAAAGTGCATATAGACAAATTGTATTATGGCTAATTAAAATTTTAGTGTATTAAAAAATTATTTTTTGACAAACATATTGTAGTAACTATATGAAAATTTCTTATTCAGAGTAGAAAATGATT
Source organism: Nanger dama (assembly GCA_917880005.1). Classification (NCBI taxonomy): domain Eukaryota; kingdom Metazoa; phylum Chordata; class Mammalia; order Artiodactyla; family Bovidae; genus Nanger; species Nanger dama. The sequence goes on from CAKJTW010000024.1 coordinate 30,980,668, forward strand.
TCATAGAAATAATGCATTCAAACATAATCCTAAAATCAATTCAACCTCTACTCATTCCATGCATAAGATAATTCTTCCAATTTTAATTTGTTATCAATGTTTTTAAAATTTCAAAGCACTATACTGAATTTTCTCTGATCACCTGATTTTTAATATGACAAATAGGACAACCAGGATAAGGAGAAAATCAAACTTTTAAGGCTGTGTTTAATCTCAGAATATCTGATCCCCCAAAGTAAAATACATATTATGTAACAACCAACATTTTAAAATGTACAGTTGAATCAACTCACAATGGGAAGACTTACATAAATCAAACTAAGGTTTAGATGATATATATTAGTCATTTTACTTATTAATTTCAAGTTTGTCAGCACAGTGACCCCCAAAAGGCCTGGCTTAACCGGTATCCACACTAGTAACCTCGCATCGCATGTGTCTGACCACTGAGCAGGTGTACCGTAGGTGTACTTCCTTAAAGACAGACTGACAAATTCTCCCACAGAACACTAATCCAAAATGGTCCTTCAGAGAAATGAGACAGTCTTCACTCAAGGCCAGGAAGAGCCTGGGGTCACTTGCCACCCGCAGCAGCAGCAGCCAGGCCAGTACTGAACAGCTGCAGGTTAGTGCTCTGAGGGTCACGGGAGGAGCACCCCTACTGCCCCACTAGATCTCCACCCTTCCCTTCCAGTCAGCATGTCACGCACAGCTCCTCTGGGATTCAGCACCCAGGTTATCATAACCATAAACTCTGTATACAGCAGAGAAGGACCATGTCCCAGAAGGAAGGACATCACCACCCAAGTCCAGGAGTTCTGCTGTGCCCCTCTCTGGCTTCTTATCTGGGAGCCAGTCAAGGAGTATCTCCGAGGCACGGTTCCCATTTCTGTAAAACAAGGGTTGTCGTCAGGATTGAAAGAAAGGTGGATAAGAGAACTCTGCAAGGTGCCAAGCACCATGAAGCACGTGGACTTGTGTCCAGGAAGGGCCACCCCAGCCCCACACCTTCCTTCCTGTCCCTCCACATGCATACCCTGTTCCAACCACCCTTCCCAGACCCTTTCTCTTCCTCTCAAGAGACAGAGGATCAGACTCAACCCCAAATTCCATCAAGTGGAGCCTGAAAGAGCATAAGAGACAGTACATGTCATCACTTCAACACAGAATGTTTATTTCTTTAATCTGTGATTCAGTGCAAACTTTAACCCAGGCCTTTTGGGGTCACTGTGTTGGTAAACTAGCAGTTAGTAAGTAAAATTACTAACATATATAATCTAACCCAGATGCATCATTCCAGTTAAGCTTCCCAACAGCCCTACCACGTAATGAAATTAGCCCTGTTTTACAGTTTAGAAAACAGGCACAGAGATTTAAAAGCTTTCCCAGTTTTCACCCAGCTGGAAATGAAGGAACCAGGACAAGAAGCATGACAATTTAACTCCAGAGTCCGCACTCTTGACCACTCCCAAGAACAGTCTCTCATTTTAAGAATAAAGTGATTTATAAAATCAATGAGAGTTTTTGTAAAGTAAACCTCACAGGGTGCAGAATCTCACACTCAGTCAGGACACCAAGAGAACAAAGGTCCCACCAGTGAACCAAAGGTCCCAGCAAACCAAATTTTCTTAAGTTCAAACAGAAAGTAGCTTCTCCATTGAGATAGACACAATCATCTCTGACACAGCAAAAGTAAATTGCTGGTGTGTTTGGGGGACAATGCAAAGCAGTGAATACATGAGAACAATAACAACAACAACAATAATAATACAGGCTTATTCACAATACCTCCCAGCTCACAGAATGCTTCCATATATATTATCTCAACAGATCTAGATCATCCAGACATGAGGGTAGAAGATTTGCAAGAATAGGAAAGAAAAAGGCAATTCAAAGGTCAACATAACTAACAAGAGAGAACTACTATCTTATTTTTCCAGGGCCCCTGGTTATTCCAAGGTCAAAAGTGCAATTCTAGAGCTTCTGAAAGGTTGGAAAATAATACATATCTTTTGATTTCAAGAAAATTTTGAAAATTCTTATATTTTTCATTTATGGAAGACAAAACAAGGGTTTTATAAAAGTAATTTCTATGCAACTTTATATTGCAAAATTAAATTCTAAAAATACAAAATTTACCTTATGGAACACAATATGTGATAGATTCACAAACTAAAATCACAGAAACATCTATTTATAAAAGTAAAATTGAACATGCTTACATTCACACCCTTTGTGGCCCCTCCATTTTGATCTATCTCCCCAGTTACTGTGAGGGCTTCCCAGGTGGCACAGTGCTAATGAATCCACCTGCCAATGCAGAAGATGAAAGAAGTGTGGGTTTGATCCCTGGGACAGGAAGATACCCTGAAGAAGGAAATTTCAACCCACTCCAATATTCTTGCCTGAGAAGTCCCATGGACAGAGGAGCTTGGCAGGCTATAGTCCATGGGGTTGCAAGAGTTGGACACAACTCAGCTCATACACACAGGCCCCTCCCCACTGCTGACTATCACATCCTCTTGAGTGCATACAAATGACTACCTTGCCAGAAATGACTTACATTTGCCTGTCTCCCCCAAGCCTCCAATAGGACTTGGTACATAGTGGAAACTCAACTAAGACACAAACTGGTTCAGTTCAGTCGCTCAGTTGTGTCCGACTCTTTGCGATCCCATGAGTGGCAGCACGCCAGGCCTCCCTGTCCGTCACCAACCCCCAAAGTCCACTCAGATTCACGTCCATCGAGTCAGTGATGCCATCCAGCCTTCTCATCCTCTGTCGTCCCCTTCTCCTCTTGCTTCCAATCCCTCCCAGCATCAGAGTGTTAACTGATAGAAATTAGGCACTAACTCACTACTATAAAATAAATAGTCTTTAAAAATATATGTATGGAGACAGTAACATGGAAACTTACATTGCCACATGTAAAATAGATAGCCAATGAGAATTTGCTGTGTGACTCAGGAACGCAAACAGAGGCTCTGTAACAAGAGGGGTGGGATGGGGAGGGAGACAGGACGGAGGGTCATGAGGGAGAGGACATCGGTATATCTATGGCTAATTCATGTTGTTTGGCAGAAACCAACAAAATTCTGTAAAGCAATAATCCTTCGATTAAAAAAAATAAATAAATTTTTAAAAAGAAAAGTATCTTGTTGAAAGCACACAGAGAAGTAACCACACAGAGAGGTAACCCTAAACTCAGCTGAAATGTAACTTTGAGCAAGAGCAACAAAGTGTTGGTCATTTAGTCATGTCCAACTCTTTGCAACCCCATGGACTGTACCCCCCCGCCAGGTTCCTTCGTCCATAGAACTCTCCAGGCAAAGGGCAGATTTAATGCGGGTGCAACAAAATGCTCTTTTTGGATCTGACAGCTCCTAGTCATTCAGCCCAGTGTTACACACAGGGAGCAGCCCTCTAAAACTACTGTGGTATCTTCTGAATCACTGCCATTACCCGAGAAAACCCCAGGAAGTGGTTTGATTGAGTAGCTGGACCAGTGTGAGGGATCAGCTGATGAGTCTCACACATACACACAAGCCAGTAACAATGGGGACATTGTGAAACCAGGAATAGCCTTCTCTTATCTTTAGTAGTTTGAGAAATCATTTCTAACCCAGTGAGTATATAACCTGGGAACAAGTCAGATGGTTAATTATTCACTGAGAGTTTAGTAATTAATCTGCTTTAGACCAAGCATGGTGGAACCCGAAAAACATAAAGATGTCCGAGATCTGAAACCAGGAGTCTCTGAAATCATGTCCAAAAAGCAGCAAACTTCCCTCAACAGTTATGACCTAACCAAGAACAAAGCCCCAGTTGCAGGCAGCTGCTGGTAAAAATTAATCAAAATGGACTATGATTTCATAAAGTCTTTCAAACTGTATTTTACAATACAAAACGATGCCTTCTTATTTTGTGCAAGCAAACGGGTAGTGAAAATCACACTACTACTTGGTGAAACAACTGCTGATGAATCGGGATGACAAGCCAGTGACCTCACCAGGGTCACCACAGAACATCACAGGATATCAATTAAAGAGAATTTACATCTTTACCTGAAAATACAAGGGTAAAGTCCAAGTCATCCTACCAAAACATAACTAAAGAGATGTTAACAAATAAAATGAAAGTCGCTCAGTTGTGTCCAACTTTTTGCGACCCAGAATACTGTTCTCCAGTATTCTCCTGGAGAACAACATTCTCCAGGCCAGAATACAGGAGTGGGTAGCCTTTCCCTTCTCCAGGGGATCTTTCCAACTCAGGGAACAAACCCAGGTCTCCCCTCATCGCAGGTGGACTCTTTACCAGCTGAGCCACCTGGGAAACCCAAGAATACTGGAGTGGGTAGCCTATCCATTCTCCAGCAGATCTTCCTGACCCAGGGACTGAACCGAGGTCACCTGCATTGCAAGCAGATTGTTTACCAACTGAACTATCAGGGAAGCCCTACCTAAATACATAGGTCTGAATTAAATATTTCCCCTTTCCCTGAAATTGAAGTCAGCCCCTTTATGGTCAATTTTGAAAAGTTGCAGTAATATTTCATACAGTATTGTGTTTCTTTGTGCATGCTTAGTCGCTTAGTCATGTCTGACTCTTTGTGACCTCATGGACTGTGGCCCATCAAGCTCCTCTGTCCATTCGATTTTCATACTGATGCATAAATTTCCCATGCTACATTTTCAGTGTATCATCATTACCCTGATGGTTTCCACCCTGTTTGACTGAGGTACCCTGAATCTACTGTTTCTCTATATTCTGTCTCCCCAGTCCCAGCTTCTGTAGGTATTAATTCCTGAGGGATCTAACTGGGTCACACCAGCAGCCACAGGACACAACCTTGCCAACATTCACATCAGCAACGCTCCCCTAAAAGGAAGAATTTGCAATGCCAATCCTAAAGCATTACATAGCAAACCTTTTTCCAGACACCACACAGTGGACCCAGCATGAGGCTGCTGTGTAAGAACAACAGAATAAGATTCACCTGCCTTCAACACTCAGCAGTACATCCAGCAAGTGTTCTCTCAGTTCTCCCATGCAAAGCTACAGCAACCTTTTGGAAAATCCTTTGCATTATTCACTAGGGAAAAAAAAAAAGCTATTTACCCGCTTTCTCATCTCTACTTTTCCAAAAGAAATGGATGCCTTGAAAACAAGCCGTTTATGCAAAACAGTAAATTCTGAGATAGACTGAGAATTAATCCAATCACAGGCATTATCTAGAATAATGTTCTTCACCAATAGTTGATGTACACACTGATTACTATGGGCTACTAAGTGCTATTTATGTCATTAAAAATAAATTTAAAATACTGTCGGTGTATTTGACTGAATTGTTTGATTGAGCAGTTAATCCCTGAATGGAATAGATGATTACTCTTAAATTTGAGCATACATTTTCCAGCCATTCTGGATTAAGAGGAATTTACCATTTCTGTATACACACCAATGTATAGCATTAGGTTCACATATGAAATGAAGAAACATGCCTGTGATTCTCCTCAGCACTAGCTCTTCCTGGCCAAGCCTATGTAAATTTGAAGAACAGCCTCTAAGAAAAACATAATAAATCAACAGGTTTATAAAAAGAATAGATGAGGTGTTTCCTAGCTTCAGAATTAAAAAAAAAAAATTTGACCAGTAATTCTTCTTCTTGCATAACAATGGATAATGTCCTTCTAAAATACTGAGTTTTCAAGGATCTGGACAACAGCAAAAGCGAACACATTTGCACCAAATCCTTGAGCAGTTAGCATGACTTCTGCTTGGGAAGGGGGACACACTGCACTTAAATTTACTCACTACAAATGGTTCCCCTCCACTCAGCCACTTGCTATTAAAAGGACCAAGCTGTTCCGAAGATAAGCAGGAAGTGGATATTCAAAATGTGTAGGCGGGATATTTTCATAGAGCTCCTCTAAATTCCGAATACCTGAACAAACCAAACCAAATTAAAAACCCGGCTCAAGCTTTAACCTCAGTTAATAATTTAAAAAAATATATCCATTTATTTCTCTTTTCAAATATATATGATTATACATTTTTTCAAAACTTTTTAAATAAGATTGCTTACGAATGTTTGCAAAATTCAACCTCATCATAAGTCTAAATTTCCATTTTCAGATTTTTTTCTCCAGTTCAGACTTAAGAAAGATATACCTATTTGGTTGCTTTTTAAAAATCTCTTTTGTTTCAGGTAAATTAGTAAAACAGTTCAAACATTCTTATTGTTATGAAATCAGTGTTTTGGGACATCATGCGCTCATCACTGAGTTATAAGGCTATCTGAGTATGCACTATAGGGTGCACTGTAATGGCTGCCATGGGATCCAAAAGTTAAAGTTATAATCCCATGCGTAACAGCTAACCACGTAGTAGCAAAAGGCAAGATATGCAGACACACAACGATTACATTCCTCTCTGAAGGGTACAGACAAAGGGAGAAGAAGGAAATCCTTCAGGAATTTGGCAGGCACAAAAGGGGGAAGGACACTGAGGAGAGAAGAGAGGGAGCGATGGCCTGAAGACCTGAATAAACACAGCCCGTTCACAGAATGTTAAGGAGGCAAGCGGACTCCATCAGAGAACTAGAGACACGATGAGAATTAAAACTGTCTGGGTAGGACAGGTTTGGTGGTCACCTGTCCTGACACATTCAATTAATAAATAAGAAACCGGACTTAAGGTGGTGAATGAGCCCACAAAAATTCTGAAGCAGCCACTAGGAGCTACTGACTGGGCTCTGAGATGCAGAGGGGCTTTGGTGAAATGTCACTGACCTCATGGAGTCCAGAGTGGGGAGAGTCAGACAAACAAACAAACAAACATGAAAACAATTAAATTGATCATTTCAGGTTCTGATAAGTTCTATCACAATGGTGTGCTTTAAGATGCATTGGAAATGGAGAGAAGCAACTGCTCAAACTTGGGTCACAGATGGCCTGTCTGAAGAAGGAATGCTGGAATTGAGATTTGAACAAGTAAAGGAGCCATAATTCAGAGGATGTGGGTTAACAGCATTCCAACCAGGAAAAAAACAGCTAAGTGCAAGAGGAGAACAGCTTAGCAAGTTCAAGGAACAGAATGAAGGCTGAAAGGTTGAGCCTGATAGGGAATGGGCAGTGTAGAAAGAGATGTGCTCAGGACAGCAGTCTTGCGGAACACAGTGAGAAGCTTGCATTTTAGTCTAAGGGTAATGAAAAATATACTGGAGAATCTGTGACAAGGGAATGTGTTATATGATTTATACATAAGAGGCTACTCTAGGGAGTGTGGGGTCAGGGAAATGAGCTAAGACTAGGCCAGATACTGGGGTCTTGAACTGAGACTATGGCAGAGGAAACAGCAAGAAGACTTCTCCTTCAGCATTTATTTTGGAGAGACAGAACCAAGGGACTTGCTCCACTGAATGGGAGGCCAGAGGGAAGGAGATGAATTCTGGAATTTGGGTCTGAGCATGGTGGGCCTGGCAGTTCTACTTAATGAAACTGCCCAAGTATGGTGGGGGAGCAGAGCTTTGCAGGCGGATATCAACAAATCCTTTTTGACTTTCCCTAACTTGGATGTGTCCATCAGACAGCCTAGGGCACATACTAAGGAAATATTTAAGTTGGGAACTTAGGAGAAGACGCAGTCACAGATACAAAACTTTGAAAATTATCAACGTACAAATGATATTTGAAACCATGCAACTATTGAGATCTGCTAGAGACCTTAGATAAAGAAGATAAATGGATTTAAGGTAGAGCTACAGGGAACTACAACACATGGGTGAGGGCTAGCAAAGTTAACCAGATCATGTACAAGATCAGTCTGAGGCGGAAGAGGCCCTGGTCTCCAGCTGCTGTGTGATGAAAGCCTGCACTGCGGGGCAAGAAAGGGGTGAATGAACCACAGCATTAAAGAACGAACAGCACCAGGGCAAGTGAGAATGACTTTCAACTGAGTGCCACTAATCAAAAGTCATTTAACTAGGGAGGAGAAAAATACTGTGTGAAATACAGAAAGGCTAAGTAGGCACTTTTGAAAAGTCCTGCTATCGGATATGTCACATGACATCTCTACTTGAAAAGTCGGGCATAAAGATATCCTAGCGACCCACTGACTGCAGCCTACCAGGCTCCTCCGTCCATGGGATTTGCCAGGCAAGAGTACTGGAGTGGGTTGCCATTGCCTTCTCCGTAAAGATATCTACAAAATATCAATTTTCGTATTGTGTTCTTCTTATTAAATATTATAATCAGCCTTCTTTCAGTTTTGTGAATACTTAGAAGTCTTCCTAACCATCTTTTACCTTATTGTACATTCCAATAGGTATACTAAACAATCTTTAACAGTACACACATGTCTAATTATTTTTAACCAAGAATGTCCTCTTTAATTATTCAATTTTTATTACCTGGCCAGTTAACTATAATACAGAACCAATGAAGATTATAAGGTCACAATGTAAATCAATATTTCCAATGAGTACCTCAATAAATAAAACTTTAAAAATTACCCAGATGGTAATAACATAACATTGAGTTCAGAATTCAAATTCCATTTCAGAACTATTTCCATTCCACACCACTCAGAATTTACTTATCTTGTTGGTCTCCCTAAAACGTTTTACTACCCAAGTCTAAACTGTACTTCAATCTAATATTTGCATATCATAATACCTTTGGTAAAATTAAAGAAAGTAAAGGAAAAAAAGAGTTTGGCAGTTGAATCCTTCATATTCCTACCCTGTACCTTTGAAAAGTGTTAGTCACTCAGTTGCGTCTGACTCTTTGCAACCTCATGGACTGTATCCCACCAGGCTCCTCTGTCCATGGAATTCTCCAGGCAAGAATACTGGGGTGGGTAGCCATTCTCTTCTCCAGGGGGATCTCCTTGACCCAAGGATTGAAACCAGGTCTCCTGCACAGCAGGCAGATTCTTTACCATCTGAGTCACTAGGGAAACCACCCCATACATTTACTGGCCCCTTAACGCCAACATATGGAAAGCACTAGAAAAAGTTAAATACATATCTCAGCCTCCTGAGAAGTATACTATCATCTCAGGAGGCATGTACTATTATAAGGGGGTCAAAAACAATGAGGATTATAAAAATACTTTATTTTACAAAAGAGTATTGCAACTATTCTTCCAAAGCTTTTGGCATTGGAAAGATGCACCCTTTATCACGGAAACCCAAGTTAAAGGATTCAGGGTCACAATTTTCAAACAGAAAAACAGTGAGGATTATAAAAATACTTTATTTTACAAAAGAGTATTGCAACTATTCTTCCGAAACTTTTGTCATTGGAAAGATGCACCCTTCATCATGGAAACCAAGTTAAAGGATTCAGGGTCACAATTTTCAAACAGAAAACAGGGGAAAAAACTATTACAAAGGCAACATTCCCGAACTCAGGGTGCACCCCATCATGGAACCCAATTTAGGCGGGTCACATTTAAACAGAAGCCAGATGTGTGTGTGTGTGTGTGTGTGTGTGTGTGTGTGTGTGTGTGTGTGTGTGGCTTAAAGTGAAGCCCCAAGGCAATGCAACATTCTTGTAATACATTATTTAACTAATCCTTATGCATGTATTTCCTACATCATTTTTTTTATAGGAGTGGAGGCAATTCTTGATATTCTAGACAATTGTCAGGCATATTTTCTACGTCATTTAAACTTCTGCTACAGTAAACTGCCTCCCTAGACTGTCAAAAACCAAATCACACTGGCTTCAGTACAATGAGAAAATGATGGAAACAGAGTGTACTCTAAAATCACGGTAACACAGACTCATTAATCATTGCATTGCTCACAAACGGTCTTGATTTTAACAAATAGTTCAAAGCACAGCTTTACCTCCTTCTGTATACAGCATTTCCTGGGAACTATTTATGTCTACATGGTAACAAATCTACACATAGTCATTAATATAACAAATAAGGAGATATTTTTCAACAAGTTTTTAGAACATTAGTTCCTCTGGGTGAAAACGGAAAGTGTGTTTCAGCCACACCTTCTTGGAGAGAGTGTTGGTCCTTCCAGTGGTCAAAAGCCCTCCAGAAACTATTGCAAAACAAGCTTCTCCAAGTCCCAAGAGACGAGCAGGCATTGAGGGTGACATGAGGGGAGTACAGAGTGTTTTCTGTGCCTCCTCAGATGTCCTGGCAGGAGACAGACTTGTCCCAATCTAGGGGAAAATCAGCCAGGAAATGTGTCTTCGTCGACAGCTCTAGATCACAACTTGTCAGCAGTTCTCAGCAGACAGAAGAGTGACTGCAAGGAGGCCAAGAGGCCTTGGTAAAAGCACACCAACCACATCACCACCCTAAGTACAGAAATCACGGGGTTAGGAGGGGCATGGGGCTCCACGGCCAGGTGAGGCCACAGTTCACTACAGAACGCCTTGCACTTGAACTCAGAAGCCCCTGGTTTCTATTTCTGGCTCGGCCATTCACGAACTGTGTGACTCTGGCCATGTCTTTAACCTGTCTGATCCTCTGTTATGTCATTTATAAATTTAGAAAGAGAGCAATATCTGTCCTGTCCACCACATGGGTTTTGTAAAAATTCAGTAAGGCTATGCATATGAAGCCCTTGGTCAATTATGAAGTCTTGTGAAAATGGACATTTCTCATTTTATGGAGGAGTGCATCCTTTAAACTGCAGGCAATGGGTAGCTAGTGAAGGTTCTAGATCTTCACAGTAACCTATTAAAAATGGTATTTTAAGAAGATGAGCCTTGCAGTGGACCATGGAGTGAATCACAGATAGAATCATTTGAGTTGGAGGTCCACCTAAAACTGGAGAAGGAAATGGCAACCCACCCCAGTATTCTTGCCTGGAAAATCCCATGGACAGAGGAGTCTGGAAGACTTCATGGGACCACAAAGAGTTGGACACAACTGAGCACACACGCATGTACCACCTAAAAGGCTATATAGTAGACCAGGTGTGATGTGGCAAAGCCATTTTAGAGTAGTGGTAGCTGAAATATACAGTAGAAGTTGGTTTTTTTTTTTTTTGGAAGAACACAAAAGTTGAGCATCAGGAATAATAATATAAATGGGTAGTCCATGAGTTGCCATTAAAATCAACTCAGTCACTCAATCTTCTCAGCTCTCCACTAACATTTCAGATTTAACACTTTCAAATCTTCTTTCTCCTCTATCTCAAACTCAGATCTCCACTTGCTCATGCACTTGCTTGTGCCAGACTTGTTTCTCTAAATGTCTTTTACTTACTTCCAAATGCTGAGGAGCCTCTTTGCCCTCATATTGACTTCTGGCCTCTTAATCTCACCCTTGCCAGGCCACTGGACTTCAGCTATTTGGGTAATCATGGACCACAGAGTCAGACATTTCAGTAACACTCTCTTCTCCTCACATCCCTCCATCTCCCCTCTCCTTCCTACCCCTCTCTCGACCTGACTCACCCCAGAGGCTGCTTTCTCTGTCTCCCACTGGGTTATACTGAAACTTCAGCAAAAATCATTCAACAGTGCCACTCAGGCAGAGGTCTCTGGCTTCTGGTGACTTCTTTGAGGTCAAGGACGATGTCTGGTTCACTTCTATATCCACAGGGCCGGGCACATAGAACACCCTCCAGTATTCTTGCCTGAAGAATCCCATGGACAAAGGAGTCCATGGGGTTGCAAAGAGTAAGACACAACTGTAGCAACTAGGCCCACAGCTCAGCCACAATATACAGTGAATAAGTTTTGATAGCATTTGGAAACACTATAATCCATCTCTCCTATTACTTTTTTCTTGGCTTCCACCTACCCCCTTCACTGCTCCTCTTTACTAGATTCTGTTTTTCTTGCTGTCCTCCATTTAAGGCTATTTCCTGGGAACTAAAGTCAGATCTCTTATAGTCCCGTTTTGTTCTCTATCCAACAGAGATCCATTTCCACCAACATAGGAGAACATCAAGATATTTCAGACAATTATCCTCACTAGAACCCAAATTCAACACTCTTGCCAAGATTCCCATAACTTCAACACTGCTCCAGGAGGTAAAGACTTAAAAAAAAAAAAAAAATGACCAGTGAGAAGGAACAAAGGTCAGAGAGGAATCAAACCCTCCCAGTGGGGACAGCTGAGCCTCAAGCGGGACTGGCAGGCAAGCCTCTGCCACCAGTCACCAATGTGTCCTACATTAATGACAAAGAAGCCTCTCTTCTCAGAGATCATTATTGCCTTTCAAAGTCCAGGCTCTCTGAGGCCCGAGGATTCTACACCTTCAGTGGCGCTTGTTGCCTTTCCTTGAAGACAGTCTTCCACATAAAGAGAAAGGTTTGCTTCAGTACCTCATTACAAAAGGGGAACATGGACCCACTCTACTTCCCCATTTGGCCAAACCTATAAGGACAACATAGCTTTGACTCTGACTACATCTCCAGGCAAAGTTCAGCCTGCAACTGGGTTCCATCTGGATTTCTCTTTCCCATCAATGCCAGGGCAGAACTCAAAGTCACAGTCAAAACGGCAGGTTCCTCACCCATTTATTGGACAGAGCAGTTCTATAAAGTCAAATATGTCTTCACCCCAATGTGTCTGCCTTCTGTTGTGAAGACCCCTCCTCTTCCTCCACCCAGCTCAAACCTCAGTCACCTTTGATGAGTCCAGCACTCTTTGGATCAAGCATGGGACATATCCCACTTTCTTCCCCTATTAGACTCAAGTTTTTATCTTATAAGTTACAGTCAAAAGGCCTTTCTCATGGTTCGTACCATATACTCCTGGTCTTTCTTAAACTTATTCCCTCAGGAGCAAAATTAGTTATTTATTGGATTATGCTATGTGACCTTACGAATACCTCTCTACTCACATAAAACTAACTTAAATAACAGAAAGGAACTATTTTCAATATGACCTTACCTAGTTCACACAGGAGTTAGGCTGAAATTTTATAGAAAATGAGGCACTTGTGGGCAATTAGTTATTTAAATACCTGTAAGTCTCCATGTCAAGAATTTTTAAACCTCCAATAAAAAGTATAAATATCTGGAAAGGGAGATATTTTTAGACAAAATTCTGCAGCAAGTGAATGCTGAGAAGGTGAATGTAGATAATGATAGCAACCTGTTTAATAGGCAGCAAGAATTCCCCTACATGGGCTCTTAGAAGACATTCCTAGCCATCCCTTAGTTTGGAGGCAATCAGACAGTGTTACCTAACTTTAGTGAGTTAGAAGAATGCCTTTGATGAAAATCCTTAGACCTGAGTTCCATCATTTGTATCTAAAAATATAGCATCTGGGTTCTTCCTTTTATAGCAAATAGATCTTCTTCCACACCAACTGAAAAGAGTAGAATACAATATTTCCACAGGAAAACACATTTATCTCCATCCACCATTGTCCACAGTGACCTGCATCTACCACAGGGCTCCTCATTCCTGCTCTACGAGCTGCCATTCAATGGGAGCCTCCACCCTGCTGACTTGGGTGATGGTGCCTTGCTGTAGGCACCTGAGGACCTCAGACAGGATCCACTCAGCAGGCACGGACATACACTAGCAACTTCTGCTCCAGGGAAATCAAGACAAGACATTCAAAGCTGCAAACACTGCCCTACCTAACTGACACAGTTCTGTTACCCTTGTCAGGGCTGCAGGAGGACCGGGCCGAGTATCACCAAGTTCTCTCCTGACACCACACCTAGGAGATCTGAGCCTTCCAGTTCCTAAGTCCCAGAAGGAAAGTTTCCAATCTGTCCTCATGTGTAAAAATGATGACAGTAAAATACAAAGCCTTTTAGAACTTGGTAAATCATTAAGAATTCATAAAACTAAGGAGTTCCTCCAATGTGATTAACATACTAAATTATACAGGTAAGAAGTCGAAGAATCGTTTACTGAATGAAATCTTTCTACATCCTCCCAGAATGAGCTATATATGTAAGTCACTCAATTGTTCTCACACTTCCATTTAGGTATTATCCTAATTTTTACACACTTTTGAGGGTTTCATAACGTCTCTTCCTTGTGTAATACTGGAGTAACACACCTATAAGAAGGTAAAATTAAGTATCATATCACCTCAGTGTTTTAGGTGGGGTTTTCGTTATTTGCATCATCCCTTGCAACATAACAGGAAACTTAGTGAAAGGATCACATATTAACCAGAAAACCCCATCAGCCGCATGGACCCAAGCCAACACACCAATCACTCCTACTGTATTCAAGTTGTTCTGATCATCCATAAGTAATAAAAGTGTTTCCATAGAAACCAAGTATACAGCAGAAGCCGCTCACAGTGAAGGATCTGCTTATCAAAGAGACTTCAAGGCAAGATGTTGCTCTAACTTAGGTTAACACACCATCCTTCACTGGCATAATTAGATAGTACCCCTTTGGAATTTCACAGTCTTGTACAAAAAGCTCTACACATGGAGAGGAGAGGAAAAAATCTGGAAGAAAAGATGTACATACATAGTTATAAAAATACCAAAGTAGATTCCATGCTAAGCTCTGCCAAAAAGAGAATAATTACTGTGGACCATTAGCATGCAGCCTTGGAATTATATTCTCGTCTTCAAGCAGAAGCCATCATCAGATTATCAAAATGAAGTTATCCTTTCTAAACTCAAATAGTTCTCACACGGAATAAGCACAATGCAATCAACAGACAAGCCACGATTTCCCTTCCACACAAACTATAATCTTTTGTGAAATATATTTTTAATGAAGAATGCATAACCCTCCTACATGTTGGTTCTTCTCTTACACTCCTCCACATAAAAGCATACATGCATTTTAAAGAGACGGAGAATTTTACAGCTTCTGATAACATCCCCTGTAATGCAGGGCTAAAAATCTCAGCATCTGAACAAACAGCTATCTTTTTCATATAATGCTACTTTTATAAAAGTAAAGCTAGTCACCAACAGCTCCTGGGGACAGTACAATGATATAAACAATGAATCTCATTAATATTTTAATGCTTTCTTTCTAATGAGATACATTATGAAGCCTTAACTCATTCAACTACTAATGACTCAAAATTCCTAGAGTTCTGAATTTTAATCTTTCACAAATTTCAAATTATAAATTGCTTGTCATGAGTCACACTGCTTATCCAAGAAGCAGTTTTTTGAAAGAAAAGTGGTTTGTTTGTTTTTTGTAGATGAGGTTTACAGTGGTTTTCTTTGTCTTTCTCCTTCAGTCATCTGAATTTTCAGTGTTTAAAACTGAAACAATATAACCTGACAGTTGAATAATTTTTTACCAATAGGACAGCTATTTGGAAATGAAACTATCAAAGTAACTACGCATGTCCATACTCACTCAGTAGCATTGGATGAGATAGGAAAGACAGGAATAAACATCTCTTTTTTTCCATTAGGATTTTTTTACCCCACACAGCACCTGTTTCAGGCTACTAGTATCTAGGATCTAGCTCAGAATGTGATTCCTAGGAGGCCAGCTGTCAAGAAACTAGTGACATGCATCGTCACCTTGGTAATCTGTTACATTAAGGAGATGTGGCTTTAGTTTGGGGAAAGAAAGGGGTAATAAAACTCGGAAAGTCAAATCAATAAATGTTATATTTCCATAATGGATATAGTCTTAAAAGATCAGAAGACCAATTTTGCATAAATGCTTAAATGATGTAATTGCATTACACTAAAAAGTGTAATTTTGTTTAAGTATCACTTAAAAAAAAAGGCACTGAAAGGACAGCCTGCAAACACGGGCAGACCAGCATGGGCTTGAGTCCACACGTGCACCTCACTCATCTGCGCAGAACCTGGTTTTCTTTAACTCAGCAAAAGTCCGGAACTGCTTTTACAAACAAAATAACATCATGGATAGAAAGAGAGGGAGAGAAAAACAGGATGAGGAAGAGGAGGAGATGGGAAGGCAGAGAGGAAGAAAAAGTTTAGGAGATGGACACGGTTACCCAAAAGCAAATGGAGCTGCAAAAATGCTGGTAACTCTCATTCTAGGTTGAGAAACCTTATTCACCATGTTTAAAAGAGGTGGGGAAAAGGAACGAAATGAGAAAACATTTTTGTGGATTCAGTTATAATTCATTTCCACACACATACACCAATGCACGGCTCTGTTCCCCCAAAACTTGTCGATGCGAGGTACAGGTTAACTTTTCCAAATCACCTCCAAACATTACTAGGTGAAAGACAGCACTGGATTCCTCTGCATCACCACAAACACTGGCACACCTTTGATTCAAAGCCCCTACTTCTGTCCAGGACCAGAGCAGTCCAGTGGCTCACGGATCAATCCAACCGACTGGAAAAACAAAATCTTAATTCATGAAAGAGGACTCAGTGCCTTCCCCAGCCAACCCCAAGGAGTCACTGGGTGCCTCCATCAAGGGTCTGACTGTCCGCTTCCTCCAGTTCAGGAAATGCACCTTTCCCCACAGGGCACAGCCTCTGAAGGCGAGGATGAAGCAGCCGGAGGAGCCAGAACTGCCTCCTTCACAAAAGGAATTCCCCCTCCCTTCCCGCCCTTCTCCCTCCCCTTGTTTCTCCTGCCCCTCCTCCCATCCTCCGCTGGTGAATAATATCGCTGCTACCTGCCTGGATCAACACCGTGAGCCCCTGTCTTCAAGCATTCAGAGAATGTAACAGCCTGGAAATTCCTGTTGTCCGCTCGCTGAGGTCACAGATAAGCTGAACAACAGCGTGGTTCCCATCAATCATAAGCCACTCACTGATAGAATGTATGGTAGGAGACCTGATGTAAGCAAGTCACCAGAGAAAATACCCACTGATGACGCATATCCAGGCATAAAAATAGTTACAGGGCCCTCAAAGGGATTATTCAACAGCCTACATTTAGACTTTCTTACAAGAGACCTGAAGTCACTGTGCTGCAGTTGAATGGCTGGAGAGAGTTTAAGTTTAAGCTTCCTCACCAGACATAACCACAAAGAGCTGGTTTAAATAAGCTCCTGCAGTAACAGGCTGTTAGTCCATTTTAACACAACTTTATAAGCATTAAACAGCACCACCAACTATCTTATAAAATGCCACATAACCTCTCCTCTTAGTCACATTCTTCTTCCTATAACCATTCTTCTTTTTTTCAAAGCGTGCTCCCCAAACATTAACACTTAATCGATCCAGAGAAAAAGAACATTAGCTGCTTTCAAAATAAATGTTAGGAAAATGACACAGACTGCATTTCTGCAGTTATCTTCTTCTAAAACATGCTTTTAAGTAGAATTAAGCTTAACTATCAGTTTCACCCCAAGAAATGGACATTCTGCATACCATACTTGCAATTATATCTCTCCTGAATTGTTTGATCATTTACAGAAGTAAATCTCCCATGTATGAGATACACCTACTGCAGGATCTTACACACACTAGGCATATTACTGTTTGCCAAAAAGTGAATGAATCAATCGATCGATCGAAGAAATGCAATTTGCAAATACTTTTATTAAGTGACAAGTAAGAGGTTAACTCAGACTGAAATCCTGGTTTTTTACGAGGAGGAAAATAACTTTCTACATGTGTAACAATTTTAATAGTTTTCAAATCATCTGTTCTTTTCCCTCCCACTCAAACATATGCACAGTTACCCTGCAAAGGAAGGTCTTTTCACATAGCTTTCCTATCAGAAAATGCTCAATTTTTGCACGTTTTAATATCTGGATATCTAAAAATGTTCCCTCTCCAGTTTCATTTAAGCAACTGTGCTGACACAAGGAACCATAATGGCAACTGGATTTAACAGAACCCAAAATTCTGCCTCTGAACCTGAACACTTCCTACTTGCATGCCCTATTTGGAAGTCTTAATTACCAATCTTTCCTAATAGTGGACAGGTTTTTATTGTTACTCAGTTGACTATTAGCCACAGAACACTTCTCTGTGATAGACGGTATCTCAATACTTAATGGCATTAACTATCCAGCCCATGCAATTGGCAAAGACCTGTGAGCAGCGTTGCTGTAACTCTGGACAAGCTTAAGGGCTTAATTCTAGAGGGCAGCTCTCCAGGAATGGTAACAAGATGACATTTTTCTTCCTATACTGGTAGATTCCACATCACTTTCGTCAAGTATGATAATACTGCTATAAATACAGGTGGAAATTATTTTTAGTACTGAGATTTCGCAAAGCGTTCACGTTTCTCTCCTGTGCATATGTGTCAACAGTATGTGGCCTAGTTTACAGAAATCAGATGGAAATGTTCGCTGGTGCCCTCTAGTTGATCACCGTTAAGCAGCTATGAAGAAAAACACACATCACTCTCTTCGTAGAACGACGGCAAAGTTCCTAATTCATAACACTTGAGCAGTTAACTCCTAACATAAGATGTGGGATAATGAAACATTAAATCTAGAGTCTGTTTTATTTCACAAGGTTTTATTATTCATTTTGAAAATGAATAGAGGAAAAAAACATTAAGAAAACGGGGGAAAAGTCTAAAACACAAGATAATGAGACACGCCTGCATTTGTCCAAGAAGAAAGAAATACTTAAAGCTAACTGACTGGAAACCAAAGATGTTTCACGAATTTTACAGAAGCTCCTGCTTTTAAGTAGCTCAAAACAAAACCAGGCACCCAGAAGTCATCAGGTTTCAGCCAGCATCATACATTTGACAGCCTTCTGTCATGGTGGTCTATGCCAGTCAGGTCTGAATCGAGGATGCTCAGATAATTATAAAACAACGCTAATCTCCAAAGCAGACACTGTTTCAAATTGCACAGACATGGCTATCAATCCAGAGACTACAGGTTAAGTTTCAGAAGAAATTATTTCCATCAGCACTTCTGGTTTTGGTAATTCCACACCTGTTAAATGTACTATCAGCAGAACAACTGTTCTTTGGGTTTTTTGTTGTTGTTTGTTTTTTAAGAAAATGGAACTTACTTACTCTAGATTGGAACCTGTGCTACCATTATAATTATTTAAACCTATGTATGGATGTGAGAGTTGGACTGTGAAGAAGGCTGAGCGCCGAAGAATTGATGCTTTTGAACTGTGGTGTTGGAGAAGACTCTTGAGAGTCCCTTGGACTGCAAGAAGATCCAACCAATCCATTCTGAAGGAGATCAGCCCTAGGATCTCTCTGGAAGGAATGATGCTGAAGGTGAAACTCCAGTACTTTGGCCACCTCATGCAAAGAATTGACGCATTGGAAAAGACTCTGATGCTGGGAGGGATTGGGGGCAGGAGGAGAAGGGGACGACCGAGGATGGGATGGCTGGATGGCATCACGGACTCGATGGACATGAGTCTGGGTGAACTCCGGGAGTTGGTGATGGACCGGGAGGCCTGGCATGCTGCAATTCATGGGGTCGCAAAGAGTTGGACACAACTGAGTGACTGAACTGAACTGAAATGATGAGGTTATTTTCTGCTACAACACAATTAAACACACCACTGCTCAAAATTAAGGACTGCTAAAAACCATGTTAAAGAACACTTGCTAATCTTTATCTTTTAGAAATGTCAAATAACATAATTACCTAGTCACTAAATTAAAAACAGATTATTTAATTATATACAAAGAAGGGGGGCATACACCAAAGAAAATGTGGCAAAAACCTGCCTTTTCAACAGGAGACTCCTAGAAGCCATACTTAAATCCATTGTCTATGTTACTATTGGAATCTCATGATGGTAAGTACTTTTACATGTTGTGACTATTTAGAAAAATGGGAAAATACATCCCTAGTTCACTATTCTGTGCCCAGCCTAGGACAGATGTATCATATTTAGACCATAAGGTTAAGTTTTCCCTTTTCAGTTCAGTTCAGTTCAGTCACTCAGTCGTGTCCAACTCTTTGCGACCCCATTAGTCACAGCATGCCAGGCCTCCCTGTCCATCACCAACTGCTGGAGTTTACCCAAACTCATGTCCATCGACTCAGTGATGCCATCCAGCCATCTCATCCTCTGTAGTCCCCTTCTCCTCCTGCCCCCAGTACCTGCCAGCATCAGGGTCTTAGTCTTAGTATTATGGCAGGACTCTGTTTGATTTTTCATTTTTCAAATTACATTCCTAAAAGATGTCATTGTTTTACAGCAGCCTGGAGAAGGGAATGGCAACCCATTCCAGTATTCCATTCCAGTATTCTTGCCTAGAGAATTCCATGCACAGAGGAGCCTGGTGAGCTATAGCCCATGGGGTCACAAAGAGTAGGACACAACTGAGTGACTAACACTTTTCCACTTGGCAAATAATACTGCTTTCTGGATATTTTATGGGCTTGTGGTCTATTAAGTCATTATCTTCACCCCTTCCCACCCTGCAGTTCATCTTCTTAAGGATGAATCCTCACACACACAAACACACAAAACACACACCACATACACAATAAACACAACACACAACACACACTCATGCACAACTTTTTCCACATGGCAAATCTCCTTTACTTTAAAGAGGTCAAACATTCACCAAGCACCCAAATATGAGAATCATCTTTAATTGCTCCTTACCCTCAGCTTTAATCACTGAACCTGATAATTTTACCAAGTTGCTTCTCTCTCATCAATCTTCTAACGCCACCACTATGATCTTAGTTCTATCATCAACATTCCTTCACTTAGGTAAATCTTACACGATTACAAATAAATAGTACAAGAACTATCATAGGTTCTCCCTTCCTCCCAAAACAAGGTTCTACATGATTACAGTGGAGTTTATGAAATATAAATCTGACTATGGCACTCACTGGACAGAATCCTTCAATGGCTCCTGGATGCATCACGTGGTCTTGGGCCACACATCATCCTTCACTCTCATAATTATTCTTTATGACCTGAACTCTCTGTTTGACTTGAACTCCCTACGGTCAGAGACAGGCAGGGCTGCACTGATTGCTGTACCTCCTGCTCCCAACAGAGAGACTGCCTGGCACGCTTGCTGAACTGAAGTGGGCTGAATGATAAGACAGTGCATTGAGAATGTTAACTCCTGATGTAATCCAACTAGGCTACATAGAAAGATAGCATACTAGACCGAAAGAGTGTTCTCTTTGAAATCAAAGAAAACTGGTATCAATCCATAGCCCTATCACACCTTAGGTAATTACATAACCTCTTGAACCTTAGACTCCCAGTATAAACCATGGTGTGAGGATAAAATAAAGTAACACAGATTATGTGCCTACTGCTTATTGAGAAGGTGCTCAGTACATGATAGCTATTATTATGTCTCAGGTAGAAATGTATACCAGAACAATTTCATTTCCAGTGTGAAATTATACATAAACATATCAGACACCAAAATTATCTCTATCACTGACAAACACATATCTATATATCTATACTGACCAATATAGTGGCCACCAGCTATTGGTACTTGGAATTTGGTTGGTGTGACTGAAGAACTGATTTTAAAATTGTAATTAATTACTTTTAATTGAAAGAAAATAGCCCTGTGAGACTAGTGGTGGTGGTGGTTTAGTTGCTAAGTCGTGACTGACTTTTGCAACCCCATGGATTGTACTCACCAGGCTCCTCTGTCCATGGTATTCTCTAGGCAAGAATACTGGAATGCGTTGCCATTTCCTTCTCCAGGGGATCTTACTAACTCCGAGATCGAACCAGAGTCTCCTGCATTGCAGAAGGACGCTTTACCAACTGAGCCACCAGCGAAGCCCCTATGACACCAGAGGACTACTTTCAGTTCAGTTCAGTTCAGTCGCTCAGTCGTGGGCGACTCTTTGCGACCCCATGAATCGCAGCACGCCAGGCCTCCCTGTCCATCACCAACTCCCGGAGTTCACTCAGACTCACGTCCATCGAGTCCGTGATGCCATCCAGCCATCTCATCC
The DNA here is from genome assembly GCA_917880005.1 of Nanger dama. Lineage (NCBI taxonomy): Eukaryota > Metazoa > Chordata > Mammalia > Artiodactyla > Bovidae > Nanger > Nanger dama. The sequence continues at coordinate 31,002,440 of CAKJTW010000024.1, forward strand.
TCTGTCATCCCCTTCTCCTGCCCCCAATCCCTCCCAGCATCAGAGTCTTTTCCAATGAGTCAACTCTTTGCATGAGGTGGCCAAAGTATTGGAGTTTCAGCTTTAGCATCATTCCTTCCAAAGAAATCCCAGGGCTGATCTCCTTCAGAATGGATTGGTTGGATCTCCTTGCAGTCCAAGGGACTCTCAAGAGTCTTCTCCAACACCACAGTTCAAAAGCATCAATTCTTTGGCACTCAGCCTTCTTCACAGTCCAACTCTCACACCCATATATGAACACTGGAAAAACCATAGCATTGACTAGACGGACCTTAATTGGCAAAGTAATGTCTCTGCTTTTGAATATGCTATCTAGGTTGGTCATAACTTTCCTTCCAAGGAGTAAGTGTCTTCTAATTTCATGGCTGCAATCACCATCTGCAGTGATTTTGGAGTCCAAAAAAATAAAGTCTGATACTGTTTCCACTGTTTCCCCATCTATTTCCCATGAAGTGATGGGACCGGATGCCATGATCTTCGTTTTCTGAATGTTGAGCTTTAGGCCAACTTTTTCACTCTCCATTGTCACTTTCATCAAGAGGCTTTTTAGTTCCTCTTCACTCTCTGCCATAAGGGTGGTGTCATCTGCATATCTGAGGTTATTGATATTTCTCCCGGCAATCTTGATTCCAGCTTGTGCTTCTTCCAGTCCAGCGTTTCTCATGATGTACTCTGCATATAAGTTAAATAAGCAGGGTGACAATATACAGCCTTGACGCACTCCTTTTCCTATTTGGAACCAGTCTGTTGTTCCATGTCCAGTTCTAACTGTTGTTTCCTGACCTGCATAAAAGAGGCAGGTTAGGTGGTCTGGTATTCCCATCTCTTTCAGAATTTTCCACAGTTTATTGCGATCTACACAGTCAAAGGCTTTGGCATAGTCAATAAAGCAGAAATAGATGTTTTTCTGGAACTCTCTCGCTTTCTCCATGATCCAGTGGATGTTGGCAATTTGATCTCTGGCTCCTCTGCCTTTTCTAAATCTAGCTTGAATATCAGGAAGTTCACGGTTCACATATTGTTGAAGCCTGGCTTGGAGAATTTTGAGCATTACTTTACTAGCATGTGAGATGAATGCAATTGTGCAGTAGTTTGAGCATTCTTTGGCATTGCTTTTCTTTGGGACTGGAATGAAAACTGACCTTTTCCAGTCCTGTGGCCACTGCTGAGTTTTCCAAATTTGTGGGCATATTGAGTGCAGCACTTTCACAGCATCATCTTTCAGGATTTGAAATAGCTCAACTGGAATTCCATTACCTCCATTAGCTTTGTTCGTAGTGATACTTTCTAAGGCCCACTTGACTTCACATTCCAGGATGTCTGGCTCTAGATGAGTGATCACACCATCGCGATTATCTGGGTCGTGAAGATATTTTTTGTACAGTTCTTCTGTGTATTCTCGCCACCTCTTCTTAATACCTTCTGCTTCTGTTAGGTCCATACCATTTCTGTTCTGTATCGAGCCCATCTTTGCATGATATGTTCCCTTACTGGACAGCAAAGATTTATTTTGACTTTGACATCAGGGTTTCCCCATTTAAGGGCCTGTATCCTCTCTTCCCTACTCAAATCAGTATTTATCAAGGTTCAAGCACCTGTGTCACTACTTCTCTTTCAGTTAAAGGAATCAGATATATAACAAACTGTTTCCCCAAAGAAATTTAGTCCTGGAGTAGGAGCTAATATGACAAGAATTCCACATAGAATATTCATGAATGACTGTATCAATGAAAGAAACCAATGAAGAATACAGTCTACAAAATAGAACCCCCAACACAACACAAGGAGACAAGTTACGACTACACAGAACTGGGACCAGAAGACACTGCTTCAAATCCCAGATCTTCCATTCACATTCCATGAGGTCTTGGGAAAATTTTTTGGCCTCTCATTCATCAGATAATGATAATATTAATTACAACCCACAAATATTCTTTAATAATCAAATGAGATAAATCACACATAAATATTAGAGCAAACAGTGTAACTGGGAAAGTTGTATAAATAACATTTAAACTTCTACCTTCTATATTATTACAGTAGCTAATATCCTATAAATACAAAACACTATGGATGCTTTGACAAACTGGGCAAATATCTATGGGAAAAGAGTAATAATTAATGGATGACTACACTTCCATTTGGAACTACAGTAATACTTATTAATTCATTGCAATCATTATCTATAAAGTTTTTATCTGACACCAAGGTCAGATAATACTGAAATCTGCTTTTAAATATATGACTTATCTCCTTAATCATACCTCATGTGCTCTCTGGACAGGCTTTGTGGGCCTCAGCAATATTTGGCAATAATTGTTCGTTTTTGTGCTTTACAGTTCAACAAGTACTTTCACATATATTCATAAAGTTATCTTTAAGACAACTTAAGAGAGGCAGAAAGCAAAGAAGAACTAAAGAGCCTCTTGAAGAAAGTGAAAGAGGAGAGTGAAACAGTTGACTTAAAACTCAACATTCAGAAAACTAAGATCATGGCATCTCATCCCATCACTTCATGGGAAATAGATGGGGAAACAGTGGAAACAGTGTCAGACTTTATTTTGGGGGCTCCAAAATCACTGCAGATGGTGACTGTAGCCATGAAATTAAAAGATGCTTGCTCCTTGGAAGAAAACTTATGACAAACCTAGACAACATATTAAAAAGCAGAGACATTACTTTACCAACAAAGGTCTGTCTAATCAAAGCTGTGATTTGTCCAGTAGTCATGTATAGATGTGAGAGTTGGACTATAAAGAAAGCGGAGCACCGAAGAACTGATGCTTTTGAACTGTGGTGTCGGAGAAGACTCTTGAGAGTCCCTTGGACTGCAAGGAGATCCATCCAGTCCATCCTAAAGGAAATCAGTCCTGAATATTCATCGGAAGGACCGATGCAGAAGCTGAACCTCCAGTTCTTCGGCTACCTCATGCGAAGAGTTGATTCATTTGAAAAGACCCTGATGCTAGGAAAGATTGAAGGCAGGAGGAGAAGGGGATGACAGAGGAAGTGATGGTTAGATGGCATTACTGACTCAAGGGACATGAGTCTGAGTAAACTCCAGGAGTTGGTGATGGACAGGGAGGCCTGGTGTACTACAGTCCATGGGGTTGCAAAGAGTCGGACACAACTGAGCCACTGAACTGAAGATAGCCAGAGATTTTTATTATTCCCATTTCTCAGAAAAGTAAAGTAATGGTAATGCTAGCAGGTAAAACTGTCAGGTTAATAACTTGAAGTATAGAACTTTTACCATATGTCTGGAAATTCATGGTGCTTCAAATTTCCAAAGAAGAATCCAGATTTTTGTTACTATCTCCCACATGACGAGTTTTAACAAAATATTATGGACACATCATACATATGTCTCATCACCATATATGTGTGTGCATATAAATATACAATTTACTATTTTTAAAATATTTTTTGATGTGGACCATTTTTAAAGTCTTTATTGAATTTGTTAACAATATTGCTTCTGTTATTTTTTCACGTTCTGGCTTTTTGACCACGAGTCATGTGGGATCTTAGTACCCAGCCAGAAATAAAATCTGTACCCCCTGCATTGGAAGGTGAAGTTTTAACCACTGAACCACCAGAGAAGTCCCTATAATTTACTCTTAATTGATATCAATATAAACATATCACTGAATAGTTTTTAACCGTGTTTCTATCCACAATCATTTAGCAGAGGCTTACAATACTCTACAAAGAAGGCACGCCAGGTAGGAGAATTCCCATTTCCAGGCAAGGAAATGGGGATGTGGTGAGAACTTGACTCTTTACAATGTCTGTGTAGCACGATGAAGAGCAATGATATATGTACTTGGGCTGCGGGTTGAGATCTACTACCAAGCAGCTGAGTGACTTTAGGTCAATCACCCAAATGCTCTGAGACACACTTTCCTTCTAGGAAAAGTAACGACTGTGAGTCATTCACAGATACCACTTAACTGACAAAATCTATTATTCTGCAACTCAGCGAATTCAGTAGTGTGGCTGAGACAAGGTCCCAGACGGTCTAAGTCCTGGCTGGTGCCTCATCCCATACTGTACCACCTCTGAGGAGCTCTCCCTGCTTTTCACAATTGAGGAGTTTATTCCATTTGTTTGTACGTTTATCTTTACAGAGCCTTAGGCCCTGTACAGTCTTTGTTTCCTGGGCTTATGGACAGCCAGTAAAAACATTCCTTTCAAGAAAAGCTGGTGAGACAGACAAGTACACGCACAGGGCTTCTGGAGAAAAGGGTGTGTCCTCCCATGACCTCCCTTCAATGCATGGCCATGCTTTGGATTTGGGGATGGGAGATGCATTCCCCATCTGATGGCTTTTGATATCATCTTCAGTTTTCAAAGAAACAATATAAAATCCACAGTTGACAGGAAAGACAGGTTCCCACGTCCAGGTCCAGGGACTGGGTCACTTAATTGAATGCCATTTAAATGGCCCAATCCAAACCTTGCTACCATGAAGACAGGGTCACTTCCAGAAGTTGGAGGTAAGGACTCCAGTGCCCAGATCCACCCAGAACTTCTCTGCTGGAATAAATCAACTTCTTCCTACATCCCTGCTGAGGCAGGTGCCAGAGAAAAAAGCAACCTGACCCCCTGAAGAGTCTCTGGAGCCCAGCAGTAACCTGAGCTGCTCTAGGTTATTTTTTGCTGAGGGCTAGTGGTTCTTAAAGGGACTGCGCTCTGCATGCACATATCCAGACACAGGACGCAAATCAATGAAAAGACCACTGCGATGTGCCTGTCTTCGGCTAAGGTAGTTGATCAGAAGTATGTTCAACGAGAAGGTATGTGAGCAAATATTTTATTGCGCTTTCAAGGGGATCAGTAATAATGTCCTGTGACATAACATCACTGGATTATAACGTGGGAGTGCTAAATAACAGAGAACTCCACTGGTTTAATGTAGAAAAAGAAAGCAGGTATTCCCCAAGGCTCTGTCCTCAGTGCCAGACTGCTACTTAAGAAGGGAGAGGGGCCCAGAGGCTAGAGCTGGAGATGGCTGCCAGGACTGGGCTCTCCAGTTATCATCCCCCACATGCTCACTGCAATCCTGACAAGTACAAAAAGATGGAAAGCGGTGCTCTACGCGACTTCGGAACACACTCACAAGTTACGTGATTTACGTTTTAGGTGAGTGCTGGTCTCTTCCAATAGTGTCTACTTGAATGAAGACTGCCAAAGCAAATAACTCACCCAACTCATAAAACAATTCTTGTGAAACAACTAGTCCTTTCATTCTCTGTCCCACATCCCTAAACTGGCCAGGGAGGAACAGGAATAATCCAGTAACGAGGCAAGTGGGATCCAGAGTCACAAGTGCACAGATTTGGAAACCTGCTCCCCAACCAACTCACTGGGTGACCCTGGGCATGTTAGCTACATGTATGGAGCTTCAGTGACAATAACAGTAATACTCACATCATCAGGCTTGTTTGGAGATTAAATAAGATACTCATAGGCGTAGTGTACTTGGACTTGGGCCTGGCACATGGAACCCTTCAGTTAAACAGTTGCTATTATTAGTTGCATTAGTATTCCTATTCAGCAAGGGTATAATTCAAGTTGCCTTGAAATCTGGCCACGTATAATCATGAGAAAAATAACGTATCAGCTAGGTGTCGGGCAGGTAGCTTGCAGACGTAATCTCTGTTGCCCACAACTCTGCCAGGCAAGTGATGCTAACCCCTGTGCCGATGACAGACGTGAGGCTCAGAGGTTTCGTAACCAACCTGAGTCATAACTAGTAAGTGACACAGCAGGGATTTTAACTCAGGCCTGACTTCAAAGCCTGTACTCCTTCCATCCAACTGAGAAATAGTTGGGGAGCAGTGTAGAAAGAGGAGGGGAGGATCCTCCCGGTCAGTTTTTATTCCACAGCTTGTGAACTATTCCCTTAGGTCAGCCACATAACCTCTCTGTCCCATTTCATCTTCCAGCTGTGATTTTTTTGGGGGAGGGAGCAGGATCTGACTTCTGCAGCAAGTCACCCATCTATTATTGATCTACAGGTAATTCTACAGAGAATAATAAAGTTCTCTGTAATCCTATTAAAACTACATTATCCTAAGTGGTCGTTTCTGAGCCATTGATCTTTAGAAATCCACAAGCTCTATATAATATAAATCATGAAAAATACAAATGCCCAACATATCATAGTTCACAAGCATTGGCTCAATTAATCAAGATACTCAGCAAGGTGGCTACATGCCGGTTTCTTAGGTGAAGAAAGAGAGACACAGGTTAAATCAACTGCTCACACTCACATAATCAGGAAATAGCACACTTTGCACTTGAATATCCAGTTTTTCTGATGACCTATCTCTGTTCTGTCCATTTTACTATATCTTTCTCTGGAAGAATACCAGGATGATCTGCTATGCTGAGAAATACACTAAGGTATGATCTATTATTAGTATTCCCTTCTGTCCTTCATGCACTACCTTTTACTTATGCTATAAAGCATAGTTTCAATTAACATCTATGCTGCTCTCCAACACAGCGTAGAGAAAACCAGTCAATAGGATAACTTCCCAAGGCTGGAGTGGCTGGGGTATAGGGTCATGTTTTACTTGAAGTGTCTTAGGGATAGGCGTTCAATAATTTCATTGACTAAAGCTCAAGATAAATATTACTTTATAAAATCATATGTATATCCCTATTTTGAATAACCATTTAAACAAATGTAGGTGCTCTGAACAAGAGAATGACAACAGATGTTATGTTTCAGAATAACATTTGTTCGATGTCTACCACGTGGTTTGCACTGTCCTAAATGCTTTACATTTACTAACTTATGTATTCCTCGCAACATTTCTAGAGGTAGGCACTATCATTATCCTATGTTACAGCCAAAGAAACTAAGCCACACTAACTTGCCCAAAGGCATAAAGCTAGGTAGTTGCAGAGCAATAACCTGAACCCAGCAAATCTGGCAACCAGAGTTCAGATCTCATGTAATCTTCACAACATCCCCAGGCAGCAGAGCTCATCATCTTGGAGACTGAAGGTTGTCCTTGATGATTCACTGATAATCAGGAGGAAAATGGGCTTCCCTTGTGGCCCAGCTGGTAAAAAAGAATCCGCCTGCAATGTGGGAGACCTGGGTTCGACCTCTGGATTGGGAGGGTCACCTGGTGAAGGGAAAGGCTATCCACTTCAGTATTCTGCCCTGGAGAATTCCATGGATTGTATAGTCTATGGGGTTGCAAAGAGCAACACGACTGAGAGACTTTCACTTCACAGGAGAAAAATAAAAGAATCCAATTTAATTGTTTATAATAGCAATCCTGTTCTATGATCAAAATTTACCCCAAGTAATACACCCACCATATTACAATTTAAAAAGTTGTTGGAAAACTAAAATTTATTGCTACATTTTCATTTTAATACTTGAAGTTTGAATTTATAACCAGTTTGGCTCTCCATGAACAATATCTTTTGACATTTTTTTCCCCACATAATCTTGCATTTTTCCACATTGCTTTCCACTTATAATCTTAAAATCATTGTGATTCTATCACCCTTTGAAACCTATCTTTTGAAACATAGAAATTTGTAGAGGGATTTCTTCAGGACTTAAATTCTTATCTCTCTTCTTGCCCTCAAGCTTATCATCTCCTTTTCTTTTCTGTTCTCCTTTCCCTTTCTTGTTGTTTATTTTCCTCGTCACATGACTTAGGGTGTTGCCCAGTACTGTAGCCATCTTCCAAAACTAGAAACTTTTCCATAGAATTCTCAAAGTTGAGTGTGCAGACAGCCGACATCATTATCTTCTTTGGTGGGTCCCCAAGTCTACATTTTCAGCAAGCTGCCCTGGTAAGTCATATACATATTGGAATACACTATAGGATTTGCACTCTGCCAATTCCTAGATACAGTCCTCCTATTGAAGCCTTTTTCATTTAGCAAAATCTCTTTGATAGTTTTAGGAAAATGTAAACATCACTGAAACTTCAGCTAAGAGCATCATACAACATGCAGGTCAAGAAACAACAGTTAAAACTGGACATGGAACAACAAACTGGTTTTAAATTGGGAAAGGTATATGTCAAGGTTGTATATTGTCACCCTGCTTATTTAATTTATATGCAGAGTACATTATGAGAAATGCTGGGCTGGATGAAGCACAAGCTGGAATCAACATTGCTGGGAGAAATATCAATAACCTGATATGCAGATGACACCATACTTATGGCAGAAAGTGAAGAAGAAAGAGCCTCTTGATGATAATGAAAGAGGAGAGTGAAAAATTGGCTTAAAACTCAACATTCAGAAAATGAAGATCATGGCATTGGGTCCCATCACTTCCTGGCAGATAGATGGGGAAACAATGAAGACAGTGACAGACACTATTTTGGGGGCTCCAAAATCACTGCAGATGGTGACTGTAGCCATGAAATTAAAAGATGCTTGCTCCTTGAAAGAAAAGCTATGACAAAACTAGATGGCATATTAAAAAGCAGAGACATTACTTTGCCAACAAAGGTTCATCTAGTCAAAGCTATGGGTTCTTCCAGTAGTCATATATGGATGAGAGAGTTGGACTATAAAGAAAGAGGAGCACCAAAGAACTGATGCTTTTGAACTGTGGTGTTGGAGAAGACTCTTAAGAGTCCCTTGGACTGCAAGGAGATCCAAACCAGTCCATCCTAAAGGCAATTGGTCCTGAATATTCATTGAAAGGACTGATGCAGAAACTGAAGCTCCAATCCTTCGGCCACCTGATGTGAACGAAGAGTTGACTCATTTAAAAAGACCCTGATGCTGGGAAAGACTGAAGGCGGGAGGAGAAGGGGACGACAGAGGATGTGATGGTTGGATAGCATCACTGACTCAATGAACATGAGCTTGAGTAAACTCCAGGAGTTGATGATGGACAGGGAAGCCTGATGTGCTGCAGTCCATAGGGTTGCAAAGAGTCAGACACGACTGAGCGACTGAAGTGAACTAAATGTAAATCAAAGATTTTAGCACACTCTATTATTTACTTCAATGTGTAGCTATGAGGCAACAATACAAATGAATGCTGAATCAAATGAGGACTTCAAATAAATCAACTGAAGACTCCCAACGTAAGTGCTTAAGATGACATGCCCACTCTGTATTGATGGAGATTGCTGATGCAATAAGTTTTTATTTTCAGCATTTTACTTAAGTGTAAAACCTGACACTTGAGTCCCTATATTTACCCTCATTATCTAAAATCATTTTTTTTGAACCAATTAAGAACCAATGACTGGTATGGGGGAAAACACTCAAATGAAACTTAATGAAGTTACTTAATGAAAAATATTTATTGACTAATGGTGCCAGTGGTGAAGAATCTGCCTGCCAATAATGTAGGAGATGCAAGAGGGTTCAACCCCTGGGCTAGGAAGTTCCCTTGAAGAAGGAAATGGCAACCCACCCCAGTATTCTTGCCTGAGAAATCCCACAGACTAAGGAGCCTGGTGGGCTATATAGGGAATGGAGTTACAAAGAGTCAGACACAACTGAGCACACTCACGCAGGAGTGTGACTAAGAGCACCCCACCCCCACCTTAAAGCGGGAATCCCTGCTCAATGAGCATCTCACACACAATAATGCACTTTGCTTAACTGTTCGATCATTTTCCACAACACCTTACAAGGAGGTCAACAGGACAGGTATTTGAGCCAATCTTATCACATCACCTAACCTGTCACATTCCCACACTATTGTTTTCCAGCCTCACAGAGACCCTCAGTTCCTCAGCCCCTCCCTTCCAGGAGTTCAGGGCCTCTTCTTCCCCCATCCTCTCTCCTCCCAGCTCCTTCCTCTCCTCCTCCAGGCTCCTTTCACTATCCTGGCTGGATCCCGCTGGGAACCACTTTGCCCTTGCCCTTGCCAGCATTCTCTGTCACCTCGCCCTTCAGCATGCTCAACCGCAAACCCTCCTTTGGATCATGGTCCCTTTGGGTCCTGTAGCCCCTCCCTGGAGTGGCTGAGAAACATCAATTGCTGAGACACAGCTACTTCTGCTGAGCTTTCCGCAGGTCAGGTGAACATAATCACCTCTGAACGTGCAGGTCACCTCACGCTTCCTCTAGAGGCAGCTCTAAATGTTTCCAGTTTTCCTCACTATCATCCAGTTTTTACGGACAAATGACTTTGCCTTCTCCTTCACAAAAACCCCAAAGAAAATGGAAGGTACAAACTATTCAATGTAAGTTAGGCTACAAGGGTGGCCTGTATAACATGGGGAATATAGCAAATATTTGGTAATAACTCTAAGTAGAGTACAACCTTTAAAATTGTATAGAAATAGAAATAAATAATACATTTTAAGTAAAATGATGAGTTTTCAAGGAGAAATTTCATCCATGTATAATTTTTCCCATAAACTTAGTAGTAGGCCTTCCTATCCCCACTCCTTCTGCCTCACTCAATCCTTTCTAGAGCTGGGAGCACTCTGGCCGCTGGGGATTCTACTCAATCATTGGTCAGCTTTCCTTTATATCATCCACCTTTCTCTCTCCAGTGGCTCTTTCTTGACAGCACACACAAATAAGTTCACATCTATATAAAAATGCTCTCTGGGTCTCCACCTCTATCTATCATCTCACTTCTCCTGTGTACAGCCTACCGAACAAAGTAGAGATAATAATTTGCCCTTTATTTAAGAATGGGCTTGAGTCAGGAGCTTTACATAGATTCTCTCTTTTGTCCCTCACCAAAGGGTTTCAAGTCAATAACTACTGTCTCCATTTAAAAGACCAGGAAACTAAGGATCCCAGAGGTTATATAACTTACCTATAACTACACAGGTGATAAATCAGAGAAGTACAATTGAAATTCAGGTTCTTTCTGATCCCCAAACCATTTATCCTTCCACAGACCACACATGACCATAGTCACTGCTTTTCTCAGAGGCCTGTTCATCTTCCTGTCCTTCTCTTCCTGGGCAATGCCATCACTATTTACCTTGTAGTCCAGCTAGAGTCCTGAAAACTGCCTTCCCTTCCCCTCATCCTTCATGCTGGCTCAGTGACTAGCACTGTTTTCCAAGCTTGAAGGTCCATCATGTGCTCCTTGTTCTGAACATCCCAGCATGAGTCCAAGCCTTCAGTTTCTTTCTTTTGAAGATTACTGTGCGTGCATGCGTGCTCAGTCGTTTTAGCTGTGTCCGACTCTTTGCGACACTATGGACTGTAGCCTGCCAGTCTCCTCTATCCATAGGATTCTCCAGGCAACAATACTGGAGTGGCTAGCCTATCCCTCCTCTACGGAGTCTTCCCGACCCAGGGATCAATCAAACCGGGGTCTCCTGCATTGCAGGTGGATTCTTTACCATCTGAGCTACCAGGGAAGCCTGAAGATTACTGTAACTGTCTGCAAACTATGTCTTCTAACCCAGGCTTGGGTCCTTCTAATTCATTCTCGTGATGCTGTCTGATGGTTCCTGGTAAAAATGCAAATCTGAATGTGTCTCTCCTCTTTGCCTACAGGATAAAGCTTCAACATGGCAACATGGCATACCATCCTTGACCTGGTCCCTGACACAATTTCCAGATCTTTCCCTTGTGACATCCTCTCCTCCTCTTCCTAACCCTGTAGTCCAGCCATACAAAGATTTACTTGTTGGTTTCATGTCTTTGGGTCTCCGCATGCCAGGGCTCTGTCTTCCTGGAATGCCTTTCTTGTGCTGTCTTCCAGGCAAACTGCCATTCAGCTTACAAGATGCAGCCCTGGCATTTACTCCCCTGTCAAGCCCCCTGCAGAGCTGACTGATTCCTTTTTATGTCACAGCTAGGTTTTGTGCATTTTCTCTTATAGCCCATTTGACCACCTATTGGAATATTTTACAGTCTGCACTTTCCTTCTGGAACATTAGCTCCTCAGGGGCAGATACATGCCTGTCCTGTTTTGCATGCTTAAGCCAGCACACAAAAGTAAGTGAAAAGCAGTTGCATATGTTAATTAATAAACTAAACGGATGTTATGTGGGTATATGTCTTTGGAGCTTCAGATCATTTATTTTTAAGAGTAAAGCCAGAAAGAATGTTCTAGGCAGAAACAATGGGGGACATAGATTATTTCTTTGTATGAAGAAGTGATAAGTGTGGCCCCAAGTCTAAGCTGAAAACATTTTGCTGCCAAGTCCTCAGGCACATCAAATCCTCAGGCCTCATTCCTCCACCACAGGAGGAGAAGGTGATGACAGAGGATGAGATGGTTGGATGGCGTCACCGACTCAATGGACATGAGTTTGAGCAAACTCCAGGAGGCAGTGAAGCACAGGGAAGCCTGGCGTGCTGCAGTCTGTGGGATCGCAAAGAGTCGGACATGACTGAGTGACTGAAAAACAATAACCAGCCCCACGGAGCTATCCATGATGCTGGGCTCATGATGATGTTCAGGAATGAAAGGAAAAGAGTAAAGATTTGTATTGAAGAGGGTGTTAGCTGGATTCCCTAATCTCTGAACCTAGTGCAGATAACCATCCAAATTCGACCTCAAATTTCAAGTGGCACAAAAATGGTCTAAGGCTTATTAGAGAATCTTCTCAGAGCTAACCAACAGAGCATTTGACTTATCCCACAGATTGGCTAAATTGGATCAAAGCAAAAATAAACATTTTCCAGACTGTTCTATCATTTCCGAAACACAGGGCAGGGACATGGACATACGATAAATAGTTCAGTTGTGAAGTTACCTCTGCAAGTAACAAAACTAACCAAGAGACTGGGGCGGTTGCGGGGGGCCATTGTCGGGTGGAGGGTAGGGAACTGATGCAGATGAGTGTGTCCGTGAGGCATGAGAGAAGGGACTTGAAGTTTTAGAATTGAGACAGCCGCCAGTAACTGTGGGCAGGGAGACTTCATTCACCAATCACTCCATGCTGCCCCTAGGTCCTTATGCAGAAGACAGAACACTAGCTGCACCAGAAAGCACCCCTCCCCACAAAGGGGGAAGCTGATTACAGCTTTCACGAGCCCCCATGTGAAGACTGCTATTCAAAGGCTTTCCCAACGGTGGACAGAAGCAGCCAAGGATCCCCAGAGACACACAGAAAAGCAATAACTCTGTCAACATTCCAAAAAGAGAAAGGGAGAGGGGCATTTCCCTGCCAGCAGCATTCTTTCATTGCCTTTTCTTGCTTCTTTTCTGAGGAGAGAAGGGAGGTGGGTGATGGCAGTGAGACCTGTAAAGACCAGAGGGCAGCGGACTTGAACTTCCATCTGGCTTCCCTGCACAAAGGCCTTATTATAAAACACACATAAGAATGTGTGGGCAAGACTTGGAAGGTTGGGCCCAGAACCTCTCCTCCCCCAAACTCACTCCCAAGCCCATGCTTTGAATGCATTTGTGTACACACACCCTCTGACAGAACAGGTTCTTCATGTTGCCATGGAGCTGAGAAATCACACTGCTTTTACACTTCCAGCAGCAGAGGTAAGAATCACTACATGATGTTAACTCTGGTTGTATTCCTGATTTTCAGTTGCTTCTCTTCTTGTTCTCATGAACTTGATTTTTTTTTTTTTTTTTCTTTTTTTAGCTTACTCTTTGTAAGATTGCTGCAATGGAAGCTGCTGGCAAACTGATGCTTGCTTTTATCAGCTCAGCATGCAGAAAGTAGAGCACATTTGTGACTGGGAGCTTCCTCCTCCCTTCTAGCAGAGTTTATGACCTTATTGTATCTTAGGGAGTTGATCAGAAATGCAAACTAGAAATCAACACTTATTTAGTAAATATTCTGTGAAACACATAAAACCTCCTGTAACTAGTAGCTGTTTTTTCTGACAAGATAAATCTGATTATTTCTACTCATTACTTCTCAATAGGCCTCAACAATCAAAATCATATGAATAAAAATTTTGTAAATACAGATAGCCTTCTGCAAGGTCCCCTTGGGTTTCATTTCAAAGCTCAGCTATTACCTTACTGTGTAAAAATCAAATAAAAGAATCTAAAAGAGGAACACAACATGATTTGCTAATGCAACCTCAATATTCATGCCACCCCTCCTTTTGGAGTTTCGCATCTCACAAGAAATGGTGATTTGACGTCTACAAAATCAAGTGCCACGGAGTTCAAGAAAATCATTTTGATTTCCTACCTGAAAATCTGCTTTCGGTCCTAGCCACACATCCTCACGGTCTGGAGTCTCAGTTTCTCAGGTAAGTTCGCCGATCTGCTGACAAGAAGTTTCGTGTTACGACTTCTCCTTCCACAGTGCACACATTAAGACTTAAACTATGAAAATGACCATAAGTACTAACCAGAGCAGCAAAACCAAATCTATTGGTTTGAAGAAAGAATGTAAACACGTGGAGGTGGGAGAGGCCAAAATGTCAGGTGATGAACGTGGCACCAAGTTACGTACGCAGGATATCAGATGGCTAAGCAAAATACAATTTTAAAAGTTTAAAATCAGCTTGCCAGCAACAAAATAAAGGGTGATTGGCATTGGATGATGATAACCCAAAAATAAAATAAATACCCATGCCTCCATACCAAAAATAAATAAATCATGTGGGTATTCCCTCCCTCCAAGCTTAATTATTCTCCCTTTAATGTGGGCTGACTTCCAATAAACAGAATATGGAAAGAGAAAAATTGTAACTTGACAGTGGAAACCCTGCCAGACTATCCCTTAACTAAGTGATCAAAGTTAGCACCACTGGTAACCGGTTATGTTGACAGGACACACCTGATAATACAACGCAATGAAGAGGGCCCCTCCTGCAGTCTTAACTCTCCAAACCCATCACTCCAGCCTACAGAATTTCTGGCCCAATACTGTTCGAAAATATCCATCCCTTCAGAAACAAGTGGAGTATGTCATGGTATGCTACACCGTTATTATATATCATATTGCATTTTTATCTGTAGATTATAGTAAATCTTTTAAAAGTGAGCACCCAATTAATACCAAATGAAGTTTTCAGGAAACCCAGACAAGTCTTTAAAACCATTAACCAAGCACTCAAACAGACTAGCCTTTTTAGGTAGTCATTTTGTTTAAACAGTCATTTTCCCTTTTCTTTAATTCTCCTGTTTCCACAGCACGTCAGAATGAGACCTCAGGTTTTTCCTCCCCACAAATAGTATGTATATTTTCACTATGACTAGCAACAATGCGCCTGTTATTGGTGATCCTGATAATTATTTAAATAGGCTGGCTCTACACTGATCTTAATGGCACAATACTGTTGACAGTCCAATGTTAGCCAGTCACAGGGCCTAGTAAGCACCCTCGCCAGACGCCCCAGGCTGCTTGTGGACAGGCATTCCCCAGCCTCTTGGCTGGGTGACAGCAACCACAACAGCCCACAAGGCGGGTGGAGAACCGATGAATAAAATGATAAATATTTGTGATGAAACAGGATGTTGGGGAGGGGGAGAGGGGATGGAATATCTCAACTACTGAACTACTGAAGCTACTTTAGAAATTTAACAGTATTCCCTTGTTGTTAAACTGGGAGCAGTACACAGATAGATCTTTTTTCTTGTGTTTTCCTCTTTATTGTAAATAATTTACAGAATTACTACTGTACGATACAACATCCACCCAGGCACAGGATTTAAGACTTTGAGCCACTGAACTATAAGTGCTGTACACTGAATGAATGCTCCAAATTGTCCTTTGAAAATGATTCAAACAATGATGTGAAAATATAATTTTTTCAGGCCAGAAAACACTTTTAATAGATCGTTCCTTACTATTGATTGAATATATAATTTAAATGATAAAGTTCAACCTCTCACTTATGACACTTAGTACCAACAATAGTAATAGTTTACAGGCTCAGGGGCATTCTTGTCAAGAGTAAATACAAGAAATTCTGAAATAAAATAGTGCTTCATTTATAGAGGGCTAAGACTGAGATACTTCACTTATACGGAGTCTCCATACTCAAGCAGATGACTCAAGTGATTCCCATTTACTCACATACTGATTCTGATATCCAACACCAATTAAAAGAACAAAACAGAAGAGAGCTCAACTATGGGGGGCACACTTTGGGGCTCTCTTTTTCAAGATAGTGTTATCAACTAACAATACCTTCTTAGAGTTCTCTCTTTCATCTATTCTAAGAGAGGAGTGAAAACTCCTCTCTTGCTTTCTTGCTGATTATTCCACCAAAAAGTTTAAAAATTGGCAAAACTAAAGCACATCTCTGTGACAATTTGCTACTTCAAATGAGTCTCTGAGCATCTTGTTCACTGACTGGTCATTTTGTTACACAATAAGGAAACAGGATGAAGGCTGGCTGCTGGGGAATGAGGAGAGAAGCAAGAATGGAGCAAGAAGTACAAGCTCTGAAGACTAGATATAAATAAAAGCACTTATAACAATACAAAATGTGAGCTTCTCGCAGTTTTTAGACTTACAATATCAGTTCGTCCTGCTAGGATTTCAACTGATGTATTCGACAAGTACCTCAAAATGCTGAATTAGGAAATTAGAGAGATGAGTTCAAAGACACATGTTCTACTACTGTTTTCCATCTGTTATACTAATCATTCCCAAATATGATTTATCATTCCTTTTTATACCAGAATATCCCTTTGATTCTCCTTAAAAATAATATCATGGAAAACTTAGTAATTAACATTTGAAAATAATACTGGAGTCGAAGGTCACAGTGTCACATACACTTTCCTTCAAGAACAGGTATATTTCTGTAAATCTATTGTTCAGCATGGGCAATGGGACAGCAAACTTAAAATGAAAAAATAAAACCTATGAGAAAATACAGTAGGTGCAGGATCAGAGATGAATGTCATATTTCATTCCAAACACTATCAGAACTGACAAAGTTCCGTTTAGTGTACTTAGATCTAAATAGTAACTCACTATTAATATTAGTTCCTATCCTCTTTGTGAATGAAAATAAGACAACCCAAAGAAACTGATCATGTGATTAGAGAGGATAAATTGCCCCTTCTTATCCCATGAAAGAAGAAGAAAGTTCCACAGTAAGAACATCTTTACCAATACTGAAGATATTAAAAATGTAAAACCAAACCTACAATATTCTGTAAGCATAATTTATTATTCATTTGTTCTCATCTGTCGATCCTAACTTGCCTCAAACTTCATTCTTAGTCTAATTGAATTGGTTCAATTTCACATCCCGCCCCATTATTTATCAGTTAAGTAACCATAGGCAAACTGTGGTTTTCCTATCTACTGACCCAGGATAAGACTAGGCTGATTATGTCATAAATACACAACTGGCATGACTCCTTCTCCTCCATGACACATTAAAACTGACTTAATTACTGTTTTGATTATTTTGTTTGCCCATTATTATATTTTGTTGTTGTTGTTTCTATTGCCATTTTCTTAATTGTTTGGGGTTTGATTTTGCAGATCTTTTTCTTCTCTTGTATTTCTTGACTGTGTAAGTCCCTTTAACATTTGTGTAAAGCTGGTTTGGTGGTACTGAATTCTCTTATCTTTTGCTTGTCTGAAAAGCTGTTGATTTCTCCATCAATTTTGAATGAGATCCTTGCTGGGTAGAGTAATCTTGGCTGCAGATTTTCCCCTGCCATTCCCTTCTGGCCTGCAGAGTTTCTGCAGAAAGATCAGCTGTTAAACGTATGGGGTTTCCTTGTACGTTACTTGTTGCTTCTCTCTTGCCGCTGTTAATATTCTCTCTTTGTGTTTAATCTTTGTTAGTTTGATTAGTATGTTTCTTGGCATGTTTCTCCTTGGGTTTGTTTATCCTGTGTGGGACTCTTTGCGCCTCTTGGACTTGATTGACTATTTCCTTTTCCATGTTGGGGAAATTTTCAACTATACTCTCTTCAAAAATTTTCTCATACTCTTTTTTTTCTCTTCTTCTTCTGGGACCCCTATAATTCGAATGTTGGTGTGTTTGATATTGTCCCAGAGGTCTCTGAGACTATCCTCAGTTCTTCTCATTCTATTTTATTCTGCTCTTCAGAAGTTATTTCCACCATTTTATCTTCCAGTTCACTGATTCATTCTTCTGCTTCAGATATTATGTTATCGATTCCTTCTAGAGATTTTTAATTTCAGTAATTGTGTTGTTCATCTCTGTACGTTTATTATTTAATTCTTCTGTGTGTTAGTTGCTCAGTCGTGCCCGACTCTTTGTGATCCCATGGACTGCAACCCACCAGACTCCTCTGTCCATGAGATTTTCCAGGCAAGGATACTGGAGTGGGTTGCCATTTCCTTCTCCAGGGGATCTTCCCAACCCAGGGATCGAACTCGTGTGTCCTGCACGGCAGGCAGATTCTTTACCGACTGAGCTACAAGGGAAGCTTAATTTTGTTAATTGATTCCTGCATTTTCTCCATGCTGTTTTCAAGGTTTTTTATCATCTTTACTGTCAGTATTCTGAATTCTTTTCAGGTAGTTTGCCTATTTCCTCTTCATTTATTTGAACTTCTGTGTTTTTAGTTTGTTTCTTCATTTGTGCAGTATTTCTCTGCTTTTTCATTATTATTATTTTTTAATTTATTGTATTTGAGGTCTCCTTTTCCCAGGCTTCAAGGCTGAATTCTTTCTTCCTTTTGGTTTCTGCCCCCTAAGGTTGGTGTAGTGGTTTGTGCAAGCTTCGTATAGGGTGAGATTTCTGCTAAGTTTTTTTTATTATATAATACTTTTGATATAAAAATTTATCTTCTAAAGCTAATTAAAGGAAACAACCTTTCATTAGCTTTTTAAAAATCTTCCTCCTTATATGAAATAATGGGAGATATATTGAACTTCTATTTCTAAATCAGTTGAGAAATGTACTGCTCAACTACTATCCATAATCTAAATATTTACCAGATGACTGAGAGTATTTTTAAATGAATACAAGATCAATTAAACCAATGAAAAGAAAATGATGAAATGCTTTATAAATTCTAAAGTATACCCAAGTTACACAATAGGATCTGAGCCTCAAAAGAAGAATACTAACAACAAGGCACAATTTAGATAATTAATAAGAGGCCACTAGAGGATTCCCTGGTGGTCCAGTAGGTAGCTTTCACTGCTGAAGGTCCAGGTTCAATCACTGATTGGGGAAACTAATATCCTGCAAGTAGAGCACTGCAGCCAAAAATTAATTAATTAAAAAATAAAAATGGAGAAAAAGTTTTTAGAAACTGATAAAGTGATTCTCGCAAAGGACCAATGATCTGAAGAAACATTTCTGAATTATATTTAAATTTTAATATTAAGACATTGGAAGAATGTGTCATAAATGCTCAAAAACATATGGAGAAACTGATTTCTAAACAGAGTATTTTTAAAGTGTTCTATAAATATGATACAATTTTTTGCTATTAAAATCTGAAGTTAAATATATTTCTTTATTTACCAGTCCTTCACTATATTCAGGCCTTAAATGTAATTTTCATCTACCTTCTAAACGCTCATGTGTAAATCTACATTTATCTATAGATATAAGAAATATGATTTTTTAGATACTCTAAATATTAAAACAAAAAACTGATAAATGCCCTCTTGCTGATCATTGTATGATTCTAAAATATACATGTCTATAAGAATCCAACTGGCTTGACAGTAGACCAAGAAGCAAGATGAAAAAGTAGAGAACTGCACTATTTAAAAATTATATGTATGAGTATAATTTTTAAATAATTTTTGAAACATTCATCAAATACTAATCAGAAGTAGATAAACCAGATAAAACTAAGCTAAAATTGTTAAACTTACAAAATAACAAAACAAAATTAAATTTCAAAAATATTAGAACTAAGTATAAAATGACAAGTATTAATATTTGTAATGTATAAAGAGTTCATAGAAATTTATTTTTTAAAAAACTAGGAAATAAATTAGAAAATAGGACAAACCAATTCAGAAAAAGAAATATAACTAATAAAGAAGCTTCATTAATTATTAAAGAAATACAAACCAAAACAACAATGCAGGCAAGACTTTCACTTTTGCACAGCTATGATGAAAATGGGAAGTGACCTGAAAAGCACTTCAACAAAAAAAATCGTGACTATTCAGAAACAGGAGAATTTTAAGAAAACAGTGACCATTTAAATAAATCAAAATTATATGGCCATTAAAAGAGTACAGAAATTAGCAAAATGGAAAGTTTATGTTTTGAAAATAAGGGCTACATCAATATCATGATTATAACCATTTCAAATGTGTGAATCTGAGCAAAGACCAGGAACATACAAGGAAAAATTAAAAATCAGATCAACAGATTGTAAAGGTGATCAGATAGTTATGTTTTTTATTTACTGTGTCATAATAGTGCACGTGGGATAAAATTAAAAGCTTGTCAAGAACAAATGAACACATTAATCTAATGAGACCCTAAATAAAATCTCCCAAATGCATCAGTCAGTACCTACCACGAGACAACGACTATTCCCTCAGACAAGTTCACCAACAGCTAGATCTCTGTACCCAAAGCAAGACTGAAAATTTTATACAAAATGAGACCGTGAAGGATCCACAGCACATGCCCTCTGAGCCATTAATCAACACTCAGACCTTTAAATATTTACTATATAGCTTGTGATGTTAGGAATGGTTCACTGTTATCCTTTTAACTGTACCACATTCATTATTTCTACAGAAGTTCATGACATGCTACCAAATCACGTTGTTTGAATACAGGCAGTTCTCAACTTACAAACACCTGACTGAGGAAAACCAAAAATAAAACCAGCTGCTGCTGTCCCTGGGCTGTCGCCTTCTAACACTACCAGAGGTCTTGCTGATACTCCCAGAGGGACTCAGCTGTTGTGAAAAAAATTCTTAAACTTCTTAGAGCATTGGAAGGGAGGAAGGGTCGAAGGAATGAAAGCAGGACTAACCAGGGAAGCCACACAAAGCTGGTGCTTACCCTCCACACGACTCGATAAACATCTGATGAATGAATGAATGAATTTCCACACCCTGCAGTTTGAGCCTGATGACTCGGCCCCTATCCTATTCCAATAGCCTGATGATAACAGCCCTCTTTCTTGGGCTCCTGATTCATGGAGCTGGAGCTAAAGAAGGGAATTGAAACCCAGTAACAAACAGCTGTGATCAACAGGTTGCCCACTAAGGCAGTTCACTGGACAGAGTCCAAGCCCAGGACCAACCCAGAAAAGTCTGCATCCAAAAGCACAGGCAAAGAGTACATGATTCACAGAGAATCAAGACAAGACATAAATGGTGAGAGAAAAACAGAAGTTGAAAGTCCAGCAAAGGTTATTGATAACAATGCCACATGAACTCAAAGAAACGAAGTCTAGATGTGATAGGGAAGAAATAAAGATGGTGTCAAAGTGAGGATGGGCTGGTTTGGGAATAATGTTGTGCCTCTCACTTCACTCAGATGACCTTACAGAAGTAGGACTACTTTATACACATCTCAAGTCTAGTAACTTATCAGTTCATTTCACCCTTTGCATATAGGCATCTTTTGAAATTTTAAGCCACTCCATTGCTCAAAAATCTTCCTCAGCTCCTCTTACCAACCGAATTAGAGAAATCACAGTATCTTAGAGTTTGAGATACTGTGAGCTATAAGGCCTAAGATGCTGTGAGTTTTAAGGCCTTTAAATTCACAGTGAAAGAGGTAAAACAACTTCACACTTTAATGCATTATCTATCACAAGATAACCCATAAGGAATCATATTCCTTATGATTCTCTGATCTTATCCTCACACATTTCTTGACTCCTGGCTTTCACTCCCAGACACCATACTGAACATATCCAACTCTTTGTGACCCCATGGACCACAGCTTGCCAGGCTCCTCTGTCCATGGAATTCACCAGGCAAGAATACTGGAGTGGATTGTCATTCCCTTCTCCAGGGGATCTTCCCAACCCAGGGACTGAACCCATGTCTCCCACATGGCAGGCATATCCTTTACCATCTGAGCCACCAGGGAGGCCTGAACAACTATGGAGGGCACCATTTATACTACAGTCTATGTGAACAGTGCCCTCAAAAGTTTAAAAATATTCAGCACGTAGGCAGCCATTTGCTCCTCCTTTCATCTGTAACACTCTCTCTGCATGGAATGCCATCTCCCAATCCCAACTTTGCTTCTCAAGATGCTAGTAGTTTTTCAAAGTCCACGTCTTCCATGAAACCTTTCCTGGTTCCCACAATTGGTTGTAATCTTTTTCTTTGCACTTTCACTTGGTTTATGTCACTTATTTATGTATATCCTGTCTTCTAGTATAATGAGTTAATTATGTACATCTTATAACCAGTCCTAGATTGTATGTATAATGTCCAAAAACGGAAATAGTACAGAATTCCCCTTTCTTTCTATACAGTTCCAAGCCTATTGCCCAAATCAGGACAGGTACTTAACTACTGGCTGGGACATTTGTACGGGGTGAAGACAGATGATTCAGGAACTAGAAATGTTAGAGGGTGTAGTTTAGACTGGAAAGGAACATAGCCACAGAAAACGTGGGACTAAATTCTGATAACCTGATGCCTTCAGGCTCACTGGTCTGGAGAGGGTGCTAAGTGGCAGGATGTCACACTTTTCCTTATTTCAAAATTTTGCCTAAGATTACACTTACAGAAAAAGAGAACCTCCTCCTCACCTCTTTCTTCCACCAATAAGACAAAAGCTTCCAAGAAAATGAATTCCCAATTATACACAACCGATCAAAACACAGTTTTGAAACAAAATCCAAAGTAACCCAGCACAATTTAAGCACAATTTAACCTATTTCACATTGTATCAAAAAATAATTTTTCTTCTTCAGTTAACAAAAACCTAGTAAAGAGCAAGTTTAAATGCAAATTTGAAACACCTGGAGAGCAGATGTATCATTTCAGAGGGATCTAAATATGATTTTCTCTACTATATGGAACCCACGTTTCTGCCTAGCACATAATATGCATTTTCTTAATTAGTATGCTTGCTACCATATCTATTTTAATAGATGTGTCATGCTCCAAGGAAACCATTATGATATATCAAAGGATGATTAGCCATATAAAATATGATGTGGCATTAACTATATAAAGAGACATCTTCAAAATGGTATATACAGATTTCTATCTATATACAGAAATCTATCTGAATATTTCTGAAGACTTTAAAATATGTTGTTCTCATGTGGCATTGGTATAGTGTACACTGGTTGATGATTCAAAATATTTTAGTATATATCTATATATATGAACATTTATAATCTGAGAAATAAACTCTGTGCATTTCAAGACAAATAAATATGAACAGGGAAGAGGGAGGAGCAACAATACGAAGACTGAGCTAGGGAGCAAATTACATACCAAGCATGTAGAATAAGACTTCACATACCAGACGTTTTTGAGTTTGGGTTTCTTTTTTAGTATATATCTAAAATGTTAAAAGTACTTTCAGCCAAAAACTTTCAGGATCATTGTCATGAACACAGCTCACCCAGAAAAACTATGCATTTATTTATATAGATTTACTAGAGTTATTATCATAAGTATAGATTACTATAGCAAATGTATCTTTATACTTAGAGCTAAAACACACACACACACACACACACACACACACACACACACACACACACACACACACACACAGAGCATCTCCTGTTAGACCAGGAATACATTATCTGGAAATGCTGTACCAGATGGAGCGAGCATGGTCTCAACCCTGGTAGAACTCAGGTTCTAAGAAGAAAGATCAACAAATAGTTACTATAAAGTGGGGTAACTCAGTAACGCCTTCTTAAGCTACCGAGATGCATGCATTTGCTTACTCCTTCACTCTTTGGCTTCCCCACTGCCCTACATTCTGTTTGCCGTTTTAGATCTTCTGTCTGATTTCTATAGCTTGTCTATTTCCTTCTTCACTTTCAGACTGTCAGCTATCACTTCTGCAATCAACGTGCCCTCCTCTACCAGTGACACTCTTCTTCCATCTAATGTATAGCTCCTAATCGTTTCTAGAAGACTGGATCATCGAGCCAGTAAAAACTGAGACTAAAATAAGGACAAACAAGCTCCGAGTGATGGCTTAATAAGTGTTTCATATCATTGTGGCTTGATGAAATTATGGCGTTCTTTCAGATGTGATATTTCTATTATCTCACTCACCCAGGCAAACATTTGAGAAGACAGTTAAAACAAATGTTCTACCCACAAAATTTCCCACCTTTTCTCCCATGCCCTTCTAAAAAACTACAAAAACATTAAAAGCCCTCAGGAGAGAGGGGACATATGTATACCTATGGTTGATTCATGTTGATGTACGACAGAAACCAATATAATATTCTAAAGCAATTATCCTCCAGTTAAAAATAAATTTTTAAAAAACATTAAAAACCCCACATTTTTGCTTAAAAGAAATACACCTGCTGTCAGAAAAAGGTTTCTTTAAGCAGAGTACTTGGAAACGGTATTATAACACACAGACTATGTTTCCCAAAGAGTGGTCCTCAGATCACCTCCATCAAAGTTACCTGATTCACTTCTTAAAATGCAGGTTTCCTATACTCCTCCTCAGATGTACTGAATCATATTTTTAGAGCCTAAGACCTTAAACTTTTTAAAAGCACCTTAGGAGCCTGCTGAGCATGATAAAGCTTGAAAGCACCAATCTAAATAATCAAAGAGTGTTTATTGAAGATGTCAGGCTGAGCCCTAAAGACTCAAGTCTTATTTCACTATCAGCTTATAACATTTACTGAGTGCCACCCTCTGCCAAGCACTGGATAAAATTAAGTTCAAAAGTTTGAAAAATAAAGTTTAAAGGCTGTCGCTGCCCCGGAAGCTTCCATTCTAACCAGGAAGACAAAACAGACAAATGAAAACGCTTTAAAATAGGCACACGAAGCATTCAGAGGGGGAGGATGGGGGCCATGCTGCAGTCCCTCGTACAGTGGGCAAAAGACACTGAAAGGAGCCAAGTCCAGGACCGAGCAAAGGATCACTGGAACTCATAAAGGAAGACTCCCAAGACAAGCGTGCGGCAGAATCAAAAGGAGAGCTTTTCAAACGCAAGTCTCTGAAGAGGTGTGCAGGTTCCCAGAGGGCATTTAAGATCAAGAAGAAAATACCTATTATCATATCTCCTGCTGCCATAGACAGGGTTATTAAAAAACCTCAGACATTGTTTGGCAAAACCTTAAAGAGGAAGACAGAAGAGGCACTATTATGCCCAGTTTACAGATGAGGAAACTAAGAGTCAGCTTTCCAGAGCTGGTCCTTTCCTTCCATCAGCAATTCTCTGCCCGGCCTGACACTGCCCCAAGTAGAAGAGTCATTATTTCATCATGTCCTTCAAAACAGCAAGCCAGTCAACATATTATATCTCTCCCTCCCTCCATTTCAAAAAGCCAGCCAAAAAAATGTGTGTGTGCCTGTGTGCGTATGGCCATATATGAGCATACACGTATGCACAAGTGTGTGTGTGTGACTAATTTAACTAACCACTCATTTTTCTTAATAGTCACTATATTTTGGCATCCTCAAAGATACTCCAGCAGCACTAGCATTTATGACAAATTATACTGAAAATAAAGTCTCTGATTTGTGATCAAAATAACCACCCCAAATCACCATACTGGGTGAGTAATACACATCTTTCCACTGGCTATACTCTCAATATGACAACCACAGGTGACTGTTTAACATTAATATTAACATTAAATAAAAATAAACATTCAGTCCCTTGGGTACTCCAAAGCCACATAGAGTTAGTAGCCCCTATGGTCAGTGAGCATACTGGCATCATTGCAGAGTTCAATTGGATACAACTGTCCTAGGGAACTAAGCCTCCCCAAAATACAGCTACAGATCTCAATATAAACAACAATTGTCATTTACCTCTATTTCTAAACATATGATGACACCAGTGATCAAATGTGTTCCCTTCCACTAAGCCTGTCCAAGTCCCTTGAGTAGAAACACACGGCTTTCCCCTGAGACATCTCAACTCACGTCTCTTTTCATAGCTGTATTCATCACAGCCTGACAGTTATATGCACACCATCCTCCCTACAGCAAGCTCCTCCGGACCAATGGTTGTCATGTGAGCACTCTCTCTACCTAATTCAGTAAGAGTTCCATAAATATAAAGTATATTCTTAATTAAAGATTACTAGGTAGAATATCAGCTCCCCAGGTAGTTCAGTGGTAAATAACCAGCCTGCCAATGCAGGAGCCCTGAGTTCCATCCCTGGGTTGAGAAGACTCCCCTGGAGAAGGAAATGGCAACCCACTCCAGTATTCCTACCTCGGAAATCCTATGAACAGAAGAACCTGGCAGGCTATAGTCTACAGAGTCACAACTCAGCAAATAAACAACAACAAGGTAGAACATGATACTAATGGAAACATCCAGAGAATAATATACATAGGAAAGGAAGAATGAAAGAAGTCCAAAGCACAGTAAGGTTTTGTTATCATTACCAAGAGGTAACTGCTTAGATGAAAACGCTGCTTGTGCCACCTATTTAGAAGGAGAATGAGATTCTTTTAGGAGTAGGTCCAAAAATGTCCTTAGCTGACATGCATCCGAGAAGGACTGGGCTCTCTGACACCTACCCTATGACAGTGTCATCAGGCAGCATACAGAGACTGGCCCCAACCCCTGTGCTGGGGCACAAAGCCAGTGTTCCTGGTGTGCAATGGGAATCAGACGGTTCACTCAGGAGAAGTTTCTTCAGGAACGTTTGTATCAATCTGATTCTCATTCGTGCAATTACTATGTCCTCAAACACTCAAGCCTTGGGATTCACATGAGGACCTCTTCTTTCACTCTGAGAACTTTCTCTGGACCACTGAAATAAAAAAGGCAAAACTCCTTCATGGTGTCATCTGGATAGTTTCAAAGCATACAGCATATGAACAATATTAGAAGACGAGACGGCTGGATGGCATCACATTAGACATGAGTTTGAGTAAGCTCCAGGAGATGGTGGAGGACAGGGAAGAATGGCGTGCTGCAGTCCAGGGGTCGCAAAGAGTTGGACACGACCAGGCAACTGAAAACAACAACCAATGAAAACAGTATCTGATATTTTTGAAAACTCTGTTGACAAAGGGAAAACCCATGTATCAGGGCACACTGGATACGTCTATGAAGACAGAAAAATTGCAAAGGAAAAGTCACCCCATTTGTACTTCACCACTCAGGGCTTTATTTGGCCAACTTGAAGGCAGCTTCCCTTTCTTCAGTAAGCTCAGGGACACTTTCCCACAAGCCATGGAAGCCAGAGGTCCCCTCGAGGCCACCGTAGGCCCGGGAAAGGCAGCTTCACAGGAAATGAAAGTAGGCAGAAGGGCGAGAGCAAGAGTGATGACAGCCGAAGAGATTGGAGATAAGCGCTGGAAGGGGCGCCGAGGTGGCCTGTAGAGGAAACGAAACTTCAAACCCGCGGAGACGCATCGTTTTCCACAAGAAAGTCACCCACTCTTGCCCCAACCTCCCCTTCAACCCTGGCCCCACTGCTCACCATGATGGCCTTTCTTCATTGTTCACGTTTTAGGTGGATGAAAAGGGCCAACAACAACAACAAAACTCCGCATCTAATGCTCGACTAATCAAATCACCAGCGGCAAGCTGCTCCTCTGCAAACACCTTTCTTGTCACAGCATCCCCCAAACTTGGTCAGACCGGGGCCCTGAAACACAACCAGGCGCTCAGCTTAGAAACTAAGTCACTGGGGAGGTGCTTGGACTTTGTGATCACAGCACAGGCAACGCAGCAAGATGGCGAAGCCCCCTGCATTAGAATCCGGGGTCACTGCGTATCCGTGTGTAACCCTGGGCAAGCTATTTACCTTCTCGGGGCCTCCATTTCCTCAGCTGTCAACTAACAATGATCACCACATGCCAACCAATTGGATGTCCACCAAATTCTCGGTCATTTCAACATATCTGAAACATTTCATGATTTCAACATTTCTGAAACCTGACTGTAGTCTTACTTACCATTAAGAGCATCTTTCAATTAATTGGAGGCTCTATTGTTCTTTCTTAGAGGTACATTAAATGCCATCTTACAAGTAATGGCACCTTAATGTCTATGAAGTACTGTAGAACCTACTTCATAGGGTTTTGGCAAAGTTTCAATTCTTAAATGTAGTTCAAGTATTGAGAATAGTGCTTGGTCTTAAGTAAGGTGTGCAATTATTATTAGTTATGATTATTAAATTCATGACTCTAGAAATGGATGCAGTCATAAGATCAAATCCTATTATTAACCAAACTGTGTGTTAGAATGATGGTTAATGCAGAGGTGTTGGAAGGGATGGTGAAATACCTCATTAAAATCTGATTTATCCCCAAGCCCTTAGCTTCCCAGGTGGCTCAGCGGTAAAGAATTCGCCTGCTAATGCAGGAGATGCAGGAAGTGCAAGTTCAATGCCTGAGTCAGGCAGATTCCCTGGAGGAAGAAATGGCAACCCACTCTAGTATTTTTGCCAGGAAAATCCCATGGACAGAGGAACCTGGTTGGCTACAGTCCACGAGGTTGCAAAGACTCAGACACGACTGAGCGACTGAACACACAAGCACTTGGCACTGTGCCTGGCACATAGTAGGTTCTCTCGGTGAGTATTAATAACTGTTGACTAAAGCAACTGAAAGTACAACCCAGCCTTACTCATGCCACAAGACTGCCTGCAACACAAAAAAACATCCAATACCTTTTATAGAAAGAGAAACAGCTAGGTGCATGGCTCTTCAGTGCTGTTATTATAATACATCCCTGCTTTTTAAAGGCTGGGGACATTTTTCCAAATGAAGATTTTGTGCAGATTTTGTCTCCAATAATTCTCCCCCAGATTTTCTCAATTGTCCACAAATATAAATCCTAAACCCCATCTGTCAAGGCACACCTTAAATTTCATTTTTCTCATACGCTTTCTCCATCTTATCCCCCATTCTTTCTATTCCCACCCTCACATCCACCTCAGGTACCATATTCACTTTTCTTGGACCTCACTGGACAGAATAAAACAACCTGCACCAAAATATTATGTAAGAAAGGGAACTCTGTCTTGATGGTCACTGGCTTCCCTGTAAGGTCTTACATGGGGTCTCTATGTTTGTATTTGAATTGCTACCCCTCCCCCTCAAAACAGATGTTGACGCTCAAACTCCAGGATCTCAGAATGCAACCATATTTGGAAATAGAGTTGTTACAGATATAATTAGTTAAGATGAGTTGATAATGGAGTAGAGTGGGACCCTAATCCAGTATGACTACTGGTCTTAAGAGAAGATGTCATTTGAAGACACAGAGGCACTGAGAGAACATCATGTGAAGATGGAGACCGATACCGCGGTGATGCACCTACCAGCCAAGGACCCACAAGAACAGGAGGCCCAGACCAGAAGCTAGGAGAGAGGCATGGACCAGATTCTCCCTCTTGGTCCTCAGAAGGACAAACCCTGTTCACACTTTGACTTCAGGCTTCTAACATGCAGAGCTGAGAAAATAAATCCCTGCTATTTTCAGGCACCTAGTTTGTGCCACTTCACTAACATTCAGGAAACTAACATTTCTCCTCATGACACTGGGGTCTCTTCACTGCTGTCCTTCCGCTCTGACCAGCCCTTTCTAATCTCTGTGGGGTTTGCCCTCTGGTTTCAGGTCTTTAAACCTTGGCGTTTCTCAGGGGGTGGCCCCAGGACTTGTTTTCTTACTAAATGTCCTCCTTTACATCCTCTCATCTACCCCAATTCAATCCACCTGCTGATGGCTCCCCAGTTTCTGTCTCCTATCCTCTTCTTTATATCTACATGTTCAACTGCCTACCTACAACTCTGCTTAGATAACTCAAAGCCATTTTAAACTCAACAAATCCCAAAACTAAAGTCATGGCTCCCTCAAACCAGGCTCTTCTCATACCAATGGATGGCAACTCTGCTCCTTCAGGCGCACGGGCCTCACACAGGATTCATTCTTGTCTATTTCCCCTCCTTCATTCTCCATATCCACACTACCATCAGATCTATTTCTCCCTAGGGAAATTTCTCAAATCTCCCCACTCGTCCCCATTCTCCACCTTCATCACTCCACTGTAGTACATTAATCCAGGGTAACAATACACTCCCTAGATTACTGCAATAGCCTGTTAACTAGTTCCAGGTCCATTCGAGGTGTCCTCCAATTTGTTCTGCAGCACACTGAGTAATATTCATAAAGCAAATCTGACCCTTTCATCTTCATGCTCAAACACCCTCTAAGGCTTTCCATTCCATTCATCTTAGGATAAAGACCAATATCTTAAACTAAGGCTCTGCATACAATGGCCCCACCAACTCTCCCAGCTTCACCTGCCCCGCTCCTGAAGGTG
Source organism: Nanger dama (assembly GCA_917880005.1). Taxonomy (NCBI): domain Eukaryota; kingdom Metazoa; phylum Chordata; class Mammalia; order Artiodactyla; family Bovidae; genus Nanger; species Nanger dama. The sequence continues at coordinate 31,032,747 of CAKJTW010000024.1, forward strand.
CTCCAGCCACGGCAGTGCTCCATTGATTCTGCGGGGACGCTTGGTCCCACCCATCATGGGGCCAATGGCAAGCTGCTCCCTCTACCTGCTGGTGACGGTTCAGTCGCTAAGTCGTGTCCGACTCTTCCGACCCCATGGACTGTAGCCCACCAAGGGTCCTCTCTCCATAGGATTTTCCAGGCAAGAATACTAGAGAGGGTTGCCATTTCCTTCTCCAGCGTCTTCCAGACCCAGGAATCAAACCGGAGTCTCTTGCATTGCAGGCGGACTCCTGCACTGCAGGCGGATTCTTCACCGAATGAGCTATAACCTGTGAATTTCCTTCACTTAGTTAATGTTTCCTCATCAGTCCCTCTGGGCTCAACACATCCCACCTTCAGAAGATCTTTCCTTGACTTTGCTCAAAAGACAAAGCTGCCCCATTCTCCTCTCTCCTCATACCTTACTCGTCTACAGTGTAGCACTTAAGCATAGTATATAATTCTAGATCCACAGGAATACTGGATTAATATGGATGGGGGTTGTCCACAAGGGCTGAAACCATGCCTTTCTTATTCCTGCTGTACTTCCAGCTCTCAGAACAGTGTCTGGCATATAACAGATACTCAAAAATATTGGCTAAATAACTTATTAAACAGTAAACAAACATGATATATGCCTTGAAAGAAGCTATTGTATTTTAATTGTCTGTCATATATTAATGCAAATTCTTTCTTCATATACAGTGTTTTTACTTTACTAAAAGCTTCTATTCTAACATAGTGGACATACAAAAATATGGGCAATAGTTTAGGTAAACTAGATTTCAAACACATTTCTCCTAATATGCTATTGTTACCACTTAGGCTGACATAAACAATAATTAATATATGTCACTAAAAATTTCACACCTAATTAGCTGATAACTTCTTTCGTATGCTTATTCTAATTGTCCACATATGAGTAAGTGAAAGTAACAGTTTTGACTGTGAAGTACTCTCAGTTTTGCCACCAATTTCTTCCTTCTCCAGGATTATTGATCTATTTAATATGAAAAATAAAATATGCCTAATAATAGAAAAATAAAGTACCAAAGTACCAAAATGAGTGACTTATCACCCCAGCCCTATTAAAACATTTTCCTCAAAATTTCCTGAGTGCATGTCTTGATGTGGTGCTGAGAAGGGACAGCAAATGCCAGCTGAAATGGCTTCCAGGTAACAGTCACCCACAGCAGATGGCAACAAGTATGAATGCATGTGAACTCCAAACTGACAAATTTCATTCTTGTTAACAGTGATGATAAAAGAGAATGCAACATATCTTTTCTAAATGATGGGGAAATGTTAGTAATTCAGATTTTACTTCATTTAGTGGGAGTCTTATATACAATTTCTAGTGATATTTCTATCACTAGATAGAATATATATAATTTCTAGTGTACCCAACAGCAGCCTCAAACCTTGCCCATGACTGTACAAAGGACAGTGCTAAGCAATATCCCCCAATAATCATATCTGCACATCAAATAAATTCTGTTTCTCAAACAGCTTCATGCACATTCTGAAAACCATACTATTCTTCTATAATTTTAGCAAGAACACTGTTAGTACTGAAATGAAACTATCACAATAGTCTCTCTCCTCCCCTTTTCAATACTTTCTTCTTTCAACCCCCTCTGCCCTCCTCTTCACCTTCCTATTTCTTCTCTTAAGCAAACTCAGAATTAAAACTGCAACAGTACTGAGAGTTTTCACGGATGCAAATCCTGCTTGCTACTAGCTACATCCTCCTGGGTCTTACCCTACCTGATCCTCTTATCTTTGGATTCAGTTTTGAACTTAGATGCTACTTAAAAACAAACTACTAAAGCATTAACAGACTCAATGCATTCCGACTATAGCGTTTAGGCATTCTGCGTTGCTTTCAACTCTGCAGGCCTGTGGCTGTTTTAGAATTGTCTCCTCAAGATTCATGCCCATGAGGTCATGCCCAGCTGACCTCTTTGGAACATGATACCATGAAGCACAGCTGTAAAAATAGAGCACTCTATAAGAAGTCCTTATTCACCAATAAACACAATGTTCTTTCAATTTTAGAGAACTAACACCTTCTTATATTGTAAGTATGGGGGAAATAAATGAATGAAAGAGCCTTAACTTACAAAAATGTTTTTTCCCATGACCAAGTGATGTAAAAACAAACTGACACATACAGGTTGCAGTAATTTCGAAAACGATGATGGCATAAAAGCAGTTTAACTGGAGACAGCCTGAAGTCTCAGATTAAATCACTCCTACCATGATTTTAAAATATATATATATAAATATCTGTAGTTGACACATTCATGTGTTTCTTCAGGGTATATAATTCCTTACATATTATTTTACTTTTAAGTCATACAATTTAGATTGCTTTATTTTTAAAACATGTTCTTCTGCTTTGATTGAAATGTCTTTGTTAACTCCAAGTCACTGATCTATCCCAAATTCTACCTAGTTTAATGACATTTTCATTCACTCACACTGGATTTCTTAATTCTAGTGTATTTGCCATATTAAAAAAAAATTAAGTCTATAAAAACACAAGCAAAAAGAAGTCTCAAAAATTATTAAGTAAGTCAGCTCAACTCTTTTTTTGTTAATGAGGAAAGATCTAAATAAAGTAAATAAAAGGAAAACTAGAAAAATAATAGTATTAAATGCACTTTGTGTGAAATATACAAACATTCTCTATCTTCTTCCTGATGACAATGCTTTGATTCACCCATTTCACAGCTTTATGTTTTAAGAGTTGATTCATAATTGTGCTTTAAAAATCAAAAGTGACTCTTTCTAGAGTCTCATTGGTGAGGTCAGGGATGCACTTTATTAGTGGCAATTCAAATCAGGAACTGTCTACAAATATCTTCTAAGTAAATCTAGGTCCACAGTAATCTCACAGTCTCACATACAGGTCTTTTTTCAAGTCACACTGCTCTTAATAAAACACATGTCATAATGCAGTTTATAGGATGGATAAGTTTATTACTGTTCTACTCAAAGACCCAAATTTATAAATTTCCTCTTATTTGCCTTCTATGAATAAACTCCATGTTCAAACCTATTAAGTTTTAGAAAATAAAACACAATATCCTTCATCTATGCGAGGACAGTAAAGGTACATTTTTAAATATTGATAATCATATGTAGTGTAAAAAACAATGCCTTGCCATGGTCCTCACTCTGTTCCTTTCATATTTTAGAGTGACTATTCTTAAGATTAATAACTTATCGATAAATGTATGCCAGCCCCACACTGGTCAGTAATGTTAAAGAGCAAAGAATCTTGGTCCTCAGTGGAGGCAGAAATGACTGAAGGAATTATCTATTCACAGATGAAATCATATAAGTTAAAAAAACCATGCATGCTAAGTCGCTTCAGTCATGTCCGACTCTTTGCGACCCCATGGACTCTAGCCCGCCAAGGCGCCTCTGTCCGTGGGATTCACCAGGAAAGAATACTGCAGTGGGCTTCCATGCCTTCCTGCAGAAAAAAAAAACCTCTACATGTTCCTTATTCTGGATAAAAATCAAGAGACCTTTCAAACACATTTTTATATCTTTAAACATAAACTTTTAAAAAGTATTCCTATCGTAGGAAATTAAGTTTCATCCTATGAAACTATTCTGTTCACTGTAAAGACACATTAGTCAAATTTTCTGTTGAGTCTTGCAAATGTTTTCCTTTCACACTCATTTCATCTCCAAAAGTAAAAATGATAGACCATTTTGCATAACTGCTACATAAGGTCAGAGAGCTACAGCTAAAAAGAAAGTCACAAACATAAGAATAATGTCCCTTCTGTCACATTCTGCTACTTATTTGTCACATCGTTATCTTGGTATCTCCAGAGTCCTGACTTCCAAAGCTCAGGGCACTGGGAGCTGGCCTGGGGCCAGGGGCTCACAGCACCACCACTTCCCGGGGAGTTCCAGTCTTGCACGACCCAGATAGCATGATCACGTTTTGGATTACCACCGCTAACAGAGACACCCCCACCCCCACTTCAAGACCCAATACCAGAAGGAGAACTCATTTGGCTATTCCCCAACTACCAAGAAACAAATTCCCAAGTACATCTTAAACTTCCAAGATTTTACCAGACAGATTATTGGTTGATATAATGAAAGAATAAACGTCCCTTAGAAAAATAAAACCTTACCACTAACAGGAAGAAAGACTTTTTGGTCAGATTGACTAACCTGAATAAAAGTAATTATCAATCTATCCTTTTCCGTAATTCATTCACCCATGTATCCAGCAAACTGTGCAATGAGCTACAGTAAGGAAGGAGGAGGGGTAGTCATGACAAAGGGGTGTCTGAGGTTTGAATTTAGACTGTCTGCTAAACAGAAGCTCCAAAGCACACCAGCTTTGTGACCTTGGACAAGATATTTAATTTCCCTGTCCTTCAGTTTTAGCACCTATAAAATGATGAGACTAAAAACCCTGCCTAACTAAAAGAGATAAAGATATACAGAAATAGATTAAATTAATTAATACACATAAAGTGCCTAGAAAAGTGCCTGGCATTCAATATTTTTATTTTTAGTTATCAATATGAACTAAAAACATGATCAGATTCTAAAGTTAGAATGATAAACAGGCTCTATTGCCCTCTCCCAGCTGAAGATGACAATGGAGTGGGGCCATAAACTAACTATGAGCTTGTGGTTTATCCTAATTTGAAAGCATTAGAGAAAAAAAGATTGTAAAACTTCTTTTGGTAATTCAAGGATTTAATCCTCTTTAAGTCAGAAACTTCTGTGTCTAATTTAAATGTCTCCCCTACACTCACCAACAGTAGGGGCTTAAATAGTCATTCACGCTAAAGAGCAAATGATACACAAAAATAAACACCAGCCATCTCCTAGTTATTAAATCACTTTTGAGTTTTTATCTTTCTTTGACTGTCCACAGCCTTTGGTACTGACACACACTCTCTCTCTCTCTCTCTCTCTCTGGGGAAAGCCTGGCTCCTACAATGAGATTTTTCTGGTTGCCCTCCTGTGTCTCTGGTCCACATTTTCATGGCCTGGCTCAGCTTACCATGTTTTACATGGTCTCCCAATTGTCCTTTAAACTCCAGCCACACTAAACTATGCGGGATTCCCCACACTCCCCCATGCATTCTCAAACCCTCCCCATACTGTTCTAGTGACCTACTGACCCCCAGAAGAGCAGCTGAGAGAACAGTCCCTGCACCCCTGCCCCAAGGATGGCTTAGGGCTCCTTCTAGACTTTATCAGCCTCTACTTCCTTCTGTTTTTACATTCATTCCACAATATCCTCATCCTTAGATTATAAGTCAGTTCCCTCAGAGATCAGGATGTCTTTGAGGGTATCAATGTAAGCTTTCAGTTATTATTTGATAATACTGTAAATAACATTAAATAAACAAGGAAATACGTAAGACTTTTAAAATTTCCTCCTGTAGACCAAGTACTTTACATATATTAACTCACTTAATCTTAGAACAACATTTGAGATCCATTTTAGGAATGATCCTTGTTGTACAGGTGAGGAAAACTGAGGCTGAGAAACATGAGGCAACTTGCTCAAAGTCATACAAATAGAAAGTCACTGAGGCAACATTTCAAACCCAGGCAGCCCAGCTCTGAAACCCCCACTCCTGGTCATGCTCTATACTGCCTCTTTTCCAGCCATAAATCTGATTAAGCAACAAAACCGGCTCTCAACAAAAATGATGCAATTCACATCCCTGGAGAGCTTTAAATACAGATCTGTTTTTTAAGATCAACTTGCTTCTGGAGGCAAAGGAAGGACCAGAGGACCACAGCGTGTTCCTCCCACTATGACGTGCCGTCTTCCATTATTTTATATACGCATTCATACTCTCCAGAGAACAAAGAAACGTGTTTTAATATAACTTCTGCCCAATATCTAACATACTGCGTATTATCAATAAATCAATACTCATGAATAATCACATCATTGATAATAGGGACAAATAATTAAAAGTTAATAGTTGGGACATCTCTGGCAGTACAGTGATAGAGACTCTGCACTTCCAGTGTAGCAGGCACAGGTTTGAAGCCTGGTCAGGGAACTAAAATCCCGCACGTCATGTGGTGAGGCCAAAAATAATAATAACAATAATAAAAATAAAACTACACAAAGAGCTACTTTCAAAACAATAAAAACAACAGAAAGCTGAGTTAAAAAAAACACGAATCAAAATATAGCTGAAACTATAAAGAGAAGAATAAAATACAGAGATGATACTATCTATTATATTTTCCATTATGTGAACTTCAATCTCCCACATTCTATCAGAACTTTTACTTAGCTCCACCCCACCAGGAGGTTATACTGAACACCTTGGAGAAGACATTTTAATATTCTAGTTGAGATACTTTATTGGGTGGAATCCCGTCTGTTTTTCATTCTCCGCACCTCAGACAGACAGGGAAACTAAAATTCACCATCAAGCCAATGCTTTCAGGATTAAAATATCTAAGTTTCCAAATCTTGTAGTCAAGTCACTCATTTTGTCATAAATATTTATTGAGCACCAAGATCAGCTACATAATTTGCAAAGCTCAATGCAAAACAAAAATACAAGGTTCTTTGTTCAAAAGTACGGATTTTAAGACAACAGAGCATTAAACCAAGCTGGGGGCCTGGGGACTACACAGATCACATGCCTGCCTACATAGTTAGTCCGCTGGAGCCCACAGATTCTATGCTGGGCACCATCCTAGGCACTGAAAGTAAAGCAATGGGCTTCTAATCCACAATTCCCATTTCCAGCCCAACATCAAAGATCCTATTGTGCAATGAATGGTCAAAGAGAAATTATGTTTAAGAGCTCAGAGAATCTTTGGATCTCAAACTGGTATGTAGCACCTTAGTGATAAGTGCTAATAGTGAGTGACAGTCAATCAGTTGTGTCCAACTCTTTGCAGGCCCCCATGGACTGTAGCCAGGCTCCTCTGTCCATGCAATTCTCCAGGCAAGAATACTGGAGTGGGTTGCCATTTCCTGTTCCATAAGTGCTAATAAAAATGGTTCAAATTCAAGTGGACTGATCTTTTGCTTCACTAAATGTCTTTTGTAAATCAATAGGTTAATAAGCATTTTTTAAAAATGATTCTCCTTAGATGAAAAAGAAGAGCTGCAAATGATTAGAACAGTAAACAAAGCACACAGGAAGACAATATCGCTTAAACATCATGCTTCTTTCAACATTTTTCAACTTCCTAAATGCCCACTACTCCGTGCATCTACTCTGTTTCTAATTCATTGAAAGAAAATCAAATACTGTCTCATATTTACTGAATTCAAGCCACTGAACCAAAAGAGGACTCTGAAATTACGACTCAGGGACAAGAGACAGTGTCTAAAACGTAAGAGGTAGCGACTGCATCTTAGTGTCTTCACTGGGCACCCGTGCCCTGGGCATCTGCCCTGGCTGGGGCACTGCTCTAGGCCATGAGGAAATCAGCGGGGACAAGACAAACTCTGCCCTGGCTGGCGAAACTCACTGGGAAAGGCATACAGTAGAAAACCAATTATTTTAAAGATACTTGTCAAGCTATTTCAAATCATGATTCCGAGATATAATAGATCGCATTTAGTCTAGGATATTCCTCCAAGAAGCACAACCTTCTCAACTGAGAAACAATTTATTCTTCTACCCATCCTACGGAGAATTATAGTTTTCATTACTATACAGACACAAAACTCTTCTGCCACAAGAAAAGTAGAATGTATCCCCCAAAGTAGATTTATTAAAATCAAGTTGTACGTCTGTATCAGAATCAAAGATGACATGTTTGATTTGATATGTTGATATTATAAAAATTCAGATTCTATGTACAGTCTATGAGTTTTTCACACAGTGGTTTTTAGAAAACAGCAGGCTAACCTCTGTGTTGTTACGGGATTTAATTAATGTGTCTAAGTTTCTAACTTAGCACCTCCAATGAGATGCTGCATAAAAACTGAGGATTACTTTTAATACAGATCTGGAGTAACTGATCCTTATATTAATAGTGCTAAATAAATACATTCATAATACCAGTGCTGTAAATGGCCAAGCTGGGTTTTAAAGCTGTTAAATCTTATTATAAAGTAAATAAGCATGATGAAGGGGACCCAACTATATTGTGGCCACAAAAGTTTGAGACTAATTTCCAGTTTAACAGTTGTCCTTGTTATATCAAAATTTTCTTCTGTGTAATTTTCTTATTGGGGAGAGAAAGGAAAAAGAATCATATAAAAACCCAATCTTGCATTAATATATTGCTTTTCAGTTTTATAACACACTTTCTCTCACACCATCTCGTTTGCCCCTTGAATCCTAGTTATTGATAGTAAATTTTAATGGAGTCCACTCTCTTTGGCATAATACTGAACAGTCACAACTTCTCCTCTGTTCTTAACTTCTGACTTTATTTCCTTTAGAGTGCCATTAAGAATATCTGTACAAATATTTTTGCGCATCTCACCACCAAATAAGAGTGCTATGAAAACAACTTGAATGAGGTTCACATGGTAAAAAAAAAAAAAAAAAAAGAGGATATTTATGTTATATTCTGTCAAAGCAACAAGCTATCTAAAACAGATATAATGTTGAAATCTACCGCTCTTCTTCCAAGGGTACTCAAATACTCTGCAGTTTCCTTATTGCATAAATCAGCTGAAAGCACCTCAAGGGAAGTGACATTGTACTATATACACAACTAATGACCCCGTGGGGACTTCTTTTACAGGAAAATATTCAGGCAACAATTATAAAAGCATAGGTCAGTCATTAGCCTTGTGAGTCAGTTTAAGTTAAACATGTTAACAGTGTATGTCCCAATTTAGAGTGATTTTCTACGTTTACTATGAACTATTAAATCATATTTTCATCTGTTAAATCCTTTCTCTGTCAAGTCTTTGATATAAGAAACCTAAGCAGACCTCCCAGTGAACTCTGGCATTTTGGCTGTGGAGCCAAAAGAACAATCTTCCATTACAAAGCCTATTCATGAGTCAAGCAGAAAAGTAATCACAATGATGACTGCCCGGCTGATGTTACCCTTCTTTATCATGGTCATTAGTATATAAAACACATTAAGATTCATGTTACTAAATAATAGATATTAATACTAGGCATAGATTCTAAAATGTAACTTGAAAGATCATTAATGCAAAGTAAAACACCGGCTATTTAAAAAGTTGGATTTGCTTGGATTCAACTTTTTAAACTGAAGAAAAACAGTTTGGGGGCGGGGGGGCAAGCATCTATAATTTGAGCATTGTAAACCCAGGGACACAGTACTGTTTCCAAATTCACAAGATCATAAGCATTTTTTCAAACAAGATTTCACTACCTACAAAACGATTAAAATCTTGAATACTGAGTTGTCTTGTAAGGACAGGATGCTCGTGCTTTGCACTAAACATTCACATCTTTGCTTCCACAACAAAGTCAACAGGTGACAGTTAGAAGGAGGGTGAAAGGAGAGGTTTCCTGTAGGGCTTTGTGACAAGAGAGATGGTACAGTCTGTCAAGGCGGTGAACAAGTCGGCTCAGGCCCTCTGCAGCCAGCATTATTCAGCACTCTCCGCCGCAAGGAGTCGGGTCCGTGGGTCCACAGGGCTGCTCTGTGATGCGAGCGCCCGTGATCTCCCCAAGGCCGGTGATACCCGACCTCCCCGCCCTTCCAGCACAACGGAGTCCCCGGCAGGCTCCTCAGAGGGAGCCTTGGCAAAAGTCAGTGTCTTCTCAGGGCGCCCCAGAAACTAGGTCTGGGCCGGCGCGGCGGGAGCACCAGCCCCACTTTCTCTGGGCAGGAAGAGGGGAGGCTGAGAGCATTTCCTGTTGTGCAGCTGAAGCCGGCGGAGACGTCACGGCATTCACCCTCCCTCGGCTGTCAGCGACCCGGGGCCCAGAGTGCAGCCCCTTCCCGGGCGAGTGGCCCGGGGCTCCCCGGCGCTGGAAGGACCCCCGACTCCGGGGGGCGCCGCGAGGATCTGCTCTTCCGCTTGCCCGATCAGCCTGGCCGGCCCTGCCGCTCCTACTCCGGCTTCTTCCCCGGGTTGAGGGGAAAGGCGTGGATTTCCAGGTGTCAGAGGAAGCACTTTCCTAGGGCAAGTTTCTTTGCTTAATTTTTAACGTAATTTCCCCCAAGATGACTCTTTTTCTCCCCTAGGATTATTTTTAAACAATCAAAAGTGAAAAGCATTTCAGTCTTGTTGAGATTATGCTTTCTCCTGTCGGTGGACTCCTTAGCTGTCAGATATAAGAGGAAAAAGGACATTTCTCTCGAGCATAGCTCCAGTGAGGACAAAGGGGCCAAGAAGACACTCCTTAGACGTTTCTAAAAGCCTATTCTATACATTTTCATTATTAAAACACCCACTACACAACATAAAAGTCATTTTCCTTGTTTGGTCCTAATTTAACATATCTCAAATGTCTAATATTTTTAAAACTCAGAGTCTCTTAAGAATCAGTCTTGTACATATCCAGTTTAATGGCACTGGATTTTGGCCAGAATGTTTTAAAATTGAAATTACCCATTCATATAAAAATAACGGTGATTTTTAAAGTTTCCTTTATTTTAAATTTCCAGCCTTCCATTTAGTTAAGAAACCATAAACCAGACTATAACCATGTGTAATTCTAGAGAAGCAGTGGCTTAAGGTTAGTAAGGGTTAAAAATGAGACCATAACGTACTGTATAATCATTTTTTTAATAAAAACTAAATGAGCTTAAGGAATTATAGATTCTATTCTTCTCCTGGTGAATCAAAGTTCCAGATGTCACATTGTGTCGCTGTCTCTAACATTTGAACTAAGCAGTGGCTCACAAAAAGACATGAAATTTACATATTTAGGGCTTTACATGGACTTTGGGTGACAGTGACATGTCAACATAGGTTCGTTGATTGTAACAAATGTACCACTCTGTGCAAGATTTTAACAGTGGAGGAGGCTTACTAGGGATGCGGGTGGAAGGTGGGGAGGAGGAAGAGGTAGATGGAAGCCAAGGGGATATGTGGACATCTCTCTTCCAGTCAATTTTGATGTGAACATAAAAGTGCTCTTAAAAAATAAAGTCTGCTTTTAACTCTAGATTGCTAAAACAGTCATGATATTTAAAATGTGCCGTGCATTTTAACCTATGGATTCACAAGTAAATACACCTGAAGAATTATAAAGAAATCATCATCTTGAAGCTTTGAAGAAGTTCACCATTCAGGTCTACCTCTCCTTGATAAAGATGTTATTTTGGGGTGTCATGGGGGTAGCACTGTGTAGCTTGCTCCAGGATCTTAGTTCTCAAGATCACAAACTGAACCTGAGCCCAAGGCACTGAGAGCCCAGAGTCTAACCACTGCATGCCAGGGGAACTCCCAGAAGTTACATTTTTAAAAATTTACTAATTTTTAAATTTTTTTCTTTTTTTCACATTTTAAACATATATAAAAGACTTCACGATTGGGTAAATATTGCTTGTCCTCTCCCAGCATTTACTACCTAAGGGCAGTATTTAAGGTAACCTTAGCTTCCACTCCAAGTGATCCAAAGCCCCTGAGACCCTCTGTTGTTTTATTTTCTAAACTTCTGAATAACACAATGGGATATTTTATCATGTAATAACATGAAACTAGCGTAGTTTGTTTAGGTTAACATTTGTGCTCAGTCCTATCTGACTCTTTGTGACTCCAAGGACCATAGCCCACCAGGCTCCTCTGTCTACGGGATTTTCCAGGCAAGAATACCGGAGTGGCTACTACTTCCTCCTCCAGGAGAAATTCTCGAACACACATCTCTCAAGTCTCCTGAGTTGACAGGTGGATTCTTTTATCACTGAACCACCTGGGAAGTCAGGCATTATTAACATTTACTTCACATATATCCCTGTCCCCATCTTATCAAGAAATCAGCTCAGAAAACACAGGACGAGCATACATGTGTGAACCTCAGATGGACTCCTTCCTATCTGTTTGAAAAGAAATAGCACCCTTCCCATCCCATACTCCAAAATCCAGACTAAAACAATCCCTTCTGTACTACATAGGATGTTCTGGGCTGGCTTAGTAGCCACACCTCTGCAGTACAAGTGCCGGGAAGGGCCTGGGAAATAATCCCATCCTACTGCTTTATTCACTTAGTCTGAACACAGCAACTTTTAAACAACTTCCCTGGGCTTCCCAAGTTCTGTCAAAGGATTCTTGATCGTAAAAGTGATTCCAAATGTGTTCAATTCTAGGAATTGCTGCTGTGATTGTCTGTCTCCTGGGTGATTCTTATGTTTTTGATTAGAACATACTTCTACTTATTCCTTCAAATCATCTGTCAATGGTATATAATTAATACTCCACAAGCTGCAAATGACTGCCCAAATACTGTCTAAGCTTACTGAAGATTTTATTCAAAGTTCATGCTCTCTGGTTTATATTTAATTGCTGATGATGGCACTTGGAGAGAACAAAAGAAGGATGACTAAAAATTATTTTGTTTTATAATCCTAATTACAGAATAGAGGAAATCAGTACTACTGTAAATTTAGTATATATGCAGAGTACATCATGAGAAATGCTGGGCTGGAAGAAGCACAAGCTGGAATCAAGATTGCCGGGAAAAATATCAATAACCTCAGATATGCAGATGACACCACCCTTATGGCAGAAAGTGAAGAGGAACTAAAGAGCCTCTTGATGAAAGTGAAAGAGGAGAGTGAAAAAGTTGGCTTAAAACTCAACATTCAGAAAACGAAGATCATGGCATCTGGTCCCATCACTTCATGGGAAATAGATGGGGAAACAGTGGAAACAGTGTCAGATATTTTGGGGGCTCCAAAATCACTGCAGATGGTGAGTGCAGCCATGAAATTAAAAGACGCTTACTCCTTGGAAGGAAAGTTATGACCAACCTAGATAGCATATTGAAAAGTAGAGACATTACTTTGCCAACAAAGGTCCATCTAGTCAAGGCTATGGTTTTTCCAGTGGTCATGTATGGATGTGAGAGTTGGACTGTGAAGATAGCTGATGCTTTTGAACTGTGGTGTTAGAGAAGACTCTTGAGAGCCCTTGGACTGCAAGGAGAGCCAACCAGCCCATCCTAAAGATGAGTCCTGGATGTTCATTGGAGGGACTGATGCTGAAGCTGAAACTCCAATACTTTGGCCACCTCATGCGAAGAGTTGACTCATTGGAAAAGACTCTGATGCTGGGAGGGATTGGGGGCAAGAGGAAAAGGGGATGACAGAGGATGACATGGCTAGATGGCATCACCAATTCGATGGACTTAGGTTTTGAGTGAACTCCGGGAGTTGGTGATGGACAGGGAGGCCTGGCATGCTATGATTCATGGGGTTGCAAAGAATTGGACACTACTGAGCGACTGACCTGAACTGATAATATGAAGACCAGTATGAGAGCAGAAACATAAATCAACTTGTGAATAAACATAATTGAATATATAAGCCATCATAATAAACTATGAATTCTTCAGGTTCCTGGTGCTATATTCAAATGCATCTCTGTTATATTATGAAAGAGAACAAGTAAACTGTGAGGATGAAAGGCTGTTTTGCAGGATAGCCTATTTTAGACTTTCTCTTTAACAAGCGCTGGAAAAAAATTAAAATGCTCCAATTTTGTGCTTTGAAGTATGTTATGAGAGTGCATGATTCCAACTTAATAAAACGTATTATCACTTCATTCAACAGAAAGAATTGAGACTTGAATTTCCCCAAGTTATTCTTTTAAAGACTCATTATTTCATTCAGCATTGGTTTCCCTTAGACGCTCAGTGACAATATGAGAGTCGTAGTGAGTTACGGCAGTAATTATCTAGGTCTCCATGTTTCTGAGATCCCAATTCACTACCATAAGAGGCTCCGCATTCTCTTAGACTCTGACTAGTCTTTGATGTAACTTGACTGTGAGAGACTGATGTACCTCACAAGCTGGCATCTCTAAAAATACTCAAGCCTCCTAAGTTTGTATTCTTCTCTCATTTGAGTCTTTCTTCTCAAATGAGCATCTGCCAGTCATTTGCTGTGTTTCCAGAAAACCGGCACCTAAGAAATGCCGTGACCAGACCATCAGGACACGCTTCCTTCTCTGGTCCCGTCCTATTTCATGACACACTGTTGGGCTGCATGGTTCCTCCAAAGCCAGAACTTCCCGGGTCACAGTCCAGCTCAGAATGAAGTATCTAAAGTAGAATCCAATAGGCATGACAGACAGCTCACTGAGTGACCGGGAAACTACAGGAATAAATGGAGAACTGCATTTTCACACACACACACACACACACACACACACACACACACACACACACACGTGCAAATATGAATAAACTTTCCATGAAAAAACCTACCTACTTCCATGCTTCACAATCTGGTTCCAGTCAAACCGTTTTTCTATTTCCACTTTTCCAACTCCCATGATTTATTTTTCTTACAAACCACTTCCCAAATTATTACCTTCTTTTTATCAAATGGTCCTCAGCACAAATGATGAGTGCCCTGATCTCTTCTTGGAGGCTGGATCACCATACAAAGTGCAACTGCACCTGTCACTGAGGCAGGCCCTGACCTCCAGGTGTTTCATTCTCTCTAGACCAGCGGTCCCTAAAACTCTGGCCCCAGGGGTGGATGGTTTTAGGATGACTCAAGTGCATTACATTTATTGTGCACTTTATTTCTATTATTATTCCCTGGGGCCTCCCTGGTGACTCAGACAGTAAAAAACCTGCCTGCAATGCAGGAGACAAGGGTTTGATCCCTGGGTCAGGAATATCCCCTGGAGAAGGAAATGGCAACCTACTCCAGTATTCTTGCTTAGAGAAGTCCATGGACAGAGGAGCCTTGCAGGCTACAGTCCATGGGGTCGAAAAGAGTCAGACACTACTTAGCAACTAACACACACATTTCTATCATTATTACTACATCAGCTCTACCTCAGATCATCAGGCATTAGATCCCAGACCTTAGAGGAGTAAGGACCCCTGCTCTAGACAACCGCAAGAGGAAGCACTGTCACCTCATACCCTTCAGGCTCTGGGTAAAAGTCAGCATCTTCTTCCAATGGAAACGTATTTATGTATATCACTCAAGTGCTTAAGAACACCCCCCTCCTTTTCCACCCTCTGTCTATATTTAATATTTCAGAATTGGCCCTCAATAAAGTCTAAATAATAGCAAGTGCCCCCATGGCCTACCATCAAGCATGTTATTGAGACATCAGCGTTCCCACATGCACTAAAGTGAGATTAAAAATTAATGAACTGCACAAATTATTTTATTACGATACCATATTTTTTATTCTCTCCTAGTTCCTCATGAAGTCCTGTGTACTTCTCCAGAGACTAAAAGTGCGACTAGAGTTAAATCTAAAATAGGCTACTTTCCACAGTGGTTATAACCAGGGTTGCAAGGTCAAAGTGCCCACTGAGGAAATGATAGCATTTGTTTTGGTAACTTATTAACTTTCAGTTATTGTCTCATATATCGCTTCTGCATAAAGGGCCTCTTGTGCTATGAAATATGCCCACCATCTAGGTACCTATCTTCTCTCCTATTTATTAGGTGGATTAATAAGCAATCATGCAGGCAAATTAAAAGAAGAGAATTTTCTCATGGACACTAAAGACCATCCAGACCTAAAGTAAGAATATTTTTCAAAATTGTGATTAAGATGCAACAGAACTCATTCAGTTGCTATCTAAATAACATTCTTACAAGTAAGACACCTGTGTGGAAGTACCTCCCAATATTTTATATCCTCACTTTTAACCAACAATACAGAAATTGAAGAAAATGTTTTTTTATGTTAAAGTGGTTTCCATTTGCACTGAACTTAGTGTATGATATGTCATTTCTATGGCCAAAAAGTGGGAAGCAGGAAAGTTTTGAATAACTGGCACAGGTGTGAAGAACAGTGTGTCCATTAGCAATATATTTGCTTTACTTTTATGATTAAAGTCATTATCCTCGAGATTTCTGGGTTCCTGGGACAAAGACAGCAATAATAATATGCTAATTCAAAGTCAATATATCTCCTATGCAAAATACATATACTTCACACTAATTATAAATGCAACAGGGTTTTCTGCATAGAAATTTTCACAGATATGCCTTTCAACTGTTTCAGTTCATCTAACTGTGTCTGCATGGAAATGCCCAGACCAGGGACCAAACTCTCCACATGTCACAGACATGTGCCTTCCTCTCTCTACTGTTTTAGGTCCAAAATCTTTACGCTGAAATACAAATCCGGACAAGATGTATCCCAACCTTTCTAACTTTTTCACTAACATTCAATTCATATGCATTTTGTGCTCTCCTCAAATCAGATGCTTCTCTGAAAGCACCCTTGACACTTTTCAGGCTGTGTGCGAAGTCACTTCAGTCATGTCCGACTCTTTGCTAATCTATGGACTGTAGCCCACCACTCTCCTCTGTCCATGGGATTCTCCAGGCAAGAATACTGGAGTGGGTTGCCATGCCCTCCTTCAGGGTATCTTCCTGACCCAGGGATCAAACCCATGTCTCTTATGTCTCCTACACTGGCAGGTGGATTCTTTACCACTATGCCCCCTAGGAAGCCCCCTTTTCAGGTTGGTGCCTATCAAAATCAAGGCCCACCTAAAGCACCTCATTCTCATAGGAAACTCTCTCAATATCCCCACCCAAGGGTGATGTTGCATCTTAATATTTCATATATTCCTGACTTGTGATACTTAACCTGCTTTTTTAATTTTTTGTGATAAATATTTTGTTTATTTTTTAACATTATTTTATTTTTGGCTTCCCTGGTGGCTCAGAGGTTAAAGCGTCTGCCTCCAATGCGGGAGACCGGGGTTCGATCTCTGGGTCGGGAAGATCCCCTGGAGAAGGAAATGGCAATCCACTCCAGTATTCTTGCCTGGAGAATGCCATGGACAGAGAAGCCTAGTAGGTTACAGTCCACGGGGTTGCAAAGAGTCGGACACGACTGAGTGACTTCACCTCACCTCATAGTCACTCCACAATGTTGTGTTAGCTGCTGAAAAGTGAAAAGTGAATACCGAAAAGTGAATCAGCTACACATAAACACCCACTTTTTGGATTTCCTTCCCACTTAGGTCACCAGAGAGGAATGAGTCGAGTTTCCTGTGCTTACAGCAGGCTCTTATTAGTTATCTCTTTTATAGATAGTAGTGTATATATGTTAATCCCAATCTTCCAATCCATTCCACCTCTCCTTCCCCCCTTGGTATCCATATGTTTGTCCTCTTTTCTGTGTCTCTATTTCTGCTTTGCAAATAAGTTCATCTATATCATTTTTCTTGGAGAAGGCAATGGCACCCCTCTCCAGTACTCTTGCCTGGAAAATCCCATGGGCGGAGGAACCTGGTGGGCTGCAGTCCATGGGGTCGCTAACGGTTGGACACGACTGAGCGACTTCACTTTGACTTTTCACTTTCATGCATTGGAGAAGGAAATGGCAACCCACTCCAGTGTGCTTGCCTGGAGAATCCCAGGGATGGGGGAGCCTGGTGGGCTGCCGTCTATGGGGTCGCACAGAGTCGGACACGACTGAAGCGACTTAGCAGCAGCAGCAGCAGCAGCATACCGTTTTTCTAAATTCCATATATATGCACAACCTGTTTCTTTTAATTATAGCTTCCTTTGCATATTCTTTTCCTCAATATAGTAAATTATAAAAGCTTTGATGATGCCTCACAAGGACAGGAGAAAACTTTTGGCAGTAAGGACTAGATTCACTATCTTGACTTTTGTGACAGTCCCACAGGGGTAAACAGTTTGAAATCATGCCCCATAGGGTTAATAGAACTGGTGACTAACAGAAGAAATTCTTGAGCTTGTCTTACAGAACAGCAGCTCTACTTCTAACCTGCCTTCACTGACCAAGCTCACCTTAAATTTTTTAATTTATTTCACTTATAAAAAGTTTTGATGATGAGAACAGTCCATCTTCCTTATACTTTATATACTATTTATACTTTATTTCATATTCCCATATATCTTACACATATGAGGATCCCCATAATCATCTATGTTGA
This sequence comes from Nanger dama, assembly GCA_917880005.1. Taxonomy (NCBI): domain Eukaryota; kingdom Metazoa; phylum Chordata; class Mammalia; order Artiodactyla; family Bovidae; genus Nanger; species Nanger dama. The sequence goes on from CAKJTW010000024.1 coordinate 31,050,811, forward strand.
AACAGATTTGTATTATATTATTGGACATTCCAGCTCTCTTCCAGTTGTAAGCCTCAAAAAGCATGTCTAGACCTTTTCTGTAAAATGTTTCTAAACCAGCTGGCAAGAGGATATATTCTGAAGAGTAACTGGAGATAAGTAATTTTTTGAGGATTCATAAAAAATAATAGCCTGAAGTAGACTTCAGACACGAACAGCCTGATCCCTAAAGAAACTAATAAAATAAAAATGAAAACTACATAAGAAGAGGTCTAATTGAAGGAACCAGGGATATTTAGCCTGGAGAAAAGAATACTTAGGGTGGACATGATCGCTATCTTTAAATAATGATATGATTGTCATGCAAGTCGACGAGCAAACTTGCTCTGGACAGTGGCAGAAGGCTCAGCTGATGAACGGAAGTGTCCAAGAGGGGACGGGCCTCCCTGAGAAAGGAAGAGCTGTGTGTGCAGAGTGAATGCAGGCAGTCCTTGGTGACTTGTCCTGAGTGATCGCTCCTCACTCAGTTGGGGATTAAATGATGCCTCCAGTGGTTTTCTCTAAGCCTAAAATTCATGGAAAACTTCACACTGCAAAGTGTTCTGTCATCCCTGGACTAATCAATACATCAGACCCTACCCTTAAGGATAATCAGCATAATTCAAATTATGACACTTTAAAGGGTGCCCTAAAAAAGTCATCACTGCAGTATTACACGTTATATCAGAGTGACAGGAAGAGGCAAAATTACCCACAAAATGCTAAACTAACACTGAAGATGCAGCTTGTTCACACCCAAGATCTGACCTGTCTGGAAAGTAGCCTAAACTAGGAAAGGTTCCTTTGAACAAGGAAGCAGGCCATCTGCATACTCCAAAAGAGTCTCAGAAATCCATTTCCCCACCCCTAACCCTCTCACTGCCTCACTTTTCAGAAACACTTACACACCAGACATAAGAACAGTAGTTTGATTTACACAACAGTGTGGTGGCATATTGTAAAAATCTTTTATGAAACATAAACCAAAACCAGTTGGCTTAAAGGAGATGTCAACCATTAAATATATTGTTAGACACTGTTTGCTTTTGTAAGAAGGGTTAAAATAATCAAAGCCAGGAAAACGTTATTAATTTCAAAATGTCTTCTCTTTGCTTCTCATTGCTCCCATTCTACATAAAGAAAGGAAGAATATAGGAAAAGAAAGACAAATTATCAGGATAATGTCCTCACAATCTAAACTCCTGGGATTACTAGTTAGAATGTACAGTTCTTCCAAATCAGTTACTAATATTTAGCATAACTATTTTCAGACGACATTAGGTTTGACATTAGTAAATTCTCATCAAACATGGACAAAAATCAACTGATGACAGAACGAATCTGAGTTTATCCATTAAAGAGCTAATCTCCACATAGCATCCAGTTTTTTGCTATATTCTATACTGCCGGGTGATTTATTTTTAAAGGTCATTTTGAGTACTCTCAGCCACTTGGCCCATTTTAAAAGCTACACTTGATTAAATTTGGACAACAAGTTCATCACAATATCACTGAGGTCATCTGAACAAGTGAACATACTATAAATTCAAAAACAAATGAATTTGGATTTCTTTTCTTTTGCTTGACATGGGTATAACTATCTCAAAATTTTGGTACACTTGTTCATCTGTGACTCGTCCAAAATTTAGATGCATTAGGGATATTACACTAAGCTGTAGAGCTGCTGACCATTATCTTTCTGAAAACAATTACATATGCCTGTAATAAATTGCATCAATAGCAGTCAATTATCTCAAGAACACTCTACTAACCCTTGTCACAAATGTATTGCTGTGCATCAGATTTTTTTCCCCAACAACTGAATTATTCTCGAAACTTAGTATTGCTTCACATCCTAAAAATAGCCACTCCAGTTCTCTTGTGTTAACCCTGCTCTGTTCCCAGGAGGTAGGGCAGTGCTATAAACAATGCTTCATTTTTTACAGATGAAGAAACAATGAAATGTAACGGAGGTACAGCCACTTGGCCTGAATCATTTTGAAAATCAATAATGAGGCAAGCAATGAACTAGTGGGGTCAGGGTTTACTGTCAGCCCTCCTGGGGTCCTCTGCAGCCCTGGTGTGAGCTCTAATGAGCACATCCTCACAACATGGGCACAAAAGAAATCTGAAATCCTCATTTTTACCCCCCAGATCGCTATCTCTCCCAACACAACCTTGACACATGGCAAATATATTGAATGACAAGAAAATTAATTGAATGTTTCCAACCCTGGATCCTTTTTTCCTTTGCTTAGAGAAATGGGGATTGTTCGAAATGGAAGCATCAGGAGAAAAAAATAATAAAGCCTGATAACTGTTTCATGGATAAAAGAGAAGCTGAACTTCCCATGACCTGTCCATCAAGTGCTGGGGCCAGCCATTAGGACTGTCCCATGGGGCACCGCTGAGTTGCAAAGACAGATTTCCTCACTCGCTTCAAGTGAAAAGAAAAGACTCACTCCCAGCTTCTTCATTTTTCTCTGCCTCCATAGGGCAAGGGTCTTCAGTGGAGAAAAGGCACATCCTCCCTCTTTTCTGCCTAATTCAATCCAAGCAGGCCCACCAAGAAACAAGTCTCTCGAACCCCGCCGCCCTGAGCCATGACCACCTCCATACAGCTCTCCTCCTCAGAGCACCCTAACAAAATATGGCCAAACAAAACTGTTCTGCAGAGAGGAATGCCGGTTCAACACTAAACTTCTCTATCCAAACGCAGGGAAAAAAACTATCTCAAGATGACCCCGAGGATGAGGTTGGCTATGGCCGCAAGAAGTATCTGTGACAGCTGCATGGAGAGGTGAGGGAGCTGGTTCCTGGAGGACTTCTTCAAAAAAAAACCGAAGAAACAATTAAGGGTGAGCAGACTGATGTGCCTGTGGGAGCAAGATTTCATCCCTCGTGTGGTTCTGATGACCCCTTTGCTTACAGTGGGTCAAAGGTCCGTTCTCACCATGCAGACAGTAAGCGTCTTGAGAATTCGGGCTTTAGGCATTCACCAGATAGCTACTGTGCACCTACTGCGCACCAGGCCTTGTGTCTACCACACTTTTGTGAAAGTGGAAACCATCCACACCCATTAGAAATTTTATAAGAAAAATCACGTTAAAAATGAAAAATTCATTCAAACAATATTTCAAATACAATTTAAAAATTCACTTAAACAAAATTAAAAATCCAAATATTATTTGTGGTAATCCCTTTAACAAACTGATTAATGTGTTTTACAATAGTTACGTATCATTTGTAAACCATTTTTTCCTCCGTCCCATTAAAAAAAAAAAAAAAACACACACACAGCCAGGAAATGATTCTATAAGTATGAAGGGTTGTAATGCTAAAGAGGAATTTTTAAAAGCTAGTGTTATAATATTTAGTTATATACAAACAGTACTTCTTCAAAAATTACCTTACTGCAAAAAATATTTCTAGCAGCTACCTTACTAGAAATACAAATAGTGTGTGTGTGTGTGTGTGTGTGTGTGTGTGTGTGTGAAAAGTGAAAGTGAAAGTCCCTCAGTCGTGTCCGAATCTTTGCGACCCCCTTGGAATTCTCCAGGCCAGAATACTGGACTGGGTAGCCTTTCCCTTCTCCAGGGGATCGTCTCAACCCAGGGATTGAACCCTGGTCTCCCGAATTGCAGGTGGCTTCTTTACCAACTGAGCTATCAGGGAAACCCAATGGGATGTTTTCATTACTGATATAGTAAGATTTTACAATGCTTCTTTAACTGTTATTTGGGTGGAGTGACTTAATATAAAAGCAGAGATTCCTAAAAACACTAGAAAAGAGTATAATGGCTGAATACATCATAAAAAGTTTCTAAATTAGTCCACTAGAATATAAACGGCATGAGGACAGGAATTTTTTTTTTTTTTACTATTTTGTTCACTGATGAATCCCCAGTGTATAGTACAGCACTTTTTCCAGAGTAGGTGCCTAATAAATTTCTGTTGAATTAATAAATGTTTGTTTAAAAGTCAGCAGTCTCATAAACACTTTAGCTGGTCTCCTAAGAAAGCCCAAGGCCCAGGAGTAAACACTGGTTCTCTGGCTCTTGCAATTTACGTAGAAGTTCATGTTAGGTAATTCTGGCCCCAAAGGCTATTTTTAGATCAAAACTCAAGAAGGATGATACACAGAGAACCACATAATTTAGTCCACTTCACTAGTGTAGCACTGGCTGAGTTAAAGGAGAAATATCCCAAATTTTAATTGTTATTTCCATTTGTTAATTATGAAGAAACAAGTGTCTTCTGACATCACTTCTTAAACCATTTCAATCAAAAGTCTAAGTACTTTATTGTCTTTTCTTTTGTTCTAACCCCTTCTTGGGAGAAGGAAATGGCAAACCACTCCAGTATTCTTGCCTGCAAAATCCCATGGAGGAGTCTGGGAGGCTACAATGGGGTCGCAAAGAGTCAGATGCGTAACTAACACGTAACCCCTTCTTAACAATAATCTTGCCTGCGTGTGTGCATGCTCAGTCACTAATTTGTGTCTGACTCTGTGACCCCGTGGACTGCAGCCCCCCTAGGTTCCTCTGTTCATGGGATTATTCAGGTAAGAATACTGGAATGGGTTGACATTTCCTCCTCTAGGGATCTTCCCAAACCAGCGGTCAAACCTGTGTCTCTCTATGTCTCCTGTATTAGCAGGAGGATTCTTTACCACTGAGCCACCTGGAAAGCCCCAATCATAGCTACGAGGTATCAAGTGTTTACTGTGTATTGTGGAGAAGGGAATGGCAATCAGCTCCAATATTCTTGCCTGGAGAATTCCACAGACAGAGGAACCTGGTGGGCTACAGTCCATGGGGTTGCAAAGAGTTGGACACAACTGAGCGACTAACACTTTCATTTTCATTGATACCAGTGTCCACATTCTCATAAAAATTTCACAGTGACCCTTAAACAGAGATTACCATTCTCATTTTGTAATTGCAAAGAAATTAGCTGGCCTTCCTAAATTCCCGAGCTGGTCGTGGAACTGGAATTCACCCAGGTCTGAAGTGAAGTGAAAGTCGCTCGGTCGCATCCGTCCAACTCTGAGACTCCATGGACTATAAAGTCCTTGGAATTCTCCAGAATACTGTAAAGTGGAGCTTTTCCCTTCTCCAGGGGATGGTCCCAACCCAGGTCTCCCACATTGCAAGTGGATTCTTTACAAGCTGAGCCACAAGGATAGCTGCTCTCAAACCAGGCTCTTAACCCCTAGGCTACCTGGGTATCCCCCTGGCAGATGTGTATAAACTACCGGGGAGAACAATGCGATAAGAGACAAAACGGTTGATGATTTCTTTAAATTTCTGAAATAATTTTGATGTGCAAACACTAGCTTATGTGGTGTGGAATGGTGAAAAGACCAAAGGTTGTTGGAGCCAAATGGCCCTGGGTTCAGATCCAGCTTCACCACCAACTATTAGAGCATCCCTGCAAAACCACTTACCCTTTCTGAGTCTCAGTTTCGTTAAGTGTAACCATGAGGAGCATGCCTGCGCTGAAGCCTGCACAGAGTAAGTGCTCTTAAAACCTAAATTCCCTTCTTTCTAACGGATTTGCTAAATTGGCACTGGGCTGATTTTTTTTAAGTGTTTGGTTCATCCTTGTAATACCATAATTACAGAATATAATGACACTGCATTCTCTATAACTACAAGTAGAATTTATAAACTGATAAAATATGAGTTGGAAGAGCCTTTAGAAGCCATCTGTTACCATCTTTTCCATTTCCAAATCAAGTCCAGAGTTTAAAATGACCCATTTCCAAGTTTTTACAGAAAGTTAATTGCAAAGACACAACTAGACTTTAAGTCCTCTGCCCCAGCTCCCGCTAACCCCACAGTTTTTGCCTCACATTACACAGGCATGGCAATGCATGTAATTTTCAGACAATTAAGCAGTATAAAATAACCTCAGTTTAATTGCATCCAATTAACAAACCAAATTAGTGTTTCATATGTACACTATTAAACTAGTTGTCTGGCTTCCAAAAGAAATAAAACACTGTTTCAAATGAATCTAGCATTTTAGTGAACAAAACTACTTACAATTTAAATTACCTTTCCTATAATCTTCTTTATATGGAATTAGACCTAATCTCCATTTTAAAAGAAATACTCTCTGCAACTATCAGGATGAGAATTACTCCACTGCATTCTAAGTATCAAATTTTCCTTCTCACTGTACACACATGATTTTCTAAGATTAGCGTGTTTGTGCACTTGCATGCCCACACACATATGCATGCCTACAGATCCCCAAGCAAATACAAATGAGGGTGTGTCCACATTTACTTATTGCCTAGTTTCAAAAGTCCCATCTTTCTGTTGAGCTTCTGAAATGTAGTGAATCTGCCAAAGTGCAAATAATGAGTTTCAGAGAGCTCCTGCTTTCTTTTTCAGAGAAAATAAAACCACCAAATAAATCTGTCAAAGAAAAAAAAAAACAAAACACTGCTTTTCAAGAGCACTGCAATAGACTATCTGTCCAGTATTGCTGTGAATTAGGTATAAAAGTTATCAATGAAAAAGCAGTATTTTAAGATTTCCCTGGTGGCTCAGTGGCAGGAGTCCTCCTGCCAACGCAGGAGACACGGGTTTGATCCCTGGTCCAGGAAGATCCCACATGCTGCAGAACACCTAAGCCCAGGTGCCATGTGCTACAATTACTGAGCCTGCGTTCTAGAGCCCAGGAGCCAAACTACTGAGCCCCATGTGCCGCAATTACTGAGCACCCCAGAGCAACAAGAGAAGCCATCTCAATGAGAAGCCCACACACCATAACTAGAACTACTCACCACAACTAGTGAAAGATCTGTGCAGCAAAGAAGACTCAGTACAGCAAAAAAATTAGTAAATAAAATTTAAAAGCAGTATTCTAATGAACCATGAAATGAATCATCTATTCATTTCTTAAATACTTATACCTAAAAACATAAATACCTTGTAATTCTGAGTATAACCATTTTCATAAGTTGGCCAACTTTAGCTATTAGTATTTATGAGTATTTTCTGGAGCAAAAAGTTCTACAGTAGGTTAAAATAATAATGCAGTACTATATTTAAAATATAGTTCAAACTGACAATCTGTCATACCTACTGGGCCATTTTTATCAAAATATTTTAATCACTCTTGTTACTATTTTACAAGGTGCTTTTAAGATGTCCATTAACAGGATGAAAGAATCATACTGTTAGGCAGTAGTGTCAATCTTTGTTACTTCTCTTTGGAGCATTACAACAATTTTACTGCCTCTTAGCTACCAAGATATCCATCCCATATATCCTTATCATCTTTATAAAACATATACATCATAGCATCACTCCTCTGCTCAAAAAGCTAAGTGAAATCCAGCTCAAGAGGGCTGTAGAGCCCCACAGATCTGGAACCAATGTATCTTTCCAGTCTCACCTTACTCTCTCTCCCATTACTTTAATTCTGCCCGGGACTCCAGATCAAATTATGCTGGGCCTTTCCCTTCCCCTTTTGTTTACTGAAATCCTACCCAATTTTCCAAGGCCTCAATTAAAAATCACATCCTCCCAAAAATATTTTCTAATCTTTCCTGCTGGGGGAAAATAAAAAAAATGCCTCCATTCATACACTGCTTTCACTTGTAAGCGTAATAAAGTTTACTTAGAAACCATCTGTCTTCTCTAGACTGTAAAATTCTTACACTCTTTGTCTTTCTATTTCTCAGTTATTCATTCTGATCTCCAGTATGACTCCATAGCTTGGAATACCTACAAATACTGACTCTTTCCACCAACTAAATAAATTTTTTTACATTATATAAATTTTAAAACAGGAAGCAAATAATTAAATGATACAGCTGACAAAATGGAACATGAGTCCAAGACTACATAAAAGAATGTTGTATTTCAAGAACCTCTTTGCCTTCATATTCTCTTGTAAGTATTACACTGACCACTCATTACACAGAAAGCAAAAAAAAAATCAGACCCAAATTTCTCCAAAATTTCTGAAGTTTGCAAACATGTAGTCTAATTATCTGGGAAAATGAGTGTTTTAGAAGCTATTTAGAATCATATAGATCCAGCTCATGCAGAGAGCTAAAGATTAATCGGTTACTTCACACAGTGACCTTGTAAAGACTTTTGAATTTGCAGTTATTCATTAACTGAATCAATGATGCCAGCCAATTTAGTTAACTGGAGCCCTAAACAAGCATATTTTAAAACAAACTATTTATTTCTTAAAAAAAAAAAGATAGTTTTCATACAACTAACTCCCTCAAACTGAAGTCAGCATATAAAATCATAACAAATTTCCAGGAGAGTCATTTATATTGGAGGTACTATGAAAAGACACAGGTTATACACAAGCCTGATCCAGGCTCTAGGCCCTGCCTCCCAAATTCCCTCTCCAATGAAAGTCTCTAACATGGCCAATGGTAGGGTCATCATATGCCTGGATTTGCCAAGGACAGTCTCCATTTATGCCAAGAAAGACAATCATTCATGTAGTCAACCTGCCCACGTATTCTGAACTCATCTTGCATTACCTCTCCTGTTACCTGCCCTCCAGCCCCACTGGCCTGCTTCTAACTCTTCAAAACACTGTATATCCCCCAACCTCGGTTCATTTGCATTGTTCCTTCACTGAAGGATAGTCCCCTCTCCCTATCTATCTTTTTCTCCTCTTATTTGTTCTGCAGTCTCAGCTCAAATATCACCTCCTCAGAGAGATCACCTCCTCACACCCAGACAGGGATGACAGACCTCTTGTTACCCATTCCTTTATGTTTCTTCCATAGCATTTATAACAGACCTAATGATTAGGACCGGTCAGCCTCAACAGATTACAAGTTCCTTTTGTGATCTGGTTCATCATTATACCTTTGGTATCTAGCACTAAGGTCTGACTCCGAGTAAATACTTGTTGAATGAATGGATGAATAAGTTGCAATTGATCAAGACAACCAGGGCACCTGTCATAATACTCTAAAGAAAGGGCTAGGATTTTAAGTGAGTGACAAGGCAGAACACTGGAGGGCCCTGAATACTTCCTGACTTTACATCCAACCATCCTGTGACCATAAGACTAGGTCAAACCCCACCCGCTTTCTGCCCAGAACTGTCTTCAGGCACACAAACATCACTTTCATTGCTTTCCAAAGCTATAAATTTGGAGCCTAACCCTTCATCCATTGCTTCTCTCCAAAGCAAGCACTTTCCTCAAATACATCAAATGGTTAGATTCCAAATTTGTAGCTGTTAGGAAATCTAAAGTAATGGACACTTGTAAGATCACATGTCACAGTTAACACATGTCACATGTCAAGTGATGGGCAATGAAAGTATATGTTAAGATTAGTGGCTCATTATTGGACCCAGAACAATAATGACACAAATTATCACGCAGTTCTGATTCTATTCTAAATACAAGGGTTAAAACAGTATAGTCCTAGGTTTATATTAATGCTAGTAGCCATGATCCACCTCGGAAACCAAAGATTTCACAGATCAAGTAAGCTGTGTCCTCCCTTTGTACATAAAGACTTGGTGTTGCTTCACAGCAAGAGATGAAATGCTGAAATATTTTTCCAAATTACTTAGAGCCATCTCATAGCTACAAATACTGATCTATAACCTCCCTTTTTATTAATTTTGTCATGAATAGCATATAGAAAGCAATGCTTTTGATTGTGATCAAATACCAGGAACAGGTAGAAAATTACATGACTTACACAATTTCCTTCAAATAAGCACAATATTATTTTCATAAAGTTATCCTCTGTGTTCATCCACAGCTTCAAACACTGAGAAGACTGACTCACTGACCTAAGATTCACTGCAGTTTTACTCAAGATTAGTGAAGACTCTGCCTCTGTGGTTACAGCAAAGCCATACACATGGTCTGTTCCTTATGAAACTTAAAGTCCACTGAGTTGACTTAGCAAACTACCTCTGCTCCTTTTTCTAGTATCAGTTTAAAAGGCACAATACTTACATACCAAGTTTTAGCCAAAATATGCATTCACAATGAATTAATATATAAATACATTAACCAGAAGCATATCACTGGAAGCTTCAGGTGGAAATTTAAATTGTGAACCATTTCTCCACCTACAGGACCAGTGCATAGACCGTATTACAGAGAGTACTGTTGAGGCTGGCTATGAGCCAAAATGTGATAATCATGTTTAACAGACATAGGTGATAAGTTTGATGCACAACCATCCATCCAGTTGATCTTAGACACTTTCCCCTTATTATAATATTTACCACATCAGGTATCAATATTCCCTATCTTAATGGATTACACTTTCCTCACCAAATAACATTTTCTATAGGTCTTTAAAACTACTTTTCCTATGTTGAAGCTTTCTGAATGGTTTCGGCTAAGTACTAATAACTCAAAATCTAAAACCAACACAGAAAGAGTACATGTTATTTGTAGCTGCTACTGCTGAAATAAACCCTACTTTAAAAAAAAAAATTGGCAAATTCTTAAAGATTCTTTATTTTGATTGAATCAGCATAAAAGATTCAGCTGATTTTCTGAATAGTGACAAAGTGCCAAAACCTCAAGCAGACACATGTACCATTATTCCACAAGGAACACCTGCAAACATGTTGCTTGTTTTGTTTTCATAGTAACAAGAACGTTTATCAACACATCTTATGTAAAAGAAGTCTGATCAATCAAAAGATTTTGCTGGCTAATCTTTCAATGTAGTCAAATAACATGATCTCATTATGTGATAATATACACAGTAAATTCACTTTTACATTCCATGTTTAAGAGACATATAAACATGTTTTATCTACTCTAATGCTATCTTTCCAAAGACTGCTACAAGGATCTAACGAGTTGAAAATTAGTTACATCTTAATTTGTAGCATCATTAATATATTATCATGCCCCAAATTGCACCCAAATTAATTTCACATCGGTTTAATCATAAATGCCCTTATATAAATAAAAGCAGTCTCTAATAAAGTCAACCACATAAAATACAATCACCATCACAGAAATATAGATGCCAACAAACAGATTTTGTTCTATACCTGACCGATGTTCAAAGCAAGAAACTCAGACAATTTTCTAACAGCTTCATCACTTCATACATTTTCCTATATATAAGAAATATACTGCATTTCAAACCTAGTGGTCAAAGGGATTATGACACTTGAAGCACACTGTCATTAAGGAGATAGAGGTAAATCTCTTTCACCTCAAAATTAAAAAGCAGTTTTCATCTGGTACCATGACTTCTTAGTGTTCCACAGGAATTTTGTCTGAATAATGATATCCTTTCTACTCAAGTGGAGGGCATTTCTGTCTTGATAAATTATTTGGCCTATATCCTAAAAATCAAACCCAGTCTATTTATTATACAATTTTCTTGGGTAAATTTTTGCTTTGGCACTGTTATACGGAGAAAAAGCACAAGACAGTCACAAATTCTAATATATATGATATATATAATATATATTTAAGTACATATAACATATATGTGCAAATATTTTAAATAACTTGATTTCCTCAAAGACAAACAGCACCAAACATTACTATATCACTAGAGAAAACGTTTCTAATAAAGTTAAACTGTTTTTTTCTAGGAGGACAGATCATAGCAAACTTAATTAAAATGGATCTTATTAATATTTCAAGTAATTTCTGGGCTTGATTATGCACTACAGAAGAAACAACTGTACTGAAGAGAAAAATCAATAGCCCTTGACCAGGGCTCTGGGTATGCTAGAAAAACACAGTTCTCTCGTGCCTTACCCAGATCTAGCCTTTGGGGGTTGGGGAGAGTACCAATAACAATTTGGAAGTCAACTGAATTATTTTTAACACGGCAAAAAAAAGGAAGGAGGAAAATCAGTTCAAATTTTCCATTATAATGAAAGTACCGGAAACAAGCCTTTTTATGTTCATTTTAGGCCCGAGTAACTGTGCAGAGAATAGGGCTTTTGCAATGTCAGTTGCACACTCTGCTTCCTGTGCGAATTCTCAACCATTACAGGTGTTCTAAACCCTCCAGTGAAACCAATCTACTATCAAGGGATTCCTGCGGTCCCCTCGAAGCCATCCCTACTGCCCCCTACCCCGCACATGACTGCCCATTTCCTGCGAGTGTCTCTATTAAGGACCCTCTCTCTTCTCTGCACTCCTGCGGTTAAAATACCCACTTCTCCTTGGCGTGGCACGTAAAAGCTTTCCCATTAGAGAGGACTAGTTCCTGCAGTCCTTTCTACTTAGATGCTTTCAAGTCAGAGAGGAGCCACTTGAAGAAAACCCTCCTCCCACGCTCCTTTCCCCCCACCGGAGCCACGTCCCTGAAGGACAACACCAAGGGACACTTCCTGACCTTCTACCCTTTCGCCCGATTTGGGCTGGGAGGGCTGGGGTCGCATTTTCTCGTGTCCTCTGCTGCACTGGATGTGTTATGTAAGACGGACAGGACGCGGGAGGCACATGCGTATAAAGCGCACGGATCTGTGATAACAGCTGGGGTGGCGGAGCAGATCTGGAGTCTCCCCCACCAAATACGACAGACACCACACACACACACACACACACACACACACACACACACACACACACACACACATCACCCCCCACACACGCCGCCCCCCACCCCCCACCCCCAGCAGTGTTTTCCTGTCTCGCCCCTACCAGAACCAGACGCACAGAAAGGAAAGGCGGGGGGAGGGGTGAAGGGAGGTGAGAGAGGAGGAGGAGCGGCCGCACGTCTGCTTTGATAGCAGCCGGCAGAGCCGCCGCGGCAGAGAGCCCCTCGTTAACCCCCTTCCTGTGGCTGCACCACGTCATGGAACATTCCCGGAACGGGCCAACGTTCCACCCACTTCAGGGAACAGACATAAAGGCGCAGACCCAGCTCCCCACAGTGCACAGCCCAAACACACATGTCCCTTCCCGGTCCCCCGGCAGACGCACAGACGAACACGCATGCAAGACGCCCCCACCGGTCTCCGCGCGCCCCCGGCCAGCCCGCCGCGCCGGGAGCCACTCTGCGGCCGGTGCACCCGCAAGGCGAAGGCGCCTCCGCCTGAACCTTCCATCGAGACAGTCCCCTCCTTCCTCGCTTCCTTCCTTCTCTCCTTCCTTCCTTCCTTCCCTTCCCCGCTGGGGAGGAGAAAGGAGTCGCCGAAATGCCAACAGCCGGCTCCTCCGCTGCGCTCGCTCGGCCGCAGGCCGGCGGCCCGGCCCTCGCGCCGCCCGCCCCCGGCCCCGGCCCCGCGCCGCGCGGCCCCCTCCCCCGTTACCTGACGACGGGCGGCCGGCGGCCGCGGCAGCCGCAGCGGTGGCCCGGCGGTGCGCGCCGGTGCACGTCCCTCATTAGTAACCAGGCACATTCCTGCCTCCAGCGCTCCCGCGCCGCCCCCTCCCCCAGGACATTACGCAAAGCAGCCTCCCCTCATCTGCATAGATCCTCGGCCAGGGTATTCCCCGCATTTCCCAACGCGCCGGACCCCCCTCCCGAGGTCTCCCCCATCCCCGCCCCCTCCGACCCTCACCCTCCGGACGCCGGTCCCGAGCCGGGGGCGCGCGCCGGGAGGGGCCAGAGGGGTCCGGCGGAGGCAATTACGGTGTAAAGTGAAACGAGCTCCCAATGCTAAAGGAGGCAGGAAAAAACACCGCGCCGAGGCCACTTACCAAGCCGAGGGACCTAGATTCCCGCCGCTCTGCTCGCCCGAACGGTCGGTCCGCCCTCCACGCACCCCGAGGCTGCACCCAGCACCCCCAAAAGTCGAGACGTGGAGGAATATGGTTAAGGAGCCAGGAGACCCTCCAAGTTGCTCCGGGCTCCCGGGAGCCTCAACATCCAAGACACAACTTGGCCAAGACTTGTGCCACAGTCACCGGAGATGTTTCTGCGGAGACCCTCCTCCGGCGGGCAGAGACAGCGCTCGGCGGCGCCCCGCTCGCCTCCTCTCCACCCCCTCACCTCCAGCCCGCCTCCGGCCGCCCGCCCGCCCCCGGGCCGCTAGCCCCTCGGGCGACTGTCAGCTCCCGGCCGCCGCCGGGTGACAGGGGCTGGAGGAGGGCGCGACGCGGCGGCCCGAGCCCGAGCGGGCGAGGGGGATCCTCGCAGCAGCAGCAGCGGCAGCCGCTCACCTGGAAAGTCACCGCTGAGAAGAAGGAGGAGGAGGACGGAGAGAAGGAGGAGGAAGAGGAGGGAGAGGAGGAGGGGGGAGGAAACCCCCTGGTGCCCTTGTTCTCGCTGCCGCGGCGGCCGCTCCTCGCCAAGGCTGAGCGTGTCTGGTGGGGGGTGTCTGGTAGCATTTCCTTAAGGACAGAGGGAGGGCGGGTGCGGAGGGAGGGAAGCGATCCCGACCGCCTGCCCAGGCTCCTCTTTCCTTTTATTTATTTTTCTGACACTGTGCGGAGATGGGTCCGGGGCAGGGGCAACGGGGCTCGGGAGGGAGCCGCGAAGCCCGGGCCGCAGCCGTCTGCGTGCGGGAGCCGCAGCGGCCGCCTCCCCTCCCGGTCTGTGGACGCACCGGGTTATTCCTGGCAGCGCCTCCCCGAACAGAAGTTACTAGGAGGAGTGCGCGGCGAGGGCGGGCGGGGGGAGAGGCGGAGAGAGGGAGGGAGGAAGAGGGAGAGACTCAGCCAGCGACGTCATCGGATCCCCCAGCGCGTCCCAGGGAGGGAAGCTGAACCAGAAAAACCAGTCTGGAGCCGGCGAGCGGAGTGGGTTGAGCGGCTCGCGGGGCGACGGGGCAGGGAGGCGACCGCTAGGGCCGGGCCGGGCCCCCGCGCGGCCGCTCCGGGCGGGAAGACCGCCGCCGCGCTCTCGCTCGCTGGGATCGGGGATCTCCCCGGAGGGCTGGTCTCTACTTGTCATGCAGAAAAAAAACTTGGGCGTCTCTGGGAGCCTGAGAATTTCCTTTAGGGATGTGGAAACCTCCTCTCCCCACCCCCATCTTCCCCATTTCCCAGATGCTGATTCCCGGTCTTGAACATGCACGGGATTACAGAATAATGAGTATTGTCTTGGACGATTCTGGCCGGTTCCATCCTCTGATCCCTTTCCCTCACCCCGCCTCTGCTACTCACATTTGATATCGGTCAAGAAAAACAAAATCAGAGTGTAGCTGCTGGCTGCGTTTCTGGAGCTTTGCAAAGTGTTTTAGTAGCACTTTTCTTGGCCCCCCACCCCACTCCCGCGGAAGCACGAACTTTTCAGGCGCCCGAAATGCCCCAACTGCTTTCCCTGAGGTCACTCACCAGGGCGCCCTGGGCGCACCCAGTTCGGGGAACGCGGCCCGCCCCGCCGGGGTATTCAAATCGGCTGGGGCAGCGGCGCACGGAGCAGCTGCCGGCTTCCTGGTGGGCCGAGCTGGGACCTGGGGCGAGCGGCCGCCCCCGGCCTGCGCGAGACCCTTCCTCCGAAGGGACTCGAGTGAAATTACACGCAGCTCGGAGAGAGCGGGGCCATGGGGCGGGGAATCCCAGGCGAGTAGGCGCCGGGGCGCTGGGCTTTCTCCCCGGCCCGGCGACACCCCGGGGAACACCGGGGCTCCCTCGAGCCGCTAGCCTGCCCGTGTGGGCTCATGTACACCCTCGAGGGGAGGTTCCCGGGAGGCCGCGGCGGCCAGAGAGCCGCAAGAGGCCGTCGGGCCGGGCGGATGCCCCTAGCGCCTCCTCCGGGTGGTCTCCGTACCGAGCGGGGACCGCGCGCCGCCCCTCCCGGGCGGCCGAGCGGAGCCGAGTGCCCGGGCGCCGCGGGCCCCAGCCGCCCTCCCCACCCCGCGGCCGCGCCGCCGCCCTGCCCCGGGCGGAGTAAACAAGAGACGCGCAAGATTTGACCTGGCGCGACCCGGATTTCTGGCCGGGGTTCCCCCTGAGCAGGTGACTCCGTGGGAGGGGTGGAAGTTAGTCTCTGGAATTCCGGGCCAAATACATTCACTGTGGTTCTGCTTTTAAGGCAGGTATTTCACCGACAACTGCGGACAGTTTTGCCTCTCAAGTTTCAGATATCGCGGAAAGGGACCAAATGTCAAGGCATATCAAATATTCCCTTCCCTTTTCATTAAAAGAGAGTGCATTAATAGGACAGCCCCTTTAATGACTGCAAGAATGGCACTGCCGGTTTCGTTTCTGTTTTGTTTTTCATTTCTACGTATAATCAGTGCATTTCTGAGGTTCCGGTGCAAGGGCGACATAGCCCTGAAGGCCGCTTCTGCACCGTCAACCGATGATACATTTTTTTATCGATTTTTTTTTAAAGGAGAAAAATCTGATTTGTAAAAAGTTTCACTGTGTCCTTTGAGAGTGAGCTCATTTAAATTCAAGGCCTATTTCCACTGAAGCGGCTTCTCCTTTCATTGTATAAGTTCTTTAACGTTCTGCCTCTCTTGACTTAACTTGAAGCACTTAATAAAAACTCCCGATCATCATTTTCTCTTAAATGTATGCTATTGCATTTTTAGACATCCTTTTAATAAGCAAAACGTGAATTTTGAAAATATTTTTCACTGTCAAACCCACCTGCTACATACTCTCAGAACCCATTTTATTTAATTGCTTAATAGAGAAGATTAAGCAATTTCTTTAAGAATCCAAATTTCTTTCACACACAATAGCAGCTGCCCAAGCTCCCAGAAGCTAAGCAAGGAAAGTAGCAAGCAGTGTTTTTCTTCACAAAAATAAATGTTAGTTGAAATCTTTAAAAAGTCTGTTTTAAAGGGCTAGATTAAGTGGTATAATGTGAATATTAGGATAATTAGATAATTAGTTTACTTTTTTAAAGCAAATAGACATGAGTTTTGATGACCTAAGTGGACCCCTAAAGATAGTCTTTAGTCCAACTTTTGTCCCAAGATCATCAGATGCTAAAGATGATGGCCTGAACTGAGTTAAAGCACAAGTAAAAATACTTATGAATATGTGTACACTAGGTGACATCCCCTGTGGATAAGAAGAATCACTGTCTTTAAGTAAAAGCATCCCTGTCTCCAGCCGCTAATGCTAAGACATGTCTGTCAAGTTGCTTCTATTTAAGGGCAATATGGTAACAGAAAAATTCCTCTCCCTAGAGAACTTCAAAGTCAAAATCAAAACTGGCCTTGGTAAACTGTGCACTCAGCCTTGAGAAGTGCTATAGTAAGTGAGATTGGCTAGGGCAGAGCTTGACCCTGCCTGGACATCCACATGGAGCATTACAACAAAGTAGGAACTTTCTTTTCATTCCTTGTCTTTCTTCTTACTCCTCAGGTTCAAAGGAAAGGAAAATCTAGTAATCTGGATTATGAGATATTAAGAAAGTAAAATAATGCCGCAGGCAGTAGGGTATTTTTTTTTCAGTCAGAAATCACTTCAAACTGAAAGTGCTTTTTTTTTTTTTTTTTTTTTTAAATTTTCACTGCACTGGTTGCAGCACATGAGATCTAGTTCCCTAACCAGGGATCAAATCTGGACCCCCTGCATTAGGAGCGAAGGGTCTTAACCACTGGACCACCAGGGAAGTCCCTGAAAGCACTTCATTCAAAAAATATTTATTGAGTGCCTACTACATGCTGAAGACACTTAGGATCAGTGAACTCACAAAAAATCTTTGCTCTCCTGGAACTTGTATTCTAGTGAGGGGGGAAGCAGATGGAAGAGGAACAGGATATAAAACAGCCCTAAAATATAAATGGTAGAGAATTTTGGAAGATTACAAAGGAAAACAGAAATAAGGTAAAGGGTGGGGTGAGAGGTGTCATGTTTCAGTATTAAATGGGAAGATCAGAATGGGACTCACTGAGAAGTGACATTTCTGCTGAGGCTTGAAAAGGAAATGATTTAGCAGTGGACCTATCTGGAGTAAAGAACTTTGCAGGTAGAGGGACCAGCTGAGATTAAGTTCTAAGACCGGAGCAGGCCTGGCATATTTGTGGACTTAAGGGAAACAGTATGACAGGAACAGAACTGCCTGTGAATGAAACAGTCTCCCAGGCCACTGTCAGGACTTTGCTCATTCAGAAAAAAAAGCTTGACAAAGGGCAGATTTACTGTGTTACCACCCAATCCCACTTAATCTGAAACTTTGTGGGCCAGGAATCTGCATTTCAATAAGTTTTTGATCCTTATCCATTCTAAATCTCAAGATGTACTGACACAAAGCACAGTGACTGATACATCCAGTCAGGTAGGAACTGGGTACCAGGAGCCATTGTACATAAAGCTTCCAGAATCAGGCAAGGCTGTGTTAATCAGGACTCTTGCAGTTGGCAAGTTGCAATCCTCAACTCAAACTAGCTTAATAAAAGGGACTTTATTGATTCACGCAACCAGAATATCAAGGACTAGATTCCAATTCAGTGGGATCCTGAGGCTCAGATGATGTTACCCTGGTTCAGTCATTTCCCCTCTCTCAACTTTTTTGTGTCTCTCTGTTTCATTTCCCTCTTCAGACCAGCACTCTGCGGTGTGCTGGCTGTAGTCCCAAGTGACTGTTTTCCTGAGTTAGCAACCGCAGTAGGAAAAGACCTTCCCAGATAGCTCAGGCAGGCTTACTAGTCAAGTCCTTGCACCAGAACCAATCATTGATCAGTTTCTGGAAGGGTACTGTGCATTTCAGCAGTCCATGCTGCTAGGAAGACTAACTTCTTCCTTCTTGAGAGCACTCAGGGAATATGTACATCTGGTCTTTTCCTAAGGAAGATGGGTTCAGTGGCCTCTCATGGAAAACCTTCTTAATAAAGTACAAAAACTCAGATTAGGAAACAGTCAGTACCAGGATTACTGAAATCCAAATGCACCTTAGATACAGGGACACAGAGGCTTAACAATAAATCACTAATAATTTACCTACATCACATTGGGGCTCTGCCGCTCAGTCGTGTCCACCTCTTTGCAACGCCATGGGCTGTAACCTGCCAGGCTCCTCTCTCCATGGAATTCTCCAGGCGAGAGTACTGAAGTGGGTTGCCATTCTCTTCTCCAGGGGATCTTCCTGACCCAGGGATCAAACCACATCTCTTGTGTCTCCTATGTTGGCAGGAGGATTCTTTCCCACTAGCGCCACCTGGGAAACTCACATTAGCCCTTTCCCATTCTACTCTTTTCCATGAGCTCCTGCCACTCCAAAATAAATTATAACTGAAATTCCTTCACTCAGCAGTCATTGCTGCTGCTGCGTCGCTTCAGTCCTGTTCAACTCTATGCGACCCCATAGACAGCAGCCCACCAGGTTCCCCCCGTCCCTGGGATTCTCCAGGCAAGTACACTGGAGTGAGTTACCATTTCCTTCTCCAATGCATGAAAGTGAAGTCGCTCAGTCGTGTCTGACTCCTAGCGACCCCCTGGACTTCAGCCTACCAGGCTCCTCCGTCCATGGGATTTGCCAGGCAAGAGTACTGGAGTGGGGTGCCATTGCCAACAGTCATTACTTGGGGTTAAGTCTTTGCATCTATCGAAATCTTCCATTACATGCCAGATACAAGCAGTGAGCTCTTACTATCCTAAGCTCTTAATAGGTCATTAACTTCTTATGAGAGATTTATTTTTTAAATTGCCTTTCCGAAGTGACAGCTAGCTCAGGACTCAGACTGATTTATCTTGATAAAACATAAGATGGGGATGATATGAGGAGGGGGATAAGACAAAGAGGTCAAGCTTGGGCAGGACTGCTATGGGGGAAAGGGTAGAGAAATAAGAAATGAGAGACAGGTAAAACAAAACGAGGTCTTCGGTACCCACTGAGGATGCCTCTGCTCAGGGTCTGTGAAGGGGGCCACCATGATAATCTGGGCAACATGATGATCTGGGCTTCTCAGGCAGGAGGGAAGTGCGTGGCTCCAGCAGTCTAGGAGTGTAGGTCCCCCTCTGACCTTGAGCTCAAGGGAGACTTGCCTTCCCTCTCCAGGCCTCTACTTCCTCATCTGAACAACAAGGAGATCCCCTTTTAACCACAGATTCTGACAATTCTGAACTCCCTACAGTTCAGTAGGGCCTGAAGGAGGAAACAAAAGGGGAAGGCAGCAGAAAGGAGAAAAATAGGGGAGAGAGCCTATTAAGGACCATTGCATTCTTCAAAAGCTCTTGAGTAGTTTCTTAGGAGAAAACCTCAATTTCCAATTCTAAGGAAATGGACATATTTGGGAGGATGACTAAATAATGGGTAAGGATGAGGGGACAGAGATTTGGGGTTAATCCTATGCTATATAAATTCATTGTGTTCTATGCCCAGATATGAGAAGAACTGTTTCCCATTATCAGCCTTAAGACGTGTTAGGGAAAAAAAAGCATTTTTCTTGAATTTATCCAGTGAAGTCTTTTGTTGTTTGTTGTTGTTCAGTCACTCGGTTGTGTCCAACTCTTTGGGACCCCGAGGACTGTAGCCCGCCAGGCTCCTCTGTCAATGGGGTTTTCCAGGCAAGAATACTGGAGTGAGTCACCATTTCCTCTTCCAGGGGATCTGTCCCACAAGAGAGTGAACCAGCATCTCCTGCATTGGCAGGCAGATTCTTCACCACTGAGCCACCAGGGAAGTGCCACCAGGGAAGTCTTTTATTGATATCTAAATCCTTATACTTCGGCGACTTCTGAAAATGACTTGACCCACTCCCAATCTATCTGCTGATCAGCTCTAACTCTCTTTTTATAGCTTGGACTCTGAGTTAAGAGGAGAAATAGAAGTCAAATAGCTGTCACAAACCTGGTGTAGTAACTCAGGCCCTTATCTAGGAATTTTATGTAAAATAAGGTTTAAAAGCATTATGTCAAAGATTATATGTGCTAGTAGAGGATATTATCTAGACCCAAAGGAGAATACTCTCAAATTACATAGATGTGCAGCGAAGGGGTTCACCAAGCTGTTGCTTTGACCACAATACAGTACACGAGGTGCCCACTGAGATGGTCTCACGCAACCATCAGTATGCCTGATGAACTCAAACCACGGAGAGAAGTGTGTCATAGCCATACATTTTGTGTAAGGGAAAGAAGAAATTCAGGATTGTTTAGAAATATTTCCACAAGAGAAAATTACAATCATTTTTTAAATATTTTGTATCTAAGAAGATTGATTCAATTATTTGAAAAATCCGTGTATATAAGTAAGCCCATTCTCACTGATTTTTCATATGGTATAGCAGTGTTACAAAGCTAATTATTTGGTTTGTATCTTTTAAAATTTTTTATGGGGGAGTATTTCTTTAGTATGTCATTTTCTGTTGACATTCTTACCTATGTACATGAACATGTCAGAAGGCTCTGTCCCAGCAAACTGACATACTCCATGTCCCCACAGTGCCCTCCCTTTTTATCTGTCGTTGTCTTCTAATCATTTCTCCTAATCTAGACTGTGGAATCCTCAATTAGCTGAGACTGTGTCAACTATGCATTGGGGTGAATAAATACAATGAATTTTAAAATCAGTGTTTTGTCCTTGCCTTCTTACTTTTCCTGGCCGCTGTGTACAAGCCACGGCACAGCCTTAGCTAAATAAAATCTCATATAATGACACAGACAGGGTCAGATTTAAAACAGATCTACATTAAGAAGAACTGTATGTGCTTGGGGAAGCAGCCTGTTCTGATGTTGATCTTAGATCTGTTCTTTAAGGCAATTATTACTTTGAAGCAATTAAAGAGTTTGTGCTGGATATTAAAGACGCCTGACAAAGCACCGAGGTTACTGAATGCCATGCACATAGCCCAGACCTTGAAGTACTGATACAACAGCCAGTATTATTTTTAAATTTAGGTACACAAAATGAACAAGTTGTGTGATTGCTTTTTGCATATCTATCATCTCTCTCTCTCTCTCTCTCTATATATATATATATATATACTGTGCTTAATCACTCAGTCATGTTCAACTCTTTGCAACCCCATGGACAGTAGCCTGCCAGGCTCCTCTGTCCACTGAATTCTCCAGGTCAGAATAGTAGAGTGGGTAGCTGTTCCCTTCTCCAGAGGATCTCCCCACCCCACGTCTCCTGCATTGTAGGTGGATTCTTTACTGTCTTGAGTCACCAGGGAAGCCCAGTATATGTGTATATGTGGGTCTAGATAAATAGATAGATATGTGTGCTCAGTTGCTTAAGTCATGTTTGACTCTTTGCGACCCTTTGGACTATAGCCCACCAGGTTCCTCTGTCCATGGAATTTCTAAGGCAAAAATATTGGAGTGGGTTGCCATTCCTTTCTCCAGAAGATCTTCCTGACCCAGGGATGGAATCCATGTCTCCCGTGTTTCAGGCTGCTTCTATACCACTAAGCCACCCGGGAAACCCATATATATAGGTGTGTATGTATGTGTAACCATTACCCTGACCAAAATGGAAAATATTTTTAACACCCCAAGATGCTCCATTATGACTCTTCCCAGTAAATGTACCCTTGAAGTAATCAGCATTCTAACTTCCATCTCCATAGATTAGATTTTGAGCAAAGACATCTATCATCTATCCATCTATTTGGGTTTTTTTTGTTCCAAAAATTAATCATGTTGTGCACACTGTTTGGTAGCTGGAGACACAGGAATAAACAAAGCAGGTGAGGCCTCTAGGCTCTGTGGGGTTCGCATTCTGGTTGAGGAACTTATCATAGGCAAATTAACAAGACAGTCCAAATCATGAAAAAAGTAATGAAAAATGGATCAAGGTAATTGATAGAGAGTAGATAGGTAAGGTTGAGAAGTGTTGGATGGGGGTGGGGAGTATCTGCCCAGGTAACATTTGGGCTGAGAACTGACCGAAGAGCAGGGAAAGAGAACCCCAGGAAGAGGGAACTGAAACTGTAAAATCCCTAAGACAAGAAACAACTCAGTACCAAGAGGAACTGAAAGGCCAAGTGTGGCTGGACTTGAGAGGTGGGGAGTCGGGGAGAAAGTCCTGAGAAATAATGTAAGAGAAGCAACAAGGAGCCAGAGTAACATGCCTTTATGGGGTAAGTGACTAGAACAAGGAGAGAGACCTTGAAGTTAAAAAATATGTATCTGATATACTCTATTAATTAACTGTAAAAACTTTTCCCATAAAGAACCTTCAGTAAATAAGTAGTGGCTGCTAGAGATGACTTGCAACTGGATGGCAGGTCAGTGAGGAAATAATTCCAAAGCAGAGGACTTTGTGAAAGCGTAATTATACATGTTGAATGTAACAAAGGAAAATAGTTTTTAAGGTAGCAAATCCTAAAGAGAATTTGGATAATGTGGGTGCTGTTCTTCACATTTTTCTATGGCTAATTAGAGAGAACTGGGAAACACACAATGCTGCCCACTGCCCTGCCAAGCCATTATGGGCACTTCTAATTTCAGATAAATGAAGCCCTTGGTTACCACCCCCAGCTTGTCTCAGAACATGCATTGTGTTATCAGAGTAGATGAGTAAAAATAATAGCCTTCTGAATATCTATTAAGGGTAGCTTTCTCTTATTCAATCAGTTCAGTTCAGTGGCTCAGTCCTGTCCAACTCTTTGCAACCCCGTGAATCGCAGCACACCAGGTCTCCTGTCAATCACCAAGTCTCAGAGTTTACTCAAACTCATGTCCATCGAGTCAGTGATGTCATCCAGCCATCTCATCCTCTGTCATCCCCTTCTCCTCCTGCCCCCAATCCCTCCCAGCATCAGAGTCTTTTCCAATGAGTCAACTCTTTGAATGAGGTAGCCAAAGTACTGGAGTTTCAGCTTTAGCGTCATTCCTTCCAAAGAAATCCCAGGGCTGATCTCCTTCAGAATGGACTGGTTGGATCTCTTTGCAGTCTGAGGGACTCTCAAGAGTCTTCTCCAACACCACAGTTCAAAAGCATCAATTCTTTGGCACTCAGCCTTCTTCACAGTCCAACTCTCACATCCATACATGACCCCTGGAAAAACCATACCCTTGACTAGACGGACTTTTGTTGGCAAAGTAATGTCTCTGCTTTTTAATATGCTATCTAGATTTATCTTATTAATGGATACTTAAGTTCAAATCATGTCTCCATGTTAATGAAGCAATTCCCAAATTCACTTTGCTCTTTAAAATCTAAGTTTTCCATTTTTTCTGTTTACACAGAAAAATGTGATATTTGGCTAGGTAGCTTAGAAAACCAACATTTTCATATGCATATAATTAGAAAAAGTAAGTGATTATGTAGAACCTCAAGTGTATATATATATATGTGTGTGTGTGTGTGTGTGTGTGTGTATGTATATGCATATACACACACATGTATATCTTCTCTTTAGCAAACAATATATATATTTCTCATTTTTAAAAGCATGCTAATATTTACTTATCCAACTATGTAGAAATAGACATATACTAAAAATAAATAGCCAGTTATCTCCTTTAAAACATCTCTTTTTAACCATGAGGTTACTAAAAAGCAAAAACTGTGAAGTATACATGATGGGAAACAGTAAATTTCATGGTCAGGGTGAAATTTGAGGATGGGAAAAATCAAGATAATTTACATTTGAGTTGAAATTCTCTGTAAGACATTTCATCACTGGGTTCATTTATGTAAGTATTAGTAACAGTATTTGGAAAACGTACTCCCAAAAAAGCCTAACTGAAAGCAGAAATGAATAAAATTTGCATGATTTTAAATATCAAAATGTCTGAAAGCATGAAGCTATATGATTGAATTTGCCATGATTATGGAGATTTTATGTGGAACAAACTGAAAGGTTCTTCCTGATTCTGGTGCTTCAGAACTTAGAAGAAAGGCTGGCACTCATTTTTGTTAGGCTGGCACCTAACATCTCTGAGAGCAAATTCTCCTGCATAATTAGGACAGTAGTATTTATTTCAGTGTTACTGCAACAAGTAAGTGGCATGCAACAAGCACTTACTGTGTGCTGGTTATTTGTATAAATATCTGTGGCTTGGACACTATATTTTTTATGACTCTGAGCAAGACACTAATCTCTGGGTCTAAGTATTTTTGTTTATAAACAAAGTTGAACAATGTGAGCCCTAAGTTTCCTTTTAACTCTGATATTTGATAATTCTTATTATCTAGATGGTATCAGTTTCCTCATCCTTGTAATGGGCATACTAAGAGCACCTCCCTCACAGAATTTTTGAGAGGATAAAATAAATTGACAAGCAGAAATTCTTAGAACATTGCCTGGCACATACACGTTAGCCATGATTGTGATAATGAGGATGGTAACTCCACTGGTAAATAGTGTGGTAGTTCTAAAACATTTAGTGTATGGTTGATTATATCATCTCTTCTTTCCAGAGTAAATGCCAGAGTTACTAAGATTTTATCCTCTAAAGCTTCTTCAAAACCAAACTTATTTGCTTCTCAGTAAAAATTGGTAGAGATTTCCAAGGACAGATACTCTGATCTGCTAACATCTTCATTTTTTTTTCATCTAGTGACAATGTTTTAAAAAATTAATTGACTCACTTATCACTACCCTCTCTTTTTGTGAGTCTGAGAATGGATACTTTTGGTGTGTACTTTTGTTGTAAAAACAAAAACTCTAGCACCAAAATTCTACACTTACTGTCAGAGCTCAGTAAATTTATTTGGAGAGTTTCCTCTTCAAATTATTTTAAATAAAACATAATTTCATCAAATAACTCAAGCATGCTAACATTTTGTTGGCACTTGAAGTTTGATTTATCCCGAACTGTGATTTGCATAGGTCATTTCCTCAGTTGCCCTAACCTTTTTGTGAAAAGCTACACACAATTAAATAAGCCAGTTCAGGCACATGAACCGGTGAGTGCATTATAAATAGCAACCAAAATTATACTTCAGATGTTAACTGGTTTGTCCTGATTTAATAATGAATTGCATCATTTGACAAATGAGATAAGGCCTTCACCTTTAGCTTTCTGATCCAAACTTCTAATAGTTGAAATGTATTATTACCATCTGGTGTCTGGCCTTTGAGATGCCCCCGGTGATGTCTGCCTCATTGCAAGTAGTCAGGGCTTGTCTGCCAAAAAGCTCTCTGCTAAGAGTCTTGATTGGCAGGCCCAGTGAGGAGGCAAAGAACCCACTGAACCATGTAGACACAGTTCAAACTCTAGAAGTTTCCTCTAGTTCCAGGCAGACTCATTTTCTTAGCTTGTGTTGCAAACAAACTATCACTATCAAAGCTGTTTTTATTTTTAATCTCAATCTTGAAGGATGTAGTTCCTACACTTTTTAAGAATATTTTGGGCCTCTTTTAAACTATTAGGCACCGTTTACAAGATGAGCATCATTTTAATGCTTTTCATTCTCAGCTAAAATTGAGGCTGAAGCTAAGAGTGCTGTATAACCTAGGGTTTTAACTCAATGAAACCCACAAATCTGGCTGTTCTTTATTGTTCTTCATATTGTCGTAGGTTCTGGGAAAAGGCTAGATGAATCTTACTGCTTTCAAGAAACTTAAAATAAGGGAGGAAGGACAGAGTAAAAACACATAGTGCTTGCATATTGTCTCTTTGTGACGATATGGACTGTAGCCTGCCAGGCTCCTCTGTCCATGGGATTCTCCAGGCAAGAATACTGGAGTGGGTTGTCATTTCCCACTCCAAAGGATCTTGCTGACCCAGAGATCAAATCGTGTCTCCTGTGTTTCCTGCAATGCAGGCAGATTCTTTACCCACCGAGCCATCTGGGAAGCCATACAGAGAACCATAGCCAGTTACATAAATGAATGTGAAGGTGCTAAGCATGATGGTACATATTATCAGTGCAATCAGTTATTTGGTACGTATAAAAGAACATTTAAGAAGGTAAAATTTAGGAAAACAATTAGAAATGAAATGCTAGCTAGTGCCTCTAGAGTTGAAAATTTGGTTTGAGTACTATCTATCTTATTAGGTTTGACTAGTGTGGAAATGCCAAGCTTGGGAAAAACAGGAGTTTCCAATACTAGTGTCTGCAGCATTCATTACTAGATGTATCCAAAAGATAATTGATATTGTCTTAGTTGGTCTATGTGGAAGTTGAGATGGAGGGAAGTTAAATAGTCTTCCCATGATCACCCAGTCATCAGGTAAGAGCAGAGATTCAAGTCCAGGGCTAAAGGCTCTAAAGTTATGCCCCAGACTCCTCACAAATGCATTTAGTAACCACACCCCACCTTTGGTTGAGTGTACAGAGATGTACAGAGATGACTGTACATTTGAGAGTGAAAGAAGCTATGAATAAATAGGCCTTGGTGAGTGCCATGAACCAAGACAGTCCAGGGTCAACTGGGAGGTTTGTTCACCTTCTCTCTTCTTCTCCCCACTCCAGGCATCTACCAGACACGCAGGGTTTCTGGCCAGGTGCTGAGTTCTTTGTCTAAATTGATTAAAGTCTTACAATTCTAGTAAGTCTTCCATTTTCAGTGAGCCCTCAGAGAAACAGTTTCAATCAAATAAACCACTGACAGTGGAATTTCAAGTAGTCAGGTACCAGATAATGCAAACTATTCCAAAACAACAGTATTTTCCTGACATCTGTCAGATCACATCTTTCCTATGAGACTCAGCCAGTTCAATGTTTAAGCACTATTGATCAGCTTCATACTACACGTACTGATGGAATTCACAGGTAAAAACTGTAAATTAACAAGGTAGAAATGAAAGGTGTTCTGCCCAAGATCCTTAGCACTAGCCAAACCTGAGAGTTTCATATCCAGTTCAGAGCTCATCAACAAAAGGAAAAATACGAAAATTTGGAGAGCATTCGAAAGAGACTAAAGACTAAAACAAAATTATACATATGTTTAAATGTTTGTATTGTTTGTGTTTAGTTGCTCAGTTGTGTCTGACTCTTTGCGACCCCATGGACTGTAGCCCACAAGGCTCCTTCTGTACCTGGAATTTTCCCAGGGGGGAAAAAAAACCTGCAGCGGCTTGCCATATCCTACTCCATGGGATCAAAGCTACTAAAATGTAATGTGTTTCAATAAAATGGTGTATGTCACCAACTCAGCCAAGTTCACAGGTGTCCAATAGATGTAGAGAGGAACAGACTATCAAATGCCTGGGTAGTACTTGTATAAAATTTAAGTTAAAACTCATTTTCATCCCAAGAATGTGTGACATCTAAATTAATATTTTACCTGTTTTGCTTTTATTTTAGGTTTTTGCAATTTTCAATTTCACTTTTATTTGCCAAAAAGAAAAGAAAATTCTACAAGGGAAATTAGTGGAAAAAGGCAAAGAAGGGAGGGGATAAAATAAATACTGAACGAGGAAATGGGAATAGGGAAAAACACCAACACACAGAAACTTAAAAATACTCCAGTGAGGCTCAGGGAACCAGCACCCCTGGTAGCAAGTGTTATTAAACATCGGAACGGGTTGCTAAGGGAGGTGAGGGAATCTCCCTTTCCCAGAAGTCTTTAAAAATAGGATCACATCTGGTGGGAATGGAATGATGGTGGTACTGCCTGACTGCACAGCTTCTCAGGCAAACCCAGAGGCTGGTAATTCTACCATTTCTATTTCTGATTGTTGAGAAATAACAAATAACTTCAGTCCACCTATCATACTGGGACTTACAATGTCTATCATTTTAATTGTGTTACACAATTGTTTTCACTGGGTTTTGCCATGCAAAACTAGATAAGTAAATTATTCAGTGTATAGTTGAATTTGGGCTTCCCTGAGAGCTCAGCAGGTAAAGAATCTGCTCACAATGCAAGAGACACAGGAGATTCAGGTTTGATCTCTGGATAAGGAAGATCCACTGGAGAAGGAAATGGAAACCTACTCCAGTATCCTTGCCTGAAAAATCCCATGTACAGAGGAGCCTGGCAGGCTGCCGTCCAAAGAGTTGCCAAGAGTCAGACAAAACTGAGTACACAAACACACACGTAACATATAGTTGAATCTACAGCAAAGGCTCAAACCTTACTTGCCTATTTGTAATATTTTTCCCAAAGCATTATGAAACCAGAAAAGTACTGAGTTTATGTCCTTACAAAGAAGTTAGGGATAAGACAATGTACAGAATCCTGTATTCAATTTTTAATTTTAACTGAGTAGTACTTGTGGGGTGGATGAAGTTGTAGGAGGGCTGGACTGAATAAACCTAATTAGAATTTCAGTCTTTCAGGCCAGTATTTCAAGAAGTGAAAGGATATTTGTTCCTTGGAGAGAGTGTGGGTTGGGATCTGATATATCTGCAGTGCCCCTTTCATCACTGATATTTTGCTTCATACTAAGCTACCAGATTATGTGTCCAGTTGCATTTAGTTGCACATATATTTGTTATGCTCCTACTTTTTATCAGGCACTGTGCCAGGAATACAAGGAGAAACAGGTCACAGCCCATGACCGTGAATAACACAATCTAAAAAGAGCAGTTGAGCCCAGGTGCGTGGGGAGTTCTGCTAGTGTAATTTTGGATCTGCATTTTAAGACAAAGAATCCATAATTACAAATACAAAATTGAGAACGGAAGTGAATATTTATTTCATCGAGAAAAGAAGCCACAACAAATTACAAGTCTTGAAATTCCAACAAATTCCAGAACCATCACAAAATCTACGGGGAAAAACTGGTTTTAATTAACTGTGTGATTCATATCTGTAATTCTATTTGTCCTTCATATTGGTTGCATATTGTTGACCACGACATGAATTTTGTTATATCATTTCCCATCAAAAGAATAGAATAACAGTTCCTCTGGTATGCATTCCTCTAATAATCTTGATCAAAATTTGTTTTCTTTCTGATCCACAACTTAGTCATAATTAAAAGTAAATTTTAAGAATTGTTGTCAAGTAGAGAAAAATCTCAATCAAGTTTCCTTCTTACATAAACTGTAAGAGCTATAAGATTTCAAGGCACTGCAGATTTACCTATAAATGAATAATTTTAAATACTCTTTCAGTTGATGATACTTGTGAATCAGCTAGTCATTCGTGTCCTTTTTGTAATGGTATATTGTAAATTTGATTTTGACTCCATCAATGCCAGTATTATGTATTTAATTGGAAAGACATTTAAATATTTTGCCAATGAGTTTGAGTGATTCACTCCTCTTCAGTCACTACATTTTCAGAGAATAAAGAGCTTGTTTAAAACCTGTCTCTTCTTAAAGAATTATTACTCTTTCTATTATCTGAAAACTGTTTTTGTGATGATTTACTTCTTGATGACAAAATAATTTGTATTGATTTTATTACTCAGTTTTATTTGATAGTCCATTAATTTTCATCTGGATTTTTTTCTGAGTGCTTTAATAAATTAATTCATAGGTGACAAAAGAAGTACTCTTCCTGTATGTCCATATCAAAAGTCATTGATTTCTCAGATTTTTTTAGTTGAAAATTTCCAAAACGTCTATCAAATTTCAAGTAGAATGAAGTATTTATGCTTTTTCATCTGTTTGACTAAACTTTTTGCACCTTGTTTGTATTTATATTTCTCTTCAAGACTTTTGAAATTTTATTTTAGTGTCGTTATATTGTAATGAGCCACGCTGCAAGACTGGAGCAGCTTTTCTATGAGCAAACAGTCTTGTTACTCTTAGGATTTTGAAATAAGTATTCTTTTGCATTTTTAAAAAATAGAAGTATAATTACCATTCAGTAGACTGCACAGATCATAGTGTTTAACTTGGTGAGTTTTTCCATTCAGAAAACTAAGATCATGGCATCTGGTCCCATCACTTCATGGGAAATAGATGGGGAAACTGTGGAAACAGTGTCAGACTTTATTTTGGGGGCTCCAAAATCACTGCAGATGGTGAGTGCAGCCATGAAATTAAAAACGCTTACTCCTTGGAAGGAAAGTTATGACCACCTAGATAGCATATTGAAAAGCAGAGACACTACTTTGCCAACAAAGGTCCGTCTAGTCAAGGCTATGGTTTTTCCAGTGGTCATGTATGGATGTGAGAGTTGGACTGTGAAGAAAGCTGAGCACCAAAGAATTGATGCTTTTGAACTGTGGTGTTGGAGAGAAAAAGTCCCTTGGACTGCAAGGAGATCCAACCAGTCCATTCTGAAAGAGATCAACCCTGGGATTTCTTTGGGAGGAATGGTGCTAAAGCTGAAACTCCAGTACTTTGGCCACCTCATGAGAAGAGTTGACTCATTGGAAAAGACTCTGATGCTGGGAGGGATTGGGGGCAGGAGGAGAAGGGGACGACAGAGGACAAGATGGCTGGATGGCATCACAGACTCGATGAACGTGAGTTTGAATAAACTCTGGGAGTTGTTGATGGACAGGGAGGCCTGGTGTGCTGTGATACATGGAGTCGCAAAGAGTCGGACATGACTGAGCGACTGAACTGAACTGAACTGAACCACTGAACTGAACTGAACCACCACCTAAAACAGGAGGAAGGATATATCCACCACCCCAGGAAATTCCCTTTGTCTCTTTCCCATCAATTTTCCCTTCCCCATTCACCCTGACACCCAGAGCAATAATTTTCTGATTTCTGTCACCATAACATATGTTACCCTGTTCTTGGAATTTATATAAATAGAGTCTGTGTCTGTCTTACTTTGCTCAGCATAGTGATTCTGAGAATCAACCATGTTGTATGTCTTGGTAATTTTCTCTGTTTTATGACTGACTATGGTTCCATTACATAAACATACCACAATTTGTTTATTCATTCTCCCATCAACAGACATTTGAGTTCTTTCCAGTTTAGGGCCATTATGAATAAGGTTGCCTTGAACAGTCTTGTACAAGTGTTTGTGTGGACGTAATATGTTGTTTTCCTTTCTTAAGTAAATACCTGAGAGTAGAATTGTGAGGTCACAGGATAGAAACCTATTTAACTTTATTAGAAACATGCATATGTGTTTAAAATATTCCATCTGGAAGGAAAACACAAAAACAAAACATGTCGTTGTGCACAGTACCAAGGCAGTCAGTGATTTGGGTTCTGTAAAGGCAGTTAATCCTGCACCTGAACGTCCTCTCTGGCTTCTCACCACCATCATTGACTGGTCCAGCCATACAGAACGACTTGCTGGTCCATGAATACGTGACTTAGTCTCTTCCCTGTAATTCTGCCTACAAGATACTTCCTCTGGATGGCTGCCTTTCTCTTCTTTATCTGCCTTATCTATCCTCAAAGATGAGAATTATTTTCATCCCTGGAAGGCCTTTATATTGCCCTTCTCTAGTCCCCCCACAATCCCTCTCCAAGTTATATGAAGGGTCCCTCCTTGGTGCTATTATAGAAACCCATGTTTCCCCATAAGTGGAAAACTTGGTTATTTATCAGTGACAAACCTGGACAGCATAATAAAAACAAAGACATCACTCTGCCAACAAAAGCCTGTCTAGTCAAAGCTATGGTTTTTCCAGTGGTGAGATGTGGATGTGAGAACTGGACCATAAAGAAGGCTGAGCGTCAAAGAATTGATGCTTTTGAATTGTGTGTTGGAGAAGACTCTTGAGAGTCCCTTGAACTGCAAGAAGATCAAACCAGTCAATTCTAAAGGAAATCAACCCTGAGTATTCATTGGAAGGAGTGATACTGAACTTCCAATACTTTGGCCACCTAATGTGAAGAGCAGACTCATTGGAAAAGACCCTGATGCTAGGAAAGATTGAAAGCGAGAAGAGGTTGGCAGAGGATGAGATGCTTAGATAGTGTCACCAACTCAATGAATATGAACTTGAACAAACTCCAGAAAATAGTAGAGGACAGGGAAGGCTGGTGTGCTGCAGTCCATGAGGTCATGGAGAGTGGAACACAACTTAGTGACTGAACAACAGTACCAATTTATCTGTCTCCACCACTGGACTATAAGCTCCCCAAGGATAGAGTCCTGATCACAGTCAGAATCTAACATCCAGCAAAGTTTTTCACTCAGAGTATGTGTGGTTGTCACTCAGTCATCTCCAACTCTTTGCTTCTGCATGGACTGTAGCCTACTAGACTCCTCTGTCCATGGAATTCTCCAGGCATGAGTACTGGAGTGGGTTGCCATTTCTTTTCCAGGAGATCTTCCTGATCCAGGGATTGAACCCAGGTCTCCTGCACTGCAGGCAGATTCTTTACCATCTGAATAATGCTCAGCAAATGTTAGTTGAATCAGTGAATAAGTACTTGAACAAGTTTGATGTGGTTTTGGGGGATGGAGAAG
This sequence comes from Nanger dama, assembly GCA_917880005.1. Classification (NCBI taxonomy): domain Eukaryota; kingdom Metazoa; phylum Chordata; class Mammalia; order Artiodactyla; family Bovidae; genus Nanger; species Nanger dama. Next base: position 31,083,822 of record CAKJTW010000024.1, read on the forward strand.
TTTCTTTATACCTGCATGCTATTCAGGTAGAAATAGATAGTTGAAAATATAGGTTTGGAGTGGAGGTGGGTGGAGTATAGATAATACGAACCCTCATTGCTCTAGTAGGTAAGAGTTGGAAGCTTCAAACTGGATGAACTCACATGAGAATAGGTGCTATTTTAAAAAGTAGCTGAACAAAAAACAGGTGCTGAAAATGAGATGAGAGGGCCAAACTGTAGTAGGTTGTGAAATAAATGGAAAGGGAGAAGACACATGCAAACTGTGTGGACAACTAACTCAAAAAATTTGGTGGTGAGATTTTATATATATATATTTTTTATTTATTTGTCTGTGTCGGGTCTTAATTGCAGCATGCAGGCTCTTTCCTTGTGGTGCACAGCCTTCTCTCTAGTTGTGGTGTGTGGCCTTATGGCCTGCGGTGTTTAGGATCTTCATTCCCCCACTAGGGGTCGAACTCACATCTGCTGCATTGGAAGGAGGATTCTCAACCACTGGACCACCAGGGAAGTCCCCATGCTGAGATGTTGAGTAAAGCAGGTAAGAGAATATCCTAACAAGTAAATGAGATTGGATAGTATTATGCTGTTTTCATCTTTGTTTTATTTGTTCAAAAAAGAAAAGCTGATTGAGCCTATTTTCAAACCGAGGGACCAGAGTCATTGGAGAGATATTATTTTGAAAGTGTGAAAGTGTTAGCTGCTCACTCATGTCTGACTCTTTGCAACCCCACGAACTGTAGCCTCTGTCCATGGAATTCTCCAGGCAAGAATATTGGAGTGGGTTGTCATTCCCTTCTCCAGGGGATCTTCCCCACCCAGGAATCGAACCCAGGTCTCTCTCTTTACAGACAGATTCTTTGAGCCATTGAAATATGATAGCAAATGAGAAAAATTAGTTTGTATAACGTTTTTACTGAGGTCTCACACCTTAGATCATGACTTGGGTTTTATCTTCTATCCTAGGTGACCATATTTTCATTCCAAGGCATTGATTAAGATTGGAAGTCAAAAGTATTAGGGTGGCTTCAAGCAGAAGCCTTTATCTATAATGAGTGAAACTCAGTGAAGTCTGTGTAAGAGGCTATCCATCAGGCACTCCATGAGCTCGCTCTACTGCGAGCTTGTATTAGAGCCCTAATAATGCTAAGAGACCATTGCATAATGGAACCTAGGTAATGACATTTTGGAGCTGGAAATAAGCTGAGACTATCTTGTCCAGCATGGTCTGGTCTTTATTTATTGGTCAGGACACAGCTTAGACGTCATATCTTCTGGGAATTCTTTCTCAGGATGTGAATAAAGTGAAAGTTGCTCAGTCGTGTCCAGCTCTTTGTGACACCATGGGCTTTATGGTCCATGGAATTCTCCAGACCAGAACAGTGGAGTGCGTAGCCGTTCCCTTCTTCAGGGGATCTGCCCAACTCAGGGAACAAACCCAGGTCTTCCGCGTTGCAGGCAGTTTCTTTACCAGCTGAGCCACAAGGGAAGCCCAAGAATACTGGATTGGGTAGCCTATCCTTTCTCTAGTGGATATTCCCGACCCAGGAATCAAACCAGGGTTTCCTCCATTGCATGCAGATTCTTTACCAATTGAGCTATCAGAGAAGCCCTCGGGATATGAATAAATACGCCTTTAAAAAGTCACAAGGAGATTTTACACCCTCCTCTTGGAGTTTCATGATGTTTATTATTAAATGTGCACTTTAAAAACCTCTTAGCAGTTCTGCAGTTAAAAAAAAAAAAAAACGTTTAACTTTGATGCTCAAAGTGGTTTTCAATCTTATTCGAACATGAACTGCTTATGCTTTTATTTTGTGGACACCTATAGGCATCTTACAGAATCTGCTTCAAGAGTCACTAAACTACTCTAATTCTTTCATTCAATTGTGGAAGTCTCTTTCAGTGTTTTTATCCCCTTGTTTCAGCTAATTAAACTTAGTAGTTTTTATTTTATTATTTTGGTTGACTGGGATAATCTAGGCAGTTCCGTTCCACATAATGCTAGCTGAGTCTGCAGTTATCTGTGGCTTGACTTGGCTAGAATACCCCAGACGCCCCACTCTGATGTCTCGATCAGGATGGAAGGAACCTAAACTTAACTTTGGATGCTAGAATGGTTCAATGTGTCTCTCTTTCCATCTAGTCTCAGGACCTCTAGCTCTTCACATGTATTTACCATCTGATCTCCCTTATGGTATCTTCATAGGATAAAAAGGTAACTTACTTAGTGACTTAGGACTCCCAAATTACCAAATCAGAATATTCCTATGTCCTCTTATGGTTTAGGCACAGAACTGGTACAGTATCACTTTCATCACATTCTACTGGTTAAAGTGGTCACAGGGCCAGCTCAGATTCAAGAGGAGAAGTAGTCCATGGTGGTGACAAAGAAAACTGCAGTCACATTTAATCCATCATACTTCTCATGGACTTTTGGCATCTTGTGAAATAAAGAACCTGTTCTCTGACACTAGAAAAGTCCCTAGATAAGTCAGGGCTTCTTGGCACCACAGAGATGGCTGAGATCCATTATGTCATTCTGGACACCCAGGATCAATGTCAGGCAAATGGCCAGTAGGATCCAGCTCATCAAAGAAGGGGAACTTTCAAAGACTCACATCAGTGCTAATAATCTAAACCAGAGGGCCAAATCCACTCATTGTCTGTTTTTGTAAATAAAGATTTATTGGTCACTGCCACCCCCATTCATTTATATATTGTCTGTGGCTGCCTTTGTGCTGTAAGGTCAGAGCTGAATAGTTGTAACAGCGACAATTCCTGGTCTTCTGAGCCTAAAACATTTTCTCTTTAGCCCTTCATCTAAAGAGATTGTCATCCCCTGGTCTAGACTGTGTAACCATTACAATATGACAGTGATATTATCATGAGATGAGTATAGCCATATATCTTAGTCAATTCCAGCTGCTGCAACAAAAATTCCATAGGCTGGGTGACTTAAAAAGAAATTTATTTTCAGTTTTGGAAGCTGGGAAGTCCAAGATCAAGCTGTTGCCCAATTCAGTTCCTGGCTCCATCCTGTTCCTGCTTGCAAAGGATGCCTTCTTACTTTAGCCACACATGACAGAGAGAGAGGTCATCTCTTTTGTGTCTTTTCTTATAAAGGTGCTAATACCATTCATAGGGGCTCTACCCTCTTGACCTGATTGCCTCCCAAAGGCTCTTACCTCCAAATACCACCACATTCGTAATTAAGGCTTCAACGTGTGAATTTGGGGAAGGATATATTCAGTTCACAGCACCATATATTCAGGAAATTCAGACTATTAGTAAAGTGTAGAGCATTTTCCACTGATATAAACATTGTTTTGTGTTGTCATACACATCAGTACTTCATTATTTGTCAATGCTGATTGTATGTTCATTATTATCCATTCACCTATAATGGATATTTAAATGGTTTGTAGTTTTTTATTTATTACAAATAACACTTCTATGAACATTCATGTAGAGGTTTTGGAAGAAGCACATGATATTATTTCTTTTGAATAAATACCTAAGACTAAAATGTCTGGATCATGTGGTTGGTATACATTTAACTTCTTAAGAAACTGTCAAAATATTTTCCAAATATTTTCTATTGCCATTATCAGTTTATAAGAATTGTTATTCTGCCACATCCTTGCCAACACTGGGTATGGTTAGTCCTTTAATTTTAACCATTGTAATAGGTCTGTAGTGGCACGCTATTGTGGTTTTAACTTGCATTTCTCTAATGAATTATGTTTCTGAGCATCATTTCATATGCTGATTAGCTGTAAAGTGTCTGTTGAGAACTTTGACCCATTTATTTAAAAAATGAATTATTTCTTATTGTTGAGTTTTGAGAGTTCTTTAAATATTCTAGATAGAATTTTTATCAGTTATCTGATTTACAAATATTTTCTATCTGTCTGTGGCTTGTTTTTCTTTCTCTTTTGATGAAGTTCCACGTTTCCATTTCTTCTTTTATGGACAATACCTTTGTCATATCTAAGAAATCCTTGTCTAATCCAAAGTCACAAAGGTTTCCAAAGAGAGGTGATGAGAAGGGAGAGAAATACACAGATTAAAGAATTATGGAAGCCGTCTGTGAAGCTGTGAATTCACAGCTGAATTCTACCAAAAATTTAGAGAAGAACCAACACTTTTCCTACTCAAACTCTTCCAGAAAACTGCAGAGGGAGGTAAACTTCCAAACTCATTCTATGAGGCCACCATCACCCTAATACCAAAACCTGACAAAGATGCCACAAAAAAGAAAACTACAGGCCAATATCACTGATGAACATAGATGCAAAAATCCTCAACAAAACTCTAGCAATCAGAATCCAACAACACACTAAAAAGATCATACACCATGAACAAGTGGGCTTTATCCCAGGGATGCAAGGATTCTTCAGTATCTGCAAATAAATCAATGTAATTCACCACATTAATAAATTGAAAAATAAAAGCCATATGATTATCTCAATAGACTCAGAGAAGGCCTTTGACAAAATTCAACATCCATTTATAATAAAAACTCTCCAGAAAGTAGGAATAGAAGGAACATACCTCAACATAATAAAAGCCATAATAAAAGTATATGACAAACCCACAGCAAACATTATCCTCAATGGTGAAAAATCGAAAGCATTTCCCCTAAAGTCAGGAATGAGACAAGGATGCCACTTTCACCACTACCATTCAACATAGTCCTGGAAGTTTTGGCCACAGCAATCAGAGCAGAAAAAAAAAAAAAGGAATCCAAATTGGAAAAGAAGAAGTAAAACTCTCACTGTTTGCAGATGACATGACCCTCTACATGGAAAACCCTAAAGACTCCACCAGAAAATTACTAGAGCTAATCAATGAATATAGTAAAGTTGCAGGATATAAAATCAACACACAAAAATCCCTTGCATTCCTATACACTAATGATGAGAAAGTAGAAAAAGAAATTAAGGAAACAATTCCATTCACCATTGCAACAAAAAGAATAGAATACTGAGGAATATATCTATCTAAAGAAACTAAAGACCTATGTATGGAAAACGATAAAACACTGATGAAAGAAATCAAAGAGGACACGAATAGATGGAGAAATATACCATGTTCATGGATCGGAAGAATCAATATAGTCAAAATGAGTACACTATCCAAAGCAATCTACAGATTCAGTGCAATCCCTACCAAGCTACTGGCGGTATTTTTCACAGAGCTAGAACAAATAATTTCATAGTTTGTATGGAAATACAAACAACCTCGAATGGCCAAAGCAATCTTGAGAAAGAAGAATGGAACTGGAGGAACCAACTTGCCTGACTTCAGGCTCTACTACAAAGCCACAGTCATCAAGACAGTATGGTACTGGCACAAAGACAGAAATATAGATCAATGGAACAAAATAGAAAGCCCAGAGATAAATCCACACACCTGTGGACACCTTATCTTTGACAAAGGAGGCAAGAATATACAATGGAGTAAAGACAATCTCTTTAACAATTGGTGCTGGGAAAACTGGTCAACCACTTGTAAAAGAATGAAACTAGATCACTTTCTAACACCACACACAAAAATAAACTCAAAATGGATTAAAGATCTAAACATAAGACCAGAAACTATAAAACTCCTAGAGGAGAACATAGGCAAAACACTCTCCGACATAAATCACAGCGGGATCCTCTATGATCCACCTCCCAGAATACTGGAGATAAAAGCAAAAATAAACAAATGGGATCTAATTAAAATTAAAAACTTATGCACAACAAAGGAAACTATAAGCAAGGTGAAAAGACAGCCTTCTGAATGGGAGAAAATAATAGTAAATGAAGCAACTGACAAACAACTAATCTCAAAAATATATAAGCAACTTATGCAGCTCAATTCCAGAAAAAGAAATGATCCAATCAAAAAATGGGCCAAAGAACTAAATAGGCATTTCTCCAAAGAAAACATACAGATGGCTAATAAACACATGAAAAGATGCTCAACATCACTCATTATCAGAGAAATGCAAATCAAGACCACAATGAGGTACCATTTCACACCAGTCAGAATGGCTATGATCCAAAAGTCTACAAGCAATAAATGCTGGAGAGGATGTGGAGAAAAGGGAACCCTCTTACACTGCTGGTGGGAATGCAAACTAGTGCAGCCATTATGGAGAACAATGTGGAGATTCCTTAAAAAATTGCAAATAGAACTGCCTTATGACCCAGCAATCCCACTGCTGGGCATACACACCGAGGAAACCAGAATTGAAAGAGACACATGTACCCCAGTGTTCATCGCAGCGCTGTTTATAATAGCCAGGACATGGAAACAAGTTAGATGTCCATCAGCAGATGAATGGATAAGAAAGCTGTAGTACATATACACAATGGAGTATTATTCAGCCATTAAAAAGAATACATTTGACTCAGTTCTGATGAGATGGATGAAACTGGAGCCGATTACACAGAGTGAAGTAAGCCAAAAGAAAAACACCAATACAGTATACTGACACATATATATGGAATTTAGAAAGATGGTAATGATGACCCTGTATGTGAGACAGCAAAAGAGACAAATGTATAGAATGGAATTTTGGACTATGAGGGAGAGGGAGAGGGAAGGATGATTTGGGAGAATGGCGTTGAAACATACATACTATCATGTAAGAAACGAAGCACCAGCATATGTTTGATACAGGATACAGGATTCTTGGGGCTGGTGCACAGGGATGATCCCAAGAGATGATATGGGGAGGGAGGTGGGAGGGGGGTTCAGGATTGGGAACTCATGTATACCCGTGGCGGGTTCATGTCAATGTATGTCAAAACCAATACAGTATTGTGAAGTGAAATAAAGAAAAATAAAAATTAAAAAATAAATAAAAACAAACAAACAAAAAAGAATTATGGAGCGCTTCCCTGGTGACTCAAACAGTAAAGAATCTGCCTACAGTGCAGGAGACTTGAAGACTTCCTGTGGGTGGGGGAAGATCCCTGGAGAAGGGAATGGCTATGCATTCCGGCATTCTTAATTGGAGAATTCCATGGACAGAGGGAGTCTTATGGGCTACAGCCCATGGGGTCATAAATGAGTCAGACGTGACTGAGTGGCTAAACAACAACAAGGTCTACAGGGCCCAGTTAAAGAGAAATAAGAATTAAGAATGATCCTGTATTTTTGGCCTGGCTGATTAGATAGATGATGATGTCCTTCAAAGGTATAGGGAAAGATGATGGATTCAATTTGTATATCTTGTATTTGAGAGTTTGTAGGTATAATGTCACTTTTTGGCAAAATCTTTGTGCATAGTATTTTTATAATTTAAAAAATGCATAAATAAAGAAGTCTAATTTGGTAATGATTTCTGCAGCTGTTTTCATTCTGAAGATAGAAAAGACAAGGAAAACTTCCTCTAAGGTCTGGAGAAGGCTGAATCAATTGCTGCTACTGTAAATTCATGTTCTTCTACATAAATTTGCTAGATCTGAAGCAGTGTTATTATTAGTGACATTGACATTTTTCCCTAGACTTGCTCATTCTATTAAGCTAGTTGTAAAAAAAAAAAAAAAACCCAAATCACAGACTTAATACGATAAAAATTCACGCTTTGAAACATTTCAAAGTTGATCTAGTGGTTTCCCTTTCTCAGAGCTCCTGTTAGCTCAATGACTCAGGATCCTACAGTCTTAAGAATTGGCTATCTTAGAGATGACTTCTGAGGGTGTCACATTTGGTGATAGGGCTGAAGAGGTGCTCAAGATAGTTTAAGGATTAGGCCTCAGTCAGTTCAGTTCAGTCACTTAGTCGTGTCCGACTCTGCAACCCCATGAATCACAGCACGCCAGGCCTCCCTGTCCATCACCAACTCCCGGAGTTCACTCAGACTCATGTCCATCGAGTTGGTGATGCCATCTAGCCATCTTATCCTCTGTCATCCCCTTCTCCTCCTTCTCCCAATCACTCCCAGCATCAGGGTCTTTTCCAATGAGTCAACTCTTCACATGAGGTGGCCAAAGTACTGGAGTTTCAGCTTCAGCATCAGTCCTTCCAATGAACACCCAGGACTGATCGCCTTTAAGATGGATTGGTTGGACCTCCTTGCAGTCCAAGGGACTCTCAACACTCTTCTCCAACACCATAGTTCAAAAGCATCAATTCTTCAGTGCTCAGCTTTCTTCACAGTCCAATGTTCACATCCATACATGACCACTGGAAAAACCATAGCCTTGACTAGATAGACCTTTGTTGGCAAAGTAATATCTCTGCTTTTTAACATGCTAAATTGGTCATAACTTTTCTTCCAAGGAGTAAGTGTCTTTTAATTTCATGGCTGCACTCACCATCTGCAGTGATTTTGGAGCCCCCAAAATAAAGTCTGACACTGTTTCCACAGTTTCTCCATCTATTTCCCATGAAGTGATGGGACCAGATGCCATGATCTTCGTTTTCTGAATGTTGAGCTTTAAGCCAACTTTTTCACTCTCTTCTTTCACTTTCATCAAGAGGCTTTTTAGCTCCTCTTCACTTTCTTCCATAAGGGTGGTGTCATCTGCATATCTGAGGTTATTGATATTTCTGTCGGCAATCTTGATTCCAGCTTGTGTTTCTTCCAGTCCAGTGTTTCTCCTGATGTACACTGCATATAAGTTAAATAAGCAGGGTGACAATATACAGCCTTGATGTACTCCTTTTCCTATTTGGAACCAGTCTGTTGGTCCATGTCCAGTTCTAACTGTTGCTTCCTGACCTGCATACAGATTTCTCAAGAGGCAGGTTAGATGGCCTGGTATTCCCATCTCTTTCAGTCATTGCCAATTGATGATTTGACTACTGTTGAAGGAATTGAGAAACAGACCTTCTGTTTCTGAAGTTCCCTGGATATAAGCTGGAGTTGTTGGGGGCCATCTCACCCCATGAGGAGAACCTGCCTAAGCACTGGGTCTAACAGGAGAAAGCAGAGTCAGGCATTAGTTTTGGCATAGTCTCTTAGTCTATTCAGGCTGCTATAACAGAATACCATAAGCTGGATAGCTTATGAACAACAGAAATTAATTCTAGTTCATGGACGCCGTTTCCTTGATGTGTCCTTACTTGGTTGGAAGGGCACGGGTGCTCTCTGCAGTCTCTTTTATGAGGTCACCTCTTGACTTTCATGACCTAATCACCTTCCCCAAACCACACCTCAAAATACCATCACATTGAGAATTAAATTTCAACATATGGGTTTTTGGTGGGGGACAGAAACTTTAGTCTGTAGCAGTGACAACACTTAAAGCAGAATCCAGACACACCAATGCATGGCTAATCCTGAGGGTCAATGCATTCTTTTTGTTCCCTTTGCCATTTTGAGCTGAGTATTTTTTCTTTGCAACTGAATATGCTTTTGGTTGAGCCGTTACTAGTTTCCTTCCCAGATGGCTCAGTGTTAAAGAATCCGCCTGCCAAGCAGGAGACACAAGTTTGATCCCTAGGTCAGGAAGATCGCCTGGAGAATGAAACGGCAACCCATTCCAGTATTCTTGCCTGGGAAATCCCATGGACAGAGGAGCCTGGCAAGCTCCTGTCCATGGGGTCGCCAAAGTGTTGGACACAGCTTAGCAACTAAAACAACAACAACAAACTGAGATTTAGATATCTTAAGCAACTCATTTGGGTAGAGCAAAAGGAAAATTGATTTAAAAGGCAGTGCTCTAATTAATTTTTATTAATTAAGATTCTTTTAAGGTTTTAAAGCACTTTTCTCTTTGCTATCAAGACTTAAGAAAAGTTTCCTCAGGATAAAATAATTACTGAACTGTAACTAGAAAGTTCAGCCTTTCCAATATTTATTGGCAGTTCTTGTGTAGCATTTTTATTATAAATATGAATGCTGAGTCATTCTCAAGAAGTAAATAGTAAATTTAAGCACTTTATGAGCCATATGATGGATGCATCTGCTTCTGTTCTGTACTTGAAATTTTTTCTACAGTTGTCTCAGGTCTAATCTAAAGTCAACAGAGAAGGTTTGAGATACTCAAATGTGTGCTTCTTGTGAAATCTAGTGGTTTTAGGGGAAAAAAGCATGTATGTACTGTATACTTCAAAATAACTAAATAACAGTATTCTTAATGGGAAAAAAAAATCCCATTTTTTCCTGGAACTGTGAATGGAAAACTCAACTGCATACCATTCCAATTCAAGGATCTGTAATCTTAGACCATTGAAGAGTTCCTCTTTCCAAGGAATGTTTCTCTGTGTGGTTTCTAAACCTCCTGACTTTTTTTGCAAAAATTTAGCATGCCCTGAGAAGCTTAAGAGAAACAGCAATGTGAGAATATCATGGGCCTCCTTGAGTTTTCATATCTGACACAGTGTTCTTCCATCTTTGTCATATTTAGTCGCACTCTACCTCTTTTGATTTTACTGAATCTTCAGAGCAAGACAGTGAGCTGAATTTTCTCTTTCACAACAACTGTGAAGACAAGATTTGCCAGGCCTCAGCCATAGGTACTACAGAAACACGTGGATAGCCAACTTGTCAGAAATCTAGGGTTCTACTTTACTCTTTTACATGTCAATAGTTATAATTTTATTCTTTTAGAAGATTTTTCTTGATGTGGACCAATTTTAAAGTCCTATTGCTTTTTTTGTTTTTTTTTTTTTTTTTAACATTTTGGTTTTTTGGCCACAAGGTGTGTGGGGTCTTAGCTGCCTGCCCAGGACCGAAATCACATTCCTTGTATTGCAACCTGAAGTTTCGACCACTGGACTGCCAGGAAAGTCCCAGTAGTTATAATTTTAATCAAACTCTGGGCCTTCTGTATGGTATTTGTTTACCTTAATAAGACTATTTACTAATTGCTTGTCTTCTCCGGGTGCCCTCTGAACATCTCATGGGAATAAACAGCTCAAATAGAGTCACAAACAGGGTGGAGAGGGAAGTGGTTCTTCCCTTTCTACAGTGATGAGAATGATCCTGAAGCCCAACAAAAAGATATCCTCATACCGGTGCCCAGATTTTTGGCTCAGAGGCTAGCGCTGCACTTGGGGTTAGGCAACCTAATTATTCAACTTATCTGATCCTCAGTTTCTTTTTCTCTTAGTAAAATAGAAATACTAACATTTTCCTCAGGGAATTTGTAAAGATTGAAAGCTTAAATGTCCTTTCACTGTTCAGTTTTTTTAAAAAGCACTGTAAATCTGTATGTGAATATAAGATATTAAAACTAATTGAGCACCAGTTTCAACTCCTTCCCTGACATAAAAATTATAGTAAATATGTTTAAAACCCCAAAACTAGCACAACTATAGTCACCTATAAAAATAACCTCTGCTAAATTAAAGTCAGGTTACAAGTGAGAGTAATTGTACGATTACATCGGGCAGTGGCACCCCACTCCAGTACTCTTGCCTGGGAACTCCCGTGGACGGAGGAGCCTGCTGGGCTGCAGTCCATGGGGTTGCTAAGAGTTGGACACGGCTGAGCGACTTCAGTTAACTTTTCACTTTCATGCACTGGAGAAGGAAATGGCAACCCACTCCAGTGTTCTTGCCTGGAGAATCCCAGGGACGAGGGAGCCTGGTGGGCTGCAGTCCATGGGGTCGCACAGAGTCGGACACGACTGAAGTGACTTAGCAGCAGCAGCAGCAGCTATCATATATATATATATATATTTGGATCATCCCTGGTAGCTCAGACAGTAAAGCATCTGCCTACAATGCAGGAGACCTGGGTTCAGTCCCTGAGTCAGGAAGATCCACTTGAGAAGGAAATGGCGACCTGCAAATATATTTATATAAATAGATGTACATACACAGAGTCATATAGTCAAAGCTATGGTTTTTCCAGTAGTAATGTATAGATGTGAGAATTGGACCATAAAGAATGCTAAGTGCCCAAGAATTGATGCTTTTGAACTGTGGTGTTGGAGAAGACTCTTGAGAGTCCCTTGGACTGCAAGGAGATCAAATCAGTCCTCCATATTCATTGGAAGGACTGATAATGAAGCTGAAGCTCCTATACCTTGGCCACCTGATGTGAAGAGCTGACTCCTTAGAAAAGACCCTGATGCTGGGAAAGATTGAGGGCAGGAGGAGAAGGGGGGCAACAGAAGATTAGACAGTTGGATAGCATCATCGATTCAATGGACATGAGTCTGAGCAAACTCCAGAAGACAGTGAAGGACAGGGAAGGCTGGCATACTGCAGTCCGTAGGGTCATAAAGAGTCAAACATGGCTGAACAATTGAATAAGAACAACATATAGAAAGTTTCCATTTAAGTTTAGTCAAATGGAACAATCAGGTCTGAGAAACATCCTTCTCCAATGAAGATGTTAGAAATGATACACCTATGGCTGATTTTCATATTGAAGTTTAGTGAAGTGAAGTGAAGTCACTCAGTCGTGTCCGACTCTTTGCGACCCCACAGATAGTAGCCTACCAGGCGTCTCAGTCCATGGGATTTTCTAGGCAAGAGTACTGGAGTGGGTTGCCATTTCCTTCTCCAGGGGATCTTCCCAACCCACGGATCGAACCTGGGTCTCCCCACATTGGAGGCAGACGCTTTACCCACTCAGCCAAACCAAAACAATACTGTAAAGCAATTACCCTTCAATTAAAAATAAAATTTAAAAAATAAAATTAAAAAAGAAACGACTTTGTGAAAGTACTCTGATAATTCATCCTTCAACTACCATGGTCTCTTCATTAATTTGAGATATTTTAATTGGATTCTTCCTCACTTTCAGTTTAGCCCAGCACCTCTGGATGGGATCAATCACTCTCTTCTCCTATCCTCACTATCTCCCACCCCCAACCCAGGCAGCTGCCAGTTAAATTGCCACCAGGAAAACCACTTCATCACCTAATCACAAGGAAAGTCACATGGCAATAGATCATAAATAAAATTCATCTTCACTACTCAGCATTTCACTTCAGTTTCTTGGTTCTTATCCTCTGTCTCCTAATGTTCTTCTCATCCTTACCCAGATCTCCCCTTCACTGCTCCCGAGGAGTCTGCTATTGACTGACTTCTCCCCGCCTCCTCTGAAGTCTCCCCACTTCCAAGATGATCACTGTTTTTCCTCCAGTTTTCTTTTCCATGAAACTCACATTCTGTCATATCTGCTGATCTCAAAGAAGTGTAAACAGAAAAACCACCTAATCAAACTTGAAGTGTGAATCATTGCTTTTTTCCTGACTTGGATTTTGCATTTTAAGCTTGTTAACCTATATTCATCTACAGTTAGTGAAATACCATGAGAAACGCTGGGCTGGAAGAAACACAAACTGGAATCAAGATTGCTGGGAGAAATATCAATAACCTCAGATATGCAGATGACACCACCCTTATGGCAGAAAGTGAAGAGGAATCTAAAAGCCTCTTGATGAAAGTGAAACAGGAGAGTGAAAAAGGTGGCTTAAAGCTTAACATTCAGAAAACAAAGATCATGGCATCTGGTCCTATCACTTCATGGGAAATAGATGGAGAAACAGTGGAAACAGTGTCAGACTTTATTTTGGGGGGCTCCAAAAATCACTGCAGATGGTGACTGCAGCCATGAAATTAAAAGACACTTACTCCTTGGAAGAAAAGTTATGACCACCTAGATAGCATATTGAAAAGCAGAGACATTACTTTGCCAACAAAGGTCCATCTAGTCAAGGCTATGGCTTTTCCAGTGGTCATGTATGGATGTGAAAGTTGGACTGTGAAGAAAGCTGAGCGCCAAAGAATTGATGCTTTTGAACTGTGGTGTTGGAGAAGAGTCTTGAGAGTCCCTTGGACTGCAAGGAGGTCCAACCAGTCCATTTGGAAGAGATCAGTCCTGGGATTTCTTTGGAAGGACTGATGCTGATGCTGAAACTCCAGTACTTTGGCCACCTCATGTGAAGAGTTGACTCACTGGAAAAGAGTCTGATGCTGGGAAGGATTGGGGGCAGGAGGAGAAGGGGGCGACTGAGGATGAGATGGCTGGATGGCATCACTGACTCAATGAACATGAGTTTGGGTGAACTCCAGGAGTTGGTGATGGACAGGGGGGCCTGGTGTGATGCAATTCATGGAGTCTCAAAGAGTCAGACATGACTGAGGGACTGAACTGAACTGATGAAATTTAGGGAGGGCTTCCCAAGTGGCCTAGGGGTAAAGAATTTGCCTGCCAATGCAGGAGACATAGGTTTGATCCCTGGGTCAGGAAAATCCCCTGGAGAAGAAAATGGCAACCCACTCTAGTGTTGTTGCCTGGAAAATTCCATGGACAGAGGAGCCTGGCAGGCTACAGTCCATGGGGTTGCAAAGAGTCAGACATGACTGAGCACACAGTCCTGTCCACATGGTATTTAAAGGGGATTTTGGTTACAGGGTTGAGACATCTATGGGCAATAGACTTTTCTTCATTCCTTTAGCTTTCTACTTTTATGCGATGCTTCCCCCACGCTTTGGCTTGGGTAAGTCCCTAGAGACTCTGCATTTATTTCCAGAGAAGAGTTACTTCTGACTGCCATCTAAGCTTGATGCTGAGAATGCAGCTTTGTTCATGGAGCATGAAAGCAGCTTGCAGAGTCCTGCTGACTGGCGTAAACCCATGAGGAAATGAAGTTTTTCATTCATGTGTATACACACACATAAACATACACACAAAGCAGCACTTCTTCCCCATTCATGGGCAGAAACAATTTCAATTGCACTGGACACCTTTTTCATCTTTCTGGTTTTAGAACATAGAAAAATGCAGGTGTGACGGTGATTAATTGCTGATTTGTCAGTTGACGAGTATAGATGCTACAAACTTCAGCTTTCTTGGCCTTTGATGAACTTCCTCTCTGAAGGTCTTAGAGAGTCTTGGGAAGAATGAGTGTTTTGTGTAAATTGTATTCTTTTGCTGAATATGTGAAGTTGCAGTGATTCTGTCTGGGGCAGTGTTCATAAGCAGTTGCAATGCATTCTTTTTATTGATTGCTTTGCATAAACTTACATATGATTGATTGGTAGAAATAAATTATGCCCATTGTTTATTTGATATTTTTGTTTGCACCCCTTGAACTGTAAGAAGCAGGAAGATCAAAGTGTTTGAGGACCATAGAACCACATATTCCCTCAGTTTGAGCACAGACCTATGAAGGGAGCAAGAAATGTACACTGTGTTCTCAAAAGCTAAAAGTGGGGAATGTACACTGTGTTCTAAAAAGCTAAAAGTGAGGTAGGAGTTACTAACTTGCTTCTGTGAAAAAAAATATTTATGAGGCTGGTCTTGAAAAATAGTCTCAATGTTCTTCAACATGTATAATTCAACTTTTACTTTCACTCTACTATTACAATAATTCACAGGCTAATTCATCAACTGACTTTCAATGGTCATATTTTATGACCTCATTTTAGACCTTACATCATGTATTTGACACCTTCTCATATTGACCCTTAAGTATTGGAGCTCCCAGAGTTTTATCCACTGTTAAAACTCTTCTTCCCTCTTCACTCTTCTTCAGAATTCTCAAAGTAGGAGCCTACAAACTGGATACAGTCCTCAGATATATTCAATTTGGGCTCAACAGTATTTCAGGCAAATTTAAGAAACAGTATTTAAAAGTAACTTTTCATTTATTCATTTGGATTTTCCAGGTTCTTTTAAAACATAGAAAGGTTTGACAACACTAGACCAGCACTTCTGCATAGCTAATTAGTTGGAACTAAATAGAGGTTGCTGGACATTTGCTGTAGTTCTCACCACTCCCCTGCTGACTTGAATCTCTGGCCCATCCCCTTAAGTCACTCCCATGACCTCTTGAACTCATCCTGTGGAGTCTTACCCACACTTGTGGTCTGAAGTACCTCACTCTAAAGTTCTAACTGAGCTGAACTGAAAGTCTCAGTCATGTCCGACTCTTTGTGATCTCATGGACTACACAGTCCATGGAATTCTCTAGGCCAGAATACTGGAGTGGGGAGCCTTCCCCTTCTCCAGGGGATCTTCCCAACCCAGGGATTGAACCCAGGTCTCCCACATTGCAGACAGATTCTTTACCAGCTGAGCCACAAGGAAAGCCCCCTAAAGTTCTAATCCAGAACATATTGGTTTTGGACACACTGAGACTCAGGAACCTATAGTCCCTCTAGTGGGAATGAGGATACTGTAGGGCTTTTGAGAATATGTTCTGGATTAGAACTTTAAAACATATTCTCAAAAGCCCTACAGTATCTCCTTTCCCGCTAGAGGGACTATAGGTTCCTGAGTCTCAGCGTGTCTAAAACCAAACAGGTTTTTTTTCTCATTAGCCACCAAATTTGCTTCTCCTATAGTCTCTATATAATTAATAATGTCACCATCCACAGTAGTCAGGTTTTTAAAAAAAAATATTTAGTATTTGGCCATGCTGGGTCTTAGTTGCAGCATTTGAGACCTTGAGTTGCCATACGCAAACCCTTAGTTGAGGCATATGGCATATAGTTTCCTGACCAGGGACAGAATCTGGGCCACCTGAATTGGGAGCACAGAGCCTTAGCCACTGAACCACAAGGGAAGTCCCTGTAATGTTTTAAATGTCAATTTGCCTAGGCTGTAGTACCCAGTTATCAAATAAACATTGATCTAGGTCTTGCTGAGAAAGTATTCTGTAAATGTGGTTAACATCTACAATCAGTTGTCTTTTAGTAAAGGAGAATATCTTTATAATCTGAGTAGATCTCATCCAGTCAGTTGCAAAGCAAAATTGAGGCTTTCCTGGAGAAGAAGATATTAGGCCTGAAGACAGCAGCATCAGCTCAGCTCCTGCTTGAGAGTGTCTAGCCTCCCAGTCTTCCCTATTGACTCCAGTCAAGCCTCCCAGTCTTCCCTATTGACTCCAGTCTAGCCAGCACCCCACCATCTGACTGTTGCTGTTTCTTTGAACAATCCGAAATTGATGTCTCAGTCATCTAGATATCCATACCAAGAAACTACAAGACTTCCTCAACACATTCTCCATACAGCTTTCATCCAGTCATACTCCTTTCCAATTATTTTTCAAAATAATTATCAGATCTGATTTCATACTTCTATAACTCAAATATTCTCCCTATTACTTAGATATTAAAGTCCAAACTCTTAAGTAGGGTATACATGGCTATTTATTTTTTGGACCTGCATACTTCTCCAGACTAATGTCTACTTGTATTACCCACTTAACTTGTATTTATCAGCTGGATGGAAACACTTCCATATTTTTGAAGGCATCCCATTATTTTCTGTTCTATGCTTAAGCTGCTCCTACAATTTCAAATATCCTAGCTTATAGAGCACCTGGCAAAAACATACTCAATTTCAAAGACTTGGTTGAAGCATCTTCTATAAAACCTGCCCATCATCTCCTTCCCGGTAGAACTGATCAACTTTTCCTTTGTACCCCAGCTTCCTCTTGTGTACTTCACCCAATTACAGCTGTAATATAAGAATTATTACCTTTGTTCATTTACATGTTTGTCTTTCTCCATTAAGCCATGAGGCCTAATTCATTCCCTAATATAGTAGACTCTTGTGGCAACAATTGCTAATGCCTCATCAACATCCATTCTCTCCTCTTCCAGAGTAATAGAGCTACTAACTTGGCACATAGCCACCCAGAATAAAGTCTACATTTTCAGTCTCCTTTGCAGCTTGGTGTGGTTAAGTGACTGAGTTCTGAACAAATGAAAATGGATCTAATGAAAGTGTCCTGGGCCAGCATTCAGGAGGCTCCCATTGGGGGCAGGTGATCTATTTTCTTTTTAATTTAAGTATAGTCCGTTTACAATGCTGTGTTAATTTCTTCTGTTTTCTATTTACAGCAGTTTTTATCTGCTAACCCCAAACTCTCAGTATATCCCTCCATCCTGTTCTCTATATCAGGGGCAGCTGTCTTGATACACAGAAAGTCATAACCTGGCCAGCACCTTAGGCCAACATAAAGACGCCCTCTTTGACCCTTCTTCTTCTCTTTTCTCAGTCTACTTTTGGAACATGGATTTGATAACTAAAGTTCCATTTTATTCTTGAGGAAAAGGCATGGTCAAGTGGAAAGCTGCCAATAGTCTAGGTCCCTGAAGACTTTGTAAACAAAGTCATGATACCAGCCTTAGAATACTACTTCTGCCCATTCACTCAGGAAAAAAATGAATTTTCACTATATATTAATAAATGATTATAGTAACACCTTCACTTGGCATTCATTTTCATTTTCATTTAAGCTTTGAAATCAGCACAAAGATTTCTTCCTAGGTCCAAGTCAGAGAGAGGCTGATAAGCTCAGCAGTGATCAGACTGTGTCTGTGTTTTAAAGCTCAAGTCCAGTGTTTGCATTTGGTCCTCATTTTGCTTGTACAGAGTAACTTCTGCTTTTGAACCTCTGGACTTTGACTTGGTTCCAGCTTCAGTCCCCGGGAAACCCAGTCTTTGACACATTCTGCTCCACTTGGCCAGTATCTGACTTACCAGGCCAACTCCATCTCCTACATGTAGGGATGAGTTAGCAAACCAAACAAGAGGGAGGAACAGCTCAGTTAGAGCCAAGATAGAGGCGAGATAGGAGGCTGTGAGCTGAGTGGAGAAAGTGCCAGCAGCAAAGCAAAGAATTTGAGCCCACAGTTGGTGCACTGGGAAAGCAAGACTAGGAGAGAAATATGACAAACGATTGCTAGGATGGATCTAATTTACTGCTTCAAGGACCATGTTCATTTCATGCCCAGACGAAGTATGACACATTATGACTCTTTCTCAGTATGGATATAGAAAGTAGACACTCTTAGATACTTGAGTGGGAAATATAAATTGAAAAAAAATTTTAAGAGGGGAACTTGACAATTCTCTCAAATATTTTAAATGTGCATTCACTAGCGTGCATGTGTGCTTTGTTGCTCTTTTACAGTCCCATGGACTGTAGCCCACAAGGCTCCTCTGTCTGTAGGATTTTCCAGGTAAGAATACTGGAGAGGGTTGCCATTTCCTCTTCTAGAGGTTATTCCCAACCCAGAGATCGAACCCATGTCTCTTGCATTGGCAGATGAATTCTTTACCACTATGCCACCTGGGCATTCACTAGCAGCAAAAAAAATTTTAAAGAAAGAAGCTCTATTATTTAATATTGTTCAAGATGTCTTACTTATGCAATAAGACACACAGACACACATTCACCTATATAGTCTTTTCCCAAAAGAAATAAGAACCAAATTTAGCAAGAAATACCTAAAACTCCACTGAAGAAAACTGTATAAATTCACTGGTGTTTACATGAGAACTAAAAATATTAAATCTCTCTTTCATGATTTTAGTATTCTATATAGAAAATTCAAAGAAATAACTGATACTTTAACATTAGAATTCAGTTTAACTATATACATAAGAAATAATAATCAGAAAATATAATGAAGAAAAGGAAGCAATTCAAATCAGTGAATAACTGACAGATTAATCAATAGTTTAGAAAAATTTGCTAGTCAAAATAGGGAAAAATTGATATTCTTTCTTCATACAACACACACACAATCCAGATGGTTTTAATATGCAAATAAAGAATAAAATATGAGAGCACCAAAACAAAATATAATACCAAAACAAAAATCTTTCATGGTGTAGAATAGCCTATGGTGATCCTCAGAAAAAAATACAAAAACTGAAAAGGAAATTATTGACAATTGATTATATAAAATTAGAAACTTAAATATCATAGAAACCTTGGCCAGTAAATAACACACTAAGAGGAAATACTTGTGATACATTTGAAGGTTGAATAGTTTCGTTATAAAGAGTGCCCACACACGGGAAAGTGAAAGTCGCTCAGCTGTGTCTGACTCTTTGTGACCCCATGGACTGTAGCCTGCCAGACTCCTTTGTCTATGGAATTCTCCAGGCTGGAGAATACTGGAATGGGTAGCCATTCCCTTCTCTAGGGGATCTTCCCAACCCAGGGATCAAACCCAGGTCTCCTGCATTGCAGGAAGATTCTTTACAGTCGGAGTCACCACGGGAGCCCATGGGAAAAGAATCTAACAAAAGAGTGGATATGTGTAGATACATAATTGATTTACTTTGCTGTACATCTGAAACTGCCAAAGAATGCTCAAACTACCCACAATTGCACTCATCTCACACGCTAGTAAAGTAATGCTCAAAATTCTCCAAGCCAGGCTTCAGCAATACGTGAACCATGAACTCCCTGATATTCAAGCTGGTTTTAGAAAAGGCAGAGGAACCAGAGATCAAATTGCCAACATCCGCTGGATCATCGAAAAAGCAAGAGAGTTCCAGAAAAACATCTATTTCTGCTTTATTGACTATGTCAAAGCCTTTGACTGTGTGGATCACAATAAACTGTGGAAAATTCTGAGAGAGATGGGAATACCAGACCACCTGACCTACCTCTTGAGAAATCTGTATGCAGGTCAGGAAGCAACAGTGAAAACTGGACATGGAACAACAGACTGGTTCCAAATAGGAAAAGGAGTACATCAAGGCTGTATATTGCCACCCTGCTTATTTAACTTCTATGCAGAGTACATCATGAGAAACGCTGGACTGGAAGAAGCACAAGGTGGAATCAAGATTGCTGGGAGAAATATCAATAACCTCAGATATGCAGATGACACCACCCTAATGGCAGAAAGTGAAGAGGAACTAAAAAGTCTCTTGATGAAAGTGAAAGTGGAGAGTGAAAAAAGTTGGCTTAAAGCTCAACATTCAGAAAACAAAGATCATGGCATCTGGTCCCATCACTTCATGGGAAATAGATGGGGAAACAGTGGAAACAGTGTCAGACTATTTTTGGGGGTTCCAAGATCACTGCAGATGGTGACTGCAGCCATGAAATTAAAAGATGCTTGCTCCTTGGAAGAAAAGTTATGACCAATCTAGATAGCATATTGAAAAGCAGAGACATTACTTTGCCGACTAAGGTCCATCTAGTCAAGGCTATGGTTTTTTCTGTGATCATGTATGGATGTGAGAGTTGGACTGTGAAGAAGGCTGAGTGCCGAAGAATTGATGCTTTTGAACTGTGGTGTTGGAGAAGACTCTTGAGAGTCCCTTGGACTGCAAAGAGATCCAACCAGTCCATTCTGAAGGAGATCAGCCTTGGGATTTCTTTGGAAAGAATGATGCTCAAGCTGAAACTCCAGTACTTTGGCCACCTCATGCGAAGAGCTGACTCATTGGAAAAGACTCTGATGCTGGGAGGGATTGGGGGCAGGAGGAGAAGGGGACGACAGAGGATGAGATGGCTGGATGGCATCACTGACTTGATGGGAGTGAGTCTGAGTGAACTCTGGGAGTTGGTGATGGATGGGGGAGGCCTGGTGTGCTGCCATTCATGGGGTCGCAAAGAGTTGGACATGACTGAACGACTGAAAAGAACTGAACTGAACATCTGAAACTAGCATAACATTGTCAATCAACTTATTCCGATTCAGAAAAAGGAATGCTTACACATCAATAAGAAAAAAATCATCCACTGGGAAATAAGCAAAGAAAATGAAAAAGTGATTCACAGAATAGACTTATAAATGAAGAAAAACATGGGAGAAGGTGACCGATGTCACTAAATAAAATACACAGAAATTCAAACAAAGTAAAATATAATATAATACCTATTAAGTTCACAATGATTAAAAAGATTTCTAATCAGTGTGGAACACAAGGAACACCTCAAGTGAAAAATGAGCCAAGAAAAGAATAACAATTTTTGTATATCAGATTAACAGAAGAAAAGACACAGTGAAGTAGAGTATAGCGGATCTGTGTTTGTTCTTCCTGTAAGCATGTTCTACCTCCAGCATTTCTGTTTTCTTACCTCATGGATTTTTCCAGCTTTGGCAGACAAAATCTGCCTGGCTTTGCCTATCATTTGTACACAATTGAACTCATTGACTAAATTGTCTGGTTTCATAGATAGGTGGGGAGAAGGTGGAAAGAGAGATAGAGGCAGAGACAGAGGGTGACTTACAAAGGAAAAGAAAGTTGAGATTCAAAGGTCCCAAGGGCAGCAGGACTTATGCCATTCCCAGGGGCAGCAGCCTGGGAGTCTGGGGACCAGCTCTAGGTTTACAGCTTTTAAAGATCCCCAAGTATGGCATGGAAACAGCAGAGTCATCAGATGCCAGGGGACACGAGCCTTGGAGGATAAGCATGTCTATTGCAGCCTCATGGACAGAAGGCTTCAGGGAGCTCTCTGCTGCACTGGAGTAGTTTTAAGAATCCCCAGGTTTTGCAAGACCTTGTGGCTTCGGTGGAAGAGAGGCTTGGAGGAGATCCACAGTTAAGGTTGTAATTTAATCCCTTTTCTCACGTCAAGAGGATAGACCACCAAATCTAATTTAAAAATTTTAAGTAAATAAGGGAATATGACATTTCTTGTGCACCAAGTTTCAGTGGCTTAGTTGCAACATGGTTAACCAGCATGTGGAAAAAGAGGCACCTCTGGAAAATAAACATAAACTATTCGGGAGAGCCATTTGTTAATACATATTAAAATAAAAAACGAGCACCTTTTTGATGAGCAATCTTAATCCTAGGACTTTACACTAAAGATCTTTATTAACTGGTCGAAGTGAATAGATATACTGCAAAATTACTTATAATACTGAAAAGATTTTGGAAAATTCTGCATGCCTCTCAGTAGGAAACTGCTTGAATAAATTATGAAATAAACCAGGGTATATACATACAATGGACTATTCTGAAACATTATAAGTGATTATGTGCTCAAAACATCATTTATTAAGGAAATAGAAGCCAAAGCTACAATGAGATGCCACTTCATACCCACTAGGCTAACTATAATTCAATCTTAATTATGTTGAATTGATTCACAGTGCTTATGAGGTCTACTATATCCTTCTACTTTTCTGTCTATTCATTCTATTAATTTCTGAGTTTGATATTGAAACTACAACTAAAAATCTAGGTTTATCTACTTAAAAATTATTGTAATATATAGTGGAATGACATGTAACTTTGTTCTGTATTTTCCAAGTCTCCTATAAATGTGTTTTCATACTTTCATAATTTAAAAGATAAATTTGTTTTTAAAAAGTGTTAGTGAGGATATAGAGAAATTGGAATCTTCATAAATTGCTAGTGGGAAGGTAAAATGGTGCAGCTGCTGTGGAAAACAGTTTGGCAGTTCCTCAGAAACTTAAACATAGGATAACCATATGACTCAGCAATTCCACACTTACTTATATAGCCAAATGAATTGAAAACATATGTCTATACAATAACTAGTACATGTGTGTTTATAGCAGTATTATCCATAATAACCCCAAAATGGAAACAATCTGAGTATAGATGAATGGGTAAACAAAAGTGATGTATTCATGCAATGAAGTATTATTCAACAATAAAAGGGAATGAAGGATTGATACAACCATGAAAAGGAACAAGGTACTGTGATGGTTAATATTTTGTGTCAACTTGACTGGGCTAAAGGGATGCCCAGATAGTTGGTAAACAATACTTCTGGATATGTCTGTGGGAGTGTTTCTGAAAGAGAATCAGTAGACTGAGAAAGAAGACTTGCCTCCCCAATGTGGATGGGCATCATACAATACAGTTAAATCCAATCCGGTCCTCTGAGGGCTCACATAGAACAAAAAAGCAGAGGAAGTGTGACAGTTGCCCTGTGTGGTTCTTGTGAAGACTGAGAAAATGTGCATTAGAAGATCCTGATTGAAAAAAAGAGAGAGAGGTGATGGGACATTCACATCTCCTGCTGTGATGTGGAGCTCCTGGTTTTCCAGCTTTCAGACCAAGTAATTCTGAGGCTGTGGGCCTTGGAGTAGGAGTCACATCATCAACTCTCTTGATTCTCAGGCCGACAGACTGTGACTGAATTATGCCACCAGCTTGGTGTTCCAGACCCTGGGACTCCTTGGACTCCATAATTGCATGAGCCGGTTCCTGTAAGTCTCCTCTTATCTCTCTCCCTGTATATCCCACTAGTTGTTTCTCTGACTAATACAAGTACTTCTATTGATGTCTTTCTGCATATATTAGTAAGTTACATTCACAAGGTCCTGGGGAACCTACCTTTGTGGGAGCACCCATCAAACAGACTACAGATGTGTAGTGAAATATTTCATTGGCCACAAGTTCATTCCAGTTTTCCCATGAGATCTTATGCAACAAAAGAACAAAATTTTTGGCCAACTCAGTATTTCAATAGAATTTCTTGAAGGATGTGATTTCAAGGGCTATTAGCGTTTCATATACTTAACTGTATTTTTAAAATAAGTAACACACACTATTTCCCAAAACTGGTAGAAAAAAAAATTGTTAACAACTAGAGCTTGCCAGGGTGTGAGAATTGAGATTTTCATGTACCACTAGTATAATTGTAAATTCGTAGAGCCTTCTAGAGGGCAATTTGATAATTCAGTTTCTAGGAATTTATCCTGTGGGAGTAGTTATATCTTTGTGCAAAGTTGTATTGCTCAGTGATGCCCATTATAGCATTGTTTGTGACAGCAGAAAAGTTTTAAAAATTACTTTTTGTGGTCTATTTCCCCTTAGCAAAGACTCCTTATGGACCTAGTTCAAGAAAGAGTAAACAAGTCTATATTATGTAACCACTAAAAATACGAGATTGTTTCCTGCATATTGATAAGGACCACAATATATTGTTAAATAAAAATAGTAAGTTAAAATATTACGTATGGTGTGATCTCATTTAAAATTACTGTTTTTATACACTCCAGACAAAAAATTCTAAAGGTTGTATACCATTTGGGTAGCAATTATCTCTGAGGGATAAGATTATAGAATTTTCACTTCCTGTTTTATAAATTTCTTCATTGTAGAAACGTTTTACAATGAGCATCTATTATTTCTATTATAAGAAGGAAACAAAGTAATTTAATTTTTTTTTTTTTTTTTAAGAAAAAAGGAAAATCTCACAGAGAGTAGCATTGTTCCAGGGCTGGGTCTTGGGCCAAGGTTTAGACTCTGCTGCACAGCGGTGGACAGGACCTTACTCAGCTGGAGCTTGTGCATAGCTTGATTGACATTCTCTTCCTGGCCTGGGCTTTCATGCATCTGGCATGGCTCAGCTGGGAACCCCGTTGAAATTTCCATGAAGGGGCCTCTCCCGCTGTGTGTGTGATATTTACCATTTCTTAGTTTTCTGCACAACCAGAGCGCCAAGAATGCTACCAGCATTGAAACCAAGCTCCATTTAGATCACTGCTTCTTAGCTGTGTGACTTTGAGTAAGTTATTTAACCTCTCTAGGGTCCAGTTCAATTCAGTTCAGTCGCTCAGTCGTGTCCGACTCTTTGCGACCCCATGAATCGCAGCACGCCAGGCCTCCCTATCCATCACCAACTCCCAGAGTGCACCACGTCCATCGAGTCAGTGATGCCATCCAGCCATCTCATCCTCGGTTGTCCCCTTCTCCTCCTGCCCCCAATCCCTCCAAGCATCAAAAATCTTTTCCAATGAGTCAACTCTTCGCATGAGGTGGCCAAAGTACTCGAGTTTCAGCTTTAGCATCATTCCTTCCAAAGAAATCCCAGGGTTGATCTCCTTCAGAATGGACTGGTTGGATCTCCTTGCAGTCCAAGGGACTCTCAAGAGTCTTCTCCAACACCATAGTTCAAAAGCATCAACTCTTCTGCGCTCAGCCTTCTTCACAGTCCAACTCTCTCATCCATACATGACCACAGGAAAAACCATAGCCTTGACTAGACGGACCTTAGTCGGCAAAATAATGTCTTTGCTTTTCAATATGCTATCTAGGTTGGTCATAACTTTTCTTCCAAGGAGCAAGCGTCTTTTAATTTCATGACTGCAGTCACCATCTGCAGTGATCTTGGAGCCCCCAAAATAAAGTCTGACACTGTTTCTCCATCTATTTCCCATGGAGTGATGGGACCGGATGCCATGATCTTCGTTTTCTGAATGTTGAGCTTTAAGCCAACTTTTTCACTCTCCTCTTTTACTTTCATCAAGAGGCTTTATAATTCCTCTTCACTTTCTGCCATAAGGGTGGTGTCATCTGCATATCTGAGGTTATTGATATTTCTCCTGGCAGTCCATCCTAAAGGAGATCAGTCCTGGGTGTTCATTGGAAGGACTGATGCTAAAGCTGAATCTCCAATACTTTGGCCACCTCATGCAAAGAGCTGACTCACTGGAAAAGACTCTGATGCTGGGAGGGATTGAAGGCAAGAGGAGAAGGGGACGACAGAGGATGAGATGGCTGGATGGCATCACTGACTTGATGAGAGTGAGTCTGAGTGAACTCCGGGAGTTGGTGATGGACAGGGAGGCCTGGCGTGCTGCGATTCATGGGGTCGCAAAGAGTCAGACACGACTGAGCGGACTGAGCTGAAATGAACTGAACTGACGGTGCCTACCTCAAAGATCGATTTTCAAGATAAAGTTTAAAAACATGTGAGAGACTTTCACAGACATTGCAGCATAGTAGACGTGTTGTTGCTGTTCATTGTTTCTCTGTCACCAAGTCATGTCCGACTCTGCAACATCATGAACTGCAGCACATCAGGCTTCCCTGTCCATCACTATCTCCTGAGTTTGCTCAAACTCATGTCGATTGAGTCGGTGATGCCATCCAATCATCTCATCTTCTGTTGTCCTCTTCTCCTCGTGCCCTCAGTCTTTCCCAGCATCAGAGTCTTTTCCAGTGAGTCAGCTCTTCGAATCAGGTGGCCAAAGTATTGGAGCATCAGCTTAAGCATCAGTCCTTCCAATGAATATTCAGGGTTGATTTCCTTTAGGACTGACTGTTTCTATCTCCTTGGAGTCCACGGAACTCTCAAGAGTCTTCTCCAGCAACACAGTGTGGAAGCATCAATTCTTTGGTGCTCAGCCTTCTTTATGGCCTAACTCTCACATCTATTCATGACTACTGGAAAAAACATAGCTATGACTGTATGAACTTTCATCTGCAAAATGATGTTTGTGCTTTTTAATATGCCCTCTAGGTTTGTCATAGATTTTCTTCCAAGGAGCAAGCATTTTTTAATTTTATGGCTGCAGTCACTATCTGCAGTGATTTTTGAGCCCAAGAAAAGAAAATCTGCTACCATTTCCACTTTTCCCCCATCTATTTGCCATGAAGTAGTGGCCCTGGATGCTATGATCTTAGCTTTTGAGTGGTGAGTTTTTCACTCTCCTCTTTCACTTTCATCAAGAAGCTCTTTAGTTCTTCTTTGCTTTCTGCCATTAGTAGGTGCATTCTAAGTTGCTTCAGTCACGTCCTACTTTGTGTGACCCTATGGACTGTAGCCTGCAAGGCTCCTGTGTCCATGGGATTCCTCAAGTAAGAATACTAGAGTGGGTTGCCATGACCTCTTCCCAACTCAGGGACTGAACCCAGTTCTCCTGCATTGGCAGGAGGGTTCTTTACCACTAACGCCACCTGGGAAGCCCTTGTAGGTGTGTAATAAACAGCAATCCATACCCCCATGAATGTTGACACACTCCTTCTTTCTCCCTGCTCACATTCACTGGCAGATGGATAACTTAAAGCAGTGATTATCAGTGGGAACACTCTCATCTTCTTGGTGGCATTTCATAAATGGGGGAGAGGAACAATTTTGGGTTGTCCCCACAGTGAAGATGCTACTGGTTTTCACTAGATCTGTAGGCAGGGCCCAGGAATACTAGGTGTCCTGGAATACATGAGACAATCTAGACAATAAAATCTATTAACAGCATCATACATAACTTATCACTGTCCCACGAAGTATTCATATAAGTTAAAACCCTGTTTAATATTATCTGAGTCTAAAAACAAATTCCATTTTATATAACAATACTATTATTTTTCAGGGGAAGGACTGTATTTTGTATTGTTTGGACTTTATCACTATTTCTGAAGATCACATTCTGACAGTAGCACTGCTTATGTATGCTGTTTGAGTCCAAATAAACATACCTCTAACCATCTGCCTCTGTGTTTGTCACAAGTTGGTTTGGTACATAGGTACAATCATATGACTACACTATTGTATCTTTTAGAATGCTCAGTCTTAATCATTTACATAATGAAGTTCATGCTAATCTATTATAAATTATTTTTCTCTTACCTCTCTCTTGTATTGGTTTGTGCATTTTATTGATTTTTTTGGAACTTTGTGTATGTAGCTTACATTATTCATGACTTTTGCTTTGGAATCATAAAGGTAGCATCACAAAATAGGTATCACAAAAGAAGACATGGTAGAGTCTAAAAGATCATAACTGTTTCAATTGCAGGCAAAAACCTGGAAGAGAAGATCTCTCCTGTGAAGCAGGGTGGGTTCACAATTAAATGCTTTCAACTTAAGAATAGTGACATTGACAAAATTCAAGTATCTCACTGTCCCCACTTCCACAGAGCTTATAAGCCTTCAGGATAATAACCAGCACATTTCTGGGTAGGTCTGTGCGGTGTTTCTGGTAAGGACTAACATGTGATTTAGAATACTGAATAGAGATGCATCCTCACCAGCGTTGGAGGCAGGCATCTTTCAATTCGAGAGTGTGAATGGAGCAAAAGGCAAAGGTAGGGTGAATTCTTTGACTCTTCTTGAACTGGGACACCCATTTTTTCCTGCCCATAGACACTGGAGCTCCTGGTTCTCGGGCCTTCAGACTTCAGGATTTACAGCAGCAGCCTCCCTGCTTCTCAGACTTTCAGACTCAGATTGATCACACCCCAGCTTTCCTGGTACCTCTGCCTGCAGACAGCGGATTGGGAGCCTCATCAGCCTCCATAATCACGTAAGTCAAATCCTATAATAAATCTCTTTTATCTGTCTGTCTATCTATCTATTCTGTTGGCACTGTTTCTCTGGAGATCCCTAACAATCATCATGGCAAATAAAATGGAAAATAGGCAGACTTTCAGTTCTTTTTAGTGCCTGGAAAAGGGGAAAAGAAAAAGTGGTTATAATGATATTTTAGATAAGGAGGTACTATTATTTGAAGCTACACCACGTGTGAAAATGAGGAACTATGTGAGAAATGTGAGGAAATCAGTGCTACTACAGAAGAACAGATGAAATAGCAAGATGAGTTATTAGCATTAAGGCCAGTCATTAGTGTTAAGGCCAGTACAGGGCAACTAAATCAGAGATGCAAGGCCACTGGATTTAACCAGAAGAAATCACTGTTCATCTCAAGTGGATACCCAATTAAATGATAGTGCAAAAGGAGGGGAGATGTTAACAGAAAGCCAAACAATGATCAAATTACCAAGAGAGATAGAGGGTGGGAGGAAAAAAAAGCAACAAGATTTGTCTGGACCTCAGAAGTATGGAGATGAGAGAGAAATTTGAAAAGCATGAGTAAAAGCCAGAACCGTTCTGGTCATTTTAGAACTCCCGCTACTTTTTATTGCTCTTTGAAGTATGAATTGTGGAGCCTTAAAATTGTTTTTGAGATAGCATAATAGATGGGGAGAGAACACGGTTTCAGCCTACCGTGCCTCTGTCTTGTCATTCATCCCTGAGAAAGCCAAAAGTGCCATGAACACAGAGGAGTAGACTCTGGTGGATGAGAGACAGATACAGTAGTGGGAATAATGGTTAAAGAGACGGAAAGAATAAGTGCGGGGAGGGAATAAACATTTATTTCCTGAAATGAACCAGATGCTCTAAATACATTATCTCATTCAACTTTCACCACAGTCCTGAGGAGTCACCATGGCCCTTTTAGGATCCAAAAGCAGGAGGTAAGTAACTTGTCCAAGAACATGCAGCTCCATTGAAGCTGAGACTGTGTTCAGAGTCTCCTATCACAACACATGTCTCCTCAATGCAGAAAAAATGGCATTTGTAGAATAGAAGAAACAAAGTTGAAGCTGAAAATTCTTAAGTAGAAAAAAAATCCCAGGGAGATGACATTAAAAATATTCTAATAAGTCATGGTCAAGGTCGAGCCAAGGGTCACAGTCATTGAACTGCTGTGGAAAATGCTCCTGAACTATTAAGGAAACAGGAGCTATTTAATAAAATGTAATTTTCACATATGGAGAGGTGGGAAGAGACTTTGTAATCAACTGAAACATAGTATAAAAATTGTAAATAACGAAGAGACCATCATGTTTCTTCTGGCAGAAAAAGATGGCCAGACTGTGGCAACAGTTCAAGAATTTTATAAAGGAGAGACCCACCCCCACCCCCAACTCCTGGAGAAGAGTCATCTTTCCTCTCCCTTCCCCCAGTTCTTTCTTCCAGCCAGACCTTTCTCAGAAACTCTGATTTGGGGAAATAAAAACGGCAGGAAATTCAGCGTTTGCTCTTGGCAGCGCTGCCTCTCTTCAGGCCACCCCCACATTTCCTATTTGATCTATCTGTTCTAATCTGTATCCACATCTCGCAGTCTCCATAACTGAAAGAACTAGCAGCTATTAGCAAAAAGTACCCGCTTCACATGTGATCTTCTTACACGCCCCTACATTAAGTCCACGTGGAATAAATCAATCCATAAAATGTAAAATGTCTCTTTCCTGGACAAAACATTTCTGAAAATTGTTTATTTCATGACAAATGCATGACAGATGGTGTGAGGAGTAGTGAGGCATTCAAAACAGTACAAAGTTTCCTACTGTTCTGTCAGATGTTTCCACTGTCTGTTCCATCCATTAAATGCTGCCTGATTTTTCCTCCACAAACTTCAGTTTGACTTTTTAAAAACAAATAATGCTTTTGGTGTTCATTTAAAATCTTACGCTATTACTGGAAACCTCCACCTGAAATGGAGCCCTCACGTGACTTAGAATAAGAGGTGGGAAGCATCCATTGCCACATCAATGTCCCAGCGTAGAGAATATGGAGCTCCCTGATCAAGGAGCATTGATTAAATTACCTGTGATTGCTGAAATTCTTAAATTCAAGGTGTTGCTTGAAACATAAGTAATTTTAAAGTTTGTTTAGTCACAGAAAATTAGTACTACAATTTTAAATGTCCCAATCTGTAACTGATTTGTTATAACAATACCAAATTTTGTTACCTCAAGGATAGTTCCTTTTGGCTCTATTTGGGTAAATGATGACTAGTATTCCCCTGGAGATCCACTCTACTTTATGACTGTGAATTAATAAACACACGAAACTGGAGTATTTGCATACCCACAGGCACACGTGTGCACAGAAACATGACTTCCACCAAGATGCTATTTAAAAACGCTCCTACACGATCCAGATGTTCCAAGCCTACTACATGCTGCTCCTTCATTCAGTTTGTTTTGTTCATTTTCCCTTTATGAATCTTTTGAAGAACAATTTTGGATCGAAAGTAACAATGAGCTTCTAGAAGAAAACTTGTGGAGATGTGGATGATGTTGCTTTCAGTGGGCCTTCCAGATGACAACTGTGTTGTATTTTTGTTCTTCCTGCTGAGTCAGATCCTTTATAGAACCAAGTGGCTGTGTATATGCTGATCTCTAGTAGAAACTGAGATTTTTATCACATTTTTATAAAAAGACTATACTCCCTCTAAAATGAAACAGGAAAAAGCAAAGATATTTGATGAAAGACCCCAATTAAAAGCCAAAATCTTTTCAGCAAAATCATATTTGCTGAAAAGTAGAAGGATGTTTTCAAAGTTATTCTGAAAATAAGTTGACTCTACTTGGCATCCTTCACAAAATGGAAAGTACTGCAGTGTCTGCTGCCTGTTTTCTTGTGCACAACTGACCCATGCTAAATAAGAAACAAACCCCAAACTCCTTTGCCTTAATTTTTCGTCTGACCAGCAAACCAACTTAACGAATTATTTTATTTCTACTGAAGAGATTTGCCAAGTAGATTGCCATCTGTAATTGTTTTTTAAAAATACATCACTCAGTAGCATAATTGGCTAAAATTCTGTTGTTGATAGAATCCTAATGGTAATTGCAAACTGAAGAGAAAATGAAGATATTGAAATGTGAGTAATTTGAAGCAGCGTTTTTAAAGCAGCAGTGAAATAAGTCTGCTATGGAGTGTTTCTTGTCTCCGGAATTCAAATCTGTGACAAGCGCAGGTTGGCATTTCAGCTTCATAATGCTCAGTTTCACTGAAGGACTAATAGAGAAGACGACTAGGGGAGAGAGGGAGAGAGAGAAAAAGAGAGAGAGATGCTAGCAGTTTAAGTATATTGCATGTGGTCACCAGTTCAAAGCAGACGTCTAAGTCACTTAGTCTTGACTTTCATGGTACGTTCCCACCATCTTAGTAGAATAAAGTGTGATTCCTTCTTGTAAGGTTAGCTAACTACTTTCATGTATCCATTTAAGAAGTATGTACAGAATATTTATTTGCCGGTAATTACAAAGTGAATGTTAGCTACATTACCAGTGGTAAATATCACCACTAAAGAATGGAAACTTAAGTCTGGTTCTTTGTTATGCTTTAAAAATTAAAATAAGATTCTGCTGAAATTAATTTCTCTGCTGGATAAAGGGAGACTGAACTATCATCAGTTCTCTGGGAACTACCATCAGTTCTCTCTCTCATGAATTTTTATGATTAGGTATCCTAGTTAGCAGTACAATCTAGTTCAGCCCCTCTATTCCCCATTTCAACTAGATGTTCTGCTCAAGTTGCAAAATGTCAATAAAGTAACATACATTCCTTATACATTTTGCATTACATCATGGCTCACATTGCCCTGAGAATAAAACACAAGCACTTTTCCAGAACATAACAAAGCCTCCTGCATGTGTCTACTGTGGTGTTCATGTCCTCCTACCTTGGTGCTTCCACTTGACATGTGTCCTGTGGCCAGCTCTAGTATTCTCCTTGCCAAATGGCCCTACCTTGATCCAAATGTACCTTTCATTTCTCGCTGCAGCTTCTCATGCTCAAGGGAGCTGTGGAATAAATGGGAAAAGTCTGGATTTAAGTCCAATTCTCCTGCCAGTCAGATATGCAGATGACACCACCTTAATGGCAGAAAGTGAAGAGGAACTGAAGAACCTCTTGATGAAGCTGAAAGGGGAGAGTGAAAAAGCTGGCTTAAAACTCAACATCCAAAAACTAAGATCATGGCATCTGATCCCATTCTTGGGCTCCAAAGTCATTGCAGATGGTGACTGCAGCCATGAAATTAAAAGATGCTTGCTCTTCGGAAGAAAAGCTATGACAAACATAGACAGTGTATTAAAAAGGAGAGACATCATTTTGCCAACAGAGGTCCATAAAGATGAAACTATGGGGTCGCACAGAGTTGGACACGACTGAAGCGACTTAGCAGTGGCAGCAGTAATAGATATTTACTAAGTGTATGATTAGTGCAAATCACTTCAGGGTAACAAAATGAAACAGACTTGCCATGAGTCCTTCCTTCAAGGTGGTTCCACTCTAGTAGATAGATAAATATCTACACATCACTGAAATGCAAGGTAAAGAGTGATAAATGAGTCAGAGACAATAGTATAAGATTTTAAAGATATAGTAACTAAGTGCAGTGTGGTATCCTGGTTTGAATCCTGCAATAGAAATGCACATAAGTGGAAAAACCAGTGAAATTTGAATAAAGTCTGTGATTTAGCTGGTAGTATTATTGTACCCTTGTTATTATACCAGTTTGGACAAATAATGCTATTGTTATTTAAGAGTTAACAGCTGAATGAGCAGCCTACAGGCATCCTCTGTAAAGTCTTTGCAATTTTTCTGAAAATCTAAAATTATTTAAAAAAAAATTAGATAGTCTGGAGAGGGCTCTCCTGGTGGCTCAGTGGTAAAGAATCTGCCTGCCAGTGCAGGAGACATGGGTTTGATCCCTGATCCAGGAAGAGCCCACATGCCACAGAGCAACTAAGACCATGGGCCATGGTCATTGACCCTGTGCTCTAGAGCCTGGAGCTGCACCTGCTGAAGTAACTACCCTAGAGCCTGTGCTCTGCAACAAGAGAAGCCACCAAAATGAGAAACCTGCACACCACGACTAGAGAGCAGTCCTCACCTGCAGCAACTAGAGGAAAGCCACACAGCAACAAAAACCCAGCAGAGTAAAAAAATAACAATAATAAAAGTCTGGAGACTGAGATGAAAAAGACCTGCAGTGAGGAAGTACATAGGAAAAAACTCCATGGTTATATCAGATGGGTAATGTGAGGTCAAGTGGACCTTAAAAACATCGCTATGAACAAAGCTAGTGGAGGTGATGGAATTCCAGTGGAGCTATTTCAAATCCTGAAAGATGATGCTGTGAAAGTGCTGCACTCAATATGCCAGCAAATTTGGAAAACTCAGCAGTGGCCACAGGACTGGAAAAGGTCAGCTTTCATTCCAATCCCAAAGAAAGGCAATGCCAAAGAATGCTCAAACTACCACACAATTGCACTCATCTCACACGTTAGTAAAGTAATGCTCAAAATTCTCCAAGGCAGACTTCAGCAATATGTGAACTGTGAACTCCCTGATGTTCAAGCTGGTTTTAGAAAAGGCAGAGGAACCAGAGATCAAACTGCCAATATCCGCTGGATCATGGAAAAAGCAAGAGAGTTTCAGAAAAACATCTCTTTCTGCTTTATTGACTATGCCAAAGCCTTTGACTGTGTGGATCACAATAAACTGTGGAAAATTCTGAGCGAGATGGGAATACCAAACCACCTGACCTGCCTCTTGAGAAATCTGTATGCAGGTCAGGAAGCAACAGCTAGAACTGGAGAAAGAACAACAGACTGGTTCCAAATAGGAAAAGGAGTACGTCAAGGCTGTATATTGTCACCCTGCTTGTTTAACTTATATGCAGAGTACATCATGAGAAACACTGGGCTGGAAGAAGCCCAAGTTGGAATCAAGATTGCCAGGAGAAATATCAATAACTTCAGATATGCAGATGATACCACCCTTATGGCAGAAAATGAAGAGGAACTAAAAAGCCTCTTGATGAAAGTGAAAGAGGAGAGTGAAAAAGTTGGCGTACAGCTCAACATTCAGAAAACAAAGATCATGGCATCCGGTCATATCACTTCATGGGAAATAGAGGGAGAAACAGTGGAAATGGTGTCAGACTTTATTTTTGGGCTCCAAAA
This sequence comes from Nanger dama, assembly GCA_917880005.1. Taxonomy (NCBI): domain Eukaryota; kingdom Metazoa; phylum Chordata; class Mammalia; order Artiodactyla; family Bovidae; genus Nanger; species Nanger dama. The sequence goes on from CAKJTW010000024.1 coordinate 31,118,751, forward strand.
TCATTTCAGATGGTGACTGCAGCCATGAAATTAAAAGACACTTACTCTTTGAAAGGATAGCATATTAAAAGGCAGAGATATTACTTTGCCGAGTAAGGTCCATCTAGTCAAGGCTATGGTTTTGCAAGTGGCCATGTATGGATGTGAACTCCGGGAGATGGTGATAGACAGAGAGGCCTGGCGTGCTGCAATTCATGGGGTCGGGAAGAGTCGGACACAACTGAGCGACTGAACTGAACTGAACTGAACTGATGTATGGATGTGAGGGTTGGACGTTAAAGAAAGCTGAGCATCAAAGAATTGATGCTTTTGAACTGTGGTGTTGGAGAAGACTCTTAAGAATCCCTTGGACTGCAAGGAGATCCAACCAGACCATCCTAAAGGAGATCAGTCCTGGGTGTTCATTGGAGGGACTGATGCTAAAGCTGAAACTCCAGTACTTTGGCCACTTCATGGGAAGAGTTGACTCATTGGAAAGAGAGGCTGGGAGGTATTGGGGGCAGGAGAAGGGGACGATAGAGGATGAGATGGCTGGATGGCATCACCGACTTGATGGACGTGAGTTTGGGTAAAATCTGGGAGTTGGTGATGGGCAGGGAGGCCTGGCGTGCTGCGATTCATGGGGTCATAAAGAGTCGGACACGACTGAGTGGCTGAACTGAACTAAGGATTAATAACAACAGCAAAAAGGAGGTGCATTCAAGCAGAGGCAAAAACATTTTCACAAGCAAGGAGGTACAGTTCTGACTTACCATAAAATGTTAAACAGCAAGAGCTCCCTGGCTAAGTGGTTCTAATTGTGGTTTAGAACCATTTCCCTGCTAGCCTTAGAAATGGGGGACCAATCACTAGACCTAGGGTTTTGCATCATGTCCCAAACTTTTGTCTATGAAACACTCAACTTGCTTCCCCTAGAGACTATCTGTCCCCATCGAATGGATCTGGTTTTCTTCCTGGGCCCGTGATGGCAGATATACAACATATTGTTACAGTCACTCTGACCAAGCTGTTTGGAAATGGAACTTTCTTGACATCACTACTCATGTTACAACTCCAAATCGAGTGCTACTTTAAAATGAAAGAAGTCTTCCTTTCTTTATCATGGACTCTTGAGCATTGTTCTAGAGGAACAGCTTAGTAATGATCATTTTCTGCCTTAAACCAGTGCCTGAGAAAAAGACACTGCTGCATTGGTGAAGTGCTCGTGGTCTGTATTAGTTGATTACATAAGGCTTGACCATAGTTGTCTTTAACTTTTCGGAATGGATTCTTTACTGTTGTGATGCTAGTAACTTTAGCATTGGGTTGTTGTAAAAAATAAGATAATGCTGTCCAGGGCCTGGAATAACAGAAGCGCTAAATAAATTTGAAATTATTCTCAAGAAGTTTCTCTATAAAAGGAGAGATTGTGTCCTATTCAACTTGAAACCCCTGTAACAGAGTGCTTTATGACTATCAAGTTGAATTCTCAAAGGAAAACACAAACAGCCTATTTAGATATCTTTCAAACATGCTTGAGGATTGTACTTCAGTGCTCATCTGTAGTGTTTAGAAAGAGTAGTGCTTTGTATTGTAGATATCTTAGCATTAAAGGGCTCTCATTGTATAAATTTTACATAAAAATTAAAGATCAAAGGGTTTAAGTGACTTGCTCAAGAAAATACAAGCTGGCAAGTGGCCACGTTACTCCTATGAGATAGTTCCTATCTCCCAAAAGTTGAGCCAACATATATTAAATATCTATTCTGTATCAATCACTATCATAAGTACTTTCAATAAAGATTTTATTCTTAAATACGATCTTGGCATTTGGATGTTACTTCCTGCATTTCCCCAGTTTCAGCCCTGACTACTGAATTGCATTTTGACTGTGAGCAGTTGTAGCTGGATGTGCTGACCGAAGAGTCCATTTTAGTGTGCTGTCTAATCCTATAAAGTTCCTGATGTCATGTGTGAAGCTTCAGATTACTAACAGAGACTCCTTTCCTTACTTGAGCTCTTCCCTTTATTCACACCTGCTGTCTCTGCTATTCTATGTCCAAGAAACTCACCAGCTCCTGTCACAGTCAATGAATGGTAAGCATTCAGCTAAAAAATATCCACTTCTTCATTCTAGGTGAAAACTGTACCTAATTCAGACAAGATACAAAGTCACAATGTGTGATAATTGTGTAATGTTTGGTCAGAGAACAGCAAATTTCCCTAGTGCTTCTAATGCAAAATTGTGTGATGCTGTGCTTTGTTTATATAATTAGAGGTGGATATTTGTCATATATATATTTACATATGTATGTAACTGAGTTTCCATAACTGAGTTTCTTCTCTTTTAGAAACATTAAAAAGTATTTTAAAAACTCAACATGTTAGCCACAATATTTAAATCACTGGGATGTGTGTTTTATTTTTTTCTATCATATTTATAAATTAATATTCTAGAAAACCTACATTTCTATTTAGACTTAACATGAAAAAGTATTTGGGGTCATTGTATATAAATGCACATATATGGAATCTATAAAAATGGTATCAATGAGCCTAGTAGGGAACTTGTAGACACAGTAGGGGACGGTGAGGGTGGGGGCGAATTGAGAAAGTTGCATTGATATATCTGTGCTATCATGTGTGGGCTTCCCAGGTGGCGCTATGGGTAAAGAAACCGCCTGCCAATGCAAAAGATACAAGAAACGCAGGTTCGATCCCTGAGTGGGGAAGATCCTCTGGAGGAGGGCATGGCAATCCACTCCAGTATTCGTGCCTGGAGAATCCCATGAACAGAGGAGCCTGGCAGACTGTAGTCCATAGGGTCGCACAGAGTTGGACACAACTGAAGCGACCTAGCACATAAGCATGTGTAAAATAGTGGGAAGCTGCTATAAAACACAGGGAGCCAAGCCTGGTGCTCTGTGATGATGTAGACAAATGGGACTGGAGAAAGGATTTCCACTCAGGAGGGAAGGAGACCCACACAAAATTGTAAAGCAGTTTTTCGCCAGTTACAAAATGAATAAAATTTAACCCTACCCCCAAAATGAAAAGGTATTTGGGCTTAAGACAGAGTAGAAATCTGAATATGGTAGAAAGCTTTATTAAGATACTTTAAAATTGTTTTTGCTAAATTTTTAAAGAATTTAAAGCTTGTCAATGTGTTCATCAAGGTAACTATTAATACATAGTAATATAACAATTACAGATGTTCCTTTTTACATTCTAAGAAATATATGACTGGTTTGGTGTAAAAGATGTATTGATAGAACAGATAGATATCTTTCCTTTCTGTATCAGCACACGTGGGTCAAAGGGTGCAAACTCCCAGCTATATATAAGATGAGTAAGTTCCATAGATGTAATACATAGTGTAGTGACTATCATTCTTGATAGCATATTGTGTACTGGAAAGTTGTCAAGAGAGTGAATCTTAAATATTATTATCACCAAAAATGATAATGATATGTGAGGATACAGGTGTTAACTAACTTTATTATGATAATTGTTTCATAATATATATATATGTATCAAATCATCACATTTTGTATCTTAAACATACATGTTATATGTCAATAATATCTCAGTAAAGCTGGAAAATAGGAGGAGTCTAGAAAAATAGAACTCAGATACTAAAGAGTCTACATTCTAATCATCTTGAGGAACTGGGGGAATTATAGAAGGTTATCAATCATATACTGAAATAAACACACAAAGTCATAATTGTCTCTACATTACATATGTTATTTTTTCTGGCATAGAATGTTAGGATATTATTTAATTTGACTATTATCTTTAGGTATGACTTTATTGATACTGAAATGCTTGGCAGTTAAACATGATTCAGAGTCATTTCTTGTTTAGTTTACTGTCCCCGACCAAGTGCCTAATGAGCACTCACAAAATTTTCTTGATGAAAGGAAAGCATTCCCTTGTAGGAAAAGATCCTGCTATTGGGCTATCAAGATGCAGCTCATCTTTATCCTTACTTAACATCACCTTGACCTTGAAAGCATTTAAATGTTTTATTCATTATTTCATGAGCTTGATATGATCTCAGTGCTTGTTTTATGTCCTACTTTATAGAACTGAATCATAAAAGTAAAGCAGTAAGCCCTTTGCAGTCTTTGAAATACAGATCAATCTGGGGAAAACTGGGTTTAGAAAATGGTGACTCTGTGAGATGTAACAGCAAATCAAAAGAAAAATATAAGACCTCTGTGTTCTGTCTTAATGGAGTAACAGAACCCAGATTCACTTTCCCACCATAAACTGGTAGATCACTGGACAAACAAATGTTTGTCAAGCAAATGAAACAAATGTTTCTAGATGTCTGCATGTCTGTGATCTCTGATAAAAACAACTTTTTAAAAACTGTGTATCAAGCCTCAGTGACCTGTGAAACAATACCAGCTGGTTTAACATATTTGAGTATTGGGGAAAAGGTAAGATTATTTGAGGAAATAATGAACTAAGTTGTTGTAAATTTGATAAAAATTTCAAAAATGTCTTCAGAGAAAAGTTAACAATATAAGATAATAATAATTTAGATTAAATTCCAGATTACATCAATCAAAATTGTGAAGTGGGAAGAAACAGCAAGGACAGCAAACGCCTGAAAGATTTCTCATTTTATACAGATGATAATTATTAGATACCATTACATTCTTAGGCTTGATAAGAAATATTTCAAACTGCTCTTAACAACAAAAAGATAATCACTAATAGTAAAACTGTAACTGTACCTTCCAAACTACTAGAGAAATAACAGCTAAGAAAATATAGTTGGTGGAAATATAATGGATATCAAGACTTTTATACAATATAATCCTATTTTACTATATGTATATATAACATATATAGGGAAATTAAAAGCTGAAAATCCCTAGATTATAAAAGTGGTTGTGTCCAACAGGTTGGGATCAAGGGGTTTTAGCTGTTTTTGTTATTTATGCATTTCAACTTTTTTAAAATGTTCTATGATTGGAACACTATTTTGTGATTTAAAAAAATTAATAAACAATAAAATTTTAAATTTAAAACCACACAATATATATACATCCAGATAGATTATATTCCGTGTTGGTGAGGGTGTGGACTAGTAACTGGAACTTCCATTCATTGCGGATAGAACGCAAACTTGTACACCTTTGTGGAAAAACACTTGACAGTTTCTTGTAAAGTTAACATATGCTTACTATACAACCAAGCAGTCCCATTTCTAGATATTTACACAAAGAAGTGAAAACACATGTCCACAAGAAGACTTGTATATTAATGTCACAGCAACTTTATTTATAATAACCAGAGTTGTAAATAACTCAAATGTTCATCAATAAGTGGTGACTGGATAAACACGTTATTTATACACAGATGTGAACTCCAGAAGTTGGTGATGGACAGGGAGGCCTGGCGTGCTGTGATTCATGGGGTCGCAAAGAGTCAGACATGACTAAGCAACTGAACTGAACTGAACTGTGCATAAAGGACTACAGCAATTAGAAAATAACAAATGACTGACATCGTCAACAACATGAATGAGTTTCAAAGCATGATCCTAAGCAAGAGAAGTCAGACGCAAAAGAATTTACAGCAAATGATTTCATTTACATGAGATCCTAAAATGACAAATTCAGTTTAAATGGACAGAGAACAGGTATGACTCTTTGGGATAGGGAGAATGGTAGCAAATGACTAGAAAGGTACATAAGGGAATTTGGGAGGTTGACAGAAAGTTCTGTATCTTGATTGTGGTGGTGGTTGCATGGCTATCTATATCTTTCAAAGCTCACCAAACCATACCTTTAAAGCATATGCAGTGTGCTCAGTCACTCAGTCGTGTCGAATTCTTTGTGATCCCATGGTCTGTAGCCTGCCAGGTTTCTCTGTCCATGGGATTTTCCAGGAAAGAATACTGGAAGGGGTTGCCATATCCTGCTCCAAGAGATCCTCCTGACACAGGGATTGAACCCACATCCTTGCGGCCATGAAATTAAAAGATGCTTACTCCTTGGAAGAAAAGTTATGACCAACCTAGATAGCATATTGAAAAGCAGAGACATTAGTTTGCCAACAAAGGTCCGTCTAGTCAAGGCTATGGTTTTTCCAGTGGTCATGTATGGATGTGAGAGTTGGACTGTGAAGAAAGCTGAGTGCCGAAAAATTGATGCTTTTGAACTGTGGGGTTGGAGAAGACTCTTGAAAGTCCCTTGGGGTGCCAGGAGATCAAACCAGTCCATTCTAAAGGAGATCAGTCCTGGCTGTTCTTTGGAAGGAATGATGCTAAAGCTGAAACTCCAGTACTTTGGCCACCTCATGCAAAGAGCTGACTCATTGGAAAAGACTCTGATTCTGGGAGGGGTTGGGGGCAGGAGGAGAAGGGGATGACAGAGGATGAGATGGCTGGATGGCATCCCCGACTTGATGGCCGTGAGTCTGAGTGAACTCCGGGTGATGGTGTTGGACAGGGAGGCCTGGTGAGCTGCGATTCATGGGGTCGCAAAGAGTCGGACACGACTGAGCGACTGAACTGAACTCTTGCATCTCCTGCATTAGCAGGTGGGTTCTTCACCGCTGCACCACCTGGGAAGCCAACACTTAAATTAGGTACATACTATCGTATGTAAGCTATTTCTCAATAAAGATGATTTTTAAAGCAAAATAATGCTGGCATAATTATATGATGAAATTGAACATGCCACTTATCTTTTAAGGCTTTAAAGTCAGGTCTTAAAGTCCATATTTACTAATCCTGTGATCTTAACAGCAAATGACTTCAACTTCCTTAACTTTTTCCTTAAAATGTGGATAATTTCTCATAGGATTGTTACTCCAAAAGTATTCTGAATTGTTTGTGAGATTGTATTTCAATCAATTTTAATGTTTTTTGAAGAAATTTTACTTGATTTTCATGTAACTTCAGATTTATATATGATAACATTCTCCATATCACTTCACCCAAATTCCCCAAAAGTTTACAATCTTGCATAACCAAATAATCAAAATAAAGAGATTAATATTGTTCAGCACAATCAGTGGATCTTATTCACATTTTTATGAATTATCCATTGACGGTCGTTTTCCTAATCCAGCATCCAATTCATGACCACATGTTACATTTAGTTCCCACATACTTTTAGTTTCCTTTAATCTGGAACTATCTCTCAATCTTTCTTCATCTTTCACATCCTTGATACTTTTGAAGAGTGTTGGTCAGGTATTTTTAGAAATATTTCTAAATTTAAGGTTATCTGATGTTTTCTCCTGATTAAACTCTGGTTACTCATTTTGGTTAAAAATTCCACAAAAATGAGATTGTGTCCTCGTCAGTGTAGCACAGTCTGCTGTGGTACCATCACCTCATTACTGGTAATGTTAATTTTAATTGGTTAAGGTGATATCTTCTAGGTTTCTTTACTGTAGTTACTATTTTCCCTGTTTTAATCAATAGGTAACTTAAAGAGGGATACTTTAAGACTACATAAATATACCATTCCTCATGGCATTTTTCATCCAGTAATTTTTGCATCTGTTGGTGATTCTTGCCTGGAACAATTGCTACCGTGTTTGTTATCAAGTGATGATTTTCTGTTTTCACCCCTTCTTCTCTATTTATTAGTGAGAACTCTATCAGGAGGACGAGCTTTCCATTTTCCACTTATTTGTTTCAATTATCTATTTACATCAGTATGCACTCATGGCTTGTTGTTCTAGCCTCTGGATTTTAATTCATTATTATCATGATTAATTCATTTGCTTTTTGCTCACATTGTTCAGGCGTGGCCACTGGAATTCCACTCAAATTGACTCCTGTGTATTTTTGACACTTTCCCATCACTTTTGTTGTTGTTTAGTCACTAAGTGGTGTCTGACTCTTTTACAACCCCATGGACAGTAGTCTGCCAGGCTCCTCTGTTCGTAGGATTTTCCAGTCAAGAATATTGGAGCAAGTTGTAATTTCCTTCTCTAGAGATCTTTCCAACCCAGAGATCGAACCCATGTCTCCTGCTCAGTAGGCAGATTCTTTACCACTGTGCCACCTGAGAAGCCCATTCTTTTTACTTTTAGTTCAGTTCAGTTCAGTCACTCAGTCATGTGCAACTCTTTGTGATCCCATGAACTGCAGCACGCCAGGCCTCCCTATCCATCACCAAATCCTGGAGTCCACCCAAACCCATGTCCATCAAGTTGATGATGCCATCCAACCATCTCATCCTCTGTCATCCCCTTCTTCTCTTGCCCTCAATCTTTCCCAGCACCAGGGTCTTTTCAAATGAGTCAGCTCTTTGCATCAGATGGCCAAAATATTGGAGTTTCAGCTTCAACATCAGTCCTTCCAATGAACACCCAGGACTGATCTCCTTTAGGATGGATTGGTTGGATCTCCCTGCAGCTCAAGGGACTCTCAAGCGTCTTCTCCAACACCACACACCTACTTTATTATCTGGTACCACAAAATATTATCTTGCACTTTTTTGGTCTCCGTTCTGGAGTCAGACATTTTTCTATGGAGCTCTGCCTTTTTAGTCATGAAAATGAAGGCTCATATCCCACCTCTTTAATCAGTCTTAAAATATAAGTCTGGGAAACAGTGTGAGTAGTGGATGGTAATAGAAAAAGACATGCAGAAGCTTGTGTTTTCATCAAGTGATTGATTTTAAATTCAAAATTGTTGTTGGCTTTCAGTTTTGCCAGCTGAAATATACCTTGGGATTTTACATACTATTAAACTGATACTGGAATCAGAAGGTGATAATGGCATGGGGAGGGTGTGGAATTGCCACTCAAGATCTTTCTCGTGCCATACAGAACACCATAAACATAGGTCATAATCAGGACTGTGAAGCTAATGTTTGAGTCATAAAATTCTGGGCTCAGAGTACAGCAAAGAGGAACTAAGCTTAAAGCGTCAATGAATGAGCCACTTGATGTCCCAGATGACTTACTAGTTAGGGAGTAACTCACAGAAAGACAGTCTGGCTGAACTCTGAGTGAAGTTCAATAAGCAGTCTATGTGGGAATCCAAAATAGGAACTTCATTCTCTTCTGAGAAATGGGATTGAGGCACTAAAAGGCATTTTCCATTGGGATTTCTGTGAAAAAGTGAAATTCAAACACAATTTTAAAGAAATGATTATCAACTGAGCCATTTCACTTGGTAAACTCAGTTTTCAAAATGATACTTCTGAATTTTTCAGAACAAGTAGAAAATTGATATGATTAGTATGTAACTATTATCACAATACTTGAAGAGTAGCCACATCTTGAACCTACTCAGGTAGAATTCCAGGCTTTTATACAAAGGGAAAAAACCCTCAAAAGTGTATGCTGCCAGAGTTTACCTCCCGCATTTGGCATAAATAGAGAGGAAATGGAGTCCTGACATCTTCTTCAGGGTACGTGGTATCCCTTTCTACATTTTCATATCTTTCCTCTAGTCAAATGTTTTTCTTGAAGTACTTTAATTTTTTTTTTTTTTTTAAGTAGAGATAGAAGGAATCTTCTCTATCCCCTTGCCCGTCAGACTGGAGTTAACTTAGTCATGCCAAGTAAAAAGAACTCACTAAGCCCCTGAATTGTATGGATAACAACTGTTTTTATGTAGGAAAGCCTAAGAAATCTATAAGGGGACCGAGAATGTGCTAATGTGGGTCTTTTCCTGGGTTTTCCTCTGTGTGTCATGCCATTTTCTACTTCATAAGGTAGTCATGTGAGCTGCTGTCCCTCATTGCACCCCAGAAGTTGGCCTTGAATAGCCTGAAGAAATCAGGCAGCTCTAGAGCACCTCCCTCTCTGGAATGTTAAACAAGTGTACTTTTCCCTGACACTGTAACCCTGGATTCATCCTTGGCTCTGAAAGCTTCTCCTCCCATGTGGTCTGCAAATCAACTTGCCCTCCCCTCACGATGCCTGTCTGCGACTTCCTCTGGTGATCCTTTTAATGGTAACATCTGTGGCTTCTCGGCCTTTTAGGAGCTTGTGGAGATGAGTGAGGTCACGTGTGTTAAACCGAAAGGGAAGCACTTCAGCTCAGTTTGCAGGAATAGAGTGCCTGAACACGTCATTTTCCCAGAATGCTTCCTGATTTAATAACGGAAGGTGTCCTCTTACATGTAGGAAGGTATAATTCCCAAGGAATGGAGATATTTAATGGAAACACAATTGAAGATGTAAATAATCCAAATTTAGAACTCAAATTTCCAGATTTTCCAAGGGCTATGTTTAAAACTCTACTGTCTCTCTACTTCATGGAACACGTAAGAAAGGCGTATAAACACATGCAAGATTCAGCTTCATAGTTACGCCAAATTGCAGCTTCCTAGACTATAAAGCTCAAGGCACAGTAATTCTTCTCATGGAGGAATGCATTTAATGAGGAGTAAGGCTAAATTAACCATTTGAAAACGACTTTATTGAATTTACATTCATATCACAGCCTATTTTTAGCATGATTTAATTTTTAAAAAATCTTATGCATTTTTTCTGATTTAAAAAGTAATATAGGAACAATGTAAACATTGAAAATGTAGGGAAAATGTAATGTAAAAAATGTGAAGTGTAATGTAATAAAAATAAAAATCATTGTTAAAGACACCATTATTATTTTAGTTAGTAAATCCTCCCAACTTTTTTCTTTCTTTTTTTAATTGAAGTATAATTGACATATGCCATTGTGTAAGTTTAAAGAATAGAACATAGTGATTTGATGCATTTAAGTATTGCAATATGATTTCCATCCAAAACTTTTCTGTTCATGTAAATATAATTATACTTTTATATATTTTATATTATATAAGTACATTTAGTTTTTAATTACATAGATTATATATAATAATAATACACATGTGGTACATATCAACATATTCTAGAATATATATTCAGTTCAGTTCAGTTCAGTTCAGTCACTCAGTCGTGTCTGACTCTTTGCAACCGCCAGGCCTCCCTGTCCATCACCATCTCCCGGAGTTCACTCAGACTCACGTCCATCGAGTCGGTGATGCTATCCAGCCTTCTCATTCTCTGTCGTCCCCTTCTCCTCCTGCCCCTAATCCCTCCCAGCATCAAAGTCTTTTCCAATGAGTCAACTCTTCACATGAGGTAGCCAAAATACTGGAGTTTCAGCTTTAGCATCATTCCTTCCTAAGAAATCCCAGTGCTGATCTCCTTCAGAATGGACTTGTTGGATCTCCTTGCAGTCCAAGGGACTTTCAAGAGTCTTCTCCAACACCACAGTTCAAAAGCATCAATTCTTCTGTGCTCAGCCTTCTTCACAGTCCAACTCTCTCATCCATACATGACCACAGGAAAAATCATAGCCTTGACTAGATGGACCTTAGTCGGCAAAGTAATGTCTCTGCTTTTCAATATACTATCTAGGTTGTTATTTGTTGTTGTTGTTTAGAAGCTAAGTCATGTCCATCTCTTTTGCAACCCTGTGGACTGTAGCCTGCCAAGATCCTCTGTCTATGGGGTTTTCCAGACAAGAATACTAGAATGGGTTGTCATTTCCTTCTCCAGGGGATCTTCCCAACCAAGGGATTGAACTCATGTCTCTTGTGTCTCCTTCACTAGCAATCAGAGTCTTTACCACTGCACCACCTGGGAAGCCCCATCTGCCCCATCTACCCCATCTATTATTATACACTATTAATATTAATTAAATAATAATTATTATTTTATTTTGGAGAAGGGAATGGCAACCCACTCTAGCATTCTTGCCTAAAGAATCCCCATGGACAGAGGAGCCTGGCAGGCTACAGTCTATGGAGTCGCAAAGAGTCGGACATGACTGAGAGACTAACACATAACGCAATACTAATTAAATAATAATTATTATTTTATTTAAAAATAAGTTGGCTCCTGCTTCTTTAAAAAAACTCCTTCTTACATTTATTATAAACTTTACCTGTGAACTTTTACAACTTGAGTTTTAATGACTGTGAAGTGTTCTTCTGGATAATTATACCATAATTTATGTAAATATTTTATAATACTTAGGTAGATAACACATTGTTGGGACATAGGGCCTTTTTGGCTGATTCATGTCAATGTATGGCAAAACAAATACAGTATTGTAATTTAAAAAAAAATGTTCCTATATTTGAATCTTTGTGCATACTCATATATTTCCTATAGAATAAATACAAATAGGTAAAATACATAATAAAGTTTAAAAGATTTTGTCACTCATCTCTACACTGCCTGTAAAAAGTCGGCTTTAAGTTATACCCTTCAAGCACTGTCTGTTTCCCTATCTCTTTGTTGTAACTATTACAGTTGCATCTGGTGACAGGCAACTGAAAAGTCTGACCGCAGTGGTTTTCAAAAGTAGGAAGAGTTGTCTCAGGCCACAAAAAACCAGGAGTGAAGGTCAGCCTAATACAGATGCTCAAGGATATCATCAGACAGCTTGTCTTTTTCAGATTTTCAGCTTTGCCATATTTGGCATTTGGCTTGCATCCCTGTATTGCAAAACAGCTGTTGCACTTACAGGCATGTATTAGTAATGCTGATTCAAAGAAGGAAAAGCACAGGATTTCTCCATGTGGACCTTCATCATTTGTTTGGGAAGGACCTCCTTGGGGCCATCTACCTGTATTCCATCATAGCACATCCCTTGCTACCAGGAGAGGCGACTGTTTTTGCTTTCCCAATTCCTGATTCTGTAATAGGGAAAGGCAGGAACAAAGACTGTGAATATCTGGAGTCAGGCTCAGGGTTTGTAATCGACGGTATGCCTATTTGAAGTTTTTAAAACGATGCTAAAACCCACTGCCCCACAACCCCACTGAAGGCTTAGACCAAAATACATTCTCACCAACAGTGCTAGAGGCTATCAGTTGCCTTTTGTATAGTTGCCCTGTATTTTTTGTCTTTTTAATTTTTAAAAATAGTTTCAGAGAGTAGCACAGATACATTTACACTACCCTGTGTAAAATAGATAACTAGTGGGAGGTACCTGTATAGCACAGGGAACTCAGTCTGGTGCTCTGCGATGACTTGGAGGGGTGGGATGGAGGAGGGACGGGAGGGAGGCAGCTCAGAGAGAGGGGATATATGTATACATATCGCTGATTCACCTTTTGAACAGCAAATACTAACATATTGCTGTAAAGCAATTATCTCCCTATTTAAAATAAATTAAAATAATTTTAAATTAATCGGAAAAATAGTTTTAAATGTATCTCCTTTATCATTACAATTTTTTTGCCCAACTGTGTTCTATTTTTCTAATTGAGTAATTTTGTTATATGTGTTGCTCCTATTATATATATAATTTTACATTGTCTTTTCATTTAAAATTATTTTATATACATTTTCCCATGCCATTATTACTTTAAAAAATGACACCAAATGGCTGCCTAATATAATGATTTTATTCTTATCTTCCCCAATTTTCCCTTTTGCTATCTCAATTAATTATTTTTGAACAGCTTTAGATGTAATTTTTAGTCTGAATCTTGGATTATTATTCTATGAATGAAGACTTCTATCTACTTTGATGTTGCAGTCTAATACTTTTTAAGTTAAAAACTTTTTAAAAATTTTATTTTAAAATGAACTTTTTATTCTATAATAGTTTTAGATTTATAGGAAAATTGCAAAGATCATAAGAAGGCTCCCCTAAACTTTGCACCCAGTTTTTCCAATTGTCAATATCTGACACTAGTAGAGAATATCTGTCACAACTAATGAGTCAATATCAATACATTATTATTTACTAAAATTCACACATTATTCATATATTCTAAGGTTTTTACCTATTATCTTTTTTTTCTGTTAGAGGATCTTATCTAGAATACTATGTATTAACATGTCTCTTAAGGATCCTTTTAAGAAATTCTGTGGCACTTTCTCAGACTTGCCTTGTTTTTCATGGTCTTAATGGTTCTGAAGAATACTGGTCATGTACTTTGTAAAATATTCTGCAGTTTCTACTTGTATTATTTTTTTTCCCATGATTAGACAGGGCTTAAGAATTTGGAGGAGGAAGAACACAGAGGTGGAATATTATTTTCATCACCTCATATTCAAAGAAAGATGCTATCAACAGAAGTTACAACTAATAATGTTAAGTTTGATCACTTGTCCAAGGTAGTGTCCTTAAGCCTTCTCCACTCTGCGGTCACTCTTTTCCCCACTTCCCATTCTACTCTTTGGAGGGGTGTCACTATGAGTAGCCCATACTTTTAAGGGGTGAATGTTATTCTCACTTCCTTGAGGGGCAGTATCTGTATAAACTCACCTTCATGAATCACAGCCTTGTCATGGCAAATGGGCTTGCATAACTCAGTGAAGCTATGAGCCATGCCATGCAGGGCCACCTAAGACAGACAGGTCATAGTGAAGAGCTCTGACAGAATGTTGCCCTCTTGAGAAGGGAATGGCAAGCCACTCCAGTAGTCTTGCTGCAAGAACCCCACAAGCAGTATGAAAAGTCAAAAGATATGACAACAGGAAACAAGCCCCCAGCTTTGTAGGTGTCCAATATGCACTCAATATGCCAGCAAATTTGGAAAACTCAGCAATGGCCACAGGACTGAAAAGGTCAGTTTTCATTCCAAACCCAAAGAAAGACAATGCCAAAGAATACTCAAACTACCGCATAATTGTACTCATCTCACACGCTAGTAAAGTAATGCCCAAAATTATCCAAGCCAGGCTTCAGCAATACACAAATGGTGAACTTCCAAGATGTTCAACTTGGATCTAGAAAAGGTAGAGGAACCAGAGATCAAATTGCCAATATCCACTGGATCATCAAAAAAGCAAGAGAATTCCAGAAAAACATCTATTTCTGCTTTATTGACTATGCCGAAGCCTTTGACTGAGTGGATCACAATAAACTGGAAAATTCTGAAAGAGTTGGGAATTCCAGACCACCTGACCTGCCTTTTGAGAAATGTGTATGCAGGTGAAGAAGCAACAGTTAGAACTGGACATGGAACAACAGACTGGTTCCAAATAGGAAAAGGAGTACGTCAAGGCTGTATATTGTCACCTGCTTATTTAACTTATATGCAGAGTACATCATGAGAAATGCTGGACTAGAAGAAGCACAAGCTGGAATCAAAATTGCCGGGAGAAATATCAATCACCTCAGATATGCAGATGACACCACCCTTATGGCAGACAGTGAAGAAAACTTAGAGAGCCTCTTGAAAGTGAAAGAGGAGAATGAAAAAGTTGGCTTAAAACTCAACATTTAGAAAACTAAGATCATAGCATCTGGCCCCATCACTTCATGGCAAATATATAGAGAAACAGTGGAAACAGTGGCAGATGTTTATTTTGGGGAGCTCCAAAATCACTGTGAATGGTGACTGCAGCCATAAAATTAAAAGACACTCTTCGATAGAAGTTATGACCAACATACACAGCATATCAAAAAGCAGAGACATTACCTTGTCAACAAAGGTCCATCTAGTCAAGGCTATGGTTTTCCCAGTAGTCCTGTATGGATGTAAGAGCTGGACTATAAAGAAAGCTGAGTGCTGAAGAATTGAAGCTTTTGCACTATGGTGTTGGAGAAGACTCTCGAGAGTCCCTTAGATGGCAAGGAGATCCAACCAGTCCATCTTAAAGGAGATCAGTCCTGGGTGTTCACTGGAAGGACTGATGTTGAAGCTGAAACTCTAATACTTGGCCACCTGATGCGAAGAGTTGACTCATTTGAAAAGACCCTGATGCTGGGAAAGATTGAGGGCAGAAGGAGAAGAGGATGACAGAGGATGAGACGGTTGGATGGCATCACCGACTTGATGGACATGAGTTTGAGTAAACTCTGGGAGTTGATGATGGACAGGGAGGCCTGGCGTGCTGCAGTCCATGGGGTCACAAAGGGTCAGATACAACTGAGCGACTGAACTGAACTGGGTGCTGTTTCAAAACCAAAGCATGATCTTGGTTTGTTTCCAAGGTAAACCATTCAACATCACAGTATCCAAGTCCATGACCCACACACCAATGCTGAAGAAGCTGAAGTTGCATGGTTCTTGAAGACCAACAAGATCTCTAGAACTAACACCAAAAAGATGTCCTTTTCATCTCAGGGGATTAGACTGCAAAAGTAGGAAATCAAGGGACACTTGGAGTAACAGGCAAGTTTGGCCTTTGAGTACGAAATGAAGCAGGGCAAAGGCTAACAGCTTTGTCAAGCAAACACACTGGTCATAGCAAAACCCTTTCCCAGCAACACAAGAGACAACTCTACATGTGGACATCACCAAATGGTCAACACCGAAATCAGACTGATTATATTCTTTGCAGCCGAAGCTGGAGGAGCTCTTCACTGTCAGCAAAAACAAGACCTGGAACTGACTGTGGCTCTGATCATCAGCTCCTTATTGAAAAATGCAGGCTTAAATTGAAGAAAGTAGAGAAAACCACTAGGCCATCCAGTTCAGTTCAGTTCAGTCATTCAGTCATGTCCAACTCTCTGTGACCCCTTAGACTACAACATGCCAGGCTTCCCTGTCCATCAGAAACTCTTGGAGCTTGCTCAAACTCATGTCCATTGAGTTGATGATGCTATCCGACCATCTCATCCTCTGTTGTCCATTCAGTTCAGTTCAGTCACTCAGTCGTGTCCGACTCTTTGTGACCCCATGAATCGCAGCATGCCAGGCCTCTCTGTCCATCACCAACTCTTAAGAGTTTACCCAAACTCATGTTCATCAAGTCATTGATGCCATCCAGCCATCTCATCCTCTGTGGTCCCCTTCTCCTCCTGCACCCAATCCCTCCCAACATCAGGGTCTTTTCCAGTGAGTCAACTCTTTGCATGAGGTGGCCGAAGTATTGGAATTTCAGCTTCAGCATCAGTCCTTCCAACGAACACCCAGGACTGATCTCCTTTAGGATGGACTGGTTGGATCTCCTTGCAGTCCAAAGGACTCTCAAGAGTCTTCTCCAGCACCACAGTTCAAAAGCATCAGTTCTTCAATGCTCAGCTTTCTTCACATTAATACATGACCACTGGAAAAACCATAGCCTTGACTAGATGGACCTTTGTTGGCAAAGTAATATCTCTGCTTTTGAATATGCTGTCTAGGTTGGTCATAGCTTTTCTTCCAAGGAGTAAGTGTCTTTTAATTTCATGGCTGCAATCATCATCTGCAGTGCTTTTGGAGCCCCCCGCCCAAAATAGTCTGACACTGTTTCCACTGTTTCCCCATCTATTTGCCATGAAGTGATGGGACCAGATGCCATGATCTTAGTTTTCTGAATGAAAACTAAGCTTGAGCTTTAAGCCAACTTTTTCACTCTCCTCTTTCACTTTCATCAAGAAGATTTATAGTTCCTCTTCATTTTCTGCCATAAGGGTGGTGTCATCTGCATATCTGAGGTGATTGATATTTCTCCTGGCAATCTTGATTCCAGCATATGTTTCTTCCAGTCCAGTGTTTCTCATGATGTACTCTGCATATAAGTTAAATAAGCAGGGTGACAAATATACAGCCTTGACGTACTCCTTTTCCTATTTGGAACCAGTCTGTTGTTCCATGTCCAGTTCTAACTGTTGCTTCCTGATTTGCATATAGGTTTCTCAAGGGGCAGGTCAGGTGGTCTGGTATTCCCATCTCCTTCAGAATTTTGCACAGTTTCTTGTGATCCACACAGTCAAAGGCTTTGGCATAGTCAATAAGGCAGAAATAGATGTTTTTCTGGAACTCTTTTGCTTTTTCTATGATCCAGTGGGTGTTGGCAATTTCAAGTATGACCTAAATAAAATATCTTATGATTATACAGTGGAGGTGACAAATAGATTCAAGGGATTAGATCTGATGGAGTGCCTGAAGAAGTATGGACAGAGGTTCATAACATTGTACATGTGCCAGTGACCATAACCATCCCAAAGAAAAAGAAATGCAAGAAGGCAAAGTGGTGATCTGAGAGGACTTTGTAAATAACTGAGGAAAGAGCAGAGAAAGGCAAAGGAAAAAGGGAAAGATATACCCAACTGAATGCAGAGTTACAGAGAATACCAAGGAGAGATAAGAAGGCTTTCTTAAATGAACAATGCAAAGAAGTAGAGGAAAACAATAGAACGGGAAAGAATAGAGGTCTCTTCAAGAAAATGGAAATATCAAGGGAACATTTCTTGCAAGGAAGGGCATGATAAAGGGCAGAAATTGTACAGACTTAACAGAAGGAGAACAAAAGAAGATGTGGCAAGAATACACAGAAAAACTATACAAAAGGTCTTAATGACCAGGATAACCACGATGGTGTGGTCACCCGCCTAGAGCCAGACATCCTGGAGTGTGAAGTCAAATGGGCCTTAGGAAGCATTACTGCAAACAAAGCCAGTGGAGGTGATGGAATTCCAGCGGGACTATTTAAAACACTAAAGATGATGCTGAAAATGCTGCACTCAATATGTCAACAAATTTGGAAAATTCAGCAGTGGCCACAGGACTGGAAAAGGTCAGTTTTCATTCCAATTACAAAGATGGGCAGTGATAAAGAATGGTCAAACCACCGTAACTGCATTCATTTCACATGCTAGTAAGGTTATACTCAAGATCAAATTGTGGTGCTAGGGAAGACTCTTGAGTGTCCCTTGGACTACAAGATCAAACAAGTCAATCCTAAAGGAAATCAACCCTGTATATGCATTGGAAGCACTGATGCTGAAGGTCCAATACTTTGGCCACCTGATGCAAAGAGCCAAAGCATTGGTAAAGACCCTGATTCTGGGAAAGATCAAGGGCAAGAGAAGGGGGTGACAGAGGATGAGATGGTTGAATGGCATCACCAACTCAATGGACATGAGTTTGAGCAAGCTCCAAGAGACAGTGAAGGACAGGGAAGCCTTGTGTGCTACAGTCCATGGGCTTACAAAGAGTCGGACACGACTGAGTGACTGAACAACAACAACCTACATAAACTGTTTTGGGTCTTTCCACATGGCTTAGTTATTATTTCATTCATTCATTTATGCTAGTGAGAAACTCATGGATGTTTGTTAAACACTTTGGGTTATAATGCAGTACTACATTATATCTTTTCTTTTTCAAATGGTTCCAGTTTTGGCCACTGAGAGCTCTTTCTGTTGGCTCCTGTTTCCTTTGGCATATTTCCATCTTTGGTTTTGTTGTCACTGAACATCCTTACTTCGTGATACCACAGAATGCTTCAGGCTTATCTTGTATGTTGCCTGCCTCAGTTGTGGAATCAACCTATTCTCCAAAAAGTCTGGTTTCTTCTTTTGGAGAATTGGAAACCTGGCTCTGGACACTGGGTTTGTTTAGAACGTTACATCTTATAATCAATGAATATATTTTCTTCAGTTTTAATTTTCTTCTCATTATACATATATATGTTCATTTTAAGCTAATTCTCTGTGTCCTGTTCTTGATAGAAACAAAGGATTTTTCCAAACATGCATTAGGTTTCTTCTAATTTTAACATGAATAGGGGTGTTACAGGGCTTCCCAGGAGGCTCAGTGGTAAAAGATCTGCCTCCCAATGCAGGAAATGGAGCTTGATATCTGGGTCAGGAAGATCCCTTGGAATAGGAAATGGCGACCCACTCCAATACTCTTGCCTGGGAATCCCGTGAACTGAGGAACCTGGTGGGCTACAGTCCATGGGGTCAGAAAGAGCCAGACACAACTGAGCATGCATGCAGGGAGGATACATGTGTAAGGTGGGACCCCGGGGGCCATGATGGGCCACTCCTCCTCTCCCTCCTGCCCGCGAGAAGGTCCCTAATGACAGCACATTTTGCGGGGGAAGGACGGGGTGGGGGAGGCTTCCGAATCCCGGGGACCAATGACAGCACACTTCACCGCCAAAGCTGCCTCGCCCCAGCCACACAGATAAACCTATCAGCCCATGCTGCCGCAAACCAGCAACCTATCCAAACCCCTTCCACTAACCTGGCCAGCCCCTGCAGGGTGCATATATAAACAAACTTCTAGAGTGATCTGGCACACAGGACTTCCTGGACCTGCCTCCTTTGGGTCTGGGAACCCCACCCGGGAGTGCTTCCCCAGTAAAGCCTGTTAAAAACTCTTTGGGGTCCTGGTCATCTTTACCTAACAACATGGATATTTGTTTGCTGGCAGCAGAGGCCCTTTCAGACTTATTGAGGTCCATCTGAAGTTTACAAGGCTTGTGAACTTGCAGAGGAGGAAGGGGACTGTCCACTCTGCCATTCTTCATCAGCTCAGTAAACCCAGCCATGAAAAGGCACTTATGCCCTTTCTTCACACTTCCTACTACAGAGACCCAAGACTGAGCAAAACACACCTTGATTCAAAATCCCATTTTGTACCATTCCATTTTTAACACCATGTTTGTGGAAGGACAAAACAAAAAGAACAGATTCAAGAAACATGAGTAGCCCCATTCATTTTTATGCAGGCATTATAGGCATTGTACAGTGACAGAGGCCACTGGCATCAGAGCCAAAATAAGAACAGACAAGTAGTGTAATGGGGAATCCATCAATCACATTAACAGCAAATGGCACACTAATCATTTATCTATTATTTATCATACAGATAAGTGTATCCTGTCTAGACTGCAGAAGCACTCAAATACAAAGGTGTCAATAAGTACAAATAGAGAATAACTTTGTTGAATAATAACAGACATTAATTATAAATTAAAATGAATAGAATATAAGGAAAAACACCTTCTAGATTGTGCTTATTGACACAGCCTATTCTGTGAAACTTTCAAGGGATTAAGATTTTTGTTACGTGCTGAATCTGATTTTGTGAATTAGATGAAAAAAATACTTGTTCAGATTTTTCAAATAAACATACTTGCTAGAAAAAGGATCCCTCAAATAAGTAGAATTCTTAATTTATATAACACGTGGTTTTGGTGTTTTCAAGTATTTTTATTTGATTTTCGAATTTTTCTTACATCAATTTCATGTCTAAAAAAAACAACAAAAAGCAAATAGTTTATTTTGACCAAATCTACCAATCATAACTTGTGTAGACTTAAATAAGGAAAGATCACTGTTAAAGACAATAGCTATTATAATAATCTTGATTAGTAAAAATCACAAAATGCAGTGTAGAATTTAACACATAATTGCTTCCAAATAGGAAAAGGAGTATGTCAAAGCTGTATATTGTTACCCTGCTTATTTAACTTATATGCAGAGTACATCATGAGAAATGCTGGGCTGGATGAAGCACAAGCTGGAATCAAGATTGCCAGGAGAAATATCAATAACCTCAGATATGCAGATGACACCACCCTTATGGAAGAAAGTGAAGAAGACTTAAAGAACCTCTTGATGAAAGTGAAAGAAGAGAGTGAAAAAGTTGGCTTAGTGCTCAACATTCAGAAAACTAAGATCATGGCATCCAGTCCCATCACTTCATGGGAAATAGATGGGGAAACAATGGAAACAGTGGCTGACTTTATTTTGGGGGCTCCAAAATCACTGCAGATGGTGACTGCAGCCATGAAATTAAAACACACTTACTCCTTGGAAGGAAAGTTATGACCAACATAGATAGCATATTCAAAAGCAGAGACATTACTTTGCCAACAAAGGTCCATCTAGTCAGGGCTATGGTTTTTCCAGTAGTCATGTATGGATGTGAGAGTTGGACTATAAAGAAAGCTGAGTGCCAAAGAATTGATGCTTTTGAACTAGGATCTTGCAGAAGACTATTGAGAGTACCTTGGACTGCAAGGAGAACCAACCGGTCCATTCTAAAGGAGATCAATCCTGGGTGTTCGTTGGAAGGACTGATGTTGAAGCTGAAACTCTAATACTTGGCCACCTGATGCAAAGAGCAGACTCATTTGAAAAGACCCTGATTCTGGGAAAGATTGAGGGCAGGAGAAGGGGATGACAGAGGATGAGATGGTTGGATGGCATCATTGACTCAATGGACATGAGTTTGAGTAAACTCTGGGAGTTGATGATAGACAGGGAGGCCTGGCGTGCTGCACTTCATGGGGTTGCAAAGAGTCGGACACGACTGAGCGACTAAACTGAACTGAATTGTGTTAATACAATTTAACACAAAAAACTGAGTTTTCCTTTTTTGTTGAGTTGTTCAGTCAAAAGAAAATTTCATTTGCACAGTGTGAAAAATGGCTTACAGTGGGACAAGGCAGGCAGTGAGGAGCCTGGCATGACAGAGGGGCACATTCTTTCCACTGGGAAAGTTGACCACCATCTAAGACTTATATCCTTAGGTTTAAGCTCATGGGCACTTACTCAGAGTGAACTGAGTACATTACCAGTATCAGGAGCCATGGGGACCCCCTCACAATCATTAGTTTCATTTAGGGAGTCCTTGGCTTATGTGTTACAGGCTAGGGCTGAGAGTGGAGATCCATGACACAATACCCGTGTCTCAATGAAAGTGGGGAGTCCCACTTGCAGGAAATTCAGGTGTCGTGGATGTACTGGGCTTCAGGAACAAGATGCCAACATCTGGTAGAGCATCTGCCTGGAATGAAACAGGTTACTCATTTTCTGCAAGTACCCAGGTAGATCATTTAACAAAGGTCTTGAACTGGATTAAAGCAGGAGCCATTGGGCTACAGTTGTGTAGAATCAGAGGCACCTAGCCAGAGTGGGTAAGGGTACAAGACCACCTTTGAAGAACATGGCACCCAAGGGAGAGTGTGACTAGGGCATGTATGCAGAAGTCAAAATTCAGCTGGAGACACTACACCAGATTGAATAAATGCCAAAATGTCTTGGTTTCAGCAAATCAGATGCTGGAACAAAGCACCATGGAGAGCTTTAGGGCTGATCTGGTACCTCATCAGGAGCTGTTTGTATGGGGTTAATTTGATGATGATGGCATTTTAGGAGAAGGCTTCTTTCTGATGGACCAGAACAGATTAATTGTCACCTGACATAGGGCTGGAGTTGCTCTACAAAATGGGAAGGCAAGAGGCCGGCTGTGGGGAACCAGGAAACACAGGAGGCTCAAATCTGCAGATGTGACTAAACATAACGTAGAAACCTGAATGGGATCTTGGGACCAAAAAAGATCCTTGGGTAAAAATGAAGACAATTTGAATATTCATCAGAAAGACTGATACTGAAGCTGAAGCTCCAATCTTTTGGCCACCTGATGCAAAGAGCCGACTCACTGGAAAAGACTCTGATGCTGGGAAAGATTGAAGGCAGGAGGAGAAGGGGACAAAAGAAGATGAGATGGTTGGATGTCATCACCAACTCAATGGACATGAGTTTGAGTAAACTTTGGGAAATAGTGAAGGACAGGGAAGCCTGGTGTGCTGCAGACCATGGGGTCGAAAAGAGTTGGACATGATTTGGCAGCCTAACAACAACAATCTGAATAACTTATGGACTGTATTATAATATATCAATAGTACATATTTGTTACAAAAGTGTGGAGGTCAACCATAAGAGAACCTGGGTCCAGGGTATCTAGCAAACTTTGTACTATCTTTGAACCTTCTCTTTAAATCTGAAACAATCAAAAATAAAAATAAAAGTTTCATTTAAAAAATCAGGCTTCTCATTATCCTCTTTTTTCTCTTTTCTTCTAAACATTTGTCCTGTTCAGTGAGAAAACAGCATTTCTAATTAATTTGATTGGGATGTTTTTGTTATTTTACAATTCAAAATATCTCCCCAGTAATATATTTATGTACATATTTTGTGTATTTCATATACAAAAGCTAGCCAATTTACCTACATATTACTTTGGTATCATTTTAAGAACAAACATACTGTGACTTTAAGTGTAATAATTCATTTGAAAAAATACATTTGGAAGAAACACATTTTAAGAACAGTATCATTGAAAAACAGAATCAACATCTGTCAACAAAGATGAATTTTTAGATTAAAACTTGAAATCTTTCTAATTTACTTCTTCACCTCTTTCCTTCTTTCCTCATCTCTCACTTTCTTTTTTTCCCCTCTCCCTCCTTCTGTTCCTTCTTTCCCTCATGCCTAGTTTCTTCATTTTTCATATTAATAGGCTTGAAATCCTTATTTAGAAAAGTCTTCTTTGGATCTCTTCATGTTCTAACATTATTTAGCAACTCCCTGGGAATTATATACCTGGATTATATACCTGGATATATATACCCTAAAGTATTTTGTTAAAATCTGCAATTATATTTGATAATTATAAACATCTAGTTCAATCCCATCTTTTTCTTTTCTTTTCTTTCTTTTTTTTTACTTTCTTTTACTTTACAATACCGTATTGGTTTTGCCATACATTGACATGAATCCGCCACGGGTGTAAATGAGCTCCCAATCCTGAATCTCCCTCCCACCTCCCACCCCATATCATCTCTCTGGATCATCCCCATGCACCAGCCCCAAGCATCCTGTATCCTGTATCAAACATATGCTGGCGCTTCGTTTCTTACATGATAGTATGTATGTTTCAACGCCATTCTCCCAAATCATCCTTCCCTCTCCCTCTCCCTCATAGTCCAAAATTCCATTCTATACATTTGTCTCTTTTGCTGTCTCACATACAGGGTCATCATTACCATCTTTCTAAATTCCATATATATGTGTCAGTATACTGTATTGGTGTTTTTCTTTTTGGCTTACTTCACTCTGTATAATCGGCTCCAGTTCATCCATCTCATCAGAACTGATTCAAATGTATTCTTTTTAATGGCTGAGTAATACTCCATTGTGTATATATACCACAGCTTTCTTATCCATTCATCTGCTAATGAACATCTAGGTTGTTTCCGTGTCCTGGCTATTATAAACAGTGCTGCGATGAACATTGGGGTACATGTGTCTCTTTCAATTCTGGTTTCCTCGGTGTGTATGCCCAGCAGTGGGATTGCTAGGTCATAATGCAGTTCTATTTGCAGTTTTTAAGGAATCTCCACACTGTTCTCCGTAGTGGCTGTACTAGTTTGCATTCCCACCAACAGTGTAAGAGGGTTCCCTTTCTCCATACACTCTCCAGCATTTATTGCTTGTAGACTTGGATCGCAGCCATTCTGACTGGTGTGAAATGGTACCTCATTGTGGTCCTGATTTGCATTTCTCTGATAATGAGTGATGTTGAGCATCTTTTCATGTGTTTGTTAGCCATCCGTATGTCTTCTTTGGAGAAAAGCCTATTTAGTTCTTTGGCCCATTTTTTGACTGGGTCGTTTATTTTTCTGGAGTTGAGCTGCATAAGTTGCTTGTATATCTTTGAGATTAGTTGTTTGTCAGTTGCTTCATTTGCTATTGTTTTCTCCTATTCAGAAGGCTGTCTTTTCACCTTACTTATAGTTTCCTTTGTTGTGCAGAAGCTTTTAATTTTAATTAGATCCCATTTGTTTATTTTTGCTTTTATTTCCAGTATTCTGGGAGGTGGATCATAGAGGATCCCGCTGTGATTTATGTCGGAGAGTGTTTTGCCTATGTTCTCCTCTAGGAGTTTTATAGTTTCTGGTCTTATGTTTAGATCTTTAATCCATTTTGAGTTTATTTTTGTATGTGGTGTTAGAAAGTGATCTAGTTTCATTCTTCTACAAGTGGTTGACCAGTTTTCCCAGCACCACTTGTTAAAGAGATTGTCTTTACTCCATTGTATATTCTTGCCTCCTTTGTCAAAGATAAGGTGTCCACAGGTGTGTGGATTTATCTCTGGGCTTTCTATTTTGTTCCATTGATCTATATTTCTGTCTTTGTGCCAGTTCTATACTGTCTTGATGACTGTGGCTTTGTAGTAGAGCCTGAAGTCAGGCAAGTTGGTTCCTCCAGTTCCATTCTTCTTTCTCAAGATTGCTTTGGCCATTCGAGGTTGTTTGTATTTCCATACAAACTATGAAATTATTTGTTCTAGCTCTGTGAAAAATACCGCCAGTAGCTTGATAGGGATTGCATTGAATCTGTAGATTGCTTTGGGTAGTATACTCATTTTGACTATATTGATTCTTCCGATCCATGAACATGGTATATTTCTCCATCTATTCATGTCCTCTTTGATTTCTTTCATCAGTGTTTTATCGTTTTCCATACATAGGTCTTTAGTTTCTTTAGGTAGATATATTCCTCAGTATTTTATTCTTTTGTTGCAATGGTGAATGGAATTGTTTCCTTAATTTCTTTTTCTACTTTCTCATTATTAGTGTATAAGAATACAAGGGATTTTTGTGTGTTGATTTTATATCCTGCAACTTTACTATATTCATTGATTAGCTCTAGTAATTTTCTGGTGGAGTCTTTAGGAATTTCCATGTAGAGGGTCATGTCATCTGCAAACAGTGAGAGTTTTACTTCTTCTTTTCCAATTTGGATACCTTTTCTTTTTCTGCCCTGATTGCTGTGGCCAAGACTTCCAGAACTATGTTGAATAGTAGCAGTGAAAGTGGGCACCCTTGTCTCATTCCTGACTTTAGGGAAATGCTTTCGATTTTTCACCATTGAGGATAATGTTTGCTGTGGGTTTGTCATATATAGCTTTTATTATGTTGAGGTATGTTCCTTCTATTCCTGCTTTCTGGAGAGTTTTTATCATAAATGGATGTTGAATTTTGTCAAAGGTCTTCTCTGCATCTATTGAGATAATCATATGGCTTTTATTTTTCCATTTGTTAATGTGGTGAATTACATTGATTGATTTGTGGATACTGAAGAATCCTTGCATCCCTGGGATAAAGCCCACTTGGTCATGGTGTATGATCTTTTTAATGTGTTGTTAGATTCTGATTGTTAGAATTTTGTTAAGGATTTTTGCATCTATGTTCATCAGTGATGTTGGCCAATCCCTTCTTTTGATTAAAAACCTGACATTTAGGGTTTGGAGAGGTTGGCCAAGCTGACCTATGTAATTCCACAGATTAATAAGTAGCAGTGTGTGTCAGCAGGTCAGTCATGTCCAACTCTTTGCAGCCCCACGGACTAGCTCACCAGGCTCTTCTGTCCATGGGTTTCTCCAGGCAAGAATACTTAAGTGGTTAGCCATTCTTTTCTCCAGGGGATCTTCCCAGCCCAAAGACTGAACACAGGTCTTCTGCATTGCAAGCAGATTCTTTACCATTGAGCCACTAGGGAAACACAATAAGTAGCAGAACTGGACCTAAATCCAAAAATCTACCTGCCAGTCAAATGCACATGTTATTGCACAGTATTGCCTTCACTCTATAAAAATTACTTTGTTTGCAGAGTAATTTCCCTCCCCTGTAAGAGAAGGACAAGCTTGGGCCATTAACTATTTGCCTGGACTTTGTCATCTATTGTTTCAAAGGATACTGTGAATCCTTTTAAAGCCTAACTTTATAATCTCTCTAAAACGAAATGCTGAGAAAAATTCATGATTCTCTTACTTAAATGAAACTATCAGCTAGTTAATAATTTATAAAATTAATTTACAACCATAAAAGATATATAGTTACTTGTTCAGAAAGGCACACTCATGGTCTATTTGCTGTAAGTTTGTCTGAGGGAATCTCTGCTTCTGTAACAAATGGTCTGTGTTCAAGAAGAGCTACCCCAGTTAATTTCTAATATTCTTTTTATTTCCTACAAGTCAATGTCCTGCTTCATGAAAGATTTGTTTTCATGTCCTCAGGGCACTTCTGCCCAAATAGCAGTTGCCTCAGGTGGTTTTACCTAAGAGCAATTGCTATCTTCCTTCTTGGCTTTCAGTGATGGTGCATGGAACAATGGAACAGTATTTCAGTTCAGTTTAGTTCAGTCACTCAGTCGTATCCGATTCTTTGCGACCCCATGAATCGCAGTAACCAGGCCTCCCTGTCCATCACCAACTTCCAGAGTTCACTCAGACTCACGTCCATCGAGTCCGTGATGCCATCCAGCCGTCTCATCCTCTGTCGTTCCCTTCTCCTCTTGCCCCCAATCCCTCCCAGCATCAGAATCTTTTCCAATGAGTCAACTCTTCACACGAGGTGGCCAAAGTACTAGAGTTTCAACTTTAGCATCATTCCTTCCAAAGAAATCCCAGGGCTGATCTCCTTCAGAATGGACTGGTTGGATCTCCTTGCAGTCCAAGAGACTCTCAAGAGTCTTCTCCAACACCACAGTTCAAAAGCATCAGTTCTTCGGTGCTCAGCCTTCTTCACAGTCCAACTCTCACATCATACATGACTACTGGGAAAACCATAGCCTTGACTAGACGGACCTTAGTCGGCAAAGTAATGTCTCTGCTTTTGAATATGCTATCTAGGTTGATCATAACTTTTCTTCCAAGGAGCAAGCGTCTTTTAATTTCATGGCTGCAGTCACCAACTGCAGTGATGGAACCCCCAAAATAAAGTCTGACACTGTTTCCACTATTTCCCCATCTATTTCCCATGAAGTGATGGGACCAGATGCCATGATCCTCGTTTTCTGAATGTTGAGCTTTAAGCCAACTTTTTCCTCTCCTCTTTTACTTTCATCAAGGTTTTTAGTTCCTCTTCACTTTCTGCCATAAGGGTAGTATTATCTGCATATCTGAGGTTACTGATATTTCTCCCGGCAATCTTGATTCCAGCTTGTGTTTCTTCCAGCCTAGCATTTCTCATGATGTACTCTGCATATAAGTTAAATAAGCAGGGTTACAATATACAGTCTTGACACACTCCTTTTCCTATTTGGAACCAGTCTGTTGTTCCATGTCCAGTTCTAACTGTTGCTTCCTGACCTGCATACAGATTTCTCAAGAGGCAGGTCAGGTGGTTTGGTATTCCCATCTCGCTCAGAATTTTCCACAGTTTCTTGTGATCCACACAGTCAAAGGCTTTGACATAGTCAATAAAGCAGAAATAGATGTTTTTCTGGAACTCGCTTGCTTTTTCCATGATCCAGCAGATGTTGGCAGTTTGATCTCTGGTTCCTCTGCCTTTTCTAAAACCAACTTGACCATCAGGGAGTTCATGGTTCACGTATTGCTGAAGCCTGGCTTGGAGAATTTTGAGCATTACTTTACTAGCATGTGAGATGAGTGCAATTGTGCGGTAGTTTGAGCATTCTTTGGCATTGCCTTTCTTTGGGATTGGAATGAAAACTGACCATTTCCAGTCCTGTGGCCACTGCTGAGTTTTCCAAATTTGCTGGCATATTGAGTGCAGCACTTTCACAGCATCATCTTTCAGGATTTGAAATAGCTCCACTCGAATTCCATCACCTCCACTAGCTTTGTTCATAGAGATGCTTTCTAAGGCCCACTTGACTTCACATTCCAGGATGTCTGGCTCCAGGTGAGTGATCACACCATCATGATTATCTGGGTCGTGAAGATCTTTTTGTACAGTTCTTCTGTGTATTAGTGCCACCTCTTCTTAATATCTTCTGCTTCTGTTAGGTCCAGACCATTTCTGTCCTTTATCAAGCCCATCTTTGCATGAAATGTTCCCTTGGTATCTCTAATTTTTGTAGAGATCGCTAGTCTTTCCCATTCTGTAGTTTTCCTCTAAAAGAATAGCTGGATAGGTCAGATTAGTGGTTGAGCAGGCATGGGTTTTCGGTTTTATTGATGGAAGACCCTACCCTGCTCTAGTGCTTGAGTTTGGTGTAGGGTTAGGTGACTCTCTGGTGCCACACACTGGTGTCCTGCTCACAGGCAAATCCCTTCAGACTCTCCATCAGTAAGTGCAGCAGATCACACCCAGAGAAATTGGAAAAGGCAAGGTAAACAGTTTTACAAAACCAATCTGATTCTAGAAGTGTAGGACTAGTATAAGTAATTTTCCTCCAAAATTTCTTCCCTTCAGGTACTTACAGCTAAAGCACAAATTTAGCTTTGCATTCCCATTTGTACCATAGATTCCTTAATTTTCATGTTCTCTTTTCTATTTTCTAATTAAAAATAACATGAGTGAGTGAGTGAGTGCTTAGTCACTCAGTTGTGTCTGACTCTTTGCCACCCCGTGGACTGTAGCCCACCAGGCTCCTCTGTCCATGGGATTTCAAGGCAAGAATACTGGAGGGGGTTGCCATTCCCTTCCGCAGGGGATCTTCCTGATCAAGGGATTGAATCTGTGTCTCATGCATTGCAGGCAGATTCTTTACTGTTTGAGCCACCAGGAAGCCTCAAATAATATAGGTATCATTTAAAAAAATCATTTAAAATGAAGAAAATAGTGAAAATCTCTACCCTACCCCTTAAAAAAACTACTAATGGCATATATCCTTCCAGCCTTTTAACTGTTTATGCTACCAAAAATACATCATGCTGTGTGTGACTTGCACTTACTTTTTAACTTATCCAATACATGTTGGGCATCTTTCTATACAATACACATTGAATCATCCCATTCTTTTCAATTGCTACATAGTATTCTATTTTTGTTATGTGAAGTTATCTCATAACTTATTTAACCACTCCCTCAATGATGTACATTTAGATTATATTTTTGCTGAAGGTAACAGCATTACTCATATACCTGTGATTACTTTGGACAATATTTCTGCAGGATAAATTCCTAGAAGAGAAATTACTAAGGTGAAATATTATAGCTTTTCATTTATACTTTGACACAGCAGATGGTGACTGCAGGCATGAAATTAAAAGACACTTGCTCCTTGGAAGAAAAGCTATGGCAAAGTTAGACTGTATATTAAAAAGCAGAGACATTACTTTGCCAACAAAGGTCCATATAGTCAAAGCTATGGTTTTCCAGTAGTTATGTATGGATGTGAGAGATGGACCATAAAGAAGGCTGAGTGTCAAAAATTGGTCATTTTGAACTGTGGTGTTGGAGAAGATTCTGGAGAGTCCTTTGGACTGCAAGGAGAACAAACCAGTCAATCCTAAAGGAAATCAATCTTGAATATTCATTGGAAGAACTGATGCTGAAGCTCCAATACTTTGGCCACCTGATGCAAAAAGCCAACACATTAGAAAAGACCCTGATGCTGGGAAAGATTGAAGGCAGGAGGAGAAGAGGACAACAGAGGACAAGATGTTCGGATGGTATCACCAACTCAATGGACATGAGTTTGAGCAAGCTCCAGGAGATAGTGAAGGACAGGGAAACCTGGCGTGCTTCAGTCCACGGGGTGGCAAAGGATTGGACATGACAATCAACTGAATAACAAATCAAGAATGTATGAAAACTTTTATTTTCTTATGGTCATACCTAATACTTTAAGTTTTTAATCTTTTTTATTCTTTGCCAGCTTAATTGAAATTTACTCTTAGAAGTGAGTATGGGTAGCTTTTTTAAAATGTTCAATCATCATCTGTGTTCTTTTTTAAAAATTAATTTTATTTTTGTCTGTGCTGGGTCTTCCTTGCTGCACTCAGGCATTCTCTAGTTGTAGCAAGCAGAGGTTACTTTCTAGTTGTGCGTGCATGGGCTTTTCACTGTGGTGGCTTTTTTTTGCTGCAGAGCTGAGCTCTAGGGCATGCAGAGTTCAGTAGTTGCGGCATGTGGGTTCAGTAGTTGCAGTTCCTGGGCTCTAGAGCACAGACTCAACAGTTGTTGTGCATGGGCTTAGTTACTCTGCTGTGTGTGGATCTTCCCAGACCAGGGACTGAACCCACATCCTCTGCATTGGCAGGCAGATTCTTTACCACTGAGCCACCAGGAAGCCCCCATCTGAGTTCGTGTATTTTATGTTCATATTTTTTGAATATTTTCCATAGTGGTGTTTTCCTTTATCTCATGGATTTGTGACTGTTATATTTCCCTCCTTTGTCATTTGCCTTTTATCTTTGTTTATATAGTCCTTTCTGTTCATCTTATTCTTTATGGTTTCTATCATGATGTTATTTAGCAAGATGTTCCTCACATAAAAATTATTTTCTCCTTGGACATTTATTCCAGGTGTTTCTTGACTTCCTACTTTAGCATTCCAGATCCCTATAATGAAAAGGACATCTTTTTTGGGTGTTAGTTCTAAAAGGTCTTGTAGGTCTTCATAAAACCGTTCAACTTCAGCTTCTTCAGCATTACTGGTTGGGGCATAGACTTGGATAACTGTGATATTGAATGGTTTGCCTTGGAAACAAACAGAGATCATTCTGTCGTTTTGGAGACTGCATCCAAGTACTGCATTTTGGACTCTTGTTGACCATGATGGCTACTCCATTTCTTCTGAGGGATTCCTGCCCGCAGTAGTAGGTATAATGGTCATCTGAGTTAAATTCACCCTTTCCAGTCCATTTTAGTTTGCTGATTCCTAGAATGTAGACGTTCACCCTTGCCATCTCTTGTTTGACCACTTCCAATTTGCCTTGATTCATGGACCTGACATTACAGGTTCTTATGCAATATTGCTCTTTACAGCATCGGATCTTGCTTCTATCACCAGTCACATGCACAACTGGTTATTGTTTTTGCTTTGGCTCCATCCCTTCATTCTTTCTGGAGTTATTTCTCCACTGATCTCCAGTAGCATATTGGGCAGCTAATGACCTGGGGAGTTCCTCTTTTGGTACCCTATCATTTTGCCTTTTCATACTGTTCATGGGGTTCATTCTCAAGGCAAGAATACTGAAGTGGCTTGCCATTCGCTTCTTCAGTGGACCACATTCTGTCAGCCCTCTCCACCACGACCTGCCTGTCTTGGGTAGCCCCCGCAGGCGTGGTTTGGTTTCATTGAGTTAGACAAGGCTGTGGTCCTAGTGTGATTAGATTGACTAGTTTTCTGTGAGTATGGTTTCAGTGTGTCTGCCCTCTGATGCCCTCTTGCAACACCTACCATCTTACTTGGGTTTCTCTTACCTTGGGCGTGGGGTATCTCTTCATGGCTGCTCCAGCAAAGCACAGCCGCTGCTCCTTACCTTGGACGAGAGGTATCTCCTTACTACTGCCGTTCCTGACCTTCAATGTGGGATAGCTCCTCTGGGCCCTCCTGCATCTGCACAACCACTGTTCCTCGGGTTGGTCCTCTTGGCCGCCAGCCCTGGCCTCGGGTGTGGATGGCTCCTCCCAGCTGCTGCCTCTGGCCTCAGGCTCGTGGTGGCTTCTCAGGGTCACCACCCCTGGCCTCGAGCTTGAGGTGGCTTCTTCCAGCCGCCCCTGACCTCGGACGCTAGGTGTCTACCCCGGGCCGCCCCTGACCTCGGACACGGGGTGTCTCCTCCTAGCTGCCACTGGCCTCAGACACGGGGTAGCTCCTCAAAGAAAGGCAATGCCAAAGAATGCTCAAACTACCACACAATTGCACTCATCTCACATGCTAGTAACAGTAATGCTCAAAATTCTCCAACCCAGGCTTCAGCAATACGTGAACCATGAACTCCCTGATGTTCAAGCTGGTTTTAGAAAAGGCAGAGGAACCAGAGATCAAATTGCCAACATCCGCTGGATCATCAAAAAGTGAGAGAGTTCCAGAAAAACATCTATTTCTGCTTTATTGACTATGCCAAAGCCTTTGACTGTGTGGATCACAATCAACTGTGGAAAATTCTTCAAGAGATGGGAATACCAGAGCACCTGACCTGCCTCTTGAGAAATCTGTATGCAGATCAGGAAGCAACAGTTAGAACTGGACATGGAACAACAGACTGGTTCCAAATAGGAAAAGGAGTACATCAAGGCTATATATTGTTACCCTGCTTATTTAACTTATATGCAGAGTACATCATGAGAAATGCAGGACTGGAAGAAACACAAGCTGGAATCAAGATTGCCAGGAGAAATATCAATAACCTCAGTTATGCAGATGACACCACCCTTATGGCAGAGAGTGAAGAGGAACTAAAAGCCTCTTGATGAAAGTGAAAGAGGAGAGTGAAAAAGTTGGCTTAAAGCTCAGCATTCAGAAAATGAAGATCATGGCATCCGGCCCCATCACTTCATGGGAAATAGATGGAGAAGCAGTGGATACAGTGTCAGACTTTATTTTTTGGGGATCCAAAATAACTGCAGATGGTGACTGCAGCCATGAAATTAAAAGAAACTTATTCCTTGGAAGAAAAGTTATGACCAACCTAGATAGCATATTCAAAAGCAGAGACATTACTTTGCCGATTAAGGTCCATTTGGTCAAGGCTATGGTTTTTCCTGTGGTCATATATGGATGAGAGAGTTGAACTGTGAAGAAGGCTGAGTGCAGAAGACTCTTGAGAGTCCCTTGGACTGCAAGGAGATCCAACCAGTCCATTCTGAAGGAGATCAACCCTGGGATTTCTTTGGAAGGAATGATGCTAAAGCTGAAACTCGAGTACTTTGGCCACCTCATGCGAAGAGTTGACTCATTGGAAAAGACTCTGATGCTGGGAGGGATTGGGGGCAGGAGGAGAAGGGGACGACCGAGGATGAGATGGCTGGATGGTGTCATTGACTCGATGGACGTGAGTCTGAGTGAACTCCGAGAGATGGTAATGAACAGGGGAGGCCTGGCGTGCTGCGATTCACGGGGTCGCAAAGAGTCAGACACGACTGAGCTACTGAACTGAAACTGAACTGGACATTTATTACTTTTGTAATATGTTCTAATAAACTACAGGTCTAGACTTCATTAATCCGTTGTGTATTTTTCTTGGCTCTTTTAATTTACTTATTCTTTTCCAAATGAAATTTTAAAATAAATTTTCGAGGTTCTGAAAATGCTACATTTAGTTTCAATTGCAGTTGCAGTAACTTTATTAGAATTTATCACCTTATACTCTTTCCCCAATATGGTTATGTTTCTTCTTTATTTTAGTCTGCTTTTTGTATTTCATTAAAGTCTTGTGTCTTTCTTGTTGAATTTATTTCCAAGTATGTTTATTAGTGTTATTAAGGATTCTTCTTTCTCAGTCCATTTTCTAACTTATTATTAATTTTTGGTATATTTCTCTTGAATTGACTGTTTTCCTGTTCTTACTTTCTGTTGCTACTAATGCATCAAATAATTTTCTTGGTTTTGCTACAAGGAGGTATATAATTTTTGTTAAGTGATGGTACACTTTCACCCAATATGCTTACCTCATTTCTTTTTCTTATATTCTTTCATTGGTTAAACGTTCCAAAATATTTTTGGCCAATGGTGGTGTTATCAGTAAGATTAATTTATGATTTCAATGTAATTATTTTTGATATTTAATTACTAAGTATTATATTTGTTCTGGAATTCTGAAAAATATACCTTATTAAATTAAGAAGGCTTATTTCTTTCATAGCTCAGTAAGAATTTTAATCAGAAATAATGTTGAGAGAATTCCCTGGTCCAGTGGCTAAGATTCCATGCTCCCAACACAAGGGGGACTGGATTCAACTCCTGGTCATAGTACTGGATCCCACTTGATGCAACTAAGACCTGGCATACAATAAATAAATATTAGCCAAATAAATAAATAATAAGCCAAATAAATAAATATAAGAAAAGAAACAATGTTGAGATTTTGGACTTGCCCTTTTAGCATCTACTAATATGAAATTTACATATTTTCAACACTGGATATACGACATCATACATTTGTCAAACCCATAAAACTAGGCAACACAAAAAGTGATTTCTAATGTAGCTATGGACTTTTATTAGTATTAGTGATCAATTGTAACAAATATACCTAGCTAATGCAAGATATTAGTAATAGGAGAAACTGTGGTAGAAGAGAGGGAGTATATGAGAATTCTCTGTTTCCTGTTCCATTTTTCTGTAAATCTGAAACTGCTCTAAGAAATAAAATCTATTCAGTTAAACAAAATAAAAAGAAAAAAATTACATTTAAATAGTCATTTAACTCTCCTCAGCTTCAGTTCCCTCATCTACGAAATAAGGGGCTTAGATTAGTTGATCTCATTAGTTAAACAGAAGATTCCATCATTCTGACTGTCTATATAAAGATGTCTGTCTGCCACTATATATATTTCTTTCAGTTTTACTGAGATATAATTGACATGTAGCACTCTGTAAGTTTAGGATGTACAGTACCATTATTTGATTTACATACATCACAAAATGATTATCATAGTAAGTTTAGTGAACATCCATCATCTCATAAAGATACAAAAATAAAGAATTGGAGAAAAATTTTTTTCTTCTAATGAGAACTCTTACACTTTACTCTTTTCACAACTTCTATGTATAACATACAGAAATATTAATTATATTTATCATGGTGTATATCATATCCTCAGTGATTAGTCCTCTTGTTACTGGAAATTTATACTTTTGACCACCTTCATTCAATTTCCCTCCCCTAAACCCCCATCTCTGCTAACCATAAATCTGACCTCTTTTGCTATAAATGAGTTTGTTTTTGAAGAATAATTGACCTACAACCCTATGTTGGTTTCTATCTCACAACACAGTGATTCAACATTTCTATACATTTTAAACTGATCACTATAATGTCTAGTTATGATGTCTAATTATGACATCATACAAAGATATTACATAATTATTGACTATATTTCCCAGCGTACATTTCATATCTGTAACCGATTTATTTGATAACTGGAAGTTTGTACTTCTTAATCTCTCTTACCTTTTTCTTTACTCCCCCTGATTTCACTCCTGTCTGGCAATCACTTCTTTGTTTGCTGTATCTATAACCATTTGTTTTGTTATACTTGTTCACTTGATTTGTTTTTTCTTTAGATTCTACATATAATATCATATGATATTTGTCTTTTTCTGATTTACTTGGCTTAGTATGATAATTTCCAGGTCCATTCATGTTGTCACAAATGGAAAAGTTTTATTCTTTATTCTTTTCTATTGCTGAGTAGTATTCTATCCTCTTTATCCATTCATCTGTTGATGGATACTTAAGTTGGTTCCATATCTTGGGTATTGTAAATAATGCTGTAGTGAACATGGAGGTGCATAATTCTTTTGCAATTAATGTTTCTGTTTCCTTCAGATAAATACTCAACAGTGCAGTTGCTGGATCATATGGTAATTCTTTTTTTTTTTTTTGATGAATCTCTATACTATTTTCCACAGTGTATATTTTCCAATACATATTAAGGTGGAAGAAAAGAGTATGTTGAAAAGATAAAGGTAAAGGAATATCATTATGAAATTCTGAAAAATAAAAGAAACAATATAATTATTGGATGAATCTGGTGATGAAATGTAGTTTATAGGAAAGGGATAATGGAGAAATGCATTCATTTAAATAAAATAATTCAAGTTTTTAAAGGATAACTTCAAATGAGTCAGGTGCCATGAAATGATAACTAAAAGACTGTCAGTAATGGGACCTAATGAAAATTATTATAAAATGATTTGTGGCTCAGGAAATTCTTACCTAAAATTTCTCATCATCATGAATCAGACAATAATATCCACAAAGATGCTGAGATACAGATGTTGTTTCTGCCTCATATGATATGTTCTCCATCAGATGTTAGTGTGGGTGGAGCAGGCAGCTGCCTGTGAGGGGGTGGTGGGAACTGTCACATGAGAAAACACAACCCAAAGCACATGGGTCATCGGAACCAGAAGAGGAATTACACCCAGGGTCTGAGATGCACTGTCTGGCAGCATCTGTGTGGTGCTGTGATTAAAAACCCTAAACACCTGTTTTTATTTCCCAGCTCTGCCATTCTCTGGTTGTGTGACTTTGGGCAATTTACCTAATTTTCTGTATGACTCCATTTCCTTTTATGTAAAATGCAGATAATAATAGTAACCCTTCTCAGTGAGGATAAGGAGCGTTAATGTTTACAAAGTTCTTAGATCAGAGCCTGGTCCACAGTAAGTGTTATGTGAGTGTTTATTAAATAAAAAATAGATGCATTAGAACCCCAGTCTCCTTAGTGCTAGCCTACTATCCTATGACTCAGCACTTTTTGAAGCCTGCCAGGAAATCACAAGTATTTCCTGGTATCATCATTTAGCTGCATGTAACAGAACACTTTTCTACATTGCTTTAAACAAATACAGGGAGTTATTTTTTTCCATCACAAGAAGTCTGCAAGGAGGCCACAGCTGGCATAGGTTCAGCAGGTTAAAGATGTCAGGGCAAAGGGCTCTGAGATTTTCTGCTTCTTTTCTTTGAACTTACCAAGTGGTTACTGAAGCTTTAATCATCCTATATACAGTGCAACAGGAAAAATAGGGATGGCGGTGGTAGGGGCTGTACTATTGCAGCATTTCTCAAAAGTCCTTTCAGCAGATTCTGACTTTCCATAGAATTATGGCTTAGTCCAGATACATTATTGCATTCCCAGGTGAATTTCCAAACACCCTTTTGGGTGTGTTCTTCTGTGTTCAGAGTCCAGCTGTCAGTGAAGTGAGTAATTCACCAGCTTTTTTGACAAATGAAATTTTTTCATTAAAGTTTTTTTAATGTGGTCCCTTTTTAAAAGTATTTTCTTGAATTTATTAAAATATTGCTTCTGTTTTATGTTTTGGCTTTTTGGCCCCAGGGCATGTGGAATTATAGCTCTCCAACCAGGGATAGAACCCACACCCACTAGTGAAGTCTTAACCACACCCCCTGGTGAAGTCTTAACCATGGGCTTGCCAGGGAAGTCTGGACACACGAAGTTTTGAGAGGAAGGCAAAGTGGATGCTCAGCTCTTGGGATGGGAGATGAGGTGTCCAAACTAGCCTGGGTTCCAGCATGTCTGCTTGACTACCAGTCCTCCCTTGGGACAAGGGAAGCTGAGGTTCTCTCTGCTCTCAATTGGCCAGTTTCACAGATAATTTAAACTGGCTTCTGGCACTTGGCAGGACTGCTTGACACTGCCATCTCTCATGGTAAATCATGTTTCCTGAAAACAAAATGAAAACAAAATTGTTTATTTTTGTCTAACTCTTTAGTGTTGGATGTTTATTACACTAGGTTCTAAAATGAACTTTTAACTAGCTCTGAATATCACTAACACAGAGAGCTAGTAAATGGACTGCAAACATTTAACTGCCCTTAACTATGGGGAAAAGTTCCTTAATATGGTAAGAAGAATGATCCATCCCACCATCCCTGCATTCCACATTTCTTTGATATTGCCTTCCTGCAGATGCTACCATCTTGCCCAATGTCTTACCTTCTATGGACAAAGAGTTTGGGACCCAAGTTTATAGTTTAATTATCTGTTTCACATAATTTCAAACTATTGGGAAATACATTTTCCATCTTACAAAAGACAGGGAGTTTTCTTTGGCAACTACACTCCCTTCAAGTTGCTTACTTCCACCTGAAGGGCAGGGTAATGGTGGTTGTTTCAGAGGCTCATAGGCTGCCCCATCAGGAAAAGATGATCTTTAATGTGAAAGTGCTCCCTAGTTGGCAAAATATTTGCAAATATAGGCATTATTAGAGAATTTTTGCCAGAGATGAGTAGAAATTTGAAAGATGGAGAAAATGACATGAATCATTAGTGTTTAAGGGGCATGGAAGAGTGAATGTTGAGTTTTGGGGAGTGTTCCTATGATAACAAAATATATAATTATTTTAAAAGGTACAATAACAGAAGTTGAAACACTGTGTTAAGGTCAGATAAGTGGAAGAGTTTGAACACCAAGTCAAGGGAGTCGGTTGGTTGTAGGCCATGGGGAGCCACCGACTATTTCTGAGGCAAGGAATGATATAATTGAAGCTATTGTTCCAAGAAGATAATTCTAGTGGCCATAGTAAGGAGTAGTGAAGGTGCAAGGATGGTGGTAGGAAGAGCAATCACAGAGTTTATGCACTAAGGCAAAAGCAGTAGAAATAAAAACAAAGGCTCAGAATTGAGATAATGGATTCCTGTAATTTGACTACTGGTTAGACAACAAGGAGATCTAACCAGTCCATTCTAAAGGAGATCAGTCCTGGGTGTTCTTTGGAAGGAATGATGCTAAAGCTGAAATTCCAGTACTTTGGCCACCTCATGTGAAGAGTTGACTCATTGGAAAAGACTCTGATGCTGGGAGGGATTGGGGGCAGGAGGAGAAGGGGATGACAGAGGATGAGATGGCTGGATGGCATCACTAACTCGATGGACGTGTGTTTGAGTGAACTCCGGGAGTTGGTGATGGACAGAGAGGCCTGGCATGCTGCAATTCATGGGGTCGCAAAGAGTCAGATATGACTGAGCGACTGAAATGAACTGAACTGAACTGGATGTTGGGAGGGGGAGGAACCATTAGTGGTCTCCCAATATGTCTGTTTCCTCCTTATATTAGTGTTCTGGAGGTGTCATTGACAAAGTACTGCAAACTGGATGGCTTAAAACAGTTAACAAATTTACTGTCTCAGAATCTGGAGGCTAGAAATGGAGGTGTTGGCAGGGCTGGTTCCTTCTGAGATCTGTGGGCAGAATAGGTTCAGAGCCTCTCCCACTTTCTGGCGACAATCTGCAGTCCCTGGTATTCCCTGGCTTGTCACGACTCCAATCTCTGCCTCCATCTTCCGGTGGCATTCTCTGTGTGTCTCTGTCTCCTTATAAGGACATCATGTTGGATTAAGGATCCACTGGGATGATGTCACCTTAACTAATGACATCTGCAATGACTCTGTTTCCAGAGAAGGCCACTTTCCAAGGTCCAGGAAATTAGAGCTTTCACATATTTTCTTGGAGGACATATTTCAACCTGTAACATTTCCCCACCCCTTTCTTACAAATGGAGCCCTGATGTGGGGCCTGACCGAGATGGAGGCTGCTTTTCTGGGTGGAGAGTTGTGTATCTCGTTTCATCAGGCGTCCAGCCCAGGTAAGTTGGTGCAGCTATTCCTAACCTTGAGACCAGATCAGCAGTTCTAATCTCACCTGACCGACAAGGGGAGGCTGACAGCTGCCATGGAGGATAAGTGGGGGCCACTCAGGGGCAGGAAAGCAAGGAAGGGCTCAGTGAGGGGCAGGGCTCCCAGGGCAAGGCAAGCCCAGCTGGGATGAAGACAAGGTTTCAACTCACCGTCTTTTCTTTTTAAACAGTGTTTTTCATTTGTGAATTTAATAAAATCTGTGTAAAATTTTTTTAATAGTTATAAAAAGGCCCATACTGGAGGCTGCTTTTCCGAGTTTTGGCCACATGGAAGTACCCTGGCCAGTGACGTGAAGGTCGAAGTCATTCTTTAATGGACAGCGTACATATGTCCTTTTGACCTGACTTTGTGTTTCCCTTCAAGGAATAGGGATGCCAAAGTAATCTCAACCCTTACCGAGGAGGAGGCAGATGGGGTATGATTCTAAAGCAGGCTTGAGAGAGTTCTTTGGATATCCTGCTTAAGATGTGACATGACCTTCTTTCAAAGTCCCAACCTGCAGGCTTCTAGCTGACTCCAGCTGAGTGACTCTAGCAAATGGTTAGCATACTAGTGTGGTGATGGTGGTGTTGTTTTGGCTGACTTAACTTTCAAAAATTTGAACTAAAATGCACCCATGTAGGCCATTTACTCATTTTTCATACATACAATTTTACCCTATTATCTTACATCTAGCTTTACTTATATATATGCCTGGTCTCTGAATGATTTGGGTTTAAGATCTCTGAAATATTCTTAAAATATCTGTTAAACATTTATTTAGACTAGAGGCTGAAGACTGTGGCGGGAAAAAAAGACTCCTTGGTGATGGAGGTCTGCCTCTTCTCTACTGCCCAGAACAAGAGATTTTGAGTTCCAAACTCCTGTATATGGTCTACTCAGCAAAGCAAAAGCTCTGCAATTACCCTGACACCCACTGGGGAGAGGAAATTTAGCAATGATCTACTATCATTCTAAAATGTGTTTAGAAAGTTCTCTTACCATTCATTCACCCATCCATCAAAGCAGTTAGTTCATAGGAACGTTTCTTCTAACAACACAATTTCCTCTGCGAGAATAATTCTGGTAAGTGGATTACCTTCAATGCGCCACACTTCCAGGGATATTTTGGCACCATTAAGAGACTGTGGGCTTCCCTGATGACTCAGTGGTAAAGATTCTGCCTGCAATGAAGGAGATAGGGTTCCATCCCTGAGTTGGGAAGGTCCCCTGGAGAAGGAAGTGACAAGCCACTCTGGAGAATTTCATGGACAGAGGAGTCTGGCTGGCTAAAGGCCATAGAGTCACAAAAGAGTTGGATACGACTTAGCAACTAAACAACAGCAAAGAGACTGGCACCCCCAGGCCATCTGGTTCTTCTAACACAGTAGACTGGTGATGCTTCCAGACAGTGGGGACATTGCAAAGGGGGCAACTGTTGAGAAGGAAATAACAAACACAGGTAGAATGTGAATCGCCACTGAGCCATCGCATGGATTGTTGACAGCAGGAAAATGACATCTTACATGATGAAGAGGGACTGGGAAGGTGATGTGTTGCCAGATGTGCTGGTCTGGATACATTCACATCAAGAGCATTCCTGGCAAGATGAATAGCTTTGGCAAATTTACCGACAGATTCTGGGAGTTGGAGGGTCCTTCTGATCTGTGTGAGCTTTAGCCAGTGACTTGTGCCTAGTCTCAACACTACCCTTTCTGAAGTTTTTCAGTGACTCCCTTTGATGTTCAGAAATCTCATAACTTAGTAGAGCTCTCTATAGCAAATAGAGTCCATTTTCAAACCTGAAACTAACTGTTTCCATCAGCTACATCAGCACAGCTGCTAGTTGCTGCTGTTTTTTTGCCTGTAAGTAACAACCCTTCCTGATTAATAGCAAAAAAACAGTCTGGCTAATGAACGGCACTGGCACCATATTTCACATCTAAAGCAAGAATGGCAGGACATACGTAAAGTGATAAAAGAAAATAACCTACAGCCCAGATTACTGTACCCAGCAAGGATCTCATTCAAATACAAAGGAGAAATCAAAAGCTTTACAGACAGGCAAAAGCTGAGAGAATTCAGCACCACCAAACCAGCTCTCCAACAAATGCTAAAGGATCTTCTCTAGACACGAAACACAGAAAGAGTGTATAAACTCGAACCCAAAACAACAAAATAAATGGCAACAGGATTATACTTATCAATAATTACCTTAAATGTAAATGGGTTGAATGCCCCAACCAAAAGACAAAGACTGGCTGATTGGATACAAAAACAAGACCCCTATATATGTTATCTATAAGAGACCCACCTCGAAACAAGGGGCACATACAGACTGAAAGTGAAGGGCTGGAAAAAGATATTCCACGCAAATGGAGACCAAAAGAAAGTAGGAGTAGCAATACTCATATCAGATAAAATAGACTTGAAAACAAAGGCTGTGAAAAGAAACAAAGAAGGACACTACATAATGATCAAAGGATCAATCCAAGAAGATATAAAAATTATAAATATATATGCACCCAGCATAGGAGCACCGCAATATGTAAGACAAATGCTAACAAGTATGAAAGGGGAAATTAACAATAACACAATAATAGTGGGAGAATTCAATACCCAACTCACACCTATGGATAGATCAACTAAACAGAAAATTAACAAGGAAACACAAACTTTAAATGATACAATAGACCAGTTAGATCTAATTGATATCTATAGGACATTTCACCCCAATACAATAAATTTCACCTTTTTCTCAAGCACACACGGAACCTTCTCCAGGATAGATCACATCCTGGGCCATAACTCTAGCCTTGGTAAATTCAAAAAAATTGAAATCATTCCAAGCATCTTTTCTGACCACAAGGCAGTAAGATTAGATCTCAATTACAGGAGAAAAACTATTAAAAATTTCAGCATATGGAGGCTGAACAACACACTGCTGAATAACCAACAAATCACAGAAGAAATCAAAATATGTACAGAAATGAATAAAAATGAAAATATTGCCTTCTCCAAAAAATGAAAACACAACAACCCAGTGGGACACTGTAAAAGCAGTGCTAAGGGGAAGGTTCATAGCAATACAGGCATATCTCAAGAAACAAGAAAAAGTCAAATAACTTAACTCTACACCTAAAGCAACTA
This sequence comes from Nanger dama, assembly GCA_917880005.1. NCBI lineage: Eukaryota > Metazoa > Chordata > Mammalia > Artiodactyla > Bovidae > Nanger > Nanger dama. The sequence goes on from CAKJTW010000024.1 coordinate 31,162,385, forward strand.
GAAAAGGAAGAAGTGAAGAACTCCAGGGTTAGTATAAGGTTAGTAGAAGGAAAGAAATCTTAAAAATTAGGGCAGAAATAAATGCAAAAGAAACAAAAGAGACCATAGCAAAAATCAACAAAGCCAAAGCTGGTTCTTTGAGAGGATAAATAAAACTGACAAACCGTTAGCCATTCATCAAGAAACAAAGGGAGAAAAATCAAATCAATAAAATTAGAAATGAAAATGGAGAGATCACAATAGACAACACAGAAATACAAAGGATCATGAGAGACTACTATCAGCAATTACATGCCAATAAAATGGACAACTTGGAAGAAATGGAAAATTCTTAGAAAAGTACACAGACAATAAACGCTGAAGAGGGTGTGGAGAAAAGGGAACCCTCTTACACTGTTGGTGGGAATGCAAACTAGTACAGCCACTATGGAGAACAGTGTGGAGATTCCTTAAAAAACTGGAGATAGAACTGCCTTATGATCCAGCAATCCCACTGCTGAGCATAAACACTGAGGAAACCAGAATTGAAAGAGAAATGTGTACCCCAATGTTCATCGCAGCACTGTTTATAATAGCCAGGACATGGAAACAACCTAGATGTCCATCAGCAGATGAATGGATAAGAAAGCTGTGGTACATATACACAATGGAGTATTACTCAGTCATTAAAATGAATACATTTGAATTATTTCTAATAAGGTGGATGAAACTGGAGCCTATTATATAGAGTGAAGTAAGCCAGAAAGAAAAAAACACCAATACAGTAATACTAACGCATATATATGGAATTTAGAAAGACGGTAACAATAGCCCTGTATGCGAGACAGCAAAAGAGACACAGATGTATAGAACAGTCTTTTGGACTCTGTGGGATAGGGTGAGGGTGGCATGATTTGGGAGAATGGCTTTGAAACATGCATATTATCATATGTGAAATGGATCGCCAGTCCAGGTTTGATGCACGATACAGGATGCTTGGGGCTGGTGCACTGGGATGACCCAGAGGGATGGTATGGGGAGGGATGTGGGAGGGGGTTCAGGATTGGGAACATGTACACCCGTGTCGGATTCATGCTGATGTATGGCAAAACCAATACAATACTGTAACGTAATTAGCCTCCAATTAAAATAAATAAATTTATATAGTTAAAATCTGTAATGAGCATCAAATATAGGGAAAAAGAGTGATTTTTACGTTTTTAATCTTCCCAACTGCCCTCTAGAGCAAAAGAGCTCTCCTTGGAAACTCAGTCCATAATAAACACATGTCTGTGAACAAATATACACATTATTTTGCCAAAGGGTGATTTCTTTGGTTTTTGAGCTACAAATAATCTCTGAAAAATGGCTTTCTCAACTAAATATGCAGACAGTCTTTATTAGGGACTAACTTAGATTTTCAGTATATCTGCTTTTTAATTTTGCAATTTTCTGACCATGGAGCATGGACACACAATTTTTAAAAATGTACCCAGCTTCTACATGAAGATAAAATCAGGCTTTGTCAATAATTAATAGTTTTACGCTAGTAGAATCTTCTTGGAATTATCTTGATTTGGGGAACACTACAATTTCTATTAGCATAATTATAAGGCTAATTAGAAAATATATACTGGTTTTCTCTGGGTTAAGAGCTCGGGTGGAAAAATTTAGGAAAACATTCGTGAGTTGCTACTTTACCTCTGGCACTCTGCTCATCCTGGCCCGACTCCTCATTCTCTGACTCAAAGACTATTTGCAGAGGACACCTGTTTTAAATGTACCAACAGGAAATACCTATGTTGTCTTTTCATAATCTGATGCTGCATCTGGTTAGCTGAAATGTGACGCTGCCCATGGACTGAAGCAACTTCAGTGTGACAGCATTTACTGGAAGGCAGAGGGAATCCAGTTTATATTTATTTTCCTTCTATTAAGACCTGGCATTGTAGCATTAAAAAAAAAAAAAGAAAAATAAGGAAAAGGGCAAAACCAGTTTAACTCTCAAAAGATTAGTATTAACTTACATACAGAAATTTTACATCCAGACTCAGTATAATTTGCCCTTAACGCATAAAACTATTGCCTGATAATGCTTGCTTTATAACATTTTATTTATAAGCTTTTTGTCCAGTCTGTCTTGTTATATATCGACAGGATATTTATTAATATAAACCTTCAGTGGAAAAGTGCAGGGCAGTCTGCCCACTGGAATAGAATTAACAAGGGAATTTCATAATGATTAACGGTAGTGTAACACTAAAATTCCAGTTGGGTCCAAAGGCAAGCAAGTCACAGGAGGCGGGTGGGATGCGCAGTGCGCGAGGGTTTACACCCCACGTGCAAGTCCCCGAGCTGGACCGTTGGTCCACACTGGGGTCTCCTCTTTCCGAGTCGGTTTCCAGGCCCCGGTGCCCGGCCCCGCGCACGCCCAGCCCGGGCCGCGCTCCGTCTTCGCCGGGCAGACTCCGCGGGTCGCGGTTTCCGGAGCCCCATGCGCGCTCCCTGAGCCCCGGCCGCCCTCGGAGGCCGCCCCCTCGCTCCGGGGACTCCGAGCGGGTGTCCCCAGCCAGGTCTCCAGGGCTGACGAAGGCAGCAGCAGAATGACGGAGATGACGAAAGAGCTGACGCCACACCGCCCACCCCCGCCGCCGCCGGAGCCCGCACACGCCGCCGCGCCCGCGCCGTCGCCCGCGCGCTCGCGCTCGCGCAGGTCCCGCGGGGCGCGCCCCGCCTCCTCCCGCCCCGCCCCGCCCCGCCCGGGGTTCCCACGGCGCCCGCCCGCGCCCGGCGCCGTCCTCCCCGCTGCCCGGGCCTGTGGCGAACATGGCGCTTGTCCCCTGCCAGGTGCTGCGGGTGGCCATCCTGCTGTCCTACTGCTCTATCCTGTGCAACTACAAGGCCATCGAAATGCCCTCGCACCAGACCTACGGAGGGAGCTGGAAATTCCTGACGTTCATTGATCTGGTAAGGCCGCCCCCCCTCCCCTACCCCGTCCTCCCCGCACCCGGAACCGGCGTGTGTTTGTGGGTGCGCCGGCATCTGCTCGCGTGCCGCCGGCATCCAGCCGCGTCCTCGCTTCTTCCCCAGTGACTGCGTCTCAAAGGCCCCGCTGCCCCCGCAGCAGTACCTTCGGAAGCACCCAGCGTTACCTGGTAGCTGGGGCACACATGCGGATGGGCCGCAGCCAGGTGGTGGGCTCTTTGGAGGGGAACACACACCTGCTTCTAAGGGGTGCCTTGGGAAGATTCTCCTCTTAACAAACGGATCGGACGACCTTGATCAGGAGCGGCCTGAGATCCATTCGACCCCCAAGATGCTTTTCAGAGCACCCACCGTGGGATCAATTTGCAGCAGCTGGAAAGCACTGGGTATCTTCGAATGACTTAGAGCTTCCTCTGAAAGGACCAGAGTCCTCACAAAGAAGAGAAAGCTCCTCAGAAAGAAGAGAAATCACCTAATAAAGTTGTCTTCTTTTTATGTTTTTTTTTTTTTTTTTGCCCCTTGTCACTAATTTACTTCCAAACTTTGTCCTCAGAAAACATTAGAAGAGAAAGATTTTCCAAATGTATTCTCAGTGAGACACTACACTTCTCCCTGTCTTACCGTGTGTGAGTTCACAGTACCTTGCATAAGCAGCTCCTCTGTTGGCACAACATCATGGCCTTGGAAGTTGTAGTTTGTTCCCTTTCTTTTCGACAGCTTACCACTCCTGGCACTAAAAGGGCCAGAGAATCAGCCGTTGCATAAGACTCAATAAGGACATGGGGTGGAACCGAGGAACTTCAAGGTGATAGGTGACTAAGACGAGCTCAAACACACACTAAAAGATGGTCAAGTACGAACAGAGAAAACAAAAGGGAGAAGTTCTAGGGACTAGAGCAAATGTAGAACCCAGTAAATCGGTCGCCAGAACTACCGCTACACGAGGTTCTCTGCACGAGGTTCGCTGCACAAAGGAGATTGTAATCTCTTATTGTTGCCCCTTCATTTTGATGAAGAGAACTTGATACCCGTTTTGAGATACTTCCAAAGGCTGAGGATCCTTCAAAGAAATGCAGTCAGCGGGAGTTTTGTGTAGAAATACCATTTTAAATCGGTATCTTGTTAGATATGTTCTGAGAGGAATCAAAGTCATTTTTTTCTCTGCAGTCTCCAAATTGGGCACCAAGACTGCCCAGGACATAGTGTTTCAGGGGTTTCAGATTTCAGTTCCTCAACTTCCAGCTCTTTCTTGAAACTGATCTGCCTCTGAACATGGCTATTGCCTGCCAGTTCTCCTTTCTTCTGCCCCATTCATCCAAGGCCCAAGCACGTGACAAGGCTCTGTGCTGTATTTATCTGTTCCTTTTAGCTTTCAGGAGATGGACTGGTGTCACTAGAACTATCTTCATTTTTGCTTGAAAAACGAAGTCAGACTTGTCTTGACAGAAAGTCGTCTTGGGTTGATTAGTTCATCCACGGGCCCTACCTTTTCTAATCTTCCATAGACTCAGTGAAACCTGCAGTCCTGAGATTCTAATAAATGTGGATCAGAGCATTAGAAATCATGTCCCCTTTCAACTGTGCAAACTTAGGTTATTTAGATGTTTAAACATTTAGATGTTATTTAAAAATATGTGCATAGATTTTCCAGAATTCTTTTTACTGGCTATATGAAGAAAGTCTGTCCGGATCACTACCTTAACCTGTTCTTGATCTCGCTTAGAGCTGGCCCAAGGAACTGCACTTAATTGATAACACTGATGAAAACCCCACCAGAACCATAGGAGCTGTGAACAGTTCTCAGAAGTATTAGATGTCAGCTGGTGAGAGGGATAGATATTGAGGGTGTCATTAACCTGTGCAAGAGATGACAACTTCTCACACTGGCATGGTTACTGTGTGTTACAGAAGAAGACTCACAAGAAACAATATATCTCTCATAACCTTTGTGTGACATCAAACTTTAATAGAGCCCATCTGACTCTGCTTAAACTGTCATACAATTTGTATTTTAGCATTTGGCGATTGGACCTGCCTATTTTAAATAATGATAATCACCACAAACATGCTTTTGTCTATCAAAATTTAGGCCATGAATTCAAATTTGAAGCTTTTACTTTGCTTCACATTTAGATTCAGTTTGCATAGGGCCTTCAGCCAATCATTCAAACTCTATCTCTGTGGCTTTGGATTGAAATATAATAAATCCTTGTGAGAAAGTACAGTCTAGAATATATTCAAAGAAACACTCATGCAAAGTGTTACTCTTTTTGTTATTAGAGATTTAGAGTCTTTGGCGCATAAGCATTGTACAGCTGTTTAAACAACCATCCTGTCAATCCCTAGTAATGGCATGAAAAGATTAGGCTACTATAATTTACTCATTTAATTTCTCATTTTTTGTGTGTTTAAGAAAATAATAAACACTATTACTTCAGTGCTTTGGACATTTTTAATGGTTCTAAAGCCATTAGAGCAATTCTGAAAGAAGATTTAGTTTCTTTAAATTTGAAGGAAAAGGCCCTTTTTGTAGGCAACTTAGATCACAGAGAATCAAGACATTTATCCTGGTGGTCACACTCTGATTCCGTGATCAGTGGCATCAGTTTACCAAAATGTAGCTCGGAAATTTCAGGCAACATGGATCCAGGAGAATATGATTATGCAGCAGTGGCCATTCCAGCCATATCTGTATCTTTCTTTGAGTATGAGAGTCATCCCAATAAAATCAGAGCTCATGGCTAAAAACTGAAATGCAAGTTATTGCTATCAGTAATCTTATCCTATTATTGTTATTCCCTAAGAGCTTCATTTCCTAGACTCAAAGAACAGCGAGAGAACTAAACATGCTTCAGGAAAATTCAAGTTAGTAAATGGAAATGGAACACTTGGCATGACAGGCAGAATAATAGACCACACCCCCCCCGCCCCCCGCCAACGCACACACACACAAAAAGTCTGCCTCCTGATCCTTAGAGCCTGTAAATATGTGAGGTTACATGGCAAAGGAATTAAGATTGCTAATCAACTGACCTTCAAAGAGGGAGGTTTATCTACAGCTTATTGCAGTTTATCTACATTACTGCAAGATTTCTTAAAAGTGAAGGGAGGCAGAAGAGACGAATGAGTTGGAGGAAGATGTGACAGTGGAAGAAAGTCACAGAGAGATACAACATTGCTGGCTTTGAAGGTGAAGGAAGGGGCCAGGAGCCAAGGAATGTGGGAGATGTCTACAGGCTGTAAAGGGCAAGGAAATAACCCCTCTCCCAGAGACTCCAGAAGAAATACAGTTTTGCTGACACCCTGATTTTAGTCATGTGAAACCTACTTTGGACTTCTGACCTCCAGAACCATAAAATAATAAATCTGCATTTAAAGCACTAAACTTATGGTAATTTGCTGCAGCAACAACAGAAAGCTTGTACACTTGGCTCTAAAGCCTGTGACCTAAAAAAAAAGCCTTAAATGTTATTGTACTTCTGCAATAAGATAGTGACTTAGATAGTTCTTTATGTATATTAGACAATTGGTTAATTTTAGTTTTAACCAAAATACAGGTTTTTCTCTTCTGCATCTGTGAAACTGTGCTGGGGAGACATACGTGTGAGAACAAGCAATGTAAGAATCTATAAAAGTGGAATAGCTTCAGGAAAACTAGGCCTTTTCTTTACTGTGAAGTATTTTAGAAATTATCATTGGGCAGCATGCCATGCCAGGAGGAATACTCTTAACTGGAAATAAACTGGGAAGAAGAAAATATTGAACTGACTACTGTTCAAATATTTTCTTAACCAGTATTACCAGTATTGATGAATTTTCTTCAAATGATGTAGATTCATTCACTTATTCACTAATCAAGTAATTTCCCAAGTTATATAATAATTGACCCTCAACATGATGGAAATGAAGAATCAGAATCAAACCAACATAAATAAAAGAAAAAACAGACTGGATATTGAGGCCTAAGAGTAGTACTGGAATACAGTGGGGGTTTAGTAAACATTTGAATAGATAACATCTTTCCATGTGTCCAGTAAGGATTCTTTCCTTGTGTGTCCTCCTATAACCATTCAAAATACTGTGGATTTTTGGAAATATATCAATCAGAATTTTACTGAGCCCTATATATGATAGAATGTCTAAACCATGAATGAGAATCAACTTCTTTGAAAAACATGAGCTGGACATTTGTTATAAAAAATTATTATAGACTTTGGATTTAAGATACTTTGATTTTTAAAAATTGAAACAGAAATGTGATGATCCCATTTGCTCTAGTTCACGGTTCTCACCGTTTTTGAGGGTTATCATGTCTTGCGTGTGTGCAGGCTCATTTGTGTCCAACTCTTTGTGACCCCGTGGACTAAGAATACTGGCGTGGGTTTGCCATTTCCTATTCCAGGGAATCTACCTGATCTAGGGATCAAACCCATACCTCCTGCATCTCTTGCAGTGGCAGGTGGATTCTTTCTCACTGAACCACCTGGGAAGCCATTTCATGGCTCAGGGCTCCATTATATTCATTTTTTCTCCTGTACTGACTTTCCATTCATGCTCAGGCAGAATGTTGGTGAGGCCCTACCTCCTCAAAGTGTGGTCTGAGGACCAGAAGTGATCTCATCTGGGAGCCTCCTAGAAATGTGGAACCTTTGGCTCCGCGCCAGACTTTCTGAATAAGCATTTACCTGTTAGTAAGATCATTCTGTGATTCTTTCGCACGTTCCAGTTTGAAAAATACTGCTCTAGGCCACACTCTTTCTGTTTTGTCATTTACTATGGAATAGCTTGTGAAAACAGCCTTCATATATTAATTCTGCCTACTGTATTTAAAACAGTTAAGCATACTTCAAAATTTATTTAATTATGTCACTTTTATTGTGACATGGTTAAAACAATGTTGTAAAAAAACGACGACTTTAAGAGAAAGAGAAAATATGTATTTGGCACCAAGGGTAGGCTGTTTGTTGCAACTGAGAAACAAATTTGGCTAATCTTCAGGGAAACCAAGTGAAAAAGAATACACGTTTGATTGCATTGTCTCTACTGCTGGAATAAAGGAAGCATAACAATTTATCAGGAAAAATACAATTCTTTCCAGACAACTGACTTTGCAAGGTTCTTTACCATTCAGCTAGTCATATAAATGACCTTGGGTAGCATAGCAGATAATGCCTTTGATTGTTTTCTAGCAGATTATCTATGGAAATATTCTTATAGTTTTTTTTTTTAATATTATGATTTTATGAAAGCCAAAGGCATGGTCTTCTGTTTTGACTGGGTGAAGGCATTTTTGCAGAGGTTTAAGGTAATACAATCTGGATACTTATTTTTGTTATCTAAATCTGTTTTACAAAAGAATTTAAGAAAACCACAGAGGGAGCAGGATAAATAAGAGCTCAGATGTAGAAAATCTCGGGTGTTCAAAGAACAGGAAATGGTCAAGTATACCTGGAGGATACATTTTTTTCTTTTAGACATGCTAAGAATTTTTGACCTTTAAAAATATTTAAAAGAGGAGAATGAGCAGTGTAAGTATACTAAAGGATGTATTTGAGTTTGTCTTACATTTTCTTATATACTTGTAAGAAAATATTCTTGACTCTAGTCCATGGCTTAATTTCAAATAGGAAATAAAATAGCTTGAGAGGAGAGTCTATATACCATTATGTAACTATGATATTTAGTTTTGCCAGTCAAAACCACATAGTGCCATGTGAAGGCCAGTAGTTCTTTGAGTAGTCTGAACAAAATTAGACAGGTTTGTTGTGTTCAGTATTATACAAAGAGGGTGAAACTGCAACATTTTTTTTCAGTGCACTCAGACTTGACCCTAAATGCATATAAACTTCAAGGATTAAATAATGCTTTTTCCTAACCTGGGGGAAGAATTTTGAGTAGGATACTTTGCACAGAGTTCTCTTCCCTCTCTTTGAAAGTGTTTCTTTTGGATCAAACATAAAATAGGGGCCTGGATTTGTCAGAGTTGGGGAAATAGTTGATGATATAATCACTCATTCCCTTTCTTAGTTGCAAATGTTATTGAAATTACAGAGTCATCTGACCATGCTGAGGTCACTTCTTTTCCCATCTCTGCCATTCCCTGTGTCTGGTATAACATTTAGCAAAATTGGTACCTGCTCTTGAGGCTTTCATTTGTTTCTCTGTGTTCCCCTGAAATATCACATGTTTCTGTGGAAGTGTGAACAGTAGTACAGTTTTCCATATTGAATCAGATGTCCCCGTGATCCAAGCCCACTTGGAAAAATCTTACTGCTTAGGATTCCATAACAACATAGCTTGCTTTGTGTCTAGCAGTCTGTGGCTAGACAGTTAAAGGGCCCCTGTCTCCTCTGCCCAGTAGTCCTGCCAGAGGACAGTGAGTACTGGGCTCTCTCTATGCACATGAGAAAACCCCTGGAGCAGATCCATCATGGAGGGCAGCAAGGTATGGGATGTTGCTTCGGTAGGCTGGATCAAATAGGTTAATAGAGAATCACCAGAGAAATTGCTGGAATTCACCAGGTGGCAAGAATACTGTCATTTTGAATCTTGAGCAAATGGCATGTGTTCAAGACAATGCTTTAGAAGCATGAAATTCTAAAAAGTCATTGACTTTATATTTAGACCTCTCAGGATGTGTTATAACTTAACAGTTTAATTTCAGATCAATGCATAGCATTCCAGAAAATTTGTACAATTCTGTTGCATAGAATTCCATAGCCTACATGTATGCTCAGTCATGTCCAACTCTTTGTGACCCCGTGGACTGTAGCCCACCAGACTCCTCTGTCTATGAGATTATCCCAGCAAGAATACTGGAGTAGGTTGCCATTTCCTCTTCCAGGGAATCTTCCCAACCCAGAGGTCGAACCCCTATCTCCTGTGGCTCCTGCCTTGGCAGGTGGATTCTTCACCATTAAGCCACCTGGGAATCACGTAGCCGCCACCACAATCACTTAAAAATATTAGAATATTTTCCTGTGATATTGGAGAAAGAAATGGCAACCCACTCCAGTATTCTTGCCTGGAGAATCTCATCGAGGGAGGAGCCTGGTAGGCTATACAGTCCATGGGGTCGCAAAGAGTCGGACATGACTGAGCGACTTCACTTTCACTTTCCCTTATAGTCAAACCCTCCCCTGAATCTTAACAACCACAGGTTTGTTTTCTATCCTTATAGTTTTGCTTTTTAGAAATATATATATCTACATATAAAGCATATGGTATATAGCCTTTGAATCTGGCTCTTTTCATTTAGCATAATGCATTTCAGATTCATTCATGTTGCTGTGTGTATCCATAGTTTGTTTCATTTTAATGCTGAGTAGTATTTCATGGCATTGATATATTGCTTTGTTGATTCACTGATAAACTGAAGTGCATCTGAGTGTTTTTCTAGTTTCGAGTGATTGTAAGAAAAGCTGCTATAAATATTTGCACAAGTTTTGTATGAACATGAGTTTTCATTTTTCTGGGAATGGAATCACTTGGTTATATAGCAGTTATATGTTTAGCCTGATAAGAAACCACAAAACTGTTTTCCAGAGTGGTTACGTCATGTGGCACTGCCTTCGTCAATTTATGAGAGTTCCAGTTGCTCTGTATCCTCGACTGTGGGCATTATCAAGTGTCTTCTGCTTTAGCTGATCTAACTGGTGTACAGTGTTATTTAATTTGCATCTCCCTCATGACTAATGATATTAAGCCTCTTTTCTTGTACATCCTTATCATATGTCTATATCTTCTTTCCAGGTACTTGTTCAAATCTTTTGCCCATTTTAAGAGAAGACTGTTTTATTATTGTTAAGCTTAGAGAGTTTTTGTGTATGCTAAATAGTAGTTCTTTGTCAAATATGTGATTTGTAAACATTTTCCTGCTATCTGGGGTTATCTTTACATTTTGTTAGTAGAGGCAGTCCCCGATTTACATTGGTTCAACTTTATAGTTTTTTGATGGTATGAAAGCATTACACGTTCAATGCAAGTGGCTCAGTGGTGGTGTCCAACTCTTTGCAACCCTATGGACTATACAGTCCATGGAATTCTCCAGGCCAGAATACACGAGTGGGTAGCTGTTCCCTTCTCCAGGGCTTCTTCCCAACCCAGGGATTGAACCCAGGTCTCCCGCATTGTTGGCTGATTCTTTACCAGTTGAGCCGCAAAGGAAGCCCTCATTTTACCTATAAGTGAGCAGTTATGGATGATCAAGGGCTCAGACTGTCCCCTAGCAGCTTCCTTTGCTTAAGCAGAAGGGGAAAAAGGGAAGGAACACTCTCATACAGAGGTGGATGTCACCAGAGTGAACCCTGCCATTCTGGATGTGAACCCCACCATTGTGGTTGTGACGCCACTTGGAAATATTAGCAAGCCCAAGGGGCTCAGAGTGTTGGTTGGGACAGGACGCAGGTAGTTAACATCTAGCAGCAGAGTCAGGAAACCAGCATTCACGTCCTGTCTGCGCTGTGCATTGGCGGCAGAAGCCAGGGCAAGAAGCTTTACTCTGCCAACCCTTGCTTTGTTTATAAACATGTGATGTGTAGTACGATACGCTCTTGTGATGCAGCCTCAGCTCCCAGTCAGCCATGGGGTCAGGAAAGCAAACAACTGATACATTTAAAACCATTCTGTATCCACACAGCCATTCAGTTTTTCACTTTCAGTAGATTATTCAATAAACTACTTGAGACGTTCAACACTTTATTTTAAATTAAGCTTTGGATTAGACTATTTTTCCCAACTGTAGGCTAATTTAAATATTCTGAGCATGTTTAAGGCAGGTTAGGCTCAGCTGTGGTGTTTGGTAGGTTGTGCATATTAAATGCTTTTTCAGCTAAGGCAATATTTTCACCTTACTATGAGTCTGTCATGGTATGGATGCACCACACTTTGTTTAATCATTCATCCATTGAAAATAATCTGGCTTGTTTCTGCTTTTGAGCTATTATGTATAAAGCTGCTATGAATACTCATGTATAGGTTTTTGTATGAACATAAGTTTTTATTTCTCTGGCATACATGTCCAAGAGGGCAATTTCTGGATTTTATCATGATTGCAATTTTAGTTTTAAAAGAAACTATCTAGGGCCACAGAATGGCTATACCAGTTTACATTTCTACCAGCAATATATGAGCGATACGTTTTCCCCTCATGTTGACAGTTACATGGTGGTGTCACTATTTTGAAATCTTGGCCATTTTAACTGATGTGTAGTGCCCTCTCATTGTGGTTATAATTTGCATTTCTCAAGTGCCTAATAATCTTGAACATCTTTTCCTGTCTTACTTGCCATGTGTATATCCTCTTTAGTGAAACAAATATATTTTTTGTTAAATTTTACTTTCTGATTGTTTATTGTTAGTATATAGAGATATAATTGATTTTTACATACTGACCTTCTATCCTGTGACTTTGCTAACTCACTTATTCATTCTGTGAGCTTTGTTGTGAATTTCATGGAGTTTTTTTTTTTTTTTTTAATGTAGACAATCATATCATCCAGTAATAGAGACAGTTTTCTTCCTTTCTAATCATCATGCCTTTTATTTCTTTTTCATGTTGTATTGCCTTGTTTAAGACTTCTCATATGATATTCATAATATGCGTTGAGAGTGGATAGTCTTGTCATTTCACTTTTAGGGGGACTTTTTTGCACTTAAGTATAATATTAGCTATAGATTTTTGCATACCCCCTTTATCACTTTGAGCACAATTCCTTCTATTTCTCGTTTACCGAGAACCTTTTTAAAAATATCATAAATGGATGTTGATTTTGTCATGTGACTTTAACTGCATCTATTGATATGTTCATATGACTTTTCCCCTCTTAACATTGGTTGATTGTTGGATATTAAGTTGATCCTGCTTTCCCAGAGTGAATGTACTTGATTGTGGCGTATTGCCCTTTTTATCCCTAGAGAAGAAAATGGTGATTTGCTAGCATTTTGTTGATTTTACCTCTCTGTTAATGAGGAATATTTGTAGTTTTTGGGGTGTTGGTTTTTTTTTGGCCTGGCTTTGATAGTATTGTAATGGTGTAGTCTTATTCCTCCTTGAAGTTCTGGAAGAAGACTGAGTAAATTTGCTATTACTTCCTCCTGAAATTTGTGATAGAATTTACAAGAGAAAATCACTGAGCCTGGAGTTTCCTTGAAAATTCAGGTTGAAAATTCAGTGTGGTTGATTTCAAGACATAGGACTATTCCGGTTATTTCTTTTCTTTTGAGATGTGGTAGTTTATATCTTTCAGGGAATTGATCCATTTCATCTAATGTCAAGATTCTCTCCTTTTCTTTCATTGTCTTTAGGGTCTGTAGTGATAACCAAAGTTCATTCCTGTCATTGGGAATCTGTATCTTTTTCTTCATTAGTATGGCTAAGGACTTCTCAGTTTTGTTTATTTTTTCAGAGATCAGCTGTTGGTTTCATTGGCTTTGTCCTGTTGTTTTTCTTTTTTTCAGTTTCATTGATTTCTGCTTTTAAAGTTTATTACTTCCTCCCTTCTGTTTGTATTGGGTTTAATTGGTTCTTCTTTTATTAGTTTTCTAATGTGGAAACAGGTTATTTATTAAATTGAGTTCTTTTTTCTTTTATAATATTTAATACTGCTTTAGTTTCATCTTACAAATTTTAATATACTTTATTTTCATTGTCATTCATTTTAAAATATTTTAATATTTCCTTTGAAATTCAAAAAATTATTAAAACTTCATTTTTTAGAGCAGTTTTAGGTTCATAGCAAAATTGAGGAAATATAGGGAGGTTTCCTGTATACCCCTTGCCCTCACCAGAGTCTTTCTATTTTACAATGGGTTATTGAAACACATGGTGTTGAATTTATACATTTTTGGCTGTATCTCAGATATGTTTCTGTCATTTTTCTAGTTTAATTTTATTCTGATCAGAAATCATTTTCTGCATAAGTTCACTTCTTTTAAATTTGTTGTTTGTTTCTTGGCCTAGAATATGGACTGTCATGTTAAATATTCCATGTACACTTGAATGTCAATTACATTAAGTTAGTGAATAATGTTGATCGGGTTCCCTGTATCTTGCTTATTTTCTGTCTGACTACTCTCTTATTAACTGAGAGAGGAACCCTGAAGTCGGGTTTGTCTACTTCTTGTTTCAGTTTTACTTCACATATTTTGGAGCATATATTTTGTTAAGTACATACACATTTAGGAATGCTGTATATCTTGATGAACTGTTTCATGATTATAAATATTCTTCTTTTTCCTTGATAATTTTTCTTTGCTTTGCCTGATACTAACATAACTTTCCCAACTTTCTTTTGATAAATGTTGGATTGTATGTTTTTTCATCCTTTTACTTTTTTATCTATAAAAGTAGATTGTTTTGTTGACAACATATTGAGTCTTAATTTTTAAATTTAATTTGATAATCTCTATACTTTAGTAGATACCATGTACATTTAATTATTGAAATGGTTAGATTTAGATTTGCTATTTATTATTTTCTTTTTCTGACCTTTTTTTTGTTCCCTCATTCCCCATTTCCTGCCTTCTACTGGTTTATTTTTTAATATTCATTTTAATTTCACTATTGGCTATTTGGATCATCTCTGTATTATTATAGTTGCTGTTCTTTGGATTACTGAATATACAACTTACTTTACATATTCTAGAGTGAATAGTTTACCATTTCAATTAAAACATTCCAACCTTATTGCTTCACTCACCCCACTTAGTTGTCATATTAAGTACACCCACATAACTTGAGAAATCTACAGACAGTGTTATAAGTTTTGCCCAAGTCAAATGACTTGGTTGAGTAAAATAGTCTATTTATTGACCCAGACATTTACCATTTCTGTTGTTCTTCTTTAAGCACATGTGTCCACATTTCCGTCTGATATCATTTCCTGTAAGCCTGAGGATTTTTTTTAGTATTTCCTTAATATTGGTTCTACTGGGAACAAATTATATATTTTAGTTTTCCCTAATCAGAGAGTTCCTCCTAATTTTGTTTTCAGTCCTGAAAGATATTTTCACTGGGTATAAAATTCTGTTTAATCTTTTATCACTTGAAAGATGTTGTGCCGCTGTCATCTGACTTCTGTGATTTCTGATGCAAAGTCTGCGGTTATCCAAACCATTGCTCCCTTGATGTAATGTGTTATTTTCCGCTGGCTTGCTTAAAGTTTTTTCCCTTTGTCTTTAATTTTCAACAGTTTGATTATGATGTGTCTGGCCATGTTTTTATGAGTTTACCCTATTAGGAATTTGCTAAAGAACCTCTTGATGAAAGTGAAAGAGGAGAGTGAAAAAGTTGGTTTAAAGCTCAACATTCAGAAAACTAAGATCATGGCATCTGGTCCCATCACTTCATGGCAAATAGATGGGGAAACAGTGGAAACAGTGGCTGACTTTCTTGTTTTGGGCTCCAAAATCACTGCAGATGATGACTGCAGCCATGAAATTAAAAGATGCTTACTCCTTGGAAGGAAAGTTATGACCAACCGAGACAGCATATTAAAAAACAGACATTACTTTGCCAACAAAGGTCTGTCTAGTCAAGGCTATGGTTTTTCCAGTGGTCATGTATGGATGTGAGAGTTGGACTATAGAGAAAGCTGAGCACCGAAGAACTGATGCTTTTGAACTGTGATGTTGGAAAAGACTCTCGAGAGTCCCTTGGACTGTAAGGAGATCCAACCAGTCCATCCTAAAGGAGATCAGTCCTGGGTGTTCATTGGAAGGACTGATGTTGAAACTGAAACTCCAATACTTTGGCCACCTCATGCGAAGAATTGACTCATTTGAAAAGACCCTGATGCTGGGAAAGATTGAGGGCAGGAGGAGAAGGGGATGACAGAGGATGAGATGGTTGGATGGCATTACCGATTCAATGGACATGGGTTTGGTAAACTCCGGGAGTTGGCGATGAACAGGGAGGCCTGGCGTGCTGCGGTTCATGGGGTCACAGAGAGTCAGACAGGACTGAGCGACAGAACTGAACTGAACCTCTTGAATCTATGAAACACAGTTTGAAATCTTGAAATCTTGAAACACAGTTTGAAAAGCTTTCAATCATTATTTCTTCAAATATTCTTTCTGTATCCATCTGTCTCTTTTATCTCTTCTTCTCAGACTCCATTGATATGAAGATCATACTTTTTGATTATTGTCCCACAAGTTTCTGAGGACTTGGGATTTTTTTTTCTCGTCTTTTTTTCCTCTCTGTTCTTTAGGTTCTGTGATTTCTATTGATTTATCTCCTAATTCAGTGACTATTTCCTTTGTTATCTACATTCTGCTATTAAAAACATCCAGTGAGTTTTAAAATTTCAAATTTTGTCTCTTTCAGCTCTGAAATTTCTGCTTTTCTTCATAGCTTCTGTTTCTCAAGCTTCTTTTATTCTTTTAAACAATGTTCACCTTTACCTTATTCAGGACTGTTGAAGAGCTGCTCTAAAGTCCTTGTGTGATAATTCCAACATCTCTGCCAAACTGGAATAAATGTTTGTTAATTGTCTTTTTCCTTGAATATTGATCAGATTAATGTCCTTTGGAAAATGGTTTTCTGTTTGATTGTTTAGGAGGCAATCAATCAATTTAGGTTCAAACTTCATATTCTGTCTCATAGTGGTTCTGAGTCAGCTGTAATTTCAAATATTATGCCAGGATTTTTGGATCTTCCTGGAGCTTACGCCACTCAGGAGTTAGTCTAGAATGAGTGTAATGGTTTCTGTGGTAGTTTGACACCTGTGCTGAGCCTCTTTAGGTTTATTCTGGTCAGGTCCAAGACTTATGTTAGTTTATAACACAGACTTAGGAATTGCTTCTTTTCATGTGTCTTCTCTCCATGATTTCTCCCATGCTCTACAACTCTCACATGCTCTTTTTCTTGGTTCCTCTGGTCAGAAGGATGGAGTCCTCTCAGAATTTTAGCCTCCCAGGCTATTGTGCAGCCTACACAATTGGAGCTTTCTTACAGACAAGCAGCAGGAGAACCCTTTGTAAGAAGGTCTTTTCCTAGTTCCTCTGGCTGGAAAGATGGGCTTTTCTTGGGGTTTCAGGTACCTGTGCTGTTGCCAGTGAAGCTGTCTATCTGGGGCCTAGCTTCAGAGCAAAGCTGAGAGTGAAATAAAAGGTGAAAAAAATATTCAAAATCTCCAACACACAAGAGCCATTTTCCTAGTCTTCTGGCTGGGAAAAAGGCAATTCTCCTGGAGTTCTGGCTGTCTGTGCTTGCTGCATAATTCCAGGATTCAACTTACCCTCAAGTCAATTCTAGGTGAGAAAGGACAGTAAAGCTCCATGAACCTCACACATTGTGGGTCTTATTTAAGTTTTTCTCTAACTCCTGATACACCTAATATGTGTACTTTTCAAAGTCTTCAGGTAGTTGGTTTTTGTATTTTGTTAGGAGCTTTAGTTGTAGTCAGTGGGAATGTTGGGCTGCAATCAGCTTTCTTCATCTTGGCTAACACCAAAAACAGCTTATATATCATTTTATTACTTGTTTTCCACCTAGAATATTTTGTAAATAATTCCATGTCAGCATATGTTCTTCCATAACATCATTTTTAATGACTGCATATTCCTTCCTATGGGAGTTTATATTATTGATTGTCTTAGTGAATATATGGATAGATAAATCTTTACATACATCTGTGATTATTTTCTTAGGATAAATTCTTAGAGGCAGAATTGATATACAAAGTCCTTAAAAGAGTATCTTATCTTTAGGTCAGTCAATTTATAGTCTCTCCAATATTTAGAGTATTTATTTCTCTGTTGATTCTCACACATTTTCTGTGAATAGAAAGATAATGCCAGTGATCACTGGAGGTACTTCAGCACCCCAATTTCCTGTCCAGGAGATGCTCTGCAAATATTTCATCACACTATCTCATAAATATAAGTGATTAGTTGTCTTTGACTGTTTATAAAACCCAGTGGTATTAGACACATTTACTATGGGCTTATAAATGCTTAAGGCAAATATAAATCTTAATAGAAAGATAATGCCAGTGATCACTGGAGGTACTTCAGCACCCCAATTTCCTGTCCAGGAGATGCTCTGCAAATATTTCATCACACTATCTCATAAATATAAGTGATTAGTTGTCTTTGACTGTTTATAAAACCCAGTGGTATTAGACACATTTACTATGGGCTTATAAATGCTTAAGGCAAATATAAATCTTTAAGTGCCTAAAGATTACATCGTAATTAGGATGGAATTGACATGGCTGAAGTGAGCAATATAGCTTTCTATACACTGTAATCATGGGTTTGCTTGTGCATTCCATTCATCTTGCATTGAAATTGTAATTTAGCTGAGTCATGAATGATTTATTAGATTCAGATTGAAAAGTCAACATTAGGAGTTGAGGAAAGTGTGTTTGCTGTAGCATTACCTATCTTTTTCTTTGTAATTACACTTACACAATGTTGCTATTTCTAAAAAGACATATAAACATTCCTGTCCTACTCTTTGCAACCCCAGGGACTTGTAGCTCAGGAGGCTCCTCTGTCCACGGATTTCTCCAGGCAAAAATACTAGAGTAGGTTGCCATTCCCTTCTCCAGGGCATCTTCTTGACCCAGGGATCAAACTCTGGTCTCCTGCATTGTAGGAGATTCTTTGCCATCTGAGCCACAGGGAAGCCCTACATGAACATTAAGAATTCATATAGAATGGGAAAATATCCTCTTCTAGAATATTAAAGCATTGTTCTATACCAGAATAGATAACTTCTGTATCAGCCCAGGCCCTACAGAGAAAAGAGATGGGATGCTTAAAGTGAGTACTTTAAGTGAATTTAGGGAAGGAATGATTTACAAGGGTGGACAGGGTATTGCGAAGTCACACAAAACAGCACAAAACTTGTGGCCTAGTAATAAGAGTAGGGTACCACTGCAAGGCCTGAGCAGAGCCTTTGTTTCTCATCTAGCCTGCAAAACAGAACAAATATCCCAAGGTTCTTTTTCTTTCTCTGTCTGATTTTCTGCCAGTACTCTTTGTCAGTTAAACACTGCAGGAAATCAAAGGGTAAGAAAGCGTCTTGATGCACTGCACAGCTGTCTACCAGGGTGCATATAGGAAAAATTATGGAATTTAAACCCCTACCCCAAGTGCATTCAGATGTCTCTGGTTAATTTGTAACCTTTTGTATTTAATGAAGGAAAATTTTTGTCTCACAAGGTATTAATTTATAGTTGAATATAGAAAACGATCATTCTTGACATATGAAATTTCTTAGCAAAATACACTATACATTTACTGGAGTATATGCAACATATTATACCTATTAAATAGAGGTGTTATAGCATAAGAGATGAGTGCCTGTGTTTAGAAGTCAGATTGAATTTGAATCCCAGCCTTTTCATCTGCCAGTTATCTGACTCTGGGTAAATTTATTCCCATCTCTAAGGCCTAACGTTGTTATTGCTGTTGGTTTTAATTTAATAAATAGGAATGATAATAGTATCCATCACATGGAGTTGTGAGTATTAAATGTATTAATGTTAATTGCACAACCCAATTCCTAGCACATATCAGTTAGTTAATAAACGTTATCTTCTTGTTCAGTCACTAAGTTGTGTCTGACTCCTTGGGACCCCAAGAACTGCAGCACACCAGGTTCCTCTGTCCTTCACCATTTCCCCAGAGTTTGCTCGAATTCATGTCAGTTGAGTCAGTGATGCTATCTAACCACCTCATCCTCTGCCGTCCCCTTCTCTTTTTTTGCCTTCAGTCTTTCCCAGGATCAGGGTCTTTTCTAGTGAGTGGGCTCTTTGCATCAGGTGGTCAAAGTATTGGAGCCTCAGCTTCAGCAACAGTCCTTCCAATGAATATTCAGAGTTGATTTCCTTTAGGATTGATTGGCTTGATCTCCTTGCAGTCCAGAGGGACTCTTAAGAGCCTTCTCCAGTACCACGGTTCAAAGGCATCCATTTTTCAGTGCTCAGCCTTCTTTATGGTCCAACTCTCACACCTGTACGTGACTACTGGGAAAACAATAATTTGGACTATATGGACCTTTGTCAGTAAAGTGATGTCTCTGGTTTTTAATATGCTGTCTAGGTTTGTCATAGCTTTCCTTCCAAGGAGCAAGTGTCTTTTAATTTCATCACTGCAGTCTGAAATTCCACAGTGATTTTGGAGCCCAAGAAAATAAAATCTGTCATTAATTGTTTAATTTAGCATTTGGAAAGAATAGAGAATTCAGTGATTAAGTGCACAGGCTCTCGAGTAAAATCTCCTGAGTTGGCAGCCTAGTCCTTCTTCTGAGTCTTTCCTTGGAAAAGCCACATTTGGTGACCTTGTTTCTTCATCAGAAAATTGAGGATGATATGTATGTGTATCTATAATGAAAATTCATAATAATATAAAAAATTTAGCAAGCCTGGTTTCACAATCTGAATGAGTAAGTCCCATGAAAGCTAGTGAAATTATCTCCAAATATGTAATCAATAGCCCTCCAAATCTGCTGGCGTAAAACCTGAGATGATAGTACTGAAGCTGTTTTCCTGTTTCTGATTCAGGGATAAAAGTGTCTGGAAAGAGTTCTCTTTTTTAATTCATTTTTTTCTATTTTATTTGATTTTTTTGTGTATATAGTTCTGTTTTAACACATGCATAGATTTGTGTAACTGCCACTGTGATCAAGATACAGAACACTTCCATCATCCCATAAATCCCATCATGCTATTTATTTGAAGTCCACCCTCCCCCAATTCCTAACCACTGTTCTCTTCTCCATCACTATATTTTTGCCCTTTCAAAAATGTCGTAGAAATGGAAGCATACAGTTTGTAATGTTTTGTGGTCACCTGGGAAGGACTTCTTTATTCCAGTGGTGTGGATCTGAAAGGTGACCAAAATGATGCCTAACTGGTATCTGTAAAACCCAGAAAATAAGTAGGCAAGAAGGAAGCAGGAAAAAGACTAACAGAAGTGCATTGCAACCAAGTGGTATAGGTTTCAGCTAATAAGCAGAGTGTACGCTTGGATTTATAGTTTCTTTTTCATGAACTCCATTACTTCAGAGTGATAGAGAACCAACCCATGAGTGCAGCAAAAGGCCTTCTCAATGGGCAAGTGCTCACTACTTGGAAGCCTTACAAAATACTAATGAATTGAGCTATAATTATACATATACATTATTCAGTTCAGTTCAGTCGTTCAGTCGTGCCCGACTCTTTGCAACCCCATGGACTGCAACACACCAGGCCTCCCGGTCCATCACCAACTCCCGGAGCTTACTCAACCTCATATCCGTCTAGTCAGTGATGCCATCCAACCATCTCATCCTCTGTTGTCCCCTTCTCCTCCCACCTTCAATCTTTCGCAGCATCAGGGTCTTTTCCGATGAGTCAGTTCTTCACATCAGGTGGCCAAAGAATTGGAGTTTCAGCATCAGTCCTTCCAGTGAATATTCAGGACTGAATTCCTTTAAGATTGACTGGTTGGAACAATGCAATAATAATTATAGATTGTATTTGACCATAATTCTGGGACTAGAGGAGCACTGAAGAAAAGAGTGACCCTCAGATTAATCTACATATACTATTTGTTGGAAAAATATTAGTGTTAGATAAATCTTTTTGTTGTTGTTCCAAGCTGAGTAAATAGAGAAACAACTTATATATAACCCTTGAGAATTATTGCATAATATGGGAAACTGGAGAAGGAAATGGCAACTCACTCCGGTATTCTTGCCTGGAGAATCCCAGGGACGTTGGAACCTGGTGGGCTGCCATCACTGGGGTCGCACAGAGTCGGACATGACTGAAGCGACTTAGCAGCAACATGGGAAACAGAAGTGAAAGTGAAAGTCGCTCAGTCTTTGCAACCCCATGGACCCCTTGGAATTCTCCAGGCCAGAACACTGGAGTGGGTAGCCTTTCCCTTCTCCAGGGGGTCTTCCCCAACCCAGGGATCAAACCCAGGTCTCCTGCATTGCAGGCAGATTCTTTACCAGCTGAGCCTCAGGGGAAGCCCAGGAATACTGGAGTGGATATCCTATCCCTTCTCCAGGGGATCTTCGCGACCCAGGAATCGAACCAGTGTCTCCTGCATTGCAGGTGGATTCTTTACTAACTGAGCTATGAGGGAAACAGTATCATCCTAAAATCTCACAAGAGGAGCATGCTAATAAAGTTTTTTTATGCTGGGAAACCAAAAATGTGGATAATAGAAAACTGTTCAAAATCCTCAGACTCATTAGAATGAATAGTATCTAAGAGACAGAGTACAAGATCAAAAGTTGAGAATGGAGAAATGAAAAGACAACAGAAATGAAAAGGAAGGTGGGTGACAGAACATTAATCATAAGACTCTAAAAATGCAGTGGCAAAATTAGGTTACAGTGGGGCCAGTAACAACTAAAATTGATATTGTGGAAAATCAGATCAGTGTGGTGGAGAACAAGCTAAAGAAATTCTCTCAGAATTCAAAACAAAAAAGAAAAGGGACTAAAATAATGAAAATGAGGCGATAAGGTAGAAAGAATGGAAATTCAATAACAATTATTACTTCTGAAAAATAAACCACACCAATTAAGACAGAAATAATAAATAAAATAGAAAAAAAATTCCCAGAGCTGAGAGAAAAAAGGTCTGAGTATATGGATTGAAATGTCCATATTTCTCAAACAAAAGAAATAAGAAATGACACACACCTGGATTTATCCTGGAAAAGTTTATGATTTAAGATAGTTATTAACTATCATGTAAGTCTCCATGCGTGAAAAACAAAATAAAATATAGAGTACTTTTAACAAATTACCTGCTATGGAGCAAATATTACAATACTCTTGAGTCATCTAAATTTAGCGTCTGTCATTCAGACTGCAGATTAAAGAAAGTAACAGAGAAACACCTACAGAATTTTGAGGAGAAAATGATGTGATGTAAAATTTCATCTTCAACCAAGTTATCTTTTCAAGTTCTGGCAATTGACATATATTATCAGTTATGTCAGATTTCATAAAATCCTACCCCTATTTACCTCTTTTTGTTTTTAAAATTCTATTTATTGCTGCCTTTTCACAAAACAAGCTGAGAGAAGAATTAAAAATGTAAAATTCAGGAATGAAGTAGGCACAGTATAAAATTTGTCCTTGAAAATGATGAATTATAAAGTCTAAAAAAATTTTGTTAGGTTTTCTTAAGTAGTGAGGAGTAGTGGAATAGTTAAAAGCTAAAATGTCACTAAGAGAGACTTTTGGCCAGTAATCTAGCCTGAGTTAATGAAGTCTGAATTATATATTTTTCTTTTTTAATATAAATTTATTAATCTTAATTGGAGGCTAATTACAATATTATATTGGTTTTTCCATACATCAACATGAATCTGCCACAGAAGTACATGTGTTCCCCATCCTGAACCCCCTTCCCACCTCCCTCCCCTTACCATCCCTCTGGGTCATCCCAGTGCACCAGCCGCAAGCATCCTGTATCCTGCATTGAACCTGGACTGGCGATTCATTTCTTATATGATATTATACATGTTTCAATGCCATTCTCCCAGATCATCCCACCCTCTCCCTCTCCCACAGAGTCCAAAAGACTGTTCTATACGTCTGTGTCTCTCGCTGTCTCTCATACAGGGTTATAATTTCCATCTTTCTAAATTCCATATATATGCGTTAGTGTACTGTATTGGTGTTTTTCTTTCTGGCTTACTTCACTCTGTATAATAGGCTCCAGTTTCATCCACCTCATTAGAACTGATTCAAATGAATTCTTTTTAATGGCAGGAGCTAATTACAACTTGGATATCCTTACTACAGTAGTCTCTCTGCTTGGAAGTATTTGTCCGGATTAGTTCTTGACACTCTAATCAAGAAAATAGCATTAGAGGGATTTCCTTGGTGGTACAGTGGTTAGGACTTCACCTTCCAGTGCCTGGGATGCATGTTCGAACCCTGGTCAGGGAGCTTAATGTGGACCATTTTAAGATCTTTACTGAATTATTTTACAGTATTGCTTCTGTTTTATGTTTTGCTTTTTTGACCATGAAGCATGTGGAATCATAGCTTCCTGACCAGGGTCCGACGTGCGCCCCAGGCACTGGAAGGTGAAGTCCTAACCACTGTACCACCAAGCAAGTCCCTCTAATGCTGTTTTCTTGATTAGGGTGTCAAGAACTAATCTGGACAAATACTTCTAAGCAGAGAGACTACTTTAATAAGTATATCCAAATAGTAATTAGCTCCTGAAAGTGCTAAACTGAGCAGTGTTGGTTTTGCTGTTTCCATTGCAGTTTATGCGAATGAATGTAAATTGATATACCTAAACTGGCTAAATCACCTTTTCTAAACCTTTAGAATTGGTCAGTTTCAAAGGCAAATAAGTATAGTCTTATTTCGGTTGAGTTCAGTCGCTCAGTCATGTCCTACTCTTTGCGACCCCATGAAACGCAGCACGCTAGGCCTCCCTGTCCATCACCAACTCCCGGAGTTCACTCAGACTCACGTCCATCGAGTCCGTGATGCCATCCAGCCATCTCATCCTCTGTCGACCCCTTCTCCTCCTGCTCCCAATCCCTTCCAGCCTCAGGGTCTTTTCCAGTGAGTCAACTCTTTGCATGAGGTGGCCAAAGTACTAGAGTTTCAGATTCAGCATCATTCCTTCCAATGAACACCCAGGGCTCATCTCCTTTAGAATGGACTGGTTGGATCTCCTTGCAGTCCAAGGGACTCTCAAGAGTCTTCTCCAACACCACAGTTCAAAAGCATCAATTCTTTGGTGCTCAGCCTTCTTCACAGTCCAACTCTCACATCCCCACATGACTACTGGAAAAACCATAGCCTTGACTAGATGGACCTTAATTGGCAAAGTAATGTCTCTGCTTTTGAATATACTATCTAGGTTGGTCATAACTTTTCTTCCAAGGAGTAAGCGTCTTTTAATTTCATGGCTGCAGTCACTATCTGCAGTGATTTTAGAGCCCCCAAAATAAAGTCTGACACCGTTTCCACTGTTTCCTCATCTATTTGCCATGAAGTGATGGGACCAGATGCCATGATCTTCGTTTTCTGAATGTTGAGCTTTAGGCCAACTTTTTTCACTCTCCTCTTTCACTTTCATCAAGAGGCTTTTTAGCTCCTCTTCACTTTAAGCCATAAGGGTGGTGTCATCTGCATATCTGAGGTTATTGATATTTCTCCTGGCAATCTTGATTCCAGCTTGTGTTTCTTCCAGTCCAGCATTTCTCATGATGTACTCTGCATATAAGTTAAATAAGCAGGGTGACAATATACAGCCTTGATGTACTCCTTTTCCTATTTGGAACCAGTCTGTTGTTCCATGTCCAGTTCTAACTGTTGCTTCCTGACCTGCATACAGATTTCTCAAGAGGCAAGTTAGGTGGTCTGGTATTCCCATCTCTTTCAGAATTTTCCACAGTGTATTGTGATCCACACAGTCAAAGGCTTTGGCATAGTCAATAAAGCAGAAATGGATGTCTTTCTGGAAATCTCTTGCTTTTTCCATGATCCAGCTAACTCAGATGACAGTTATATCGACTACTGTGGGCAGGAATCCCTCAGAAGAAATGGAGTAGCCATCATGGTCAAAAAAGAGTCCGAAACACAGTACTTGGATGCAATTTCAAAAATAACAGAATGATCTCTGTTTGTCTCCAAGGCAAACCATTCAATATCACAGTTATCCAAGTCTATGCCCCAACCAGTAATGCTGAAGAAGCTGAAGTTGAACGGTTTGATGAAGACCTACAAGACCTTTTAGAACTAACAACCAAAAAAGATGTCCTTTTCATTATAGGGGACTGGAATGCAAAAGTAGGAAGTCAAGAAACATCTGGAGTAACAGGCAAATTTAGCCTTGGTATACAGAATGAAGCAGGGCAAAGACTAATAGAGTTTTGCCAAGAAAATGAACTGGTCATAGCAAACACCCTCTTCCAACAACACAAGAGAAGACTGTACACATGGACATCACCAGATGGTCAACACCGAAATCAGATTGATTATATTCTTTGCAGCCAAAGATGGAGAAGCTCTATACAGTCAACAAAAACAAGACCAGGAGCTGACTGTGGCTCAGATCATGAACCCCTTATTGCCAAAATCAGACTAAAATTGAAGAAAGTAGGGAAAACCGCTAGACCATTCAGGTATGACCTAAATCAAATCCCTTATGATTATACAGTGGAAGTGAGAAATAGATTTAAGGGCCTAGACCTGATAGATAGAGTGCCTGATGAACTATGGAATGAAGTTCGTGACACTGTACAGGAGACAGGGATCAAGACCATCCCCATGGAAAAGAAATGCAAAAAAGCAAAATGGCTGTCTGGGGAGGCCTTACAAATAGCTGTGCAAAGGATAGAGGTGCAAAGCAAGGGAGAAAAGGAAAGATATAACCTTACAAATAGTCTTATAGAGGTCAGTCTAAATGAAACATGTATATTTTCCTGTAAGAAACGAAGCACCAATCTATGTTCAATGTAGGATGCAGGATGCATGGGGCTGATGCACAGAATGATTCAAGTAGAGGATGTGGGGTGGGAGGTGGGAGGGGGCTTCCGCATTGGGAGATTGTGTTCACCTATGGCTGATTCGTGTCAATGTAGGGCAAAACAAATACAATATTGTGATTTTTTTAAAAAATAAATAAATAAATGAGGAAAAAAAATGAGAGGCCTCTGTTGTCCAGATTGCTCCTCTCTTTACTCTTAAATTCTGATTTCAAATGAATTAAAAAACAAACCAAAAAGAAGATCCTTGTATTGTCACTGTAAGTAAAACTTAATCTTGAAACCTCTCTATATTGTGATTTTTAAAAAAATAAATAAATAAAAGAAGAAAAAAAAATGAGAGGCCTCTGTTGTCCAGATTGCTCCTCTCTTTACTCTTAAATTCTGATTTCAAATGAATTAAAAAACAAACCAAAAAAGAAGATCCTTGTATTGTCACTGTAAGTAAAACTTAATCTTGAAACCTCTCTATATAAATTTCCTTGGACTAAGATTTCACCTATGTGCACCCCACCATAGTGCTATAAATAGTATATAATGGTCAACAAATACTATATAATAATAATTGTTTGGAAGTTTTCTTAATGACTTCCCTGTCTTCAAAACTGACTTTAAAAAGGAATAGCCTTCTATCTAGACATGGTCTCTATGAAATATAAGTTAGAAATTAATAGGAGTTTATTACATGCATGCATGTGTGCTCAGGCGTGTCCAGTTCTTTGCAACCCCATGGATTGCAGCTTGCCAGGCTCCTCTGTCCCTAGGATTTTCCAAGGCAAGAATACTGGAGTGGGTTGCCATTTCCTTCTCCAGGGAATTTTCTCAATCCAGGAATTGAATTCAGGTCTCCTGCATGGGCAAGCAGATTCTTTATGTCACCTGAAAAGCCGTATATCATAGATACTATATAACACAGTTACAATTGCTTCATTTCTACTTTACATTTTTACTGAAGGGCAACCTAGAATTATCATTTTAAATGAATTTTTCCTTCTAATATTTAAAATTTCTTTATACATTAAAGAAGTTAAACTCTTGACTGTAATACACACATCTGAGACAACTTCTGTTTGCCACAGGGAGCCATTTATGATGTGACCTCATTTGATATTTTAAAAATTGCCATCAATGACCTTAGGCATAAATAGAAAGGGGAGCAGCACTGTTCCCAAAGATCTAAATTATAAAGGAAAAGTGAGACTTTTTTTTTCTAAGGGAATGCCTGTCGGAAGTAACATCCCTTGCTTTTTGCTGAACTTGGGACTGCTCTGTTACTTTGCAGTAGGTTAATTTCTCAGAGACATTCTGCTATAGCATCTTTTCCAGTCCGTACAACGCCCCCCCTCCCTTTCCTCATTTTTTAGCATAGCTTCTGTGGTCCAACATTGTAATCACACTCTTGCAAACTGCTTTTCTGCCTTCAGTCTTGTTCACCTAGAAAATCTGTAATTCTGATTAAACTCAAACACCTACTTACTCATTATTGCCCCGAGCAGCTGAGCACGATTAAAGTAACTCACGGAAGCATGCTGTTTGGCCTTCCTTCATATGTGTGACCACAGATATCCTGTGGGCTCTCAGTTCTGCCTAACAATGCATTTCCCTCATCATTTGACTCTCCTGTTCTCACAGTACCTCTTTCTCCTGTGTTTTTTTGTCTTCAGATCTTGGGCACCCTTTTTCTGTCCTCACTCAGAGAAGTCTTCATACTGGCCAAAGAGCATGTGAACTTACTGTTTGTTTCAGTTAGGAAACCAAAGCAACCAGAAGAAACCTCTTCATTCTCCCACCATCAGCCCACCTTCATGTGAACTGGTACTCCATGTTCCCTCCTGTTAGGGTGGATGACCTGCCCGGACTTCTAAGAAGAGCTCTTCCATGTGTATCCTGGGCTCCAAAACTTCTTGCCTACTTGAGCATTCCATTACTGAAATCATTTCCTCTCCTTCCTCTTTTATTCAGTTTATTCAATTTTCCATTTCAGCTTCTTCACTTTCATCAATCTACAAACATTTGCTATCTCTTATCATAAACAAAACAAGTAAAATATATCTCGGTCTTTAATCTTTTATGCTACCCTGTGTCTCTTGTTCCATTTCCAGCAAAACTCTTTGAAAGAACTGTCTATGCTTCCAGTTTCCTCTTCCTCTTCACCATTGTCTCTTATACCAACTCCATTCTGAGTAAGGTCACTAGGGACCACCTCATTGACAAATACAGTAGCAATAATAATTTTAAGTCTTCAGTTAAACTCTCAACAACATTTGTTCTAGCCAGTCACTTTCTCTTCCTGGAGACAATTTCTTAACACTTGGCTGCTGGGAAAGTACATTCTCCTGACCTTCCACCTTCATTTCTGACACTTTCTTCTCAGTCTTCCTTTCTTAACTCTCTCTTTCTCTTCTTAAACTTTCAATTTCAGATGCTGCAGAAATCAGCCCTAGATTCTCTTTTGTGTCTATTCCATATTCATTCCCTGGGGGAACTCATCTAATATCATGACTTTAAATACATTCTACTGATGATCTTCCAGATTTATATTTTGAGCCCCAGTCTCTTCTGAGCACCTTATTCTTATATCCAACTGCCTGATTTGTATCTCTGCTTAGAGGATTAATACACATTTCAAATTATGTTCAAAAAAAAATTACTGGTTTCACCTTCCAAACCTGTGTTCACCTCATTGCTCTCTATTTCACTAATTATTACCATCACCCAGGACTGCAGTGTTGTAAAAATCCAGGTTACATTGTTCTTGTGAATTAAGTGAAGTTTTATTTGCGTCTTCTGTGTTTTCCCCGATGGGCATCTTGTTTATAATGGGCTTAAAATGGTAAACAATTGAGCATCAGGATCTAGCTCTTGAAATTTTCAACCTACTGAGGATGGTGATTGCAGCCATGAAATTAAAAATGCTTATTCCTTGGAAGGAAAGTTATGACCAACCTCGACAACATATTAAAAAGCAGAGACATTACTTTGTCAGCAAAGGTCAAGTCAAGGCTATGGTTTTTCCAGTGGTCATGTATGGATGTGAGAGTTGGACTATAAAGAAAGCTGAGTGCCGAAGAATTGATGCTTTTGAACTGTGGTGTTGGAGAAGACACTTGAGAGTCCCTTAGACTGCAAGGAGATCCAACTAGTCCATCCTAAAGGAGATCACTCCTGAGTGTTCATTGGAAGGACTGATGTTGAAGCTGAAACTCCAATACTTTGACCACCTGATGCAAAGAGCTGACTCATTTGAAAAGACCCTGGTGCTGGAAAAGATTGAGGGCAGGAGGAGAAGGGGACGGCAGAGGATCAGATGGTTGGATGACATCACCAACTCAATGGACATGGGTTTGAGTGGACTCTGGGAGTTGGTGATGGACAGGAGGTCCTGGCGTACTGTGATTCATGGGGTCGCAAAGTCAGACACAACTGAGTGACTGAACTAAACTGAACTGAACCAAGCAGCTACTATACTAATATGATGAAAATTGCTAACTAATATAACTTGGTTGGAGAAATTGCTGTAAATCAGGGAAAAATCTTCATACTGGCCAAAGCACACACATAATGCCAAAAAATATTTAACCAGTTTTCGGTCTTGGAGATTTTTTAGCAAAGGGTTTTTGATTAAAAAAAAAAAAAAAGAATCAGTTTTTAACCTAGTTCTTAGGGAAGTAGCAAATATTATAAAAATTAAGGTAACTATAAATGGAAAATAACCTTTAAGAATTGTATAAAATTTAAAAAAAATGGGTAAAGGACCTGAATAGACATTTCTTAAAAGAAGACATATAAATAACCCAGTTATATGAAAAGGTTCAGTTCAGTTCAGTTGCTCAGTTGTGTCTGACTCTTTGCAACCCCATGGACTGCAGCACTCCAGGCCTCTCTGTCCATCATCAACTCCTGGAGTTTGCTCAAACTCATGTCCATTGAGTTGGTGATGCCATCCTACCACCTCATTCTCTGTCATCCCCCTTCTCCTCCTGCCTTCAATCTTTCCCAGCATCAGGGTCTTTTCAAATGAGTCACTTCTCTCAGGTTCAGAACATCACTAATCATAAGGGAAATGCAAATCAAAACCACAGTGAAATACCACCTCACACTTGTTAGGATGGATATTGTTAAAAAGACAAGCAATGACAAGAATTGACAAGGATGTGGAGGAAAAGGAGTGCTTGGACACTGTTGGTGAGAATGTCAATTCATGTAGCCATAATAGAAAACATTATGGAGGTTTCTAAAAAATTAAAAAAATAGAACTGCCATTCGTCCGTGGTAAGTTGTTTCAGTTGTGTCCGACTCTTTGTGACCCTATGGACTATAGCCTGCCAGGCTCCTCTGTCCATGGGATTCTCCAGGCCAGAATACTGGAGTGGGTTGTCATGCCCTTCCCCAGGGGATCTTCCTGACCCTTGGATCAAACCTAGGTTTCCTGCACTGCAGGCAGATTCTTTACTGTTTGAGTTACCCATATGACTCAGCAATTACACTCCTGGATATATGTCCAAAGGAAATAAATTCACTATCTTGAAGAGATGCCTGCATTACCATGTTCTGCTGCTGCTGCTGCTATGTCACTTCAGTCGTGTCTGACTCTGTGCAACCCCATAGACGGCAGCCCAACAGACTCCCTCATCCCTGGGATTCTCCAGGCAAGAACACTGGAGTGGGTTGCCATTACCGTGTTCGTTGCAGCATTATTCACAGTTGTCAAGATATGAACACAACCTAAATGTCTGTCATCTGATGACCAAATAAAGAAAATGAGATACATAGAGAACATTATTCGTCCTTAAAAGAAGAAAATCCTGCCATTGGCAGCAACTGGAATGAACCTAGAGAAAACTTTGCAAGGTGAAATAAACCAGACACAGAAAGACAAATACTTAATGATCTCACTAATATGGGAAATCCAAAATAGTTAAAGAAGCAGAGACTAGAGTGGTGCTTTCCAGGAACTGGGTGAAGGGGACAATAGGGAGATTATTAAAGGATGAAAAGTTTCAGTTATGCAAGATGAATAAGTTCTGGAGCAGTATTATATTGTACACCTGAAATTTTCTAAGAAGGTAGATCTTGAGCACGTTGAAATAAAGACAAAGGATGGAAGAAAAGGAGGCGGGGAAAGAAAATGATAACTGTGAAGTGATGGATATGTTAATTAGCTTGTTTGTGGTGATCATTTCACAGTGTATACATGTATCAAAGATAAGTGATAAATCTTAAATATATACAGTTTTGTCAATTGTACTTCAATAAAGCTGAAAAAAATCAATTTTTACCTAGTGTTTAGAGAAATAACCATAAATCATTTTTTTGATTTGACCAAAGATGGCCATGGTTGTTTTTGACTAAAAAGAGGTAAATATTATGTAGAAAATCTGAAGAAACAGACCAAAAAAAAATCCTGAAACTAATAAGTGATTATAGCCAGATTGCAGGATATACTCACTTTCCTGTATACTAGCAATCAGTTCAGTTCAGTTCAGTCGCTCAGTCATGTCCGACTCTTTGTGTGGAATTTGAAATTTAAAAATTCCATTTACATTGGGATGCCCCAAAATGGAATACTCAGGTATAAATCTAAACCAATATGTACAGGATCTATATGAGAAAAACTAGAGAATTATGATAAACAAAACCAAAGAAGAACTGAATAAATGGAGAGAGAGTTTATGTTCATGGATAGGAAGACTCAAATTGTTCCTCCCAATTTGAATCAGTGCAGTTCTAATCAAATTCCCAGAAAGTTAGTTTGTGGATATCAAAACACTGATTCTGACCAAAGACCCAGAAAACCAACAGAAAACTGAAGATCAAATTTGGAGGACTGACTCTACTTGACTTCAAGACTTGTTGTAAAGCTATAGTAATTAAGACAGTGTGGCATTGGTGAAAAAATACATGAGTAAATGAGTGGAACAAAATAGAGAGCCCAGAAATAAACCTAGACAAACCCAGACTACTGATCTTTGATGTGAAGAAACAAAGGCTATACAATGGAGTAAAGATAGTCTTTCCTGGAAAAACTGGATGCCTACATGTAAAACAATGAATCCAGACATAGACCTTACACTCTACAAAACTTAGCTCAAAATGGATCACAGGCCTAAAGGTAAAACACCAGGCTATAAAACTTAGAAGACAACATAAGAGAAAACCTAGATGACCTTGGGTATGGTGATGACAGTTTACATACAACACTAAAGGCATAATCCATGAAAGAAATAATTGATAAGATGGACTGTATTAAAATTAACAATGTCTGCTTTGCAAAATAAGATGAGAAGACTAGCCACAGAAAGGGAAAAAGTATTTGCAAATAAAAGGGACCAACAAGGGATTAGTCTCCAAAACAGACAAACAGCTCATGCCAATCACTATCAAAACATAAAACAAAAAAACACACACAATCAAAAAATGGGCAAAATATCTAAATAGACATTTCTCCAAAGAAAACATAAGTTCAGTTCAGTTCAATCACTTAGTCATGTCCGACTCCTGGCGACGCCGTGGACTGCAGCATGCCAGGCCTCCTTGTCTATCACCAACTCCTGGAATTTACTCAGACTCATGCCCATGAAGTCGGTGATACCACCCAACCATCTCATCCTCTGCTGTCCCCTTCTCCTCCCACCTTCAATGTTTCCCAGCATCAGGGTCTTTTCAAATGAGTCAGCTCTTTGCGTCAGATAGCCAAAGGATTAGAGTTTCAGCTTCAGCATCAGTCCTTCCAGTGACTATTCAGGACTGATTTCCTTTAGGATGGACAGGTTGGATCTCCTCATTGCCCAAGGGACTCTCAAGAGTCTTCTCCAACACCACAGTTCAAAAGCATCAATTCTTTGGTGCTCACCTTTCTTTATAATCCAACTCTCACATCCATACATGACTGCTGGAAAAGCCATAGCTTTGACTAGATGGACCTTTGTTGGACAAGTAATGTCTCTGCTTTTTAATATGCTGTCTCGGTTGGTCATAACTTTTCTTCCTAGGAGCAAGTTTCTTTTAGTTTCATGGCTACAGTCATCATCTGCAGTGATTTTGAAGCCCCCAAAATGAAGTCTGTGACTGTTTCCTCTGGTTCCCCATCTATTTGCCATGAAGTGATGGGGCCAGATGCCATGATCTTCATTTTCTTAAAGTTGAGTTTTAAGCCAACTTTTTCACTCTCCTCTTTCACTTTCATCAAGAGGTTCTTTAGTTCTTCTTCGCTTTCAGCCGTAAGGGTGATGTCATCTGGATGTCTGAGGTTATTGATATTTCTCCTGGCCATCTTGTGCTTCATCCAGTCTAGTATTTCTCATGATGTACTCTGCATATAAGTTAAATAAGCAGGGTGACAATATACAGCCTTGATATACTCCTTTCCCAATTTGAAACCAGGCTGTTGTTCCATGTCCAGTTCTAACTATTGCTTCTTGACCTGTATACAGATTTCTCAAGAGGCAGATCAAGTGGTCTGGTATTCCCATCTCTTTCAGATTTTCCCACAGTTTGTTCTGATCCACACAGTCAGTGGCTTTGGCATTGTCCATAAAGCAGAAGATGTTTTTCTGGAACTCTCTTGCTTTTTTGATAATCCAGCAGATGTTGGCAATTTGATCTCTGGTTCCTCTGCCTTTTCTAAATCCAACTTGAATTCTGGAAGTTCACTGTTCACATACTGTTGAAGCCTGTCTTGGAGAATATTGAGCATTACTTTGCTAACGTGTGACATAAGTACAATTGTGCGGTAGTAGTTTGAGCATTCTTTGGCATTGCCTTTCTTTGGGATTGGAATGAAAACTGACCTTTTCCAGTCCTGTGGCCACTGCTGAGTTTTCCAAATTTGCTGGCATATTGAGTGCTGCACTTTCACAGCATCATCTTTTAGGATTTGAAATAGCTGAACTGGAATTCCATCGCCTCTACTAGCTTTTTTTTGTAGTGATACTTCCTAAGGCCCACTGGACTTTGCATTCCAGTATGTCTGGTTCTAGATGAGTGATCACACCATCGTGTTTATCTGGGTCGTGAAGATCTTATTTATATAGTTTTTCTCTGTATTCTTACCACCTATTCTTAATATCTTTGGCTCTGTTATGTCCATTCCATTTCTGTCCTTTATTGAGCCCATCTTTGCATGAAATGTTCTCTTGATATCTCTAATTTTCTTGAAGAGATCTCTAGTCTTTCCCATTCTATTGTTTTCCTCTATTTCTTTGCACTGATCACTGAGGAAGGCTTTCTTATCTTTCCTTGCTATTCTTTGGAACTCTGCATTCAAATGGGTATATTTTTCCGTTTCTCCTTTGCTTTTCACTTCTCTTCTTTTCTTAGCTATTTGTAAAGCCTCCTCAGACAAACCATTTTGCCTTTTTCCATTTCTTTTTTTTAATTAATTTATTTTTTTAATTACAATACTGTATTTGTTTTGCCATACATTGACATGAATCAGCCATAGGTGAACACAATCTCCCAATGCCGAAGCCCCCTCCCACCTCCCACCCCACATCCTCTACCTGAATCATCCTGTGCATCAGACCCATGCATCCTGCTCTTTTTCTTGGGGACAGTCTTGATCACTGCCTCCTGTAAAATGTTAAGAACTTCTTCAGGCACTCTATCAGATCTAATCCCTTGAATCTCACTTCTTACTTCCACTGTATAATTGTAAGGGATTTGATTTAGGTCATACCTGAATGGTCTCGTGGTTTTCCTAACTTTCCTCTATTTCAATCTGAATTTGTCAATACAGAGTTCATGATTTGAGCCACAGTCAGCTCCTAGTCTTGTTTTTTGCTGACTTTATAAAGCTTCTCCATGTTTGGTTGCAAAGAATATAATCAGTCTGATTTCGATATTGACCATCTGGTGATATCCATGTGCAGTCATCTCTTGTGTTGTTGGAAGAGGGTATTTGCTATGACCAGTGCGTTTTCTTGGCAAAACCCTGTTAGCCTTTGACCTGCTCATTTTGTACTCCAAGGCCAAATTTGCCTGTTACTCCAGGTGTTTCTTCAATTCCTACTTTTGCATTCCAGTCCCCCATAATGAAAAGGACATCTTTTTTGGGTGTTAGTTCTAGAAGCTCTTGTAGATCTTCATAGAACCATTCAACTCAGCTTTCAGCATTACTGGTTGGGGCATAGACTTCAATTACTGTTGATACTGAGTGATTTGCCTTGGAAACGAACAGAGATCATTCTGTTGTTTTTGAGATTGCATTCAAGTACTGCATTTTGGACTCTTTTGTTGACTATGATGGTTACTCCATTTCTTCTAAGGAATTCTGGCCCATGATAGTACGTATAATGGTCATCTGAGTTAAATTCACCCATTCTAGTCCATTTTAGTTCAGTGATTCCTAAAACATTGATGTTCACTCTTGCCATCTCTTGTTTGACCACTTCCAATTTGCCCTGATTCATGAACCTGACATTGCAGGTTCCTATGCAGTGTTGCTCTTTACATCATCAGACTTTACTTCCATCACCAGTCACATCCACAACTAGGTGTTGTTTTTGCTTTGACTCCATCCCTTCGTTCTTTCTGGAGATATTTCTCCACTGATCTCCAGTAGCATATTGGGCACCTACCGACCTGGAGAGTTCATCTTTCAGAAGACATTAGATGGCCAAGAGGCACATGAAAAGATGTTCAACATCACTAAGTAGTAGAGAAGTACAGATCAAAGCTATGAGGTATGACCTCACACCGATCAGAATGGCCATCACCAAAACTACAGATAATTAATGCTGCAGAGAGTGTGGAAAAAAGGAACCCTCCTAAACTGTTGGTGGCAATATAAGTTGGTGTAGCCACTGTGAAGTACAGTATGGAGGTTCCTTAAAAATTAAAAATAGAGCTGCCATTTGATCCAGTAATCTTACTCCTGGGCATAATATATTTAGAGAAAAACATGATTTGAAAGGATCCATGAACCTCCTTCATTGCAGCACTGTTTATAATAGCCAAGACATGGAAGCAACCTAAATATCCATTGACAGATGAATGGTAAGGAAGATGTGAGACATATGTGTAATGGAATATTACTCAGCCATTTGAAAGAATGAAATAATGCTGTTTGCAGCAACATTGATGATCCTGGTGATTATCATATGGTTATCATACTAAGTGAAGTAAGTCAGAAAGAAACAAATATCATATATCACTTATATGTGGAATCTAAGAAAATGATAAGAATGAGCTTATTTACAAAACAGAAACAGACTCACAGACTTAGAGAATGAACTAGGGGGCATGAGTGAGGGGAGGGATAGATTAGGAATTTAAGATTGACAGGTACACACCTTTATATTTAAACTAGATAACCAACAGGGATCTACTGTATGACACAGGGAACTCTGGTCAATATTGTGTAATAACCTAAATGGAAAAAGAATTTAAAAAGAATAGATACATGTGTATGTATAACTGAATCACTTTGCTGTACGTCTGAAACTAATACAACATTGTTAATCAGCTGTACTCCAATGTGGACTTCCCTTGTGGCTCAGCTGGTTAATAATCCGCCTGCAGTGCAAGAGACCTGGATTCAATTCCTGGGTTGGAAAGATCCCCTGGAGACAGGTAAGGCTACCTACTCCAGTATTCTGGCCTGGAAAATTCCATGGACTGTGTAGTCCATGGTCACAAAGAGTCAGACGTGACTGAGCAACTTTCACTTAACTTCACTTCATACTCCAATATAAAATAAAAATTACAAAAATTAAATTCCTAATTTAAAAGAAGTGGTAAATATCAAAGGATGAAAAGTACATCATTAGCTCTTCTTATTTCCTGTTTTTTTGTTGTTTAGTCCCTAAGTCATGTTCTACTCTCTGTGACCCCATGGACTGTAGCCTACCAGGCTCCTCTGTCCATGAGATTTCCCAGGCAGTCTGGAGTGGGTTGCCATTTCCTTCCTGGGGGATCTTCCCAACCTAGGGGTTGAACTCACATCTCTTGCATTGGCAGGCTGTTTCCACTACTGAGCCACCAGGGAAGTCATTATATGCTGCTACTATTGCAGAAAATTTTGCTTTGCAGCTGGAAATATTGGAAAGATCAAGGAGCTTTCAAAGGAATTTCTAGCTAACAGTAAATACAAGTACTCTGCCTAATCTGGGCTTGCAATGCTGTCTTCCATGTTGTTGTTCAGTCACTAAGTTGTATCTGACTCTTGGCAACCCCATGGACTGCAGCATTCCAGGTCTCCCTGTCTTCCACTATCTCCTGGAGTTTGCTCAAATTCATGTCCATTGAGTTGGTGATGCTATGTAACCATCTCATCCTCTGCTGTCTTACATGGAGGACTCCATATTCCAGGAAAGATAGAGACTTTTCAAAAGTCAATCATGGAAAAAAATGACAAACATAAAATGGTATAATAGGTCTATGCAAAAGTTATTAAGTACAGTTGTAAAATTGGTCTTGCTATTGTAGCATTCTATGTCATGTTCCTTTTCCATCCCATATTTCTGCCTCTTGCCAAGGGGTAGCTGCTAGCCCTAATTCTGTGTTTATAATTACCTCTTTTTAAAAGATAGTATGTACTCCTAAACAATATATTGTGTTGGTTAGGTCTGCTTGATTAGGACCTTTATAAAAATGGTGTCATTATGGAGGCTTTCTTCATCTAAATAGAAATGGCATGCTTAAGTAGGGTAAACTTGACAGGACAATGAGCCATTGTGATGTTGTTTACAGGCCTGTGTTTCTTATTGCCTCAGTACTGTGTAATTTGGTCTTGCAACTGACTAGCCAGTTAGGAACTGGAAGGGTGATGTGTAAATGTTACTGTCTAACTGACAGAATGATTTATTAGATGCGTATATTTGAGGAATTTCACCTGCTTTGTTGTTTGGGAGGCCTAGTGCCAAACTGAAACATGGATGTCAAGGGCAGCCCTGTGGCCAGCTTTTTAAGAAAATTCAGCCAAAGTTGAATTCCATTCAAGTACAGTTTTGTGTGTTTGCCAGTGATGTCAGACTGATTTTAAAATGGATTTATCTTTCCTATAGTTTGGATCAGCACTGTTGAATCTTTGAGCATGCCTGAGTATAACCCATGATGCCTGATGAAACCCACTCATTGACTACACTAGCTTGGCTAATACCACTGCTCATGTGAGGCCTGTCTGTTCTTCCAACATCAACTGCCAAGTGGAGCCTCTGAACCATAAGATTTCCATAAAGATGTCTTCCCTTTTTGCTTAGGGAACAATGTGTACTACTCATTGAGCCAGGGTGCTTACCTTGGTCTCAGAGATCATTGGAGTTTTGTTTTCATTAAAAATACTCTTTTGAATTCAGTGTTTGTCTCAATGTGATTAGAATAGAAAATGCTATCAATTATTTTTATAAAGAAAGCAAAAAAGAAACTTGAAGTTGGATGTAACTTTAATTTTCAAAATAAAAAGCTTTCATTTACTTTAGGAAATAGCAGGAGTCAGTATTATAAAAATGTGTTGGTTAAAGCTTCCTAATCTTAAAATGGGTCCCTTAATATTCTAATCTTTTAAACCTTTGCTTTAAAAGGCAAGTGATATGTACATACCTCTATACTAAAATTTTATAAGATGCTAATGGAGAATAGGGCTCCTCAGATGGCTCAGTGGTAAAGAATACACCTGCCAGTGCAGGAGAAGCAGGAGCTGTGAGTTTGATCCCTGGGTCAGGAAGATCCCCTGGAGAAGGAAGTAGCAACCCACTCTAGTATTCTTGCTTGGAAAATCCCATGGACAGAGGAGCCTGGTGGGCTATAGTCCACAGGGTTGCAAAAGTGTCAGACACAACTTAGAGACTAAACAACAACAACAAATGGGGAGTAGAATAATATGGTCATAGTGAAATTTAATGCCTTAAATAATTAATTTAAGCTTGCTGGTTTAAAAGCTTGAATTTTATTTTGTATCATTTTTATATGTGTATCTGAGTTGCTTTTGTTTTCCTTATAACTTTTTACTTGTACTGAAACTTAGTATATTGGAAAACTCAGCAGTGGTCACAGGACTGGAAAGGTCAGTTTTCATTCCGATCCCAAAGAAAGGCAATGGCAAAGAATGCTCAAACTACCGCACAGTTGCACTCATCTCACACGCTAGTAAAGTAATGCCCCAAATTCTCCAAGCCAGGCTTCAGCAATACATGAACCGTGAACTTCCAGATGTTCAAGCTGGTTTTCGAAAAGGCAGAGGAATCAGAGATCAAATTGCCAACATCCGATGGATCATCAAAAAAGCAAGAGAGTTTCAGAAAAATACCTATTTCTGCTTTATTGACTATGCCAAAGCCTTTGACTGTGTGGATCACAATAAACTGTGGGAAATTGTGAAACAGATGGGAATACCAAACTACCAGATCTCCCTCTTGAAAAACCTGTATGCAAGTCAGGAAGCAACAGTTAGAACTGGACATGGAACAACAGACTTGTTCCAAATGGAAAAGGAGTACATCACAGCTGTATATTGTCACCCTGCTTATTTAACTTATATGCAGAGTACATCATGAGAAATGCTGGGCTGGAGGAAGCACAAGCTGGAATCAAGATTGCTGGGAGAAATATCAATAATCTCATATGCAGATGATACCACCTTTTTGGCAGAAAGCGAAGAAGAACCTCTTGAAGAAAGTAAAAGCGAAGAAGAGCCTCTTGATGAAAGTAAAAGAGGAGAGTGAAAAAGTTGGCTTAAAGCTCAACATTCAGAAAACTAAGATCATGGCATCCAGTTCCATCACTTCATGGCAAATATGGGGAAACAATGGAAACAGTGTCAGACTTTATTTTGGGGGGCTCCAGAATCACTAAAGATGGTGATTGCAGCCATGAAATTCAAAGACTCTTACTCCTTGGAAGGAAAGTTATGACTAACCTAGGTAGCATATTGAAAAGCAGAGATATTACTTTGTCAACAAAGGTCCGTCTAGTCAAGGCTATGGTTTTTCCAGTGGTCGTGTATGGATGTGAGAGTCAGACTCTAAAGAAAGTTGAGTGCCGAAGAATTGATGCTTTTGAACTGTGGTGTTGGAGAAGACTCTTGAGAGTCCCTTGGACTGCAAGGAGATCCAACCAGTCCATCTTAAGGGAGATCAATCCTGGGTATTCGTTGGTAGGACTGATGTTGAAGCGGAAACTCCAATACTTTGGCCACCTGACGTGGAGAGCTAACCGATTTGAAAACACCCTGATGCTGGGAGGGATTGAGGGCAGGAGGAGAAGGGGAAGACAGAGGATGAGATGGTTGGATGGCATCACCAACTCAATAGACATGGGTTTGGGTGAACTCTGGGAGTTATTGATGGACAGGGAGCCCTGGCGTGCTGCGGTTCATGGGGTCACAGAGAGTCAGACAGGACTGAGCAACTGAACTGAACTGAACCGAACCGAACTTGTACTGATGTCAAACTGCTTTAAATAGCAGACATAATTAAAGATTATAAACATGAGATGCTGAGTTGATGGCTTTCATTCTGCAAGTTTTGTTTTAGTGGAATAACTAAAGAAACTGAGAAAGTATGATAACTAAAGAAACTGAGAAAGTATGATAGTGAGATGGTACAAATGGAGGCAGCTGGGAGACCACTGAATCCAGTGCTCAAAAATCCCAGGGAGCACATTTTATCAGTTAAAGCGCAAATAGCCCATAGGGTGGTACAGATCAATTATGGACAACATTGTGTGAATTGCTCTAATTAGGTGATCACATTGTTTGCATTCCAGCCTCTTAGTCTAATTTCTAGGGAATTGTTGGTTAGAGGAAAGAGGAGCAAGTTGGAAGAGTTGGGGAGAGAAAGACCTTGAATGGAGCCTGGAATAGGAGAGGTCTGCAGGGGCTGGTCTTTGGAGGTCATGTGAAGGGTGGGGCCCCCAAAATCAGGAAGAACTAATCCAGAGTGGATTGTCAGACAAGATCACCATAGACGTCATCTACTGTGACTTCCTAATTAGTGTCTGAGTAAACCATTGGACAGAAAGGAGATCAAACCAGTCATTCCTAAAGGAAATCAACCCAGGATATTCATTGGAAGGACTAATGCTGAAGTGCCAATCCTTTGGCCACTTGATGCGAAGAACCAACTTATTGGGAAAGACCCTGGTGCTTGGAAAGACTGTAGGCAGGAAGAGAAGGGAATGACAGAAATGAGATGGGTGGATGGCATCACTGACTCAATGGACATGAGTTTGAGCAAACTCCAGGAGTTGGTGAAGGATAGGGATGCCTGGCGTGCTGCAGCCCATGGGGTGCAAAGAGTCAGACACAAATCAGCGACTAAACTGAACTGAAACATTTAGTCAGAAGAATGACTTCAAGCAACCAGGACATGTTAAATGAAAATGTCATTATTTCAGGTCTCTTTGGATATTTTTTAAAGCTCGTACACAGAACATACCCAGTGGGAAATTACATTAGTTGCTCATCATTGCATTCACTTTAACATTCAGATACCTGCATGTAAAAGCGTTCTAGGTAAAATAATATTATTGCTTCATATTAAGATATTTACTATTTCACCACATCATACATCTTTACTTCCTGTTCTAGTTAACAGATAACTGACTTAGTAGAATCTGAAATTTTCTTAGAAGCAGACAGGCGTAGACATGCTGAACTCATTATTGATATTTTCATCAAAGCCAAATCCAAACTAAATAAACAAACAAACCCCAAACTCCATACATCTGATCACCACTTTATCTTTTATAATGTCCCAAAGTCCTGACCAAGGTCCTGGAGATTTGTGTACACTTTAGGCACAAGTATTTAGTATTCAAATAGGACTTGGGCCATTAGCAGTGAATCTATACTTTTGGAGGGTGTTGCTGGAGTATACATTTAAAATCAACACAAAGGCAATGAAAACTGTCCATTTTTATTAGTGGACTGACTTACCCTGCAAACACTTCCTGAACACCTACTATGTGTTGCTTTGATAAGTTGTGGTAATACAATGATAAGTAACACCCAGTCTTTGCCTTCAAAATGCTGCTGTGTAATGGGAGCATGAGACCCAAACACTGAAAAAACACTGTAGAAGAATAGTGAAGGAGAGATGTACCGGATCTTATGAATGATTGAAAGGTCTACTCCTTACCATCATGGTTGGCTTCTAAGGTGACCCTGATTAGTTGTTAAGCCCACCTACATCTGGAACCCCTGTGCTTGGTAGAAAGTATATACGATTCTTCCTTTACCTGTTGAAGTCTATGACTGTGTTTAGAAGTACACTGTTTTAGCACATTGAGGTCTCATTTATAGCACTGGGAAACAGGGGACATATGATAAATATAGAAGCCTTCAAAAACAAGCTGCTGAACCTCCTTTATTTTCTGATAAGTTCAAACCTGAAATTATTCACTAAAGGAGAATTACTAGGGCCATAGAGCGGGTTTGGTCACTAGCCAGGATTCTTTTGAAAAACTGAATGAGAAGTACTTGCCCCATCAAAAGATTTTGCCAGCCCTTTCTGCCCTCCAAGGAAGGAATTGACAGTACTTCTGATTGTTATTGTTGCTACTGCTGCTGCTGGTGATGATAGTTGTGGGTAAGATGGAAAGAGATTTTTTTTTAAATTGTGGTAAAAATAACAGATACTATTTTAACCATGTTTAGCTGTATAGTTCGGTGGCAGTGAGTACACTCACATGTCATGCAACTCTCACCATCATCCATCTCCTGATGTTTTCACCTTCCTAAACTGAAACTGTTCCCATTAGACACTAACTCCCCATCTCGCCTCCCCACCCCACCATCCACCCCCCACAGCCCCTGGCATCCACCAGTGTACATTCTGATTCTGAGTTTGACTCTTGTAGATATTTTATATAGGTGGAATCCAACAGTATTTGTCTGTACCTAATGTATTTTGAATGCAATTTTAAAAATATTTGGGTATATTTTCTTTACAGTGTTGTGTTCATTTCTGCTGTACAGTGAAGTGAATCAACTGTCAACTTTCATTAACCCCAGAGGTGTTCGGAGAAGCCAGGAGATGAGCAAATGTGGAGTTGAGGGTTGGTCTATGGTGATTTCTGAGAATCCTCTTTGCTGCCTTTCTAGTGCCTCCTTAGAATTGTTTTTTGAGTTTTACAACTAATCATTCCATGGAAACAAACAAGATTCCAAGATAAAAAGTACTAACACTGAAAATTTATGGCACTTAACAGCCCTTTGCCTTGTATTCCTCTATTCCATTCACAGTAATAAATGTAGGACTCTGGTGTCTCTTCATGTTGAGGGTGGAGCTTTGCTCTCACCTCGTCTTAGTGAGGGACTCTTCTCCATGGAGGCCTCTGTTCCCATCCTGAAGTGCCATCTGTGCAGCGGCATAGTGTTCCTTTGTCTCAGCTGGGTGCTCTGTACTCTTAAAGACCTTGGAGTTTGTGACAAATGGTTCACCATAGACCTCTTAGCCTCTCTGAGGTTTGAGCCCTTCTGTTTTTGTTTTTCTGTGCTGCATCAGAGAGAAAACCAAGAAGCCATAGAAGATCCTGAGTGTGTCCCACAGCTCCAGCTTGTAAGCGGAAAGTAAACTCTGGAACTAGGGATGTTTATCCTGGGCAGAAACATGGCATGTGAGCAGTTTAGCTCAGCTAAGGTAGGATTCTTACAGTACCTGTCAACTCATGGCCACATTTCTATATTTTTAAAACCTAATTTTAAGTAGAGGGATAATTGCTTTACAATGTTGTGTTAGTTTCTGCTGTATAACAGCATGAATCAGCTATAAGTATACACGTATCCCTTCCCTTGACACCCCCAGCCTTCCATCCCTCTTTGTCATCACAGAGCACCAAGCTGAGCTCCCTGTGTTATACAGCAGGTTTCTGTTCAGTTCAGTTCGGTTCGGTCGCTCAATCGTGTCCAACTCTTTGTGACCCCATGAACTGCAGCACGCCAGGCCTCCCTGTCCATCACCAACTCCTGGAGTTCACTCAAACTCATGTCATGATGGCATGGTTGATGTCGTCCAGCCATCTCAACTTCTGTTCTTCTCCTGCCTTCAATCTTTCCGAGCATCAGGGTCTTTTCAAATGTGTCAGTTCTTCGCATCAGGTGGCCACAGAATTGGAGTTTCAGCTTCAGCATCAGTCCTTCCAATGAATATCCAGGACTGATTTCCTTTAGGATGGACTAGTTGGATCT
Source organism: Nanger dama (assembly GCA_917880005.1). NCBI lineage: Eukaryota > Metazoa > Chordata > Mammalia > Artiodactyla > Bovidae > Nanger > Nanger dama. The sequence goes on from CAKJTW010000024.1 coordinate 31,206,954, forward strand.
CCTTGCAGTCCAAGGGACTCTCAGAAGTCTTCTCCAACACCAAAATTCAAAAGCATCAATTCTCTGGCACTCAGCTTTCTTTATGGTCCAACTCTCAAATCCATACATGACTACTGGAAAAACCATAGCTTTGACTAGATGGACTTTTGTTGGCAAAGTAAAGTCTCTGCTTTGTAATAAGTGGTCTAGGTTGGTCATAACTTTTCTTTCCAGGAGCCAACATGCAGTGATTTTGAAGCGCCCCACCTCTCCCTGCCTCGCAAAAATAAAGTCTGTCACTGTTTCCACTGTTTCACCATCTATTTGTCATGAAGTGATGGGACCAGATGCCATGATCTTTGTTTTCTGAATGTTGAGTTTTAAGCCAACTTTTTCACTCTCCCCTTTCACTTTCATCAAGAGGTTCTTTCTTTAGTTCTTCTTTGCTTTCTGCTATAAGGGTGGTGTCATCTGCATATCTGAGGTTATTGGTATTTCTCCTGGCAGTCTTGATTCCAGCTTGTGCTTCATCCAGTCCAGCATTTCTCATGATGTACTCTACATATAAGTTAAATAAGCAGGGGACAATATACAGGTTTCTGTTAGCTATCTATTTTACACACGGTAGTGGTGAAGGCAGTGGCAACCCACGCCAGTACTCTTGCCTGGAAACTCCCATGGGTGGAGGAGCCTGGTGGGCTGCAGTCCATGGGGTCGTGGAGAGTCAGACACAACTGAGTGACTTCACTTTCACTTTTCACTTTCATGCATTGGAGAAGGAAATGGCAACCCACTCCAGTATTCTTGCCTGAGAATCCCAGAGACGGAGGAGCCTGGTGGGCTGCCGTCTATGGGGTTGCACGGAGTCAGACACGACTGAGGCGACTTAGCAGCAGCAGCAGCAGCAGCAGCAGTGTGTCGTTAGTGCAACTCTCTCAGTTCATTCCACCCCCTCCTGTCCCCACTTATGTCCACAAGTTTGTTCTCTGCATCTACATCTCTTCTCTCTTATTCATGCCCTGCAAATAGGAACATCAGTACCATTTTTCTGGATTAACAATATATATATATATATATATATATATATATATGTTAATATATGGTGAAGGTACTTCACCTTCAAGGTGAAGGTACTGATAAAGCTATGAATGGTGAGCAATCAGAGCATAGACCTTCAGAGAAAAAAATCAGGAAGCACAGCCACCTGTTGAGTATCATAATTTTAATACCACTTACCTCCTTAAATCTAAAATACTTGCCTAGGAGTGATAGCTGGAATGCTTCCTGAAGTTGACCACAAACACTATGAAGTATAAGTTTTACTGAGAAAGAAGTGTCAAACCATGTCAATATCCTTTCCACAGCTCCAGAGGAAAAACATGTGCACAAGCACAATTCTACCCTTGAATTGGCAATGCAAGTGAAATGGATCATTTACTGTAGAGGAATGTGTTATTGAGTTCTCTGATTTGTTTTCTGAAACTTCAGTAGCCCGGGTTCAGACGTAGGGCTTTGCTTTGGAAGTGCAGTAGAATATTGGGACCTTCACACAGCTTCCCAGTTCTTGGGCACACTCAGCCGCAGTAGTTGTCATTCCTGAGAACTTAGATCTGCAGGCAGCCAGCCTCCAAGCAGGGCAGATGGTGGGAACAGGAGATTGACTTTTGGGGAAAGGTGGTAGGAATGGAGGCCATTAAGGAAATGGTAGCCTTTCTGCAAGGGCCCCCAAATTCCAATAGGGGAGTACAGTGAGACTGAATGCCTTTTCTTTCTGTACAATGATGGACTGAATTGTACCCCCCGTCCCTAAATTCTTCTTGCTTGGAGAATCCCTTGGACAGAGGAGCCTGGTGGGCTACAGTCCATAGGGTCACACAGAGTCGGACAAGACTGAAGCAACTTAGCATGCAGCACAAATTCTAATGTTGAAGTCCTCACATCCAGCACCTAAGAACGAAACCAGACAGTAAGGAGATCAAACCAGTCAGTCCTAAAGGACATCAACCCTGAATATTCATTGGAAATCTGTTGCCAAAGCTGAAGCTTCAGTACTTCGGCCAGCTGATTCCACTCATTGGAAAAGACTGTGATGCTGGGAAAGATTGAGGGCAGGAGGAGAGGGGGATGACAGAGAATAAGGTGGTTGGATGGCATCACTGACTCAATGGACATGAATTTAAGCAAGATTCTTGAGATGGTGAAGGACAGAGGAGCCTAGAGTGCTGCAGTACATGGGGTAGCAAAGAGTTGGACAAGACTGAGTGACTGAAGAACAAGATGTAATTAGTTGAGATCCTGAAGCATAGGGTGGGCCCCTCATCCAACATGATCAGCATCCTTGTAAACAGGAAGAATTTTGCCCAAACACACACATGGGGAGAGCACTCTGAAGATGAGGGCAGAGACTGGGGTGATGCCTCTGCAGCCAAAGAAGGCCAAAGGTGGCCAGGAAACCACCGTGAGCTGGAGAGAGGCATAGTATAGTTTTCCTCTCACAGGCCTCAGAAGGAGCCCCTCTGCTGATACCTTAATCTTGGACTTCTAGCCTTCAGAACTGTGAGACAAGATATTTTTGCTGTTTAAGCCATTCCGTTTTCGGTACTAGAAGATGAATAGATGTTTTATTGTTTCTTGTCTGTCTTTTCCAATTCACCATGCATTCACTGAGGTCAGGGACTACAACCTGGTCATTTCCAAAACCTCATCCCATAACACAGTGTCTAACAGCACGCTTGGTAGTGAGGGTGGTTTAGTCACTGTGTCTGACTCTTTGCAGTCTGACGGACTGCAGCCCTCTGTCCATGGGATTTCTCAGGCAAGAATACTGGAGTGGGTTGCCGTTTCCTTCCCCAGGGGATCTTCCCGACCCAGGAATCAAACCCAGGAATTCACCTGGGCCACCAGAGTAGCCTGAAATATTTATTGAATATATAAGTAAATATACTGGTTCCTACTGATAAGCATTTGGATTACTCTCAATTAGGAAAGGAATTATTCTGTTCTCCTAATTCTCGAACTTATTCCTGTTTATTTTTGACATTGGCTTAGGTTCAGAGTGGCTTCTTTTCATTGCTGCTGCTTTTCCCCAGATCCTACTCCTGTACTTATTCAGGCATTTCTGTATTTTAAAAGTTAAATATATTAATTTTTATAGTTTCTGTAGCTTCCCTGGTAGCTCAGTGGATTGGGCAAACTCTGGGAGATGGTGGGGAACAGGGAGTCCTGGTGTGCTACAGTCCCATGGAGTCTCAAAGAATCAGACATAACTTGGTGACTGAACAATAGGAAAGTCTTCCTTTATGATAAAATTTGTATAGGTTGTGTAGAACATTCAGTCAAGAATTTTTTGGAGGGGAAAAAGCAGTTTTAAAAAATTGATGTACAAATAAAGTCAAAGATTCATTTCAGCATAAAGATGCCTACACATTGTAGAGATGTGTCATCAGTAAGTAACCTGCATGGACAATTTATCTAGACGGAGCGAAAGTGATAGTTTATCTAAAAACTTGGCCCTAGACTAGACATCTATCATCTAGACTGTGGGAACAAGCTATACTGATTTCTAGTGATATGTGAGTGAACTGAGATGTTTTCATACTAGAAGTGAAAATGCAGGTCCTGAAGAATAAACTAGAAAACTTGCCCACTTCCAAGTGCAAGCAGTGAAACTATGTCAACTGGGCATGTGCAGACACCTCAGCGTCCATCTACTGAGCACTGAACGTGTCTTTCAGGGGGCTAAAACACAGAGGGAAGGAGGTTTACTGAAGACTGAGGAAACGAGATGACTCAGAAGGACACAGGGAAGAGCAGAAGAATTCTGATTCAGAGGCGTATAGTTTCTGTGATTTTGGTTCTTAGAACTCCTGAGTTAAAAATCTTTTCTGAAAACTTGGGAATCACTAAAATATCCTTACATCATGACAACCTGGAAATCTTCCTAACTTAACATCTTTTGTGTGTTTTGGTTTCTGTGGTTCTTCGTGTTTGTTTAGTTGTATTTCTTCTAAAGAAGGGAAATAGAGAACAAATACTTTCATTAGATTCATGGTCCAGTTATATAGATGATGGACAACATGGTTTTTACAGAAAACTTCCCTCTGAAAATTCATCTGCATGAATTATTGTTGTTTTAGCTGGAGAAATATATTTTGCTTAAATGTTTAGACTTGTCAGAATGGCTGCACAAAAACTTTCATGCTAAATTGTGTCTCTCAATTTACAGTTAAGTAAAAACTTTTTCAGAGTACAGGGAAGTTCATATCCCATGTGGTCACAGGTGATTCCATGAAGATTTTTGTCTACAGTATTTACTGTGTAAGATTATTGTAATGTGAATTAGATGCTCTAAACTCAGATCTAGTTTAAAAACATTCCAGATTTACTCTACCAATAGTGGTTAAAATAAAAAATTTCTGCAAGATTTCCCACTTATTACGCAGCATTTAAGAAAAATTTACTTAATTTAAGACAGTATCTTGAGAAACCTAAGATCAAGCAAAAGAATTTGGAAGGAAAAACATCTTCTGACTGTGATGGTCTTTCGTGGTGTCTATTTGATAGCACAACAAGCGAAATAGAACTCCTTGCTTTCCCTTTTCACTGATCTAACCTCTGTTTCTAGAAATACCAACTAGAAGGGCAGCTCAGAGAATTCTCACTTAACAACTTCAGCTGGATAGGACCCAGAGCCTGGCTCTAGGGTATAAAATTACACTTTTAACTGTATGTGTGGATATTAACACTTGCCTTTGCCAGTTTCAGACAGAAACATACATGTGGTATGTATGTGTGTGCCAAGTGTGCTAAGTCACTCAGTCACGTCTGACTCCTTGCACCCTGTGAACTGTGGCCCACTGGGCTCCTCTGTCCATGGGATCCTCCAGGCAAGAATACTGGTGTTGGTTCTCATGCCCTTCTCCAGCAGATTTCCTGACCCAGGGATCAAACCTGCAGACCTGCATCTCTTATGTTTCCTGCATTAGCAGATGATTTGTTGTTGTTTTTTTAACCCCTAGTGCCACCTGGGAGTCACCATATGTGGTACGCTCATACATATTTAACTTTCTAAGATATTTACTATTAGAAATGCCTTCTAAGCCCCTGGGCTATAGATGTATTCTCTGGAGAAAAGAATGGCAATCCACTCCAGTATTCTTGCCTGGAGAATTCCACAGACAGAGAAGCCTGGCAGGCTACAGTCCATGGGGTCGCAAAGAGTAAGACATGACTGAGCGACTAACACACAGAGATGTATTAGTGTGGAATGCTGTAATTCTATACATTTTACCACACCTCATTAATATACCCCACTTGTTTATACATTTATTCACACACTCATTAACTCACTTGTTTATTTATTTTATAAACCCAACAGGTATACTGAGAAATGCACAGATCTTACGTAAGTACCTCAGAAAACTTTTGCAAAGGGAACATGTCTGTGTAACCAATGCCCAGATCAGGCTCTCAGATAGCAGTCCAAAATTGCCTGTATCCGCTCCGTGTCATCACCTCCTCCGAGGTAACCACTATTATGGCCTCTGTCACTATGGACTAGTGCTGCCTCTTCTTGATTTCTGTGAAATGGAATCATGCATTTGTGCTGGGGTTTTTGTCTAGCTATTCTTGCTCAGTATTGTAATCTACATGATTCATCCATGTGCTTACATGTAGCAGTGATTTCTTCTTTTCCATTACTGTGTAGGATTCTGTTTTATAGATTTTAAAATTTACTTTCCATTCTGTTGCTCATGCACTTTGGGGTTAGTTTCCGTTTTAAGCTATTAGAATAACGCATTGGTGAACATGCTGGTGCATGTGTTTGGTGCATGAGTGTGTTTGCCCAGGAGTAGAATTGCTTGGTCAACATCAACTTTAATATACCCATGTTTAGCTTAGTAGGTACTGCCTAACAGTTTTCCAGAGTGGCTTTAAATTTTTACATTCCAGACAGCAGTGTTTAAAAGTTCCAGTTATTCTGTGTCTTCACCCATACCTAGGGCATCTCTGATAGCTCAATTGGTAAAGAGTCTACCTGCAATGCAGGAAACCCTGGCTCAGTCCTTGGGTTGGGAAGATCCCCTGGAGAAGGGCTAGGCTACCCTTTCCGATGTTCTTGGGCTTCCCTTGTGGCTCAGCTGGTAAAAATCTGCCTGCAATGTGGGAGACCTGGGTTTGATCCCTGGGTTGGGAAGATCCCCTGGAGAAGGGAAAGGCTACTCACTCCCGTATTCTGGCCTGGAGAATTCCATGGACTGTATATATAGCCCATGGAGTCACAAAGAGTTGGACACAACTGAGAAACTTTCACTTTCACTTTTTACCAACACTTTGTAGTGTCAATTTTTAAATATTATTTTATTATTTAATTTAGCTATTCTGAGGGTTATAATTAATACTTCATTATTTTTTAATGTATTTTCTCTAATCAATAATAATGTTAAGTTTTTTTATTTGCTTATTGATGATTTCACTAGCCTTTTTATGAAATGCCTGTTAAAGTCCTTTACCATTAAAAAAAATAGGGTATTCTCTCTTTTTGATTTGTAGGAAACTTAAAAATATGTGTATAAATCCATTTCATTGTCTAACTCACTGAAACTATGAACCATGCCGTGTAGGGCCACCCGGGATGGACCAGTCATGGTGGAAAGTTCTGACAAAACATGGTCCACTGGAGAAGGGAATGGCAAACTACTTCAGTATTCTTGCCTTGAGAACCCCGTGAACAGTATGAAAAGGCAAAAAGATGGGACACTGAAAGATGAACTCCCGAGTTCAGTAGGTGCCTAATATGCTACTGGAGATCAGTGGAGAAATAACTCCGGAAAGAATGAAGAGACGGAGCCAAAGCAGAAACAACACCCACTTGTGGATGTGACTGGTGATGGAAGTAAAGTCTGATGTTGTGGAACAATGTTGCATAGGAACTTGGAATGTTAGGTCCATGAATGAAGGCAAATTGGAAATGGTCAAACAGGAGATGGCAAGAATGAACATCAACGTTTTAGGAATCAGTGAACTAAAATGGACTAGAATGGGAGAATTTAACTCAGATGACCATTATATGTACTACTGTGGGCAAGAATTCCTTAGAAGAAATGGAGTAGCCATCATGGTCAACAAAAGAGTCCGAAATGCAGTACTTGGATGCAATCTCAAAACGACAGAATGATCTCTATTCGTTTCCAAGGCAAACCATTCAATATCATGGTAATTGAAGTCTATGCCCTGACCAGTAATGCTGAAGAAGCTGAAGTTGAATGGTTCTATGAAGACCTACAAGACCTTCTAGAACTAACACCGAAAAAAACATGTCCTTTTCATTATGGGGGACTGGAATGCAAAAAGTAGGAAATCAAGAGATATCTGGAGTAATAGGCAAATTTGGCCTTGGAGTACGAAATGAAGCAGGTCAAAGGCTAACAGAGTTTGCCAAGAGAACACACTGGTCATAGCAAATACCCTCTTCCAACAACACAAAAAGATTCTACACACGGACTCACCAGATGGTCAACACCGAAATCAGATTGATTATATTCTTTGCAGCCAAAGGTGGAGAAGCTCTATACAGTCAACAAAGACAAGACCAGGAGCTGACTGTGGCTCAGATCATGAACTCCTTATTGACAAATTCAGACTGAAATAGAAGAAAATAAGGAAAACCACTAAACCACTCAGGTATGACCTAAATCAAATCCCTTATGATTAAACAGTGGAAGTGAAAAATAGATTCAAGGAATTAGATCTGATAGAGTGCCTGAAGAACTATGGATGGAGCTTCATGACATTTTACAGGAGGCAGTGATCAAGACCATCCCCAAGAAAAAGAAATGCAAAAAAGCAAAATGGTTGTCTCAGGAGGCCTTATAAATAGCCGAGAAAAGAAGAGAAGCGAAGGCAAAGGAGAAAAAGAAAAATATACCCATTTCAATGCAGAGTTCTAAAGAATAGCAAGGAAAGATAAGAAAGCCTCCCTCAGTGATTAGTGCAAAGAAGTAGAGGAAAAGAACAGAATGGGAAAGACTGTAGATCTCTTCAAGAAAATTAGAGATACCAAGGGAACGTTTCATGCAAAGATGGGCACAATAAAGGACAGAAACTATATGGACCTAACAGAAGCAGAAGATATTAAGAAGAGGTGGCAAGAATGCACAGAGGAGCTATACAAAAAGATCTTCATGATCTAGATAACCACAATGGTGTGATCATTCACTTAGAGCCAGACATCCTGGAATGTGAAGTCACGTGGGCCTTAGGAATCATCACTACGAACAAAGCTAGTGGAGGTGATGGAATTTCAGTTGAGCTATTTCAAATCCTAAAAGATGATGCTGTGAAAGTGCTGCACTCAATATGCCAGCAAATTTGGAAAACTCAGCAGTGGCCACAGGACTGGAAAAGGTCAGTTTTCATTCCAATCTCAAAGAAAGGCAATGCCAAAGAATGTTTAAAATACTGCACAATTGCATTCATTTCACATGCTAATAAAGTAATGCTCAAAATTCTCCAAGCCAGGCTACAGCAATACGTGAACGATGAACTTCCAGATGTTCAAGCTGGATTTAGAAAAGACAGAGGAACCAGCGATTAAATTGCCAACATCCTCTGGATCATCAAAAAAGCAAGAGAGTTCCAGAAAAACATCTACTGCTTTATTGACTATGCCAAAGCCTTTGACTGTGTGGATCACAACAAACTGTGGAAAAGTCTAGTATTCTATGAGAATACTAGACCACCTGACTTACCTCCTGAGAAATCTGTTTACAGGTCAAGAAGCAACAGTTAGAACCGGACATGGAACAACAGCCTGGTTCCAAATCGGAAAAGGAGTACGTCACAGCTGTATATTGTCACCCTGCTTATTTAACTTATATGCAGAGTACATCATGGGAAATGCTGGGCTGGATGAAGCACAAGCTGAAATCAAGACTGCTGGGAGAAATATCAGTAACGTCAGATATACAGATGACACCACCCTTATGGCAAAAAAGCAAGGAAGAACTAAAGAGCGTTTTGATGAAAGTGAAAGAAGAGAGTGAAAAAGTTGGCTTCAAACTCAACATTCAGAAAACTAAGATCATGGCATCCAGTCCCATCACTTTATGGCACATAGATGGGGAAACAATGGAAACAGTGAGAGACTTTCTTTGGGGACTCCAAAATCACTGCAGATGGTGATTACAGCCATGAAATGAAAAGACACTTGCTCCTTGGAAGAAAATTTATGACCAACCTAGACAGCATATTAAAAAGCAGAGACATTACTTTGCCAACAAAGGTCCATCTAGTCAAAGCTGTAGTTTTTCCAGTAGTCATGCATGGATGTGAGAGTTGAATTCTAAAGAAAGCTGAGCACTGAAGAATTGATGCTTTTGAACTGTGGTGTTGGAGAAGACTCTTGAGAGTCCCTTGGACAGTGAGAGCATCCAACCAGTCTGTCTTAAAGGAAATCAGTCCTGAATATTCATTGGAAGGACTGTTGGCTGAACCTGAAGCTCCAATCCTTTGGTCACCTGATGCAAAGAAGTGACTCATTTGAAAAGATCCTGATGTTGGAAAAGATTGAAGGTGGGAGGAGAAGGGGACGACAGAGGATGAGACGGTTGGATGGCATCACTGACTCAATGGACATGAGTTTGAGTGAGCTCCCTGAGTTGGTGATGGACAGGGAGGCCTGGCATACGTACTGCAGTCCATGGGGTCACAAAGGGTCAGACACAACTAAGCTACTGAACGGATCTGAACTGATACTATTTCAGAAGTACATGTATTACATGATATATATTTTAAATATAGCTTGTCGTAACTCTATACTACATCTTTTGAGCAATTGAAACATGTACACCATGGCTGATTCATGTCAATGTATGGCAAAAAGCACTAGAATATTGTAAAGTAATTAGCTTCCAATTAAAAAACAATTCTTATTTTCAGCAAAGCCATTTTATTAATCTGTTCCACTACTGTACATGATTACTTTTGCCCTTTTAAGAAATAGCTATGTAATCCCAAGATCATGAAGATATTCCCCTATTCTATATTTTAGTTTTGTCACTTGACATCTCACATTTATGATCCATCTGGTAGTGAATTTTGTGTGTGGTGTGAGCTAGGGGTCTCCTCTCTCACATGGATGTCTGTTCTTTCACCCAAACAGTGGCAGTGGCAGCTGTGTTCTGTATTAGATGACTGTTATGTGTCAGTCTGTGTCTGGATTCTCTTCTGTCTTACTGGTCTATTTATCTGTCCTTGTCTCACACTTACAATTACAGTAGCTATAAATTAAATCTTGATATATGATACTGTAAGTCCTCCAACTTTGTTCTTAAAGATTGTTTTTATTCCTCTTGTCCTTTTGAATTTCCATTTTAGAATCAGCTTGCCATTTTTTTTACAAAAAAATTAGGTTGTTAATTGAAATAACATTGAGTGCTATCAGTTTAGGGAGAATTCACATTTTGCAATATTGTACCTTCTGGGAACATAGTATATGCCTCCATTTCTTTAGGGCTCCTTTTAACCTTATCTCTGTGAAGTTTTGTGGTTTTCTATGTGGTGGTCTTACACATCTTTCTTTAGCTTTTTTCTGGTAATGTGCCTTCTTTGTAGTTTGAGAGCTGCTTCTAATTTGTATAAAAGCAAAATCTTCCTTTAGACTCACAACCTTAAGCAAAATGTTATGGAGAAAAACTATTTTGAAGCTGAAGAGAGGAAGTGCCCTTGTGCCTTGAAGAGGAGGTGTGGGGTTTTTTTGGGTGGTGGTTTGAGGTAGGTGAGATGCAGTATGTTTTGTACAGATGGAGTCTCTGGAAATCTTAAAAGCAGCAGATGGGTGTGGGAAGAATGACAGAGAATTGAAAAGCATACTGACTTACTGCCTTGGGTAACTGCATAGTTGAATGAAGAAACCAATGTGTATTTTAAGTATCTGAACCACATTCATTGACATTAAACAAAGGCCCATTCTAAACAAATAAATTACATCCTGGACCTTCCTTCCTAAATCTTTGACTTTCCTTCACCAATTGCCAGAGATTAAACATTTTACCGTTAATGATCAAAATATTATTCAGGTGACTGAGTAAGGGATAAATTCATTGGATTTACCATTAAGTAGATTTCCCATTAAATAAAAAAAAATACTTCAAAATTTCATAAATCATGCATAAGTCAGTGAAAGCATATTGTTTCAGAGTCGAAGTCTCTTAGAGTCCCTCTAATTATTCATCTATTTTTCTTCCCTTTCCAAGACTTTCTTTGGGAAAGAATATTTCTTATTCGCTGATTTCAGTGTCTCAGCTCCAGCTCACTTCTCACACTGGTTCCTGATTCCTGAAGTCTGGATGAAATTACTGTTTTCATCAAGACATAAAACCTCTTCATTGTCAGAGTCAGTGAAAACATTTGTGCTCCTCCAGCTTTTCAACATTTGAGGTTATTGAAATACTCCTTCTCTGTGGAACTATTCTGCCATAGCTTCCTTGATGCTCACCATCCTTGCCTGGTCTTTCTCCTCCCTCTCTGACACTCTTCCTCAGGCCATTTTCCAGGTCTCTTTGTCCCATAAATGTTGGTTTTGCACACGGCCAGCTTCCCTGATAGCTCAGTTGGTAAAGAATCCTCCTGAAATGCAGGAGAACCCAGTTCAGTTCCTAGGTTGGGAAGATCCCCTGGAGGAGAGATAGGCTACCCACTCCAGTGTTCTTGGGCTTCTCTTGTGGCTCAGCTGGTAAAGAATCCACCTGCAATACAGGAGACCTGGGTTTGATCTCTGGGTTGGGAAGATCCCTGGAGAAGGGAAAGGCTACGCACTCCCGTATTCTGGCCTGGAGAATTCCATGGACTGTAGAGTCCATGGGGTCATGAAGAGTTGGATATGACTGAAGCGACTAAGTTCAGTGCCACTTGGGAAACCCCTTCAATGTTATTAACAACTGCTTTTTTCAGTTCCCACATCTGCTCACACGTGGCCTTCCTAAACATAAACAGCCTCCTCACGGTCTCCTCTGCCTTCAGTATTCTCAGTCTTTAGTCTGTTATCTGCTCTTAGGGTGAGCTCTCTTAAATGTGCTGCTCCTCTATTGAAAATTGTATAGTGGCGCTGATTTTCCTTTGACATAAAGGCTGAACCCCTCACCTTGGTGTTCTAAACCTAGTCATACTGGAGCTCCTTTCTGCTTCTCTTATCTCATCTCTTGATGTTAGTTCTCTAGAATTGCTTGCAGTTCCTTCTATCACTCACTGCTGCTTCTGCCCAAACAGGCACACTCCTGTCCTCATCCATCACCCTCCTCCTGGGGACCGCCTCCTACTCATTCTGCAGAACTCAAGATAGGACACACTCTAGGGAGAGCCCACACCCTGCCAGCCTGGACTCTATTAATAATTACATCGTGATTATCTATTTTGGTCACCCCACTGTGAACTTCTTGAAGGCAAGGAGCATGCCTTTCACGTTTGTGTTCCTCCTCCATGGCTGCTTTTACAAATGAGCACTGTGATAGGCCTTGGGAGTGCCCAGATGAGTAGGACATTATCTCTGCCCATGGGGCTCCCACAGTAGAGAAGGAGAAATAGAAGCATCAGCAGATAGTTACACTGTGATTTGATGTGTACCATGTTACAGGTGTTTTAAAACAAGGAAGAAGCAGCACCTGATTCTGGGTCTGAGAGAGTTCTATTAAAGTGTACCCAAGGGATCTCTAGAGAAATCACATGTGGAGAAATAGTCCACCGAGTAAAGATCCTCTCTAGGAAAATTCCTGACAGCCCTGCAGCCTGTGTTACCAGTTGCTTTCCTGAGAGTGTTCCCTCGGGTCTCCAGATGAAGAGGACTGTATGAGAGTTAAAATATTTATAGTTGATATTGGAGCATGTAAATAGACATTATGAGGTTTGTATGCAGAGATCTATGCATTCAGCTGTGTTTTGATTGGAGAGGTATATGCATTAAGATTAGTAGAGACTTGGAAGAAAATCAGCATCTTATTTTGTGTGCTCAGGAACTCTCTGACCAAAACCCTAACCCTACTTGAGGCAGATGTCCACCCTGACTTTGTAAATGTTTGCCTTGACAATGAATGAGAAAAACCTAAAGCCTTGAAAGGTTCCATCTGGTTCTTTTTCAGATATACTGTTAAATCGCAGAAAACAATCCAGAAAAGCAGGATCTTTACATTTTGATTTCCCTTCATCCACATCCCAGGAGAGGACACTTCACGGTTGAGTGTTCCTTGGGTATTCTTCCAGACCCAAGGGTAATTACCAGAGTCTTTTATGTTCAAGGTGAACTCACACTAGCCGTCAGAGAAGGAAGCTGAATTCACCTGGACCAGAGTCATCTGGTTATTGGAGAAGGAAATGGCAACCCACTCCAGTGTCCTTACCTGGAGAATCTCAGGGCTGGGGGAGCCTGGTGGGCTGCCGTCTATGGGGTCGCAGAGTCGGGCATGACTGAAGCGACTTAGCAGCAGAGTCATCTAGTCTGTATATGGGATTGTCTTTGGTAGTGCCTTGTGCCCAGTGTGCTGCAGTTCATGGGGTCACAAAGAGTCGGACACAACTGAGCGACTGAACTGAACTGAACTGAACTGAGTGCCTTGTACTGATGTCTGTCAACTTGAGAGGCCATGACTAAACTTCAGGAGGTTTGGAGAGTCCCTGAAATTCCACATAAAATTGAGTATGTGTGCATAGGGGAAGAAAGGCCATAGGTTTCATCATATCCTTGAAGTTCCTGTAACTTAAAGAACCACCTGTCTACACCCTTTGGTTTCTGTTCATTGTATTTATTCATTTGGTAATCATGTATGGAGGATCTACGTCTTGGGCATTTTGCTGCCTGCTGACTTACTCTTTTGACATGTGTTGCAGCGATGCATGGAGTGGTGGGAAAAATTGAAGGCGGGAGGAGAAGAGGACGATAGAGGATAGGATGGTTAGATGGCATCACCAACTCGATGGACATGAGTTTTGAGTAAGCTCCAGGAGTTGGTGATGGACAGGGAAGCCTCGTGTGCTGCAGTTCATGGGGTCGCGAGTGGTGGGAAAGATTGAAGGCGAGAGGAGAAGGGGACAACAGAGGATGAGATGGTTGGATGGCATCGCTGACTCGATGGACATGAGTTTGAGTAAGCTCTGGGAGTTTTTGATGGACAGGGAAGCCTGGTGTGCTGCAGTCCATGCGGTCACAAAGAGTCAGACACGACTGAGTGACTGAACTGAACTGATGGAGTGATTCAGATTCAAGTTAGCAGTCATGACAACCTAGGTTGCAGGCACTTCCATGTGCAAGATCTCACTGAGTCTTCACAGTCAATCTGTGTGGTATATATTCTTATGACCATTTTACAGAAGAGAAAACAAGTTTAGAGTGTAAAAAATAGATTCCTAAGAGCAACTAAGTACTCAAGCAGGTGAACTGAACCCAAGGATCTAAAGATGGATAGAACATTATGCTCCCAGTCTTAAGCTCACAGTCTTCTGGGGCAGCCAGATAGAAACAAATACTTAAATCCAGTGCCATAAAGGCAAGGATAGACCGATATACAATATAAAAATCTCAGTATCAATGTGTATATCTTTCCTCCAGCTGTACTTTGGCAAGGATAGAGAGGAGCTGGGTCTTGAAAGATGAATAATAGTTGACTCAGTGGACTGGAATTAAAAAGCATACCAGGTTGATGGAAAAACATTTACAGAACATAGATGTGAGCTAGTTTTCTGCTTGTGATGAAATGACAGTGGTTTGAAACAGTGAGCACATTAATAAATATCACGGCTTTTAGAAAGAGGTAAGTGGGAGAATCAGGTTCTACTCTATGTGTTTCCACATATATTACCAAATCTATAGTTTCCTTCCAGAAAGTAGGAGTCCAGACTGGCTATACAGTAACCATAATTTTAAATGCCTTTTTTCTTTTTTTTTTTTTTTAAAGAATTTTTCCCCCGTGGCTAATTCAATATGTGTGTCCTTCACACTGCACATATTTAGGACTTGTTGATCCTGTAAGTTCTCTTAGGGCAGAGACCCACTGTAAACATTTTCCTAACCTAATCTAGAAACAGACAAAATCCCAGCTTAACAACTAACCCAAACACACAGGTAACTGCTTCATCTACTTCATGGCCTTGAATAGCAGGAAAGTTTATAGAAAGTATATTTTCAAATTAAACGATCAAAACATATCATTTTCAAAACTCTTCTAGGAATAGTAAATCTAATGCTTGTTTTTTCTCCTGAAAAACAGCAAAAGTAGTATAAAACAATGGTAGGTAATTCCTAAGGGGAAATACTTCAAGAAACTTTGACACATTAATGCTTGTTTATGCTTTAGCTTGCTGTTTTCTTTAAAAGTTTTCAGCAAGTTCTCAGAAATATGAATGGAAAAAACTTTTCTGACTCCACTTTAAAATAAGTGGGAAAGAAAATGCACAAAATTGGAAGTGGTGGCAGGGAGGGAAAGAGAATACAAGCAAATAGGAAGCCAGCACTGTTTTTATTTTACTACTGATTAGACATGGTAAGTTATAATTTGAATAAAATGTTCAGGTTGTAAGTGTGTATTTTTCCACTTGAAAAAGCTAGTTACACTATAATTTTCAATGCATGTCAGCTTACTGGTTATCAATCACTAGAACATAGTATCCCAGCGTACTGTGTACGCTTGTAGTGTCTATCAATGGACATCAAGTGTCCATCAGCTGCTTCAAGTATCCTGGCTAAAAACTATATTTTTAGGTCATTATGTTTTTGTTTTTATGTTTTACATAAACTGAGATCATGATCTATATAAAAGTTTTCTGGGCCAGTATTCTTCAATCTGTAAAATCAAGTTTGTTGGAGTCTCTGGCTTCTGAGGTTTTTGTGAGGATTAAATGAGATGGGTCAGGAGGGAGCTCAGCTCAGTGCCTGGCGCACAATGTTCAGTTATATTAGTGTTGCTGTTGGGGTTATGGTTACTTTGTGTGTGTGTGATGAGAATGTTTTTGAGATCCTGCTCTTCAGTTCAGTTCAGTTCAGTCGCTCAGTTGTGTCCTCTTAGCAACTTTCAAATAAGCAGTACAGTATTACTAACTATAGTCATCTCTGGTTACTTTCTGTTACTTATTTTTCACACTTGATTATGGGAGTATTTTCTCAAGTTGTTCACTGTTGTTCAAATGACATTTCAAGGATGTAGAAACATCCTCCCATTCCTTCAAGGTTTAAATATGTCATCTGGGTCAGGTTAACCATTTCCAGATTGTTAATATATGGACTGCACTGAAACAAATGTTCTTGTCTATAAGTTTCTGTGAGCCAGTAAGATGCATTTCTAAAAGTATTTGAAAAACTTTTGATTCATCTGTTCAAATATTCCTGAAAGATTATACCTGTTTAGAACTCCCCATTTCTATTACAGTGTTGAAATAAGAATTAAGGTGAAGTCATGTCCGACTCTTTGCGACTCCGTGGACTGTAACCTACTAGGCTTCTCCATCCATGGGATTCTCCAGGCAAGAATACTAGAGTGGATTGCCATTTCCTTCTCCAGGGGATCTTCCCAACCCAGGTATCAAATCCGGGTCTCTCGCATTGGAGGCAGACACTTTAACCTCTGAGCCACCAGAGAAGCTTAAGTAAATGTAAAAGAATGTGGGGAAATGTAATAGAAGGCTGTGAGTTTCAGAATCAGAATATTTGCATTCATTTATACCATGGAAGGCAAGGTAAATTTAATGGATATTATCTTTCATATTTAAAAGAAGCTTTTGTATAGATATTAGCTTTTTGTGTATATAAATAAAAGCATTGTACAGAAGTCAAGAGGTCTAATCCCAAGACTGAATAATACAGGAATGTATACAAGCCTGAGGAAGTCACTCTACCTCCCATATTTATTTAGTTATAGTTTGTAAAATGGTGATGCAATCCTATCTTAAAGGGCTCTTGTGGTGGTTAAATGATTGTTAAGCACCAGGCAAAGGTCTTGGCACAAAGTAAGCACCTGCGGTTGACCACAGTGTTATTGACCAAGAATATAATTTTTGCTGCAGAACATGCCTTCAGCCTTCCTCATTTATTTCCTCATTCATAAAGCAGGAGAGTTCCCATCAGGTGCTCTGGCTACTTCACAAGTGAGCAGAGGGCAGAATCCCATGACACCTGCCTGACACCTGCCAGTCTCCCTGCCGGCATTTTCACTGTGGGCCGTTTCAGTGGTCCTGGTTAGGGCTAGCTTAATGCGGTTCTCTTCCTTGACTGAACATGCATATAGCTCCAGCCTAGTTCTAAACTCTGAACCAAGCACTGGTGATTGGGGATGAATAAAATATAATCTTTGTCCGTGATGGGCTCACAATCTAGGCAGGAAGTGGTTACCATCCTTTTTTGGTAAAATGCTTCTCTGTACTTTTTAGTGAACATTTTTTTAATGCTCTTCCATTGGGACATGAAC
The DNA here is from genome assembly GCA_917880005.1 of Nanger dama. NCBI lineage: Eukaryota > Metazoa > Chordata > Mammalia > Artiodactyla > Bovidae > Nanger > Nanger dama. The sequence continues at coordinate 31,224,377 of CAKJTW010000024.1, forward strand.
TGGTAGATATGCCAACCCACTCCAGTATTCTTGCCTGGAGAATCCCACGGACAGAGGAGCCTGGCGGGCTATCGTCCACGGGGTCGCAGGGAGTCGGACATGACTGAGTGACTTCACTTCAATAAGAAAACCAAGCCTGAGGTGGTACTCCTTATCTGAGATGATAAGACTGTGGTAATGTGTTAGTCACTGAGTCGTGTCTGGCTCTTTGCAGCCCCATAGACTGGAGCTTGCCAGGCTCCGCTGTCCATGAAATTCTCCAGACAAGAATACTGGAGTGGGTTGCCATGCCCTTCTCCAGGGGATCTTTCCAACCCAGGGACTGAACCCAGGTCTCCTGCATTGCAGGCAGATTTTTACCATCTGAGCCACCAGGGAAATCATATTACAAGTTAGTTAGCAAGTCTTGGTAGAAAGAGGATGGGCTTTTCATCAAAAGACCTGGGTTGGCAGCCAGGCTTCAAAACATACTTGTTGAATGATTTTGAGCAGGGCAGGCTCCTGTTTTCTAAGTGAGAAGACAAAAAGAGGTAAAATTTGATCATTCATTCATTCATTTGGCAAGTATTTGTTGAGCACCAGGGAGTCACCAGTGAATAACTTATACAGCAGATACCAGCCTCATAGAGATCAGATTCTAGTGGGGAGAAAGGGTAGGATATAAAAATGATGCTTGTGAAGGAGCAACATTTTTTTTTAATCCTCTCCTTTCTCCCACTAGAATCTGCTCTCCATGAACCTATTTGAAGGGCAGTAATGGAGATGCAGAAATAGAGAAAAGATTTGTGGACACAGAGGGAAGGAGAGAGTGGGAGGAATTGAGAGAGTAGCATGGAAACATATACATTACCATATGTTAAATAGGTAGCCAGTGGGAATTTGGTATATGACACAGGGAGCTCAACCCAGTGTTCTGTGATGCCTAGAGGGGTGGGCTGGGATGGGAGGTGGGAGGGAGGTTCAAGAAGGAGGGGACATATGTATACCTATGGGTGATTCATGTTGATATAGGACAGAAACCAACACAAAATTATAAATCAGTTATCCTCCAATTAAAAATGAATAAGTATATTTTAAAATGTTGCTTGGGAAGGAAAAAAAAGGCAGTATAGGAGTTAGGGAGTATCACTGAGGAGGAGCCTCCCTACAAGCTAAGGTTTGCATGAAGACAGTGGAAAAGTGGTTTAAGAAAACAGCAAGTTTAGAGGCCCCAAACAAAAGACCAGTGAGGCTGGAGCAGGGCGGGCTAGGGGGACAGTGGCAGGAAAAGCAAAGGGCCTCTTGGCATGTGCTGCAAGGGGTTCTTTTGCTTTTACTGAACACGAGATAGGAAGCTTTTGAAGGGCGTTGAGCAGAGTGACATGATCTGACTTTTCATAGCCTCACTCTGGCTGCTGCATAGAACAGAGTGGAGTCAAGCAGAAAAGCCAGACGGTCAGGCAGGAGGCTTTGCCAGCAACCGAGGGGAAAGTTGGTGGTGACTCGGATCCCGAAGGGAGTAGGAGAAGTGGTACAAAGTGTGAGATTCTGGATTTTTGGACATAGAGCCATCCGGATCTGCACATGAATGGCACAAGCAGAGCTGGGGGACGCATGACTATAAAGTCAGAATTTCCGTCCATGGAGAAGAGGATGACTGTGAGAGGAGAAGATTTGTCAGGGAATGCAAGAAGGTCTGTGTTGGACCTGTGAAGTTGGAGACTCCTATCTGAAATGTTCAAATGAGGATGTTGAATGGATAGCTGGAATTCAAGGGAGAGGTTTGGGCTAGAGATGTCCATGTAAATGGGAGCCCTTATCACAGAGATAGTATCCAAAGTCAGGAGACTGGATCAGATCTTCAAGGTAGTGAATGAGGCTGGAAAAACAGATGCACTCCAATGTCTGAGCCCTGGGGTATGCAGAGTTTAGAGGCTGAGAAGGTAGCAAGGAACCAGCAGAGACAGAGAAGGAATATTCAGTGGAAAGGGGGAAAGCCAACTTGCAGAAAGAACAACTTCATAAACACACATTACATGCTGTAGACTACCATATGTTGTTGTTTAGCTGTTAAGTCATGTCCAACTCTTTTGTGACTCCATAGACTGTAGCCCGCTATGGAATTTCCCAGGCAAGAATACTGGAGTGAGTTGCCATTTCCTTATCTAGGGGATCTTCTCAACCCAGGGATTGAACCCACATCTCCTATATTGGCAGGTGGATTATTTTTACTGCTGAGCCACCAGAGGAGGCCTAGACTGGATGATCGTTGCTTTAACATACTTTTGGAAAAATGCAATATGTCATGATTTTAATGTACGATTTGATTGGGGTATATTTCAAGTATAGTCTTTATATCCTATACACTGTGGTGACTGCCAAAAACATTTTTTTTTTTTTACTAAAGTTGTCCTCATGGCCTGAAAGATTTAAAGAATTTTCTCATCAGGGATTGATTCAGGCACGAAGCTGATTTGGGCGTCACTGGAGATGATTACGTGCAACCCCATGCAGAATATTTCATGATAATGTTCAAGTAGAAATAGTCACCTTAGCCTCTAAATTTACTACCTAAACACACAGTGATTTGGAAAAACACCAAAGGATTTGGGTCCATAATTACAGTATTACTAAAATAGATATATACATTATTTACAGTGTGCTTTCAAAATTAAGGTAAGACATACCTGTTGATTGGACTTGAAACAGGGACCAATTTTTCTACGTTAATGACACCTTCTAGAAAATGGTTGTGTAAACATGCTTTTATCATCATGTATCTGTAGAGAGCTTTTTCACATCTGACTAGATTTATTCAATTTAAAGAATTTAGTAGTTTAACACATTATGCTAAGTGAAATAAAGCCAGTTACAGAAGGGCAAATATTGCATGATTCCACTTATACAAGCTTTCTAAAATAATCAGACTCAGAGAACAGAATAGAATGGTGGTTGTTAGGGGTTTGTCAGAGGGGAATGAGGAGTTGCTAATCAGCAGTTAACGAAGTTTCAGTTACGTAAGGTGAATAAATTCTAGAGAACTGTTTTTCACCATTGTGCCTGTAGTTAATAATACTGTATGATACCCTTAAACTTTGATGAGGGTAGAGTTCATGTTAAGTGTTCTTACTACAATAAAATAAAAATAAAAATGATTTAAAGAAATAAATTTAATGACATAGCCTAAGATCTATCAGTTATGTTGCTTTATGTTAATAAGTAACTGAATCATAATATTGTTAAGAGTTTACAACAAAGAGGGAATTGAGAGACCTAAGTAAAACCATTGCCAGAGACGCTCCTATAGGGAACTTCTGGAGAATGTTCCCAAGAAAGAATTTTCATAGCACTTTCTCTTTATCACTTACTAACATGTCTCTAAGCTCATGTCTGGAAGCAGTCTGGCTACCAGAAGACGTTAAGATATTTTCCCAGATGTGCTCAATTTAAATATCAAACACATCATAAACTGCCACATATATGTTTAAATCAAAGAGTTTTCAAGACTAAGAAATTCAAAAGTAGGGAATAATTTTCATAACATGCGACACTCTCAAGAGGTATCTGTGTCTAGGACAATACTTAAGTGGAGTAAAGCCCATTTCTGTGCATGGGTAACAGCCACTGGACCTAAAACCCACAGGCAGCTGGTCCATATCATAATAGATACACATGCTGTGCATGGAAGAGAATGATGCTAAAGCCCTATACCTCTTATACGCCCAGTGGAAGGTAGGGTTTCCAAAACTGTGGAGTCTTCACTTAATATGAAGAGATAAGTAGTTAAGTGTTTGCAGTAGCTTAGGAATGCTTTGAACTTAGTTATCTAAGTGGCTTATCCCTTCTTCCTCCAGTGTTTGGGATCTGGGGCTTCTACCTGGATAAAGGGTGTTGGACAGAAACCTTCATCCTTTTCTGTAAATCCTACTCAGTGCATTGATATGTGTGATTAGCACCATCACAGCATAAGGAAGGAAAAGAAGGCCACTAAAAAGAAAGAGTTTTCAGATCCAGCATTTGAGGAGATTTGATTCAGGATATTTTGAGGTCACAAAAGTGTATTGACCAAAACATTTGTCCTGGATTCAGTATCAGTAATGGATTTTTAAAACAATAGCTGAGGCAAATATTGAGTGTGTGTGTGTGTGTGTTTGTGTGTGTGCTGTGTGTGCTTAGTTGCTCAGTCCTGTCTGACTCTTTGCAACCCCATGGACTGTAGCCTGCCAGGCTCCTCTGTCCATGGGGTTCTCCAGGTAAGAATATTGGAGTGGGTTGCCATGACCTCCTCACACACACACACATATATGTATGTATATATATACATGTATATAGGCTTCCCAGATGGCTCATTGAGTAAAGACTCTGCCTGCAGTACATGGGTTCAGTCCCTGGGTCAGGAAGATCCCCTGGGGAAGGAAATGGCTCTCCACTCCAGTACATAGGCACAGGAGCCTGGAGGACCGAGGTTCGTAGCATTTCAGAGTCAGAAATGACTGACGCAGCTGAGCACACATGCAGCTTATATATGTATATATGTATGCTCCCTCACGGTCAATCGTAAATTTGAGATAATCTGATGAACATCTCTAGATACTACTTCAATTATAGCATCTGATGTCAAGTAAGATAGAAAAGATGGCTAGACTAGGCCTTCTTTGCCCACCCCATATTCTCAACTACATCGTTTCTTCTAGCATTTACTAGTTTGAAACATTAACCTTCAGCTACTGCATTCTGATCAAGACAGTTACTGACTTTAAGTTTAACATCCACGTAATATTAAGGATGTATATATTAATATTTACATCCATGTATATATTAAGAGTACATATAAACTTTTCCTTCAGAACTTGTAGCTTATTACAACTGTACGTTTTCTATGAAGTAAATTTTTGTGTTCCGTGCCCCCTCCAGCCAAATCCATATGTTAAAATCTTCAAGGTGATGATGGTATTAAGAGGTGGAACCCTTGGTAAGTGATCAGGTCATGATAGTGGAACTCTAGTGAATGAGATTATACCCTTACAAAAGAGACCCCACAGAAGTCTCTTGACCCTTCTGCCTTGTAAGAGCACAGCAAGAAGACTGCCATCTGTGAACCAGAAGGTGGGGCTTCACCAGACACCAAATGCACCAGCACCTTGATCTTGGACTTCCCAGTCTGTAGAACTGTAAGAAATGAATTTCACTTAACAAGCCACCCAGTGTATGGTGCTTCTATTCAATTCAGTTCAGTTCAGTTGCTCAGTCATGTCCGACTCTTTGCGACCTCATGAACCGCAGCACGCCAGGCCTCCCTGTCCATCACAAACTCCCGGAGTTTACCTGAAATCATGTCCATTGAGTCGGTGATGCCATCCAACCATCTCTGTCATCCCCTTCTCCTTTCACCTTCAATCTTTCCCAACATCAGGGTCTTTTCAAATGAGTCAGCTCTTCGCATCAGGTGGCCAAAATATTGGAGTTTTAGGTTCAGCATCATTCCTTCCAATGAACACCCAGGACTGAGCTCCTTTAGGATGGACTAGTTGGATCTCCTTGCAGTCCAAGGGACTCTCAAGAGTCTTCTCCAACACCACAGTTCAAAAGCATCATTCTTCGGTGCTCAGCTTTCTTCACAGTCCAACTCTCACATCCATACATGACCATTGGAAAAACCATAGCCTTGACTAGATGAACCTTTGCTGACAAAGTAATATCTCTGCTTTTGAATATGCTGTCTAGGTCGGTCATAACTTTCCTTCCAAGGAGTAAGCGTCTTTCATTTCATGGCTGCAATCACCATCTGCAGTGATTTTGGAGCCCCCAAAATAAAGTCTGACACTGTTTCCACTGTTTCCCCATCTATTTGCTTTTATTACAAAGCCCAAACAGACAGAGACATTACATAAATCTTTTCTCCCAAAGATCATTTACCATGTCTTTGTTTTCCTCCCTTCTTCCCCCACCCCCTATTTTCTTCCTTCTTCACTTACCAGAATTGCCATTAAAATATCACTAATGGCAACCCACTCTAGTATTCTTGCCTGGGAAATCCCACGGACAGAGGAGCCTGGCGGGCTACAGTCCATGGAGTCGCAAAAGAGCTGTACACAAATTAGTAACTAAACAACTGGTTATTTGGAGAAGCTATTAAAACCACTTTCTTAGGATCAACTCCAGTGTGGTCCGCAGTTTGGGCTTTCTCACTGGCAAGTGGCTGAGGCTGTACTGTTCATGTTTTAACTCTTAGAAACATAAGATTTGATTTTTCTAAAAGCCATGGTATTTATTTCAAATAGAGTTATTTTTAGTGGTTCTGATTTTTGAAAGCTGAGAAAAATCTTATGTGGAATCACTTAGAAATTTATAAAGTTTTAAAAAGTTTTTTTTTTTTTTACTAAATTTAGTGTATTACACCCTGCACAAGACAGTTTTTCATAAAGTTGGCTTTCCCAGCTGTCTTTAAAATTTGGTATAAATTTTAGTAGGCTTCCTAATATAAAAGTTAGTATACTTTCTGATTTCTAACCAACAGATTATTTTCATTTATTTGTTATCCTGGTGAGAAAATTATTGCTAGCTTTAAAAGTTAATGTACCTTATGAAGCAACATAAAATATGTATTATTTTGTTTTCTTTTCTGAGGTTCTAGAACTCGGGTTGTTTCTTCTTGAGCTTATACATTTAAATGTATTTTGATTTCATAATGGGTAGTATTAAATTAGAGTCTCTTAGGAGAAGTTCCTGGTAGAATAGTATTTTGAAGAAGAAATATTTTAAATGAATACCTACTGGAACTCCACAGGATTTTTGGTTTTCTTTCCTTATTCTACCCATAATAAAAGTGGTGAGATTTATCCCTTTGAGGAATATATTTATCGTTTTTAATTGTTCTGTCCATGACATCATTGGGTGGGTGGGTGTGTGTGTGTGTGCCTGCATGCTCTATTTATTGGCTTTTAAACATACTTTGTATGTCTATGAGAGCAGGAATGTGGCAGGGTCAAAAGAAGATAAATAAATTACTTTAATGTAATTGAAAGAAAAAAATGCTATTCTTTGTATTTATATTGATGCAAGCACTCAGTTAATATTCATTGTTTATAAACATATGTTTTATATTGATATACTTAATTGACAGGTTTCTAAAATATCTGTGATAATTTTTTAGAACCTATGCTTCTTTGTATTTTTGGTTCCAGTTTCTTCTTTAACATTTTTTTTTTGCCCCAGAGATTTATAATCCCATTCAGTTCAGTTCAGTTCAGTTCAATTCAGTCGCTCAGTCGTGTCTAACTCTTTGCGACCCCATGAATCGCAGCACGCCAGGCTTCCCTGTTCATCACCATCTCTTGGAGTTTACTCAGACTCACGTCCATCGAGTCCGTGATGCCATCCAGCCATCTCATCCTCGGTTGGCCCCTTCTCCTCCTGCTCCCAATCCCTCCCAGCATCAGAGTCTTTTCCAATGAGTCAACTCTTGGCATGAGGTGGCCAAAGTACTGGAGCTTCAGCTTCAGCATCATTCCTTCCAAAGAAATCCCAGGGTTGATCTCCTTCAGAATGGACTGATTGGATCTCCTTGCAGTCCAAGGGACTCTCAAGAGTCTTCTCCAACACCACAGTTCAAAAGCATCAATTCTTCGGCACTCAGCCGCCTTCACAGTCCAACTCTCAGATCCCCACATGACTACAGGAAAACCATAGCCTTGACTAGACGGACTTTAGTCGGCAAAGTAATGTCTCTGCTTTTGAATATGCTATCTAGGTTGGTCATAACTTTTCTTCCAAGGAGTAAGCGTCTTTTAATTTCATGGCTGCAGTCACCATCTGCAGTGATTTTGGAGCCCCCCAAAATAAAAAGTCTGACACTGTTTCCACTGTTTCCCCATCTATTTGCCATGAAGTGATGGGACCAGATGCCATGATCTTCATTTTCTGAATGGTGAGCTTTAAGCCAACTTTTCGCTCTCCTCTTTCACTTTCATCAAGAGGCCCTTTAGTTCTTCTTCACTTTCTGCCATAAGGGTGGTGTCATCTGCATATCTGAGGTGATTGATATTTCTCCCGGCAATCTTGATGCCAGCTTGTGTTTCTTCCAGTCCAGCATTTCTCATGATGTACTCTAAAATTCACTCCTCATGATATTTTTTTCTCTGCAACTCTGCTGACTTTTAGCATGGCCTCCCAGGAGTTGCTTGTCATAGCCACCCCTGGATCTCATGGTTGCTGAGAACAGCTTGAGCTCTAGGTCATTCTTGGACCACAGGCTCCCACCATTCAGTTTATTTGCTCCCACTAGATCTGTGACCACCCCTCCCCCAAAAACCCCTCATGCTCTGTCACGCTCCTGACTTCGTGCTTTTCTCTATTCACCTTGTGGGTTTTCCCTGCTGACCCGCATACCCATGAGGTCTACCTGCATGCCCTTGACTCGGGCGTTGAGCATGACTGGAAGCAAATGCAGGTACCCCCCACCCCGATTTTCCAGAGGTTGCTGTATACCACTTGGCTTTTATTATAAAAGACCTACATTAGTATCTTTTTGCCAACTGAAAGAAATCCATAGAGGATTTTCAGTTTTACATGGAAAAAAGATGAAGAGATAGAGTTCAGCTTCTGCTTTATAGTGAATTGTATGTGCTTCAGAGCAGTGGCAGGGATGTCACCAAGCTCCTTCCCTGGGAATCACACTCGGCTTAAAACTATGGTGGCTTAATGCTTTATGTCAGTTTATTTTGTTCATCTGTGGGCATGGTATGTCCTAAAGTCCTTGCTTCTCTGCTTTACCCTTATCAGCTTGTGAAGGGTTGCATAGAATGCTCTCCTGTTGGAGAGTGGGGATGCCTGCACTACAGCAGTGCAGATCAGTTGAGATATAGCCGTGCAGTCACCTTCGTAACAGGGCCCTCTGCATCTCCTGGCCATCCTTCTACCAGTCTTTCTTCTCTGCTCAGCTGTCTTTGCCACTGTCATTAATTCTGTAATTAGATGTCCTTAATTCTGTAATGTAGATATGTCTTAATACCACACCCCAGATGCACCAATCTCTAGAGATACAGTATCGAACAAAAACTATACTCTGCCCCCTGTGCCTGCAAGAGAGTCAGGCATTTATAAAATAGCAGCACTAATGATGATTTTATTACACTTGAATCCAGGGGGAAAAAACAAAAGATAACCTAAAATGCATACTGGGGTAGGGAGAAGGAGATTCTAACTTGGCTCTAGGTAGCATTTTATTGTGATTATTGCCTTGCTTTTCCTTATGGTTTTACCATAGGTGTGTCCCTGGACTGATATTGTGGGGTTTTTTTTCCTTTCTTTTAGAACTTTATTTAAATGGTGTGATACTTTTTTGGTCTTCTAAGACTTGCTTTTATTGTTCAGTGTTATACTTGTGTGATCACCTGTATTAATCTAAGTAACTCTAGGTATTTTATTTTCACTGCTACATATTATTCTTTTATACCTCTGTTTATCCATGGTTGAGTCTGCTTTGTACACATTTGGATTGTTCTGTACTTTCTGTTATTATAAACAGTTCAGATACGAACAGGAAAGGTGTGATAAGGATTGGTTAATTTTCAGTATGCATGCAAATTTTAGTTTAGGTCTTTCACTTCAGCCTTATCTATCTAACACAAGTACCACGAATTGGGCTTCCCTTGTGGCTCAGTGGTAAAGAATCTGCCAGCCAATGCAGGAGATGAGCATTTGATTCCTGAGTCAGGAAGATGCCCTGGAGAAGGAAATGACAACCCACTCTAGTATTCTTGCCTGGGAAATCCCGCGGACAGAGGAGCCTGGTTGGCTACAGTCCGTGGGGTCGCAAAGAGTCAGTCAGACATGGCTGAGTGACTAAACAACAGCAACCACAAAGCAGCAACAAATTTGACCACTTTGAATGTTGCATCATATTTAAAATGTTATGATAATATCTCCATCATCTTTTCCTGATACACTATCTATAGAAGGTGGCATAAAATAATTAAATGACCCAAGGCCAAGAGACAGGTCAGACTGTCTGTCTGAATAACTAAAAGCAAATGTCCTTCCCTCTTTCTTAGCATTTTATCAGAATAATTACAGTATTTTCAGCAGTGCTCTTAAAATATCAGTTAAGTCATGGTGAGTTAAACGAGATAGCTGTTGTCTCTCAGCTTCAAATTCACCCTGTAACACCTGCTCTTCCATAACCTTTTAAGCATTTCTCCTTTACACTGAAGATGATGTTGAGCTTTCCCAGTAAAGGACACTGAAGGGACGTTGCAGAAGGATGGGGCATCACTTACTGGTTCCAGCTGCTGTCCCAGTGGTCAGCTGTGTGGGTAGAAGAACCTTTAGTATTGCTCAGCCCCAGCTACAGGCAGGGGGTGTGCAGTCCCTGCAGCCCCTCCCCCCGACCTGGGCACCCACCACCTGCTCCGGGTCTCCTGCCCACAATGGTCACTCTGCTCCTTCTGTGCACCTGCCCATTGGCAGGGGCTCACCTGTACCTCCATCATCTCCCTGACCACCAACACACCGTCTTGTGTGAGGTCTGAAGCCCATCCTTGGGTAGCGGACTTCTTCCAAGTTCTTCTTTCCTTGGCTGCTCTCGCTGAGCCCCAGGGCACCATCTAGCATCCTCTTTACATGTAATACTTACTCTCCTATGACAACCTAATCAATCTTTGTATTAAACGTACCCTGCTTTAAAAAAAAATCAATGAACTCTAAAACTTAGCATAAACTTACACATCAGGTGTTCTAAATGTCACCAGTTTTTTTTTTTACTTTTTTCTATGCATGATCTAAAGTCTTGGTTTATTATTTTTATGATTATTTATTCCTTAATTGGAGAAAAATTGCTTTACAATGTTGTGTTGGTTTCTGCTGTACAACAGTGCAGTTCAGCCATAATTATACATATGTCAGTTCTCTCTTGAGTCCCTTCTCTCCCCCATCCCACTCCTCTAGGTGAACACGGAGCACCAGGCTGTGCTTCCTGTGTTATATAGCATTTGCATCAGTTCTAATGAGGTGGATGAACCTAGAGGCTGTTATACGGAGTGAAGGAAGTCAGAAAGAGAAAAGCAAGTATTGAATATTAGCACATATATATGGAATCTAGAAAAATGGAATTGATGAACCTATTTGCAAGGAAGGAATGGAGATGCAGATACAGAGGGATGAACTTGTGGACACAATGTGGGGAGGAGAAAGTGGGACGAATGGAGAAAGTAGTATCGACATATGTACACTGCTGTGTGTAAAACAGATAGCTGGTGAGAAGTTGCTCTATCTCAGGTTTTAAGAACAAGAAGATCATGTTCCAGTTTAGTTATGACTCAAAATTATGTCCATTAAGTTACTGTTGGCTCTTGAATAGGTGGGGATTAGAGACCCTCATGCAGTAGAAAAACCTGTGTATAATTTTATAGTTGGCCTTTCGTATCTGAGGTTTCTCATCTGTGTACACACCCAACCACAGATCATGTAGTCGCATGGTATTTACTATTGAAAAAATCCATGTATAAGTGGAACTATGCAGTTCAAACCTGTGCTGCTCAAGGGTCAACTCTATTTTTAAGCATAAGAATATCTTGTTTCCTAATAGAAACTTAAGGTGATAACTTTGTGAAGAAAGTAATAGTTGTATTTAATTTGTTACCTGAGTAATTGAGAACTGTAAGGTACTTCTTAATTTCTTAATGCAATAAATTACAGTACCATTTCTGACTTTTTAAAAATTTCGTACTCGTCTAAAGGACAGAAGCATATTCCTAAAACGACACTCTGGTTTCACGTTACACACTTTAGGTCCCAGGAGACAGGCATAAGACCACTGAATATGTGTATACATCCTCAGCTTTACTAGATAATGCTGTTATTTCCAAAGTGATTGAACCAAAATATACTCCTTTTAGCACTGTTCCACACCATCTTCCTCACTTGGTATTGTCAGATTTTTCTGTATCATTAATGAATTTTAAAATGCAGGATGCATGGGGCTGATGCACAGGATGATTCAGGTAGAGGATGTGGGGTGGGAGGTGGGAGGGGGCTTCGGCATTGGGCGATTGTGTTCACCTATGGCTGATTCGTGTCAATGTATGGCAAAACAAATACAGTATTGTAATTAAAAAAATAAATAAATTTAATTTAAAAAAAAATGTCTCAGGGAACTTTCATTTTTTATGAGATTTTACATTGTCACTTAAGTTGATTACTGGTAGGACCCTTCCAGCACTAGCTTCATACTATCTCAAGCTATAAGGACCCAGGAATTTTATAATACTCTTAACAAAGAGGTAGAAGGTTATGAAGTCACAGATGAACTAGTAGAGAACAGAAGTGAAAAGAATGGTTCATCATACCTTTTACACTCTGCAGCAGTTAACTTCAAAGTGATAGAGTAAATTAATGTGGTAGAACAGTGGCCAGTTTGGGTTTAAAATGGAAAATGCTGTCTGATAGGGAGTAAGGCCTTTCAGAACCCATCTAGAAGCTTTTGTCTAGGAAGACCCTATTTCTGAAAGCAGAAGTCAGCATCTCGACACAGCGAACCACTTTCATAAGTATTTTAACCATTCCATTTCCTGCCCAGTATTTATCTTCAATTATGCAGACATAGTCTTTGTGTAGACTCAGTGTTAGACCAAAATCAATAAATTGGTTAAGTATTTAAAGCAGAAACATCTATGGACGAGGACCATGTTTTTCTAATGGGCTTAATTAATACGTTACCTGCAGAAGTATGTGCTCTTAATACATGTAGTTTAGTTTGTTATATATAGATTGCATATGCATTATATATGATTATCTGATTTTATGTCATCACTTGTGGCTCAGACAGTAAAGAATCTGCCTGCAATGCAGACCTGGGTTCAACCTCTGGGTCAGGAAGATCCTGTGGAGAAGGGAATGGCAACCTTCTCCAGTATTCCTTCCTGGAAAATCTCCATGGAGAGAGCATCCTGGCTGGCTAAAGTCCATGGGGTCACAAAGAGTTGGACATGACTGAATAGCTGACACTTTCATGTCGTAACTTAGGATCTGGTTTGATCTTAATTCAGTTCCTTTTATTTAGATTTCAGAATTATCTAGTTCTTTAACTAATGATTATGTTTGGCACTTATTAATATTTTGCTGCACAAGTAAGCATTTAGTTGGATAAAGCCAATTTTACAGTGTTAGAAAATTAATGCATTTTGATACAAATTTGTGTTATTAAAGATACAACATCTTTTTTCTTTAAATAATTGTTCACCACTGTTACTGTGCATTTAATGCAGATGCTACTAAGTTAGAGGCTAGACACTTCTAGGTACATTCACATTTGCTCACAGCATGCAATCATTTAATAGTCTGTGTTGCTGCATTAGTAGTTCACTGTTTTGTATGTAGTAATCAATAAATATTTGTTAAATGAATCAATAGTGTGTTTAATTCAGTATTAAAATGATTCATGCTAATATTAATAGTTGAAAAAAATCTTTAAGCTTGTAAAAAGTTTGGGGTAGCTTCTAATGTCGGTGGAGCACAGGAAATGCCTAAGGGGAATTTTCTGTCGTTATTTGCAGATTAGAGTGGGATCCCCAGAAAGAACCCTGCAGTGCTCTTATCAGGATGTTGCTAGAGTATGGAATGATTGCACCCATTATTTGTGAAGTGCTTGCAATGCTTTCTTTAGATGACTGCTCTCCTTGCTACTTATTGAAAACAATTCTGTGATGTTTGTAAACAAATTTTGTGGACAAGATTTCCTTTCCAAAGCAGCTTATCTAAGTGCCTTATTTCTGACTGAAAAGCTTATTTTTCTTTCTGTCTGAATAGATTTGCTTGCCAGTGGTGGCTTGCAGCTGATTTCATCGATTTTCAGTAATGAGATAGAGCAGTATGAGGTAAATGTCTGTGTACGTGGGCAAAGACTCTAAATCACATTCTGAAAACCACGGGCTTGATGATGCAGTGAGTCCATCTCGTCAAAAATATTTGTGGTGAAGATTCCTTGAAAATACTTGGGCTTGAAGCACATCACTTAAATGGAAGATTTAAAAAAATAAGGCTTACAGTCATTAGAGTGAGAGAACCGCTTTGGCTTGTTCAGGCCAACTCTCTCCAAGGGCAGTGGCGGAAAATTCACCAGGCAGTATGTCTGATGGAAATAGTCCCAGAGGATGAAGGAGGCAGAAAGAGCTTGTGGTGCCTTTTAATGCATCGGTTTCTCTACAGAGTAGCATTCAAACATGTAACTAATGATGGCTTCCATGTAACTGATGGGCTCCATTCTGTAGAGTTGCCAGAGATGTTCAGATGTCTCCAGCAAGGAAGGCACTGGAAGCATGTGTGAAGAAATCCTTGCCGAATTCACTCATCTGATTTCATACCGAGTCACTGTTCCTTGGTGCCAAACTACTTTTGGCATTCACTCTTGATCTTGATAATAAGAAGGAGTTATGCACTATTAAAAAGTAAGGCATTTGTGGAATGAAGGGGGAGTCCCTTAGAAGATTGTGTTTTATGGTACTGCTATTTTGTAGCTCTTGTATTCTTTCAACATGGTATTTCACTCCTTCAGGTATATTCTTCATTGAATACATTTATTGCCACAGATTGGTTTTGAGCAAGAACTACACTGAAAGTTTTATGAACGGAAAACAAAATAACTGTTTATGCCATACAGTGCCACAGCTTCCCTGATAGCTCAGTTGGTAAAGAATCCACCTGCAATGCAGGAGACCCTGGTTCGATTCCTTGGTCAGGAAGATCCCCTGGAGAAAGGAGAGGCTACCCACTCCAGTATTCTTGGGTTTCCCTTGTGGCTCAGCTGGTAAAGGATCTGCTTGCAATGCAGGAGACCTGGGTTCTATTCCTAGGTTAGGAAGATGCCCTGGAGAAGGGACAGGCTACCCACTCCAGTATTCTGGCCTGGAGAATTCCATGGACTGTATGGTCCATGGTGTTGCAAAGAGTTGGATATGACCGAGCTACGTTCACTATTCACTATACAGTGCCACATTGTGTATGAGAAACTGAAAGGCCTTTAGCTCACACCATTTCTCCAATGTGTTATTCACCCTTCTGCATAGGAGAAATTACACAAACACAGCACGTCTGTCTGTCTATCTATTCCATTCTTTCCTGGTTTACTAGAGTTCACATAATGTTATTCTCTGATTACTGAAGAGCTTAGATAGATTTTTCACTTCTTCTTTATCATCTCCTCTTTCATTAATGCTCTTGTCCTCATACAGAGGCTCCTCCAGGCCTCCCCTTATGACACCGATAAATCTCACTGCCTTCTTTCCATCTGTTCTCTCCACAGTTTTCCTTCATTCCATGATCCACATCACTCCAATTTCATTGCCACCCTCAGAGTTCCATCTTCTTGTTTGCTCTGTCTGCTGTGTCTAAAAATTAACTTTAAAATAAGCAAAATATTCAAAACAAGCATTATGGTACTCTTTGCATTAATCTTATGAAAGTAAAATATAACCAAAATGCAGTACATTGATTATACGTTGGTTATAAGGAATCTTATTCCCAAAGGTACCTTTACTAGTCTTAAAGTTCATACAAATAATGATTCCACTTCTGACTTATACTACTTTTCCTATTTTGGTGCATCCGTGGTTCTTGCTTGAGTTTGGCCAATTTTCAGAAATGTAAAAATTAGCAACTGAAGTAATGACATGACCTGATATAGAGACTATAGCTTTGGTGCAGTTACATGTAATTGGGGATATTGAATTTGACCTAGTGAAATGAAATAAAATCCATTCTCGATAAACTATGTCCTATATGTTTGGGAATAAATGAATTGGCCCTCTAGTACAAACAGAATTGTAATAGTTTAGTGCATTCCAGAGAAAAAGGAAAATAATGTTAATTTAATAAAGATACTCATGTCAAGAAAGATGAAGGCATGAATGGAATTTGGGTACATTTCCACACTTGTGGAAGTGAATCCTAAACATAAAATGACTCAGTAAATAAGTTGTGATTTTCTGCCAGGAAGAGTTGAGGAGTTGGATAGAAGATGGAGAATGAATTAAACAGTAGAGAACATTCTAGAGGAATAAATGCTGGAATGACTGCAAAATATCCTGGGATTTTTTTCCCCATTATGATAGATTTCTATTTATATTTTTTGGAGAGATATGATACATTTGACCACTTCATTTCTACACGTGATACAAAATAATAAGATCAAGCAGCCTGCTAAGAACTCAAAGCCAGATGGTGTATATGTATGTCATGCTGAGCTGATGGTTTGAAAATGCCAGCTCTGCAGAATGGCTGGAGCTGAATAACGCTTCAAGGGAATCCTACTTAAGATTCACTTGTGCATCTTCATGTGACTTTTACATTCTTAACTTCATGAATTTTAAGCTGCACTGGACAGCATGATACATATAGGCAGCAAAGTAAAATGTTTCTAAATGTGATTTGTTAGCTGTCAGCGCAAGCGAGATTTTAACAAAGAAATATAAATGGTTTAACAATATTGACTAACTGCTTCTTAAATGAACAAATAACCAAAAGTCAATCCTTGCTTCTCTGCAGGAAATGAGGGACTGTTCCATAATTTTTAGGTATTATCTTTTCAGTATTAGCCAGTGTGAGTAAAAAAAAAAAGCAATATCCAGCATCCCTCTGTGTCTCCTGATGTTTGGAAATTGGGAGAAAATTGTTTTGTGGTCTCTCCTCTCTGATTTCCACATTCTTTGGGGAGGTCTTCCACAGCAGTTAAGGCATGGCAGCCGTATTGTGGTCATAAGCTGGGGAGAGCCACTGGAGAGACCTGCAGTGACAGGGTGGTCAGCAGGTAACAGTGAGGGGACTGCTACGTTAGACAGCACCAGTGGTTAAGAAGAGGAGTCAGCTGTAGAGATGTATAAGATTTCATAATACCATTAATCTTCTAAATTTGGCAAAATGTTTATATTTGCAGAACTTTTTGTTTTTCTCTTCTGGAATATGAGATTCTATTTCTCTCCTTTCATTTGCACTTTAAATCTTCATAAAAGCATCTGTTATCCAAGAACAAGTGAACATTTATTTATTTTAAAAAGCTTATTGAGCAATTTAAAGCTTTGTTAAATCAGTTTTTGCTTCCTCCATTTTGAAGCTCAACTATGGTAGTACACATTTAAGATCATTATGCCTTATTAGTGGCTTGATCCCTTTATCATGATTTTTTTTTGGTAAAATCACTTATCTTGAAACCTGCTTTTGATATTAATATAGCTATTCCATCTTTCTTATGATTAGTGTTCATATCCATTTACTTTTAACAAATCCACATCTTTTATACTTGAAGTGTTGTTTGTTTTTAAAGGCAATCTGTCAATCTCTGCCTTTTAATTGGAAACTTTAAATCATTTGTACTTAATGTAATTATAGGAATTGTTGGATTAAAGTCTGCTGTCTTACTTTTTTTTCTCTGTGTCATCTGTTCTTTGTTTCTTTTCCCCAATTTCTGACTTCTTTTAGATTACTTTGATATTGTTACTATTCCATTTTATTTCCAGTATTTATTATTTACAGTAGATAGAATTTCTAAATTGGCCCCAAAAGATGTCCCACTCTAATCCTGCTGCTAAGTCGCTTCAGTCGTGTCCAACTCTGTGCGACCCCATAGATGGCAGGATCCACCAGGCTCCCCCGTCCCCGAGATTCTCCAGGCAAGAACACTGGAGTGGGTTGCCATTTCCTTCTCCAGTGCATGAAAGTGAAAAATGAAAGTGAACTCGGTCAGTCATGTCCCACTCTAATCCTGGGACCCTGTAAGTGAATGAGCTACAACTCCTCTGATTATACTGATATACAAATAGTTGACCTTAAGAAAGAATATTACCCATATGGGCCTGATCTTATTATCACATGAGCCCTTGAAATTATAAAGCTTTTTCAGGCCAGAAGAGGAAAACAGAAGAGAGATCTAAAAAGATCTAAAGCATAAACAGTAATTGATATTCTGGATTTGAGTATGGATGGAGCCATCGTACATGGATTGGAGAGCAGATACAAGGAGCTGAGAGTGACTCTGGCTGGAAGCTAACAAGAGAATGTGAACTTTGGTTTTATAGTATAAAAAGCTAAGGCTCAAGGCTTGAAAGTAGATCCTTTTCTTGGGCCTCCAAATAAGAGCCCAACTTGGTCAGCACTGTAAGTTTGCTGTTGTGGTACCCTGAGCATAGAAGCCAGACTAACTTATCTGGACTTCTGACCTAAAGAACCGTAAACTAATAATTTGTGTGTTAAGCTACTAAGTTTGTGGTTATTTGTCTTTCAGCACAGAAAACCAGTACATTAGCTAAAGATCTCCATTTTATTCTTTAAGAGGTTGCTCTGCTGCTGCTGCTAAGTCGCTTCAGTCGTGTCTGACTCTGTGCGACCCCATAGATGGCAGTGGCAGCCCACTAGGCTTCCCCATCCCTGGGATTCTCCAGGCAAGAACACTGGAGTAGGCTGCCATTTCCTTCTCCAGGAGAAGGTTGCCCTAGGGTTTATAATATGCATCTTTAACTTGTCACTGTCTTCTGCCAAATAATATACCACTTTATATGTAACTAAGAATTCAACAGCAGTATGCCTTCCATTCCTCCCTTCTTATCTTTCGTGCTATGAATGTCATAATATTATTTCCAAATATGTTTAAAACTTCACAATATATTGTTATATTTTTGCCTTAAGTAGTCATTTATCTTTAAAAATAAAACAGAAGATAAATTTTTAATGTTTATCCACATATTTACTATTTTAGCAATTATCATTGCTTAGTTTAAATTTGAAGTTGTATTTGGTATCATATTCTCAATTCCTTTTACACTTCTTTTAGTGAAAATCTGTTGGCACTATTTGTCTATTTGTCTGAAAAAGTCTTTCACCTTTGATGGTTTTTCCCCCTTAAGAACTTTAAAGATATCATTTTACTGTTTTCTGGCTTGTTTTGTCTTAGAAGTCTGAGGTATTTTTAATCTTTACTTTTCTGTACGCGATGCCATTTTCTGTAGTGACTGTTACGATTTCCTCTTAATCACAGATTTTTAGCATTTTATTGCACTATGCTTATGTAGTTTTTTTTGTACGTGCTCCGTTATTTAGGTTCTTGTACATGTGGGTTTATAGTTTTCAATAAATTTGGAAAAACATCAGCCATTATTCCTTCACATATTCTTTCTACGTGACCTTTTGCTTCTTCAGGGCTCTAATACATGTGTATTAGATTGCTTGATATTTTCTCACGGTTCACTGTTCAGTTCAGTTCAGTCGCTCAGTTGTGTCCGACTCTTTTTGACCCCGTGAACTGCAGCACCCCAGGCCTCCCTGTCTATCACCACCTCCTGGAGTTCACCCAAAACCATGTCCATTGAGTTGGGGATGCCATCCAGCCATCTCATCCTCTGTCGTCCCCTTCTCTTCCTGCTCCCAATTCCTCCCAGCATCAGAGTCTTTTCCAATCAGTCAGGTCTTCGCAAGAGGTGGCCAAAGTACTGGAGTTTCAGCTTTAGCAACATTCCTTCCAAAGAACACCCAGGGCTTATCTCTTTCAGAAAGGACTGGTTCGATCTCTTTGCAGTCCAAGGGACTCTCAAGAGTCTTCTCCAGCACCACAGTTTAGAAGCATCAGTTCTTTGGCGCTCAGCCTTCTTCACAGTCAAACTCTCACATCCATACCTGACCACAGGAAAAACCATAGCCTTGACTAGACGGACCTTAGTCGGCAAAGTAGTATCTCTGCTTTTGAATATGCTATCTAGGGTGGTCATAACTTTCCTTCCAAAGAGTAAGCGTCTTTTAATTTCATGGCTGCAGTCACCATCTGCGGTGATTTTGGAGCCCAAAAAATAAAGTCTGACACTGTCCACTGTTTCCCCATCTATTTCCCATGGAGTGATGGGACCAGATGCCATGATCTTCATTTTCTGAATGTTGAGCTTTAGGCCAACACATTCAGTCTCCACTTTCACTTTCATCAAGAGGCTTCTTAGTTCCCCTTCCCTTTCTGCCATAAGGGTGGTGTCATCTGCATATCTCAGGTTATTGATATTTTTCCCGGCAATCTTGATTCTAGCTTGGGCTTCTTCCAGTCCAGCGTTTCTCATGATGTACTCTGCATAGAAGTTAAATAAGCAGCGTGACAATTTACAGCCTTGATGTACTCCTTTTCCTATTTGGAACCAGACTGTTGTTCCATGTCCAGTTCTAACTGTTGCTTCCTGACCTGCATACAGATTTCTCAAGAGGCAGGTCAGGTGGTCTGGTATTCCCATCTCTTTCAGAATTTTCCACAGTTTATTGTGATCCACACAGTCAAAGGCTTTGGTGTAGTCAATAAAGCAGAAATAGATGTTTTTTCTGGAACTCTCTTGCTTTTTCTATGATCCAGCAGATGTTGGCAATTTGATCTCTGGTTTCTCTGCCTTTTCTAAAACCACCTTGAACATCAGGAAGTTCACAGTTCATGTATTGCTGAAGCCTGACTTGGAGAATTTTGAGCATTACTTTACTAGTGTGTGAGATGAGTGCAATTGTGCAGTAGTTTGAGCATTCTTTGTCATTGCCTTTCTTTGGGATTGGAATGAAAACTGACCTTTTCCAGTCCTGTAGCCACTGCTGAGTTTTCCAAATTTGCTGGCATATTGAGTGCAGTACTTTCACAGCATCATCTTTCAGAATGTCAAGTAGCTCAACTGGAATTCCATCACCTCCACTAGCTTTGTTCATAGCGATGCTGTCCAAGGCCCACTTGACTTCACATTCCAAGATGTCTGGCTCTAGATTAGTGATCACACCATCATGATTATCTGGGTCGTGAAGATCTTTTTGTACACTTCTTTTCGTGTATTCTTGCCACCTCTTCTTGATATCTTCTGCTTCTGTTAGGTGCATACAATTTCTGTTCTTTATCGAGCCCATCTTTGCATGACACGTTCCCTTGGTATCTCTAATTTTCTTGAAGAGATCTCTAGTCTTTCCCATTCTGTTGTTTTCTTCTATTTCTTTGCATTGATTGCTGAAGAAGGCTTTCTTATCTCTTCTTGCTGTTCTTTGGAACTCTGCATCCAGATGCTTATATCTTTCCTTTTCTCCTTTGCTTTTTGCCTCTCTTCACAGTTATTTGTAAGCCCTCTCCAGTCAGCCATTTTGCTTCTTTGCATTTCTTTTCCATGGGGATGGTCTTGATCCCTGTCTCCTGTACAATGTCACGAACCTCATTCCATAGTTCATCAGGCACTCTATCTATCAAATCTAGTCCCTTAAATCTATTTCTCACTTCCACTGTATAATCATAAGGGATTTGATTTAGGTCATACCTGAATGGTCTAGTGGTTTTCCTTACTTTCTTCAATTTCAGTCTGAATTTGGTAATAAGGAGTTCATGATCTGAGCCACAGTCAGCTCCTGGTCTTGTTTTTGTTGACTGTATAGAGCTTCTCCATCTCTGGCTGCAAAGAATATAATCAATCTGATTTCAGTGTTGACCATCTGGTGATGTCCATGTGTAGAGTCTTCTCTTGTGTTGTTGGAAGAGGGTATTTGCAATGACCAGTGCATTTTCTGGACAAAATCTATTAGTCTTTGCCCTGCTTCATTCCACATTCCAAGGCCAAATTTGCCTGTTACTCCAGGTGTTTCTTGACTTCCTACTTTTGCATTCCAGTCCCCTATAATGAAAAGAACATCTTTGGGGGTGTTAGTTCTAAAAGGTCTTGTAGGTCTTCATCAAACCATTCAACTTCAGCTTCTTCAGTGTTACTGGTTGGGGCATAGACTTGGACAACTGTGATATTGAATGGTTTGCCTTGGAGAGGAACAGAGATCATTCTGTCGTTTTTGAGATTGCATCCAAGTACTGCATTTCAGACTCTTTTTTTGACCATAATGTCTACTCCATTTCTTCTGAGGGTTTCCTGCCCACAGTAGTAGATATATTGGTCATCTGAGTTAAATTCATCCTTTCCAATCAATTTTAGTTTGCTGATTCCTGGAATGTCAACGTTCAGCCTTGCCATCTCTTGTTTGACCACTTCCAATTTGCCTTGATCATGGACCTGACATTCCAGGTTCCTATGAAATACTGCTCTTTACAGCATCGGACCTTGCTTCTATCACCAGTCACATCCACAACTGGGTATTGTTTTTGCTTTGGCTCCATCCCTTCATTCTTTCTGGAGTTATTTCTCCACTGATTTCCAGTAGCATATTGGGCACCTACTGACCTGGGGAATTCCTGTTTCAGTATCCTATCATTTTGCCTTTTCATACTGTTCATGGGGTTCATTCTCAAGGCATGAATACTGAAGTGGTTTGCCATTCCTTTCTCTAGTGGACCACATTCTGTCAGACCTCTCCACCATGACCCGCCTGTCTTGGGTTGCCCTGCGGGCATGTCTTGGTTTCATTGAGTTAGACAAGGCTGTGGTCCTAGTGTGATTAGATTGACTAGTTTTCTGTGAGTATGGTTTCAGTGTGTCTCCCCTCTGATGCCCTCTTGCAACACATACCATCTTACTTGGATTTCTCTTACCTTGGGCGTGGGGTATCTCTTCACGGCTGCTCCAGCAAAGCACAGCCGCTGCTCCTCACCTTTGAGGAGGGGTATCTCCTTACCGCCACCCTTCCTGACCTTCAATGTGGGACAGCTCCTCTAGGCCCTCCTGTGCCTGTGCAGCCACCGCTGCTCGGGTTGCTCCTCCTGGCCGTGCCTCTGGCCTCCAGCGCGGGGTGGCTTCTCCCGGCCACTGCCCCTGGCCTTGGACGTGAGGTAGTGTCTCCCAGCCACCCCTGACCTCGGACGCCACCTCTGACCTCAGATGCAGGGTAGCTCCTCTCAGCCGCTGCCCTTCACCTAGGACACAGGGTGTCTCCTCCTGGCCACCACTGACCTCACGCGGGTAGCTCCTCCCAGCTGCCGCCCCTTACCTCGGACTTGGGTAGCTCCTCTCAGCCGTTCCTGCACCGTTGCAGCCTGGCACTCTCGGCCACTGCCCCTGACCTCGGACGTGGGGTAACTCTGAGAGTTAAGGAGTATAGAGTTTTATATTTCAAGTATTTAAGTTATTCATAGATCAGCCTAATTGTTTTTTCTTTGAGGCTTGTTTTTAAATATTGTTGGGTTAGATCTAAAGTCACCTTTATTCCAGGGCCATTTTAGCACTGCTGTTTAACTATTAAGTGTCTTGGGTCTCTGCTGAATGCCTGTTGTAGTCTATAAGTCTTCTCTGTTTGGTCAGAACTTGAACACCTGTATATCCTAATTGGGCTCTTGAGAATGTGTTTATGGGGGGTTAGAATTCTCAAATGACCCTCAGTGATACTCATATTTGCATAATCTCCTCCCACTGGGTTTTGGAAGATCCTGTGAGTATGATCACTCCTTTAATTACATTACTTTATATGGCCAAGGAGACTTATCCACAGTGGGCCTCATCTCATCATGTGAACCCTTTAAAAACAGGTTTATCTGGCTGATTACAGAAGGGAAAAGACCAATATATGAAAAATTAATTTCTATATTTAGTACAAATGTCTAGTTTATGGTAGGAGACAAATATGGTACCTGTTACTTGACCATGGAATTTTAAAATTCACCTAATTCACTTGAGTTGGAGCTCACTAAATTCTGCTACTATTAGCTGGTCTTTAAAACTACAGGAAACTGATTTGGAAGGAAGGGAATTGAAAGAAACTAGTTAACTATATTCCAAAAGTAAGAAAACCGCTCTTTTAAAGTTAATTGGAAATGTTTCATAATAATGAAATATATATAGAAGACTATAATAAACTTCCATATACCCAATAATCAACTTAAGAAATAAAATACTGATATAGTTGCCCTTCTGTCCTTCCTTCAATCTCATCCTCCTTGTAGAGGTACTTAATTTTAGTGTTATTAAATCCATTTGTTTCTTCATATTTTACCTCATATGCATGCATCTTTGAATTTATCTTTGCATTTTTTGACATTTGTTTTAATAGTATCAATATGCAACTCTTTTTGTTTCCTTGTTTGTTTGTTTAGTATTTTGTTGTGAGACTGAAAAATTGCTGTGTGCTTAGAACTCCATTTTATGACTGTAGCATGATTTACCTAGTCAACTATTAAGAGATTTTAGATTTTATTCATTTATTGAAGCAGTGAATGCTGAAATTACCTTTCTTGTAGATGTGACTTCATAATGAAGTCACTAGATAAAAGAGTAAATGAATTTTTAGATCACTGGCCACTAACAGTTTTTCTTCAAAGTGGTTTCCCCAATTTTCATTCCTACCATAAGAATTCTGATTATTCTCCATCCTTATAACCCTTGATACTGTCAGAATTAAATTACAGTAGTCAATAGTTACATGGATGAGAAAAATGCTATCTTATTGTGATCTAAATTTGCATTTCTCTATTGATAAGGGAGGACACTTTTTTAATATGTTCACTACCAGATTGTAATAGAGATTATTATTCTCCAGTATTATTCCCCAATTTCTCGAACTCCATTAGGGATGACATGAAGGTCTAACATCTAAAGTCATTAAGATGTGCGATGGAAAATTTTCCCAAGTGGCAGATTATTCCCTGAGTCATTTAAATTATTTCTGGTCATCATAGCATGATTCTTGCCAACACTTTTAATTGTGCTCTGCTCAATGTGGCAGTCTTAGCTTCTCCCACTCTGGTTTTTCTGTTGTAGAAAAGCAAGAAATCTTAAGTCACTGAAGGCAAAAGTAGGCTAAGTTATGAAGAAGAATAGAACATTATTCTGGCTAAGAATAACTAATAACAATAGGGTTTGCTGATTTCAAAAGAGCCCAGTGTATTACCTGCTGATGGACTCTTCATATTTGGAAATTTTTCCAGTGGCTTAGATAAAAATTTAACCAGAATGGTTAACAAAAATGAGAGTGACTGTGATTTTCCAAGAGATAGAACCAAGTAATTTTGAGGGTCCCTCTCCCCACTTTGTCCTGTGCCTCAATGAGGAACAGAACTTTCACAGATTCGTTCCACTGCCAAGATGATAATCTACTAAGAAAATTATTTTGTTATGTTTTCTAACCATAATGAACAAACTTGTATCTTGTACAAATACATCATCAGTAGATTATTTCTTGTAAATGGAACTAGAAAAATCCCCCTGAATCTGTTCTTGGTGCTAAATGGGTATGAGTTTGAGACCATGGAATATGTTTTCTGCCCGTTGCATAATTAAAATTACCATCTGCCGAGTTATGTTATAGTATTCTGCTTGCCTTCACTTGTAGCTCTGGATCACCAACACTTTACCCTCACTTTAGGAATTTCACGAATATCTGGGCTCTAGCATTTCAATGGTCTCTGTGATGGTCCAAATAAACATAGCTATGTAAGTAATCCAATTTGTAATTGATTTTGGAATGTACAAGTTGTTGTACATTTTGGGGGAAGATGAGTACGTTTACCTTACTTCGGAAAGATCTTATTTTATAAAGATCGAAAACTTCAAATGGAGGTCATTTAGTTCAAGTTTGAAAACAGAAAATTGCTCTGTTTCAGTCTTGATGACTGCATTCAGTTGATTTCTCTGTGACTCCGGGACTAGAAGCTTTCTACCACTTCCTTTGGTAGAAAAAAATTTTAACCAAAGAGATTAAATCATAGGAAGGTTTTTTCATATTCAGACTTAATTGTCTCATTTATTATTGGTCTTTTTCTTTATCTTTTTCTTTGCACTTTTTAGATGTTTGTTAAATTGCACTAGTCAATATTACTAAACCACAGATGTGATGTTTTAAAATAAGGGATATGTCATTTTGCGAACTGATACCAGTTTCTGCTCGCGCATGTTTTGCATTTGTCCTTAGCAAAAATGGGAGTAGTGTTTTAAGATGGATTTTCTTACCTATGATAGCAAGTTGTAAATATCTGAGTCTTTCTCTTTTTTCAGGGCCAGGTCTTTAAATGTGCTTCTCATCCTCTTACCCTATGTCATGTTGCAGAGGTATAGCTGGTTTGCTCTTCTCCAGGTTGGGTCTTCTTTTGATCTTATTGACTTACTACCAATCATTGTCTCCCTCCAGGTTATCCAAGCTGTCTTTTTTGGCATCTGTGTGCTGACTGATCTTTCCAGTCTTCTGACTAGAGGAAGTGGGAACCAAGAACAGGAAAGACAGCTCAAGAAGCTCATCTCTCTCCGGGACTGGATGCTGGCTGTACTGGCCTTTCCTGTTGGAGTTGTGAGTATGATGTAAATCGCATTTAACCACGAAATAAGTGGGTCTTATATTAGACTTCTCAGAGGGAAAACAGGGGTAGTTATAGGCTTCTGCACTGGGGCTGCCATAGCATAGCACTACAGACTGAGTGGCTTAAACAACAGAAATTTAGTTTTTCCCATTTCTAGAGGCTGCAAGTCTCATTCCCAGGTGTCCGCAGGGTTGATTTTTTCGGAGGTCTCTCTCCTTGGCTTGGAAATGGCCTTCTTTGCCTGTATCTTCACATGCTTTTTCCTCTGTGTATCCCTGTCCCAATTTCCCCTTCTTAGAAGGACACAGTCATATTCGCCCTCAATGACATCATTTAATCTCACTTGCCTCATTAAAGACATTGCCTCTGAATACAGTCACGTTCCAAGATACTGAGAGTTAGGACTTCAACATAGGAATTTTAGGGGGACACAATTCAACCTGTAACTGTTTCTTAAGCAGCCCAGACTTAAAAATGTATGGATCTGTGATCATTCTTGTATTTTTGAACTTGGGAGAGGAAGTCAGTAATAGCTCATACTTCTTCACTTACTTAGTGGTGCCATTAGCTCATATCACTTAAGTAAATGCCGCTTAATGTTTGATTCTACTCTGGCTTCATTGATTTCCATTGTTTTCAGTTAGATTCCCTCCTAGCTTAACTTCCTTCACTGATCTGTTAATCGCCCATCATCTCTACATAGAGGGCCAGGGCACCATGAGATTCTATATATTTTAACCTGTGAAGAGCCAGAAGAATGAGAGAACACTTGTAAATTGTGATAACAAGTAAGAGCGTTTTGTGTAATTCAAATATAGAACTTTCATCAGCCACCTGATAGAAATAAGGTGGAGAAATATAAACCCGTGTACCAAGTCCAAGGTCCCTTGTAGGCAGAGTCAGAAAGATGCTTTTTAAAGCCTTCCAATGGCTCTTACTCATATTTGCCACATGTATACCTGGCTGAAGCCTCTATACAATTGTTCTAAGACCAGTTAGTGGGCACCAAGACTATTACTGAATTGCTTTTTCTACATACTGAGTTGTGTCTTCTTGGAATGAAGTAATCCTTAGCTCTTAACAACAGGACAAGGAAAGTAGTATGATCTGCTTGTATGTCTTCTCATTCATCCTTACCCTCTGAAAATCTAGATGGATGCTCAGATTAAAGCCATCTAGCAGATCTCTCAAAATTGATTACTTAACATAACAGAGTTAAATACCTTACATATTATTCAATATTTCCTTCTTTAGACTTGCCTTATAAAATTCAAACACCTTCTATGAGAATACTTATCTAAGAGAAAATTTCCATTGCCATAAACTGTAAAGACCTGCACTTTCTACTTGAAAGAATTATCTAGAAAAATCCAAGTTTGTATGTTTTCTGTTACTTTTTACCTGCTTGAAGTGAAAGTGTTAGTCGCTCAGTCATGTCTGACTCTTTGCAACTCCATGGACCTATCCACCAAATTCTCCAGGCATTCCCTTTTCCAGTTTACTGCCTTGGAATTTCTACAGGCATGACAATAATTCTGGAGATCCTCCTTGATTAGAGGGAATACAGTAGTAACACAATACAAAGGCAAATAGAAATACAATATTTTCCTTTCCTCTTTGCTCTTCCTGCTTCTGTTGTGTGGTGTCAGACTGTGTTTCTATGAGCTTAAGTTGTGTGTCTTGCTACTCTAATCAAAGGCTCATTGCATATGCCCTCTAGACATTTATGACATTGCTTTAGCCTAAAGCATTTTATCCTGCTTGAGACTTGAGATATTTGTCCACTTTCAGTATCCTCCCTGATTTTAGTCCGTGCATGCTTTGTGATTTATAAAAAGAATGGGAGTCTTTGTTTGCTTATTTGTTTGATTTGAGTACATCCAATATTTTCTCCCATGTTTCACTATGTTTGTTGTTTTCTCTGTATTTTAAAAGAGAGAAGAAACAGCATAATGCCTTTATTCTCCTTTTGAGCCAAAAGTCGTAACATCAGATTTTCATGACATAATGTATGCACCTTTCCTAGCCGATGAACTTCACAGAGGAATATAAAGAATAAATAATAAATCAGAGATGTGCT
Organism: Nanger dama; assembly: GCA_917880005.1. NCBI lineage: Eukaryota > Metazoa > Chordata > Mammalia > Artiodactyla > Bovidae > Nanger > Nanger dama. Next base: position 31,252,633 of record CAKJTW010000024.1, read on the forward strand.
GTTTCACTGATTTCTTTAACTTTTTTTTTTTTCTTGCCTGCTGATATGTTATAGTCAATATTTGGGTCATAATTTTCCCTGTTAAAATGAGCCACTTTCCTTCTTATAGTCACCTGCATTCTGTTTTTCCTGAGTTTTTGGAGCCTCCCTCTCCTTCTGCCTCTCTCTTTTTCTCTTTCTGTCTCTCTTTTTAATATATGGAAGAATCCTGGCCTGTAATCGCCTTGCATTTTCCATTGTTTCTTACTCTGTCATTTGATTTTTTTATTTGTTTACCTGATTTCACACTCTAACACACAGAAATTCAGAGCCCCCCCAAAAAAAAAGATTGATAAATGCCTTCTTCCTAGATTCCACTAATTTTATTATAAAGTCATATTTTCAGAGGATATGAATTTGACTCTTTATAACTACTTTTATATAATTTTAAACTCAGTGGACATGAGTTCGAGCAAACTTCAGGAGACAGTGAAGGACAGGGAAGCCTGGCGTGCTGCAGTTCATGGGATTCCAAAGAGTTGGACCCAACGGAGCAATGAAACACTAACAATCATTTTTATCCATTTTTTTTTCATGTAAACATACAATTTCATGATATTCCCTTGTCTTTCTCTCTACTTCCCAGCTTTTCTTTCAAATGAACCCTAGTCTCTGCTGTGACCTCAGAGGTTCCCTTGCCCTTCTATATCTCCCCCCAGCAGCTCATTAGGATCTGGAATTCCACAGTAGTTTCATCACTTAAGACTTTCTTCCTTGTTAGCATATGAGCCCTTCCTGAAGCAGCGTCACTGGGAAACACTTGAAGAGGTGTCATCTTTACTCTTCCTGTGGCTCCTGGCCTGAGAGGGAGGTAACCAGCCCAAAGGGTTCATTCCATCAGACAGATGGAAATAGCAGTGATGCCCAGGACTTGTAGGAATCTGTAGTGTAAGAATGCCTATGTAATGCAAATGACTGGTTATAACATTTGTAATTGAACACCTTGTATCATGTTGGTTGACACAGTTAAAATGCTAAAGGGAAAATCTCAGCACTCTCCCTGTGCCCAGAAAGCCTGGGACGTGGCTTGAGCCTCTGAAGAAGGAAGATGCAGAAACTCCAATTAGAAGTCTGTGGTCAGTCCCCAGGGCCTCCACTTCCAGGCTCTGACTGCCAGGTGACTGCCAGCCTCACAGAGGACCTCCTTTGCTGCCTTCTCCGGCTTTCTCAGCTTCACACTTTCGTCAGCCACAAGTCTGAAGGGGAAAGCGATGCCATTTTTGCTTCTTGCTGCTGCTGCTGCTGAATCGCTTCGGTCATGTCCGACTCTGTGCGACCCCAGAGATGGCAGTCCACCAGGCTCCCCTGTCCCTGGGATTCTCCAGGCAAGAACACTGGAGTGGGTTTGCATCTTGGTGCAGGGCAAGAGGGCTTCCCTTGTCGTGCTAGTGGTAAAGAACCCTCTTGACAACGCAGAAGACATAAGAGACGTGGGTTCGATCTCAGCGTGGGTTGAAAAGATCCCTTGGAGAAGGGCATGGCAAGCCACTCTGGTATTCTTGATTGGAGAATCCCATGGACAGAGGATAGGATCCTGGCAGCCTACAGACCATAGGATTCCAAAGAGTTGGACATGAAACTGAAGAGACTTTTAGCACACAAGCCACAAAGGCAGTGGGCCTGAAAAGAGGGCAGAATGGCAGCTGAATGTATCTCCTCTGCTCGAAGTTTCCCAAAGATACCTCTCCACCCTAAGCTTTTCCGGACATTTCCAGTATTTCTGTCTCTGTCACCTCAGCTGCAACTGTGGCAGCAAGAAAGACCCGGGGTAGGTTATCTAGGACTTGTATTTTCTCCACTAATGCTTCCTCCAATAACAAGGTTGATTGAGAGCCGACAGTAATTGTTTTGTGTGAGCATGAAGCACTAAGTATGATTCTGTGACCCATGGACCTGATGCCTCTACTTCATGCAGTCTGTCTCTCTCAAGGATATATAAAAGTAATGAAGCATTCCGACCCAAGATAATTGAGGTGAAGCTTTGTTTCAGCATAACCTTGAAGAAACCAGGCAGGGTTGCTTGAGTGAACAAAGCATGTATCATCCTGATTTGTGTAGATTCCCATAAATGCAAAGCTGGCCTTGATTAGTGATGCTAATGGCCGGAAACCACCACCACTCCCAAAGCCTTGCAGCTCATTTTTGCAGGGACAACCCCTGGGAGGTTCATCTTACCATGTGCAGTTCATTTCTGAACCCTGTCACCCTTTTAAAGAAGCATTACAAATAATTCTATGACATTATGTGGTCTGGGAGCACTGAAGTTTATTAGGAGCAATCAAACTAAGAATGTCTTTTGTCTCCCGTGAGTTCCGTTGACTTTCATGCTGGCAGATACTCTTCTAGTTAAGAGAACAGGCTAAGGCTTTCAACCAAAAAGAAAAAGAAAATAAGAGTAGTAAAAATGAGTATGATAAGTATGAAATTGCCTCTTTGAAAAGTCCTAAATGTGTCCCCAGCTGTAGGCCTAAGCAGCTCATTTAATGATGAAGAACAATCATATTTTCCATCAGTTCAAGTCTGTACATCCCATTCATCCACAGCTGCTCAGCTGGCAGGATGCACATAATCCGCTCTCACCACCTTCTTGGTACACCTTTATCCCTGGCCCCACTTAGGCAGCTCTAGACCCAGTGTGAGGTTGCTGCTTAACTAACTTTGGCAGGGAAGTGACGATGAAGATGTACCTGTCTCAAAAAAATAGGGAACCGTCTGAGAAAGTCCTGTAAATTTGAATCTGGTCTAACCTAGGGTGGGATCCAAGACATTGTGAGCAAACCAGCATGTGCCTGGATGAGCTTTTCTGGAATTTGAGGTTTTCATTTGAGTTTAGTTTCAGAGCTGTTAAGTAACCCTTTTCTGGTGTTATAATCATGTTTTTATAAAGATTTTATGAAGATTTGACATGGAACAACCTAGTATAGATCCTTGTAAAACTCACTTTTACTTATGATAGAAACCGTGTGGTACTTGCTTCTTTGGGAAACATGGAAAATGCAAATTGAAATTTTAGATGCATACTCAAAGAAAAAGTATCTAGCAGTTATTTTCAAAATGAGATTCTTCAAATTCTTCATTTATTAATACACTAACTAAGCCACCCTTCAGAAAAATTTTTGATGCATATGGATTTAGATTGTCATACTTCTACAATTTTAAAAAAATTCATTTCTGATTTTCAGAGGTAAGAGACTGGCTTAAATGGAAAACAAACTTATTACTGAATATTAATTACTAATATCAATGTCTGTTAACATAACACAAAGGAAGGAAATTTGGTTCCATTTGAGATTGTAAATAAAAGCAAATGTCTTTTCTTCTATTTTGATATTAAGGGAAAACTTGGGATTAAATACACTTAATATCTACTGATCCTGTCTTTATTAAATTTTCACACAAGACCCTAAAATCAAACTTTTCTATTTTTATTTTAAACCTTCATTGATGTTTTAAGTTTCTTCCAATGCCCTTTCTAGTCACCTTTGAAGTTAAGAATATAATAACTGCTAGGTCATATTTTATGGTTAAACCTAGTTCTTTGATGTTGAGTCAGTCTTAGGCTTTACCCCTGTGCTGAAATGAGTGTGCATTGAGTGGTGCAAGTGGGGAGGTTTAGAGATGAGGATTTATTCAAGATCAGTAAGCAAAAGGAGCATTTTCCTCCCATTCCAGGAGAAATGCTCAGAAGACAATCATTACCTAACCTAGGTTAGTTGCCTATGATCACCTTTTTGATAGTCTTTTCAAAAGACCAAGGACGTAACATGACCAGTCAGATATACCTGATAGGGAACTGAGTTGCTTCTTAACCATCTTATATATTCTTCTCTGCTAAATGAAAACCAAAGATTTTCTGCATAGTTGAACTATTTAATTTGTACACATTCATGCTAACACAGCAAAGTCAGCTTGCAAAACAGATTCCTTCAGCACAAAATATAACTGCACTTTTAACAAAATTTTACTGTAACCCACTCATTAATAGGCAGAGCATTCAAAGAATGGAAGTTCTATTCAAATCAGTAGTTATTTATGGGTATATGGAGCTCCCAGGTAGTGCTAGGAGCCAAGACAGTAGTGACTGATTTTGCCTGTCAGGGTCTCACAGCCTAGAGAAGGAGACTTTATATAAGTTATCTCAACAAGTGAATTAAAAGAAGACATGAAGAGTATAACAATACATATAAGTATAGAAGTAGCCTGCAAGGCCATGGAAGCTAACCTAGATGTCCATCAGCAGATGAATGGATAAGAAAGCTGTGGTACATATACACAATGGAGTATTACTCAGCCATTAAAATGAATACATTTGAATCAGTTCTAATGAGGTGGATGAAACTAGAGCCTATTATACAGAGTGAAGTAAGCCAGAAAGAAAAACACCAATACAGTATGCTAACACATATATATGGAATTTAGAAAGATGGTAACAATAACCCTCTATGCGAGACAGCAAAAGAGACACAGATGTAAAGAACACTCTTTTGGACTCTGTTAGAGAGGGGGAGGGTGGGATGATTTGGGAGAATGGCATTGAAACATGTATAATATCATATATGAAACAAATGGCCAGTCCAGGTTCGATGCATAATACTGGAGGCTTGGGGCTGGTGCACTGGGATGACCCAGAGGGATGGTACAGGGAGGGAGGAAGGGGGGTTTCAGGATGGGGAACGTGTGTACACCCATGTCGGATTCATGTTGATGTATGGCAAACCAATACAATATTGTAAAGTAATTAGCCTCCAATTAAAATAAATAAATTTATATTAATTAAAAAAAGAAGTAGCCTGCAAGACAGAGAAGGCAATGGCACCCCCCTCCAGTACTCTTGCCTGGAAAATCCAATGCACGGAGGAACCTGGTAGGCTGTGGTCCATGGGGTCGCTGAGTCGGACACGACTGAGCAACTTCACTTTTACTTTTCACTTTCATGCATTGGAGAAGGAAATGGCAACCCACTCTAGTGTTCTTGCCTGGAGAATCCCAGGGAAAGGGGAGCCTGGTGGGCTGCCGTCTATGGGGTTGCACACAGTCACACACGACTGAAGCGACTTAGCAGCAGCAGCAGCAATCTGCAAGAAGAAGGAATTTATTTTAATGAGTAGAAAGTCCTGAAAGACTTCCCAGAAATGATGATATCAGAACTCTGTTTTGAATAATGACTAAAAACTTACTGGATGTGTTAAGTTAGTGATCCTTTCATCTGTTAGAAACAGACTATCACCATGTATTCACTTGGCTCACTTTTTCACATCATTCAAGACTGCTCAAATTATTTCACTTCAGAACAGCTTCCATGAATAAACTTTATAAATTAGCCCTGTCGGTCTCTGTCCCCTTAACTTGCTTTGTATTCTCCATCATGATTACTGCTACCAGCACATTATAGGTTTATTCTTTTATTTCTACGGTTTGTCTTCTCTGACTTGGTACATGCTCTGTGAAGTTAGAGAGCTTGTATGTTTGGCTTACTGCTATAACCAAAGCATCAGAAGCAATGTCTAAATAATTTAGTGTTTTTGAGTGAATATCCAACCAACTGTTGTTTAAACAATAAATATATTCAGGGTCTCATAAAATAAGTCTGTAAGCAGGAAGTTTTAGGGTAGTGTGGCTCAGTATTATCATTTGAAGCTTATGTATTTTCCATTTTCTACTTTTCTATCTCTGGAGTGCTGACTTTCTTTGAACTTGCTACTTTCAATCTCTGGAGGGCTGATGAACCACCACCTACCGTATGCTTTGCAACCATGTTCAAGGCAGGTAGAGGAAGACACTGTTAAGGGAGCTCTCCTTCAAAGGGTTTGTCTTTTCGTCATACAAATAAACCTTTCTCAGAAGCTCCATCAGCCAGTGTCCCCAGAGGTCTCATTGGTGAGGACTGTCCTGTGGCTCTAGCCAGCTGCATGGAATGCTGGGAAAGCATGTAGGAGAAGCAAGGAATGAGGTCACCATGAGGGCTTAAATTATTCGTGATTTATCTTAAGGTGCCTTATGGGTTAGGCATACTGCTGCCCAAACAAAATCGCTCGTTTCAAGAAATGAAATAACAAATGTTGAGATAACTCCATGCAAAATAAGTAAAAGCTAACAGAATTTCAGGTAATTTGTTGTTTATCTGTGTTGATATAAAAATAGATACTGTAAAACCAATGCAACTAATCATGGATATTTTCTGAGCCAAGAAGGGCAGATTTTTTTTTCCATTCAATCTCTGCCAATACCATTTTGTGGGGGGGGGCAGTCTCAGCAGTACTATCACGAATAGTTGTCTGAATCTGACGTTTGAAATTCTTCTCAAAGAAAATCACATATGTTACACGATTGGCTTCTGTTCATTTTCTGAAAGTCCATACGCAATTTGTCACAGGTAGCCCTGCTTTAGTCCAGCAACTCAGGTATGTAGATACGAGGTTCAGTGAGTAAAATCTGCCTCTAATAGTAGCTAATGGGAAGTTGCTTTATAACACAGGGAGCTCAGCCTGGTACTCTGTGACAACCTAGAGGGATAGGATGGAGTGGAGGTTGGGAGAGAGGTTCAAGAGAGAGGGGACATATGTATTCTTATGGTTGCTTCATGTTGTATGGCAGAAACCAACACAGCATTGTAAAGCAATTATCCTCCAATTAAAGATAAATTAAAAAGAAATAATAGTCCTCTAGAAATTATAGAGAAGTATCATGTCCTCTAGACCATCTCACAGAGTTCCCACTCTCTCTGGGCAAAAGGGCCACAGATATGTCTCAGAAAATGAAGATATCTTTTTTCCATGTTTATATCCATAAGCAAGATATAGATTTGAAATATATGATCCAGAAAAAGTAGAATTGTTAGTTAATGATTGTGTTAGTCGCTCAGTCGTGTCCAACTCTTTGCAGCCCAAAGGGCTGTGTAGCCTGCCAGGCTCCTCTGTCCATGTAATTCTCTAGGCAAGAATACTGGAGTGGGTTGCCATTTCCTTCTCCAGGGGATCTTCCTGACCCAGGGATCGAACCCAGTCTCCTGCATTGCAGGCAAATTCTTTACCATCTGAACCACCAGGGAAGCCCAATAATTATCATGCTGCTGCTGCTGCTAAGTTGCTTCAGTCGTGTCCAGCTCTGTGCGACCCCATAGACAGCAGCCCACCAGGCTCCCCGTCCCTGGGATTCTCCAGGCAAGAACACTGGAGTGGGTTGCCATTTCCTTCTCCAATGCATGAAAGTGAAAAGTGAAAGTGAAGTTGCTCAGTCGCGTCCGACTCTTTGCGACCCCATGGACTGCAGCCTACCAGGCTCCTCTGTCCATGGAATTGTCCAGGCAAGAGTAATGGAGTGGGTTGCCATTGCCTTCTCCGAATAATTCTCATAATTAATGTTAACTCAGTAACACTAATAATGTATATGATTCCTGTTCTCAAAAATATGAGCCCCCTGCCCCAAATCAGGATCTTTTCTATGCTATTGTTTGGGAGACCAAGAACAAGATGCAGTTTTTCTTTTTTTTTTTTTTAAGAAAATAAAAAGGAACACTTTCATGTTTTGTCTTCCTTCTCTGCATATTTCCCTTCCTCCCTATCCCTCTAGTTCAGTTTCACTCTTAACCCTTCCCCATCATCCTCTGCCTCAGAACCATCTCCTTGTTTGTAGAAAAAGAAACAACAATTTACTGTCTGGGTGTTCCTGAAATTACTACATAGCCCCTGTGGGCGTGTTTTGAGGTAACTCTTACCTGTTTTAGCTGGATCAAAATGTGCTGGGTTAAATCAGCCAATATGAAAGGAACATTTCCCCCAAGGAAGGAGCTAGTAGACTTTCCACCTACACAAAATGTATTAACTTTTCCTCATGCAATTACCATGCTAATCATTTGCTTGTTTTGCCACAAAGAGCCAGTCCCAGATAGGACTTTCATTCATCCTGCCTTTTTCAAACTTTCCTGGGAACAAAAGTGGAGGCATGATTCTGGCTTTGGGGGATGTATCCTGGAGACACAGGTGGGAAGGTGGGAAGATGAGAGATGATGAGGGGAGAGATTGTGTGTAGGCACAGTTCACAGATGGCCCTGCCCTCTGTCTGCTAAGCACTGATGAAAAAACTTTTCCAAGAAGTTTCCCTCTTCGAAATGTCCCTTTACCCTGTTGCTTAGGTCTGTGCTTCATTTGCCCATGAGGACCAATATGTTCCAGAAGTTTGGGCTGTGGTGGCCCCAAAAGTTTGGTGCAACATGGGGAAAATGAAGGCAGCTGTGTCCCAGAGGGAACCAGAAAAGGCCTTTCCACCCCATCTGCTCTTCTGCTTCTCTGGGTTCCTACCACTGTGTCTGTTGTTTGCCAAGGAAAGGCTGGGGAGGGACGTGAAATAGGAAAGAATCTTCAGTATAGATTAGTGGTGTGCCCAGGTTGGAAGGCACGTGTGGAGAAGAGTTTTCTGTGCCCATTTTTATCACCTCACCTCTTAATCCTAAGAAGGGCCCCTCCCCTTTTTCACCTTCACTGTCAACTGCAAAATTAGAATCACAAACACAAATAACTGAACAGAAACAGCCTCAGCACTCCCATGCCCAGAAGATAACACAAGTGCTTATGCCCAGGAGATTGCTGTCAAAATTAGCATGAAGTCAGCAAAAGAAGACGGTCCCTAGAATCATTGATATGGTAACATTTTTGTCTGACTGATCCACCACTCCCCATGGTGACATCCTGGGCCATGCTACTTCCTAAATCACACCTGCAGCCCAGGCTGGGTGGGATTCTGGGGGAATCAGATGGCGGAGAAGGAAGAGTGGTCCAAGGGGCAGCAAGCATCCTTCAGGTTCCCATGCTGCTCCTGACACTCTTGCTCTCTAGTCCCTGCACGTCTACCTGCCCTGAATCCTCTGAGGGTCCCAAGCCCCCAAAAAAGCCCAAAGCACTGTCAGGCAGGTGACAGCCCCTAACCTGGCATTCCCCTAACCTCCATCATTTATGAACCAGAGTCTCAACTGGGACCTGCATTGTTTACTTTTAATCAGCTTGCATAAAAAATGCTTTAAATACTCAGGGTTAGCTTTGTCTCAACCATAATATCTATGATGGGAACTGACATGCTGGTTATATTTCTCTACTGCACGTTGAAATGAACATGTAATCATCACAGTGAAATCATTTTCTGTGCTGTGCCGCCATGCTCAGTCACTCAGTCCTGTCTGACTCTTTGGGCCCCGTGGACTGTAACCCACCAGGCTCCTCTGTCCATGGGATTTTCCAGGCAAGAATGTTGGAGTGAGATGCCATTTCCTCCTCCATCGTATCTACCTAATTGAGGAATCAAACCCATATCTCTTATGTCTCCTGCATGGCAGGCAGGTTCTTTACCACTAACTCCGCCTGGGAAGCACCAAAACTCATTTTCATTAAGTTAAAAAAAAATTCTATCTGTACCCCTTTCCCCCAAATTACCGTAGAGTTCTGAAGAAATTGCCACACACTCTGAGACATTTGCTGTTGCTTTTCTTTTTGTTTCCAGCTGTTCAGTTGCTGGGGACCAGCAGTTCCATTTATACCTTACTTTCTGAAACTTCTCACCATCTCCCTTCCCATAGTGACAAAACCCATAGCAACTCAAGAGCCTGGAAAGTCTATGAATGAGAACTCGCTTCTCCTATGTACTGCTGTGGACCAGACTAAGAGCCGTAGTCTGATTGTTATTTAATCCTCAGAGCCCCCAAAGGTAAAAATGTCTGTCATTCTTACTCCACAGAAGAGGGTTCTGTCGTACAGCTTGACCGACTGGGTTCCCATTTCCTAGGTCCCTTGCCTGAGGTCCATGGCTAGGAAATGGTGTGATCTGGGCTTGAACGTAAGCACTCTGATCATGAAGCTTTTCGCAAGTACTCTAAATTTTTGACAGTCCAGACCCAATCTTGCTTTATATCATTGACCTGATAGACCTTTTCAGCTATATACATGAACTCCAAGCTGGCCACAGTTTCTCATTTAGGATAATACATCAAAAATGAGAAAGGGAATTAGGCATTATGTGACTCAGAAATCACTGTTAATCTTTTTCCTTGAGGCTGTTTAACAAAAGCCTGTTCATTTGTGCTTGTTATTGTTTCCCTGTGATATATTATTTCATTGGCACCATAGAGCCAATGGTTTCATACGGTTTTACAGGCTAATTTATAAAGTACAAATTTTGGCAAGGAAAGAACGTCTTCCTGCCTTGTCTTCTTGTTTCAACAATTGGACCCAGATTTAAGCCACCATATATTTTACTCAATATGCTTGTTTTTAATATGTGAAAATAAGGTTTTGTGAGTAGAATTAGCTACATTTAAAAAATGAATATTAAATGTATCTAGCATCATCTGTAAACTGTCTCTGGGTTTCTAAGAAGGCATAGTTCAGAGGTACACAATTGCAAAAGAATATTTTTGAGAAGAAATGATCCAGTACACTCTGCATGGGTAGCCTAACAACTCAACCGTACCTACCCAGTGAAATATTTGACTCAGGATTCCTAAGAGCCACCTTGTTCTGCTTCATCAAGAGCTTTTGGTTAAACTGCTTTCCTTTTTAAAATTTATGATTTATCCCCCTTATATTTTCGACAAGGATTTCAGATTGTCTGAGTCAAATCACTTCATCAAAGTGGCCCAGTCTTCTGGGCCTCTGCATCCTTCAGCAAAAGCTGCCTGTAAATCATTTTGCCTTCTTGGATAAGTGTCTTCTGTGTTACGCTGCAGGGTACACAGAGCATCTTACTTATGTACTTTCTGTTGAAAAAAATGAGGCAAGCCAGGAAAATGAGGGAGAAACTAGATCTTCTGGCAAATTCAGTTAACATTTATTGAGTGCTATACACCAGATACTTTGTTAAATTCTCTCACACGATTTCACTTACTCTGTTAGTACATAAATGCATTGCGGGCTCAGTCATGTTTGACTCTTTGCAACCCCCTGGACTGTAGCCTGCCAGGCTCCTATATTCATGAGATTCTCCAGGCAAGAACACTGAAGTGGGTTGCCATTTCTTACCCGGGGGATCTTCCTACCCTGGAACTGAACCTGTGTCTCTTGTGTCTCTTGCATTGTTAGGCAGAATCTTTACCACTGAGCCACCTGGGAAGCCAGGTGGCTATTCAGTTCAGTTCAGTTCAGTCGCTCAGTCGTGTCCGACTCTTTGTGACCCCATGAATCGCAGCACGCCAGGCCTCCCTGTCCATCACCAACTACTGGACAAACTCACACCCATCAAGTCAGTGATGCCATCCAGCCATCTCATCCTCTGTTGTTCCCTTCTCCTCCAGCCCCCAATCCCTCCCAGCATCAGAGTCTTCTCCAATGAGTCAACACTTCGCATGAGGTGGCCAAAGTACTGGAGTTTCAGCTTTAGCATCATTGCTTCCAAAGAACACCCAGGGCTGATCTCCTTTACAATGGACTGGTTAGATCTACTTGCAGTCCAAGGGACTCTCAAGAGTCTTCTCCAACACCACAGTTCAAAAGCATCAATTCTTTGCTGCTCAGCTTTCTTCACAGTCCAACTCTCACATCCATACATGACCAAGGAAAAACCATAGCCTTGACTAGACAGACCTTTGTTGGCAAAGTAGTAGCTATGCTTTTGAATATGCTGTCTAGGTTGGTCATAACTTTCCTTCCAAGGAGTAAGCATTTTTAATTTCATGGCTGCAGTCACCATCTGCAGTGATCTTGGAGCCCAAAATATAAAGTCTGACACTGTTTCCACTGTTTCCCCAACTATTTCCCATGAAGTGATGGGACCGGATGCCATGATCTTCGTTTTCTGAATGTTGAGCTTTAAGCCAACTTTTTCACTCTCCTCTTTCACTTTCATCAAGAGGCCCTTTAGTTCCTCTTCACTTTCTGCCATAAGGGTGGTGTCATCTGCATTTCTCAGGTTATTGATATTTCTCCCAGCAATCTGAATTCTAGCTTGGGCTTCTTCCAGTCCAGCATTTCTCATGATGTACTCTGCATAGAAGTTAAATAAGCAGGGTGACAATATACAGCCTTGACGTACTCCTTTTCCTATTTGGAACCAGTCTGTTGTTCCATGTCCAGTTCTAACTGTTGCTTCCTGACCTGCATATAGGTTTCTCAAGAGGCAGATCAGGTGGTCTGGTATTCCCATCTCTTTCAGAATTTTCCACAGTTTATTGTGATCCACACAGTCAAAGGCTTTGACATAGTCAATAAAGCAGAAATAGATGTTTTTCTGGAACTCTCTTGCTTTTTCCATGATCCAGCGGATGTTGGCAAGTTGATCTCTGGTTCCTCTGCCTTTTCTAAAACCAGCTTGAACATCAGGAAGTTCACGGTTCACATACTGCTGAAGCCTGGCTTGAAGAATTTGGGGCATTACTTTACTAGTGTGTGAGATGAGTGCAATTGTGTGGTAGTTTGAGCATTCTTTGGCATTGCCTTTCTTTGGGATTGGAATGAAAACTGATGTTTTCCAGTCCTGAGGCCACTGCTGAGATTTCCAAATTTGCTGGCATATTGAGTGCAGCACTTTCACAGCATCATTTTTCAGGATTTGAAATAGCTCAACTGGAATTCCATCACCTCCACTAGCTTTGTTCATAGTGATGCTTTCTAAGGCCCACTTGACTTCACATTCCAGGATGTCTGGCTCTGTTAGGGGATCTCATAAAAACAAATGGCAGTAGACAGTTGCTTCACCCTCATCCCTACAGACTGTGATGCCGGCAAGAGGACTGGAGCATGGAGGAGGGAAAGCTGCTGCCATGCTGGCCTTCAGAGCCCCTTCTTGGTTTGCTCAGTCCTGTGTAGAGAATAATGCCTGTCATATTGGATCCGGTCAGAAATGTTTGATGCTCTGTGCCTGAAGAGTCTCAATCAAAAATGGCAGTAAGGAGCAGAAAGAAAGAAAGCTCTGAGGCTGGGGGATCATCCGTATGAAGTAGATTTTCTTTGGGTCTCTTTGCTCTGCGAGCAGATCAGCATCAAAACAGATGTTTCTCCCCAGTCTTGGCACCTTCCTGAGATGCTGATCCTCAAAGTAATTAGTTTAGTAGAACCTCCTGGTTCTTAATTGACTAGAAGGGTTCTTGAACCCCCCCCAAAAAAAAAAACCTGTAATTGGTCAGCTGTTCTTGAAGGGGGCCTTAGCAGATGACAGGGAGTTCAGGTAGACCAAATGCCAAGAAAAAACTCCTGAAGAGCAGTCAGGCAGATGGATTGCTGATGCTCTGGCTGCATGCAAGCATCTTTGAGCCATTTTGGTTCCAGAGATGATTTGCTTTTGACTCCTTCCTCTTTGTTTATACAGCATAGATCGTCACAGAATGATTTAAAGACGAAACGAAAATCCATACAACAAGCATTTGTTGCTTTTATAATAGGAAAATTGCACATGTGTTCTCATCTGCAGATGTATTCTCATTTAGGATGGTCATGCTCTGAATTTAATGGATAAATTGTTCATAGCAGGAAAAAGAAGGAACATTGGCATGTTGTTATGATACTAAAAAACAAACACACCAACCTCTGCAAAGGGTCTTTTCCCATTGCAAACTGTGGATAGAACTTGCTGCATGTTTTCATTGTTCATGCATAAATCTAAAATAAAACACAGAAAACCTTAGCTTCCTCCCTCTCTTATCTCTATAGCAATTCAAAGGCAGTGAGTGGCCATTTGTGGGTGTCCCAGCTGGGACAGTACTCAAATACCATTATAGCCAGGGACCAAAGACCCAGACACTCAATTTTATGAGTCTATTTTACAGGAATTCTTCTCTCAGTAAATGAACTTATGCTAACTAAATGAATATAGACTGAAGTGTAGCTCAGAAAGGTAATTAAGTCATTTATACTTATAAAAAGGTTGTCAGGCCAACTGGAGTCTCTGTAAGCTTTTCCTAGGGGCAGAACAACTTTGAAGATAACAAAGAGTAGCCAGAAGAATCCTGGGTGAACTCAAAATCAAGCCACAGGGGATAACTGGATGATGATAGCAATGGGTAGTCAAATTACTATGATCTGAGCCATCTTTTTGTATCCCAAGGACTGACTTGCTAGGTACACTGGAATGCTGCCCTGGGTGGCCAGAGGACCCCATCCTCTACACAGAGTTGAAGACAAGTCTTTTTTTTTTTAACTTAGTTTTTTTTTTTTTTTTAATTGGAGGAAAATTACAGTATTGTGATGGTTTTTGCCATACATCAACGTGAATCAGCCACAGGTATATATGTGTCCCCTGCATCCTTAACCCGCCTCTCACCTCCCTTTTCACTATGTGAATTGTCCGAGAACATCAGCTTTGGGTGCCCAGTGAAGACAGTTCTTATTCTTTAATACCCATAAGCCTAAAAACTATGATGACCAGTTTGCTCCTGTTAACAAATTCTTGGGCATCTTTAATCTGTTTTTTCAGGCTTTGTCTTCCACTGTTACAGTAGTGTTCTGTCAGGCCATTCTGATACTATACCCGAGGCACTGCATATAGGTAATCACTGGTGCATAGCCACCTAACTTAGGATGCCTCTACAAAAGGATGCGCTAATCACTTACATAATTAACTTTCATTCAATTAGATTACTTTAGATTTTCTTTATTCTCAGGTGGAACTTTAAATTCAAGTTGCAGTTAGCTGGCTGTCTCTCTTATGTACTTATAACTATCCTGTGAATATTCATTTTAATATAATCATATTAAATAACTAGACTATAATCCCCTTTTATTAAAAAGAGAGAGATGGCAAGAGTTGGATTTTATGACAAAAGTCCAAATTGCTTTTCAAGAAAGAAACTCATATCAATGCCAATCAATTGGCAGTGGTTTTCTAACATAATAAGGTAATCTTGTGTGAGGTTCCTGGATTGTTTAATTATCCTATTTACCATCACTTGACACAGAGTAAGAGAACCCTTGCTCAGTTTATTTAGGTATGGAATTCAGTTTAAAATGGATCAATTCACAACTTTGAACCCCTGCAAAGGCATAAGGTAAGTGAAGTGAAGTGAAGTGAATTCACTCAGTCATGTCCGACTCTTTGCAACCCCGTGGACTGTAGCCCACTCAGGCTCCTCTGTCCATTGGATTCTCCAGGCAAGAATACTGGAGTGGGTTGCCGTTTCCTTCTGCAGGAGATCTTCCCAACTCAGGGATTGAACCTGGGTCTCCTGCATTGCAGGCAGACGCTTTATCCTCTGAGCCACCAGGGAAGCCCAGGCATAAGGTAACCAGATAGCAAAAGAGCGTGAGCCTGGAGACAGACCATTAGTGATCCATCTATGTCTGTTTCATACTCTTTATGTGACGATTTTAACTTCTGATCTGATTTCACAATTATAAGGGGATCTATAAATTTTGTCCCTATTTCTATAAGTTTGGCAGATGACCAGAAAGTGGGATATGCAGCGTCTGCCCACAGAGCCTCCTTTTATCTGTGCCCTGCCCTCTCACAGTGCACAGCACCTTCCTGTCAGGCCCACCACCTCTAGGATGCTCTCAACCCAATGTGATAATAAGCCTTCAAACATCACTCTTCACCAAAGAAGACTGCCACCAATAGGGGCCAACCCCAGGCAATTTGGATTCTGTTGGTAGGAAAGAAAAGCAAAATTTAAAAAAAACTGATCATTTCCGTGTTTCAAACAGGCCAGGCAGAGATGCCTGAGTCTTGGGAAGAGCCAGAATCAAGGGAACCAGGTGATTGGTGCCATTGCAGCCTGTAGGCACAGGGATTATACAGGGCATGACCCTGGATAGAGAGTCTGGAGACCGTAGGTCAGAGGGCCCCAGCCCCACAAGCTGGTGTTGTAGAGAAAAGCATGCATCTCATAGATGACATAAGAATAAGCTATCCTGTCAACTAAACTTTGAGTATGGAAGGTAGCATGGCTCCGTGGGGCAAGACAAGACCCAAGTATCAGTTAGGACCAGCAAATGTTCTAAATAAGTATTGCTTCTCTGGCCTTTGGATGTGAATTTGCCAGGAGGAAGGTGTACCTCGTCACATCAACCTTGTTGAGATGCTTAAGTTCCATGAATGTGCTTATTAACTTTGAAGGGAAGAATGATTCTTCCAACTTGTTCCATGCTACTGTCCTGTAGTATCACATGTATGTTGTGTTAGATCCATGATTTTTAGCAATTTTTCTCCATCTCTGACCCATTTTTCTCTTCCTTTTTCCAGACTAATTAACCAAAAGTATTTACTCACCAAATATTGATTGAGTTCCTACTCTGTGCAGGAAACAACTGCACAATGAAAGTAACACTGATTGAGCTTGAATTTTGGGGAAAAAAAGTGTAATGAGTTTTAATCTGTGGTTATAAAAAGCACAAAGGAATGGGCACTTGGAGGTATATGGTGAATTTGGAAAACAACACGTAGTGTGGTAATTGGGTTTCTGGAAGAAGCTGGAAAGAGACTGCATGGAGAATTTGTGGCCTGATCACAGAGGGAGTTTTATTTTATTCTCTAAACAAGGGGGAGCCACTGGAAGTTTTAAACTGGGAAATTCTTAAATGTTTTCATAACTTAAACATTCTGAGATCACGAAAAAACAGAAGTAGAGTTAAGAGGACACTGAAGCCAGTGGGTCAAGACAAGAGGCAACCACAAGGAGAGGAACATGTGGCCTGGATCTGGAGTAAAGACTGAGGGTGCTGAGAGTGGAGAATGACCCAGGACCCTTTGTGAAAGTCAGCTCAACAGACAGTGGTGACCTGGCATCCAAGAGCTTCACGTCTAGTCATTTATTCCCCTGCGGTTCTTATATAGGTGCAAGAACCATACACATAACATGTCCATTGCAACATTATCCAAAATTGTGATAATTGGAATGAATGTACACATTTATTAGTTGAAATTGAAAGTTGCTCAGTCATGTCCAACTGTTTGCAACCCCATGGACTATAAATTCTCTAGGCTAGAATACTGGAGTGGGTAGCATTTCCCTTCTCCAGGGGATCTTCCTAATCCAGGGATCAAACCCAGGACTCTTGCAATGCAGGCAGATTCTTTACCAGCTGAGCCACAAGGGAAGCCCAAGAATACTGGGGTGGGTAGCCTATCCCTTCTCCAGTGGATCTTCCTAACCCAGGAATCGAACTGGGGTCTCCTGCACTGCAGAAGGATTCTTTATCAACTGAGCTATGAGGGAAGCCCCATTTATTAGTTAGTGCCTACATAAATGATGGTGCATAGCATACAGTGGGGTACTATGAGGCGCTTCAGAAAAATGGGATATCTCTTTAAAATATTTTTAAATTAAATTGCATAAGACTAGGTATAGTATGACCTGATTTTGTAAAATAATATATGGAATGCATTTAACATGCTTGGAAAAAGCCCTGAAGGATACAGCCGTCCTTTTGGCAATGACTAAAGTACAGGGTGAGATTGCAAAGTATTTTTGTACATTTCTGTATGCTGGTTGATTTACAACAGATATTTTCATATTTTAAAATGTCTAGCTGTTGCACTTATGCATGAATAGCATGGTCTTAGATGGGCCTCGCTGTGAACAGCTTGTAACAGACATCCTGGGAGCTCTACAGCAGGGATGACCCTTCAGAGTTGCCTTAAATTGAGGCGAAGCAGCTGGATCTCTATGTCCCTGGATTTAGACTGGCCCTGGGAAAGGGGCATGGCTTTAGGCAAGACCTTTCCCTGCAGCTAAGGGCAATTCTAATGAGGGTTGCATATTCCCAGCATCTGCAGGGTTGGATGCACAGGCCCTGAAGAGGAAGTCTGGGAGAAATACTACAGTATCCACCACAGTTAATTGACATAAGTATAAAATTTGTTTTCTGACTTTGCAAAACTTGCTTAATTACCACATGTAGCTTCCATGAATATAAAGATAAAGGAGGTAAATGGAAGATCTAGGTGCAGAATAAATTTCAATGAAGTAAAGCCTTTTGATTAAAACAATCTTAGCAGTTAGAAAGTAATTTATGTAACCCTGACATGGCATCCGGTCCCATCACTTCATGGCAAATAGATGGGGAAACAGTGGAAACAGTGGCTGCCTTTATTTTTCTGGGCTCCAAAATCACTGCAGATGGTGATTGCAGCCATGAAATTAAAAGACGCTTACTCCTTGGAAGGAAAGTTATGACCAACCGAGACAGCATATTAAAAGCAGAGACATTTGTCAACAAATGTTGACAACAAAATTCCATCTAGTCAAGGCTATGGTTTTTCCAGTAGTCATGTATGGATGTGAGAGTTGGACTCTAAAGAAAGCTGAGTGCCGAAGAATTGATGCTTTTGAACTGTGGTGTTGGAGAAGACTCTTGAGAGTCCCTTGGACTGTAAGGAGATCCAACCAGTCCATCCTAAAGGAGATCAGTCCTGGGTGTCCATTGGAAGGACTGGTGTTGAAGGTGAAACTCCAATATTTTGGCCACCTGATGCGAAGAGCTGACTCATTTGAAAAGACCCTGGTGCTGGAAAAGATTGAGGGCAGGAGAAGGGGACGACAGAGGATGAGATGGCTGGATGGCATCACCGACTTGATGGACATGGGTTTGGGTGGACTCCAGGAGTTGGTGATGGACAGGGAGGCCTGGCGTGTTGCAGTTCATGGGGTCGCAAAGAGTCGGACACAACTGAGCGACTGAACTGAACTGATGAAGGGCACTTTCTGTAGCCAGTCCCTTCATAGAAGGTATGGGCCCTCTGTGGGCCAGGCCTTTCAGGTTCAAGACCCACTCTACAGATGTGCATGGGCCTAAGGCCATTGTCATCCATCTCTGTGGCCATAGTTCACAGAACACTCAGATTTTAATGTTGCCGTTTGCCTCTGGGGCAGGCTCAGTTTCTGTGTTTGCTACTGTTCAGGTTTGTCCTGTTCTTTTTTTGTCTGCATGGGTTTTTGGCTCCTAGTGATTTCCCTTCCTTTCTTATCCGCTCAGCAATATATTTGAAAGTATAATTGTCATAATTTATTTAAGACCTAGCGTTTCACAGCAGGAAGGTTTCTCGGTGTATCTAGTCCTCTAGACTGCAGAGAGCTAAACCCCCACTGTCTACACCAAAGGCAGTTTTTCCTTTTACTGCTTATAATGCGACTTTCAGTTTTATGTGGTTTTAATTTTTATATATTTTTTTCTTTCGATAATTCTATCCATTCACTTTTATCCTCTTGCTCTATCATCTCTTCTTTAAGTCTCAATTTTTCCTCTTTGACTGATTTTTTTAAACAGATAATTATTTGATCATAAATTAATGAATACATTTTCTGGTTTGCATTGTTCAGTTGCCCTCACCCATTTTGGTCATATTCAGGTTTATCTCTCTCCTTTTTATTGTGGTATCTATGAATATGTTTTATGCTTTTTTTTTTTTCTTTAATGATTACTGATCCTTAAATCTGTTTGTCCTTCCTGTCTAGCTTTTTATGAAAAGCTAGAACTGGAGACAGGCCAGGAACTTATAAAGGGCAACTTGAATTTGTGTTTCCCACCACTGCTCTTCCCTGGAGAATGGCTTCTTTCTGGGCCAGAGTCATTTCTCACTCCTGGACTCAATTGCTCCCAGTCCTGCTGCATGGTGATAGGAAGCTTGGTCTTCATCAGGTGAGCAGGAGCACCTCCCTTCAGGCTGGTTATCACAGATCCTGTCTTGTTTACCTTCCATGACCACATCCTGCTTTTTGAAGAGATGCTATACTGGCCCACTTCCACACTGAACATCATCACCTCTGACCCCTGAACATTTCTCCAAGGCTCCCATGCACCTCAGACCTCTGGTTCCCAGCAAAGGTCACTTGTGTGTCTCTTACAGTGGGCCACCTGTAGGATCTCTCTGTTCTACTCACTGGACCACAGAGCCCTCTGATCTTGTTTCTTACATCAGAGTCTCTTCCTGGCCCAGTTCAAGCTCCCTAACACTTGGCAGCCTGCTGAGTAGAGTGATGTTTGGATAAGGGATGTTTCTTCTCCAGTTGGTCTCTTTGTTTCTCATTCCTCTTATTCTTGGTTGATTTCAAGAAAAAGAGCCTTTAGTCTTCCATCTTGATCTTGAAGTCCAGGGAAAGATAATTTCAAGATAATGGAAGACTTAAACATGTAAAGAGGAGCTAATGGATAGAAGATCTGAGAAGAGATGGGTTAGAAATCAAACCTTGGAAAGAAAGGCTTATGTCCTTAGAGACAGGAGGGCAAAAATCGTGGATAGCATAGAGAAATTTTAGGTCAGTAAGAATATTGAAGGAGTAAAAGGGTATTTGCTTCTCAGGAAGATGTGGTCTGATACATACAAGCAGCAACCCACTTTTATTCATTTATTCAACAATTTTTTTCTTATTTTTTACCACTAACTTGTTAGGTTCCAGGCAGGGGAAAACAGCAGTGAGCATGACAAAGGAGTTCCTGTTTCCTAACTCTTCACTTTCTCTCAAAAAGATCCAGACAATGAACAACTGAACGACAGCAAAAGGAGCTTATTTTCTATCAGGGTCTCTGACAGAAAATAATGCAACAGTGGTGAGGCTTCCATGCAGGGGTGCTGGCTTACCTCAAGCTGATGGAACATAGAATCCAGCCGCATGAAAACAGGGAAAGAACATTGCTGGTTTAGAGGGGAAAATGCTGCAGCTCTTGAGGCAGGAAAACCCATAATGAATTTTAGGAACAATCAAATAGCCAGTTGGCTTAGGGAGCAAGAAAGAATATGGTATAAATGAAGGTTGGAGATCAAGGCAGGCATCAACTCATAGACTTTGTAGGAGTTGGGTTTTTTATTCTCACATTAATTACTCAGTCAGAAAAGATAGTTAAGGCCTGTGTGCTGTGTTGTGCTAAGTTGCTTCAGTCGTGTCCGACTCTTTGTGACCCCATAGACTGCAGCCCGCTGGCCTCCTCTGTCTATGGGATTCTCTAGGAAGAATGCTGGAGTGGGTTGCCATGTCCTCCTCGGGGGGATCTTCCCAGCCCAGGGATCCAACCACATCTCTTGTATCTCCTGCCTTGGCAGGTGGGTTCTTTACCACTAGCACCACCTGGGAAGCCCATTATTTAAGGCCTGCTACTGCTACTGCTAAGTCACTTCAGGCGTGTCTGGCTCTGTGCGACCCCATAGATGGCAGCCCACCAGGCTCCCCCATCCCTGGGATTCTCCAGGCAAGAACACTGGAGTGGGTTGCCATTTCCTTCTCCAATGCATGAAAGTGAAAAGTGAGAGTGAAGTCACTCAGTCGTGTCCGACTCTTAGCGACCCCATGGACTGCAGCCTACCAGGCTCCTCTGTCCATGGGATTTTCCAGTCAAGAGTACTGGAGTGGGGTGCCATTGCCTTCTCCAGTTAAGACCGAAGTGTGGATAAATATGGAGAAATGATAAATTCTATCAAAAAGATGGAAGCCATGAAAAAGGTATAACATAACCATGTGCTTTACAAACTCTAAATGGAGATTCTGGTTTTAAAGTAATTTGAGCAGAATATATAGCATATATATATATATAAAGTACCTCACAATCTCATCATTACAGTAGGGGAATTCTTTATCATACTTCTTGGAATGAGTACTAGTAACACTGCACTCTGAAACTAAAGATGCTACAAGATTTTGGAGTGCTTGTGCTTCACTTGCATTGCTGAAGTTAAAGGTATGGCCGAGGAAGTCAGGCAGAAAGAGAGCACCTAGGATCTCCTAGATGTGTGAAATAGGAAGACAAGAGCCATGTCAAAATGAAGCATTCACTCTGCTTGGAGGCCATCAAGGATAAAGCCAGCTATCATCCGGAACACACAATTTACTCCCAGGCTATGTGTGTTTGCAAAGAGAAATCACAACTGAAAACGTGTCTAGATATTACCGGTCAGCAAGAGTATGACCTTGGAAAGAATCGATGGGGAAGAAAATCATGAAAAGGAAATCTAGAAACAGAGCTGCTGCTGCTGCTGCTCAGTTGCTCAGTCGTGTCCAATTCTTGTGACCCCACGGACTGTAACCTGCCAGGCTCCTCTCTCTGTGGGATTTCCCAGGCAAATATACTGGAGTGGGTTTCCATTTCCTTCTCCAGGGGATCTTCCTGACCCAGAAATCAAACCCTCATCTCCTGCTTGGCAGGCAGATTCTTTATCACCTGGGAAGACCCAGAAGCAGAGCAGTTGAGCCCAAAATCTAAATGTTTTCCAGAATCTAAATGTTTTCCAATCAGTAATAGGTCAAGTCTTAGTACTAATAGATTAGTTTTAAGGGGGAAAGCAATTTCATAAGCTCATGTCATGTTGAA
Organism: Nanger dama; assembly: GCA_917880005.1. Taxonomy (NCBI): domain Eukaryota; kingdom Metazoa; phylum Chordata; class Mammalia; order Artiodactyla; family Bovidae; genus Nanger; species Nanger dama. Next base: position 31,274,880 of record CAKJTW010000024.1, read on the forward strand.
GCTGAAGACTTAAAGATGCATTCGTTTAGTTCCTCATTCCCTTCATTAATGGTGGATAATTGAGATCATGCTAAAAGGCCTTTTGAACCAATCTACAGATCAGTGGTCATGTATGGATGTGAGAGTTGGACTATACAAAATGCTGAGCGCTGAAAAATTGATGCTTTTGAACTGTGGTGTTGGAGAAGACTCTTGAGAGTCCCTTGGACTGCAAGGAGATCCAACCAGTCCATCCTAAGGGAGATCAGTCCTGGGTGTTCATTGGAGGGACTGATGTTGAAGCTGAAACTTCAATACTTTGGCTACCGGATGCGAAGAGCTGACTCATTTGAAAAGACCCTGATGTTGGGAAAGATTGAGGGCAGGAGGAGAAGGGGACGACAGAGGATGAAATGATTGGATGGCATCACCAACTCAATGGACATGGGTTTGGGTGAACTCTGGTAGTTGGTGATGGACAGGGAGGCCTGCATGCTGCAGTTCAGAGTAGGACACGACTGAGGGACTGAACTGAACTGGACAGATCAGTGACTTTTCTCCTCCTTCAGGGCAAATGTCTTGGCAACTTCCTTTGCATTCTAATTGGTGTTACTAAACTCTAATCAGCTTTAGTTGATCACTGATCAGTAAAACTTCTTCATAGAAGTGAACTAAAACTGATTACGCTTCAGCTTCTATTGAACTCTGTATGAGAGATTCCTTTTAAAAAGAGACAGAGTGTGAATCCAGTTTTCTTTATTATTATTATTATTACTTTACAATACTGTATTGGTTTTGCCACACATTGCCATGAATCCACCATGGGTGTACATGAGTTCCCAATCCTAAACCCCCCTCCCACCACTCTCCCCATATCATCTCTCTGGGTCATCCCAGTGCACCAGCCCCAAGTATCCTGTATGCTGTATTGAACCTAGACTGGCAATTCATTTCTTACATGATAGTATACATGTTTCAATGCCATCCTCCCAAATCATCCCACCCTCTTCCTCTCCCACAGAGTCCAAAAGTCTGTTCTAAACATCTGTGTCTCTTTTGCTGTCTCATATACAGGGTCATCATTACCATCTTTCTAAATTCCATATATATGTGTTAGTATACTGTATTGGTGGTTTTCTTTCTGGCTTACTTCACTCTGTGTAATCAACTCCAGTTTCATCCACCTCATCAGAACTGACTCAAATGTATTCTTTCTAATGGCTGAGTAATACTCCATTGTGTATATGTACCACAGCTTTCTTATCCATTCATCTGCTGATGGACATCTAGGTTGCTTCCATGGCCTGGCTATTATAAACAATGCTGTGATGGACATTGGGTTACATGTGTCTCTTTCAGTTCTGATTTCCTCAGTGTGTATGCCCAGCAGTGAGATTGCTGGGTCATAAGGCAGTTCTATTTCCAGTTTTTTAAGGAATCTCCACACTCTTCTCCATAGTGGCTGTACTAGTTTGCATTCCCACCAACAGTGTAAGAGGGTTCCCTTTTCTCCACATCCTCTCCAGCATTTATTGCTTGTAGACTTTTGGATCACAGCCATTCTGACTGGTGTGAAATGGTACCTCACTGTGGTCTTGATTTGCATTTCTCTGATAATGAGTGATGTTCAGCATCTTTTCATGTGTTTGTTAGCCATCTGTCTGTCATCTTTGGAGAAATGTCTATTTAGTTCTTTGGCCCATTTTTTGATTGGATCGTTTATTTTCCTGGAATTGAGCTGCATAAGTTACTTGTATATTTTTGAGATTAGTTGTTTGTCAGTTGCTTCATTTGCTATTGTTTTCTCCCATTCAGAAGGCTGTCTTTTCACCTTGCTTATACTTTCCTTTGTTGTGCAGAAGCTTTTAATTTTAATTAGATCCCATTTGTTTATTTTTGCTTTTATTTCCAGTATTCTGAGAGGTGGATCATAGAGGATCCTGATGTGATTTATGTCAGAGAGTGTTTTGCCTATGTTCTCCTCTAGGAGTTTTATAGTTTCTGGTCTTACGTTTAGATCTTTAATCCATTTTGAGTTTATTTTTGTGTATGGTTTTAGAAAGTGTTCTAATTTCATTCTTTTACAAGTGGTTGACTAGTTTTCCCAGCACCACTTGTTAAAGAGATTGTCTTTATTCCATTGTATATTCTTACCTCCTTTGTCGAAGATAAGGTGTCCATAGGTGTGTGGATTTATCTCTGGGCTTTCGATTTTGTTCCCTTGATCTATATTTCTGTCTTTGTGCCAGTACCATACTGTCTTGATAACTGGCTTTGTAGTAGAGCCTGAAGTCAGGCAAGTTGATTCCTCCAGTTCCATTCTTCTTTCTCAAGATTGCTTTGGCCATTCGAGGTTTTTTGTATTTCCATACAAATCTTGAAATTATTTGTTCTAGCTCTGTGAAAAATACCACCAGTAGCTTGACAGGGATTGCATTGAATCTGTAGATTGCTTTGGGTAGTATACTCATTTTCACTATATTGATTCTTCCGATCCATGAACATGGTATATTTCTCCATCTATTTGATTTCTTTCATCAGTGTTTTATAGTTTTCTATATAAAGGTCTTTAGTTTCTTTAGGTAGATATATTCCTAAGTATTATATTCTTTTGTTGCAATGGTGAATGGAATTGATTCCTTAATTTCTTTTTCTACTTTCTCATTATTAGTGTATAGGAATGCAAGGGATTTCTGTGTGTTGATTTTATATCCCACAACTCTACTATATTCATTGATTAGCTCTAGTAATTTTCTGGTGGAGTCTTTAGGGTTTTCTATGTAGAGGATCATGTCATCTGCAAACAATGAGAGTTTTACTTCTTCTTTTCCAATTTGGATTCCTTTTATTTCTTTTTCTGCTCTGATTGCTGTGGCCAAAACTTCCAGAAGTATGCTGAATAGTAGCAGTGAAAGTGGGCACCCTTGTCTTGTTCCTGACTTTTGGGAAATGCTTTCGATTTTTCACCATTGAGGATAATGTTTGCTGTGGGTTTGCCATATATAGCTTTTAGTATGTTGAGGTATGTTCCTTCTATTCCTGCTTTCTGGAGAGTTTTTATCATAAATAGATGTTGAGTTTTGTCAGAGGCTTTCTCTGCATTTATTGAGATAATCATATGGCTTTTATTTTTCCAGTTTTCTTTTGTGTTGGCTTCTAATCCTTCTGCAGGGTTCAGATGAGGTCTCAGTAAGCACTGTAACACAAGTATTCTGTCTGGGAAGCTTGGAGGACTGGAGAGTGTGCTTCTCCCACTGTCAGTTCAAGTACAGTATTCTGGTCCTGGCAGCACAGCACCAGCAGGTGTGTGCTGAGGAAGAGCTGGCCACCGGTCCTGGCTGGAGAAGAAGCTTCACGGCCGTAGGACATTTCAGAATCACTTAGCCTGTCCAAGAGAACCTATTTTTGTTCATATCCATGCCCTGCTAGTAGAGTTCAAACTTATTTTGGGTTTGCTGATGACCATACTATCAAGAGGATGTCAGTGCAGGAAGCCAAGAAGCTGCCATCTGTGCTGTGTTTTCAATCTCAAGAATTATTTAGAAGGCTGATTGCTCAGTTAGCTGTGCCTCTTGACCTTCTAGTGTTACACTAGGAAGGGGACTAACCCTTTCTTAAAAGTCACTTTTTTTTAATAACCCATATAATTCCCTCAATGTCTGGTGGGGGTCAGAGGATTGGCCAAATTGCACGATTAAATATTGACCCCACAGTGCTTTATATGTGATCGAGACACCACAAATGATCGTTCCTGGTGACGGAAAGTAGCTCTCCACAGTGGTGTGGTGGCCAACATTAACACCTGGCTCTCTAAAGATAAACTGTCTGATTTGTAGCATATGCTAATTTCCATAGTAGAATATTAAGAGCAACTTTTTAAATTCAGGTTTTAGATGAGATAGAGAAATTCTAGAAAAGGCATAAATGACTATAACTAAAGAAAAAATGAGAAAACCAGAAAAATCTCTGTCTGTTAAAGAAATTTAATTCACAATTACATCTTCTCACAAGAAAACGTATAGGCCCAGATGATGCCACTGGGATAGTATATCAAATAGGCATGGAAGAAATAATACCAATCTCGCACAAAGTCCTTTGCAAAATAAAGGAGGGAAAACTTTTCCACTTTATTTTTTGAGGCCAGGATTATCCTATAACCAAAATATTAAAAAATGACATTATGAGAAATTTAAGAAAAACTAGAGGTCGATATACTTTAAGAATAAAGATGGAAAAAATAAAGATGAACAAAATAGCAAGTCAAATCCAGTAATATATAAAAATGATCATACATGATGACCAGGAATTAAAGATTGATTTAACATTAAGAATCAATTGCTATCATCCATCATATTAACAGAGTAAACGAGAAAAAAACATATGGTCACTTGAAACTATACAGCAAAGTTATCAAGAAAAATTCATCACTCATTCATTACATGCATAAATTAGGAATAGAAGAGATTTTCCTCAACTTGATAAAAGACACCTAAGCAATACCTGAAGTTAATATCAAACTGAAATGCTGAAATACTGAACACTTTCCCTAAGTAGAGAAGAAGGCAAAGATGCTCAGTCTTCATCACTTCTAGTCAACATTGTACAATAAGAAAAGAAAAAGAAGTAAAACAGCATACAAATTGTAAAGAAAGAAGAAAAATCTGTCATTTGCAGATCATGTCATATAAAAACTGAAACTAATTTATGACATAATTACTCAAATTAGTGGATTTTGAATAGACACAGGATACCATGTCAATATACAAAAAGCATTTGTATAGAACAGAGAAATTTGAATAGAGAATTCTTAATATGCCACTAATAAACAATGTAAAAAGAAGTTTAAAGCTATCTACAATAGCAGAAAAAACATGAAATGCTTAGTGATAGATTTAACAAAATATGTACAAGAGCTGTACACCCAGAACTATAAGCAGTGAGAAATTAAAAATCTTAATAAATGGAGACATAATTGTGTTCATAGATTAGAAGACTCATTATGGTTAAGATGTCATCATTTCTCTTCATATTGAATATATTGATTCAGTGCAGTTCTAGTCAGAATTTGAGGACAATGTTTTTGTGTGAATTCACAAACTGAGATTCTGAAAAATTAAGTGAAAAAGCAAAGGTCTTAAAATAGCCAAAACAATTTTGGAAAAGAAGAGTAGAAAGCAAATGGAAATCTAAGGAATCTAAGATGGCCCCCAAATTCTACTCCCTTCTACACAGGCCTGCACGGTCCCATCCCCTTGCATGTGGAAGGGGCCTTGTGACTGTGATGGGATGTGCCTGTCTTGATTAAAGTACCTTATGTGGCAAAAGTAAAGAGGTTTCCACCTATGACTCTATCCAGGATTGAAATGGTATTGTGCCTGTATATGGATCTCCAGGCCAGTTGTCAAACTTTGGTTCTCACCCTACAGAAACAAATACCTCTTAACCATCTCTCTGGTCAAGAGTACACACATTTATTGCACAGTCTTCCCTCCAGGGTCAGACTCAAGAAAGAGACCCACACAGGCCCTGAGGCATACTCGTGCCTATTCAGGCAGGAAATTCCAGGGTCCCGGCTTCCCAGGATGTGGGCAAAGGAGGGGCATGCAGGCTCTGGGTAGACCAGCCGTGTGGACCTGGGATTGCCTCACTCCATGGGGAGAGAGGAAGGTTCCAGGTGGCTGGAGCAGACCCTTGAGAAGCAGAACATCTCACACTTTGATGTGCACAGGAATGACCTCAGGATCTTATCAGAATCCAGGATCAAAACCTATCAGGCTGGGACCTGGCCTTCTGCTAAAAGCTCTCAGGTGGCGTGTGTGCTGCTGATCCAGGGACCACGCTTTGAGTAACAAAGCTATAAAGCATGGCGCCCACCCAGATATGAGGACAGGGAGCCCTGATAGTCAGTACACATGAAGTTAGTGGTGGAGTGAACAAACCCAAATTGTGGATAATTCAAAAATTGTTTGTTGTACTTGGAAAGATCCTGATGATAATTAGCATTAAGCTAATAATACATTTTTTTTCTTTTTTCTTTTTGTGTATTTATCCACTGAATAAACACAGTTGCCCCAAAAGCAAGATAAATAACTAGGGACCCTAATCTGGTATTAAACTACATGTGTTATCTACAATTATTATTGTAATTATCATTCAGTGTGTTTTATGAAACAGTAAATGTTCATAAGATCCTGGATTTTAAGGGTGAACTTTTTCAAGGTAAGATTATCCATGTGATAACTGACACACTTGAAAATAAACTTTGGGACCCTTCTGGTTTATAACCTAGAGCTATAAACACCAGGAGTTTTATAAAAAAAAAGTGGCAATAAAATAGATATTATTAATAAAATGTCAGGGCATGGATGCCTTATGAGAAATGAGATTAAATTGTTCCTACTTAATATTCATGCTGCATTTTATCATTGTCGTATTTATTATTTTGAGACATAACTCTGAAGAGACTTTGAGACCTCCCTCTGAGATTGTTCATTCTCTTTTCATGCTACATTTATAGACTATTTATAAAACCATTCACTTAAAAAAAAATTCTATGGTGAAAGTTAAGACCTTGGGCCATTTGTTTCTTTGTTTTATCTGAGCTTCTTCTCTCACCATTAGTTTGAGGAAAGGTAAAATAATCAATTGAGTACACTTTTGACTATGACACTGCTGATGGGTCAAAATAAATCCCTGGCATCAAGATGAATTTATGAGCTATCCCAAGAGAATTAGGAATCTTCCTTTCCTCTCCATACACCCTGCTTCTCAGTGCCACTAAAGCCCCTGCTTTAAGCTATATAAATTAATACATTTGCTGGAAATGTGACTTTAGGACGTTTTATAGCAGTGATTTCAATGCTGTTAGTGGTGAAATAGAAACTTGAGAATGTGAAGATTAATTTAAACCACATGATGGGTTCAAGGAAAATACACTACAACTTCTTGAATGTGTTCTAACTCTGTACAGTGGGGAATGGGATCCAAAAACCACCGATGAACTTTTAAACCCTCTTGAGGGGAATCAAACCAACACAATTAGCCCTGGAAGGGAGCTGTTCCAGATGACAGACAGACCATCTCTCTGTCTCGCTCACAAACAGCCCTGTGCCTGAGAACACAGTTGGGAGATCAAGGAGAGAGGAAGAACCCCAACAGTTACCACTAATGGGATGAAGTTAGAACAATGTTTCCAGTTATTAGCTGGCTTACTGATTTATCTCTCATTGTAAATTAAAGTTTTGTTGGATTCTTTGAACAATAAAAAACCAACCAATTGTATGCTGTGGACAGTTGTTGCCTTTGAAATAAGAGGATTTCTTTTCCCTTCCAGTTCGTTGTAGCGGTGTTCTGGATCATTTATGCCTATGACAGAGAGATGATTTACCCGAAATTGCTTGATAATTTTATCCCAGGCTGGCTGAATCATGGAATGGTAAGTGAACAAAAACAAATTATTTCTTTTTATTAAAAAAAAATCTACAAAAGAGCTGTTTTCTAATTCAAGCTGTCCATAAAATCTAGCTAAGTAGCTGTGAAATGGAAATTATAATGAGACTATAGTTAGAGAGAAAAAAACTGAATGTAAATTTTAAAAATGTCTTCTCATGACATTGAGTCACTTAAAACTGCAGAAACTGAATCCATGGTTTATGAGAGGTGTCAGTTGTGTTAGTTGTAATACAATTGGCTCATTCCAAGATGGATTTAACTTTCGTACCATTCAAAGGCTTGTCCTCTATTGGAGATGGAGGATTGATTCCCACCTGCACCACTGTGGATACCCCATAGTCCATGGAATTCTCCAGGCCAGAATACTGGAGTGGGTAGCCTTTCCCTTCTCCAGGGGTCTTCCCAACCCAGGGCTCGAACCCAGGTCTCTGCACTGCAGGTGGATTCTTTACCAGCTGAGCCACAAGGGAAGCCCAAGAACACTGGAGTGGGTAGCCTATCCCTTCTCCAGCGGATCTTCCCAACCCAGGAATCGAACTGGGGTCTCCTGCATTGCAGGCAGTTCTTTAGCAACTGAGCTATCAGGGAAGCCCATGCCTCCTCCACATCACAGCAGTGAGACTGTGTTGAAAGTAGCTAATGTACTTGGAGAATTTCCCCTAGAGGAGTGGCAGGCTGTTACTTTCCCTGGGAGGGCTGCTACAGACATTGGATCCCAGGTGTTTGCCTATGGCTGTGACGTCTTTTCCTTCTTCACGCTCTAATTGTTTTGAATACTTCAGACTTGGTATTACCTTCACAAGTTTCAAATAAAATACTTCATGCAGTTTGCGCATCACTTGACAAAATTTGAGGATATATTTTCTACAGAGGAATTTTGTGTTGTCTTCCCTATCCATCTCTGGAATTGAGTACTGTTTCATTTATTAACTTAAGAAGCTCACATTTCTTGATTGCATCAATTTTTAGAATATGTCCCTGGGTGGTCCTAGTGAAAAGGACAACCCATGGCAGAAATTATAGGGAAATGAAGAACTGGAAATCACGTGTCTGAGGTTCAAAATAAGTGTTTCCCTTCTCCCCCGGTTTGGTATTTTAAGAAAAGTGGTGTATAGTAACAAACAAACATTATTGTACTGAGGAGCGAGCATTGATCAAACCTTTTGTAAGCCAGCTCCTCAAAAGTAGCACATCTCAGAGAACTGGAATTTTCCTTGAGTCCAATTCGAGCCACACTGTAGAAGGATTAACATGGCACCTCAGGTCTAGTTAAAAACAGATTAATCAGTTTGAGCTTCTTGTCAGTTGAATGTAACCATCTCCAGAGCGTGACGTGGTTGGTTACTCTGTCTCTCTCTAGCATGTCTCTTTTCTTAAATATGGAAATACACTCCTAACTCCCAAGTCTTTGCAATCCTTCACCCGCAATGCCCTTCCCATTCTTCACTGGGAATCTCCTGCTCATGTTGCCAACGTATATACTGTTTTCTTTATGGAGCCTTTGCCCACTCTCACAAGCCAAGTTCACTCTGCTATTAGCTGTGCTTGCCTGGCACTTTTATATCTCCATGGTACATGTCTGTATCCCCCACAAAGATGTTATATGGTTAGTGCAAAATGGTAGCCTTTGAATCCTAAGTCTTTGCCTAGCCACATGGCATATAGGAGGACCAGTACATATTCATTAGATTGATGACTAATTCAGTACAGCCAGTCCCCACAATTCTTTGCCAGTAAATACTAATAGCTACTATTTTTTGAGAACCTACTGTGTGCCAGGCAATATAATTTAATCTCCACAGTGGTTCTATGAACAAAACATTATCCCTTTTACAGAAGAAGAAACTGAAGCTTAGAAAGTTTCCAACCACCAGAAGAGCTTTAGAAGTTTAATAGTGTCCTGGGCAATTTGGCGTGTTGTCTACATCCCTAAACTATATGGCGTTACCTTCTAGCCAGAGAATAAATCACAATCTTTGCAGATCCTGGTGCTGCTTAATGTTTGGAGTGAATGGTTTGTTCAATATGTATGCAGTTGTTAGAACTTCAGCTGGACGCTTCTAATTTTCCCTTGACTCACCTTAATGGGTTAAAATTCTGACTCTTGGAGGAAACACTACTTAGAAATGCAAGGAGGATATGAGTGCCACAAATATTTAGGAAAGGGAAGAGATAAATTAATGAACATGTCAAGTCCTCCTGACATGAGATCAGTAGATTTCTTCTCAATTAATTTTGTCTCAGAAAAGTCATGACAATTTGCTGGCTTTTTTTCTTGTTCCAATTCATGGTTCAAGAATTGCTAACAAAGCAGTTACATCTGGTAGCTAAGAAATATTTTGTAATATTAAACAATTTATATTACTCTAAATATGTATAGATGGAACTTTAAATACAATATACATAAAACATGATGCTGATTCTTTGGATTGACAATTAAAATATGAACATTAAATACTATTCATGATTATTATAAAAATGTATAGTACAATTTATGAAACATCAAAAAATTAAGTCAGCATTTTCAGCTTTGTTTAAATTGTATTTAATTAATTATAGTTTGTATTTGCTTTTAACTTTAATAGCTACTTTTGAATATCTAATTATAAAAATATGAAAATAATTCATTACAATTTTTACATTTATTTGATGCTCATATTTTGATGAAAACATTCAAATTATATACACTTTAGTTATAATTATATTTTATTTTTAATTGATGTTTTTGTTAATACTGTCAGTAGAGCTCAACTTTTGTGAGAATTTCCATTATAAAAAAAAAGGGCATGGTAACCCACACCAGTATTCTTGCCTGGAGACTCCTATGGACAGAGGATGGCAGGCTACAGTCCATGGGGTCACAGAGAGTTGGACACGACTGAAGTGACTTAGGACACATGCACAAATTTGCTGAAATAAAAGCAAGAAAATAGAATTGGGAGTATTTGCATTATACTGAATATTTATGTTTGTCATTATTAAATTTTACTACTCAACCATATTTTTCAATTTTCCTTTACAAAAATATATCTAATAATGTTGGAGGATAGAATATATTTTGTTTAATACTTTCTAAGTTTAATTTGTAACTTTCACATATTTCTGCAAATGGCTTACAGCCCTGCAGGCCTGTTTGCTATTATTGCCTGCTTAGGTTGTTATAAGAATTCCAAGAGGGAATGTGAATCACAGTCATTGTTTGAAGGATCCCAACGTCATTTCTAGGGATCCAGAGTGCTGTACCACAGAACTGAGATACAATGTATAAGTCTATCATGACACTATTTCAGGAGACTCAAGTCAGTCTTGAATTTACAGCATTCCAAACAGGCCTAGGAGAACACTTACAGGGTCTGAAATTCACAGGGGTTTCGATTTTGATTTTCACTGAAGTTGCCAGAAGTTAGACATGATTAGAACTAAAGGAAAATATTCTCTTTCTTTCTTTCCATTGTCTTTCTGTTTGCTCTCAGCAATCCTAGAATTTATTTGCAGAAGAGAAGAGGAAATGGCTGACTGGAAGCGTAATATACCCTTGCTGTGCAAATACTAGGTTATCTCCAGGCCCATTTAAAAAATAGTATATGCACACACACATGCACACCACACAAAGAATTTTAATTTATTACAACTAAAAATACAAGCATGTAAAGTATGGCACTTTTAACTAGAGTCAGCTCAATATCCAAAACAAAAATGTTTCTGTCCTTGCAACCCTATTTTACCTTTGTATTCCCAGCAATTCAAACAGGGCACAATGCCTATTAGACCTTCACTTAGTGTTAATGATAAAAAGATGCTTTTGTATTTACTTTTCAAACTTAGAAGAATGTCAACAATTATTTCTTTCTATCACCTTTTATTCTCAGTCCACTAATAATCAGACAAAGAGAAAACAGAAGTGATATCAGCAAATGAATCAGAGTTTCCAAAATGTAATTTTGTGGTAGGATCTTCATGGCCGCCACATATGGAGGCCGACAGAGTCGGACTTGACTGGGCGACTTCACTTTCATTTTTCACTTTCATGCATTGGAGAAGGAAATGGCAACCCACTTCAGTGTTCTTGCCTGGAGAATCCCAGGGACGGGGGAGCCTGGTGGGAGGCCATCTATGGGGTCCCACAGAGGTGGACACGACTGAACTGACTTAGCAGCAGCAGCAGCAGCTAGCATTTACTGAAAACTTTCCACATACAGAGCACCCTGGTAGGCACTGTGTGGTTACTGGACAAGAAAAACAAGTGCAGTTTTAAAGAATGGGAAAGGCATGTTTGAAGTGGATGAAGGTATTTATTAATAAGTAAGAAAACGATTTCCCAGACCAACAGAGCATCTGCAATAGGTTGTGTTCACTTACACTAGGAGAAGCAATGTTGTTATTCTGGCTTATTTCTTGGATATAAAAGTAGAACCGTGAACCTTTCTCTTTTTGCTGAGTATAATTTTAAAGCATTGTCAATGGAGTAAATATACATTAATAGCAATAAATAAATATTTAAACTCTAGAAAGACTGCAGACTCTCAGTGATGCTATAATAGGAAAAGCAACAATAAGACAGTCTCCTAGCTTATGGAAGAGCTGATTAATGTTTATAAAGTGCTTTGAGAATGTCAAGCACTGCAAAAGTTTCAGTTCAGTTCAGTCGCTCAGTCGTGTCCAACTCTTTGCGACCTCAAAAATCACAGCACGCCAGGCCTCCTTGTCCATCACCAACTCCTGGAATTCACTCAGACTGACGTCCATCGAGTCAGTGATGGCATCCAGCCATCTCATCCTCTGTCGTCCCCTTCTCCTCCTGCCCCCAATCCCTCCCTGCATCAGAGTCTTTTCTAATGAGTCAGCTCTTCGCATGAGGTGGCCAAAGTACTGGAGTTTCAGCTTTAGCATCATTGCTTCCAAAGAACACCCAGGGCTGATCTTCAGAAAGGACTGGTTGAATCTTCTTGCAGTCCAAGGGACTCTCAAGAGTCTTCTCCAACACCACAGTTCAAAAGCATCAATTCTTCGGCGCTCAGCCTTCTTCACAGTCCAACTCTCATATCCATACATGACCACAGGAAAAACCATAGCCTTAACTAGATGGACCTTTGTTGGCAAAGCAATGTCTTTGCTTTTGAATATGCTATCTAGGTTGGTCATAACTTTGCTTCCAAGGAGTAAGTGTCTTTTAATTTCATGGCTGCAGTCACCAACTGCAGTGATTTTGGAGCCCAAAAAATGAAGTCTGATGCTGTTTCCACTGTTTCCTCATCTATTTGCCATGAAGTGACGGGACCAGATGCTATGATCTTTGTTTTCTGATTGTTGAGCTTTAAGCCAACTTTTTCACTCTCCACTTTCACTTTCATCAAGAGGCTTTTTAGTTCCTCTTCACTTTCTGCCATAAGGGTGGTGTCATCTGCATATGTGAGATTATTGATATTTCTCCCAGCAATCTTGATTCCAGCTTGTGCTTCTTCCAGCCCAGCGTTTCTCTTGATGTAGTCTGCATATAAATTAAATAAGCAGGGTGACAATATACAGCCTTGATGTACTCCTTTTCCTATTTGGAACCAGTCTGTTATTCCATGTCCAGTTCTAACTGTTGCCTTCTGACCTGCATACAGGTTTCTCAAGAGGCAGGTCAGGGATATTATTTTTATCCCACAGATCTTTAAGCAGACATGACCTGGATGCTCTTATCATCACAATGGGAGTTGTTCATTCCCTATATAATTTATCAGGAGACAGAAAATAAGTCCCACCTCTCCTCATGCTTGATTTGTCAGTCGTTCTTGTTATATGTAACTGATCCTCAAGAGAACCTTAATTTAGGCAAATGTTTATTCTGTTCAATATTATTTTGACATTTGGTAATTACTAAAGTTCTTGTACATCTGTCTTTCCCAGAAGAGAAGGCATTAAATACTGCTTGGATGATCACTGGTTTTGTAGAAACTCAGATTTGATGTTCTTCTTTTGGTAAATAATAAAGCTTACGGAAATTTTCCATTTCTGGGATACAAGGATTATGCATTTCATTGCCCATAGAGTCTGCCACGCTGACATTGTATATTTCATAAAATAAGCTGTTGATTGAAAGAATACCTTCTTTTTCATATGAGAAAAACCAACCTTTCTCAATTTTCCCAATATATTCTAAAGTAACTAGAAGATATCTGGAAATTTTCAAAATAAAAGTGAGACTGAAGCAGAGGTTAGAAATTTCTTGGGAACCTCTTTCTAAGGCTCCCAGTGGACCTCCCAAAGAAAACAAAGAAGACCCCAAAGAGCGAGGAAAGGTACAGAATTACTCAATTCTGTTTTTGTGTGTAAGCTTTTTCATAACCAGTGTTGCTGATTTTAGCTTTCTCCACTGTGAATTTGACTTGTGATCATTAGTTCTGCCAGGCCACTGGGCTTGGGGTGCAGATGCTGTCAGTCTAAATTTTGGCTTGAAGACTTGATTATTCCATCTCTTTAAATCAGTAATGGATTTTAATATATTTAATTTTAGCTTTTATCATTATTTTTATTATTTTTCATTTCAATCAGAAATATTGTAAATTGAGAAGAATGTATGCTTTTAAATATTTGAGACATTTAAACAAGTTTTTGAGGTAGAGAGACAGAGGTTTTTCTGGTTCCATGTATGAGGAACTTGGGGTTTGCAACTCAATCATAACAAGTAAAAAGCTGGACAGATTGAGAAATCATCAACTCCTCTTGGATCCATGTGAGAGTGGAGAACATAGAGCATGCTGCTGCCCCAAGGTCAATGAGACCAACCATCAGATACAGAGAATAACAAACAAACGGAAACAGAGTCTCCTGAGTGGAAACCACCATAGGAACCAGTACCATGGGAGGGAAACCTGAACGCTAGTTGATGGATTGCTGGAGGCTCGGTGAGGATAATCTGAGAGTGAAAAAGTCCAGGGTGGCCTGGGCATAGAGAGATTCCCACAATATTTTGAGATTTACCTGCAGGAGCTCAACCAGATTCCCACAGTAAATTTCAGAAAAACATTCCTTCCTGCTTCCAGCAGAGCGAAAAGAAAAGGAACTATTGTGAGATACACTGGAACACTCAGCTCTTGACAAGGCCTGACCTCAAGGGAAACTAGTTAGCCAGAGCCTAACCTGCTGGGTTTGGAGAAGGCAATGGCACCCCCACTCCAGTACTCTTGCCTAGAATACCCCATGGACGGAGGACCCTAGTTGGCTGCAGTCCATGGGGTCGCTAAGAGTCGGACATGACTGAGTAACTTCACTCTCACTTTTCACTTTCATGCATTGGAGAAGGAAATGGCAACCCTCTCCAGTGTTCCTGCCTGGAGAATCCCAGGGATAGGGAAACCTGGTGGGCTGCTGTCTGTGTGGTCGTGCAGACTCGGACACAACTGAAACGACTTAAGCAGCAGCAGCAGCAACCTGCTGGGGTATCATCAGAACCTAACTGACCTGGGAGGAGGGACATAACTAACTCCAGCTGGCTCTAGCCTTTCTGTCCTGCCTACGGGAAAGAGGGGAGAAGCCTGAGAAACGCTTGGGAAGTTCATGATCCAGAAACACAGTCTCACTGAAAGACTGAAGTGTCTATAGTCCTAATCATAGGGCTATAGAACATTTCTCCTCCCCTGACACCTCACCACCATATTACTAGAGGCCTTTTATAGCAGTTACTTTTGTTCAGTACATCATGTCCACCTATCAAGAAAAAAAAAATCACAAGGCATACCAAAAGACAAGCACAGTTAGAAGGGACAGAGCAAGGATCAGAGCCAGACATGGTAAGGATATTGGGATTATCAGACTGGGAATTTAGAACAACTATGATGGGTCTTCCCCAGTGATCCAGTGAATTCCACACTCCAAAGGCAGGGGGCCCAGGTTCAATCTCTAGTCAGGAAACTACATCCCACATGTTGTAACTAAGGGTTCGCATGCCCAGCTAAAGATCCCGTATGCTGCAATGAAGCCTGAAGATTCCATATACCACAACTAAGAGTTTGCATGCCCAGCTAAAGATCCCGTATGCTTCAGTGAAGCTTGGAGATCCCAGGTACCACAACTAAAACCTAGCACAGCCTAATAAATATTTTAAAATAAATAAGCAACTATGATTAATATGCTAAGGATTTTAATGGATAAAGTAGGCATCATGCAAGAACAGATGAGCAGTATAAACTGAGAGATGAAAATCCTCAGAAAGAGCCAAGAAGTGCTGGCAATAAAAACACTGTAACAAAAAAAAAAATTAAAAAAAAAACAAAAAACAACACTGTAACAGAAATGAAGAATGCTTTTGATGGGCTTATTAGTAGACTAGACACAGCTGAGGAAAGAACCTGTGACCTAGAAGACGTATCAATAGAATCCTCCGAAACCAAAAGTAAAGAGAACAAAGACTGAAAAAACAGATATCCAAGGACTGTGGGATAATGACTAAAGGTATAACAGATGCATGATGGGATTACCAAAAGAAGAAAGAGAAAGAAACAGAGGAAATATGACGGAGAATTTCCCTCAAATTAAATTCAGACCTTAAACCACAAATCCAGGAAGCTCAGCGAACACTAAGCAGGATAAATGCCAAAAAAACTATGCCTAGGAGTATCACTGTTAAACTACAGAAAATCAAAGATAAAGAAAAAAAAATCCTGAAAGAAGCAAGAAAGAAGTGGAAAGGAGGAGACAGAGGCTCGGATGAGGAAGGGGCAGAATAGGGAGAAGAGAAAAGAAAGGAGGGACCATTGTGACTGAGAAGAGAAATGGCTGCAGAAAGGGGGCCACGGAGTAAGGAGATGAGAAAGAGGAAGACCAGGGGAAAGGGGGTTAAAAATGCCCTAGGATAAAGAAGACACGATGGCAAGGCCAAATCACATGGTTTTTTTATACCATGTCTCGTTCATAGCTTCTGAATTTCGGGATTAATTTTTCTCTCTGCAGTACCTGGCATAGCCCTTGGCATAGTATAGGTACCCAATAATCATCTGATGAATCAATAGGTGTTAGTAGTTTGAGCTGGCCTCTGTTCTGTTCCTTGAACACACCAGACACCCTTCTTGTCTTAGAATGCTCTCCCTTGGAGATCTGCTTGACTCGCTTCTTCGCCTACCTCAAATCTTTGCTCAGTCTCGCTTTCTCAGACAGGCTTACTCTGAGCAGCCTATTAGGCATTGCACTTGCCCCCAACTCCCCAGAATCCCCTTACCTTGCTGTCTGTTCCCCTCATGGCATTAAATGTCCTTGACATATTATATGGTTTTGTTATTTGTTGTATTTATTGCTCATTGTCTATCTCCCTCTGCTAGAATGTAATTTCCATAAAGACAGGGGTCTTTGTTTCAGGGACTGACTTATCCCAGGCTCCTAGAACAGTGCCTGATTTGTTGCTTAATGAATCAACTTTATCAATATTCTATGTCCATGCTTTCTGTTGTTCTCTTTTATCCCACTCTTTTTCTTTTCCCTTCCATAATTGTTGACAGAGAGTGTGATTCCAAACCATTTACTTTATTCCTAACTTGTATTTCACTTCACTTTTCGAATTCATTTTCACTGCAGCCAAATCTTATGTGCATGGCCTGTGTCCCCTCTGAGGATCTTGTTGGTTGTACATATGTTGTTCTTCCTGCCTGAAATAGCCAGAATTGATGTCTGGAGAACACATCATGGGTCTTTGGGACACTTAAGAGCTATAGGCCAGGTAAATAATAGCTTGGATCAAATGTATTGAAAAGCTCTTCAATATATTGATTATTTTATCTGGGTACTGGTTATTTTTTCTTCTAGGGTAATAGTCAGACAATGCTTTTTAAAGCAACTTCCTGCCATCCCAAATTCCTCTGTAGAACTGATTTTCCATGCAAGGGTAGAATTCAAGGCTAATATTACTTGGCTTATACCCTACTCTTTTCCTTGCTACATTTAATAGATGAGCAGGCCCAGCAGTAGTGCGAGTTCATCAAAAGGTCTGTAAATTATATTCAGATATTTTGGGGTCAACAAAACCCAACGTGTGGCTTACTCAAGTGTTTTTACCCCTAATCCTTAAATCCATAGATATTTCAAAGTAAACTTCATTCATGTGTTTCCCATTCATTTGCCCTTAGCTCTTCATAGTTGGGGGAGGGGTGGAGACAGGAGGAAAGGTATTGTCCTAGGAACTGGCTTCCTTCTTTACTACCACAGGCAGATCATTCATTAGCCACAGACCTAACTCCTTGGCAGAAGTCCATCCCTATATCCTTTCCAGTTCCTTTTAATTGAAGCTCCAACCTCAGCAAGCATCAGTGATGGCTGCCAAAGAAAGTGAAGTGGAAAAAAAGCTGCATTTTCTATCACAGAGGCACAGAATTCCAGAATCTTAGACTTGGGAAGTGACTGTAAAGATCATCTGGTCCATACTGCATGTGATATTTAAATCACTTGAACAATATCCTGGCAGATTCAGCCTCTGCTTGAGCATCTCTGGTGATGAAACTTCAACACTGGACCAAGACCCTGGGGTCTTTAGCTTAGGAAAAACTCTCATAAGGTACTCAGTTCTTTTTAACTACCAATCTGCCCAGTCCCTTCATCCATTATTCAAGACTGAAACACCAGTCCTGTCTGTTTGCATATGACTTCAGTCTGTGCCCTGCATGGATTGTTCCCAAGTCTGTACTTCCTGGTCCAACTTCTCACTGGGAATGACACTCTGCATTTGACATGAGGACCTTGAGAAAAAATATTAATATGTTAAACCATATAAATATGTTGAAACAGCCTCATGTAACCCCCTCCTCTAAATCTTGTAATGCATCTTGCATTGCCTTCTCAACAATGGCAAGATGCATCTAAAATTCCTCTTTCTACCACACGCTAGGTTGGCAAGCTGTGTCATCCGTGCCTCCAAAGTAGCTGCCGAATCTGCTCCAACCTTCTTGCCTCCACCATCCTTCCTTTAGATCAGGGCGTCGTCATCAAATCAGCTGAACTGAGGCATCGAGCTCAATTAATCTCTGCCTCCCCACTGTCTCCTCCCCACACCTCTCCGTATTGTTAATTTTCTAGAAGAACTGAGGTTCTGCAGCCCCTTTATACATTTTCTTCTCAGACATCACCTATGAGTCAAGTGGTCCAGAGGTTCCTCGGCGTCTGAGTGGGTCTTCTGACTGCACTAGTAACACTTGTTCCTATACCTGTGGTTTCTCTCATCACATTGTGTGATTACTGTTTACTTTCTTGTTTACTCCTCCATGAGCTATGAGGCCAAAAAGGACAGCAACATTTTTGTTTCATCCTTTCCTCCAAAATCTAGCATAGGCTCGAAGGTGAAGGGCACACTCAGTAGCTAACGTTTATTGAGGTACACAAGTCCTTTATCACACTGTCTTCCTGACCAGGCTTCTGCTTGCTTACATTTGTTTTGACAGTTTTCTATGAGTTGGCAAGTGCTTGCTCTGAGTCCTTGTTTATTAGTCTTGCCCACGCTTGCATGAGCTTTCTTAGCAGCGTCACTGCTGTTGTTGTTGTCTAGTCCCTAAGTCGTGTCCCACTGTTTTGCAGCCCCATGGATTGTAACCTGCCAGGTGCCTCTGTCCATGGGATTTCCCAGGCAGGAACTGGAGTAGGTTGCCATTTCCTCCTCCAGGGGATCTTCCCGACCCAGGGATCTAACCTGCATTGGCAGGCGCGTTCTTTTCCGCTGAGCCACCAGGGAAGCCCAGTTTCACTATATACTCTACACTAAAACTTCCACATCATTCTTACCTGATGTGGTTAAGCTAAGATTTAAAGTTACTATTGTTAAAAGTAGTGTGACTATAGGATAGGGAGGCTACAGGGCTAAGAACTTGAGGATCATTGAACGGACATACTGGGCATTAATAAAATGATGGAATCTTTGTTCTGAGTTGCAATGCCTAAGTTTGTGCCACTGCATTGAAGCTGCCTTGGAGACAACACTGAGTAAAGTCAGCAACAAAGCAATTGATTTGTCAGAGCAGTAAATTGTAGCCACATTGTGACTGTGCTTGGAAAGGATGGTTGATTCCTAAGGTCAAGACAGGCATTTAAATGAAACTGCCATACCTATGGCAGAACAAAAGAGCAGGCTGGAGTAACTGTTACCGAAAATGGTGTCCACTTGTCCAAGCTCACCCCAGTGGTGAGTGGGCCAGCTGGGGGTAGAATGCTGGGCTGCTTGACCCCATGGCACTTCCTGGCCCCAGAGCCTCTCCCCATGGAGCGTCAACATCACGTTAAAGAGATGCCTTTTAACGTGCATTGTCACTATAGCTCACAAACATATTTCATCAAGACACTGGTAAACATATCTGGCATTTTAAGTTATTTTCCTTTTTATCTGAACAAGAGTGATTTTTTTTCCCCATTGTTCTGCCATACCCATACTCAGAGAAACAGCTTGTAATTAATGATCCAATTAAAGTATGTTTTAACCCAAGTGCAAAGATTAGCCCTGATTGGCGTAAATGTTTCCTTTCAATGCAAACTTTTTCATCCTTATCAAATACATTAATCCATGTGACCTGGTAATAGATCTGATTATTTCATATATCCAAGTGCTGCTGTTCACATTGCCCTATCTGTATATGTGGAGTGAAAAGATTGATAAACATGCCTTTTATCAATCTTTATCAATTCCTTTATCAACATTCCTTTCATCAATCCTTTTATCAATTCCTTTTATCAATTCTGAATATTCATTGGAAGGACTGATGCTGAAGCTGAAGCTCCAATAATTTTGCCACCTGATGTGAGATGGCTGGATGGCATCACTGACTCAAAATGTCCTTTGAAATGTTAGTGATTGAGTTGATGATGCCATCCAGCTGTCTCATCCTCTGTCGCTCCCTTCTCCTCCTGCCCTCAGTCTTTCTCAGAATCAGGGTCTTTTCCAATGAGTTGGCTTTTTGCATCAGGTGGCCAAAGTATTGCAACTTCAGCTTCAGCATCAGTCCTTCCAGTGAATATTCAGAGTTGATTTCCTTTAGAATTGACTGTTTGATCTCCTTGCAGTAAAAGGGACTTTCAAGAGTCTTCTCCAATACCACAGTTCAAAAGCATCAGTTCTTCAGCACTCAGCCTTCTCTATGGTTCAACTCTCACATCCATACACAACTACTGGAAAAAACATAGCTTTGACTATGCGACCTTTGTCTGTAAAGTGTCACTACAGTGTAGTGTACATAATTTCAGAGTCTAGTGAGAACAGAATTCTCTGCTCGACAGTCTGTCTATATTTTTCTGCTGAGTCCCACTAGTAGACAATGTTTAACTTATTGTGGGAATTCATAAGATGGTAGCCATGGAAGTAAAGAGCCCCAGTGCCTTCCACACAGTAGGCCAAACAAATGCAAGTCCTCTAAAATAGGATGGAGGATAAAGAAGATATGGTATATATATTTAATGGAATATTACTCAGCCATGAAGAGGAACAAAATTTGGTCATTTGTAGTGATGTGAATGAAACTAGTGGAGGAGATGGAATTCCAGTTGAGCTGTTTCAAATCCTGAAAGATGATGCTGTGAAACTGCTACACTGAATATGCCAGCAAATTTGGAAAACTCAGCAGTGGCCACAGGACTGGAAAAGGTCAGTTTTCATTCCAATCCCAAAGAAAGGCAATGCCAGGAATGCTCAAACTACCGCACAATTGGACTCATCTCACATGCTAGTAAAGTAATGCTCAAAATTCTGCAAGCCGGGCTTCAGCAATACGTGAACCATGAACTCCCTGATGTTCAAGCTGGTTTTCAAAAAGGCAGAGGATTCTGAGATCAAATTGCCAACATTTGCTGGATCATGGAAAAAGCAAGAGAGTTCCAGAAAAACATCTATTTATACTTTATTGACTATGCCAAAGCCTTTGACTGTATGGATCACAATCAACTGTGGAAAATTCTTCAAGAGATGGGAATACCAGACCACCTGACCTGCCTCTTGAGAAACCTGTATGCAGGTCAAGAAGCAACAGTTAGAACTGGACATGGAACAACAGACTGGTTCCAAATAGGAAAAGGAGTACGTCAAGGCTGTATATTGTCACCCTGCTTATTTAACTTATATGCAGAGTACATCATGAGAAACGCTGGGCTGGAAGAAACACAAGCTGGAATCAAGATTGCCAGGAGAAATATCAATCACCTCAGATATGCAGATGACACCACCCTTATGGCAGAAAGTGAAGAGGAGCTAAAAAGCCTCTTGATGAAAGTGAAAGAGGAGAGTGAAAAAGGTGGCTTAAAGCTCGACATTCAGAAAACGAAGATCATGGCATCCGGTCCCATCACTTCATGGGAAATAAATGGGGAAACAGTGGAAACAGTGTCAGACTTCATTTTGGGGGCTCCAAAATCACTGCAGATGGTGATTGCAGCCATGAAATTAAAAGACGCTTACTCCTTGGAAGAAAAGTTATGACAAACCTAGATAGCATATTGAAAAGCAGAGACATTACTTTGCTGACTAAGGTCTGTCTAGTCAAGGCTATGGCTTTTCCTGTGATCATGTATGGATATGAATGTTGGACTGTGAAGAAGGCTGAGCACCGAAGAATTGATGCTTTTGAACTGTGGTGTTGGAGAAGACTCTTGAGAGTCCCTTGGACTGCAAGGAGATCCAACCAGTCCATTCTGAAGGAGATCAACTCTGGGATTTCTTTGGAAGGAATGATGCTAAAGCTGAAACTCCAGTACTTTGGCCACCTCATGCCAAGAGTTGACTCATTGGAAAAGACTCTGATGCAGGGAGGGATTGGGGGCAGGAGGAGAAGGGGCCGACCGAGGATGAGATGGCTGGATGGCATCACGGACTCGATGGACGTGAGTCTGAGTGAACTCCGGGAGATGGTGATGAACAGGGAGGCCTGGCGTGCTGCGATTCATGGGGTCGCAAAGAGTTGGACACGACTGAGCGACTGAACTGGATGAAACTAGAGCCTACCATACAGAGTGAAGTAAGTCAGAAAGATACTCTTTATTAATGCATACATATGCAATCTAGAAAAATGGTACTGATGAACCTGTTTTCAGGGCAAGAAAAGAGATGCAGAAGTAGAGAACAGACTTGCAGGCATAGTGGGGGAAGGAGAGTGTGGGACAGAGTGAGAGAGCCGTATTGACATATATACACTGCCATGTGTGAAATAGACGGCTGGTAGGAAGTTCCATGTAACACAGGGGGCTCAGCTTGCTGCTCTGCGATGACACTGAGGAAAAGGATGGGGGGCCGTGTAGAGGAGTAGCCATTGCCTTCTCCAGGGTATCTTCCTGACATGGGGATCGAACCTGGGTCTCCTGCATTGCAGGCAGATTCTTGATGGGTGAGCCACAAGGGAAGTCCGGTGGAATGAGAGGAAGGCTCAGAAGGGAGGGGACATACGTATACATGTAGCTGATTCACCTGGTTGTACAGCAGAAGCTAACATAGTAAAGCAATTATACTCCAATTAAAAAAAAATAGGATGGGATAAGATAAAATATTAAAATGAAAATATTCTTTAGCTAATGATTTTAATTCATTATCAAATACTAAGTAACAAGTTAGTGTCAAGCTCTATCTAAAGCTTCCAGGGAAAGTGCCTGGGTGGAAATCTTATATTTATAGCAACACAGAATTTGTATATACTCCTAACCTAAAAAGTTAATGATATGTCTTAATAGCTCCTACAAAATGTAAAATATTTATCTTTGGACATAGACTTCAGGTCTTCTTTCTTTGTTTTAAAGCGTGTGCCCTCTGTTGCACTTCTTGAAAAGAACTTTGCTGAAACTCAGAATGTGACTGCTAATATTCACACATATGGCAAATATGAACTCATCAGACCACAGCTATTTTGCTGCATTCCATGGTGTCTCATTTATTTGTTTAATTTGCAGCTATAGCAACTAGATTCCACCACTTCAGGCTCTCACACAGCCCTCCAGTCTGATCAGCTTGGTCAAAGTTTGGCACTCAGCACTGTACTCAATTGAAGACATATGCACAGACTCACTTACCACATTTTTAACCCGGTTTTCACACTGGGTAATGTGTAATCTTTGCATAAAAATATGAAAAGCCACCGTCTGCACAGATAGTAGGCAATTAAAAGATGCTGCGACCTTCTTTTCTGTAACATTTCAAATCTTAAAGTTTTCTTGGCATGCTTTTCTGAAGCCCATCTGACTGTGAAGCAGGCTGCCTCTCCACAGAAGGCTCACTCCAGCAATGACTAATGGATTGACCTGGTGCCACACTAGTGTAGCTCCACGCATGCTGCTCTGCACAAGACAAGCATTTGGAAATGACCTTGAAACGAAGTTTTGCCAAGTTAGTGAAATATGGGCCTTCAAGGAGTGCCATTTCACCAGCCATTTCCAGAAGGGTCTTCACTGCATTGTCAAAACCTGGCCCTTTCATTTGGTATTGGTTTACCATGAGTGTTTAAGGAATAATATTCCCTCTTGATTTTATTCATTGCAGTTTATAACAGGTTGGAAAAATTAGGTAATGTTGAGAATCAGCTTCCCACTATTGTTTCTCTTAGGTGTTTTTTTTTTTTTTCTTTCAAACAGTTGCTGAAGGAAAGGAGATGCTCAAAAGGTCCACCTGTAAGTGGGGAGATGGGAGCTTAAAATGGAGGGTAACCTGCAAACAAGGGTGAAGATGCACCTGGTGGATAGAGAAAAGACAGTAGGAAGAAGTAGCTGTGTGCTTGAAAACTGCCCAGTTGGTAGGATTTCATTTCAGTGGATTTAGACTCCAGACAGGGAGCGTTTCTCTGATCTCAGTACACGTTCATATAGTAATCTGTTGTAGTTGTTTGAAAATGTTCGTTGATGCTGAAATCAGTTGTTACTCTATGGTTTCCATTTTACTGAATAATCTGTTTATCTTAGTGCCCAGTGTCTCTAGATGGCGCTTCTCATACTGGTGCAGTTGGCTGACATTTCAGATCTGGATAATGAAGCTGTGTTTTCACCTTATTTGGAAGTCAGTGATCAAGCTGCTGTATTGGTACAACTTGGAAAGGTCCCCTTCAGCTTCTCCTCTTGTGACCTCACTTCAGCAAGGAACAGGTGTGACAGTCGAAAGGCAGGGCAGTCAAGATGGGCTATTGGAAGGGCACTGGGGAGCAAGTCATTTCTCTTAATATAGTTAATTAATTCTCTTAATTCTTCATGATTTCTCTGAAGCCAGCTCTCAGACTTTTATGCAAAATCAGATTCTACACTTTTATTTTAAAAAAAGAAAAAAAGAAGAAAATACTATCAATTCAACTCCTTTAGAATGCTTTAAGGAAACTGTAAAAAACCTCTGGCCAGTCTCATTTTTAAAATGCTGCTAATCCTCACTAAGTAATCCTGGGAAACATACATCTATAAGATCAGGGCAACATACTGTCAACAGCAACTTCCCAGAACATTCCTTCTTACTTCATCTGGGATTTTTCAATAAGTAATTTGATATTTCTGCAAGTGTAAACTGGAATCACTAAAATGAAGGCATTTTTTCCTTATAAGCTCAAACCTTCCAGACTCATCGTTTTGTACAGTTACATAAGTAAGCCATGCAACTGAGCTAAAAGTAAATTATAGAATATAACAGTTGCAACATATCCAACTAATGTTAAAACCAGAAATATATTTGCAAATCAGTTTTTGCATGATTTCAGTTTATATTGAAATCATGTTTGGTGATTTTTCATTAGATTTTGCTTAGTGTCGTATGCTAAATTATTTGCTTGTGAATTTTTTTTTCTCCCCAGTTGCCTGTATTTGGAAAGTTTGCTTGAAAAGTTCTGGCATAGGAAACTTATAAAGATTCCATTATCTTATCCTGTTTTATCTATCTGTATTTAGGATAGTTTGCTTTAAATTGCAGCTAATACTTTTTTCACTTTTAAAAGTTTTAAAATAAAGAACATCATTTTCCAATAGCCCTCACCCCTATGCTGTCTCATATTAACATGACTGATTTTTAATGTGCTTCCTAAAACATCTCTCAACTTCCTACATAAAGTAGGGATGACAAAAATGAATAAAGGACTGAAGGAGGAATGATAAAAGGAGAAGGAAGTGCAGCAGGGAACATCAAATGTAAGGAACACTGTGACTTCTGGCATTCAGCATCATAGATCGCAGACCGTAGGGACAGAGAGCCAGAATTAAAAAGAGAAGGTCAAGGCCAAAGAGCTTTTGACCCCTAAGAAATCTTGTGTCCTTTTTGTCTTGCTGAATTCAGCACACAGCTCTGCTGTTCTCCTCCTGATAATATTTGTCATTTATCTTTTCAGTAAACATTTTAGATCTGAGGAAATAGGAACTTATCATTATTCAATATAATCAGACAATACCTTCACCTTTAAGCTATATTCACAATCTCACCATCCTATTTTTTAGCATCAAATGAGATTATTTATGTGTATGTGAATAGAATATAATGTATTTTCTTATGAAAAATGTATTGATTTATTCTGCATTCTCTCATAGCTCCCTTCAGTTGAACAGGGGCCTTTTCTCCAAAGGTAGGGACTTTCATTACCTTTATTCTAACGTGATGGCACTTTGTCCTCTTTGTGTTCATTGCGCAAAGAAAAAAAAATGAACACTTTGTGCTCATTGCAAAATCTCTCTGAAATATTTTTGATGTACCTTCATGTATATTTATACTAGGATACACAGTGGAAAGAACTATGATCCTGTGTTGGTCAGGGTTCTTCAGAGACACAGAATCAATGGGATGTGTGTATGTAATGAGGAGGACTTCTCTGTAGCTCAGTGGTAAAGAATCCACCTGCAATGCAGGAGATGTAGGTTCGATCCCTGGATCAGGAAGACCCCCTGGAGAAGGAAATGGCCACCCATTCCAGTATTCTTGCCTGGGAAATCCTATGGACAGATGAGCCTGGTGGGCTATAGTCCATGGGGTCGCAAAAGAGTCGTTCACAACTTAGCAACTAAAATAACAACAATATAATAAGGAATTGGCTCACATAACTTTGGAGGGTGAGGAGTCCCAAGATCTGAGGTCACCAAGCTGGAATCCCAGGAGAGCCAGTCATTTATTAATAATTTCAGTCCAAATCCAGAGGCCTGAGAACCCAAAAAGCAGGTGGTGTAGGTTCTAGTCCAAGTCTGAGTCCAAAGACAGGAGAAGACCAGGGTCCCAGCCAGAAGACAGATAGGCAGAGAGCACCAATTCTCCCCTATTCAGCCTTTGATTCCATGTATGTGTGTACGCTCAGTTGCATCCACCTCTTTGCAACTCCACGGACTGCAGCCTGCCTGGACTGCAGCCTGCCTGGCTGCTTGGGCCTTGAGTGGATTTGGATGAGGCCCACCCCCACTGGGGAGGGCAATCTGCTTTACTCAGCCTCCCGGTGTTAAATTCATCCAGATACATCCTCCAGACACAGAAGAATGTTTAACTAAATACTGAACACCCCATGACCCAGTCAAGTTGACCCATAAAGTTAACCATTACAGATCCCCACTGAAAATTCCTCTTTCCCTTTAGAAACAACTCCATGTGTAGAGATCTGAATAATGCTTCCTTCTTTCCATGTCATCAAAATTGCATTAAAGTTGATCAACCAGGTTGGCTCAGATCTCAGGCTCAGAGACCAACTAGTCCTTGCTGATTGATTCAGTCTACAGTGGGACGCGTGCACCATCTATAATTTTCTTTTTTTTTTTTTTAATGCACCCTCACATGGTTCTGGGAGAAGGTAATGGCAACCCACTCCAGTACTCTTGCCTGGAAAATCCCATGGACGGAGGAGCCTGGTTGGCTGTAATCCATGGGGTCGCGAAGAGTTGGACACGACTGAGAGACTTCACTTTCACTTTTCACTTTCATGCTTGGAGAAGGAAATGGCAACCCACTCCAGTGTTCTTACCTGGAGAATCCCAGGGACAGAGAAGCCTGGTGGGCTGCCGTCTGTGGGGTTGCATAGAGTCAGACACAACTGAAGCAACTTAGCAGCAGCAGCAGCAGCACATGGTTCTGAGGCATGGCCAAGTTTGAGAACCCTTGAATCCATGGGTCTCTAGGCTTTTTGTGGGGAGGTTGATGAAACAGGCTGATGGAAGAACATGAAGCCAGACATCAGCACGTCACTGTGATGATGACTGGAGCTGAGCTGAGTAGAGGGCATGGCAAAGAGACAAGCCTGGGTGAACATGCATAACTGAATCAACTTAACCATTGTGGACTGGCCACAAGGTGCCTTGGTTGGCACCACACCAAGATTCTAAGAAAAATGAACCAATATTAATGTTACTTAAAAGATTAAAAGCATAATACATGTCAATTATCATTAATCCTTGAAAATATTTATGGAGTTAAATGGTCTGTAACTAATTAGAGATGGCAGTTAACGGGGGATATTAGTTTCCTTTGAATTTTATGAAACAAAATATAAATCTTTTATATAACTCTATTTCCTACAAAATGGATTTTTACTTGTCAGTGGGATTTTTTTTTAAGTTTTATTTTATTCTCTTGGATTTCACTCCTTTTCCATAAATCCTACGAGGAGAATTACAATGAGGTGAGTCACACTGTCTTAACACTTTTTGGAGCTTCTGCCAGTGCAGCTTGGAATATGGGAATTTTTTAGAGATGTGTTTGGGAAACATGGAAAGAGAAAGGAAGGGATGGAGGAAGGAAGGAGAAAAGGAAGGAAAGGTACAAAATACTTTACTTTAGTTTATTATTTTTTAACTTCATGGCATTATACAGGTGAAACTTTCATTGTATCTATCAGACCACCTGAAGTAGAATTGGGTTTGGGTTTCAGAAGTTTATTAATGAGCTAGTCATTTGGAACTGGGAACATATTTTCACATGAAGATTTTGTTCTGTAAGTGGTAATTCATTTTTCTAGCTAGCTATAAACTCTCCTCATTCTGTTTGAAAACTGATTGATTTGTGCATTCCCAGTAATAGTCTGCTATACTGTTGGAAACATGCATAGCTACAGAACTTAAAAGCAATGAAATCAAGTGCCTTCGCTTTTCACTTGAATGTTGATTGATGCTAGAGGGAGAACAGGTTTAGCTGGAGGAGCAGGAGCATGTTCAGAACATTTAACATGGATATTTGAGAACGACAGTCAAAGGAGCAGAAATCATTCTCTCTTGAGGGTCTCTGCAGCCACGCATACGCCACCAAAAACCAACGCATTTAGACCTTATTAGTAAGTTCCCACTAAAAATGCCTTCTTTCCTTCTTGCAGCAAATATTGAAAGTGAAAGTTACTCAGTCGTGTCTGACTCTTTGTGACCCAACGGACCATACAGTTCATGGAATTCTCCAGGCCAGAATACTGGAGTGGGTAGCCTTTCCTTTCTCCAGGGGATCTTCCCAACCTGGGAATTGAACCCAAGTCTCCCACATTGCAGGTGGATTCTTTACCAGCTGAGCCACAAGAGAAGCCCAAGAATACTAGAGTGGGTAAGCCTATCCCTTCACCAGGGGATATTCCCGACCCAGGAATCTAACTGGGGGTCCCCTGCATCGCAGGTGGATTCTTTACCAACTAAGCTATCAGAAAGGGAAAAGTGAAGTCACTTAGTCGTGTCCGACTCTGCGATCCCATGGACTGTAGCATACCAGGCTCCTCAGCCCATGGGATTTTTCCAGGCAAGAGTATGAAGTAGGTTGCCATTTCCTTCTCCGGGGGATCTTTCTGACCCAGGGATTGAACGCAGGTATCCCTCTTTGCAGGCAGACACTTTACCGTTTTAGCCACCAGGGAAGTTAAGCTGTCAGGGAAGCAGCAAATACTAGTGGACCACATACTTGTGTGTGCTTAAATACTTACCACTTGTACCAGAAGAAACAGCGAGTACCTCTTTTCTTGTGGAGCTTGTAATCTATTAGGAGAGACAAATAATTTTCCAAATAGATGACTTTTGATTCACCCGTTTTTATGAAGAATTATATATGATCTTTGAATTCTATACATATTTATAAGGAATGATGACTCATATAGGATATACCTGTATAGGAGGAGGGGGACATGAGTCTTTGTCATATACTTGCCATGGACCAGCCACTTACTGGCGCTGTCTCATCTAGAGTGACCCTGAAGGGCAGGGATCATTAGCACCATCTCTGAGATTCACAGAAGCTAATGTGTCAAAGACGGTAGGACATGGGGCAGCTGAGCCTAAATGCAAACCAAGTGTGTCTAACTGTAGGCACTTAGTGTCAGTCTCAGCTGCCTGTTCTGCAAAATGACTCCGGAGATATTTCCTATTATTCAACTCAGTATTTTTATATAGGTATCCATGCAATAATCTCCCTCCTAGAATTTAATAATGGAAATGGTGCTGTTTGTCCTGGTGCTTTTCATTAATGTGAGCCATTTCCACTTCTCTGATGCCACACTTTGTGTTCACCTGCCATAGCCAGCTCACCTGTGGCTTCCAGGATGGTTTTCTCTCTTTTCCCACTGTATTTTTGTCTCATTCTTTATTGTGTGTGGATTTCCACTACCCTGAGTGTTTCATTGCAAGCTACCTTGTCCTTTTGTGTGTTGTGTTAGTCGCTCAGTCGTGCCCGACTCTTTGTGACCCCATGGACTGCAATCCACCAGGTTCCTCTGTCCATGAGATTTTCCAGGCAAGGATACTGGAGTGGGTCGCCATTTCCTTCTTCAGGGGATCTTCCCAACCCAGGGATCGAACCCAGGTCTCCTGCACTGCAGGCAGATTCTTTACTGACTGAGCTACAAGGGAAACCCTTAAAAAGAAAAGAAATTGTTATGAACTCTGGAATTCCTCAATGTTCTTTTTTTTTCCTTTTATATCCTCTGCATGACTTGGAATAGGGCCTTGCACTTAGGAGTGAGAAATAAGTGTTGATTCATTGTTAACTGATCATAGCAATTCCTAAGGACACCTCTGGCTCTTTTAAAGAGGTTGAAGAAGTTGATGGCTGTGACCATATATGTTAACTTTACCGTAAGACTTACTACTTTCCTTTTTCTTAGTTGCGACTTGTCTCGTGTTTGTCCCTCATAAATGGACTATAAAGGACAGTGATCACAGTCAGCATTCAGCACTTTATAGATACTGTCTACTCAACCCTCCCAACCTTACCATTATTCCCATTTTATAGAAGGAGAAACTGAGGACCAGAGAATTTAAATGGGTAACAGGGAAATAACCTTTCTCCTGATAATTCAGCAAGAGATGGGAGAAAAGAATGGGGAAGGAGAAAGGATTAGAGACAAGAGAAATATCAATAAATTGCTTCAGATATGATCAGTCAGGGGCTTCCCAGGCAGTGCTAGTGCTAAAGAGCCCACCTGCTGATGCAGGTATACTGAAGAGATATAGGTTTGATCCCTGGGGTGGAAAGACCCCCTGGAGGAGGGCATTGCAACCCACTCCAGTATTCTTGCCTGAAGAATCCCATGGACAGAGGAGCCTGGCGGGCTACGGTCCATAGGGTTGCAAAGAGACAGATACAACAAGTGATTGAGCATGCTCACATGATTAGTCAAATGTAGAAGGCCGGGAAGAAATGTAAGTGATTTAGAAGAGAATTATTCTTACCACCCATCCCATGCTCTGTTAACCTGTGGGAGGAAGAAGTCACATGCAAATGGCTGTTATTATATATGAGACATTCTCTTCTCGGGAGATCAAAACTTGGTGGGATGCTGATCTTAGAAATTTCTTTAATCCGCTTATTTATTTGGATAACTTCAAGTTATATAGTTTAATTTGGACAGAAACCTTCAGGTCTTCGGTAGCCTTCTGGGCTGGCCCTTGCTTTTCTGTGGGCCCCAGTCTGCTGTAACCCCAGGGTCCCTGGAGAAACTGAATGTGTGCTTGGCCTCTTTGCCTTCTGGGTAGTGACCCCAAGACTCTTGCGGTCATTCTTGCCCCCCGGAGCAGGAGCTCAGGTCCTCAGGGACCTCTGTGGAGCTTCATAGCAGAAGGACAAAGAAACACACTGGAAAGAGGGAGAGGCAGGATTGTTGGGGCTTCCTCGGGGAATGAGGAGGAGTCAGAGGTGAACCCATTTGTGCGTATTCGCTCAACACTCCGTTGGTTGGGACTGTCCTGGGCACTGATTTTGTTCTTCTTGGAGAAAGAATGCAGCCAATCATGGGGAAAACACTAAAGCTCCAAGAAAAGATAGAGAATGAAAGAGATTAGGGACCACTTTTCAGGAGCTGACATTGTAAGTAGATGCAGTGATTTGGGGAAAATTTCCTTTCACGCTGAGCTTCAGGAACTCGAAGTAACTGGATGTGTCTGAAAGTGATGTCAAAAATATGGGCATAACTGGAGCTTTGGTTAAGAGAAATAAGCAGGGACTCGGATGTGGGCAAAGCCTCCATACCAAACACGAGTTTTGGTTTTATCTCTTAGGAAACAAGCAGGGCAAAGTTTTGCATGAGGAAAATGATTTGGTTTACACATGGGAAAGGTGAGAACAGAAAGGAAGGGTGTCTGAGCTGGAGGAACAGCCAAGGCAGGAAATGCTGCCTCATGTTGATACATGCAGAGTAATCTGACTGCAGAAAAGGTGCAAGGGTCACCCAGGACCAAGCCAGAAACACCAGGTGTCCTGGCCCAGGAGACCGAACTTGATCCTAATGGCTTTGGGGAGTGGCTGAAGGATTTCAGAGGGAAAGTGGAGTCAGAGAGTTACTTCCTTCTTTGGGATTGAGGAAGAAGAATTGATAGGGACAGCCTGCATTTAGGAGGTAAGAAGAGAGAGTGGAGCTTCGGACAATGGCCACACTACACTGGGAAAAAAGTGAGAAGGCACCGCCGCAGAGGGGGAGGGATAGTTCTGGGAGAAGGTGGAGATGAAGAATCAAGAGAGGAAAGCACTTCCGGAATGTTGCTGGGCACTTCCTGAGATGATAGGTGGACAGCATCCTGGGCCACATGGAGGTCTCATCAGACAAGGAGAGCAACCACACGGGAGCTGACAGTGGCAAAATGATCACAAGGGATCAGAGGATGGAGAGAAGAAGAGCCTGCCTGAAATGCAAAAAGCAATAAGAAATTTTTATCCATGTAGCATTTCTTTAGTTGAGGGAAGCTGGATCGCTTTGTCTTCCTCTTGAGCCAGAGATAAGGGCAGATCAGCATTTGAGTAGATAATTTTTCCATTCCTGGCCTCACCTTCTTGTGAGCCTCCACTCCCTCCAAGTGAAAGAGGTGCTCTTTCTGACCCCACCGCAGGGTCAGTTTTCCCAGCTAGAGGATGATTGCCGTTGGTGTCTTTTTCTACCACTTAATGTATTGTCATCCAGAGCATTTTTCCTATATTGATCTCAGTGTTAATCTATACATATGTGCTAAGTCACTTCAGTCATGTCCAACTCTTGGTGACCCTATGGACGCCTGCCAGGTTCCTCTGTCCATGAGATTCTCCAGGAAAGAATACTGGAGTGGGAAGCCATTTCCTCCTCTAGGGGATCTTCCCAACCCAGGGATCGAATCCACGTCTCTTACATCTCCTGCATTGGCAAGCAGGTTCTTGACCACTAGCGCCACCTAGTATATACATAATAAGGATGAATAAGGTGTGCAAAATATATACACCAGTATATACATAATAAGAATGAGTCATGGGAAAATATGGGAACCTTTGATGACAAGAATTTTCTAGTTTTGTGCACTTCTTGAGAAGTGGGGAAGAGAAGCTTTAATCCTTCCCATTTGTGATGTTTCAGTTGTCAACACATCAGAAACCAGAAAAATAAAAACTTAATTTGATTAATTGGAAGGGAGAGTGATTTAGATTATATGTCTTTCTTTAAAATATTCTGAAATTTGACTCAGATATTTAAGAACCTTCAGAAATTTCTGTGGACATATGACTAGAGATAAGCCATTTGTTTCATTGAGAATTCAAAATGAAAAATGCATTTTAAAAAATAGATAAAATTGGGCCTGAATTGGAAAAATAGTTTGCTGACCAATGTCGTTTGAAGACATTGAACTTGAGACTCCTTGCTTTGTCCATTTCTCAAGATAAATATGTGGTCATGAACCAGGATGGGCATTTCAGGTTGCTGTGAAGTTGACGTTAGAATGGGCTGAGCATGCATGACATCCTTGGAGGTACGATAGTTCAGATGAGACATAAATGCTTCTCAGTTCTTTCTCATAATTTCCCTAATCTTTCTGGCAATAAAAGAAAAAGAAAAAACTTTCCAGGAGTATAAAATGTTACTGAATTTGTAGCCATTGTCATGGTTACCTGCATAGTTTCATTGCTTTATTAATGTGTAATCCCTTTATTTCTGGAAAGATCATTATCGTGAAACACAATAGTTTGCAGCCTCTTAGCAAGTTTCACCACATATCTCAGAGATTCTGACAGTAGCTGTGATGAATGTGTGTGTGGTTTCTGGGCCACCTGTGTGCTGTTGACTCAGTAACTAGGACATCATTGTTTAGGAAAAGACAACTTGAAGTTAATCACCCTGAGAATCCTTTGAAAGTTTCAATGCTTCCCTAAACAAAAGTGCTTATTTTTTCCTCAAGGAGAATGATCCAGGGCTTGAGTCTTTTTCTAACTAAAATAATTCAGTGTTTCTGACATTAAAACTTTTTAAAGTAATTATTATTACTTACTAAAGTCACTTGGAGGTTTCAGGAAATCTTTTTCTGATAAATTCTTTAAAATACTATCTTTTCTAAATTAGTTTCTTACATTGTAGAAGGGTTTTTGTGAGACGCTGTTAACAGAGGTGTTGAGTAAGATTTTCCAAGGATATTCTCCCACTACTTAAGTTGAAGCTAAATATAATAGCTCAGTAAATCATTTTTCAGGCTAACTGCTGCTGATGGTAGATGCTGCTGGCCGATCCCCACATTCATTTCTCTTCTTCCTGGGTGCTCAGCCAACTACATTTCCCAGCACCCCCTGCAATTAGGTCTGACCATAAGACTCATGAGGCAGTGGAAATCATACATCAACTTCAAATCATATGTATCAGCTTCCAGATGTGGTCCATAAGTACCTCCCCCTTATTCTCCATCACTTGTTATCAGGCTGGTTGATGACTCTGCTGATCTGGATCGTTGAATAACTAGATGGAGCAGAGCCTCCCTGCCAACCAGAAACATCCGTTGGAAAGGAGACAGACCCTCTGAGATGTGAGGTTTGTGTGCTATATCAGCTCGTGTTACTCTAACTAATATACTGCTAATCAGCATTTCTTCTGAGCAGTCATAGAATCCTTGATTTTTCATCCACAAGTTTTTCCTACAACTTCTTCCACTGTGGTAGGGTCTCTAATTAGTGTCCAGTGATAACCTTGCTGTTTTGAACAAGTGCTGGTGACCTGAATGGCTGCAGCTGAAGAGACTTACTAAACATCATTAGATCCTTCTGACTTACGTGCACAGAGAACAAAAAAGAAATCGAATTAACCTTTTCTGGAAACTTCTGTGTGCCAAGTACTATGTTCATTCCTTAAATATACATTATTTATTCGCTATAATTCATCTTCGAGGGAACTCTGTTATTCTCATTTTGAAAAGTGTCATATAGTTTTAACAATTTCTTTATAGTTAGGGAGAAGCCAGGGAGGATTCAAGAAAAATTTCTCTGGAACCAAATCCAGCCACACTGGACTTTCATAGTGTATATTCAGTTAACTAGTGTCCGTCAATCATCATAACTCCAAGACAGACAACTGGTAATAATTGAAAACATATGCAAAGGATACTGGATTATCTGTGATGGTGGCAGTAGAAACTCTCATTAGATTTTTAGAAAATTATAATACTGACATTGTTGAATTTTACCTTCTATCCTAGTTAAAATATCAGAAGTGCTATTGTAACAGATACCAAAATAACCGTAGTTTAAAGCCAATGGTCTGGAAGTTGGCAGGCTAGCTCTCCCTCACGAGATCAACTCAGGCCCCAGGCTCTTTCACCTGGTTGCCTTGGGATCTTCTAGGTTTTTCTTCATTGACTTGGTGGCAGATGGCTTACCACACAGCATCTGAATATAAGCCTTTAAGAAGTGGGTATAAGAGAGGAGAGGGCACACATCTTTTCAGTTAAAGGTTTGACCCAGAAATGGCACACATCACTTTTGCTCAAAAAGTCGCTGACTGCAAGAGAGTCTAGGAAATGTCACCCCTAAGGGCTTTGCCTTGTGCCAGGGCTTCTTTTCTTACAGAAAAAAGGGACAGGAGGCTTGATGGGACAAGTCACAGCTTTTGCCCCACCTCCTTTCCCTTCCCATTCTTTGACACACATGCTAATGAAAGGATCCAAAACAGCAGTGGCTGGAACAGAGAAGGAAATGAATCAAGCAAATGAAGTATAATTCAGAAATTGAATATCTCCTCTCTCCTTAACCTCTTCCAACACATATGCTAAAAGAATCGAGAGTTAATGTCTTGCACTAAGTTGTTTAAAATAGGCTATAACTATTAAATCAAGCATTCTTTGAATAAAATGATTGCAACAAATGGAGGACATATGAACAAAGACTAGCTGTTAAATCATGTGAGGTAATTAGAATTTCATTAGGTCTGACATGTGGTTGAATTATAAAGCAAAACCTCATCTGCTAGAGATATATAAGTGGAATGATATATAAGTGAAATGGTATGATGTCTGGAGTTTGCTTTAAAATACTCCAGGAAAAAAAAATGGGAGTAAGTTTGATGAATAGATGAAATTAGATTGGGAAAATGTTATGAGTTGTTGAAGCTGGATGATGGGTTCATGGGGGTTCATTATGCTATTCTTTCTACTTTTATGTATATTTGAAATATTCCATACCACAATAAAAAGTTAAATAAATACTTGTTCCAGGAAAGAAAAGCAATTTTTGGCCGTGCCCGGATATTCATATATGAGCTCATTTCTGTACTCCAGTTAAGTACACTCTTAAGTTTTCAGTGAATTATTATTTATTTTGCATGCATGCAACTGGAAAAATTCACTTCATCTAAAGAATTCATTAATAATTTGAGCCAATTAAACAAAACTCTGGCAAGTGCCTGCTGCATCTAGTAACACAAGGAATGCAAAAATGAATAAGGTAAAGCCCATGAGTTTAAAGTCTAATCGAGCAGATAAGACAGTCTCTCAAATAAATTTAATTTAAAAGAAGTATTCAAAGAGGTTTAAAAGTTAGAAGGTCACACCAACTTGGAAGGCTTGGCAAAAGTTTCCTGAATCAGCTATCATAAGCTTTAAAGACAAGCGTAAGCTTTTGGCAGATGGGAGTGGTGGGTAGAATGGTGTGGGCAGGGGACCACCAAGAGCAAGGCTCCAAGCCAGAGATGGTGAGATGGTTCCCTGGTGGCAGGAAAGACAGAAATAGTTTTGAGTGTTGAGTCTCTGGATGTCCTATTAAAGGAAATCAGGGAGTAAAGAGGACTTGGCCAAGAAAATTTATATTCTTTATAGAGCCATGTTATCTTTAAGGAGCTTCCCAGGTAGTTCTAGTGGTAAAGAACCCACCTGCAAAGGCAGGAGACATAAGAGATGTGGGTTTGATCCCTGGGTTGGGAAGATCCCCTGGAGGAGGCTGTGGCAACCTACTCCAGTATTCTTGCCTGGAGAATCTCATGGACAGAGGAGCCTGGCAGGCTACAGTTCATGGGATCACGAAGAGTTGGACACAACTGAAGCAATCAGTACTGGGTATTCATTGGAAGGACTGATGCTGAAGCTGAAATTCCAATACTTTGGCCACCCGATGCGAAGAGCTGACTCATTGGAAAAGACCCTGATGTTGGGAAAGATTGAGAGCAGGAGGAGAAGGGGACGACAGAGGATGAGGTGGTTGGATGGCATCACCAACTCAGTGGATATGGATTGGGTAGACTCCGGCAGTTGGTGATGGATAGGGAGGCCTGGCTTGCTGTGGTTCATGGGGTCGCAAAGATTCGGACACGACTGAGCGACTGAACTGAACTGGAGTGACGTGAGCACACTTGCACGTTGTCTTCAAGACCCTGGTGAAATGCTTGGTATCCATCTTCAAATACAGCATTGGGGTACACAGAGCGGTTTGTGTGAGTAGTCAGCTGCATGAATAGATAGTTGAAACTGTGGATGGATAATGACTTTAGTGCTGAAGAGAGCAGAAAAAGATGTTTTTTTTTAAAGACTAGTTCAGTAGAGTGAAGGATGGCGATTGTGACAGCAATATCACTATGAAAACGACATGATGATTTCAGTTGGTACGAAATCAGAATGAGCTTCTGGGTAACAAGATCCATGTCCTTCCTCTCTGCTCCCCTCCCCCCTCACATTCTCCCACCTGTTGAGTTCTCAGCACTTTCTTACCCTCCCAGAGCCCACTTATCTCTACTTAATCTCTCTGCTCTCCTTTAGTTTAAGCTTCTCCAAAGAGTTGTCCCCTCAAAATGTCTGCATCCCTGACTTTCATGTACCTTTGAACCCAGAAGCCTGCTGCACCACTCTGCTGAAACCATTTTCAGTTCCACACGGAGGGTTTGCAGTCACCTCTGGGTTCACCAGGTCCACGGACTTCTTTTACTCCTCACTTTCCTTGACTCTCTGAGCAGTTTTTGACTCAGCTAGCCACTCCCTCTTCCTCTCTCTTCTTGGCCCCTGGTTTTCTCTTGGCTGTTGCTTCTCATTTTCTGTGCAGGCATCTCCTCTCCAGAACGTTTATGTATTGTGGTGCCATGGGGCCAATAATGCTGGGCTCTCTTTCTTCCTACAGTCTCTCCTGAAGAGGTTTCTTCCTGTTCCATCACTTTACTTATCAAAAATCAGCAAGGCTCTCACATAGGTATCTCATCTGAGTCCTGCACCTACCTCATACCTCCACTAGGATTTCTCATAGATGTGTCATACTCAACAGATTCAGATTGAAGTTTGGACCCCTACCTTCCTCCCAGACCTGTTGTACATCTCAGTATCACAACCATCTACTTTGCTGTTCACACAGATAAAGTGAATCATTTTGTCTGCAAAAGATCCACAGGACAATTCCACTAGGAAGCCCAAGTAAACACGACCTCTTTATGAAATGCCTTTTGATCCCCAGACTGTTCCCTAAAATAGTGAAAGTGTGTAAGCTGTAAAAACTAAAGTTTTCTCATATAGCTTCATTGTAACAGAGCAGTTTGATTCAGGCACCAGCTTTAAGTTTAAACTTGTGGCTGACTTTAAGTTACATTAACTTTAAGTTACTAAGTTACTAACAGAAGCAGAAGATATTAAGAAGAGGTGGCAAGAATACACGGAAGAACTGTGCAAAAAGATCTTCACGACCCAGATAATCATGATGATGTGATCACTAATCTAGAGCCAGACATCTTGAAATGTGAAGTAAAGTGGGCCTTAGAAAGCATCACTATGAACAAAGTTAGTGCAGGTGATGGAGTTCCAGTTGAGCTCTTTCAAATCCTGAAAGATGATGCTGTGAAAGTGCTGCACTCAATATGCCACCACATGGAAAACTCAGCAGTGGCCACAGAAATGGAAAAAGTCAGTTTTCATTCCAATTCCAAAGAAAGGCAATTCCAAAGAATGCTCAAACTACCACACAATTGCACTCATCTCACATGCTAGTAAAGTAATGCTCAAAATTCTCCAAGCCAGGCTTCAGCAATACATGAACCGTGAAGTTCCAGATGTTCAAGCTGGTTTTAGAAAAGGCAGAGGAAGCAGAGATCAAATTGCCAACATCTGCTGGATCATGGAAAAAGCAAGAGAGTTCCAGAAAAACATCTATTTCTGCTTTATTGACTATACCAAAACTTTGACTGTGAGGATCACAAGAAACTGTGGAAAATTCTGAAAGAAATGGGAATACCAGACCACCTGACCTGCCTCTTGAGAAATCTGTATGCAGGTTAGGAAGCAACAGTTAGAACTGGACATGGAACAACAGACTGGTTCCAAATAGGAAAAAGAGTACCTCAAGGCTGTATATTGTCACCCTGCTTATTTAACTTCTATGCAGAGTACATCATGAGAAACGCTGGGCTGGAAGAAACACAAGCTGGAATCAAGATTGCCAGGAGAAATATCAATCACCTCAGATATGCAGATGACACCACCCTTATGGCAGAAAGGGAAGAGGAACTAAAAAGCCTCTTGATGAAAGTGAAAGAGGAAAGCGAAAAAGTTGGCTTAAAGCTCAACATTCAGAAAACGAAGGCAACGGCATCCGGTCCCATCACTTCATGGGAAATAGATGGGAAAACAGTGGAAACAGTGTCAGACTTCATTTTTGGGGGCTCCAAAATCACTGCAGATGGTGACGGCAGCCATGAAATTAAAAGACGCTTGCTCCTTGGAAGAAAAGTTATGACCAACCTAGAAAGCATATTCAAAAGCAGAGACATCGTTTTGCCGACTAAGGTCCGTTTAGTCAAGGCTATGGTTTTTCCTGTGGTCATGTATGAATGAGAGAGTTGGACTGTGAAGAAGGCTGAGCACCGAAGAATTGATGCTTCTGAACTGTGGTGTTGGAGAAGACTCTTGAGAGTCCCTTGGACTGCAAGGAGATCCAACCAGTCCATTCTGAAGGAGATCAGCCCTGAGATTTCTTTGGAAGGAATGATGCTGAAGCTGAAACTCCAGTACTTTGGCCACCTCATGCGAAGAGTTGACTCATTGGAAAAGACTCTGATGCTGGGAGGGATTGGGGGCAGGAGGAGAAGGTGATGACAGAGGATGAGATGGCTGGATGGCATCATGGACTAAGTGAACGTGAGTCTGAGTGAACTCCGGGAGTTGGTGATGGACAGGGAGGCCTGGCGTCCTGCGATTCATGGGGTCGCAAAGAGTTGGACACGACTGAGCTACTGAACTGAACTGAACTGAAGTTACATATTTTAAAGGACTTCATGGGCTGCTTATACTGGGCAGCCAAGCTCCTGAGCTGACCTCATTTGGTTACAGTCAGGACTGGTCCCAGGGGGTTCCATAAGTAGACAGGACCCCACAAAGCATCCAAGAGATGCCTTTCTCAGCTAGAGCAGAAATCGGCAGGCTGTGGACCTCTCCACCACCCTTTATTCTGCTCCAAGTGGTGAAAAATAGTAACTCTAATCCTCTGTGGTGAAGAACTGGAGACACTTTTCTTTCTTTCTCACCTAAGGCTTGAGAAGATGAACTTAAAGGCAACTTGTGTTCTATCTTTGCCTTATGAATCCATGTTCTCTGTGGAAAAGCACAGTCATTTGCAGGAAAGAGAACATTCTAATTCCAGCTTCAGGACTAGAAAATTAGTTGTAAGTCTGGTTAGTAGGGTTGTCCTTACCTCTTCCCTATACCTCCTTCCATATCTAACATGAAACAATAAATTACACTCCTTGAATATTTGCTTTGTGCCAGACCCTGTCCCAATGCTTTACATGTATGAATTCATCTCATCTGCACAGCAATCTAGGAGCTAGTTGTCATCGTTATAACTGTTTAATATATGAGAAAATTGAGGCATAGGAAGTTAGTACATCGGTTAAAGACACCAAGCTAATGTGACTCCAGGACTTCAATTCAGGATTCCAATTTCGATTCCAATTACACTCTTTTTTATTGGAGTATAATTGTTTTACAATGCTGTGTTAGTTTCTGCTGTACAATGAAATGAATCATCTTTAGTGAAAGTGAAAGTGAAGTTGCTCAGTCATGTCCAACTTTTTGCGACCCCATGGACTGTAGCCTACCAGCCTCCTCAGTCCATGGAATTTTCCAGGCAACAATACTAGAGTAGGTTGCCATTTCCTTCTCCAGGAGACCTTCCAAACCCAGGGATCAAACCCAGGTCTTCTGCACTGCAGGCGGACGCGCTACCATCTGAGCCACCTATATGTATACATATATCCCCTCCTTCCTGGACCTCCCTCCCACCACCACCCCCATCCCACCTTTCTAGGGCATTATGGAAGCTTGCATCCTCTTAACCACTCTGTTATACCAAACTGCATAGAAACTAAACTACCTCTGAATTACATTTTCCCCTTATTTGTATCATGCCACTGATGTAAGATGTACCGTCATCTTAATTTAATATCAGTTTCCAAGAATAAAGTAAGCACTACCAAATCAAGTGTCATTGTAGTAGGACTATCTTTTAAAAGCCTGACCAATTTTTTTTTTTTTTTCTTCTTGGTAATTCCTTTTTACCTCATACACAGACTAATTGCAGAAAACAAAGAGGCAAATTCTTGGTGACTGAGTTCTAAGATTGGGCCTTCTGATTCATAAAGGATAATTTGGATATTCATAAAGGATAGTTTTGTTTAATTACAAGATAGAATGTTTTTAAAAAAATCTCTTCAAAGTTTGCTTTGCATGTCAAGAGCCAAAGCCTGACAGTTTGGTAGGTTGCAGAGAATGAAGGATGGTGTCTAAGAAGCTTCATGTCCCAGTGGAGATTTTAGTTGTTGGCAGGAGAGGAATCTGCAGCTGAGATGCTGAAGGACTCTTAGAAGGTGATCCATACTCCACTGCCTCTGGAGGTGGGAGATAATGGAGCCCCAGGAGCACTTGGAGGAATCTCACAGTACAAGAGCGCCAGCTGAGATCCCAGCCATCCTTCCAGGGGGTTCAGTTCAGTTCAGTCACTCAGTCGTGTCTGACCCTTTCTGACCCCATGGAATGCAGCACATCAGGCCTCCCTGTCCATCACCAACTCCCGGAGTTCACTCAAACTCATGCCCATTGAGTTGGGGAGGCCATCCAACCATCTCACCCTCTGTCGTCCCCCTTCTCCTCCTGCCTTCAGTGTTTCGCAGCATCAGGCTCTTTTCCAGTGAGTCAGTTCTTCACATTAGGTGGCCAAAGTATTGGAGTTTCAGCTTCAGCATCAGTCCTTCCAATGAACACACAGGACTGATTTCCTTTAGGATGGACTGGTTGGATTTCCTTGCTGTCCAGCGGCCTCTTAAGAGTCTTCTCAAACACCACAGTTGAAAAGTATCAATTCTTTGGGGCCCAGCTTTCTTTAGAGTCCAACTCTCACATCCATACATGAGTGCTGCAAAACCATAGCTTTGACTAGATGGACCTTTGTTGGCAAAGTAATGTCTCTGCTTTTTAATATGCTGTCTAGGTCAGTCATAACTTTTCTTCCAAGGAGCAAGTGTCTTTTAATTTCATGACTCCAGCCACCACCTGCAGTGGTTTTGGAGCCCCCCAAAATAAAGTCAGCCACTGTTTCCACTGTTTCCCCATCTATTTGCCATAAAGTAATGGGACCAGATGCTATGATCTTAGTTTTCTGAATGCTGAGTTTTAAGCCAACTTTTTCACTCTTCTCTGTCACTTTCATCAAGAGGTTCTTTAGTTCTTCTTTGCTTTCTGCCCTAAGGGTGGTGTCATCTGCATATGTGAGATTATTG
Organism: Nanger dama; assembly: GCA_917880005.1. NCBI lineage: Eukaryota > Metazoa > Chordata > Mammalia > Artiodactyla > Bovidae > Nanger > Nanger dama. Next base: position 31,317,638 of record CAKJTW010000024.1, read on the forward strand.
ATATTTCTCCTGGCAATCTTGATTCCAGCTTATGCTTCATCCAGTCCAGCATTTCTCATGATATACTCTCCAGGAGTGTGACTCTCCAGGAGTCACACTGAATAGCATCTCTTGCAGCAGTCCAGTGGGGGAGGGGAGGATGCAGCTGGTTGAGATGTCCACACAACATGGAAAGTATCTTAAAATTTCCTGGTGTCCTTAGAGGTTTCCCTGGGAGAGGATCCAAAAAGCCTTGGTGTCTTATGGAAGGAACACCAATGAGCATATTTGATGCGGATTCCACGTTTCAGAGTCTGTGGAAACAGAAGCAACATCAGCAGCAGAAGCATTGTGGTTCAAAGTCCCAAGAAAAGATGAGCAGAGTTGTTGGGGTTGGGTGAGGGATTGGTGAGGGGAATGTGGGAGGAAAGATTAGCAGGATTAGGGATGGGTGGGGGAAAACTAATGGATTGGATGTCTCTTCCTTGATGCCATGGTACTTAGGAGCCTTCTTAGAATGTAGATGCTAGCCCAGGGGAAAAGAGAGGGAAGGGCAGAACCCTAATTTGACTCTAAGTTCTGAATCTGATTATAAGTGAACATGTCTGAGTATCCCTAGGAGTGGCTGTGGTTTTAGTAGCTGAATTACTGAAGGTCACAGAGATAAGACAGAACGGCAGTCAGGATTCTACCACTATCTATGCCGTATCATTCTGTACTATCTCCATGTTTACCATAGCTAAATGGAATGATGACTCAAGACCTACATTAAGTTACATGATAGAAACGTGAAGGGTGATTGTGACACTCACCTTGTGATGTTAGACACCAGTTTTAAGATGCATACACATTTTCATAAACGCTAAGATAGAAGAGGTGTAAGATATACTCTCTGCTACCACCACCTAATCCATGTGTTTACCTTGGTGATTGCCCAGTGCCTCCAGACTAGAGATATGAGGCGTTTTGTATGTAATGAGGAGCAAGAGAACTAGAAATTGGATGAAAAATTTTAAAGAGACAGAATGCTGTGCAGAATCAGGGAACTTCCTTGTAATCTCGGCTATCCAAGGACAGAAGGAGTATCCTTGAGGGGCACCAAGCACCACATCCCTTGAGATGTTAGAGCATCATTAAGACGCCTACTGCTAGGATGGGACCTTATGGAAGGGAATTCAGTAGAGAACATATGCCAGTTGATGCAGTCTTTAAGGTCCCTTCCAACTTTGGAATCTTGCCATTTTAGAATGGAGACTGTGATCGCCAGATTGCTGTATATTTAAAGAGTGAAAAGAGACACGGACAGTAGACTGGTCTTTTGGAGCTGGTTATCATTTAGGGAAGCAGCACTTTATTGTATAATCTGGTAGGACTGAGGGAAGATTTTAACACTGGGAAGAACTGAGCAGGTTTCTTGGAGAAAGTAACAAACTGGTAAACATGAAAAATTTCAAGTTAGAGTTCTGTTCTAGTATCTACAGCTGCATAGTACCCCTCAACTTGGTGGCTTCCAAGCAACCACTGTACTCTCTCTCGGGATTTTGTAGCTCTGGAATTGAGGCAGCGCTCAGCTGGGTGGTTTTTCTGCTCTACATGGTATCCACAGAGGTCACTCACTGGTATTCAGTTGGCATGGTCCTGTGTCCTGGCAGGGATGGCTGGAAGGCTGTGTTCCGCTGGGACTGTTGACCAAGGCTTCTGCATATGACCTCATAGTCTCTCAGTAGTCTAGCTTCTTATATGGCAGTTCCACACTCCCAGAGATGTGTTCTAGGAGGTCCAGGTAAAACTACAAGTTCTCTTACAGCCTAGCCTCAGGAGCCCAAAGCATCACTTCTGCCGCATCCTATTGTTCGGTCACGTTCCTAAGGCCAGGTCATACTCAAAGGGAAAGGATCTTCGTGCCACCTCTCAATGAGAGAAATAGCAAAAAATTTATAGCCATCTTTAAT